>CM065364.1:12566796-14984296 GCA_033032245.1 Poecilia picta | reverse complement strand
GTTCAGCATGTTGAATGTGACGCATTTCTGATTGGATTACACACATTTTCAATGTGAAAATTGATTTACTTAATGCTGAAACCCTTCAAATAATAATTATAAAATAATAATAATTGTTTAATATATTTTATAATAGGTTGTTTGCATTGCTATTGGAGGAATTCAGCTGTGTCAATGATCTCATTCAGATTAATAGAGCAGCAAATCCAATTTTTGTTGACACTGAAATGAATGCAAAGTTTGTAAAAGGAGAAAAAAATGCAATTAATTTCCGCAGCTAAATAAAATGCATTATGTTCGAATGGAGAGATTTAACTTTTGCATAATATCAGCAAGAACAAATGAAAGAAACACAAACAGAGCCTTGCTGTAAGTATTCACTCCACATTGGAGCAGCAAACATCAAAGTATTTTACTGGAATAATATAACAATTATAACAATAATCTTGTTCTTCGTGATTCACAGTACAGTTAGATTCAGATTACATCCCTCCTTAGTAGACTTGAGTAGGCATCATAGTAAAGGGAGTTAAATTCAAATGCATGCCACACTTTTCAGATTTTCATTTGAAAAAAAAAACTTCATGTATCATTTTTGTTCCAGTTGCGTAGATTTGTCCGAAAAAAAAAAAATGCAATAAAGTACAATGAAATATGTGGTTTCAGCGTAATTGAATACTTTTGCAAAGCAAGTTTGAACTGCTGAGTTATATGCAAAATTAGCACTATAGGCAAGACACTCATTAAAGCAAATGTGTTTAGAATAATTTAGTGCAGGTTTGAGTTGTCTGAATATTGTCGTTTTCCCTGTTGTTTCATAGTGAGGTCGACCTACTGTCTAAACAAATAAATGAAAATATGTTTTTTGAGTGTTTTAACGAACAGAAGAAAGGTTTTGCATACTAAAAAAAATATTTGAGCAACAACCCTTTCATTTCAGTCAGAGTAAAGCAACTTCAGTGCTGTTAAACAGCAGTGTCCAGCTAACCCTGCTTTTTTTTTTTTCTTACAGAGCTAACTAAAAGCAATTGAAAAGGCCCTTGCTCCTCTCTGACAGTTTGGTACCCCGGGAGGAGAGCCACGTTGAGCAAAATCAAAGTCCGCCACTGATTAAATGTGAAAGCCAATAACTGCCCGACTCACTTCTAGTCCCATTACAATACTACTTTTGTCAAACATGCCATAAATACTTACATAACGAAGTGAGAATAAAATGGAAGACTCCATCAATAACATCCAATATTTTTGCTCCCTCTCGCAGACAGACAGCCAAACAAATAGTACATGTGTTATATTTTCACCAGCGGAGCTGACCTATTAAACTGCACCAGAGCAGCGTGCTACAAATAAATTCAGTTAAAGAAAAAAAAAAATCACAGCAGGAACGTCAACAAAATGTGTAGCTTTAGGTTTTCCCTCATGTTCACTGCAATCTGAGTTGAGACACAGACGACAAATGATAAACAGCATTTATTCTTTCTCTGTCTTTTAGTCTAACCTTTGCAGCTCTATAAAAAGTTGCTGTTAAGCTTTAGGACAAATCACAGGAAAGCAGCTCGCATTGGGCACTGGACATTTTCATAAGGGCAAAGAAAGCTGGCCAATAACTTAATCGATTTCATACTGGCACGTAATTACTCAGTTTCAAGGCAATCAGGAATGGCGTGGTGTGGGTCAAATAAATGAAATCACACTTGAGTAAGCAAGTAAATAAGAAGGCAATTGTGCAAATAGTGAATAATCTCCAGATTATTCACTATTTATTCACTATATATGTATGTGCTGGCAGGATGCATCTGCCAGTACATACATCATTCTTTCTTACACATCGGTTTGACATCTTAAAAGTTTTGCCGAATTCAATTCGAGGGTCCCAAGAAAAATGTAAATGCAATATTTAGACAACGTTGTATTAGAAAAACTGGATAATAACTGAGTGAGTAAAGTGGCTCAAATAATAAAGCAAAAATATATTAAATAAAAAAGAAATGCAACATAAATTAAAACAACGTAAGAGGGAGAATAAACTTAGTATCACCACAGCTGCTCGCTCTGCTTGCCTTGCTGCTAGGCCTTAAATTTAGATGTAAATGTTTGGTAGCCATGACAGTAGGTAAGGCATTTGATTGATGGAGACACGACATGACATGAATGTGCAATAACCAATAGAACGGGAGCACAAGTGTAAAATTACATTGTTTCACAAAATTACAACATTTTGATTTTTTTCCCCCCAAGAAGATATTTTCGTATTTGTAAAGAGCAACACAATGTTTGTTCACCATCTCTGTAAAAACATTTATATTTAAAGTGTACTATTTATTTCATTTCTTTTTTTCTTGTTTGCTAAAAGTCAGCATAGAGCAATGCTGAATTTGTGAGATATTAACTTGTTTGGTAAAGTTTCATCTTTTTTTTTTTTGCTGCTGCCGTGATCGGCTCCTTCAGGCTGCTGAATGAATGCCATTTAATTTGATTCAATTCAATTTGTTTGTTTAGCACCAAATCATAAAACATGTCAACTGGAGGCACTTGGCAAGAGAAACTGATCCACTTACAGAACATATCGAGGTGTCAAACTTCAAATCCTCAAGGCCTGTTTCTTCTTTTTCTTAACTCTTCAGCAATAGATTGTTTTGTGCAGACTGCATTAGTAACACAGAACATTGATTAGATTCATTTATCTATCTGCCAATTGTTTACTGAGCCTCATGAGCAATATATTAACAAAAAAAAACTCGAATAATCCAGATAGCTAACAGGTACTTACCCACAGATGTGTGTGTGTGTGTGTGTGTGTGTGTTTTAGGAGCAGAGTTTGGAGGGTCCAACTCCCTTGTCTTTGCCCCAGGAGGCTAAAGAGGCAACCAGTGAAAACCCGACAACCGCTGATGAACTGGACACGCCCACTTCCATCGCCTCGGTGATGACCTCGACCAATGAAAGCTCCACAGAGACCGACACCCCACAGCAGACCGACTCTGAGGTTTATATGATGACTCATTAAAAAGCTGCATCGATGTCGCAAAAATGCCTTTGTTTTTGTCCTACATTGTACAGAAAAAACTCTTTTTTCTCCTTGCGTTTTGGAACAAAAGAGTTAAAATCCGCAATCAATTTCCCACACCAGAAAATGTAATTCCTCCAATTTATTCTGCTGCTAAACAGCGGCAAAACTCATTTCTAACTAAGGGGAATTCATTATTCTTTGGCAGGAAATCAGAATTCATCATTTATCAGAAAGCTAGGGATGTGCTGAAGTGATGATGATTAATAGTTACTTTGAGAAAAGGGACGTGCCTTGTGGTCAACAACAAATCGGGCCTCGTCAATTCGAAGTAAACTGATATGCTTCTTGTTCTGAGCGTAAGTTGCCACGTCAGGTGGCATTTAAGACGAGACCGGAGCGCCGCGGACCACTTAGGCAAATTAGATTCCAAAGACTAGCGGTTGTTGGGAGATTTGTGTGTACATAATTACAGTGGCGATTCCATTCTTATAGGAGTCCAAAGCGGTGGAACAAGAGGGTGAAAAGCCTCAGAGTGAGATGCAAGAAGAGATTAAAGAGGAGAACGTCCTCCCATCAGACACTCCTGATCTCACTTTGGCTCAGGAGGCTAAAGACAACATATCTGCTGAGAAAGCCTCTCCCGAAGTGAAAGCTGAGCCCTCTGAATCCGCTCCAAACACGGCAACCAGCAGCGCTACCGTTGCGACAGCTCAACTCCAGCCGGTGCCGCAGCCCGGTGAGCCTCATCCTGTAAACCCAGACAGCCAGAGCAGAGTCTACACCCTCCCCGATGCCTTCAGGGGCATGGGAGGCGACGCTTGCTCGGGATATGGAAGCCTCTCTCGTTTCAGCCTCCATGGCTACTTGCCCACCAAAAACTTCCAGCCCGGCGCTCACTACACTTTACCGTTCCTGAGGGACAGCTACGCCTCCACAGGACTCAGCAACCAGACGGAGGAGAGCAGAGAAAATCCTCTGGATGTGAAGGCTGACCTCCCAGCTGCTGGTTACCACACACTGGGAATCCACCAGTTTAGGCCAATTACAACCATGGAGCTCCTCCGGGAGCCCTCCAGAACCAGGTGAGAGGATTTCGTATCATATAAAATGTTATGCATCTTCGAACTCTTGTTGATTGTGTAGAATATGCAAAAGTACTTTTTCCTGTTAATCTTTTTCACATTTTTTCAACTGCATGTAACCTCGATGTATAGGAAACATCATGGCAGCATCTTGCTGTTGGGATACTTTCCTTCAGCAGGGACAGGCAGGTTTATTAGAAATGATGGAGGATGGTTTAGTCAAAGTCCAGACCTGAATTCAACTGAGAAACCGTGGCAAGATTTACACACTCTCCAGTCTGACTGAGCTTCAGTTAGTTGCAAAGCAGGAGCAAAAATATTCACTGTCTTACTGACATCCTAGAAAAGACTGCAATTTCAGAAAGTGGTGACTGAACAAAAAGAACTATTCTTTTCCCACTTGACAGTTATGGCTACTTTGTGCAGCTCTATCACATAAAATACCAATGAAACACAAGAGAGTTTGTAATGTAACAAATGGGAAAAGGTCCAATATGGTTGAATAGATTTGCAAGGCATTGTTTCATTTGTTTTTCAGTTGAAAGAACATTATAAACGCCATTCTAAAGATGTAGCTGATCTGTCCTCTGAGATATGAGAATGGGTTTCTATTAGTTGCCAGCAAACAAAGAGTGTCATAATGGGTTATTTAGGGTGCTTTGTACCATTAAAAACATATCTTTGACTCCCACTGCATCTAAACCAGCATTATAAACTGACCAGATTCATAAGTGAAGCTACCCATGGTCAAAGGAAAACAGTCAATTTTGCTTTTAAACTTGTAGGCTTTCTATGATAACAACCTGTCAAGCTTGATAGCTGCACAGACATCCAGAGGATGCAGCTCAGCTCCAATCCTTTGAGTCCGTGTGGATAATAACAAGACAGATGGACAGCAGTTAAGCTGCAACTGGTATCAATCAGGGATGTCAGCCTGCTGCTGCAAAGTTGATAGATAAGGAGGTTTCAAGTGTTATTGCCTGCCAGAAGCTTTTCCTTGGCCCATACAAGAGTGATAGAACTGTTTACAAAAGAGACAACGAAACCTCAGTCTGTTGCACAAAGAAATTTGAACAAATTTTATTCAACATGTAAACTGTTAGACCTTCACATTTGTAGCTGTGTGGATTGGCAGTGTTTCACTTTTGTTTGTTAGCTAATGGAGAGGGAGAAATGCAGATTATCACAAAACTTAAAAGATTCTTTATCATTGCACTGAAAGTGATTTGGAAAAATGGCAAACTCTGAAAATCTGAAAACCGTTAATCAAGCAGATGCACCAGCATGCCTTAGAAATTAATTTCTATTCTTTGATTTCAATATCAGATTGTTTAAGTATTCATAAAAATGAAATTACAAAACAGAAATCAAAGGAATAAAAGACTCAAAATTTGATATTGTAGTTGAAAACATTATTTTTTACTGAAAAGTGACCTTGACAACTAATTTGTCTGTGTAATATTATCAGATAATATTTACTGATTAAACATTACAGAGGTGTAATAAAAAAGCTAATTGAATTTTGTAACGAGTTTGCTTATTCTCTAATAAATAATATGTAAAGAAGCAAAAGAAAAACAACTCTGATTATATTTAATTATATTTAGGAACTTGCTTCTTTATAATTCAGCTAATAAGACATTTAAGATATTTAAAACGTCCCAAAAAGTAAACAGATCTCTGCCATTTTGAGTAAGAGATGAACCAATCACAGTTTTCTGCCTGATTTTTGATCTTGGTGGTATTTTAAAAATATGTTTTACCTATTAAAGAAATTAAAAACAGAAGTCAAATAGTTTCTTCTGAGCGATCATGCCTGTGAAGGTCAATTTGTTGTACTCTAGAGTTTCATTCTTATATTTTCAAATAAAGGAAAGACTGTTATAGCATGATAATTTACTACCTGAATTTAAGCAGAAAACCAAAATTTCTTTTAAGAAGAATGTTATTTTCCCCATTACCACGGAATAATAACATAAAATCTATACGTTTTACAGTTTAAATAAAACATTTTGCAATATTTTATTATAGCATCAGAGTGGATTCGATTGGGAAATGTCAGACACTATAACGTAATTAAAAAAAAACATTAGCTTTATGTTTGTACAGCGGCACCAGGCATAACCTACTCTCAGTTTAGAGGCATCTCCTGTGATCCAAGTTGAAATATGTATTGTAATCTTAGAAATTAGTGTTTTGGATCTACAGCCAGTGAAATAAAGTATGAAAAATGATCAAAATAAAAGATGAAATGAACCTTGAGAAATCTCGCAAGCTACAAATGTATAGGTCAGACTCTGTGCGAGTGTTGGATCCTGTATCAAATCCCTTGGCAAAATTATTTTACACTTCACCACTCCATTTTCTATATTTCATTTTGTGTTTGACACTTCTTCCTTTGCAGCTAGTTTTTTATTGGGCATGGAGAGATACTTAATTCAACTCATCTCCTCTCTTCTGTGGAATATTTCTTTTGAAATGGTTGTATAACCACAAAATTCAGGGAATAACCTCTAAAGAGAGCCTGCAGTACCCAGTACGACAGTTACCTCACACTATCCCTCACAAAAAAAAATGATTAAAGAAATACCTGACTGGCACTTTTATTCTCATATACTTAAATTTCCCTTGTCTGCTTTTCAGCAGTGAACATTTGGCTGTAGGCTGCAATCTCATTCTGAGGTATTGAACTAACCACGGTTTTAAATGCAGTTCCAGAAAATCTGAATTGCTCTGAAGCAAAGACAGAAGCCGAATTCACGGTGTCAAATTGCAAAGTTGAATTTCTTTTCAGTTATGAATGAGATATTCAACTTTTTTTTCCATATAAAAAATGAAGGTAACAGTTACTTGGTTGTGCTATAAAATGGCATTGTGTGCCTGGATAATATGTTACACTTCCCCTTCATCTGCTCTACTTGCTCTATGACTTTTCCTGTCATGTCAGCTAAGATTGACAAAATTTATTTATTTGGTTGAAGACAGAATAATTAGCAAACATCTGGGTTAACTAGAGGCACGCCTCTGTGTGACATATATGCCAGATAATCGTGGATAACTCCAGACTCTTGAATGTTTCTTGTTTGTCCGGTCGAAACAGTTACGTGCGAGTAGGAACACTGTGGAAGTGTCCAGCAATTATTTTGGTCAGAAAGTTCTGAGTGCTGCAGCCAGACACCCTCTTTTATGAAAACACAAAATGTATATATAAATATTTTTTTTTACCTTGACTGCAAATCCCAAACTATTCTCATCCCATTCAGAGCTTACCACCCAAATCAAAGAGAATAAAAGACATTTTCAAAGGAGATAAAATCTTGAAACGTGGAATTGAAAGACACATATGATGCAAATTCTTGGTTCAAGTTGTTAGCAACTAATTTTGTCAATTAGAAAGAGGGATTCAAGCAGGTTGTTGTTGATGCAGGGGCCGCCTTATATCGTCACATGAGCACGTTTCAGCTAAATATTGTAGGGATTAAAACGGCACAGTCATAATTCAAATAAACACACCAAAAGCTATTTGTTAATATGAAATGGCTGTGCGATAAATTGAGACGCAATCCTCTTCAGGAAAAACTCGGGCATGGACTCTATTTATCCAATGTCATCCAAACGTTGTCTTCGCAGAAGTGGCTACGATGACGCGTTTATGGCCCAGTTGGAGGGGAACCTGAATCCTTTCTTCCAGGCCATGTGCCGAGCACAGACCCTGCAGCTGCCCCACAAACGCAGCAGCATGGTGAGCCTGGACAGCATCCGAAGGGACCCGCGCTGGAGAGACCCCAACCTGCATGAGGTGATCTCGATGCTCAGGCACCCAATGGACCCTGTCAAGTCCAACGCAGCTGCCTATCTGCAGCACCTCTGTTATGAAAACGACCTGATCAAACAGGAGGTTCGGCAGCTGAACGGGGTGCCGATCCTGGTGGAGCTGTTGGACCATCCCAAAGCTGAAGTCCATCGCAAGGCCTGTGGTGCTTTGCGCAACATCTCCTACGGGAAAGACCACAACAACAAAATGGCCATCAAGAGCTGCGATGGCATTCAAGCTTTAGTTAGACTGCTGAGGAAGTCCAGCAGCATGGAAGTCAAAGAGTTAGCCACAGGTACCAATGAGACTTTTCAGCTGCTGATTTAACCTTCTCAGGTTTTTCCAATAATGTGTCCCTTCCCCCCCCCCCATTAAACCCACAGGAACTCTGTGGAACCTCTCATCACACGAACCACTCAAGATGACAATAATCAACCAGGGACTTCAAACCCTGACTGACGAAATCATCATCCCACACTCAGGCTGGAGGAGAAGAGACTCCGTGGATGCATCCAAACCGCTGAGCGCCGAGTGGACCATCGTCTTCAAGAACACCACCGGATGCCTGAGGTAAAGCCGGGCAGCGGTCATGGATTAGGCCGGCGTTCGCGCACACCCCTCTGACAGAGCTGTTTCCGCAGGAACGTCAGCTCTGATGGGGCCGAGGCTCGACAGAGGCTAAGGGAGTGCGAGGGGCTGGTGGCAGCTCTCCTTCACGCCCTGCAGTCGGCCGTCGTCAACAAGGATGCCGACAATAAGGTTGCTCAAGTAATCATTTTTAGTTTTCAGTCAACTACCTTTAAAATTTGATAACTTGGGACAAGTTATCAAACAGATTTAAAGAACAGCGGTGCTGTTCTTTAAATATGGAAACTCTCAGAAATTCAGTTTTACTATGAAAAGTCAGTATCTGTTTTTCTTCATTTTTATATATATATATATATACACAGTCCAGTCACATTAATGTGACCATCTGTCAAAAGCCAGAATAACCACCTTTCGCAGAGCGAACTGCTACGAGACGTGCAGGAAGAGAGTCACTTAGGTCCCTGAAGGTCTTCTCTGGGATGTTGAGCCATGCCGACTCTAATGCCGTGGCCAGCTGCGCTAGATTACGCGGTTGAGGATCCATGGCGCGAACAACTCGATCGAGATGGTCCCACAGATGCTCGATTGGGTTTAAGTCAGGTGAGTTTGCTGGCCAGGGGAGGACGGTAAACTCATCCTGGTGCTCTTCGAACCACGCACGTACACTGGCAGCTGTATGGCACCTCGCATTGTCCTGCTGGAAGATGCCATCATCCTGAGGAAAAACAATGCGCATGTAGGGGTGGACATGGTCCGCAAGGACAGATGCGTACTTGTATTGATCCATCGTGCCTTCCACAATAATCAGTGAACCCAGAGAATGCCAGGAAAACATTCCCCAGACCATAATGCTCCCGCCTCCAGCTTGGACCGTTCCTGCAATGGTTGCAGGGTGGTTCCTTTCAGAGGTTTCACGCCTTATACGCCAACGTCCATCTGTCCGATGGAGCATAAAACGCGATTCATCTGAAAACGCTACCTGTCGCCACTCAGTGGACGTCCAGCTGCTGTACTGGCGTGCAAATTCTAGCCTTCGTCGTCGATGAACACCAGTCAGCATAGGTGCACGAACCAGGCGTCTGCTTCGGAGGCCCAGACACAGCAATGTTCGCTGAATAGTGGTTTGGGAGACACTTGTGGTAGCCCCTTGGTTCATTTTAGTGGTCAGTTGCTCAACGGTAGCCCGTCTATCTGCCCGAACGCATCTCCGCAACCGTCGTTCGCCTCTGTCATCTATGGCCCGTGGTGCACCACATTTGCCACGTCGTTGATTTTGGACAGTCCCATTTTGCCATGCACGGTACACTTTTACCACGGCGGCACGCGAACAGTTCACAAACTCAGCCGTTTCGGAAATGCTTCCACCCTTGGCCCGAAAGCCAATGATCATGCCCTTTTGGACGTCGGATAAATCGCTTCGTTTCTGCATTACGCCAACGATTGAAATGTTTTCCGAAGCCCACACACACCCTTTATATACGCTCAACTGCACTGTGCTGCCACCTGCCTTCTGTGATTGGTTATTTAACTCTGAAGTGGAAAGTACGTGGTGGTCACATTAATGTGACTGGACTGTGTATATATATATATATATATATATATATATATATATATATATATATATATAATATATATATCAAAGTTGAAGAGACTTGGCCAGTGCTATGTGCTTCACATGTGGTCTCTGATATAAACTGTCTGTCCCTTTGAATTAAGTCGGTGGAAAACTGCGTCTGCATCCTTCGAAACCTGTCCTATCACGTTCATAAAGAAATACCAGGAGCGGAGCGATTTCAGGAGCCCCATGCTGGCCATCTGATGAGAACAGTGGGGCATCAGAAGAAGAAGAACGAGCCAGAATGCTGTGCAGGAAAAAGACCCAAAGGTTTGTAAAATATACATTTAAAGTTGAAGAATTTGATTATCTTTAATGTTATGCATTTCTTGGCATTCTAATTGAAGTTAAGCCTTATTTCTTCCTCCCTCGAGCATCTTGAACTGCAGTGCACAAAGGTTTTTTTTCGTTTTTGAAATGTTCTGACCCAGCCACATCCCCTGAAGTCTCTGTCTAGTTTCATACTGAGTAAAGTGGACTTGTCCTCCCTTTCTAATGCAACAGACTTGCAGCTGCAGTGAACAAGGCATCTGCAGTAACATCAGTGTCAGTGATGCATTCCTAAAAAGCTGATATTTCCCTCCCTGTTTTTTGTTTTTATTTAGTAGAAGTTATTCACACCTAACTGCACTGGCAATATTTAAAAAAAAAAACTCACTACGCTCTGAAGTTAATCTGAAGATTTATTTTTATAGCTTGAAGAACTCGAAGTAAAATGTCAACTGTGGAACTAAATTGATAATTAATATTTGATGTACAGTAATAAACAGACTGGATTAGCTTATCCTGAGGGCAAAGACAGTAGGCATTGGAAAAAGATTAAAGCTATTGCAAATCGCTAAATGGCCTGAACTCATACGGCACTTTTCCAGTCATTTTGACCAGTAATACGATAACTTTGCCCACTGACAGACAATGGAATCAATAACTGCTTAGTATGTCTGTTATATGTTGTTTGATGCAGCATCTTGCTAAAGTATTCACATCTCCTTAACTTTTTTATACTACTACTGCAAACATCAGTGTATTTTATTGGATCTGAACGTAATAGTCCATGAAACAGTTGTGCGTATTTTTAATATAGAAGGTAAAGGATTATATTTTTGATTTTTTTTTTTTTACCTCGAGAGCTGGAGTACTGCTACTCTTTAAACATATCTCTGCTTTATAAAAAAAGAGTTTAATAATTAGGTATTTAATAGAACTTTGTAAAACATGACTGCATGAAGAGGAGGTCATTTATCCTCTGGATTCAGCAGAAACACGTGGAAAAGTTGAAGGATGCTGCAACTCAAGGACAGAAGTTTGAAAGCTTGACTAAAAGGGCACACTACAGTTTTACGATTTTTATAAAGGAAAAAAAAACTTAACACATTGCAAGCCACATATTATTTCACTTCCACTTCATAATATTTACTTTGTAATGGTCTGTCAAGTAAAATAAAATTGTAATATCTCAAAATGTGGAAAATTTTAAATGGTGTAGAGAATAAAAATGTCAACAACAACCTAATTATTTATAAGTGATTCTATTAATTACCTTCAATCTGATGTAGGAGTTTTGTTTAATTAATATTTAGTGTACAGTAATAAAAAATAACTAGTCAGTTTGTCTTGAGATCATTGAAAAACATCAAAGTTATCGTCAATAATTGCTATATTGCTTTCAGGAAAGCTGCAGATCCAACTGATCCAATCAGCAACTCAGTGTCTCACCACATGGAGGAGCTCTGTCTGCCTTTCTGCTCTCTGTTCTTTTGCACCACAATCTAATCTGTGACATTGTTCTTTTCTTCTTTTCCCTTCAAACTGGGCTCATCAGAAGAGTGGTTCAGTCAAGGTCAGTCTGCTCGCCACGCTGCGATATCTCCAAAGCAGTGGATACTGTGAATCAATGCTGCAGTGGATTTTTCTGCAATTGTCTATATCTGCTTGCTGATGTGATGAAAACTGGTGCTTGTGTTTGTGTGCATGTGTGTGTATGTATCTGTGATGTACAGGTTGGAAAAATGGATTTATGGAGAGGAAATACAATACTTTGGACTTACCAAAATGTGCAGAACTGATTAAAGGTACATATTTAAAATAATAATAATAATAACCTCAGTTTAACTTGCAAATAACGAACACATTTTTAATTCTTTTTCTTTTTAAATTAAGGTGGTAAGTAGTAAATAAAATATAGATAGTTTTATAAAATGCCTTCATGCGGTTCAACATCCTCATCATACAGAAGCAGTCTGAAGCATCCAGGCTGTAGCTGCTTCCTGGGTTCTCCTATCTGCTGTATAAGCATGACATTGACATGGCCTGGGAAGGAAATCATTTAAATGCAGCTCCACACATCTCCACCTGCACCACTAAAGCAAAAATGGCCCAACATCTGAGACACTGATGGCATTTCTGTTTGCAGTACAGAGAATGACAGAAATACCAGGCTGGCACTTGCCTCATACAAACGCATGTGCCATCTTTTCCATATGTCTCCAGTTGCTGCTGCATCGTCTCCACGTTGTGTTTTGCTTTGTGTTTGCTCCTTGTTGCCATGAGTACAGTGTGGATAAAAAAATAATAAAAAAACGGAGGAAAATAAGAACCCATAGCGCTGCAAGCCTGTGGCTCCGACTGCCATTAAAACGGAGATCAGAGCTTAGCTAATGCCTCCCACGCTGCAGCCACTGAATGCAAATCAGTCTGACAATCATGATACAGTTCAGGGTCAGCCTTATACTGTTATACTTGTCAGCCATCCAGCAGCCTCCACTGGCTCAGTGCAAAACAACCAGTTCATGAGTCTGCTACAGTTGTATTTTCCATTCAGTCTCAGTTGAGTGCATGCAATGCACCATGCGTATTTATCTGCCAATCCACTAATCTACTAACTAGACTGTATTCAAGTAGAAGACATTCTGAAGTATGCATTTTGCCTTGCTGACGTATTCACATCCATTGAATGCCAGTGTATTTTAGGAGCACAAAACAGTGAAGTGGAAGGAAAGGGATCATTTTCCAAACTTAAAAGGATAAGAAAGGCAAGACTAACATTAGTCAGAGAAGCTCAGGAGGGAGAACCTGCTGATAGGATAACTAATAAAACTTCATTCAACAAATCTGGCCTTTATAAAACAGGACAAAAGAAAACCATTGTTAGAGAGTCATAAAGTTAGCCTCAGATAAAGTTAGCATCAAGCCATGTTAGGGACACAGCAAATGGAGGTGCTCCAGTCAAATCCATCCATCCATTTTCTTTACACCCTTTGTCCCTTAGTGGGGCCGGGAGAGGTGCTGGTGCTGATCTTCAGCTAAGGTTCCAGGCGAGAGGCAGGGTCACCCTGGACAGGTCATCAGTCTGTCGCAGGTGCTCCAGTCAAAGGAGGACAAAATTGAACTTTTGGGCAACATGCAAATCCCAAGAAACATACTCTAGCAGAATTGAGTTGTGTCTTCAGCAGGAAGAGGAAGGCAGGTCAGAGTTGACGGGGAGGATAGAAGGAGCTAAATACAGGGTAATCCTGGAAGAAACTGTGTTAGCAGCTGCAGAAGACCTGAGAATAAAGTAGATTTTGATCATCCAGCAAGACAATAGCATTAAATATACAGCCAAAGCTATGATGAAATTATCTGGATCAAAGTATATTAAAATACAGAATGGCCCCAGTCAAAGTCCAAAAGTAAATCACTGGTAAATCTTAAAAATCCATGTCAACAGGCACTCTCCATTAGATAGAAAAAAGAGACTGTGCAAGCATTCCAGTTTTTAGACTTGTAACTGAAATATCGGCAAAACGTTTGACCCAGTACAGTTTGGTAGAAAATAAATGCACAAATTTTTATTTTCATTTGGGAAAAATGTCAAAAACCGTTTTCCTTCCACTTCCACTTCCAACGGACTATCTCATGAACAGTTTGTGCTTATAACTTGACAAAATGACGAGAGGTTTTTAGCGGTTTGCAAAGTATATTCCAACAGGTTAGACCTGCTGACGGTGCCTCTTCGTTTCTCTTGAAGGCCTGGATCTGCTGTACCAGCCGGAGGTGGTGAGGCTGTACCTCTCTCTTCTTACCTGCAGTCACAACCATAACACCCTGGAGGCGGCTGCAGGAGCTCTGCAGAACCTCGCTGCGGGACACTGGGCTGTAAGCAAGCGGAAAAGTTCAAAGTTATTTTTCATGATCCCTAATTACAGGAGCCATACTCGGAGAACACGAAGCGTTATTCCCAGCATGTTTGGCTGATTTTATCGCTCACTGCTGCCGAGAATGATCATTTATGTAGGTGAAGTCACCGTGGCTGCTGTCATAGTTTGTAAACATCATCTTGTGTCTGAGGAGCAGATCTGGGATGTGCTTCTTGACAGCATCGTTGCTGTCTCTGCCGTTCGGCTTGAGGAGAGACTTAAAATAGAGCCGGCCTGAAATAAAGTGCTATGAGTAAAGCGTAAATGTGCCCCAGCAGTGCAGGGTCAAAGAAGAGAACTTCTAGAGGCCAGCACTCGGGGGGGCCATGAGTACCTAAGGCTTCTCGTCTCTTCTCAGCTGGGTGGTCTTGTTTTTTCAGCGGGCATCATTAATCAACCTAATGTAAATGTGCGCTGACCTTGTCTCTAGCCAAGATAATCAGAAAAACTGCAACTGAATTTCCCCTTGAGTGGTTCCATATGTCTTAGAATTAACATCCAAACTGAAATATAGGAATGTCGTCGTGATTCAAGACAAAGGCTCGTTAAAAGATATTTGAGTTCTTAAAGGGCACGTAAAGGTTTTTACTAGTAAAGTGTAATTTAAGGAATCTTTGAATGTTTTTAAATTTTTTCTCAAGATAATCTGACTGAGCCAATGGCCTCTTCTGTCTCTCCTTGCAGTGGTCGAGCTACATTCGAGCCACGGTGAGGAAAGAGAAAGGACTGCCAGTCTTAGTGGAGCTGCTGCGCTCAGACGTGGACAAAGTCGTGCGAGCCGTGGCCATCGCTCTTCGCAACCTCGCCATTGACAGAAGGAATAAGGACTTGATCGGTACAGAATTAAAGATCTCCGCTTCGTTCGGAGGCGTCAACACCTGCGGACTCACGGTCTCTCCGCCTGTCTGTCTTTACAGGGAACTACGCTCTGAGGGACCTTGTTGCTAACTTGCCCTGTGGGCAGCAGCACCCCGTGAAAAATCTCGAGGGAGATACGGTGGTTTCCATTCTGAACACGATCTACGAGATCATCACAGACAACCCTGAGAACGCTCGAGTGCTCATACAGGGTCATGCTGTGCAGAAACTGGTGGCCATAAATAAGTCAAGGTATGCAAATGTATCAGAAATGAATTTGATCTAAATGTAAAAAAAAAAAAGCGCTATTGCATTGAAAAGAAGGATTATGTTCAGACGTTGAATAGCTGAAAAACGTCACGTCTTTGTTTTGAATGGGTGTCTGATGTTAGTATGTGTTAGTATGAGCACATTAAACAGCGGTCATAGATATCATTTAGATATTAATGTCTTCGTGCTGATTGTTGTGATTAACCATCAAAATCATATGTTGTCAGCCAATCAACACGAGAGACCAAAGCTGCTTCGCATGTACTTCAGACAATATGGGCCTACAAAGAGCTGAGACACACTTTGACCAAGGCTGGATGGAACAAGAGCAACTTTAAGGTATTTTTATTTATTTTATAGCAATTTAAAACATCAGAAGATAGCTTAGTTGAGGTTAGGATAGGTTGGATTGGCCTAGGGTAGGTTTGTTTACTTCATTTGTCAAATTGTCTACAGTAAAAATTTATTAATTTGGTAATTTTGTCTTTATTGAATTTATTTAAATTCAGAAAACTATGCCAGCAATAAACTGTCTGGGGCTCAAAATGACTTAAAATAATAAAGAAGAAGGTACAATGTTTATTGTTTTTATTAAATAGTAAAGATAAAGTATGTAAAATAAATTAACAATGTGGATCACGATGTGCAGTAACATTGTAAAAAGTGTTCAACTATTAGCAGCTGAAATGCATTTCTCTTTTGAAGCCAACAGGATCAGGTGTAACTAAAAAACCCAAGAATGGGAAACAAAACAGCGATGACATCACATTGCCTCTCATGGAGAAAACCCAAGGTTAGAATATGTCGCATAGTTTTATTTGGTAGCATTTTATTTGACGGGGTGTGAATAAGACTGACATGACACTGTCATAAACATGACATAACACCTGTCATGAACATGAAGGAGTCTTTATGAATATTTGTGACTGTTGTCATAAAGCGTCATTCGGTAAATTATGACACTTTTAATACAAAGTTGACATTATTCAAAATTGTCTTTGCTATGACAACTTGACATCATGACCTGTCATAACTTTGTTATAAAAGTATTACCAATTAAACTTTAAAAATTATGTAGGTAAAAGATAATATTAATGACACTGTAATGACACTTAATGACATCATTACTGTTGCTACTTGTTTCACTTGACTTGAGGCAAGAGTTAATATTAATGACTGTTAATATAGTATTTGACACTGTAATAACACTGTTGGTCCTACTTGTCCCGCTTTATTTCAGGTAGGGAGAAATAATTACTGTTTGGTTAACGCTTTTGACAGGGTAATAACACTTAATGACATTATTATGACTACTATTATGACATATTTATGACATATGATGATTTCTTGGTTAATGTCAAGTTGTCATAACAAAGACATTTTGAATAATGTCAACTTTGTATTAAAAGTGTCATAATTTACCGAATGACGCTTTATGACAACAGACATAAATATTGATCAAGACTTATTGATGTTCATGACAGGTGTTATGTCATGTTTATGACAGTGTCATGTCAGTCTTATTCACACTCTGTCAAATAAGGTATTTATTACAGGGTAATAAATACAACATAAATGATTATTAAAAATACCCACCAGTTCCTGGAACAGAAAATGTTTCTTATATTGCTATTATCTTGTGCGCTGTTGCAGATGTGTATTCCACCTTGGAGTCAAACGACAGAGTTGGAGACGGAAAGGGACCTGTTGTAGAAAGAGATGCCCTACAGGTAGGCCATAAAAGATCTTCAGTATAAATTACTGTCTCTCTTATATTAAATGACCAAAACTCCGTTTCCTGACAGGCGATAAGTGAAAGAAAACACTTCATCAGAGCTGGCAGGCCTGCAGTAGGCCTCATGGATAACAAACCTCCACCGCTGGACTCCTGGGTGTGAACTTGACAAAAGATCCGGTCCGGCTAGTTAAATCCTGTAGGGACACTTTCTGTTGGTGAAATGCAAATCTGTGTCATTTGTTCATTCTTGTAAAAAAAAAATGAAAAGAAAAAAAGGCTTATTTGTTTACAGAACTTAATGTGCCAAACACTTATATGTACTTAATCTGGAGATTAGCCGACGATAGACTTTATTGTTTTAATATTTAGGATGACTTCTGTAAGCCTGATACATACAGCTGATAACATGTGATGTATGAAATAGCCCAAATATGCAAACTGTGGGGAATCATGATTCCAAAGATTATATAACATGTACAAAGTGACTTTGACAGTTCATTAACACCTTATGAATTGTTTAAGTTGTGTCGAAAGACATACTTAGATCTTTTTTTTGTCTACTTCTTTAATTATGGTCCATTTCCAATCTGAAAAAGTCTCAAAACATTTTTTGTCTGTTGACAAGTTAAGTGTACAGGCTCTTATCGGCCTAATCACCCAAATCGTTTGGAAATTAGTGTGATTTTGATATATCAGGGTAGAAACAATAAAGGTTAATTGCATTTGTTTATACAGAAAGGTAAACAAGGACTGTACATGTGTAACAAAGGACTGTTAATATTCAAAATAAAGGCATTTATATTGTAATGTTTATTGTAATACCCACGTTATTAATTAAGAGCTATTTATGTGTCTTAGCTAATGCCTATAAATGATACAGCTCTGCTTTGCAGTGGTCCTTTTTGCATTGCAGTGTTAAATGAAACTGACAATAAATGCTGTGCATAGTTTCTCATTTATGTTTGTGTTACTTCTTAAGCAGTTCAGGTCAGAAGTTTACATGCACTCAGAATGGATTTCAATGCCAGTTTCACCTTAGGCTTTAATCTTATATTTGAATTGTTTATTTTCCAGGCAGAAGTAGTCACCTTCAACTTCAGTTGATTTTAATGAGAATTTAACTCATAAATGTACATTTATTGTGGATGGAACCATTAAGACCACTTTATCATTGTCGGGAAGACAACAACAAAAGCTCAAGCCTACCTCTCACTGGAAGATAACAGTGAATATTCACATGGAATAAAGAGTGCCTTAGTGAAATTTTTTTTACTTTTGTATATTTTAAATATGCTTACATTTGTGTAAGTATATTTTAAGTATACTAAGTATTAAGTGTACTACCAATAAATATATGCTAAAAGTATGCTTGTACCAATTTTGACATTATAACTTTAAACATACTTAAATATAATTGTACCAAAATACACTTTTAAGGAATATATTAAATAAAAGTATACTTTAAGTGAAGAAAATATGTATTTGCCCAAGTGCAAATATACACTTGCTCAAGTGCACATTTAAAATATATTTTAAATATGCTTAGATTATCTTTTAAAGATATTTTGTGTTTAGTTCAAAATATATGATCAAAATAAAATAATTTAAAAACTCACTTAATGTTTATTTTAAATTATTAGTTTCAGCATGTTTTAAATGATATCTCAGTGTATACTTTAGGCTTATAAAGTGTGCCTTTTTAGGTCCCTTAATAATCTTTTACTGTTTTTGTTAAAATGACAAAGAATTAAAAAAAAAACATCCTAATAGTGGAACTTGATTTAATGTTTAACAAATAATGTATTCATACATCAACATAACTCTGTCACAGTTTAGTGACAGAGATTCTACAACAAAAACAATATTTCTCCTTGACATTAACTGTAACAAGTATCTTCAGCTTTACATCTCTCCGAATACGATCTGTTGTTTTCAGTTTTTAACTAAAACACGGAAGCTGTCTTTACCTGAGAGTCCCTCCCGGATGATCGAGCTTCTCACCCATATCATAAGGGAGAAAACCCATTTCGGCCGTTTGTATCTGTGACCTCGTTCTTTCGGTCATGAGTCATGACCCAAAGCTCATTAAAGTATGAAAAACAAAACAATAAATGATGATCGGAATCAAGAATAATATACAGTTTGTCACCTTTCCTAGAAAAGTTTAGATTTAGAATCTTCTAATTACCTAAGGTTTTGCTCATCAAACCATTTGGGTTTGTGTGCATGTAGAGGGAAAATAAACTTTAGGGAAAGCTGAAAGATAAATATGAGTAGGCTCACCTAGGCCTGTTTAGTCCCTGTCACATATTCTTAAAAATAAATTTACAGATGAGGAACTTTTACTGACACTGGTAAGTGTTACAGAAAACAATCTGAGTTTCAAATGTATTTAAACAAACATTTACTATTTTGCAGAAAGCATGAAGCACTGAGAAGATCAGTGTTGATTCAACAGCAGGAAAAAGACTGAAGACCGAAAGCCTCCAAAATGATGTGAGGCCAAATTCTGGAAAGGGACTGATGCGTGACTGGTGGACTTTCACTTCAACTGCACAAAGCTAAAAGTTAAATATGAGTAGCCTCACGTAGGCCTGTTTGCTATCAGTCACATATTCTTAAGAATTACATGTACAAATGAGGAACAATTACTGAAATGTATCACACTAGCAAGTGTTAGAGAAAAAACATCTATAAGAGTTTAAAATTTAAGTGAGTTTTCAGAACGGATGAAGAAAATCTCAACATGTGGTAAGTACTGACTAGTAAACAGGGCTTTTTTTTATTTTTCCCACTACATCCACACACAATAGTTTGATGAGGAAAACCTTAGGTAATTACAAGATTCTAAATCTAAACTTTTCTAGGAAAGGTGACAAACTGTACATTATTCTTGATTCTGATTATCACTTATTGTTTTATTTTTCATACTTTAATTATGTTGTACTTTAATTCCCTCACAAGCAGTCAAATGTGCGCACACACCCTTGACACACACACACACACACACACACACACACACACACACACACACACACACACACACACACACACACACACACACACACACACACACACACACACACACACACACACACACACACACACACACAGCAATCAGAGCTAAGGATACATGTAGTCTGGACCATTAAAGAACAGTAGGGGGTGTCTTTCAGACTCACCAAGAACAGGACTGGGTAGTGATAAAGAATTACAATAAGTCACTGACATCCCCTGTATCTCATGACAAGTGTTAAAATCATTAACATTTTAACCCCCACTCACCCCACCCCGTTCACTTCCCCTGACAACCCCCTTCCGAACATCTACTGTACTCCACCCCCGCTTCTGGACCTCCCACTGAGCCTCTCTCCCACCGGAAGCCACGCCCACCTGTCAAATTTGACAAAAGGGTGTGCCTATTATCTCTGAGACTTTGCAAGATGTTCCCAACAGACCCTCACAACACGACTGTCATCCTCTCCCACCACCGGAGCCAACTCACCACCAGGTAGTGATCAGTGGTTAGCTCCGCCCCTCTCTTCACCCAACAGTCCAAGACATACAGTCACAGATCCGACAAAATGATGACAAAGTTGACCATCAAACTGCGGCCTAGGGTGTCCTGGTGCCAAGTACACATATGGACACCCTTATACCTGAACATGGTGTTTGTTAAGGCCAATCTATGACGAGTACAGAAGTCCAACAACAGAACACCACAAAACCCTCCAGTACTCCCTCCAAGGTCTCCAAAAAGGATGGATAATCTGAGTGCTCAGGTGGTCGCTAAGGTAAAAACTTGGGTGTGGGAGAGTTTCACAGAGGCCATGGAGAACCTTGGATTGGGCAGAGTAGTTCGAAGACCTCCTCAATCCCACCATCACATCTTCCACTGAGGAAACAAAACCTAGGGACGTTGGATCAGGCTCTGCTAAGTTGACTATGGCGAGAGGCGCAGAGTAGGAGTGGGCATACTTTTTGCCTCTCATCTTGGTGCCTGTATGTTGGGATTCACTCCAGTGAAGAGAGTAGCTTGCTTCCACCTACTTGTAGGGGGATGGGTTCTGACTGTTGTCTGTACTTATGTGACAGGCAGCAGTTCAGATTGGCCACCTTTTTTGGAGTTGTTGGAGGGGTACTGGAGAGTGTCCCTCCTAGAGACTTCTTTGTTATGCTGGTTGATTTCAATGCTCACATGGGCAATTACAGTGAGACCTGGAGGCTTGTGGTTGAGAGGATCGGCCACCCTGATCTAAACCTGAGTAGTGTACTGTTATTGGACTTCTGTGCTCATCATGGATTGTCCATAATGTACACCTTGTTCAAGCTTAAGGGTGTCCATATGTGCTTGTAGCACCAAGACACCCTGGCCACAGTTCT
This sequence comes from Poecilia picta, assembly GCA_033032245.1. Classification (NCBI taxonomy): domain Eukaryota; kingdom Metazoa; phylum Chordata; class Actinopteri; order Cyprinodontiformes; family Poeciliidae; genus Poecilia; species Poecilia picta. Next base: position 14,962,760 of record CM065364.1, on the reverse strand, counting down.
ATGGTAGACTTTGTTGTTTTCCCGTCTAATATGTTGCTGCATGTCTTGGACTGTTGGGTGAAGACAGGGGCAGAGCTGTCCACTGAACGAATGGTCAGTGGACAGCTCTGCCATGACATGATGATGATGTCAAGAACCTGTGTCAGGTTCTTGTTTGTTTTAGTTGCTATGGAAACACAAGGCGTTATGTATAAGGTAAGACTACTGTCAATTAAAAATGCATGCGTAGACATCTAAATTTGTGAATGCAAGTCAATAAATGTGCATAAATGTAAGTTTAGTATTTGTCCTGTTTTTCAACTCATACATACATGCAAAAATCAAAGATTTTACCTATGAAAATACCCATAAACAAGCAAATTAATACAAGTGTTTTATAGAGAAAGTATTTTTCCAGAAGTTAGACACACATCAGACACATTTAGAAACTGGCTGTAAGCCATCATCTGCTTGATCCATTTTGAACTGTGAGTGAGGAGGATCCCCTTAAACATATCATGTCTTGCCTTAATTGCTTGCTCTGTTCATAAGGAAAACATTTAACATCTAATAATTACATTACCATTATTATTTTTTTTACATTTGAATTCAAGATGATGCACCAAGAAGATAATCAGCCAAAGAATTTTATGTTTAATCTCACCTTATTTATTTTTTTTACCTTTTCTCAAACACCCCCCATCTCAGCCTCTTTACCGTGTGTTCATAAATCGCCCCTTTGTGAGATCTCCTGTTTACTCTTACCATCGCAGCACAAAGTGACACTCTACTCAAAACATGGAAATTTTATTTGAGGTTGCTTCTTTGATTGCATTGCAAGATCAGTTAATGTTCTTCTACCAGTTTAGTTGCGTTTTGTTGCCCTCTCATTGTCATTTTTGAGTAAATGAGTTTTTTCCCCCTGTTGTGTTATTAAGCATGTTGCGATAAAAAAAACCCAACAAAAAAACATAATAAAAGTTGCGGCGAGAACCTGATACCACGGTTATGAATAGTTCCCCATTATAACCATAAAACCATCTCATTTGGAATAAACACCAAATACCCTCAGCGATACTACTGCTGCTTTTCTAGTTCTGCTTTTTTGGACCCAAATCCCGGTGCTGAAGAAAAATATGTCCCATCTCCAAAATCTGCTCTTTCTTTTCCCATTGACAAGGCATTAATTATGCAAAAAAGGTTTATGTATTATATAACCAGGAGAATATTTGGGGAAGTCATGGTGAGGATTTTAAGTTTATAACTCTGTGCCAAACATAAACCATGGTAGTAGTATCATTATGCTGCTGTGGTTCCATCTTGCTTAGATGTATATATTCAAGCCTAAAGGCTTAAATCAACGCATTTGGGTTCAAGTTTTTATTAGCAGCAGGATCAATTAGAATTTATGGGGATCTAAATGTGCTTGTAGATTTCTTCCAAAATGCACTGTGGAGGAAAATACAGAGAAACAACAAAACTCTACAAGCGTTACAAGTTTGTTTATAAGAGACTGTGTCATGGTTTGTAGACCAAATTAAATTCTTAATTAAATCCAAGCAGAGGATTTGCAGTTTTAGGGTGGCTCGTAGTTTGAATTGGAAGTCAGCTCAGTGATTCTAATCAAAAATCCCTGTAAGATGGGGTTAGAATCAAATGAGTGTATGGATGATCATAAGTCCCTGGTGTGGTGAGAAAGAGGAGGGCAGAGCAGGGCCTTAGCGACATCTCCAAACATGTCAGCAGAGCAGCCCTGCCCTGCCCTCACGACCAAACTTCAAGATAAACCGGTGCAAAACTGTTTTCAGCAACCTGCTGTCGGTTAATGAAGGAAAGTCTCCAAGAGATCCACGTTTTCTCATCAAATGCTTGTCTGTCTTTGGATTTAAACCTTTCAGCTGCTCAAGAATGACCACTTTGGTTTTCTCAAACCTTGGGTTCCTAAATATTGTGATTGCGGCGTTAACTGGCTTGAGCCGCAGCAGTCCAATCAAGTCTGCAGAGACTTACCACAGGACATCCGTCGGCATGGATGTGATCAACAGTCCTCTCCACAGTGCACAGGACTTTTTGAGCCAGTTTCTGTCAACACTGAACCTCACCAGGCTAAGGTCCCAGCCTTGGACTCCTACAGCCCAGAAAGAGCCACTTCCAGAGTACATGCTGGAGCTCTACAACCGATTTGCCAATGACCGCACCGCAATGCCGTCTGCTGACATCGTGCGCAGTTTCAAGAATGAAGGTACAAACTTCTTTGAACAAATTGTAAATGTATTTAGATAAATTAGATAAAATAAGATCATGTTTGAGATTGTGTCTTGGATATGATGGAACAGTCTGAGTTACCAAAATCAAAGAAAGGTGCTCTAAGTATAGCATGTAGCGTGTCCAACAAAACCATTTTTTTGTGAAAATTCAATAAATTAATGCTAGCTTACTTAGGTAAACCCATACAGACTTCTTGTGGTATTTTGATTTCAGATTCTTCCCCCGAAGCATAAGAGTCACTGATGTATGGATACATCCCCTATTATTCAATATCTCCATGCCACACTACGAGCAAATTACAATGGCTGAGCTTCGACTATTCATGCTTGTGCGGAAGGCCCTAAGACCACATGCCGGCTTCAGATGCAAGGTGACAATCTACAAGGTACATGATGGTGTTGTTTGGACAAAAGAGGTGGGGAAAGAAGGGAGAGAGAGGGATAAAGAGGAGGTGGAGACGATGAAGGATTTGGAGGAACTGGTGACAAAGCATATACATGCCAAAGATAATAGCTGGGTGTCATTTGACCTCACTCATGTGGTGACACTTTGGCAGAAGTCAGGGTGCACAACTCATAGGCTGGAGGTTCATATTGAGAACCTGGGGGCAGACGAGGAAGGGGCCACAAGAGAAGCAACGAGAAGTGGCAAAAGTGTGTCACAGGTTGATATTGACAGGAGAGTGGAGGGGCAACACAATCCAGTGATGATTGTGTTCTCAGATGACCAGAGCAGAGATCACAAAGAACACAGACGAGAGCTGAGTCAGATGATTAAGCATGAGAATGACCTTCCTGATAACGTGATAATGAGCCAGAAATCTCTTCATGACCGTGCAAATCCCAACGCTGACCACCCGGAACAGGATGAGCTGGACGATGAGTCCGCCCTGGAGGTGCGGTCCAATCTTATCTACGACACACCTCCTCGAATCCGCCGCAGCGCCAACACCGAGTCATGCAGGCGCTCGCCCCTTTTTGTGGATTTTAAAGACATCGGCTGGGACTCGTGGGTTATCCAGCCTTTGGGGTATGAAGCGTACAAGTGCAATGGCGTGTGCAGCCCACCCATGACCTCAGAGGTTTCTCCCACCAGGCATGCCATAGTGCAGACTCAGCTGAGCCTCAGGCGCCCCGAACGAGCATCTGCTGCCTGCTGCGTTCCCACAAAGCTGGAGCCAATCTCCCTCCTTTATCATGATAACGGAGTGGTTACCTTCAACCACAAGTATGAGGGGATGGTGGTGGCAGAATGCGGCTGCAGATAACATCACAGAGAAAAACAGACTTTTAGTTGAAGATCTAAATCTATCAATCTACTTTATCATGCGCCTGCCCTTGTTTCCAGAGAATCAGAGATTTCATACAGTGGACTAAGTGTAAATCCGGGATGAAAACTTGATGGAAAGTTACAGCTGTATAAAGGCAAAGCCCTGAGTGTTTTGTTAATTTAGAACAGAAACACTTTGAACTGATGCAGCAAAGTGTTTCATGTTAGCCTACCACAGTTCCATATGCATTTTTGCCTTTCATCGTGTTTTGAAAGCACTTCAGTTTATTGTTATATTTTGCAATGAATTGCCATATTTATACAGTAATATAATGCCTTTCAAAATATCTCAAAACCATTGAACTTTTTCTCATTTTGTCACATTGGAACTATGAATTTCAGTGTATCCAGTACATTGACATTTTTAGTCAAGTGGCATATGATTACTCTAGTTTTAATGTCAGAAAGACAGCTATTAAATGTGCATTGCCAATATTATTTTAAAAAGAAAAATCTGTAAATATTTTAGCCAAAATGTGCAAACGTTTTGGAGATATACCCCAAAAGACTATTTACAGTGCCAAAGGGTCCTGAAAAGTATTGACTAAGAATACACATTTAATTCACAGTTTTGCAACTTTTTTTAAAAAACAAATTCTACTTCACAATTGTGTTTTACTTTGCATAGGACTGGAAAATAAAAATCCCAATAAAATTCAATAATTATTCTGGCTCTAGAGTGACAAAATATGAATAAGTTTAACAGGTATGGATCATTTTGTAAGGCACAGCATAATGAATAAAAGTGAGAAACAAGCAGGTTTAGATTTTTTGGTGTTATAATTACAGGCCAGCATTTTTAGGTTAAAAAAAGAAAGCTTTGTCATATTTATAGCGAATAAGGTGAAAAGTAGTACAACTCTGATTTCATCTCCTGCAAGAGAGGTGAAATCTGAATCGTAAAAGAGAAGAACTTTTATTGTAATACACACCAGAAAAAGTCAAGCGATGAAAAGAAAATGAAAAACATGAAAAACGCCAGCCTGCCAAGATGCTTAAGAAAAATATGCATTTACTGCAAAACTGTAAATTATGAGGTTGTTCAGGGGAATCTTGGAACATCTGAGATAAGTAGACAAATGTAATATTCTTTCTCCGAGATGCTTGCCAAACGTGTAGAAAACATGTTTTTCTTATTTTGAATCACAGAAGGCTTTTCAAAGTGTCGTGGAACCCCACAAGGTATCTTTAAAAAAAAAAAAAAAAAAGAACAAGTAATTACTTGTCCTATCCAAATGTGACTTTCAGCTTCTATGAAATCTTTCTTTGTAGAAACAATTCACATCTCGGTTTTGTTTCAAACACTGGCGTGAATAGCATTGTGCTTACTAAAATAAAAACAAACATATTCAGTTTCCTGTTTCGTGCACACCATGTCAATGTCAGGTTATCGCATCGCTTCCATCTAACAACCTTAATCCCCATCCTTCCACAGCCACATGCCTGGCGGGCCACTCTCGGTCCGCTTCCATGCCATATTGATAAAGAGGTGTCAGAGCCTGGAGTCTTGTAGGCCATCACTCAGGGTGAGACACCACTCCAAGTGGCAGTATTTGTGAGAAGGTGGTGTCAGATTCCTGGTCTCCCAGACCAACATGTCCTATTGACAATCACGACATCAGGTTGCTCGCTGGATTCGGAACCCTCCCATTTCCCTTTTCTGACAATGGCATGCTTATACTCTTATCAAAGCCACGGCAACGGTACAAATGGAAAAAGAAATATTCGCTCCACATCATCACCTAGCTTTTGCTGTTAACAGTTGGAAGTAGGTAGCAGGAACAACCCTCAAGACCTGTCCAGTGTGGAGGATCTTAACTCAGCATATGGGTTTATAGCAGCAAAACATGCAGGGCAGAAATCCAGGCAGTAAACAGGCTGATCTGCAACTAACAGCACCAAGTCTACGCTCACCTGTATGAAGCTTTTTAGGTAAAGCTACTCAATTGTCAAACCAAAATAGTGAATAAGCTAATCAAATGGCAGCCACTCAATGCACAAAAGCATCTGGACGTGGTGATGTTGAAATTTAGCATCAGAATGGGAAAGAAAAGGGATCAAATTTAAGTTACTTTGAACACAGCATGATTGTTGGTCCTGAAAGAATCAAACTACTGGTCTTCTGTGGTTTTCACTCCCATTTGTGTGATTGGTATGAGAGAGAATAGCCCGAAAAAGAGATAATAACAAAAGAGCTTTAAAAATAAAAAATAAAAAATAAAAACCTCTTTGATGTGAAAGATTAAAGAAGAACATGGAGACTAGTTTGAGATGATAGAAAGGCAAACGTAGAACCATGTTACTGCTGCAGGAAACCACATGGGATGCCACTCCTTTCACCTAAAACAGAGAACTGAGGCTGCCATTTGCACAAGATCACTAAAGACCAGGTCCAACCCGGTACTAACTAAATGTATCTAATAAATAAATAGAGTGGATACAACAAAAGAAAAGCATGAACATCTTTGTGGAAATAATAAAGCAATACTTTTTTAAAAATATATTTTAGGTTTTCTTATAATAAACTCCTAAATAGGGAGTTTACAATTCCTTATTTAGCTAAGTCTTTGATCTAGTTTGATGGCTGGACACCAACCAATTTAAATAAACTCTACCAGTTCAAGGCGGAGTGATTGCATATTTAAAAGAATATGCTGAGATGTTGTTGACATCCAAGAAAAGCTTGTGGTTTCCCTGGGAGACATGTGCTGTGCTAATATTAACGGTGTGTGTCTGATTCATAACCCTGTGTGAATTAAAAATAGTTGATTACATAAAGAACCAAGTCAGTTATTTTATTTCATACAGCATTTTACAAGGATGGCGTTTAACCAATAGTTGAGAGAGGATTTTAACTTTGGTAACATGGCTCTGCACAGGTTCACAAGGCACCGTTATCTTTTCATACTGTGGAAGAACAATGTTTACCCGACGAACCCGTAGTGAAAACCGGTGCTACATAAACATGGAGAACAATAGAAAACGTTCCGAGCGGTTTCTCTGAATCCCACATATATCCGCACATGCGCAGTGTGATCAAAGCAATTAAAGAGCAGATTTTCTGACAATCACAGATCTGTGATTTATTGTGAATTTCATAAAACTTTATTTTTGTGCTATAGTAGAAATATAATCAACATGAACTCAGCGTGGTTACCCTACCTGTGCAGTAGCGTTCATAATGTACAGCGAAGCGAGCTGCACCGCAGCGCCACGCCTGTCACGGCTCAGTCAGAGCGAGGTGGGTGGAGGAGAGATTCTGTTTATTTTCGTGGCCAATAAGACATTCGGCTGTATTCGTTCGGCATAAAAAAAAAAAACCCTGGTTGAATTTCAACGAAGTGCTGTAGGTTGATTAGGTGAACGTGTGCGGAGAAGACTGGTTAGTGGTCGTCCGACTTCGTGAGATGCTGGATTTCGGGAACAACAGAAAGAAAGGTTCGTCTAGTTGGTCTGTTAGCTACCAACAATAACCCAAACGTAAGATAGCCAGGTCAGGTTTTAGGTCGCGAAAGCTTCGTTGACTCCATCTTCTACGAGTGGCTCTACGCTGCTTTTCTGAGAATTACTGTAAGTAAACAGTTTCCATTTCTTGAATATATTGTTTTATTTGTTGGCTAAATAGCAGCCATCGCTAACAGAGCTACTTAGCTTAGCCATGCTAGCTAACCCCGTATTGTGTTGCTGTGGCTTATTTTGTAAAAGTGAGCGTTTATCCGAGCATATAATCATAAATTATTCCGGGACACCAGGATAATTCAAGACAAACTCGAAGTAAGCTTTATTCCCCCCTCCCTCCCTTAGTTTTCGTTGTTGGGTGTCTTAGACTCGCTCTAGCAAAGTTGTCTTAATACTTTTTGTTTAAAATCATAATTGCTGAATTTCTGCTGGTAATTTTCATCATTTCTCATATAGCTGTTAATTTGTCAGCTGGTTCAGGTAAGGTGTTCATTTCTGTGAACCAGTGAGGATCCCCGTATGACTAATGGGGGGGTTTGCCACTTTGAATTTACATAAGTTTAGCTTTTGTGTTTAATTATTATTTATAAGTTAATAGAGAGCTTGTATTTGCTGTAGAGCCCTGGTATGTCCATGTTCTCTGAAAAGAGCTAACTCTTTTATTCCAGGATTATGTACAACATTTTCCTAATTAAACGCTTTTGGTAGCTTTTAAGTTATTGGTCTTTAAAAAGAATAAATTTAAGCTTAAAATGTTTTATGCTATAGGTTTTATTCAAATGTATCTGACACAATATCTTAAGGTGTTTTTATTTTGTCCCCATTTAAGTCCTTTTCAAACCTTGGATTATTTTTTGGAGGTACTAAGAATACATTTAGGCCTCATAAAGATGTAGTTTGAGGTTCAGAGAAATTGGGACCATATTCCGTTACAATTGCACTGAATTAATGCTAACATGCGAATATGTGAGATAATATTGGATGCATGCCATGTAAGAAAAACAACAATATGACTCTATCCTAAAATAATTCCTGTGCATATTACATTTAGTGGCTGGAAACCATCATTGTGTTATACATGCAGTTCTACTCCATTCTGTAAAAAAAATGGAGATTTACTTTATATTTAAATGTAGTTGATTGTTTTAAAGACAAGTGTAACTTTTTTGTCACTATTATCTTAATATAAGTTAAAAAAACGTGTAAATTGCTGTGTTGAGCATGTAAATTTTTCAAAAAAATATTTTGCTTTAAAATGTTGGTTTTGCTCTTGTTGCTTTTTTTTTTCTTCTTTGTTTCAGGTGGCTAAACGTGGGCTGCTTTTGGTTGGAGGAATAATTTCTCATTGTCACTACAACAACAACAAAACGTAAAGGACGCAGCTGGAAAGCCCACCCAGTCCTGAAAACTACAAGGCAAGATGTCAATCACAAACACTCCTACAAGCAACGACGCCTGCCTGAGCATCGTGCACAGCCTCATGTGCCACCGGCAGGGAGGGGAAAGTGAAAGCTTTGCAAAGCGGGCCATTGAGAGTCTTGTCAAGAAGCTGAAGGAGAAGAAGGATGAGCTGGATTCTCTAATTACTGCCATCACCACAAACGGGGCTCATCCTAGCAAGTGCGTAACCATACAGCGAACTTTGGACGGACGCCTACAGGTAAACCATAGTGCCTCCTTTGCTGGCGTCACTCGATGCCGTTCGTTTGCAGCGTATTTGAAACTCCTCTTTGTTCTGCAGGTTGCAGGGCGTAAAGGTTTCCCCCATGTCGTCTATGCCAGACTGTGGCGATGGCCGGACCTCCACAAGAATGAGCTAAAACACGTGAAGTACTGCCAGTATGCATTTGACCTGAAATGCGACAGCGTCTGTGTCAACCCGTACCACTACGAGAGGGTTGTTTCTCCAGGGATTGGTAAGTTCGGATCACGCATTCATCAGTTTTGGTCATATAGTTGCTATTCAACTTGCCAATAAATTTAGAATGGCGCACTTAAGAGATTACAGTGTATTTTTACATGGATTGACATGCGTCAGAACAGATATTGTACGCTTATAAGTCAGAATTAAATTTAAAACGAGTAATTTTAAACTGATTCACATGTTTGTTTGTTTTTTTTGTTTTTTTATTAATGTGTTTGCAGACTTATCAACATTGACCCTTTCAAATTCAGGTACAAAGCTTTCCTTTTCCTCCTCAGCGACATTGTAAATGTTCATCTGTCTTAATCATGTCTGTCGTTTTCTGCCAGGTCCTCTTATAGTGAAAGACGAGTTTGATTATGAAAACCAGCAGTCGCACTCCAGCTCTGAAAGCCACCTGCAGACAATCCAGCACCCTCCGTCGAGGCCCGTCCCCCCGGATACGTTCAGCAACAACCCTCTGCTGCCCCCCTCGGAGGGCAGCACCTCAGCCTCCTCTTCTGCTTTCTCCACCGTTAGTGCTGGACCTTCAAGTGAGAAATGACACCGACTTAAGATTTTAGATGATAGTCGGTTTAAGAAAAAAGAAAAAACAACTTTATATTTATTAGTTTATTGCAAATCAACAGGCGCACGATCTTGAGGTCCTTTTCCGAAATCAAAGTAGATTACAACAGAGATGAGTGTAGAAGCACAATATTTTAAATTTTGAGAGATGGTAAAAATTGTATACAAATATCTAAATGAGTAGATCTGGAATGTAGTCGCTCTGTGTCACTATGAGAAACTGCAAATGTTTTGGTAGGAATCTAAAACACTGAGACAACAAAGTTTTTGGTGTATTTTTTTCTTTTTAAAGTGGGGCTGTATGAAGTAGTAATGAGTAGGTAGTATGTTACTTTTAGCAGTGACTGTGATCCCAGTTTGGAAAAAAAAAAACAATTTAAATTTCAAAGCGGTTCGGATTACTTCGTAATGTCTCTCCAAATCCCTGATTTTGTTCACCTTGAGCCCCTTTGGAATTAATTTCGTGATGCACTTTATGTCGCCGTCCATTTGGAAGACGCATTGATGGCCAAACTTAACTTCCTGGCTGAAATGCTGCTTCAGTATTTCCACATGATGTCGTCTGTTTATGATGCCATCAGTTTTTTTTTTTTCTGTGGTAGTTCAGTCCATCTTGCAGCAAAGCGACGCTTTGACCTCCATTCCTCAGTTGGTGTCTCTCTTCCCTCCAGTTTTAATGGTTGTCATGTACATCCACAATTCACTGTGGATGTTTCTGTCTAACCAGCTTTAGCCGGCAGTTATTTATTTATTTTTTTTGTTGGTACGTTAATATGCACATGTATTTAAATTATGCTCGTCTGCTTCCTGAACTTGATGAATGCTGGACAGTTCCATGGTGTTTAACGTGTTTGGATAGACAGACCTGGAACTTTTTCCCAAGTTGCACAAAAGAAACTTTGTGTTTGAAGTGCGGCTCATTTTCAAATGTTCTGAATTAACCAATCAGAAGCTTACACAGCTATGACATTTTCACCTGGGAATTTCCACATTTTAGTTTTTTTAAGACATTTTGAAAGTAATTAATTAAAGGTTGTCTCACTTTATGTAAACTGAGCTTTTATTGCCTGAAAATAAGAACGTCAGAGAGTGTATTTTTATAGTGTGTGTAAACTTCAGGTGTGTTTTTTTTTTTTTTTTTTTTTTTATCTGTCAACTAGAAGTTCTTCCTGATTTTCTAAGCTAACATCACGCTGACTGCTGCATAGAAGATGTTGACGAAAGCGGAAAGAATACAAACGTCTCCATTTTAAAATGAAGCGTTTTCTCTGGGTTCGCTCGATTCGAGTGTTCTGTTTGCATCTCTATGCAAGTCACTTGCCAACACTAGCGTCTTATTGTATGTGCTTGCAGATCCCACTCCGAACTGGAGCAGAAACAGCAGCTTCCCCCCAGCGGTGCCACAACACCAGAATGGGCATCTACAGCATCACCCCCCGATGCCTCACCAGGCCATTACTGTGAGTGGATGGGGGGGAAAAACCCCAAAAATCTTTAATTCTGCTGCAGTTTTAAGACATAAGTATCAACTGAAAGCTCTTCATGCAACAAATGCATTAAAATCAAATGTGATGTAAATGACTTAAAGAGTAGCAGCTGTTAAAGCAGTGCAGAGACTGCAGTACGACCATCTTTCAGATAATGCAGAACGAGCTTTGCAGAAAGGTTTTTACTGAGATTAGACGACTACTATCATCTGCTTCCCGTTTCAAAGTAAAAATGTCATTTAAGCAGTAATGTCAGCAACATTAATGCTTTTAGTTTGATTGTATACTTTCAGTTGCTATTTTTAATGGGTTTTAGATTCATTTTTTTTTTTTTTTTGAATTTTTGCTGTAGATGAAGCAGAACCATTTGTGTATTTAGAATCAGTCTCTCTACATCAGGTTTGTTACTGATGTTCCTAATTTACGTTTGTTTATGTTCCCCAGGGCCTGTCACCAATGAAATCGCATTCCAACCCCCTATATCCAACCACCCAGGTGAGTATAAAGTCGGCGGCAATGGAAATGCCAGACGTGCAAAAACAACTGACGTTAAGATTTCTTTCGTTGCAGCTCCAGAATACTGGTGCTCCATTGCGTACTTCGAGATGGACGTCCAGGTTGGCGAGACGTTCAAGGTGCCGTCCACCTGTCCGATAGTCACCGTGGACGGTTACGTGGATCCGTCGGGAGGGGATCGCTTCTGCCTGGGCCAGCTGAGCAATGTCCACAGGACGGAGAACATTGAGAGAGCAAGGCGAGAGCAAATGGGACAAGATTATTTTTTGATGTAGTTTGTTATAAAACGGTAATTTCGCGCGGCGGCTAAGATGTTAAGTTCTTTGTATCTTCAGGCTCCACATCGGCAAAGGTGTGCAGCTGGAATGCAAAGGTGAAGGCGACGTGTGGGTGCGCTGCTTGAGTGATCACGCAGTGTTCGTTCAGAGCTACTATCTGGATCGAGAAGCCGGGCGCGCCCCGGGCGACGCCGTTCATAAAATCTACCCCAGTGCTTACATCAAGGTGAGAGAGGAGCGCCTTCTCTGACCGCTATGAAGCCTCAGCTTAATTTTCCCCAACCTTGAGGTTAGCATCAACTAGAAATGTTTCTTGGAAAGGATGGACCTTCAACATAGAGCCGCACAACTGTTTGCTTCATCAATCCTAATGGATAATTGGTGTAGAAAAAGGACAGCTTAGAGTTTGACTTTTCCTGTTGCAGGTTCATCTTTTCCTCCATGTTTTATCGAGAACCGCTTTGCTCAGACGGATGTTGCGTCTCTGAATGTTGACAGGTGTTCGACCTGCGCCAGTGCCACAGGCAGATGCAGCAGCAGGCGGCGACGGCGCAGGCAGCAGCTGCAGCTCAGGCGGCAGCCGTGGCTGGGAACATCCCGGGGCCGGGCTCGGTGGGAGGCATCGCCCCTGCCATCAGTGAGTGCTCCTAATGCTGCACTTGGCCTCCAGCAAGTGTATTGCTATGATTGCTTGTCATTATCTCCGCCTGTGGGGGGGTTGAGCCTTAAGTAGTGCCAGGGTATTTCTCAAAGCACTGATGCCAAGTAAATTACAGCGCAGGAGAGGGAAAAACCAGACGGAATAAAGGAGTAGACATTTTAGGCTTTAAGGGTTTAGCGTCAGGTGTTTTATTAAAGGCTGATATTATTATGACTTATCACAAGTTTTGGATATCTTAATTTGAAGCATCTAATCTTCTAGAACACATAAACACACATCAAGGCTCCGTATGTGGTTGGAACTAGAACAAGCGTACACAGAATAAAAGACAAATCCACCATTTTTTTGTCTTTTCTTGTCTGAAGTTAATCAATCCAATCCAACTTTATTTATAAAGCACTTTAAAACAACCACAGCTGATACAAAGTGCTGTACATTAAAACACAACATAATAAAAATAAATAAAAAAACTCTTACAGTTTAAAAACAAAAACACAATTTAAAACTAGATCCTGCTGGTGTTAAAAGCAACGTAAAATAGATGGGTTTTAAGATGAACTTTAAAAGTGGACAGTGAATGGGCCTCTCTGACCTGCAAAGGCAAGTTGTTCCATAACTTAGGGCCAATGACAGAGAAGCCCTGTCCCCTCTAGCTTCCTTCTGGATCTTGGTACCTCCAAGAGCAGCTGATCTGCTGACCTGAGAGACCGATAAGGTATGTAGGGGTGAAGAAGCTCAGAGAGGTAAGCCAGGGCAAGATTATGTAGTGATTCATCAGACCAAACTTCTAGTTTCTATTTCCATTTGATAAATGACACAATAATGAACATTTATTTTTTTGTGTCTCCAAGATCAGAAGTTTACTTGCATTTCCTGAGTATTTGTTGCGGATGCACCAATATGAAAATTTGGGCTGATGTAGGATATTAATGCTACTGTCGGAGCCACTAGCCCATGTAAATCTTTATACTTTTGACTGTGTAAAAGTGAACAAGCAATAAACATCTTTTATTTACTCTTTCTTTAAACACTTTTTGATCATCTGAATTATTTGATCAATTTGTCCATTTTAACATTCTCACTCAAGGTTTTTACTGATGCCAATTTCAGTAAATTTATCTAAATAGATTTTTTTGACATTCTCACGCCTCACACAAAAACCGTTTTTAACTTTGCCAAAATGCACGTCGAAGCCGTAGCTTGTTCCAGGCGGAGAAGTGAGTTTGTGCGCCGTTCTGCCTCACAGTGATGAAGCCGTCTGCTCTGTCCACTCAGGTTTGTCTGCAGCGGCGGGAATCGGAGTGGACGACCTGCGCAGGCTGTGCATTCTGCGCATGAGCTTCGTGAAAGGCTGGGGGCCCGACTACCCGCGGCAAAGCATCAAGGAGACCCCCTGCTGGATCGAAATCCATCTACACCGAGCTCTGCAGCTTCTTGACGAAGTTCTGCACACCATGCCCATAGCTGACCCTCAACCTCTTGATTGAAGTAACATTCAACAAACTGTACACAAATGAAAATACAAATATGTGGGGGGGGGGGATCAATAGAAAATGTAAAAAAAAATGCATTTAAAAAAAATACTTGTGACTGACCACTCCATCTGTAGGCCTGGAGTGCTAAAGGAGGACTGCAATCATATGAATGTTGTATATGGGGGATTCTTTTTTTGCGGCAACATTTCGGCCCCAGGATTTTTGAAAAAAAAAAAAAAAAAAAGTATTGTTTTAAATATTTTGTTACAACACTGACATGTTTAACAATAAGAAATTAATAATGGGCAAACTCAGAATTGGATAAATGAATAATTATGTGTTTTTTTTTTTCACCATTGTCTCTGAATGTGTTCCACCCTGTTATGAACATTTACATATAGACCAAAAATAGTTAAAACATTAAATTTTTTAAAAATAATGACTTCTTAAAGAGTGTGTCCCTTTTACTATATAATATGTTTTATTCTTGAAATTGTAACATATCATGAAGTTACGAATCATTTATGACTGTATTGTAAAGAAAATAGTTTTTTTTACTCATTATTACTGACAGCATTGAAAATATTGGTAATTTTAAAAACTTATACTAATATTTCCATTTATTGGTCTTCATTTCCCAACATGGCACATAAAAATTCGCAGTACTTAATGTTTCTGTAACAATATTTAATAAAAACGTGTGTGGAACGGAACATCACATGGTGGATTGTCCCATAACAGGGTGGAAAATCAATTTCTTTGATTCTAAAATCTGACAATTTCCATTATTAGTTGCAGGATTGGCTCTTTCAAGTCAAAGTATAGGTAGAGTATTTGTTCTGGCTCTATTTGGGAAAACGGGTGATATCCCTAGTAGATTTTCCCATGACAGGTATCATTGTTCCCCTCACAGGAGTCGATGTGAAATTAAAACAGACAAATGGCAAAAACATCTGATAATACCTCAGGCTAGTCCATTCCATCATCTGAATTTTTTTTATTTGACTTAAAATTATTACTTTTCACACTAATTTCTACCTTGTTTGGTTCATGAACATAACAGGGTGGAACTTTTCTAACTAATCTACCTGTAGCTCTTTGTGGTCAACATTTAGCTAGTTAACCTTCAACAGAATAACAAACCTGTAATGACTAAATCTAATATAAGGTTTTTTTTTAATTCTACTGAATAAACATTTTTCACAATCTATCATAACAGGGTGGAACTTTAAGCTTTACTCATAAAGGTTTAACATATTTAAGCTAAGAAAAAGTACAGAGATAGTGACAGTTGAAGCTTACTTTGTTTTCCATGGTTGAATTAAGTTCAAAACCAATTGATGTCACTTAAATTAAATGGTTTTTATGGAATTTTAGACTTTTTGAAGGCAAAAAGGAAACCTAACAGGGTGGACAGTTAGTACTGGGACATGTATAATATGAAGAAAATAGATAGCAGATACAATTGCATATTAAAATAAAGTTTAGTCCAGTCAACCTTTTAAAGAAAAACAAATATATATATATTTTATAGTTTAAATGTCATGAGGAAGTCTATTACACTGCAATGGGGACACAATGAAATTGAACGTCAGTCACCAAAAAGATGTGTAAAGAACAAAATATTTAAAAGGCATTTCATTTATATTTGAATAATGGCAAACATCTAAATGTATAATTAAAATACTTTGTTGTAAATATTTAGCATTTTACAAAAAATAATTGTAAGCAAAACATGGGGACATGGAATGTTGTCGCAAAAAGAATCACCCATTGCTCGTAGTTGAAGAAAGGACCTAAAGGCCGGCAGTATACTCCAAACTGGAAATCACACAGTCAGCATTATAATCACTAAATTTCAGGACGCTGCTGATTGAGCACATCACAGTATTTTTGAAAACATTTTACCAGCATCATGCGAGTTAAAGTGTTGTCCCTCTGTTAATATTGTGTGAAGCAAAGTCTTTACCCAAAACAATAATAAAAAAAATATATTTCTACAATCATAAAATATCCTCAACAATCCGTTCACTGTAACTTCTCGTCCGTTTGTCCTGAATGTATTTGTAGTTTGAGTATACTGCTGGTACGTTGGACTGGAAAGACTTTCTCTAACAAGAAAGTTTTTTTCTCCCTCAGATCAGGGCCTGATGTATGGAAAACTGTATGTTACTCATTCTCTTGTAATCTTTAAAAGAAAAAAAAAAGATTTCAGTGATAAGTTTATATTCTTTTAAATAGTTTAAAAAAACAAAAAAACACAGAATGCCCATTTAGAGCTCAGAATCTTTCAGCTCCATTGTATTTTTTTTAATTACCATTCAGAACCGTTACCACAAAATGTTTTGAACCTTAATTTTTTTTTGTTTTCTTAGTACTGAACATATTTACAAACCAACAGAAGTACCATGTTTTGGTTAGGTGTCCATTAGCACTTTATCAGTTTTGTTTGAGTTTCCTCAGCTGCATCCATATATTCTTAGTATAGCTTTCTTACTGCGTTCTGTAAAGGAAAAATTTGCTGTTGGCCCCCCCCCAAAAAAAATAAGTCTTATGCTGAAAGTGGTTTGAATGGTTAAATAACATCAAAGTGGCTGGAATTACTGACAGACTTGGGTAATAGGCGTATCTAAACAGCAGCTGGAAAAGTGTTAAAGGAAGTGTAAGCCATAACGATGCCAAATATACATTTGGAGGGTCTTGTGAGATGACCAGACTGAGGTGGTTTCAGTATTGCTTTGCTCATTTAAAGTTTAGTTTTCTGGTTTATTTTGCTCCGCATGATCACCACGTATTTAGATCTGTTAACCAACGCATATGGCAGTATTTCATACCCTTTTGCTACCTTTACAGTTATTCTGGTCATTATAGATGTGTGTGTATATATATATATTAAAACAAGTTGAATGCTGTAAAACTTCCAGAAAACACTACATCATGCTCATCTTTCACAACGATATAATAAAAGCTGAATATGTGGAGTTTGAATGACATTGGTGGTTATATGTATGAATAAAAACTAACGGGCCAACCAGATGATACGCGTTTATTTACGAGGCGGGACAACGGGTGAACAAGAAAACATTTATTTACTGCAAAGACAAATCACAAATTTTTAAGGAAACCAACACTAAGAAGCTAGCCTGAGCTGAGATCTGAAATATTCAGAAAACAAAACTACGTGTCTTTAATAGTTTCTATCATCATTAATACGACACACTAAATGATAACGTCCTCGTAGATATAAAAGTCCCCCCAGTCGTCGTCTTTTTTTTCCCCCCCCCTGTAAAATACACAACACGCTTCGATTCGCTTGCCAATTTGAGAATATACATGTATGGAGCAAACTCAACACAGGAAAAAAAGTCACGTGAAGTTTGTATATATTATATCAGGTACTGTTACGTTATCCAAAAAGGGCGAGAAAGAAATCACGAAAAGCACTAAAGTCAACATATCCGATAAAATATTCACTAAATAAACAAATAATTAGGAAACAAATAAATAGAACTTCTCTTTTTAGTTTTGATATACACATTTTGGTGAATTAAAAGGCTTCTCCAAATGCCGCCGCTCGACGCTTGTCCCGGCATCAAGCAGCGTGCTACAGATGGCCACGACTCACCAGACTGTCAAATGGCACCTAACGAATCTCAAAAAACAGGTCACAGCATTCAGAAAATATCATTGGACAAAGAGAGAATCACAATCAGAAGAAAACATGTCTGAGGAGGGTTTTTTTTTTTTGTTTTTTTCCCCCTTTTTTTGTACCAAACGGGAATTCTCCTGGTGCTTTTAACACTTCTATACATCAACAAAGTTTGTAGGTTCATGTTTCTGCAGTCCTTTTTTTTTTGGCAGCCCCTGCCCAGTGTGATGACTGCTGTTTAGACCAAGTCTGGTCAACCTCGGACACAGTGGCCACCGAGGCCATCTGCTGCAGCTGGGGCGAAATGAAAGGCACCGGAGTTTTCTGTGGTTCAGTGAAGCCGTTATTTCGTTCATGTGGCGGAGATTCTACCGGATTTCTTTTCAAACTTAGGGATTTGGAAACGGATTTTTTTTTTTGTCCTAACGACAAATCAAACACTATACCACTGGCAGCAATAACATCAGGCAGGTTTCAGTTCAAGAACTATACAGGTGCATTTTTAACAAACAAAAATAATAATAAAAAAGGTTTAAGCATAGACAACACATAATGATGCATTGTGTTTCCATTAATTTCGGTGATATCTTACAGCTAAAGAAGACACAAAATTCAGTTTCTCTGAAATTTCAAGTAGTAAATAAAGATCAATTGTTTTAAGAAAGAAATTTTAATACAGAAATGTTAAAAGATGGCTTCCAAAATGATGGTGACCATATGAATAATCTGGCTTTTTCTGAGTGGAGTAACTAAGCAAAGTGGAAAAGTTAAGTGGAAGAAAAAAGTGTAGTAGAAGGTACACAACAGGCTACAACTCTCACATTTCAAAGCCATCAGCGGTCAAAAAGTCCTCTTTTAGGAAAGGAAATAAGTTAAGTAAACTTTAAATGTCACTTTGAAATTGAAGTTCAATGTAACGTGATTATTTGAGGAGCCGTGTCTTTTTTTTTTTTTAAAGTCCAAAGTTGAAGAACCTAAGGCAGATATAAAGTCCAATTTCCAGGAGAATTTTGTTCCTGTCCGCACTGCCAAATGTTTTAACACCTGCTTTAATGGGTGTGGCGTCACTGCCCTCGATTGGTCAGGAAATGGACCTGGCCTGGATCCCACAGAGAATCTAGGGAGGATTTCTGAGAAATCAGCATTTTTCTGTTTTTATTAGCCGTAAGATAAAAACGTAGAAATTAAACAGAAATAAATGCTTGAAATATCTTAGTTTTTGATGAATCTATGAGTTTAAATTTTTTTTGTATTTAATAAACATTTTTCAATGCTGAAATTTGTTGTTTAGATGCACCTGCAATCTGATTGAAAATGAAATTGGGGGGGATGGTTAGATTGGTGAGAACAGCATATCCAGCAGCTGAACCCAACCAGAAAGCACTTCAAATTTAAAGAGCACACAACTGAGATTGAAACAAAAAACAAAAAATAAACACCGTTCAGGCACTAAATATAAAAATCACGATCCACATTGTTTGGTAAAAATATATGACAAGGAAGCTGAGAATAATTCAATAACAGCAAGAGAAGAACTGTAACCATGTCGGAGACAAAAGAAGGTTTTTATAACTTAAACCAAGATTGAAGTTTTAAATGGAGAATTCTTTAATTCATCAAGTTGAGAGAATGTGGAAAAGAACCATTACAGTTTTTTCATTTTCATTTGCCTGAACTTGAACAGTTTTTTTAAGAGTAAAGTGGGTACAAAAAAGAAAGAAAGAAAAGACCTTCAAAGTTCATTTGTCTTTTCGAGACTTTCAACAATCCCCAACAAATAAAACTAGAAAACCAGATCCAAGTGTGGACAGTTTCTAGATCTGGTCAAATATTTCAAGACAGAACAATCAGAGCGAGAACCTGGCTTCCTTTTCAAAATTCCCCCCAACAAACAAACAACACCGTCGAGTTTGCTGACTCGCTAACGTAAATCACACAATGTATTTGCACTTTCCCACCCTATTCAATGTTGAGACCCATCTAAGTTGCAGGAAACAAAAGAAAAAAAAGGCAAGCCACCTGTGCACTGTTAGCAAGACAAAGGTTCGTAATTACAGAAAATACAGTGCTACTACTCCCCTTTTCTTTAACACAAATATTCAAAACACAGAGAATACAAAGAATAAAACAAAACAACCAAGTTTCTGCTCTTTTTGTACAGTAGGTTTGCACTTTGCAGTGGGATAATTTCTGATTTACCGTCAGATGCCATTACATTGTACTCATAAGCACTTTAAACAGAAATGCAATAAATATCAATAAATAAACATTTTGTGGAGAAATGTTACAGACAAGCATTTAAAAAAAACGGCAAAAATGTGTCTAGCAACAAAAACGAAAATCCCACAGAGGTTAATCTCAATATTCCCCACAACGTAGAAGGCTAAAACAGTTCAAGTATATTTGTAGTCTAAGGATTCAAAGGTTACATTACAATGCCTGGCAAAAGTATTTATGCCTCTTACACCAATTCCACATTTTGTCGCATTACAAACACAAACTTCTTCATATGTATTTGGGATTTCTTGTAATCCACTGAAACAAACTGGTGCATAACTGAAGTAGGAAGAAAATGATATAAAACGATCAACAGAAATCTGGAGTGTGTGTGTTCACCCTGATACCCCTCAATGATATCCTGCAACTGACAGAGAGCTTGTTTAAAGACAAACTCTGGTCCAGTTGTGGCAGATGTGGCGGTTTGTTTACGGTGTGAATGGGATTTGACACAGTCGCTTTGTGTGGGCTGCAACTTTGAGCCAAACGCCTTCTCATAGTCAGGTTTGCATTATGGGATGCTGCAGAGTAAACAAGCCAACAAACAAAACCCGCGAGTCTTTTTTGTAAAGCATGAAACCCGCCGTGCAACATTCAAAATCATTCTGCATACTGCTCAGATAATTCCTGCATGAAACAGTAGCCAGAAACACACTAATGATTCCTACCAGCTCAGAACACAGCGAGTGCTTCCTGTCTTTGCATTTAGGTTAAACACGTGTGACCAATAAACAGAATGAATGTAGGTTTAGAGTTTTTTTCAAGTAATTTGGACCAAAGTAAACGAGCTACAGGTGTGAAAACACCTGTAAAGAAGAATGGGCCGAAAATCCAGTCTTACGATTGTCAGAGCTGGTAAAGGAAAACCCAAGAGATATATATGCAGCTCTACATTTTTCAGATCTGCAAACTCCAACCCATCTACAATTATGCACCAGGTTAGTTTTTGGAGAGCTCCAGACAGAAAACAACGCAAAGTTTGCCGTAGTAAGGTTTCAAAATGTGAAAGGAGGCGAGGATACTTTGGCAAGGCGCTGCAGTTCCCAAGCTGTTCATATTTCACAGTCAATGAAGTAATTACAGATGAGCTACCAAAAGAAACATTCACGTCTTAACAATCGGATCAAACACATAACAAGCAACAAATATATGTAGTGTATCATTTTATATACTATACATATATATATATCTATATATATTTATATCTCTGAATATTAGAAAATATCTACTTTTGGTCCACTGTACAAAGATGGTCTCTAAACAGGGAACAAAGGGTTAAGCTTTTTATGGGCTAAAAACTGAAATCAAAGTACATCAGAGGTGAGAGAAAAGCAATGCAGGTTTTCTCTTCGTGTTGAGATTTGTGCAGTACAGTGGTGTGTGTGCATTAAGGTTTGGTGACTGTGCTGCACGCATCAAAGGGTTGGCACCACCGGTTTGAGGTAGGGTGACTGATGGATGTGTTCCCAACACATACACACATGCACGCACACACACACAAGCACACAAGATGAAGGGCGTATGAGCACATAAAAAGCACAGCGCAGACCCAAGAAAATGTCAAAAACACACCCACGCAAGACATGCTCACTTCATCCGATGACAAAGGCTAAATGCAAGAAATAGGCCTCGAGAAGGCAGAGCGAGGGCAGGACAAGGCTAAAACTGTGGCTGTGACTCAGGTTCAGAAGTCAACAAATTAACAACAACAACAAAGAACTGATGAACCAGCCCAAATCCAGCCACGAGTCACCAGAAACCAAATCTGCGGCTGGGCAACCTCAGGTCAGGACTACGCGGACGAGCTGCATTTAAGGATAAGGCACTATGATAAAGCCGAGGTACATTAAATCCCTGACATTCTATATAGATTTTTTCCCCCCCATTTTTAGTTTTTTCCTTTTATTCTGCGTCGCGACATGGCACTGCGGGGACAGGGAACAGCATCCGTCTGGCATCAAGAGACTCGCACTTAGCCTCCTCTGTTGGTTGAATTTTTGGTCCACTGCAAACGTAAGGAATTTCATGAAGTGAGAAACTTGTAAAAGTAGAGAAAAACGGCTGCCAAGAGTCTTTCAAGATCACGTCACGTAAACCACATTACGAGGCATCTAAAAGGCAAGCACTATGCACGCGGTGCATAAAAAAAAAAAGCTTTTCCCCCCTCCCCATTTCATCCCGAATCTCATCTGTATACACAAAAGCAGCAGTACAGGGTTTTTTTTTTGACTTCTAATATCACTAAAAGATCCAAGTGTTTTTGTGCAAGTGGCTACCATATAAATGTCAAACCGAAGTTTCCCCATCATTTCTAGAATCTGACCCTTTGTTGTCTAGCTACATACAAAACTCAGAAACGTCTCACTCAATCGGAAGTCTATCAGCATTGACAGAAATCAGAAAAGAAAGAAATTCCATGAAAAACAAACCACAATGATAGCACCATGAGTTTGGAGTAGTGTCGAAGAACACCAAAACTATGTACAACAGGTGGAGATTCTGAGTGATTCGATGTGTTTTGCTCTACTGGGACTAGTGACGTGGATTTGAGCTCTGAGACATCAGCAGTTTGAAGGGATAAAACCCGTCCGCGTGGACAGACGGAAGCCTTAAGTCACGTCTGAAGAGGAAACATTTAAACGGGTCACTCGAGTCCCTCTTCCTCCAGGTCCTTTCCACAGACTGAAACAACACATCCAGAATCCAAACAGACAAGGACAGAGCACATCCTGGAAAGAGTGTCACTCCTCCACCCGCTACGCTGGGCAGAGCGCAAACAGAGACAACGCATGTAAAAAAATGCAGACATCTAGACGTGGAGAGTGAGACGGTAAAACTAGGCAGACAAGGTGAAGCTGTGCCCTTTGACCCTCAAACGGAGGCATACGTGTTGCCTGTGGTGCTGCAGTGGCAGATGGTGGGAGTCTCAGCAGAGGGCGTTATCATGTGTTCGGTGTGGTCCTGCAGGGGCTGCTGCAGCGAGTGGAGAACACTATGCTGGACGACACCCACCACAGGGTGGGACCCGTCCTCCAGCGCCCCGACCTGGATCACTTGGATTACCTCATGCTCCGGCTTCTTGCGCTTAGCGAGAGGTTCTCCGGAGTCCTCTGTGTTCTCTTCCAAGTCGCTGTCCATCCCGCTAGTTTCGTCTGGGCAGAGCAAAGTAGCACATGGACAAAAGAAAAAAAAAAAGAAAAGTCCTTCAGCCTAATACTCAGCGTTGTGTTCTTGGATCTAATACTTCAAAGTTTACAGAAAACATTAAACCCCCTGCTGCAGCCGCCTGATTGACTTTTTAGGGAGAACTGTGAAGATACTGTTGCAGTAATCTGTGACTAAAGATAATCTTCAGATATTCTTATCTTAAGATCTTGCTGGGAAATTAATCCTTTCACCATAAAAATCTTCTTCGGATGACAGAAGACTGACTTTGTAATTGTCTTTACATCCCTTTGAAGGTTCAGTGCCGAGTCCATCACTACACCCAAATTTTCACAAGTTTTTAGCTATAAAAACTGAGGCTGCATGCTGAAGAACACATCTGGTTTGCTAAATGTTTGTGTAGACGGGGTTTCTGTCAGGAAAAGTCTGGCATTTTTAAATGGGAAACATGTAGGAATCTAATTTCTTTCTACATTTTGCTTGTTTCAAAGACTCTTTCTAAAATATGTATTGTCAACCAAGGACTTAAAAAGTAACATTATTTTGGTCTATATAGCTCATTTATAATATTCACAGCTTGTCCTTCTGTTTATTATAGTTGTGCATTCTCTGTATTCCTTTTCTCTTAGCCTTGAATTTATTGTTTTAACATAATTAACTGAATTAAATCTGTACGGTCAAGTTTTCAGACATTTTTTGGTTAACAATATGCAAAGTATATGATAAAGTGGAGTTCATTGTTTTGTGCCGTCTAGTTATTTTTGGCTTACCTTTATCAATGCCAGCAAGGGGTAAGGTGTGGATGTTGTCAAACTGAAATAAGAGAGCGACAAATAGAGCAGATATTAGCGCTTGGTAAAGATGTATCCAAAACAGATATTTCATATCAAGAATAGCAGATTAATACAGAGAATCCTGGGAGAGAGAATACATAGAGCAATGCTGCAGCTGTACCTCGCCCATGGCTCCAATGGGCATCTCTCCAGTGCCCTGAGCCACCCGGTGTTCCACAAGGTAGAACATGTACTCGTCATACAGGAGGCGGATCAGGTGGAAGGAACCAAAACTGGCAGCACTACGCAGGGTCAGGTCTCTGATCACCATAGAACTACACGGAAAAAAAGGAAACACCTCAATGTCTCAATGCTGTAAAACCTCAGTGAACCTGAATGCTGGAGGCCTTCTCAGACCTGTAGAAGGACCACTTCAGCAGGAACTGCCTGGCTGCCCTGGGGAAGCTGGGCCGGTGCTCGTAAGGCTTGAGCACCTGGGTGACCACGTTGTCCAGCCAGGCTGCCCACTGCTCCAAAGAGCTCTGCTGCTGCAGGGTGGCCTTGAAGTCCTGCTCCAAGTGCTGGACCACGCCCTCCTCACACTGGCACACCCAGGACGCCTGCTCCTGTACAGCAGCAGGAGGAACAAACAGGAGGGGGGAGGCGGGGTTTAGAAAAGATACACGTGACGGAGACGAGCGCTCGGGAGGGACTGCTTGGACCTGTACGTTGGCAAAGTCGACGCGGTTGAGATCACTCAGCATCTGGTTGATTTGGGTTGTGTTCTGCAACACAGCACGTGCCGCCTGAGCCAGGTGGTTCAACGATGTATATCTGCGCAACGTTTGCGTAAAGGCACTAACAGCGGCAATCTGCGACACAAATGCACACAAGAAGCTCAGGTTACGGACAAATAATAACTTCAAGTATAAATGTAACAAACTTCAGGGTTTCCCCCAGTATATTACAAGCCTGGCGGCCCGCCATGCTTTACTAGCCCAACCGCCAGGCTAAGCATTGCTCGTTTACGTTTCTAGGAAGGAAAAAAAAAAAATTCGCTCTTTTGTTTTTTTTTAAGCTGGGCTGCAAGCGTCTCTTTTGTCTTAGCGTTTCACCAGCAGAGCAGATTTATTCCTAAAGGATAGGTTGATAATAGATAGGTCTATAGTTTAGGCATTTAAAGCCGACAGTTCGCGGACCAATCACACAACTGGTGCATCTGTGCTTTGCCTCGCGCTGCTGCTGCTGCTGCTTTACCTCAGCGCGAATTGCGCGCGCCGCCTTTCACTCAAACTGGTACAGGCTGACCTGTATGGATATTTACATCAACTTACTGTAAAGAATTATAATCCTTTGGAGAACTCTGGGTAAGACTCTAAAACCCGCTGCGTTAGCTCTGGTTGCGCAGCTCAAAGTGAACCGCAGAAGCCCTGATGGAGCTTAATTTGGATTAAACAGAAGTGCAAATTTGTTGTTTTTAGACTAGTTGTGTTTAAATAGCATTTCACTAGAGATATTTCCCCGTAACATATAATTACACAGTAATACTTTTACATTTCCTGTCAACTTAACATCTTTTAATACAAAAAATACGGTACACCACCGCTGGACCGCCTCGATGCCCCGACCACCGGGCTTAGCAAGTTTTCTGGGGGAAACCCTGAAATTTACTATGGAGTATTACAGCAAAGTGCACCTTGGTCTGGATCATTCTCTGTGGAATGGCATTCATGGCATTACTAAGCCAACCTTCCAGGTTTCTGGCAAAGTTGCGAATGGCTTGAGTCAAGGCACCTGGGAGCAAATGAACCGCAAAAGTTACTACATGACCAGCTTCATCAGGTAAATCTGAGAGGTGTCCGTGACTGTGGCTCACTGGGAATGGGTCTCAGGACATCAGGAATCAGGATCTCCACGAGGGTCTGGTACATTAAATGGTCACAGGTGCTCATCCACTTAAGAACAGCCTTGTTCCTGCAGAGCGCCAAAAGCTGTGCTTGAGGGAGCCGCACTTCAATCTCACTTATGCTGCTGCAGAACGGAGCAAACCTCAGTTACAAGTCATTCCTCTAAAACAATCTGATTAACCTTGAAATAAATGCAAACCCATGCAGCAAGGCACGTCTCAAAGAGCCAGTCCCCACCTGCCGTCTGTTACGGTGGCGCCCTCTACTGTGTCAGGAGGAGAATAACGCCAGAACGTCTGCCACAGTTTCTCAATTAGACTGAACTGGAGGTTGATGACTACATCCAAGATAGCCTGGAAAACATCGAGAAAGGTTTATATATATATATATATATAAACTTTATAGGTTATGAAAACAAAAACTTTTAAATGTCTTCATAGGAGTGCTGTTTCAGCTAAATGGGATGAACTTCAGGGGACACAAAATATCAAACTATATTGAAAACACAAAGCTAGAAATATCTACAAACTAGGTTTTTGACCTAATTAGTCAATTGTTTAAAAGATGTTTGATATTTATAGTATTAACTGCTTTTTTCCAATAAGGTTAACTTTATGATAGAAAACAAACTTAGAGCAAGGACAACAAAATAAATAAAAAAATCCCTGAAAATAATTTAAATGGTTCTACTAAAAAAAGATCATTAAAATTAATAACCCAGACCAGTTCATGGGTTG
Source organism: Poecilia picta (assembly GCA_033032245.1). Taxonomy (NCBI): domain Eukaryota; kingdom Metazoa; phylum Chordata; class Actinopteri; order Cyprinodontiformes; family Poeciliidae; genus Poecilia; species Poecilia picta. The sequence goes on along the minus strand of CM065364.1, from coordinate 14,936,309 downwards.
CTCATCTTTAAGAAAGGTGTCATGATTTTCTACCCTTTCACAGACAACAAAGACTCTCCTTTGTCTAACCTCACAGTGCTCTCTGTAAAGGGACTGTAGAGCTTTCACATCCTCTGGACTGATGTTCCCCATATTGCTCTGTCCCAGGTCCAGCTCTATAAAGTCAGGGAGTGGCCGCGATGCATCTGTTGGGGGGGGGGGGGAAATTGTATAAGCACTACATGACTCAAAATGAGCCACAGAGTCACATCATCTGTGAAGAAAAACTAAGAAAAAGTTCACCCTCGCTGCTTTTGTGGAGTTAAATATCCCATTTGTTTCCATTTTATACATTTCGAACTCTAACATACCATTTTAAACATAGCAAATTACGTTTCACTTTGTTTACGATGACTGATGTTGTAAAAGGTACCGGGACAAGATAATTTCCCTCTCGGGGAAAGTAAAGTAGTAGCAATTAGACAGAATTTTTGTCCCTATGACTGATGATCATAATTATCATAATTATTTAAAAAAAAAAAAAAAGAAAAAAGAAAATCAGCGATTTAGCTTAGTTGAAAAGCTGCTGACCTAGAAACTGCTGGTGGTGCTGGCTCTGTGCAATGATCGTCTGCTCTGCCGCTCCAGGATGGTGCCCCGGGATTGTGTAATTGTCTCCGGAGCCACTGTCAAACTTCTGCACTGGCTTGAACCTGAAACCACATGGCAAAGCTTATTATCTCTAACCACTGTGATTTGTATCACAGCAGGTGCTGCAGGACGAATGCGTCCTACCTATGTTTGTGCTGATTTGGTTGCTGCCTGAGAGCCATGTACTGCGCGTCTTCTTGAAGACTGTTGAGCGGTGAGTCTGGTTTCACTCGTATACCGTAGTAATGGTATTTTGAGTTCCCTCTGCAAAAACAAAACAGGAAGGAGTTGACATACAGAGAAGGTTTTAAATTCGGCTTGAAAAGACGCAAACTGAGTTATTAAATCGAGACAAAAAAAAAAAAAAAAAAGAGCTGACCTTGTCCCGAGGCGCCTCGTACGGAGTCCCATGAAGATGGAGCGAATGAGTTTGCCAAAAGATGCTGCATTTACAGGGTCTAGTTTCTGCTCCTGGCAGTGCCGCAGGTAATGATTGTAGAGGGTGGACCGCGGTAGACTAACTCCCTCTGCTGTCTCATAGTTGTCCAGCAGCCATTGGAGCTACAAGAGGGAAAGATGGACCTTTTAACTCACCTCTGTACACCATTTCACCCCCCCCCCCCCAAAGGGTCTGGTTTCATTCTGTAAACTTGATGCTGCTCCATGGCAGCTTTGCAAAAGCTTCTATTGCAGCCATTGATTTGATAAGCAACACTAACGTAAACCTGTGAGCAGCACAACACACGTGGATCTACAAAGATGAGAAAAGGGCAGAACAGAGAAGAGCGAGACTTGCAAAAGTTCAAGTTAGGCGAGAGCGTGCATTCAGGAAAGCAACTTACATGGCTGTTGAGCAGTGAGCTTCTCTGACTGGATAAACCCTCAGATTTTTGGAGCGTCTCAATCGCCATTTCAATCTGATAAACCACGAAGCACAGGACAACAAAATGTAAGAGGGGGAGGAAATCAAAACTGAAGCAAGAAAACTAAAGAGCTCATTCAAACACTTTACTTGCATTACACGAAAATAAATAAATAGAGTCTAGAAAAGATCCCAAAGCAAGCACCACTAATCCCCAAGCAGAGCAGGAATACTGGACACTTGAAGAACCTTTTTTTCCCTTCATAACAAAATATAAACAAACCACAGGACAGCTGGAGGGTTTGTAAAAAGAAAGTACAGCGACTTTCAAATCTAGAGATTATGAATCAGAGCATAAAAATGATCTGGTCTTGAAGGATTCTGAAAGCATGCAAGTCTAACCGAACGTGTCCAAAACACATAAAACACCCCAAATCATCAAAGCAAAAACAAAGTCCAAATGAAAAGTAAAGAAACATGTTCATAGGATGTAGAAGGCAAAGCAACAAGCTAGTTGTTGCAAACTTGTAAAAATAATTGGTAAACGTGACCCATCTCATGCTGGTGTATTAAGTTTGTGCTTCCACACTGCCAGGAAGGAAAGAGATCAGCAATGATCAGCAATCAATTGTTGCTGCTAATCAGTTACTGCTAAAAGTAGTTTTATATGGTACAGAATCATGTGATGGACTTCTTTCCACTCACAAGGCATTCTCACATTTGCTTTGCTCAATAAATGATAAAAAGCTTGAAACCTGTTGAGAGTATATCACATTTCCAGTTAGATCTTTAGTCATTTTAGAACCTGTTAAAAGACCAGATCAGATTTATCCTGTCCTGATGCATAAAACCAAAACACTTCCAAACATGTACCATCCTTTTAAAATGCTTAAACAAAAGACTCATCAAGCACACGCACACACACACACACACACACACACACACACACACACACACACACACACACACACACACACACACACACACACACACACACACACACACACACACACACACACACACACACACACACACACACACACACACACACACACACACACACACAGACAGAACAGCTAAGGTTTGACCCAAGCTATGTTCAACAATTTGTATACTGCTTGTAAGTAAGATTATCCATGCCTAACACCACACAAGTGTTTTGTAAATGGGTCAGAGCTGATGCGAGTAAAGCTTGGGAACTGATAACATAACAACAGCTGCCAACAACAAATGAAAAAAGAGCATCAACTGCGAGCAATTTCTTTTTGGTTTACTTTTTTAATAAAAGCGTCAATAACTTTATTATTAACTTTTGTTGATGTCTAATGTAAAGACTAACTGAATCAAATAACCATTTACAATTGCTTAATGACAAAAAAAGGGAAATACAAAAAGAGAGACACTCAAATATTCAAGTAGAAAATAAGGCGCAGGAACTAATGAGGCGCCTTTATGTAAAGATTTTTTTTTTTTTTTTTTTACATTTTTAGCAAATGCAAAAATGCTCTCAAATGAACAAGCAAGTATTTTCTAAATCTGAGGATGTCTTATTACCACCACATACTCCTATGATTGCTTATCCCTTCATCTGTCGCAGTACGTTTTCTAAATTCTGTAGTCTGTGATCCCTCATCTGGTGCAGTTAAGAGTGTCTCGGTCGTTTAAAAGAAAAATCTGCTGAAATCAGTCTGCTGGAGTAAACTCCAAGTCTTTTCACTCCAGTCAGAAATGTGAAAGTAGTGTAATGTGTCCCCAGGTTTAGATGATTATTTTTTGTTTTGAACAAATCAAGGTGTTTCTGAACAACTCTCCATAAGTGGTGCTGAAACTTCAGTCACAAGCATCCAAATTAGGCTCAAATTAAAATCAGAGCGTAGCTACTGTGTTGAGTACTCCATCGTATCTGAACAGAACATTTACTAGGAGTGTTTGCATCTTAAGACTGATTTTCTGATCATTCTGCCACAGCACCTCATTTACTCCCCTCCACTCCCAAACAGATCAAATTAAAAATAAACATAAAGCTTTTAGGAAAATGTTTACAGCAGTTAGATTATTATATGCAGTCGGATGCAGCCTTTGTAGTACTGAATACGCAAGCACGCAAGTTTTAATATCAAGGGCCATTTCCGAGACTGTTAAACTACTCCAGATTAGAAAACAAACACTAATGCAGAATAATGAAAACGGCGTCTAAACCGATAAAGGCAAAAAGGTTTTATTTGATTTATTTTGAAAAATCAAGGAAGATGTGAAAGTTGCTGTAAAGACATAACTATTTAGAAGTAAAAACACACATGCACAACCACGCACACAAATGTTGACGCGAAGGCCCTGCTCCTCCAGGTGCTGTGTCACTTACAGTGGCCGGAGAGGCTCGTGTCGTCTGGGTGGCAGGATGGGGTCCGGCGTTGTCCATCAGGTAGGCCCCAGAACTGCTGCCGATTACCTGAGCCACTGCCATGCCCATGCTCATCCCTCCAGTGCTCCCCCCTCCGTTGTTGGTCATGCCGTGAGACGTCACCACAGTTGACACCTGCGATGAGCTGCCCTGCGTGTCAAAGTAGCTCCCTCCACTGTTCTGGTTGTAGAGCTGCGGCTCAGAATACGTGTAGGTTCTTCTGTTCAGAACAGAGGTCGGCAGTCAGACAAATAACATCGCTATGACGACTATTCAAAAGAGCACGGGCTTTTGAACACAAGTTTTTGGAAATGATAAACACAACTTCTGTGGGTTCGTGTGCTAGTTATTGACCGTTTATTTGCTAATGTTTGTCTTTCTTTGCATAGATGTACTGACTGAGTCACATAAAAGGTCAGCATGTATAATATGCATGTATGCACATTTGGGCATTGGCTAAAAATATGATCACCCTTACTGTGTCTGGGTTATGCTTTGGTTGCAGCAAACAAAGCATTGGAAAGTGAAGCAGAATCAAAAGGTCATTTTGTTTTTCCAAAATTAAAATTACTGTCTTTTAAGTACAGTTCATGGTTTACAAAAAACATAACTTTTCAATATGGACAGGACAAAAGCTGTCCACATGCTTTTCTTTAAAATAGCTTAAAGAAAAGTTTCCCAACAACATGATGATGCTGCCACTACCATGCCTAATGGTGGGGATTGTGTGCTTCGGATGACCCAACAATACAATTCTGTATGCAGTCCAAAAATCTGACCAGAGCACAGTCATCTACATGTTTGCTGTTTCTCCATGATTTTTTTTAAGTCCCTTCCCTATGGTTTTCCCAAAACAATTGGTTGCACTGGATTTTATACAAGGGTGTCAGCATAAATGGGGCAGAAAATAAATGCATTCCACACTTTTGAGATTTTTATTTGATAAAAAAAAGTTCTCCAACTTTTGCAAGACAGTAGCATTGTTTTAGACAACTATTAAAAAAAACTGAGATGTTCTGTTTCACATCATTTCTCCATGACTGCAGGTCTCTGGTAAGCTGCAGCAGACACAATCTCTCTAAGGGGGATGCAATATAAGCAGCTCATGCTTCAAGAACCTGTATTATGTTGACATTAGTTTGCTGCTCACCCATCACCCACCAGCTCCCCTTACATAAATGTTTCAATCGGTGGCAGAAGTCTGTCTGTCCATGTTTGTGCATACGCCGATATGCGAGTGTTTATCACAGTAGGAAAAACACAGATTGGGCTTGTTTGTCGATTATGTGTGTAACCTTGTTTTTCAGACCCAGGGGAGCCTTTTATAGAATCGCCACTTCAAAAAAAAAAAAAAAACTGGCCTACTTGTGGTCATGTTGAAGGAACTGAATGCAAAAAAAGACATCTGACTGTAAACCTCAAGAAATAAAAAACAGAAAGAGGAGATAAACAAAGGACAACTGTGCTTGTCTGCAACATCATGTGCTTGTGACATGAACAATCATTTGAAGAAATTCGAAAGAAGGAAAAAGGGGGATTCAAAGAAGGCTGAATTTTGAAGATGTACAAGAGCAGAGCTGGGAAACACCTCCACTCACATGTTGCCATTGGCGTAGACACCACTATTTTCCTCCACATACTGCACCTGTGCTGGGTAAACATGCTGAACCTGTTGAACAGTCTGCTCCTGGCGAAATAAGGCGCAAAAGCTTGAAATTAGTCAGCAAAACTTTGCCAAGAACTTGCAAGCGGGCAGGTGCAAATCGAGCCGGGACGTACCTGCTGCTGCTGAACAGGCACCTGCTGGGTGGAGCTGGTAGGCTGGACAGGCACGGTGGTCTGGAGAGGGACAGTGGAGGTGGAGTCAGCGCCTGCTTCAGGGGTCTGCATGGCGCCTGAATGAAAAAGAAAACAAACTTTCTGTAGGGCTGATAATAACTCACACGACTGTGATAACCTGCAAGCTTCACACGTGAATCAACTTTACAGCGTAATAAAGACAGTATCATGACCTTAAGGCAATAAAAAGCTGATCCCTGATAACCAATAAGAACTTTTTCACAAATACTTCATTTTAAATGAAGCAGTTGAGAAGCAGGTCATAAAATGCGTGACAGCAATACCGAGGCAAATACAAACTCGACGCCTCATCGACTTCCGTGCGCCAAACGTCAGACCTGTCAGGTGTTGCATAAGAAAATATTTGTTCGCAAACGTAAGCAATTACCCACGTTTTAGTTTGCTCAGGACGGCCAAATGAGAATCTAATCTTGGGAGAACAGGAAACATGGAGTGTCACCATAAACCTCATCTGTTTTGTCCAAATCAATGCCAGTAAAAAAAAAAAAAAAGAAAGAAAAGCGGCTCAGGCCAACTGCACCTAAACACCTGTCTCTGCCCCGTGGTACGCAATGTTCTCAGGGACTCATGCATCACCGACACATGGTCTTGTCTCCACATTCGCAGCCATAAAACAAGTTAATATTTAACTAACTCTAAATAGATGCTGCTTCGCTTTCCTCTGCCGCGCCGCACTTTTGCAGGCTCGACATCACTTCTGACTAAATACCATGAACAAAGAAAAACTCTCAGAGATGTTTGTGTGTTCCAAATCTAAAAAAGAAAAAAAAGCCCAGCACGTCCATGATATAATTACTTGTTCAAGCAAACACATCTGCAGGGAAGAACAAGAGGACACACTTAAGGTTAACCCATGTCTGCGAGTTAATAATAGTGCGGCTACCATCACCCATTCCTTCCAGGGAAAGGCCATCTCCTCCCCATCACAGTTTCCATGAACAAGCCTCTCTTGGTTAATTAAGCTGGATCTCCTTAGAGCTCTAAATCACTCCTGGGACAGCTCGCCCCTTTCCATTACCTTCACGACTGCACCCATTTTTGCAGACTTTTACTTTGTTCATGTTGGGGCAGCAAAATTAAAACTAGTTGTGACCTGACAGGGAATGGATTTAAAAAAAGGAAGCAAATAATAGGGGGAAATACTACTTATTAAAGACCAGTCATCAAGGTAACATCTTTGGAACAGTTTGGACACTTTTGGGAAGTTGTCTAATGGGCAAAATCTACCTTCCTGCATAGTACATGTAGGTTTTACACAGCAACAGTTTCAAAGCTGCCAATATTCCCCTGTCAGGCCATTTCAACAGTTTAAAGACCTTTCAACAGAATGCTAGTGAAAATAATAGAGTGACTGCAGTTTTCTCTGATTGCATGAAGCGGCCCCACCCCCACCAGTTGCTAGCTGGTCAGCTAGCTGAAGTAGGGCTTTTCACAATATTAGAAAAGAACATGAAATTGCTTTATTATCGTTGAATGCTATGAGGACTAATGACGTTCTACTCACTTTTCCATCATAATGTCAATACCTCTCTTTCTTGAGCTTTAGCATTTTGGTTGCTAAGGCATTTGTAAGATGTGGGAACACAAGGCAGTGAAAGCCCCTTCAACTGGCTAAATATTGGCAGAGTTTTAAATGGATAGTTAAATATTGCAGCCAACCAACTATTCAATTTAAGCATTCCTTTGCAATATCAATACTAAACAGTAGAGGTCCTCCACATCGAACTGCAACAGTGTGTGGAAAAATGCATTTACAAAAATAATAATCTGCATAATTCATTTTTGGGGCAGAATAGCATCTTTCAACTTCCATGCATGCAAATTCTGCAGGCCAAGAATTAATTTGGCCTGTTGGATGCTAAAGTCTGCAGAGTGGTGGCACCATTGTAATCTTTTATACATTTACATGAATACTTGTATTATTTATTTATTTAATATTATTGAAGCCTTGCAACGAAATTTCTTCCAGTTTCTACATTTTTAAAATGTACAATTGAATGATAATAAACTGTCTGTTTATGTCTATGTCTATAAAGTTAAGTCAGGTAAACATGGGTTAATTAATCCTAATCTGTATTTCAAGACTTAAAGTAAAAAAAAAATCCTGAGCCTGAAACTTAGTTATGATAGAAATTTACTATACGGTTGCTTTTGCCAGAGTTTAATAAAAAGTGTCTTTGAATAGCACAACAATTGCTTCTAACAAGCCAAACACTCCAACTTAAATAAGACTTTAGTACATTTCAACTCAAAACAAAATGTAAAATGCCTATGCCCTAAAGGTTTGACTTACAGATAAAAATCCCTCAACATTAAATAAGAGTCCTTTCAGTCAATGTTTTAGCAAGTAATTTAGAACATTAAACATTACCAACTAAACCAGTGTTTGTCAAGTTTGGCCCAGCGCCCCCCCAGCCTTTATCCAGGTCCCTCACCGCCCCCCACCAAAGAATTTGTAGGCTACTTTGCATTGACAATTATTTTTTATTAATATTAACTATCGCTATTGTAGATGTTTTGATTTTTATGCTTGTTTCTGTATTTATCAAAGAACAAAAAAGCCAAGGGAATAGAAATTACTTTCACAGGCGTCTACGGAAAATGCAATGAACATTCAACTTAAAATTGGAAGAATTAACAGCAGCCAATCAGAGTGGAAAAAATATTCTTTGCCATTTTCTAGTTGTAAAATATTCCACAAAATGAGCAGATAAAACTATTAATATTTAAATATACCTACTATTTTCTGTTTTGATTATAAATGTTATATTTGCCTTGTGTTTGAAGCTAGGTTGTTTTTGTAAGGAGGCAAATTATTTGCCTGTTGATAATAACCTAACATGAAAATATCATGTAGTGCGACCGTTGTAATGATACATTTATGTGTTTGAAAAGGAGTTTCTGTGCTTTTATTTTTAATTTCAAGACTCAAATGCAAAAGCAATACTTTGTATTATTATTTCCAGAATAGGTTTTTGTACAGTTTTATTTCTTTGCATTGTATTGTATGATAAACATACAATGGAACATGTAACATTACAGGAATAGTTGTAGCATGTATTCTGTCATTTATTGTTTCTATCTATTTTACTAGATCCCACTGTCATCAAACTGAGCTATGATGAAGTACCATATGTGGCCCAGGTACTTCAAGATGTGAGAGAAGAAGTCCAAGTCAGCACCATACGACAGTCTGATGACAAGAACTTGGTCATATGGTCACATGCTCATCAGAACCTGAACCAGCAAAGCCTCATAGGTTCACACTGCAGCCTGAAGTGACTCAATTCCGATTTTTTTACCACGGCCGTTCACACTGCCAGTAAATGCGACCTGTATGTGTTCTACAGTGTAAACGGGCAAATGACCTGAAAGTGTCCCGCATGCCCAGTAAAGGGCGCAATAGCGTAAACGTTCTCAGTGTTCTGCCAACTGCCATAAAAAGAAGAGCTCAGTGTTTGTGAAAGTAAACATGGAGGCTAACGGTGGAGCTTAGCTTATATATTTGAAGTTGTTGTCCGGCCGGAGCAACATATTAACTTAATCTTCATATAGTCCGTCATGGTTGTTGTTTTCCTTCCCACTTGCGTGTATCAGGACGCAGAATAGTGAGATATGTTGAGAATCAGTGACGTTCAGTTATAATGAAGGCGACCTGGACGTTATGGTCGCATTTGAATCTGATACGTATCGGATATGGGTCACATTCTAAAAAGAATCTGGCCTGTGCTGTTCACACTGCCATGAAAAGATCGGATACAGGTTGCATTACGTCAAAAAAAAAAAAAAAAAAAAAAAAATCAGAATTGGGTCACTTCAGGCTACAGTGTGAACTTACCCATAGAGTTCCAAGTTGAAAAGCCAAGACTGGGCAAAGTTCACAAATGCCTGGTTCTAAAAACTGCTTGAAAATAAGCATTTTCCTTTGTTCACTTGGGCATTAAAGTACCCAGGAGTAGTGGTGTGCAGATCAATCGGCCACTGATGGTGCCATTGGTCCGATTGATCTGGCAGAATGAAATCATTTTGCCAGATCCCATGGTGTCAATTTTTCACTTTAGGTATAAATAACAGTCAATCCACGTGATCAGTTTTGGTGATTGGCAGTGATCGGCCCTCATTGATCAGAATCGGCAGGAAAAAACTTAATCAGAGCATCTCTACCCAGGAGTAACATGATGGTTTTTAAGTTCATTAAATGTTTCCGTTTGGAAATAATTACTTATATGGTTCTGTTTAAAATGGTTAAAATTTAAACTGAATCATTATATTTTCATTAATGACTTACATTTGGGAGATTGAAAATGTCTTTTCAGTTTTTTAAATAAAATTAGGAAATTAAAGCAATCTCCCGTACATTCTGATTTTATGAGGGATATGTTTGAAATGTTTACTACAACGTTGATTACTGCATTAATTTTTAGGCAAATTAAATTAGTGTGTTCTAGTTGTGTTTTTGTAATCTACTGTAAATTAATCTAATTCTATTTTCATGTATTAAAAGGATTTTGACCTGTTTCCTGGCCTACATTTATTGTATAAATCATGTGGTGCGAACGATTAAAAAAGTACATTTACTGAATTCAAAATAGAATATCTAGTATCTGGAGCATAAATATTAACCACTAATGCAGTATCCTTAAGTGACTGGTATTTATTTATTATTTTAACACATTTTGATAAAATGGTGAAGAAAAACAGTGGTCAAATCAATCATACATGGAATTTCATAGGTTTTTTGGGGGGAAAAACTATCATAACTGCCAGAAAAATAAAAATAAATTTAAAAACTTTGTTTCTAAACACCTTAAATAAATGGAAACTTATAAAACACATGCTTAGAACATTATGGAAAATACCTTATTTTTAGATGAATCACGGTCGTACCACATGACATTTTATAGGACCACAGCCAAATAATATTGATAAACCCTTGAAAAGGTCTAATTTGAATGTGAAATTATAATTTCTGTATGCGCAACATTTCAAATATTCTAGTAATTGCAATGGATATAAATATTTTTGACCTTTTTAATTTAGCTTGGTGGAAATCCTTATACGTCAATGACCCTTATAAGAGCGATTTTCTGTTGTCCTTCCATGGAAGCGGGCAGCTTTCAAACGGACAAAAAACACTTTTTAATATAAGTTGCTGCTTTGACATGATCACAGAACTGCCAAAACAAATGTACAAAAATCCTCAATAAAACATATATTAGAAAATCAGACACCAGACAAAGTGAATCACAGCAACGTCATCAGCCGTTGTAACGCTGAACTAATGCGGTCAAGCTGCTGCTAGCAGGAGAGGAGCTGCGCCATGATGCTAACAGAAGTTAACAAACGCTGAATAGAAGAGCTGCCATCGATACAGTTGCCAACAGGCATGATTTAATGTTACACAATACAGTTTTACCAAGTTGCTAAAGTCTAAACTGGCATTGTTGCGCATTTAAGGTGTAAAGTTTACCTTCGACCAAACGAATCCCAGCGCCTGCCGTTTGTAAAATGGCCGCCAACTTCCCGTCTTGTCCTCTTTCCTCTGGAATATTTCAGATAGCGCTACGTGTGGCGGAATTACGGTACTGCAAATTTAGATGTGTCGCCGCCGACAAGTTCCGGTCTAGAAGGGTCCGGGAGACTAGAGTTTGGTTGAGGCGGACAGCTTGGTCAAAAGCCGGAAATCCGGCCCCCGGCCGGAGCTCTTTAAGCCCTGGTATTTATTACAGCATTACAGCTACATGTTTTCCTAATATGGTTAATAGTTTAGTATGGAAAGCACAGCACCATGTTTAATTTATAAACCCATCCGTTGACAGCATTCACCTCCCAGCACGAATAAAACAAAATCTGATGAAGATCAAGAATCTTTGATACAAACGCAGGAGTAATCTTGCTCTTCCTGGATTCACTATGTCCATCAAAGAACCTGCAGGACCTTTTTTTCCCCTCTATCTTTTCTTCAGTCAGTCATTGGGGCTAAAAAAAACAAAAGACAACAAAAAGGCAATTTGCAGTTCAGGCCTCAAAGAAAGCAAGAAATTGTTATTGGCTGGGAAAAAAAAACAAAACTTGAAATATGCATCTTTAATTTATTATCTAAAGTTATCAGAGCTTGACAATCTCATTACCTGCCCATCCTTTCTGTTGCGGTACAAAAGGTACTGGGCTGGAAGTTCATAAATAACTGTGACAGTTCTTAAGTTTTGACAAAACCCTTCTGGATCAATTTGATATCACTAAGAGATATGATACATTTAAAAAAATAAAATAAAAAAAACTTTGTGCCACCTTTCAAACCTGAAACGCATAACCTCTGACATCTTAATACAAAAAAAGGAACCAAAGGAAGCAGAAAATATGAATTATATTCCAGAGTGTAGTTTGAAATCTAAAGCACATGGCCCCAGCCGAGCCCATCTAATTGAGAAAAGGAGCCCCTACATCACAGCACACCCTTGTTGCCTCACCTCAACCCCCTTCACAAAGACATGCACACACACAGGCACACACACCTCCTGCCACACCATTCAGGCTCTCCCTTGTGGCCCACTTAAATGCCGTGCTCTACTGAGCAAGTGCAAGCCCTACAAAGACACAGAGGAACAAAAGCCACCAAGGAGTGCAGCATTTTGCCCCGAGTTTCCTCCCTTCAATTTCTCCTGCTTACATCCCAGCCTAAAAAAAAAAAAGAAAAAAAAAAAAGTGAAGCACAAAAGGTTCACAGTCGCAGCTACCAGAAAATACAAAGGACTACAATTTGCCTAAGTAATGATCATGCATGACAAAGTTGGAGTGTAATGAGTAGCGCCAAAGTACGTGAACAAGACTAGGTGCATCAGAGATAGATTTTCCCTCCCCCCCCCCCCCCCCCCCCCTCCAACTCACAGTGACTTGATCAGGTGTTTGTATAGCAGCGAAGCAGGTGGAGGGAGATGTAATTTGGAGCTGAAGAGGTGGAGGGTATGCAAAGGAGTGTTTGTTTTGATGGGGGTTTAAAATGACAAAAGAAACCTGGAAGTGAGTTATGACGCGAGGCGCCCTAATGCCAGTTTTAATACAAGAAACTTTGCATCGGTATACGTCACAACGCAAGACAAATCTTACAGCTTTAAATTAGACTTTGTGTGTGAAATAAAACGCAAAAAAAATAATATATTTTTACAAGTGGCAAGAAAGAAAAGACCTTTAAATAGATGCCTACTCGTCACTGCAGGTTCTACAGATGGTTCATAGATAGTTTTTTTTTCTTTTCTTCCCTTAAATGAACAATTTACATATCCATAAGGAAGGCTGTGGAAAATTACAACGCAAACATGCAGCAAGGCCATGAAAATGGCTGGTGGAATAATTGAATTAATCAGGCCCTCTTTAAGTGATTGGAAATGCAACAGGATCCAGGCAGCAGGTGGCATGGTACTATTTCTGCCCTCCTGGACTACAGGTAAGTGGTAACATGATCCAATAACTGGCAGTTCCTAACATCCTGTTTTGTTTGTGTATGTGGTCAAGAGGGGCGGAGGGGTGACCCAATTTAGCTTTGCTAGGCATCAACAAACAAACATCATCTCCTTGGACTTTTTTTGATTCCGTTATAAACGGCTCCTGTGCCATTAGGTCCGACTAAACAGGTGTTTCTCCAACAATGAGCAGCAACATGACTCACACCTCAGATCACAACTACTTGTTCTTTGTTTACTGTTAAATAGCTCTTCTGTTCTGTCGAGGACAGATTAAGATAAATTGGGACGGTCTGGAGTCCCACGCCAGTGGAGGTGCACCTGCTCTCTTTCCTTCCCCTCATCTTGCAACTCACACACACACACACACTTGCATATGCGTGCACACACGCACGTACACACACACACACACACACACACACACACACACACACACACACACACACACACACCTGTTTTCCTTCCTAATGGGAATCAGAGGGTTGAACAGGTGAACAATAGACCCAATGGACCCAGGCAAGAGTAAATGTGATGCAACACTGAGAAACCTGCTCTAAATTAAGTCAATCAATCAATAAAGTATCGTTATTAAAAATAACGAGATGAGAGAAAGAGAAACTGGCTCAGAATTTAACACTAAAAGTTAGGGAAACTTAAATAAGATATACTATTCTGCTTTGAGAATAACAGAGACGTCTTGCTCAAAAGGTGTTGAATTTTGATATTTCTCATTCTAGGTCTACATGTGTTCAGTTTTCAAACGAGGTCATAAATCACATTTACTTGCTTGAATTTAAAGATTGGTGTATATGGTTTTTCCCCCCCAACATAATGCTGTTTCTGTAGAACTGGGTTACTGTATGTTTAGGGGGGAAATAGCCCTTGAATTTTGGGCGACTGGAAAGAGAAAATTAGTTTAATTAAAGTTTAGTTTGAGAACAGTAAGTCCAAGAGCTGACTTAAACCAGTTGTATGCAACATTTAAACATTTTTGAATCTTTAAGTCAGAAAAGAGGGAAAAAACACATTTGATACCCTGATACTGATACCCATTTTTTTTTATCCTGTTCTTATCCACCCATTCAGATTTTGATAAGTTTTGATTTTTCAAGGGCAAAAGCACAGAAAAGACAAAAAAAAAACAAAAACAAAAGTGCTACAGATGTTTTAATAGCGGTGGTAGTTTGAAATCCAACACAAAATGTGCTAATTATGAGATCCTTCATTTTTATGCAAAACATTTTCCATAACCTTGATTTGTGTTTTATTAAACACAAAAAAATGGCATCAGAGTATATATTGTAGACTGATGTGTAAAATAATTAAGAAATTGAACAAATACTATAAAAACAAACAAATCTGACTTTCTAGTACATCTCTTCCTGATCACCAGTAAAAACAGGTAAAGGGAAAATTGGCCAATTCCAGTTGACCGATTGGTGCATCTTTATTATTAAATGAACTAAAACGTTATTTATGCAATTTTTATTCATGTTTGATATACATTTTGACAGGTTTAAATGTAACCCTACTTAAACCTGGGATTTGTGGCAATTCAGATTAATCTGGGATAAACTGTGATAAGATGTTTAGCCTACACTCTTTTCAAAAGTGTAGGCTAATTTCCGAAATTGTAAATAAGTATGCATTTATACACATAAAGAAAATCCGAATTAATCCAAGTCAGATTTTATGATAAAACTACAAGGCAATAATGATGTTAAACAGGCTATTTGTAATTTATGCAACTCGGGATAGATAAATTATTCACTGAACGATAAATATGGACAAATGTGAATTAATTAGGGCTTATGTTCCATTGCACAACTTAGCCCTGTGTTATTACAAAGCTTATCACAGCCATCTGATTCCACAAAGAGGGCAGATGGAGAGCTAGCGAAGCTATCTTGGTGCCTAAGACAAAAGGGAAAGTAATGGCTTAGCTATTGTCAACCAGTTAGTCAGAGCAGGGTTAGCTCACAGCACTTTCCCTTCGCTAATCGCCGTGGTGATTTCGCCCGGTTAACAAAACACTCGAAACTCCAACTTGCGATCTCACCGCCACATTAGCCCCATCAAAATGGAATATACCCAACAAGCATTGTGAGGAAGGCATCGCTGGCGTTAGCAGCCTAGCAACAACAGACACCTGCTCCTGCTCCAGCTGACCAGTTAGCATCATTCACTAGCCTGAGAAAGCTGCTACCACTCAGCATGGCAACTTCAAACGGGAATGTACACCTACAAATTACTCCTCTATCTAACTAAATGCTATATTAAAGCTCTCAAATGTAGTTGCTGCCCTCCTACTACAGTATCTACAGGGAATCTTAGCAAGCAGGCTAACACGTTACAAAGAAAACACCCTCGGCTAACAAACTACCCCAGCTATTATCCAGCAGCAGACAAAACACAAACCAGAGGCGCTTCTAAATCTCCTTCAAAAAGCAGCTACGGGACAAACCAGTTTTATTCTGGCTAACAAACACACAAACAAACAAAAAAAATTAGTTTGAAGCAAACCTGAGCTGCGGACTGGTTGATGAAGATGAGGATGGTGGAGGAGGTGGTAATGATGGAACGAGAGGTTGTTGTTGGTGGGTTACAGTCGCCAGGACTACGGGGACTATGGCGTTGCCTCACTGGGCAACAGTTGCTATAAAACTCAACGGCTGCGCGCAACCTTACCAGGCAGGTGGGAGGGGATTTAGGCGCACACATAGGCTAAATATATCTATATATTCCTTTAAAGAAATGTATTCCCTCAAAAATACAGATGTTTTCCCCTTCTGTACGAATATGTTTCAATGATTTGGCCATTGAAACACGTTCAATATATTTTAAAATATGAAGAAAAAATATATATCCACAAGACATTTTTGGATGGCATAAGATTTTTTCTGTTGTCTTTTTTCCTACTCTGCTATGACTATGCTTTGGCCTTTCTGATGAGGATTCATCGTTATATTTGCTTTGAGAGATGGGTTGTATCTAGGTATATTTACTCAATTACATTTACTTCAGTAAATGTATTTTATTGAACACATTTACTCATTTATTGTGGGAACGCACTTGTAGGAGAAGTTTTACTTCACCATACTTTTTTTTACTTTTACTTGAGGAATATTATGAAGAGTCTTATTTGAGTAAAATTTCTGGATTTTGTAACATTTACATAACTGAAATTTCAACAAACAAATATATTTTTAACCAGAAATCCATGAGATTTAAAGTGAGGCCTCTTGTTTGGACAAAAGCTTTGTTGTTCTAAGATTATTTCCTATGTGTTTGATGTGCATTTTTAGATTAAAAAAAAACAAAACATATTTTCATTGGAGGTTATCCTCTTTAAGTTTATATTGTTATACAAAATTGTTTGTTCGTTTGAATGAGTTATTTTAGAATTATTTGTTTACACTTTTTCATTTTAATCTTTAAAATGCCAGAATTTTCACATTTCTATATGTTATGACGTCATTTTAAAATATTAAATCAGACATTTTGATCATTTACTCAGTACAAGTAGTCTTTTCCCAGAATACTATTTTACTCCTTTGTGAGTTATTTATTGGATGACTATTTTTTACTTTTACTTGAGTCAGAATATGTTGAAGCAGTGCCCCTTTCTTAAGTACACCTCCAATTATAGGATACAATAAGACTACATAATGCAAAATATTTCCAGTTTGCCACAGCATTTGAACATTTTTAAGAGCTCATGTGTAATTTTTACACATGAGCTCGTCAATTTCAGATGATGACATCTCTAATTGCGTAGTTTATTATTTAGAAAAGTGAAGCTGCGTGGTGTTTTTGTGCTGTCTCCAAGCCCGAGTTTGTGATTCATAAATATTAGTTTTTCTTCCCATTTCTTTTGAATGAATAGTTCTTCATGAGACATAAATTAAATATTTAAAAAAACAATTATTCCTATTTAATAACCAATTAGGACATGGTAAGCCCATTCATTCCTATAACTCTGTTGGGAAGGAGGAAAGCTAATACTTTCACCAATTTTGTAATTTTATTCAATCTCTCCAGTTAAAAGTAATTTTCATGATTGATAGCACTGTGGGTCCAAATTTTCACTTTGTCTGATTTTACTTTGCTCCAAAACTTGCATATTTTGCCATTGAAGGAAAATATTCACCTCTATGATTTATTTGCCAATATTCAGATCCTCTCAAAATATCAATTTGCACATGTGGATGTTAAAAGTAAGGCAATCTGGGCAGGTTGCACAAGTGGGGCTAAAGATTCATGGAAAACTTTTAAACTGACAATAGCAATCAAACAAAGACACATTGTTTAGCAGCTTTATACTGACTACAAAGCCTTACCAACCACCTGTGTCTACAGCATAAGACTTTTTTATTTGATTAGCACTTACTAAACAGATGCTTTTGGAAAAGCTGTCGTTGTTGTTGCTAAGCAACTAGTGAAATCTATCTGAGGAATAACACTCTTGGTAAAAGATTTGAGTAAAACCGCTTGTCCTTTTAGTTTTAACTAAGTGGATGTGAAAACTGAGTCCAACTGGACCCATGCAGATGGATTTTCACGCAAGAAAAGTAGAGACGGTGGCAAAATATTTCAGATTTCTTAAAGGATATCGTATTGTTGAGCCATGAAAACCTAGACAATGAAACCAATAAAAACAAATAAAATATATTGAGCCTTTTTTTATTGGTTTTAAATAAGATATTTCTGAAATACACATTTCTGAAATGAAACAAGCCTTTAGTTACAGCTGCTGAAACCTGTTTGTTTCAGGACAGTGATGTCCAAAGTGTCAAGATGAAATCATTCATGGATTGTACAAATAATTTAAAGAAACATTCAAAATACATATATAACTTTTAAATTTTGTCTGCCCATTACTAAACTGAATATTTTAAGATTTAAATGAAAGTAATAAAGTAGTGTGAAAATAATTGAAAGTGCAAAACATGAAGACGGTTTCACAAGTTTGCCTTTTTGAAAGTAGTACCTACAGTTTACTGATTTTTTTTGGGTCTACTGGTTTCTATTTTAGTCCAGAAAGTTTTTTTTCTTTGCTGAGCAACAAGAGGGCACGGATTAACCTTTCTTCTAAAACATTTGCTATATTTAGGCAGGTTTGATGAAGACATGCCAGAATCTGCTTTTAAGAAGTCCCTGGATGTTTCTGGACCTATTTTCTATCAAATTTAAATGAAGGCAAGTAACCTGGGTTATGAAAGATAAATACTTTGCATTTAACATAACTGACATGTTTGGTTACCTGACTCTGGTGCAGGACAATTACAAACACAACACAATCAAAGGTAAGCCTGAAGTTTATTTCAAGCAGCAGCTAGAACAGACAGGTGAGTGGACGGCAATGGGCAGGAGGTGTGGACCAGTCAGGGATTCGCTCTGGTGGGAAAAGGTGCGTTACTGATACGTCGTCTGAATGGGGGATCAATGTGCAATGAAGAAGAGGCTGATCTTACTGTTGGTGGAGATGAGGTGGTCCTGGGGGGAAAAAGGAATATCCACTGAGGCTTAGATGCGACTCTCCAGATGCTGTCTTCCAAGCTTAGGGGAGGAGGCGAGAGATCGTTGGAGGGTGGACAGGCAGGCGTGCGGGTGATCAGGGAGCGATCCAGCAGCGGAGGTAGGCAGATGGGAAGGAGCAAGGCAGGAGACGGGAGGCCGCTATCGGCATGCAGCTGATGGGGACGCCACCGGGAGGAAAACAAACCCAGCAAAGATTCGACTTGGACCAGGAACAAGAACTCACTAGATACGTAGAACCATCTGCCACCAGAATCCAGCTCCTATTTAACCGCTCCTCCTGATAAGATGATGAGCTGCAGCTGGCTACGCCTGTCTGACACACCCTGCAGGAGAGAAGGTAGGAGACGCACACTCTCACAGCACTCAGCTCAGTGGATATGACAGTACCCCCCCTCTAAATGTACGCCTCTCGGCAGACAACCAGCGGTAGAAGCAGATGACCCCTCAAAAGAAGAGATGAGGCCAGGATCCAAAATAAAAGAACGGGGAACCCAGGACCGATGTTCTGGTCCATACCCCTCCCAGTCCTCCAGATATTGAGGGCGGACCGCAAGAATGCACCGGACAGAAAGGGCATGATAACCACCCACCAACCGGGAGAGTGGAGGGGGTTCTGGCGGAGGGCACAAAGGACTGGAATGAACGGGCTTGATTTGAGAAACATGAAAGACTGGGTGAACACGGAGGTGAAACGGGAGTATAAGGCGCACTGTAGAAGGGCTAATGACTGAGATGATGGTAAACGGGTCAAGAATCCTAGGAGAGAGTTTCTTAGAGGCAGACTTGAGTGGAAAATCCTTAGAAGACAGCCAAACCTCTTGACCGGGGGTGTAATGGGGGGCTGGCACACGTCGTCTATCTGCTATCTTCTTGTTCTGAAGAGAGGTACGTTGCAGGACAGCCTTAGCTTGAACCCACACTCTCTGGCATTTCCTGAGGTGGGTCCTGACAGAAAGGGTGGCCAATTCTGGAAAAGAGGATGGTAGGAGAGGCGGCTGATAGCCAATTGAGGCCTCAAAGGGAGAAAGACCTGCGGCGGCTGAGATATGCGTGTTGTGTGCATATTCCACCCAAGATAAGTGGGTGCTCCAAGAACCAGGATCTGATTCAGAAACACAACGCAGGGTATTTTCCAACTCTTGATTCAGTCTCTCACATTGCCCATTGGTTTGGAGGAGGAAGCCAGAAGATAGACAGGGCTTGGCCCCTAGTGCAGAGCAAAAATCCTTCCACAGTTGGGAGACAAACTGAGGCCCCCTATCCGAGACAATCTCAGATGGGATGCCGTGCAGGCGGAAGACAGGCTGCAAAAGAAGTCTGGCTGTCTCAGGGGCAGAAGGAAGCTTGGGCTTCCTTCTGCCCCTTCCTTCCTTCTTCCTTCTCCACCTTGGAGAACCT
The DNA here is from genome assembly GCA_033032245.1 of Poecilia picta. Lineage (NCBI taxonomy): Eukaryota > Metazoa > Chordata > Actinopteri > Cyprinodontiformes > Poeciliidae > Poecilia > Poecilia picta. Next base: position 14,916,157 of record CM065364.1, on the reverse strand, counting down.
GTCGATGATTGTGAGAATGACTGATTTATTATGGGAGGATGGAAGACCAGTGACGAAGTCCAGGGCAATGTGAGACCATGGACGCAAGGGAACTACAAGAGGCTGAAGCAGGCCAGCGGGAGAACGGTAGGATAATTTACTCCTAGCACAGGTGTTGCAGGCCCTAACATATTCCTGTACAACTTTGTTGAGGGACAGCCACCAGAAATAACGGCGGAGGAGTCCAATGGTGCGACTAACCCCAGAATGACAGGAAAACTTTGATGCGTGAACCCAATGGATCACCCGAGACCACACAGAAGCGGGGACAAAGATTCAATTGGGGGGACCTCCTCCAGGGTCCGGTTCATCTACTTGGGCTGCTTTAATGAAACTCTCCAGCTCCCAAGTGATGGAACCGACTGTACAGGTGGGTGGGAGGATACTCTTGGAGAAGTCATCCAAGCCGTCAGGGGAATGTTTTCTAGAGAGGGCGTCTGGTTTGGAATTCTTGGACCCGGGACGGTAAGTGATAGTGAGGTTGAAACGGGAAAAGAACAACGTCCAGCGGGTTTGTCTAGAATTCAAGCGTTTAGCGGACTGCAGGTAGGCTAAGTTTTTGTGGTCTGTCCAGACCAGGATGGGCTGTTCCGTGCCTTCGAGCCAGCGTCGCCACTCCTCCAAAGCCAATTTGGTGGCTAGGAGCTCCTTATCGCTGATGTTATAGTTGCGTTCGGGTGGGGTTAAACATTTAGAGAAAAATGCACATGGGTTAAGTTTATCGTCGAGGTGAGATCGTTGCGACAGGACAGCCCCTACACCCGTATTGGATGCATCCACTTCTAGAACAAACTGGGTAGAAGGGTCTGGGTGAATTGACAAACCTCTTCTTGAATTCTGAGAAGGCCTGGTCTGCTTCTCGGATCCAGGAGAAGGGTTTCTTGACTGATGTAAGAGCCGTGAGGGGGGCTGCAATCAAACTGAAGCCTCTGATGAACCGCCTGTAGAAGTTAGAGAAACCTAGGAAACGCTGCAGCTGCTTCCTGGAAGTCGAGACTAGCCACTCCTGAACAGCCTGAATCTTCTCAGGGCTGGGCTTCACCTGTCCACCCTCAAACACAAAACCCAAAAAGGTTAAGGAAGACACATGAAACTCACATTTCTCTGCTTTTACTAACAGGTTGTTTTCGCGTTGAAGAACCTTTCTGACATGGGTCCAGTGTTCCGCGAGACTGTTGGAGAAGATCAAGATGTCATCCAAATAGACAAATACATTCAGGTAGTCCCGGAGGACATCGTTAACTAAGGCCTTGAAAACTGCTGGAGCATTGTTAAGTCCAAAAGGCATAACCAGGTACTCAAAATGTCCGATGTGGGTTTTGAAAGCCGTTTTCCATTCATCCCCTCTGATTCGAACTAAATGGTATGCATTGTGCAGATCCAATTTGGAGAAGATGGTGGCCTTTTGGACTGACTCAAAGGATAAAGAAATGAGAGGGAGAGAGTATTTGTTTTTAATGGTGATTTGATTTAACCCCCGATAATCAATGCAGGGACAGAGTGAATAACTAGACGGATAAAATAGAATTAAACTATAGTCATTGAAGAAGGCTGGACATGGACTCAGACAAAGAAAAGCAGTAATATAATTCTTATTACACTAAATACCTCTAATATCAAAAGGACCATGAAGGGCTAAAGTGATTTAAAACATGAAGTAAAATAAAATGAAAAGCAAAACAAACCCAAAAACCCAGTGTCCTGACAGATGTCTGATTATGCAATTGTTTACTTTAATCACATAAAATATTTAAAAATTTGATCTTTTATTACATGTATGTTTATTACCTGAAATATTTAAAGATCTATTTTTTACTTAAAATATGATTCATTTCTTCACTTGTTTACATGCAACTTGAAGTGCTTGAATCAAACGTTTCATGAATGTTTAATACATTATATTATTAAATGAGAGAAAACAGCCACTTCCAACTGTATTTCAACACAAATGGTTCCTGTTCCTCTTCAGAGTCTGCAGCCTTGCTGAGCTCCTCTCCTGGTTTCTTCCTCCTCAGCCTCTCCAACTTGCTCCTCTTCTGTTGCCTCCGCTACTCTGTTTTCATTATTTACTTCTTCTGGGGTCAATAATAAAAACAGTCTCTGTAACTTGTTGATGGTCTTGCTTTATCCCCTCTTTAATTGATGCCCATGTCGGTCCGATGTTGTGACCCATATTCAGCGCTGGACCCCAGTCAGGATTGAGTTCATTCTTTCATTTGTCGGTTTGCCTTTAAGAGGACATATCAGAACACATCAGTATTAAAGCTGTAAATTTGATAACACTAGTAAAATAGTTTACTTCACAATAATTTAATAACTACCTAAACAATATTAGCCCGACCTAAACAAGGTCGACCCACTTAAATGAATTCCACAGAAACTGGTCATGAGAACACTCAGACAAAATAATAGACCAACATTATGACACAAAACCAAAAAAGCAAATGTATTCACTCACCAGAATGGAAATGTCTGGAGCAAACTTGTAGGCATCTGGGCATTTTGGAGAAGGTGACATCAGCGTCTCACCGCTGATACCAGGACATTCGTTTTCCTAAGCATTCTCCGATAGCTTAGCCTCCTCGCATTGTTTCCAAGCAGGAAAACAGTGAAACGAAAGTCCGTTTTCCATCTTTTCACTGTTTCAGTCGTGTGATCGGACATTACAGACAATAACGCAGCATGTTCGTACCATAGCTAAATTATTTTAAGTAACTTGGATTGAAAAAATCTGCGAGACTGTTGTTTTTATACTGCGAGACTGTTGCTTATGGACACCAAAGATGGCGCTGATATATTTTGAAATAATTACTTATATGGTTCTGTTTAAAATGGTTAAACTTAAACTGAATCATTATATTTTCATTAATGACTTACATTTGGGAGATTGAAAATGTCTTTTCAGTTTTTTAAATAAAATTAGGAAATTAAAGCAATCTCCCGTACATTCTGATTTTATGAGGGATATGTTTGAAATGTTTACTACAAAGTTGATTACTGCATTAATTTTTAGGCAAATTAAATTAGTGTGTTCTATTTGTGCTTTTGTAATCTACTGTAAATGAATCTAATTCTATTTTCATGTATTAAAAGGATTTTGACCTGTTTCCTGGCCTACATTTATTGTATAAATCATGTGGTGCGAACGATTAAAAAAGTACATTTATTGAATTCAAAATAGAATATCTAGTATCTGGAGCATAAATATTAACCACTAATGCAGTATCCTTAAGTGACTGGTACTTATTTATTATTTTAACACATTTTGATAAAATGGTGAAGAAAAACAGTGGTCAAATCAATCATACATGGAATTTCATAGGTTTTTTTGGGGGAAAAACTATCATAACTGCCAGAAAAATAAAAATAAATTTAAAAACTTTGTTTCTAAACACCTTAAATAAATGGAAACTTATAAAACACATGCTTAGAACATTATGGAAAATACCTTATTTTTAGATGAATCACGGTCGTACCACATGACATTTTATAGGACCACAGCCAAATCATATTGATAAACCCTTGAAAAGGTCTAATTTGAATGTGAAATTATAATTTCTGTATGCGCAACATTTCAAATATTCTAGTAATTGCAATGGATATAAATATTTTTGACCTTTTTAATTTAGCTTGGTGGAAATCCTTATACGTCAATGACCCTTATAAGAGCGATTTTCTGTTGTCCTTCCATGGAAGCGGGCAGCTTTCAAACGGACAAAAAAACACTTTTTAATATAAGTTGCTGCTTTGACATGATCACAGAACTGCCAAAACAAATGTACAAAAATCCTCAATAAAACATATATTAGAAAATCAGACACCAGACAAAGTGAATCACAGCAACGTCATCAGCCGTTGTAACGCTGAACTAATGCGGTCAAGCTGCTGCTAGCAGGAGAGGAGCTGCGCCATGATGCTAACAGAAGTTAACAAACGCTGAATAGAAGAGCTGCCATCGATACAGTTGCCAACAGGCATGATTTAATGTTACACAATACAGTTTTACCAAGTTGCTAAAGTCTAAACTGGCATTGTTGCGCATTTAAGGTGTAAAGTTTACCTTCGACCAAACGAATCCCAGCGCCTGCCGTTTGTAAAATGGCCGCCAACTTCCCGTCTTGTCCTCTTCTTCTTCTTTTTGTTTTAATGGCGGTTGGCAAGCAACTTAATGGTGTGCATTACCGCCACATACTGGTACGGAGTGTGGATCAGAACGCAACTTAAAAAAACAACTAAATCCTTCTATCAGTTTAGTTTTCTTAAGACAGTTTATTAAATAACGTAAATATTCTGAAGGAGAGGAATATCCCAAAACATTTTGTATTTTTAACTGTAGCTTATTCTTTAGAAGTCTATATTCTAATCTCCTCCTCTCCTCAGAGTACTTTGGACAAAACAACAAAACATGTTCTACTGTCTCTTCTTGAAAAAAAAAATCACAATTACCTGTTGGATGTTTCCCCATTTTAAATTGTGTTTAAACCTGTATGACCAAAATGTAACCTGGATATAATGTTTTCTTCTTTCTACTTCTTCCTGTTCCCCTCATTGCACCAACTTTCCTTTGAATACTATAAAGCCATCTACCATTAAATGGAATCAGTATCTCAATGTAACTGTTCTTTGAAGCTTGTTTTGCATATTTGTCTGCCAACTCATTTCCTTTTGTTCCTATATGAGATGTAAAAATGACAATTAATCCCATGGCCTGAATTATATAAAGTATTAACTGAATCTCCAATAAAAGGTCTGGTCTACTATTAGACTGATTATTTTTAATTGAATGTGACGATGAGCTTGAATCAGAACAAATTAAACTTCTCAAAGGACGAACCTCCTCAATCCAACTTAAAGCCAAAATAATTCCCATCATTTCCCCTGTAAACACTGAGATGCCATCAGAAATTCTCTTACATTTTTTAACACTAAATTCTGGAACGATAAACAACACCCCATTGTTGCTACTTAAACTTTTAGATGCATCCGTATACACTTGAACATAACCAAAGTATTTATTTTCTATATACGATTGTACTGAGTTTGATTCTGAAAAATTTAATTTTTTTCCTCTTCTCCAACAATAAGTCCACAACAATTTCATGAAAAACAGATGGATGGACCAGTGATACAGGAACTGTTTGACTCATAATTATAGATGATAATTCAAAATCTTTCACATCGCTTTCTATCTACCACCCAAAGGACTTTAAAGTCTTTTTCCCCTTTTCCCAACTAGGTTTTAAAATTTCTTGACCAGGATGGTTTTCATAATGACACTTTAAATAACTCCAGTAAGATAATCTTAACTGTAATCTTCTGAAGTAAAGTGGTATTCCCCCCATTTCAACTAACAAAGCTGAAATTGGAGTTGTTCTGATGGCTCCTGTACACAACCTCAAGGCTTGATACTAAATAATATCTAATTTTTTAATAAGTATTTCTGATGCTGATCCAGATCTTACAGACACTACAGTAATGTACAGTGTCAGAATGTGAACTAAATATAAAAAGTATGTTTTTATCATACAGAATGAGAATTTAAACAACTTAATTTTCAGATGGATACATTATACATGAACTCTATTTACTGTTTAGCAAAAATTTCACTAATTTATTTTTAAACCTCTCCTCAAGCATTTTTCTTATTGTCTCCTGTAATTAATATAATTTTTTATATAATTAATATAATTAATAAATATAAATTTTATATCTTCACACTCTGAAACTCCACCTGGCTCTCCTATGTCTTCCCTGACCTGCTCCTCTCATAATAAAATAGTTTAGTTTGTATAAAAATTAAAAACAGTTAATACATATTTCAATAAACTAAATGAAGACCTCACCAGAGCTTCTTCGCCTTTCTTCATCATTTTAGCACTGCTGTTCTCCTAAATATCTAAATAATATAATATAATAAATATAATATAATATAATATAAATACATGTAAACTGACAACAAGGTGTTATAAACGAGCGATATTCATGGCAACATTCCTGACAGATCGTTTAATTCATTCAAACGGAGTTTCTCTGACTCCGTCTGCTGATGCCTTTACTGAGCCGTTCAGGCGGGGCAGGGGGGAGGAAGGGCTCTGCTGTATGCGCGGTTGTGCGCCTTCAAAATATAAGCACGCGAATGAATGAATGTGACTCTCTCCAATATTGGGGGGACATGCCCCCTGTTCCCCCCGCTTCCTACGCCTATGCCTGAGGGACAACGGCATACCGTACAGCAGCCGTACCAAAATTGATTGTGGATGTTGGTTACAATGAAGTTTGGGTATTTTTTAAGATAGTGTTTAAAATCGTAACTCTGCCTTGAAGCGACCTTTTAAGAGCAAATATCATTTTGTGAAAAAACTTACTATGGACTTACATAGTGTGGTGTGACAGACTATGTGTTCAGAGCAAAGTTTCTTGACAGCTGCATTAAGGCTTTGCAGCTGAACTCTGATTCATGCCACAACAACAAAGGTTTGACCTATGACCTTCATATAAAGAATAGAAACCCCTATTTTGAGAAGAGGGTATGCAGCAGAGTAAACAGCAAGTCAAAGCAGATATTTTAGAATCTACATGAGTGCTGACGCTATTTTAATGTTTTCAATTACAGTTTATTTCACAAGCTGTCTTTCATGGAGGTGTTTTACAGCCAGGTCAGGCTTGCCGCAGGTTTTAAATCCCTCTTTCAGGTCCGTGTGTGTTAAATCTCCAAGCCACTGCACTCAAGACAATTCTTCTGACCGTCCCCTCCTCACTGAATAAAACAATATAAAAATGTCCATCAGTTAAAAAAAGAAACGAGTCACAAGTAATTAGCCCTTTGAAGACGAGGTCTAAATGGCGAGCAGTCTCCCTTCTCAGTGCGTCAGCGCTCGCTATGAAGCCATGTAGCGACAGCTAGCAAAACTACTACCAACACTGCGCACACCACAGCATCGCTGCGCCCTAGTCTTTTACCATATCCAAACCATCCCCCTTCCCCCCGTCACTCTCCGCAAGTCCCTTTTCCACCTAGCAACAGACCCGTCAACACATTTTCATTGGTTGTTTTGGAACTCGGCATGCGTCCGTGTTATTACAAAGCCTTATTAATGCGTCACATGCTTGTACGCCACACGGCGGGCAGCGACTCCAACGGGCTAAGTTAAAATCTCCATACAGAATTTTTTTTTTTTTTTTTAAAACACACACACATGTGAGAGTACAAATTATTTACTTCTCTGATCCAACACACCTGGGAAATCCTGTGGAACTTACAAGGAAATAATATGAGTTTTGATCATTTGTTAAAATACAAACTGGAAACAAGAGACTATCATTACAATTAATTATTATAACAATGTACCTTCTCTCACCATGCGAGCATAAAATGGAAGAGAAGAGGTCCAAAAATGTGAAGCATTACATAATGCTTCCATTGAAGGCCAAGCATATTGTCGAGTTTAAATAATTTGCAGTAATAAAGCATTAAAAGTCACTGGTGTGATCCCAAACAGTAATTTCCCTCATTATCTAAACACAGGAGCGCTTGTTGAACACTACTATATTCAAGCAACAAGTGATATGTATGACACTGCTGTCAAATAATAAAGGTTGTCTTGTTACTATAGTTACCAAGACACGTTTCTAAGAAAAAACTGTAATAAATCATCTCTTGCATACTTTGCTTTGATTCAGTATTGACATTGTGCAAAATGCCACCTGAAAGTATTAAAGTACCTTATGTTATATCCAAACTGTGTAGGAAAGACTTTAGAAAACACGGGTAACACTTTATTTGAAGGGGAGTGAAAAAGACTGACATGACACTGACATAAACATGACATAACACCTGTCATGAACATGAATAAGCCTTCATGAATATTTAAGACTGTTGTCATAAAGCGTCATTCGGTAAATTATGACACTTTTAATACAAAGTTGACATTATTCAAAATGTCTTTATGACAACTTGACAATAAGGAAGGAATTATAACTTGTCATGAATGTAATAACTGGTGTATTTTAAAATGTTATCCTTATAACATTTCATTAACAAGTCATGAACATTTCCAGTTACCTCAAGTAAAATGGAGCACACTTACTTGGGGTAACTGGAAATGTTCATGACTGTCATTAAAGCGATAGAGTAATAACACTCAATGACATCTTCATTACTAGTTTACTGTGATACACTTTAACAGAGGAGAATAATGTCACAATTATAATGGTCTCATGACAACAAAAGGTATGTGTAACAACAAGTGACTTGTTAATACTGTCTTATAAGGATAACATTTAAAATTCACCTGTTATGACAGGTGAATTTTAAGATATTAAGCTATAATATCTTGCTTAATGTCAAGTTGTCATGACAACAACGTTGTCTTGGGTAATGTCACGTTGTCACAACGAAGACATTTTTGTCTAGATTAATGTCAAATTGTCATAAAGATATTTTCAATAATGTCAACTTTGTATTAAAAGTGTCGTAATAATGACGTTTTATGACAACAGTCATAAATATTCATAAAGACTTATTCACGTTTACAACAGGTGTTTAAACGTTTATGTTAAATGTTTATGACAGTGTCATATCAATCTTATTCACTCCCCTTCATATAAAGTGTTACCAAAACACGAAATTTCCAAAGGCTCGTGCAAAGTCTCCCATAAGTTCTTATTGTGAATCCTTTGATTTAAATATAAAAGAATACGAAGCAGTGCAAACCCACGACGACTGAGTAGTATTAGTAGTAGCATCATGCCTCTGATTAGATGCTGGGGACCTTGATTGAGCTGTGGTCCACCATACAGAAGTAATCCCTGCCATGCAACTCTTGAGCAGCAGCGGCGTCTTGAATTTGAACATGGACGTCAAAACCTGCAGCAGATTGCAAACAGAAGCACAGCGATCTACGTATGCAGTGTGAGAAAGAAGAACATCAAAAAGCAATAACGTACTTGTCCTTCACTGCTTTCTACAATGTACTTTGAGCATTTCAAAGGCTATTTCTGAGGAAGTCCAGTCATGGTGATAACTGACTACTGCAGCAAAGCCTGCTTCTATAAGCATTACCATAAATACAGGAACTGGAGGAATTTTTCTTCAGGGTGAAGGAGAAAATGCCACCTTTTCATTCATGCTGCTTTTAAACATCAAACATTTGATCTCGGAGAACCTTGTCAGGATCTCTGTGGCTGCTGAGTCTGAGCAGGAACATGTTTTATTTAAAGGTGACATGCATTTGAAAGGTACTTGATTATGACTGAAAAGAAACGGTATCAGCTGCTAATGCTTATTATAAAGACGTTCTGCACAGCATAGCTGAAAAGTGATTGACAAATTATGCAAACCTTTGTACAGTGCCTTACAAGTATTCAAGTCACATCCACAAACTTCTATGCACATAGTTTGAATTTCATGTGATAGACCATCACCAAATGGAGAATAACATTTAAGCAGGAGGAAAATGATCCACAGTTTTCACATTTTTTTCCTCAGAAAAAAAATCTGAACTGTACTATATTTCTACTACATCTAGTCAGCAAATTTATAATGCAATTGCAGACATAACCCCAAAGTTTGGGAGTCGGAAAGTTTTGCTTTTTATTCTCAGAGTAAGATGCTGACATTACCATGATTCCCTGTGGGGACAGTGTTTTAAGGGTGATGTGCATTGTTCATTTACAAAGTCATTTGTATGAAGGCCAGAAAGCTATTTTTTGTATAACCAAAGCACCTTCTTTCACATACCTGCATATTTCCAATCATGTGGCAAGCATTACAGGTCTTTGTTCCTGCCACTTTTCCATAAAGGCCAGTTATGTACAGTCCGTGGTTTATAATGCAACGTCAAAATGTCCTATCATCTGAACTGTGAAACACTGCAGCTCCTCAAGAGATACCACTGGCCTCTCCTAAGATTAATCGCCGCTTTGCTTGACCTGTCAGTTTGAAATTTATGGTCATGCCTTTGTCTGCCATACTTTATGCAACTTTATTCTTTACCTGTCTGATGTCTTCTGTGATCTTCATGAGGCCATTTGTTCACAATTGTTCTCTGAGCAAACTACAGAGGGCTTCATAGGTAAACTGTATTTATGAAATTATACACGTGGATAAATAAAGGTCACTTCAGCAGGCAACTGGTTGTACTCAATTATTTATTTGGTAGTGTCAAAGTAAATGGAAGTGAACACAAATAAGGCAAAATTTTTGGACATAAAAGGGGATGTGACTACTTTTGCAGGACACTGTAAACAGGCTCTTTAGATATTTTGAGTGTGTGTACTGAATATTTGTTTTATGTTTTAAACTAGGAGTACCTGGGCTCTGATCCACCACGTCAGGAGGCTGGCCAAGTCGCTTCAGATCACAGTTGTTCAGTAGCGCCGGTCCGCTGGGAGGAAGTGGGTGGCAGGTGGAGGAGGAAGGCCCGGAGGAGTCCCTGGAGATCAGCTCATCAACAAACCTGAAGTATTTCAAGCATGAGTAAATACTACTTCTCGTTGAGAATAAATATTTCTTACACACACGACTTTGAACATATTTCAAACATCTCCAGTTGGTCATTATTATAAGGAAACATTATCAAATGCAATATTATATGTAGAAACTTGGATTGAAGTGATCATAGTTTTATATGTGGTAAAACTATCAACTTCTAGAGAAGCAGTACAGCTCTTAAAGTTAATATTAACATTCAGCAAGGTGTTTAAAGGGGCAAAAATGCCATATTTTTGTGAAAAACATCATTCATTATTCAGAATGTGACATAAAAGAAATGCATGAAACATACAATAATCTGTCAATCAATTAATTCCACAAATAGAAAATAATGTATTACAATCCAAAATTATAATTAAAACTGTGTGTTAAGATCATACATAATCATTTCATATTTTCTGTGAAATAAATCCATCATTAGTTAATTTAAGCTGCCACCGAAGCGCAACAAAATCTGATTGTTGCACAGCAACTTTATTATTTGTCCCGCCCAGTTACTTTGATTAGCTAGACTGAAAGATAAAAAAATAAATCATATCGTGCAACATGTAAATTTGGAGCAATTTCATACATACTGCGTTAAATAAAAAATAATATTTCTATCAATCGCTTCCATTTATAGGTTATTCAAATTTAAGGTGTATTTTCAAAACGTTTGCAGATAAGCAAGTCCATCTTTGGGAGTATTTTCAGATTTGCAAAGAGGAGCGAACTCCAGTCAGATCACATCTAATGCTTGCAAACAGATTTGAGAATTTGTTTTAGTGCATTTGATAAACTGGTGGCACAAAATGTGACTGCTGCAAGATTTCAAGTTCAAGAGAAAATGTATTTAAAAATGAAAAACCTCTCTGCTTTTTATTGTCGAAATGCACTCTATTTGATATAAAGTCTTACTCCATTTCTTCACTTTACTTTTAGGAGAAAGGTTATCCTGAAAAATTAAAATGTATATATTTGTTAAGCACTAATGAAAAATCAGGCATTACTTTAAGATAAATCAGTATTGCTTAAAATGACACAGTAGCTGGTGATATGTTAGTAATAATTTTTCAAGGCTACATGCAAATTAGATGAATTATAAGGTAAAGTTTTAGACAAAACACTGACTGAGAAACAAACAATATCAGATGAAAAAAAAATCCAACAAAGATTTTTCAACTGATTTAACAACTAAAAGAGTAATTACAGCCTTCGCTCGTTGGAGCATAGATGGCATTTTCTAGATTTTATGATTCACTCATGGAATTCCCCGGCAGCTCTTGGTGGTGGCTATAGCATCCATTGATGCGAGCGCTTGAGACCAATGAGGCAAGGCGAGGTCTGCTCTCACAAGCCGATTGTCTGCTCGGATGTCCCGCAGGGAAAGCTTTGGCCCACCGCTGGCCTGAGAACAATCCGAACCATTGAGGAGCCGTAAGCATCTGGCTTCTCACGAGGACAAAAAAAAAATCCTTCATTAGGTTCTTTGAAGAGAAGAGTGACTGAAGAGGCATTTTACCCAGGTTGAAAAGTGAATAATGTTTGTGGCCATTAAATGTGAAAGCTTTTTCTTGTAGCATCCACTGCACATACTTGCAAAAAGCAAAAGCACAAACAGTAATTTAATTGTTGGGTGGCGGCTCATGTTCTTGATGTTTTGTTGTTATTGTCTTTTACTCTCAGTTAGACTCTTAATTAATTAGTTGTGTGAATCGTGTGGTTTGTAGTTTGTTGTAATGCATACATGTTTTGTATGTCCATTTAAAACAAGCCGGACTCGAACATGAGACCTTGTGTCTCGATACGACTAACATGCATGAAGGGGAAATGAAATGGAAAAAAAATAAGAAAATCCTTTTTTTTTAATGCAAAAACAAATAAGTGGATTTTTGCACAAACTCATTATTTTAATCAAGTGTTTGGAGCCTTGACACCATGACAACCATTGTTTGAGTGGTTTACTCCTTCTTGGTGAAAACATATCAAGCTATTTTGCTAACTTCTGATCATAAAAGCAAGAATTAGCTTTGAAATGCATATCTGACAGATTTAAGGTTTAACTGAGAGATTTACCAGTGCTTTCAGAAATGACTGAAATGTATTGAATATAATAATGATAAAAATAACTATAACTGTTAATTACCTGTAGTTATCTGGCATGGAGAACATCTGAGCCAAGTGGGGACTGTGATAAGAATCCTGTCCTTGTGTTGCACCTGTGAAACAGGAATTACAGATGCCTCAGGACTGTGATTTTTTTTTTTTTTACATTTTATTTCTCATATTAAATGCATTTATGCAAACATGCAGAACTTTGACGTACAGCAGTATGTCTCATGAGACGCACCGAGAGCTGGGTTCAAGCTGTTGTCTAGCCTTGCCGTCGGGGAAATATCGGGATGTAGAGGGTGAATGGTCAAACAGTCGGCCAGTGTGCGTTGGGCTGCATCTGTGGAAGATTTCATCTACAGAAATGGCATAAATGACATAAACAAATACGGGCAGCAGGGACACTGACAGAAAGTTCACTACATCACTATTGTTCTATTTGTGTTCTAATTTACATTTACAATTTTCTACTACTTCTGTAAATGATACCGCTGATAACAGTCATTAAAAGGGTCCACGCCCCCTCCTGTAAGATTATCTGTCAGCTGTCTGCATTGGCAAAATCATTCTAGCCGCTGAAATGTAGTAGTTAAGGTAATCACATCTCTTTATTAAGCGTCACAGACTTGAAGACATCTAAAAAAGTTCTTAAATGTTACTTGCTATACAAGTTTTCTATTGTCTACCAGAAAATGTTTTACTCTGAAAACCCATTTATTGCATATTCATTTATATATGATTTAATTACGAAATAATGAACAATTTGTTTATCAGATGTAGCAAGAATCCAGAAGCACAAGTTTAGGACAATCTAAAAAGCATTCACAAAGATTCACACTTTTGTGATAAACATGCAAATTTCCATAGAATTGTAACTATGGAATTTCCTTTGTCCATTATTTCTTTAATCTTTATGTATGAAAGTCAATACATGTATTTTTTTACTCTATGCTTTCAGCAAACACTAAAGTTATTTGTGCAGAAAGCAATAAAATTTTTTTCATATTTCACAGATTTGATTTAAAAACATCTTTGACATTCGCTAACTTGTATTTAAACTAACAGAAAATGTATCTCTGCAAAACTTCATGATTTTTGTTGGCATCTTCGATGACACACACACCTCAAAATTAAAAACCTTTTTTCACTAACATGCAAAAATCCTAATAGCAAAATTGCACTACTGTAAATGCAACTCTTAATGGAGTGGCTCTCAGAGGGAAAACACTAAGACAAACAACATTACTCAGTAATTTTGTGAGACCCTTTTCTGCCTCTGTTAACCTAAGTGTGCACAAATTGACAAACTTGGCTGCAAGTCATTTCCATCTAACCACATGCACACCTTTAATTAAAGATAATGATCATCTGTGTACAGTTAAGTTGCAGAGGTAAGTGAGTGGGATGAAAAGCCTGTCACAGAGCTAATTAGGACAAAGGAAAGCACAATGAAGTGAAATGTGTCACGTTCTGTATGTAAGAGAGGTTTATTTCATGTTCACGGCTGTCGTGCTACCAAAGTGAAACCCGTTTCTAAAGCTTAGCTTCAGACAGCAAATTCCTGAGATCCTCTACAAAAACAGCCCAAGGATTTTCATTCTGTGATCACAGCGGTTGAATTCCCTGTCCTTCTACTGCTTATATAATCCTTTAGAGAAAAAAAAATCCCATCTGCTTTATTCTGCAATGTTAGCAGCATTAGGCTACTCACCTTCTTCCGTAACTGCTGCTCTTTGGTAGAATGAGACTTCATGTGTTTCCTCAATGAACTGGGGTCAGTGTAGCGTTTTGCACAGCCAGGCACCTGGCAGGCATATGGCTTCTGCACAAGCACAGACACAAGAACCCAGACGATGAACGCTTACTGATCCAAAGAATCAAAACAACATCTCTAATTATACCGTGTGATTGTGATGAGGCGCCACTGACTGTGTCCAGGTGTGTTCGCTGGTGTTTAGCTCTGTCGCTGGAGTTGCTGAAAGCCTTGTGGCACCCTGGGTGCTGACACAGATAGGGTTTCTCCCCTGTGTGGCTGCGCAGGTGAATCTTCAGGTTTTCAAGTCGAGAAAAAGCCTTGCTGCAGCCTTCAAACTGTGACAGTGTAAACATAAAATGTGGTTAAAATTAGTCCCGGTTTTAGACTGGCAGCTTGTAAAAAGCAAAGATTTGAAACAAGCCTCATTAAAATAAGAGGTGTTGTTATAAAATGAGGCCTAAATGCAAAGTTTGCGAAAAAAAAATAAAAGTCACTTATGGTTCCACAAGCAACACATTTTGTTAAAAGTTCATGTGAGTGAACATGGACATGCAGCCTGCGGCTCTGGATTGGGTTGCTCTGTTTTTTAAAATTTTTTAATGAAAATCAGCATAGACATTTTTCACGTGATGGTCCTAATGGTCTATGGTATTTGATTTTGTTGTCCTTCTATATTGCTGTTCAGAATAATTATAATTTCAGGTTGCACTGTAATTTTTAAGTTTCTTTCAGCTTTTTATGAATATGGAAAATACTCATTTGGCCTCATTTTACAAGATAAATACTGTTTCCTTATAAAAATGTTCTTCATTTTGAAATAAAAAAGAAATTACTTTTATTTTGGTTTCACAATGGTCTGCAGTTTTTAAATATGTTCAAAACTGCGTTTTTACAGTTTACTTGTGAAAATAAATCCATGGTTAAGAAGATTTAGTAGCTCTAGACATATTATACCTTGCTTGTACAACGACAAAATGACTTTTTGGACTAAAAATGTTTCCAAAATCTGTGAAAGACCAACACACATCGTCCATAAATGAGATGTGAAGGGATACAAGATCAACCCCTTTTAAACTGATATCCCCAAATACAACTTGCATCAATCAATCTCAGTACAAATGCAGTATGTGAAAGCCACAGTGGTTGGATAACACAATACTTAGCAAGACACAGTAGTGTTGGGAGGCCTCTGCAGCATTGTTGCCACACATGTACAGCTAAACCCCACATTTGACAGGATCAGATTTAATTTCTTTTTTTTTTTTGCTGACTAGAAGTAATGATAAGTTTTTGTAGCGGCTAACCTAGCAAACAATATAAATCTAAATCAGTTTGGAAGCATGGATAATTTAAGGTTTTACTGTTTGTTTTTACAGTGATAGGTTTCAGCTCAATCTTTCAATATTGTTAACTGGCGAATTTGCTTACAAAGAAGTTATTTCAGACTTTAGATTTTACCAAAGTCAATCTGACCCAAACTTTTCACGTTTGCAGTGTGACCAGCAGGGGTCAGTGTTTAAACATGCATAACCATAGCTGCCTTTTTGTTATTAACCATACATCTTACATCGTTTTGACAGCATTTGGCAGCTACGAATTATGAATAAATAAGCAGCAACGTTTAGTAAGCTAATACATATGAATGTTTTCTGTAAGACTGATAAGTACTTTAATGAATGACAGCACCATACAGAAGGTCTTATGTGGGCAGATAGTGTCTGGCGTTTGAGGAAAATATTAATATGAAGTCTAATTCCAGTCAACATAAGTGATTACCTCATCATGTGACCAATGACTTCATCCCTAAAACATGCAAATCATTCAAAGCCTTTTCTCCTAAGTCCAGAGACATGTTGCCCTCTTTCTGGGGGGTCATAAGGGGTGGTTTGTGACGGGAATCTTTTTTTTTGTCCTAATGAAGCCTCATGGTCAAGGTGCATGTCTGATATTGTTATTCTTTCTCCAGGACTGGATTCCACACATTCTTATATCTCTTGGTCATAACTGACAGAAATAAATTAACTTTTTTCCCCCTCACAGAATGAGAAATTCTTGCTGTTCTTTCTCATCACAACAGTGATTTTTGACTGAAAAAAAAAATCAAACAAGCCAATCTTGTTTTTGCAATCAATTACAAAAACAGATTTTTACTTCAATTCCAGGAAAGGTATTTACATGGTCCAATCATAAGGTTTGTAAAAAAAGTTTCAGGAAGAATTACAAACATTTGATGGAAGTGGAAATTAATTTCGAAACATGAAACAGAAAAGAGAGAAAATATGTAAAACGTTTCACACATCTCTTATTTAGTAGAGAAATCTTGGTTCATCTCATCTATTTCTAATAGCACTATAAAGGCCTTGCACTAATGGCTGAATTAGGACAAGACGACAACAACAGGAAAATGACACCTGCCTGTAGCAATGCAAACAAAGATAAATAGCCTCTAAACACCAAAACTGGACTGAACTAATTTAAAACTAAAACCCTGGCAGCAATCCAGCCAAGTCCAGAGGTAGATAGCTGTGTTACTCCCTCTCCGCTTCTCTGTGTCACAAAGCTCTCCTGAGGAGGGCTTTTTGCTGTGCCACAAGGGATGTTAAGGATTGAAAAGAAAGCAGTGTGGCTCCTCAGTCTCACAGCCAACTTCTGACAGATCCTGGCAGGTACTCACACCCCAGCTGAACAATGACAGCTGCAATCTGTGCCAGCAGACTTTGTCTGGTGCCCGGTTCAGCTCTGAGGTCACTCCACTATTCTACACCCTGTTAGGCCAAATTGTTTGTGCCATTTTTTTATCTTTCTGATTGTGAAACGCTTTTAACTACACATACTTTCTAGGTATTAGGTAATACTAGAAACTTCAAATATCTTTTACAATTTCTCAAGATAAAATTGGAAGGCCTCTGGGGATTTCATCATCTGAAACACTGACCCACAGGCAGGGTGCAACAGAAAAGATGCAAACGGTTACTGAACAAAAACGCATCAAAGGGCTTGTCAACAAAGCGCCGTTTCCGAGGCGATATCAATGATCGCATAGAAGGTATTCTTGGATCTGCTGTTTCTCCGAGCTTGTCAGTGTCAGTTTATTTACAAAGCACATTTAAAACTTCACTAGGTGAAGAATAAAATGAGAAAGAAAGGAAAGATTAAATGTAAATTGAAATATGACAAAAAACGTTAGGGGCAAATGAATCATGGTAAGCTTTCTGTGAGGTATTAGTTCACACAGAGCGGATGCACAAGGTCTTACAAAGTATTTTTAGTCTATTTTCTAGTCCAAATATCTTAGTACACTTGAAATAAGACTAAACTAACTCACATAAAATTTTTCAGTAACATACAGAGGGTTGTTTAAAGTCATCACACTTACAAGAAGATATTATTTCCATAAGTGAAAATAATATCTTAACTTATATTATAAGTGAATATACTTTGGTACCAGTACCTTTGTACTGGTACCAATGTACTAGTACAGTAGTAGTAGTACTTCTTAAAAATATATATTTACAAGTTGTCTAAAATTCACATTTACTCTCACAGTGATGAGTATACCTGTAAAACTATTGTTGCTAGGTTACCTAAAACAAACTGGTGAGTAACGGTTGTATTTTTAAAAAGAAACTGTTTAATAATTGTTGACAAGATTGTGGGATAACAGTACAAGTCTTAGCCTGCCCCATATGTCCAATGTGAAACGAGCTACTTCAATGTTGTGATGGTGGTACAATGTGCCTTATATACACAGTCCAGTCACATTAATGTGACCACCACGTACTTTCCACTTCAGAGTTAAATAACCAATCACAGAAGGCAGGTGGCAGCACAGTGCAGTTGAGCGTATATAAAGGGTGTGTGTGGGCTTCGGAAAACATTTCAATCGTTGGCGTAATGCAGAAACGAAGCGATTTATCCGACGTCCAAAAGGGCATGATCATTGGCTTTCGGGCCAAGGGTGGAAGCATTTCCGAAACGGCTGAGTTTGTGAACTGTTCGCGTGCCGCCGTGGTAAAAGTGTACCGTGCATGGCAAAATGGGACTGTCCAAAATCAACGACGTGGCAAATGTGGTGCACCACGGGCCATAGATGACAGAGGCGAACGACGGTTGCGGAGATGCGTTCGGGCAGATAGACGGGCTACCGTTGAGCAACTGACCACTAAAATGAACCAAGGGGCTACCACAAGTGTCTCCCAAACCACTATTCAGCGAACATTGCTGCGTCTGGGCCTCCGAAGCAGACGCCTGGTTCGTGCACCTATGCTGACTGGTGTTCATCGACGACGAAGGCTAGAATTTGCACTCCAGTACAGCAGCTGGACGTCCACTGAGTGGCGACAGGTAGCGTTTTCAGATGAATCGCGTTTTATGCTCCATCGGACAGATGGACGTTGGCGTATAAGGCGTGAAACCTCTGAAAGGAACCACCCTGCAACCATTGCAGGAACGGTCCAAGCTGGAGGCGGGAGCATTATGGTTTGGGGAATGTTTTCCTGGCATTCTCTGGGTTCACTGATTATTGTGGAAGGCACGATGGATCAATACAAGTACGCATCTGTCCTTGCGGACCATGTCCACCCCTACATGCGCATTGTTTTTCCTCAGGATGATGGCATCTTCCAGCAGGACAATGCGAGGTGCCATACAGCTGCCAGTGTACGTGCGTGGTTCGAAGAGCACCAGGATGAGTTTACCGTCCTCCCCTGGCCAGCAAACTCACCTGACTTAAACCCAATCGAGCATCTGTGGGACCATCTCGATCGAGTTGTTCGCGCCATGGATCCTCAACCGCGTAATCTAGCGCAGCTGGCCACGGCATTAGAGTCGGCATGGCTCAACATCCCAGAGAAGACCTTCAGGGACCTAAGTGACTCTCTTCCTGCACGTCTCGTAGCAGTGCGCTCTGCGAAAGGTGGTTATTCTGGCTTTTGACAGATGGTCACATTAATGTGACTGGACTGTGTACCATACTATAGCTTTATAGCTGTCCTCTAGTTACTTAAAGAAAATGTAGGTATTTCAACATTTTAAAATAATTTTATCTTCTTAAAATAAATTTTACTTATAAGGAAAAAATGTCTAAGACATGCAAACTACTTCAAAACGTTTAAAACAAAGCAAATGACTGTGGGTAGCCTGCATAAAAGCTTTTCTTTTCCTGCTTAGGTGTTTTCTGGAGAAACACCTAAGCAGCCATAAACGTTTCATCGCCGAATGATTAAAGGAGCCATCCAACAACGGCAGCCGCCATGGCAACAGAGCCAGTTTCAACTAATAAGTGAGTATTTTGGAGCAGAAGGTCGACTGCAGGTATGCATGATGTTAATATTTAACTTGTTAAAAGCATTAATGTACTAAACCGTGTTTAGTTGATGACTTGTTAATTACTCAGCCAAGTCAGAAGTGGGAGTGAGGAAAAGACAACACATTCTAGGCGTATATGTGTCTAAGAAATAAACTATTGTATATTACAAACTACTATTCCACTATTGGGCGTGTCAAACAACCTTTACGATGCAAAGAGACATTTTTTATGCTGATAAAATTTGTCTAGAGATGCACAACTTGCATGACCCCCTAGGCAAGGCAACACAGATTTATTGACTTAGCACTGTGCATACACAAATCAGTCTAGTACTTTATGTCCTTTAAAAAATACAAAAAAACATTTTATGTATTGTTTAGACTGTTTGAAAAATAACGTTATACTAAACAACAATGTTTCCAGTTCTAATTTAAAGGAAAAAGAGGACAAAGGACAAAGTAAGGAAGAACATAACACCATGCATGGTTACACTTTTTTGTGTTTTTGTTTCTCATGTCTTGTTCTATTATTTACAGTAATTAAGATGTAAATAATGCACTAATTGTAAAAGTAACATATGTCTTGGTATTATTTGATCTCAGTGTTGTGCTTAGCAAAGCTGATGATAACATACTAATTGATAGACTGGACTCATCTTGTATTTACATTTCACATTATTATATTTTTTAATGTAAACTTTGCCTTTACCACTTTAGTTTTTTTTGTATTTTAATACAACTTTTGAAACATTTTTTTTCCTGTAGAAAACTTTTAATTACCTTGTTCATCGATCGCGCAATGTAAAAATAAATAAATAAAGAAGCTTGCCTTGCTTTATCTCCCCATCTGAAACATTTTGAGATAAACTATCTCTGTTGCCAAAGGGGCATCACCTTCCCAGGACAGCAGCCAAGCTTTTCGGGCTCAGTCCTGCCAAACCCTTTGGATACAGACAACCACAATAGCTTGCAGAGGCCCAGTGGGTATTGCCAGAGCTGCAGTGCAAGGCCTCTTTTGTGCTTATTTAATAACTATATAATTGAGTTAACTCCCATGCCAATTATCACAGAGCTCTGCTAATTGCCCCGTGGCTTAAGTTAGAATCGGACTGGCCATATTTTAAATGAAGACCTTTCCCAAATGTCATTTCACATGAGGGTAGTCACCCTAATAACGATTTTTCTTGGCAGCCTTCAAATAGACACTGTAGCGTTAATTTGCTCATAGTGAAGCGAATTTAGCGAGGTCCGCCATTTATCATGCTTCTGTGTTGTCAGCATTCAGTTATGTCGTCTCACAGAGGAGCAGAACCTTTTCAGCTGAGTGACTGTTTTCAGACAACAATCAGAAACAAGGAGAACGCAGGAATGATTTCAGCGGAATGAGATGCAAGAGAAAGATATGTGAGGTATACCGAGCATTTGTTGGGTTTCTCTCCGGAGTGGACCCTCATGTGAATAAGAAGCTTGTATCTGGCATTGAATGGCTTCAAGTTTCGTGGACAGCCAACCCAATAGCACGTGAAGTCCTCTGCCTTTTGCTGGTCCACGTGCAGCTTCTCTATGTGCCTTACCAGCTCCTCCTTTTGGTCGTAAACTGCAGTGCAATCCAGCCACCTGCAGCAGTGGGTGCTGCAGTCCTCTGCCTCCCCTTCCTCCTCCTCCAGCATGGGAATCTGTGGTAAAAAGCTGACTCCTTGCCTGTGTGGAAACATGGGAGCTTGCATGGCAGTGTTCTGAGACTGGGCCTTCATTTTGCAGTGGTATCTGGAAGGGTTTATGTGATGATGTGAGTGGTAAGGGGGAGGAGGCCCATGTGGAACGGCGGCTTCTTGGACCCTCGTCAACGACGCTGGCTCTGGCTGCAACGGTGGTAGAATGCAGTTAGACATTTGGCTGCAACTCTCTGAAGTCTTTTCCAGGAACCCTTCTTCATGTGAAAGGCACTGCGGCCCCACCATCATGTTAGCCATCTGGTTCTCCAGGCCCCCTCCTTCGTCAAGCACCTGCATGCGGCCACACTCTGACAGCAGGGTTAGTGCTTGGGCAGGGCCTGGCACGCTGCATGGATGGTGGTGGGGTATGCAGCGACCTTTCACTCCTAAGAAATGACCATATCCGTCAGAGTGAACAGGAGAGAGGGTGAGATGGGATGACGGAGAGCTGCGAGAACCGTTGATGTAAGCCACAAGCGACGTGGGCGAGGTCCGTATGATGCTGTTAAAGTCAATCCCCATGATGTCTGACAACGGCGATGTGGAAAGCGCTCTCTTCTTCGCATGAGATTGTCTCGGGCTTCCAGCCTCAGCAGCAAAAAGATACGAGGGCAGGGAGGCAGAGGTGCTTGTTTCTCCTGACGCGGTGGTGCCCGACATGGCCGTGCCGGGGGAGAGGCTGAGTTGTTCACTGCCCTCACCGGCTTGGGCGCAGCCCTGAGGTAGTCCCACGGGGGGAAGCACACGGTAACCATATGCCCAGTCCTGTTTGCCACTAAACACAGACTGGGTTTCAAACAGGCTGAGAGTGGTGGACGCCAGGGATTCTCTGGAAAATAAGGACCTGAAAAAGATTCCTGTTTGCTTTAGAAATAATATCAAATCTTGTGAGGGCCTCATACAAATGTCAAAACACTGAGATATCGCTCACCTGGCGTCGTTGTGAGAAAATGGCACACTGTGAGAGGACGGAGGCCGAAGTCTTGCAGGAAATGTTGGCACTGAGAAAGCACTTATAGGACTGCTGGTCACTGTTAGATTAACACCCGCTGCCGGATCAGATGCATCAAAAGTGGATCCAGACACTGCAAAATCAGCTGGAGACAATCCAGAACTTTAAAAAAAATAACCTGGGTTATATTGCACAAGAGCATATAAGTTATGGGGACAAAATTAGATAAAAACCAAACTCAAAAGCACTTAGCCATCAGCAGATCTTAACTGTGCAGCTATGAGCTATGAAATAACTGTGAACCACACTGGAAACTATAGCTCTTCAGTGTTCTTTGAGTAGCATGCATTGGATCTAGTCTATCTTATTCTAATGCCCCTAAATACAGAGAGCACACAGATCAGGGATGAAGCTGCAGAGACGCTTTGAAAAAGACATGGCTATTATTCTAAAGTAGATCATTGTTCCAAAAAGAGCCCT
Organism: Poecilia picta; assembly: GCA_033032245.1. Taxonomy (NCBI): domain Eukaryota; kingdom Metazoa; phylum Chordata; class Actinopteri; order Cyprinodontiformes; family Poeciliidae; genus Poecilia; species Poecilia picta. The sequence continues at coordinate 14,893,325 of CM065364.1, read as the reverse complement.
TGTAACTCCAGAGTAGCTGTAGAGATGCTCAGCTCAGGTGGGTGAAGCTGTAGACAGGTCTACGTTGAGTAAAATAAGTTACTCTATTTAGATGAGAATATTGAACTTTTAGTGCTCTGTAAAAAACAAATAAACAAAAAAAAACATATGGGTGATGGAAAACAAATACTCCACATCACCCTGAAACAGTGCAGAGACATGGAACGTGTTCAATGTTAGCAGGAACATTTTATTTATTCAAATAAAAACACATAAAACCCCAATGAGATGCAGGGTAAGAAAATATAAGAAGTTTAATGAGTTTGAATATTTTTGTAAGGCTGTGAAAAGCTTTAAAATGTTGTTTTAGAAAATAAAGTAACACCTAGATTTTACTCACACAAGCATTTCTGCAAGACATTTTCATCCTTTAAGTTTTGTTTTTACCTTTGACACTGTAGACAGAAGAGTTTAGGAGTTTTGTGTTCCTGGCAGCTGTCTTAGTTGTGCTCTGAAGTGGAAAAGCAGGTATTTGCTCTGGGTTCCTGGGTGGCACCGTTAAATTTTTCCCATTGGTCAACACTTTTCTGCGGAGGCTCAGGTTAGGGAGGACAACATGGCCCTCATTTTGGTTTCCAAAAGCTAAAGAATGGATGCTTCTGCTTTTTGCTTTCTCCGTTCTGCCTGTGGACGACCTAAGTCCGACTTGTTGAGGTGAGGAAGACACGGGTATCCCGATGGTCTGAGACTGGTGGCCTCTGATTGTATTCAGTGATGGAGGAATGCTGCAGGGAGACACCAGGAGCTGGCAACCTTTTCCACTCATAGCTGAGGCAGATTCTGCAAAGGATCTGCTCTCATGAAGAACTCTTATTCCCACAGCTGTGTCTTGTGAAGATGGTTTTATATCAAAGATGGGCGTCCAAGAGTAATGCCTTCAAATATACAAACAAGTTTAAAGAAATAATCTTTATAGACAATCAAAAATTGACTATACACAACACATCCTTTCAGTATGTAAATAAAAATAAGAAATGTTCATAGTCTTAAAAAGTCTTGAAAATGATGCAATTTAGTTTTAATCACTTTCCAGATCTGGATGCATACGGAGAAATCAAAATTGAACTAATACAGAGAAAATCTTTCAGTTTTTAAACTTCAATTGTTCTCTAAAAGATAATAATTAGAATGTAAATATATATATATATATATATAAGTCTTTTTACTCTATTTACATTAGTTTGTCATATCACAACTCTTTGGCAAACTCATTGATCGCTTTGGTTTTTTTAATTATTAACTCATAAACACTACATTCTGAATTGAAAAAGGAGCCGTTATTTTGTCAGATCCTTAAGGTTTTAAACCAACTCAATGTTGCAATCTTCAGGACTTTTTTGTCTCATTTTGAAATTTGTACCTGTTTAATTTTCTTATTTTGCTCATTCAATTCTTCTGTTATTGCTCTGTCATATTAAATTTCTGCTCTGAGTTGCGTTTTTTGGCTTTGGTTGTTTTGCGTTGATCCGAGTTCCTGGTTTATTTTTGAACTGCTCCATAAACTCTGTGTATTCAGTTTTGGTTTCCCGATGCTTCTGTTTCTAAATATCTCATTTTCGTTTGAATTTGGATTAGTACTTTTATTAAACCTGTTCGTTGGGTTTCATGCATTGCACTGTGTTTAGTGATTTATCTTTCCTGTGTGTTCCATCTGCCACTTCTCCTTCTTCCAGGTTCAACATCAGCTACTTGCCTTCCCACACAGTTGCACACTGGTTATAATCAACCACCTGCTCCCGGATTAGTAATCACACTTTATGGTGACTGTGGGTTTTCACCATGTTCTTGAAGTTTCATAATTGGAATTTCTGTCTTGTTGTAATTTGTTTTTTGATTTTGCTTCCTCTAAAAAACCAAAAAACCCCAAAAACAACAAACAATACACTTGAACAAAGTTTGATGTCTTTGCACTGGCACCTTTTCATTTTAGAATTTGTTCTCATTCTAACTCAATGTTTCCGAACTCTGGTCTTCAATGCACACTGTCCAGTATAATTGGATGTTTCCCTGATTTAAGACATCTGATACAGATGATTGCAGTTCAGCAAAAGCCTGTTAATCACCTATCAATTGAAATTATATGCGCTTGAAGTAGGGAAACATCTGACACATGCAGGGCAGTGTGTCTTTTCCCTAACACTTCCCTACAAGCCCTAACATCAGACTTTAACTTAAGCTCATTTCTCCATGAAAGAATTATTAAAGACATATTCCAACTCAAGACCTCAAGTCCTTGTCAAAGTCTGCTCTTAGCTCCAGGGTCCAAATATAACAGGACCACCTTTTCCAGACTTTTATACCTTGACTGTGGAAAAATGTTGTCTTGAGAGTGTTTACTTGTTTAAAAAAACTAAACAAAAAAATAACAAAAAACGGATGACTTGTTTTTTATAACTCTTGAAATATTTGTATGATTGTCTGATGGGTTTAATAAGTTTTTTTTTTTAAACATGTTAACTGTTACGTTGTGTGGTATATTGTGATATTGCCAGTGAAAGACGCTATATCATTCAAATTAATCACCTTAATTATCAAATTCAAATTCGAAGAGGGGGCGCATAATAAAGTCCGACTGCCTGAAAATCAACATAATATCATTTAAACAGCTATGAACCGATTTAGAAAATGGAGTCCTAATTGGTAACGGTGACATGGAACATTTGTGAGAACTCACACGCAAGTTGACTGTACGTTTTGTAGCCTGATACATATCTACAAAACTATGATTTTTAAAAATTAAAAAAAAAAGACTATTTAACACCGCGTCATTGTGACGCATCAACTTACCTGCAATGAGCGGACACTGTTCCCCAAATTGACCGGACCCTTCAGTCCACCGAGCTATTCTAATTTCAAATTTCTAATTTCTAAAAAAGTTCTAATTTCTATTCTATTCTAATTTCTGGTGTTTCTTGCAGAGTTTTTGATAAGTGAGAAAAAAAGTTGAGCCGGTTAGAAATCCCTCCGCAGCTTCCCGGCGATCTGGTTCCTCTGTTTCCAGGAACAACTTCTTTTTTCTTCTTTTTTTTTTTTTGCTGTCCTGCGTCCCGATTATACTTTTGCCCTTGGCGCGGCTGTATGCGCACTACGTCATCTCAAGTTCACTTCAAGAGTAAATCATTAAGTTTTTTATTTTTTTTTGCTGTGTTAGTTTAGTTAGTGTGTATGACAGAGCTCATCATCCTAAACGCAGACTGCAGGTTTATTTACAACTCTGATGCACCTTCAAATGAATATATGCTTTATACTTTGTAAAACTTCCAGATCAGAATCAATAAAGTTTTTAACTTTTTTTTTTTTACCATTATACATGAATAAAGCTAATTAGGGGGAATATTTTCACCTTTCACCACAAATTACGTATTTTTAATACGAAATTTGCTGTAAATTGGTGCTAGACCTGACTTAAACTGAATATAATTTTATAGGGATTCAATCTACAGAACAGGGATAAGTTCATGTGACTTCTGCTATTCAAAGAGCAATTTTTTTGCATTTGCTCTTAATAACTAAAATTTGTCCATAGCCTGAAAATCTAAATGTCTTTCCAAAAAAGATGACTCAGGTATGAAGTTTGTAAACTATAAAACATTAGCTCTCATCAGAACCGAGAGAAACACAAATATTATTTAATATCTTAAGTTTAAGAGCGAAGAAAATCATCAGTATGTTGAAACAATATCTTTGAAGCATCATTTATTCATTATGATTAAAGTAAAATATGCAATACAGTGGCTTTAAAAAGTATTTTCACCTTTAAAGTTTTCCTCCGCTTCTCTTTTGTTTCAAGCCATCAAACTAATTTTTACATCACAGATAACCTGGGTAAAATAGTAATAAAAAAATAAAAAAAGTTTTATGTAAGAGGGGGGAAAGCTATCCAAAACAAACCAGTCCTTTGTGAAAAGTAATTCAACTGGCTGACCTTTGTGATCAAGAATTCACTTAAAGACAAACTGTTTGTCAACATGGAGGTTAAAAGATCTCATTTAGAAAGACTCATGCTTATCTGAAAAAAAAAAAAAATATATATATAATATATATTAAGGTCAGACTAGAAATTCTTGACATTTATCGGTGTGGTAAGAGCTGCAGAGCCATTTCTATAACAACTTTTACATTTGAAAGCCTTGTATTTTGAAGGGGACAGCCGGGGATGGGAGTTTTGTGTTTCAGTGTCCTGCTGGCAGCTAGAGATAATCTTTGTTTTTAGCAACATACAAATCCTCTGGCTTCAAACGTCTGGCCAGGATGGAGGATCTTCAGCAGTTACTTTTTCACATTGGGCCAAGTTGGCTTGGACAGGCGCCGTTGAGAAATGAAATAATAATTTGAAAACTGAATTTTGTCATAAGTTGCCGTGTGTCTGTAGTTAAAATCTGATGTGAAACAATTAAGTGTGACAACAATAGCTAAAATCTGTAAGGGCATGAAAACCTTTTCACCAGCATCTTCGATTGAGTTTTGAACCTTTGTAAAACGCCGTGTGCCTTGTTCTGAAAATGCAATCTAAATTCAGTCTGCGTAATTATCGCAGCTCATAACATGCCGTGTTACAACCCAAATTGAGCCCATCCTTTAATGACCTTTCAGATCATGATGAGCTGATTGGATTTTTATGTTTGACTCTTCATTTTACTCCACATTGTTGCTATCAAACCCTGTAATCTGTTTTTGATAAATTGGTCTGGTTCCAGTGCTGAAGCTCTCCCCCTCCGCCTCCTCTTTCTTCAACACAGCACATGAGGTATTGCTAGGATCCTTTTAGCTTGTTGCTGAAGTGTTTGTCTGTGGATTGGGTTCCAGGATGGCATGGAAACCGGCATGTTTACAGACACAGGGAAGGTATCAGAGAAAGGAATCTGGCTCACTAACTATAATAATGATGAACCTTAAATTTGTCAGATAATAGAAAGACACGCCTAAGACATGAACCAAACATGAGTTCTCACCACAAGACTCTGATTGAATATAATGGGTTGCTCAGCAGATGAGATGCATGGATTACTTTGGGGTTTCAGTACTTTAACCCTATGAAGTCTTTGGTCTAAATGGTCGTGTTGGTCTAATTTTGAATTTACCCTTATATTTTCACCATAAAAACTATTTTCATTTCGGTATCATTATTTTCAGCACAACGTAAGCTTCATGATTTTACAGTGTTTGTCTCCTTTTGACAAAATGCATTATCCCACTGGATGAAACCCCCACCCCCACAAAAACAAAATCTGAGTACAAAAAAAATCATATTTGTACTATTATACATTCAAAAAAATATAGATTGAGTCGTTTTTACAGCCTAAAATGCAACTTTCTTTTGTTAATTTTAAGAACATGTACAAACATACCCAACAACTAATTAGTATAGTCTACATATTTTTACAGGACATTGCGGGCAATTTACGTGTGAAGGTCCTCGCTGCAGCAAACAGAAAGGGGCAGGGACGGACCACTGTCAGCCTCATACCTTATATGGAAATAGGACCATTGCACTCCGGAAGTGTAGGGGGCGCTAGTTCCTGTATTATCCGCGGCCTCCCGGTTTTATTTTTTTTTTTGAAATCTGCGATATATTTTCACCTTTAGAAAGGAGTTTACCTCTCAGCATGTATTTGAACTTATATCCTTTATTTACTTGAGCGTAGCTCACAGTGTTTAACAAATTTTGTAGTTTTTGGTGTACTTCTAAATCTGCTCCTTAGTTGCATCTTTTCGGGGCCTGCTACTGCCTCTAGTGGCGTGGGGTGGTAACACCACCAATATAATTACATTAATCAATCAATCTTTATTCCTACGGAAGAGGATTAGGGCCACTGAAAAAAAAAAAACGTCCGATTTTTTTTTTCAGTAGCTCCTATTTTTTTTTCCACCGAATTCCGTAGTAAAAAAAGCTAAAAAAAAAAAAAAAGTGGCTTAATTTTTTTTTCTGAATTCAAGGGCTTGGTAAAAAAAAATAAAAAAATAAAAATAAAAAATAAATCAGTGGCCCAAAAAATTTTTTTTCTTCAGAATTCAGAGGGGGAAAAAAAGAAAAAGAAAAAGAAAGAGACCCAGACAAGCAACCAACTTCAGATCCACAGATGCCAGTTGTGGCGGACAGCTAACTAACGTTTTGGAGAAGGATGTCTGATTTAAGTGACTTTAACGTGCCAGAGGAGTTTTAGAAGCTTCCATCGCACTAATGGAAGAACAAAAGGTGAGTAAATCAAATGAGATAATAGTTTGGTCTCCAAATACAAACGGTTGTGGCTAGTTGTTAGCATGTCTGTTAGCTTCCGCGGTAATGGGATTACGCTGGTTTTCAATGTTGAATCAAACAGCTGAACAAAGGATGAAACAGCTGTTGATTGCTGGATTTGTCCCGTAAGTGTTTGATGCGTTTATTTTATTGTTCTTCTGTTTGGATGTTTTATAATGAAACTAAGGTTAGCTGTATGTCAGCCACCTTCTAAATAACATGTCTGCTGTGTTAAACTGTAACTTTAACGTTGATTTCCAGTGTAAATAATTGTCGCAATAATTGCGTTGTTTTAAACTATTATAATGTATTGAGTTCTGCTCCTGGACAAGGGCTACAATGTTTAAAATAAATAAATATTCAGCAAATACCTGGAAAATATACATTGTTGTCTCACATGGCCCAGGTTAGTTTAGTCAGATATTTGAAAAAAAATATTTTGTGTATATTTTATTAAAATTTTGTGCTTTATCCATACAGGGGCGGAGCTATAGGGGGGCTTGGGGGGCGGTTGCCCCCCCGAACCAGGCCGGTGGGGGCCCGGGTCTGGAGGAGCCAGGGAGGGAGGAATGGATTCAAGTCGCTCCAATGTCGGACTATAGACCGAGAAAGTGAGGAAGTGCGGCCCCGCCTGTTGAGAAAGGTGTATCAATGTCAGCTGCTGCACGTAAGGGGCCCGATGATTGGTCAGGGGGCCCGGAAATTTGTCCCGCACCCCGGCCCGACGCCGACTTGTTCCGCCACTGTATCCATAGGACCTGTTTTGTCCCTATTCTCAAGAATCACTGACTTATTATTAATTCTGGCATTACTGGAACAGTAAAAGATAGATTCCCTCACAAAAGAACAGACCTTTCCATTTTCTTAAGGAAGTAGAGCTAATTAAATGTGATAAGACCTTAAAGCGATTCCAGTTTCACTTGATGGCCAACCTGTTGAAACTGTGGCAAATTTTAAATTCCTGGATAGTCAGCTCAACTTTGCTGAAAACACTGACTACATCTTTAAGAACTGTTCTCAGAGACTATCTTTTAAGAAGACCCAGTGATTGGGGTTACCCAACTTGAGGTTGTATACAACCTCTAGTTGTACACAGTAAAATGTTAAAACTTAACATTCTGAGTTAAGTTTTAACTTAACTCAAGTCCTGTGCTATGTGGACTTGTTTTAACCGTTTTATGAAACAAACTGGATCCATTAGGATTACCTTCCCCAGGTAATGATGAAAGATCAGAATTACTTGACTTTGCAGCCAGAAATTTGCTTCTAAACAAACGGAAATATTTCCTGTGTAGCTAAATTGGCCCGAAATAACCACTGATTGTTAGCGTAGCAGCTAACGTTTTCATACTGTTTTATAATGAGAGAGTTGATGAGAAACCGCTGTTAGAGGAGAAGTTAATTAAAAAACAGAGGATTTTGTGAGGAAAGATCAGTCAGGATCAGAGCTGGAGCTGCTGGTCTTCAGTCTGTTTTCCAGCTCAGCTTCACCATGTCGGTATTTAGCTATAAAGATGCTTCGAGTCAGAGCCCAACATGATGAAAATGTCTTTTTACACATGTGAAGGAAACATATACGAAACATATATCGCATGTATTTTCTATTACACTTTTGGATAATTTCTCTTTTATCCTTGGCTTTAGCCTGTGAACCAGGACGTCTCAGAGTCATTGAGTCTCCCAGTGGGACCAGCAGACTGAAGCCCTGCCTGTGACCAGTGTTCCCAGTATAATAAATAAATGTCTTATTCTTTCACTTTTTGTGTATTTTTAAATATCTCAATCTGAAGTATTAGTGTATTAATACAGCTTATGTAATGAAATAAACATAATTTACTCTGTTAGAATAATTTTCACTCTTTGCTGTCAATAGAAGAGCTGACAAACTGTAATAAATATGTATTCTCTGGAAAAGTAAGAGAAATATGTAGTTTAATGTTTGACAATGATTGATTTATAAATCAAGTCATTTTTCAATAACTTATAAAAAATAAATACAGGAAAATTATTTGTTTCTTGTCTTGAAATGTTAAATGTACATTAAATTATGGAATTATATAAATATGTTCTTTAATAAAACACTGTAAAAGTGTGTCAGTTCATCGATTTCAATATAAAAATTATCAGAATCATTTCTATCAAATAAAACATTGCGCTCTTTATTCAGAAATGCCCCAAAACAATTAAATAATCACATCAAAAGTTAGAAACGCTCTCTTTAGTAATTTCTTTGATTGCCAAATATATGAATGTGTGTGAGAAAATGTGTCAATGGCAGGTATTAACTTAAATACTTTGTAAAAACGGCACTTTATAAAGTTCAGTCCATTCACTTGCATTACCTTACTGGCACATATTCCACATTCAATATGGCGGACGCTGTTACGTATCGCGGCAACTGGCCGGCCCGCTCCATGATGCGTATACGTATTTATGTCTGTGCTTGAATCAGCCCAGAGACGAGGAACACAAAATGGCCGATAATGCTTTCTGATTGGTTGCTTCAGACATGTGGTACGTTTGAGGACATCGGGAAAATGGAGTTCATGTTGCATTCAGTCACTTTTTGATCATAAAACATAACTTATGGCATTACTCTATCACGATCAAACATATTTCTGATTTTATTTCGAATCAATATCAAAACACTACATTTATAAAGTTAGAAGTCTCTAATGTAGGACAAAATTGAACTCAACACTTCTCACTCTGCCTTTTTTTCCCCCTTTTTTCTTTGAGTGGCGGAGGAGTTCTTGCCCGCTCCACAGCGGGCTTCGACTCTATTAATGTATTTTCTCAAATATAAGTACTCATTTGAAATATATATATACTTATCGGATCATTTCTTATATTTAAATTTTAGCAGCAGTGCTACACCAAACCAACACGAACAAAGGATGACAGAATGCTTAACTACAAGTGGATCTAAATTTGAATACAAGACGGAAAATGCTACCATACTTACATTAAATGTGGAGCAAACAAAACTGTGCATTATTTACAAACTAATACAAACTAAAAATATTTAAATTTAATCCCATAATTATCCCTAAATTAACATATGAATCGCCATTTTGCTAAAACACCGCTTAATCCACATTTTGTTATTGTGCTGCATAGGAACAAATTAATAACTGATGGGGAAAGTTTTTGTCTGCGCACACCTGTTAGGTGATTGAAAGAGGCAGCGGTGAGTCCTTTCAAGAAACTGTGAACATTCATGTTTTTGTCCCCTAAAGCAGTTTAATTTTATGTTACCGCAGTTAATACGATCATCTATTGAAATATTGAAAAGTTAACAATTACTATTTGCCTTTTTCACAAAGGGAATGCTAAAATGCGGCCAGTCAGTGTGATTGAAGACACACCTTGTTTACATGGGATTACACATTCCACGTAGACAAAATAAACACATTGAAGTACGGCTATTTAACTGCTCTGCATGTGTCCACATGAAAATAAACAATTGGATATTTAAAATATAGACATCACAGTAACCAGCTCCACTATGTGGTTTCTCCTCCAGAAGTTCCCTGTATTTAACTACAATCCCAATAAAATTAAACTGTCAAGGAATATTTTTGCATGGCACTGTCGTGGTTCAGATCTGTGGGTACAGTTCCCCGTTCTGCCAGCAGGGGCTACTATCAGCACGCTAATGGGTCGGCAGTGCTGTAGTCATTATTTAACATAGTGGCACCACAAATTGTCTGACAGAGAAAAAAAAAACATGAAAGACAAGAACTAAAGGTCAAAGAACAAAGCTAGTAAAGACAGATATAATACTGCTGCCGTGGGTTTATACGATAATAGCAAATATTTTACTTATTGGAAGGATGGTACTGTTGTCACCTTTTTTCCATTTGCAATGTGTCAGAGAGTCTATCAAGATGCTAAAGTGTTCGAGCTGGAAACAGAGCAACAATAGCTTCTACACGATGGCCAAAGTGCCCAAAACTTTGAATGGAAAAGAAAAAAAAACTGCAATACCTAGAAAAGGTAGAAGCAACAGGATTAGAATCTAATAAGAGGGGGGGGGTGAGAAGACCTGAAAAAGGATAAGATAAGATTTAAGCATGAACCATTAGTGAATAGCTCCATTTGTAGCAGAATTAATGCAGTAATAGACTCTCCCCCACTTACAGAATCCATTTTCTTCCTCTTGATGACACAGCTCAGCACTCCTGGAAGCAGCAAAGCACTCATTCTGGTGTCAGGAAGAGAAATCGTGGGTGATTTCTCTTTAAGTTATATTACAATGGTCACTTAAGTTAATGCACACCACTGTGGACCTGTGATTAATTAATCTACTTTTGATTTGCTAATGACAGTTCAAGTTAAACACAAGGTTAGTGAAGGCTGAGTCAATCCTTTTAACTGCAGAAGTAGAGAGTACACTGGCGAGTGTTGGAGATATCAATTTATTGGTATCATTCCTCATCATAATGGCTGCTATTAGCCTGCAGCCCCTCTCATACTTACTCTGAGGATATTAATATTCGCATATGGTGTTAGAATGTATATAAGAATATATTAAAAGTCTACTCTAAACAACAGAATCAATCAAGTTGTTTTGTCTTCAGTTTAAAACAGACTTTGCAGTGCTTGCAGATGAAGGTGAATGAAAAGGGCATTTATTTCATTTTCTTTTTACAAATGGAATCTGAAGAGTGCAGCATGTATTTTTCATTACATGCACTTTTTGGGTTACGTCTACCAGTTGTGGACATGTAGAAACTGAAAATTAAAGTCCATTCTTGTTTGAGAAATGTCTTGAACTCGGTCAAATTGGATGTAGAGCATCCGTGAATCAATTTTCAAGTCTCATTTGGATTTACGTTTGAGCTTTCAGCCATTCTAACGTATGAATATACTTGGATCTAATTATGTTCCGGTATGTCCATTGTCACGGTCCTGCTTATAGATGAACCTCGACCCCAGATTAACCTTTCGCAGTTTCAAACAAGCTTTCTTCCAAAATTGCTGTTTTTAAAATTTCGTTTGTCAATCTCTCTGCAAACTGACCAGCTTCTCTGTTTGTGCTTCAGGAAAAAGCAATCCCCATAGCCCGTTGCTGCCACCGCCATGTTTCACAATGAAGAGTGCAAGTTTTCTGCCTCACGACGTAAGCCAAAAAAAGTAACACTTTTATGCTATCTGACCACAAAAGCCAGTTATGTGAAAAGCATGAGTAAGTTTTCCTGACAGCATATTTTCCTACTCTCTTTAGTTTACAGGATTCTAAAATGCACTGTAGAGAGCTAGGTGTGACATATTAAATATTCTTAAAAAAAGAGGAAAAAACCAGTCTTCCTCCTTCATTATTTTATTTTGAAACACTTCAAAGGGAGATTTATGAAGCTTCCCTGATGGTCATTACCAAGTTGCATTACTTTGCCCTTGCTGGTACATTTTTTCCAGCGCTCTCCAGGGCTGCTGGGTGTCCTCTAGGCAGTGCCCTACAGCAGAAGAAAGGTGCAAAGAAGAGGGTTACTGTTAACCATCTGTTCTGAAAACAACCTTATTTAATGAAGACGAATGTTGGGGTGGTATCTGACGGGGGCTGCAGGCAAGGGTCTAATGACACATTCCTCTATGTCTGGACCATCCAGGTGTCCTGACGGCATGGAGCATCAGTCTACCTGCACATCAGCTCGACCAGACTTCCTAAGGGACATTACAGTAAGCGGTATGAAAATTTTGCAGGAACTGGCTGAAATGCAAGACATTAAATAGGTTGATCTTCTGCAAATAAAACGTCTCCTTGTTGCATTTAGAGGGTCAATTCTGATGTAACCACGTGAAGAGGTTTTACTTCTTCTGCATCAACGTTTTAATAGAGAGGAGGATTAATCTTTGTCTCTGAGCCACATCTTGTCATGGCTGAGTAACACAAATTTAATTGGATTTCAGTTACTTAAAATAAATCCCCTTTCACGATCCACATCTAACGTCGTCCAAGTTTCTTTTCACTCATTGTGTCCTCATTGAAATTTTTGGAAGTGTCACCGCTGATTGGACAGCGTGTGTGTGTGTACGAGCCCCCGGGCCTCATCATCACTCATGTGATTCCAGAGGCGCGCGCTAATAACATCTGAGCATGAAAGAAGGAGCTTACGGCTCCCAGACCCCTCAGGCTTAAAACCCTGAATGTGTGCTCAAATTAAAACAAGCCTGTGGCCTATACCCTCTAAACGTGTGGGCTGTTGTATCAGCGTTCTTTTATTAGAGTCATCCTGTGGGGAGGGGGACGAAAAACAGCAGGAAGAGACGGGAGACGGAGCCTGAAGGAGAGGATGTAGACCCCTCTGTTCCCTGCTGTCATTTCTTTTCTTTCATCCTTCGCTGCAAAGATGATTAGAGGAGTCGGCTTAGATTGATGGATGGAGATGGAAGCCAATCTCTTTCATACTCATCTTTGTCTGGATGTTAGCATGGACAGAAAAGATGAATGACCAGGTCAGTTCTCACGACTGTTCTTCATGTACAGCTGTAGAGCGCCTTTGAAAAGTCTTCACATCCCTCACATTACAATTACAAATGTCACTGTATTTCATTTGGATTTTTATCTGTAGTGCACTAATAGAAGCAGCACATTCCTGTGAAACAGAAGAAATTTATTTCATGGTCTCTCAAATGGGTCTAAAACGTTTGTCAGGTGTTTTACATTCAGTCACTTTTACTGTGATGCCCCAAAATAAATTTAACCAACTGGCTTTAGAAATCACATCATTAGTCGATGCAAGCCACTTGTGTGTCAGCATGATTATAACTTTTTGTAGAAGGCAAAACATTTCAGGAAAAAAGAAGAAGAGCTCCTACTCATCAGCACACCTGATGCAGACGAATGACTCTTCATGGCTTGCTGGCATGTGAGAGGGGAGTCCAAGATGTGGAGTGGTGGGCTCCACATCTTGGGACATTCCTGACCAGCTATGGGGACTGAGTTGGATCAAGGCAGGGGCCCCACTCCATTGGTTCTCCTGTGGGCTACCGGACTGGGTGGGAGGACATGGTACCTTCCCCTTCATTGGTCTCTCTGGATCTCTGCTATATTGCTTATCCCTGTGCAACACATTAGGCTCTATTTTGAGGTTACCCCTCCACAGTGTCGGGGCCTTTTGCAGGTACCTGGCTGCCAGGATGACCGGAATTCCAGGTTCGATCTGCACTAGGGAATGTGTTGGTGCAGAACTCTACATCTCTCCCTGTGCCTATTTGGCCAGCAGTCCCTGTGCTTTGCTGTCGGCATTCCTCCATGTTTGGTGCCCATGTCCTGAAGGCAAAAGGTCATACCAACAGAGGTTTGTATTTCATATGCAACCTGCCAGTAGAAACCTTAACTTAATAAAGTCAATCAGCCAATTTGGATACCATGGCCAGATGTTCTTTTTGTAGAGTAAAATACACCCTGGAACATGTAGGCAACCGGCTTCTTCAAATGCCTGCAATGCTGAGGCACGACATGTGGAAAAACAAAAAATACTTTTGCACTACCTTAAAAGTTACATTCTGAGGGTCATTCACACTGTCCCCTGGCTCAACAGTCTTTTAATCTTTAACTTTTTAACTTCTTTAGCTTTGAGAAATCAGATCTGAATTTACTTATTCACCTCTTCCAAAGTGCAGACATTTTAATCAGGTCATGTATTGCTGATCTCTCCAAAACAAATTACTGACCTAGTTTGACAACACCTGAAAGTTTCTGCTTTGTTTTGTTTTGTTTTTTTTTACAAGAAAGCAAACTAAGATTTGTGTAAAAGTCACATTGGTGATTTATTCGTTTGGACCTCCTGTTTTAGTTTGAACAATGTAAATGTTATCAACATTTTCGCCACGACAACCTCATAAGTATCTCTGGAGTCTAGTGGCAGCCACCGTGGATGCCAATTACTGCCGTAATCACTCTCTCGCTGAGAACGTGGTTTTCAGATGGGGTAAAAGTATTATCCATCTTCATCATATTCATTATCAGGCAGCAGATGCAGGTGTCCTAGTCTCCCACTGCTCCACACCATTAGTGACTGATAGACAGAGGGACTGTACTGACAATTCCTCAGTGAAGCACACCCACATGACTTCTTTAAAAAAAAAAGGACAAAATTCTACACTTAAAGAAACTGCAGAGATGTACACCGAGTGCAGAGACTACTTTTTATCTATAGTGTGACAGTCGTCAGGTAGACAAGATGCCCGTACGGTCAAAAGTCACACAGCAGGGGGTTTGCAGCACATCATTTGTTCTCTCCTGATTATCCTCGGCTGTCGCTCTAACAAGGAGGGTCAGTGTGACAGACATATATTATCTTTGTTTCACACAACCACAGAGCAGAAAAGGTGAGCGGGAGCAATGCCTTGGCGGCGGTGTGTTTGTCACCTATCGATCCAGCTTGCACTCGTATGCACACGGGTGGACAAGGCCAACCTGCTGCCGATGCTACGTGAACTCACCTATAGGCTGAGGCAGGGATGCGTGTGGCGAGAACTCAAATAAATCACCTCATTAGCCTGTTCTCTAATGGGTTATTATAACACGGGTGACAACATGCTCCGGGTAAAGCTCGTGAGGTTTCAAACTTTTAAAATGCGTTTGGGTGGGATCGTTTTCCTATCTTGTCACACCTGGTCGAGGTCATCCCATTAGGTGGATTGATTTACATATAAATTGAACATGCAGTTCCGCGCACCTCCTTAAACTCATCTGTTTCACCACTGTATCCTATTATCTGTCTTCCATACTTCAACAAGCTTTTAATCTCGTCTTTCACATTGTCTTACGTTTCATTATTTTTTAAGGGTTGTTTATTAAAATTCATTTAGCTAATAACGCCCACTCTCACGCGCACACACGCCCCCTCTGTTCTACCTACTCTGGTGCGTTCGGAGACATCTGTGTGTCCTGAGGTGAAATGGGAAATGTTGGAAATTCACTGGAATATGAAAAGCAATCACATTTTCTGTATCAGTAAGCAGGTCTGTGGTAGCTGGAGGTCATTCGCGCTTTCTGCTGTTGCTTGGGGAGGCATTTTGCAAGATCCCCCAAGGCTCACCTAGTTAATTAAGTTTTTGTAACTTGTGATTTTATTGCCCCACAAAGACAATTCTCTCTAACTGCTGACGGTTTATTGTATGGTAAACCTCATGTTACACCTTACTATAGAACAACTATGTTGTGATGCAAGATAATAAAGTGCCTTTGTGAAAGTATTTATACCCTCAGAACTTCTTATACATTTTGCCACATCGTAGCAACATATTTTAATTTGTTTTAATATGGATTTTATGCACCACACTTTTACAAAAAGGTACAGATTTGTAACGTGGAATGAAAAAGGAGTTTTCCAAAAATGTTATATGAATAAATCTCAAACGTTTTTACCTGATTTGTAAAACTTTCTCTACCAGCTTTGCACATTTACAGATTGAAGGTTTTGCCCATTCTTCTTAGCAACAGACCTTAAATCTTGTGTTTACAAATGGGGTCCAACCAACCCCACACATGTAAAACTTGTATCATTTGCCACAGTCCTCTATGTTTGCCTCAGTCCTTGCACGCACAAGGGTTAAGATCAGTCAGATTGCATCTTAGAGTTTCTCTGGCCATCGATTTTCAGCAGTTCTTTGATAAAGATGTTTTAACATATTGATAGTAGGATCCCAACAGAATAATGCTGCCATCACCAGGTTTCATAATGGGGATTGTGTGATCATGTATTAGTTTTCAGCCTTTTGCACGGAAGCCAAAAAAAATTATTAAATTTGGTCTCATCTGACCAGAATACCTTCTTCAATGTTTGTTGTCTTTTATATATTGTTTGTGGTAAATTGTAAGCAGGAGGTTATTTGAGTTTCTTTCAAAATGTGATTCTTCTGTTTGCTTTTTCGTGGAAGTTGGATTGGTGGAGTGCGATGAGGTAGATGGAAATCTTTATTTTAATATCATTCACATGGAATAACAGATTAAGTTTGACTTAGTTTGGCTGAGTCAAATATGAATCAACTACATATTAAATAACCAAATGTAAAGTAAAAGGAGGGATACAGAATAAGGGGGGGGGGACAAGTATATGTACACATTGGAACAGAATGAGAATATTGCACATGGTGTGTCAGCTGCCAAGATTGTTCAGCACAATTATTGAAAGTGTTTTTCAAATGGGTCGTGTTGGTTATAACTGTCTGGTGTCTCCTTCCTAAGGGAGCTGGAACAGAATGTATTCTGGGTATTTTGCATCTTTTTTAATGTTCAGCCCTTTTGTTATGCAATAGCGCCTGTAGATCAGGTTAATGGTTGTCCGGGTGACAGACTCTCGTACCTCCGTGTTGAATCTCTGCAGCTCCTCCACATTAATCATATTCCTTGTTGCTATACCTAAAAAAACCCCTCTCCTCTCCTTGCATGGCCTGTCAGTTTTGGTGGACTGTCTTAGTAAATTTGAAGTGGAGCCATACTCTTTCTATTATAAAATGATGAATTAGTGAGAATACAGTAGCATCTTAGTGTGATATTTAAAGCTTGGTGTACTGTTTGTAAGCTCGCCAAGATTTGTATTTCTTCACAATGTTGTCTCTGAGCTCTCTTGTGTGTTACTTGATTTTTATGTTGGTGCTTTTTCACTAATGTTCTCTAGCAACGATCTTGGTCGCCCGCATAGCAGCTGTAATTACACTTAGATTTAATAGTTACTAGATTACTTTGAAAGGAAATTAGTTGCCATTAGTATTCTTTAGGGATTCGACAGTTAAAGGAGACTGAATACAAACATGCTTCACTTTTCAGATTTTTATAACATTGATCAATTTTCTTCATCTTCACAATCCTGTGCTATTTTGGTTTGCGTATAAAATAATAAAACACTTGCAATGTGGCAAAATGTGGAGTGGTTCACACTGCATACCTCTACAAGTCACTGTACATATCAATCCTACATATACAGTATATATATATTTATACATAGATATCTGAAATGATTAATTGTGGTATTTTCCTCAAACAAAGACAAAAGAGATGCCGTCTTAAGGAGCAGAAGGAAACTTTATGCAGTGAGGTTGTCTTGGTGATAAGGACTTTGTATGCTATGAGGGGGTGGAAGTGAAGCTCCAGATATAGTAATGTGTGGGTGTGTGTATGTGACTTTATCCACTGCCAAGAAATAAATTAAGCATAACATTGGCTGGGTGAGGTGCTTATGAAGGGTGAAAAGACAAATTGATTAAAGCCTGTAAGGGGGGGAAAAAAAGTCTACCTGAATGGTTTTCCTGCAGCAGCAGTGCTGCTACTGCACTATTTTCCACACTCCCTGGACAGAATTATTATAAATTTTTTTCCCACATTGCTCAATATATCGTTTCCTCAAGCTGAGAAGTGTGGCCTTGGAAACCATGTATCTCTGAGAGCTCATTAAACTGCAGGGACTGAGTACTTTTGTTAGACGTTCTGAATGAGAAGGAACCATATTTATTTTAAACCACAGATCATTGACGTCCAACGCAATATGCATTATAAAGATGGGCATGCATGTCTGGAAAATGTGCTTGGTAAGGTGAATTGTGACAAACTTATGCAGCATTATAAGGCTCTGGGGTGTCTCTTTCCCTTAGAATAATTGGTTGGACAGTGCTCATAAATTACTTTTTTTTTTTCAATACAAAGTTTATCATCTGAGAAAATGTGCTGAGATAAATCCTATTTAAGCCACTAAACTGTGAAAGACAAAAAATGAGCAAGATAATAACCAACCAGTTTAAGTGATGACAGTGAACGAACCATGTCTTTTTTGAAGTCAGTTGTCATAAATAATTGATTACAACATACTGGCAGAATAAACAGAGCTAAAATTCAGTGTTATTGCAGACTGTGGCCTGTTCACTTTGCTCTTCATGGAAAGTGTACCTGGGTCAGTGTTTCTGTGTTAAGCTAAGTCTTTTACCTCAGTGAAACCATCAACATCGATTTTGCTAATTATGAAGTTGGTATAATCTGCTTTTCTTTCCCAGGGCATGTACTCCTGCCTCATTGTTTCTGTGTGTAGCTGTGTCTTTTTCCTGGAATGAGACATCTCACAGTGTTTTAACTGGATTAACTAAGTACACTCTTTATTTTTCTTTCCAGTTGAAATTACTCCTGAGTACCTTTGCCTGGTTCCTTAGTGAATCGAGTCATTATAGTTAGCATTTAGCTGATCTGTGAACTTGGTTAAACATGTAGAAGAAGAGAACGTACTACAAGTCAAAATTGATTTTGACTCTGGTGTGAATATGTAACAGCAGTCATTTTAACCCTTAGGAGACTTGGGTCTAAATGACCGTTTTGGTCTAATTTTGAATTTACCCTTATAATTTTCACCATAAAAACTATTTACCTTGCCTTATTTGGTATCATTATTTTCAGCACAAACTAAACTACATGATTTTACAGTATTTGTTTCATTTTAAAAAAATGCATCATCATATTGGGCCAAAAAAACACACAAAATCAAAATCCGAGTATAATCTTTTTTGTATTGTTACTATGAAATTCACAAAAATGCTGAATGAACCATTTTTCCAGCCTAAAATGAAATTTTCTTTTGTAAATTTTAAGAACTTGTGTACAAACTTGTGTACACATTGTGGGCAATTTCCCAGGCGTATTTTTACAACTATTTACAAAATGTGTCACAATATCTTCATCACAAATTCTCTCCAACACCACAAGACTCATGTTTGATTTTTTTTTTACAACTATTTACAAAATGGCTGTCAGCCGAGGTCTGCGAGCTCAAACTAAATGGCCGAAAATTTTTTCTGATTGGTTGCTTCAGAAATGTGGTACGTTTGATGAAATCAGGAAAAATGGGCTTCATGTTGCATTGATTCACTTTTTGGTCATAAAACATTCCCGGATTGCGCAGTACATGTGCAAAACAATATGGTGGACATGATCGATCATATTTCTGGTTTTATTTGGAAGTAAATATGAAACAAAATCAATATAAAACCACTACTTTTATAAAGTTTGAGGTCTCTGGTGTCCAACAGGACTTGAAATGCACACTCCTTATGCCGTCTTTTTTTTTTATTTTTATACAGAAGCCTTTTTACCTGCACGTGTCGGCCCGCCACGGGGCGGCCAGCGACTATAGGGTAAGTCGCTGCCCGCTCTGGCGCGTACAAGCATGTGACGCATTTATAAGGCTTCGTAATAACACGGACGGCGTACGGAGTTTTCCTTTCAACTCTGTTGGACAGCACAGACTTCAAACTTTATAAAAATTGTGTTTTTATATTGGTTTTGTGGGTATTTATTTCAAAATAAAGCCAGAAATATGATCGATCATTTCCGCCTTATTTTGTGGGGTCTAATGTACCACATTTCGACACAACCAATGAAAATGTGTTGAATGTAATGAAATACCATATTGGGCAATAGCACATGGCGAATATAAATTTGAGTACACAATACTTTCTAATGTTACTGTAACATTCATGTCAGGTTGCCAGTCTTTTCTGTTTTAAGCTGTTTAATTCTTAGTGTGATCTTTTGTTTTACAGCAGAAAATAACTGAAGAATTACTTTTGATACTGCAGGAAGCACAATCTTCTCAAGGAGAATGAGATTAGTATCTCCTGACATCCTTGTAGCACAACTATGTACTTATGCTTGACTTATATCTAACGCATCTAATGGAAACAATTTCTGCATTTTACATCAAATAAATTAGAATGGAAAAAGAAACTAGCACTTTGAAGCTGTAACTTAGTCTGTGAGTGCTGGGTGAGTTTTTTTTTCTTTACTCTCTAATTTTCACCTTTTTTCTTTCATTTTGGGCAAACAACAACCATTCAGTCTGAAGAAATCAGACTGAATGAAGAGAGTCAGATGAAGATAATTTTCCATAAATGCCTGGAGTGTGGTTTGCCATTTTAGCTACGTTTTGATCTAAACCCTTCCAGCGTAGCTCAGGTTATTATGATTTGACCACTGCTCCGCTAGAAAGTAAAACTCTGCTCTAGTTTCTTGAATAAATTTCCATGCATCTCTCTCCATCTTCTCATCAACTCTGATCCGCCTGTCTATTCCTTCTGTAGAAAAGTTCCCCATAAGGTTGATGTGCCAGCACCATATGTTGATATGAAGATATGTTCTAGATCATGTGAACCGCTTTATGCCACAAAGTGTGTTGGAGACCATACGCAGTGTTATACAGTAATAATAAATATAACTGTATCCTAATTTTTTCAGTCATGTGTGTTATGAAAATGCCATTCCTTGTAGGCAGAAATATCTACTGATAGAGGAAGAACGGAGGCGGTCGGGTAATAAGGTTGGAAACCAACAGAGAAAGATTATGATAATACAAACCGCTTTTTGTTGCCCTTGATGTCAGAAGTACTGACATTTTTTTAAACAGCTGGATATCCTTCACCATCTCTCCTTAGAAGAGTAACATACTGTAACTTGGTGAACCCAGGCTATGGCAGGAGAATAATGAGGAGCCATAACTAGTGAAAGTTTCCTCCTCCTACAGTAAAGCAGATGGGAACACCTCCACAACCTCCTTCTCATATTCATCTCAAATGGAAAATGCAAGCTGAGGCTGCCAAGTGTCTGAAAACAAATATGATGACTGACAGACTATCTTGTTTTTTCAGCTGAAGCCAATAATGCGGAAAGCTATCTGCTTCGTGAGGAGAAATCTCTCCTGTGTATGAAAGGCGTATCAGACCTAATACTGAGCAAACTTTCATTCCCCGGCATGCCTTTTGTTTGGGTTGAGTTTAATAAGAAAGAAAAAAAAATGAGGGAAGCTCAAAATTATCTTTGTCTCTGGGAAATGCTGGTTGTGGTTCTGTTAATCTGTAACCCACTTTACACAAAGACAGATCTGGCTCCAAACGCGTTGGCAGCGCTGACTTTTGGTCTGAGGAATGTGGGCAGTTTCCCAGGGTGACTTTAGAAAGGGGGGTATACTAGCATCAAATAATAAAATATAACCTTTAACAAGTTTTCTATTACTTTTTAATGCATGTACAGTCAGTGGAGTAGGTTTTCTCTGCTTGCTGGTAAGAACACATGCTTTCTATAGGACAACACTCCAATTTACAATCTTAGATAATTCCTTGCATGTTAATTGGCTGACTGGTAAAACAATGCTCACCTGAGGTGCCATTCAAGCGAGAACCATCACTGCACATAGGTACAACTGTGCACACATTTATAGTGTTAGAGAAGTGGCAGGTAGAGCTGTTGATCAGCACCATGCATGGGAGTAATAGATCCGTTTAGCGTTAATCAATGTCGCTCACAGGCTCATTGAGCAGTGCACTCAGCATCCTGCTTTTGTGTCAGGGAGCCTTTTAATCTAATTGGACATTAAACTCCTGTCATTATTCCTCATGCTCTGAGACTTATTTATGGCTTTCCTGCTTGCTTGTCTTTACCTTTTCATTACAGCGTGCCAGTCTACATCAGCAAACTCATTAAAGGAGATGAATCAAAGGAGAAAGTTGATGCGCAGCTGAAAAGTGTAATTTAATAAATGTATGTTCTGCTGCAGTGTTCGGCACATCACTCATGTTGTTTACGGCCCGTAGTGTGTTAGCAGGTGAGGGCACTTTAATAATAAAGGCCTCTCACAAAGGCAAACAACAGCGCTGAATTTTAATGCCGGGGCCTGTGGGGAGTGAGTGGACTGTCAATGCTGCAACACGTGACGTTGCTGTGGATTTCATTCAGAAATTAAACGATTTGTCAGTTTAAGCAGCTTTTACACAGCATCCCACAAATCAATAGTTTCATCAGCATGAAAAGGAAAAGTGTCTCATGTTGTTTGTGTCATTTTGTCCTAAAGTGCTTTCATGAGAGCATTTTAAAAGGGGAGTACAGTTGAATCAAGATACTTGCATGCACTGTATAAAAGAGAAGCATTATCTTTTCCTGTCAGTGTCTGACATCAATCAAACTAAACGTTTTGTGTCGTTAAGTTTGTTTACAAAATTACTGATTGTCAAAGTTATTCATATTTGCTGAATGACAGAAAAAGATTGGAGAAAGAGTTTGGGAGAGATTTCTTTGAAGAAAGTCAGAAGTTCACATTTACGCTAACATCACTCTGCTTTGAAACATTTTGGGAAAATGTAGATGATGTCATGACTTTGCAAGCTTCTTGTAGGTTCATTTAAACCATTTCTTTTAAATGTTTGGGGCACACCTGTGCAGCTGGTAAGAAGGTGTCATCCACTGTGAAACAAGCCCTGTACCAAGGCTGCTTAGAGAAGATGAAGCCATTATTCCAAAACAGTAGTTTCTTTTTCACTTCTCAATTGCTCCTTGAATAAGTTCTGTATATTGCATGCATGCTAAGATCCCTGAGTTGAGTTGCTGTGACCTGTTTGCTGAGGACACGGAGAAGGTCACACCAGGTCAATTGCTTCTTGTGTGATCTTTGAAAAGTAGTCATGTTTTTGTTGGTCTTCTTTGCAACAATGAAGCACAAAAATGAATTTACGCAACCTGTTTGAGTGTTTCAGAAACTGCGAATTTTCTGAGATTTTGAATTGAAACCATCTCCCAGGTTTATATTAAATGGCATAAAAAAGAGTTTTATTCTTCAGTGGCCTCCACAGTACACCAAATCTCCATGCAACATAGCACTTTTAGGATGTGGGGGGAATAGCAGATGTACATCATGAATGTGCAGCTGAAAGATCTGAGGCAACTGTGTGATTCTGTCATGTCAGTATTGACCACAATCTCTGAGGAATGTTTCAGAAACCTTGTTGAATCTAGGTCACGTAGAATTGAAGCAGTTTGGAAAGCAAAAATGGACCCTCTAGTAGCAAGGTGATGCATGTAACTAGATGTGACATACTTTGTATTTATATAAAAAAGAAACTCCTGTGAGTTTGTAATTATTTACACTTCTTGCAATGGGATTTGGAAGTCAAACCATTACAGAGGTCTTAGTGGATTTTAATGAAATTGTTGTTGGACCACCAGCAATGCCAGGACTTTTAATCCCGCAATGCACTGCATTAACCTGCTTTTAGCAGCAAGAAGCAGAACGGAAAATCAGATGGAAAATCTATGATGTCGTGGAAGTTTACATAAAGAGAATTCAACTCTGTAAACTGTGAAACAAGACCATATACCTTTGAACTACTTTGTTCTCTAACCATTACAGTTGGTCACTTGGACTTTTCTTTCTACATCAGTTTGTTTCTTCATTAACTTTCTTCAAGGACAAGGAAGTTGTAGCTTTTTCTTTTCAAAGACCTGTCCTTCCCCTTTATCTTTTCTTGATTTTAATTCATATGTTTGTTCTTCTCTTGACCATTAGAAGCTGTGTCTATATCTGAAAGATGTATGTTTTTTTTCAAACTTGTGAACAGTCCTGATTGTGGTGGCTAACCAATAAAACAAAGTTATAAATGATCATAACAAGTATCATCTTAAGCTGTGCAAAACTCGTAAATCTGACAATATGGTTCACAGCCTGTTACTGCCTCCTCTCAGAAAATGGAGCCTGCTCCCTCTGCACGGTCAATCACATACACATTGCATGGGAAATTAATTCCATTATTAAACATGCTGCAGTTCAGAAATTTCAATTACCAACCCCAGCATGTGGAGGAGGAAGAAAGTGATGCACGCCTCCCCTAATGCATGAATATTGTATTAGGCCAAGAGAGTAATCAAGGCTGATAGCTACAGAAGTCGAGTGTCTTAAGGTCCATTTATATACATGACTTCTGGCCAGATGGTCACCCTAGACAACAGGTTCATTTATGCAGCCATTAGATACTGAAAATTGTTAAAGTGGTCAAGAGCGTGACAAGCAGGGGCTCCAACACAAAATGGCCACTCCACCTAATGGGTTTAAGAGGTATAAATGGTAAACGTTACACAAGTAGGCACCTCTTCTCCAAATGAATTAATGCTGCTGACCTTAGCGCTTGTTAAACCAAGAATGTGATACAGAGAGAAACTGTGTTTTCGTGTTTAGACAATGTGTAAAATAAACCAAAAACAGTTTGTCTTTCAGGGTTACATAGTGTTAAAATAAATGCTCGATATATCAGTTTTTTTAGGCTGTCTTCTGAGATATTGGAAAAGTATAAACACAGGGGAACAAATCGGCTTGCTTTGACCCCGTAGAGGACAAACACTTACCTCTGTTAATTTCCACGCTTGCCATTTCCTCATGTTTTGCGGACTCGAGCATTCTTTCCAGTTGGGTAAAATGTCCCCTGTTGCCATTGAGCCATGAGTCTGAGAGAGAGAAAAAAAAGGTCAAAGCAATTTATATGTGACACATAGAGTTTGATCGCTTTGTCATCGCCTCGGGGGCCAAACCTGCCGCTCTCATAAGTACGTTCCTCTCACACACACACACATCCGCGCACACTCACACGCATACATGCAAGCTCAGAGTGAAACACAACAAACCTGCAGAAATGTGCACAGGTGCATACACAAGCAAAATACAACTGCAATTTGCATAATAATGTAAAAATAATTATTTAGATTCAGTCTGGTTTCAAATATTTTTTTTTCTCAAGGAAACATGGAAGAGTCATGGTGCAGACGCCAAATATAAAGTTAATTTGAGATTCGTGTTTAGTGAGCCATGCATTTTTGTCTTTACTCAATTTAATTAAAAAAAATGTATGTCTATTAAAAAGTGACACGTGAAAATAGAATTCAAAAAACTTTTGATTATATGGAATACATACTGGAGATGGGGTCAAATTGTTTTAAAATCCTAATGTGTATTGTCCTAATTATATCATTAAAAATGACATAACTTAAAAAAGAAATTTCCTGAGCAAGAAAAAATCTGTCAATAGTTGTTTTGCATTTAAACAAAATACTTGTTAACATACCAGAATTATTGGAATTGGCAGGAAACTATGTTTGGATAATTTTGTGCATAAGAAAATTTTGACTCAATTACATCAATACTTGCTACTAATTTCTCGCCAAGAGTGCCTGTTGCCTGGGAACTGCATGCAACAAAGGCAAAGAGGTAAAACTGCAAAACATCTCCATGTATTTAGCGCCATACTGTTGCCTTTAATTTATTTTCATGTTCAAATTGTAATTAAAGGATTTTCCGGCAAATCTGCTATGTATTTTCTTAATTTGAGTTTTGTATTGATAAATAATAGTTTAATGAGCCAATATTGAACAAAAAGATTCCTATTGGTTATTGGTTCTAAAGTCTTAAGAGGAAAAGAGAGCAGACCTATTTATGTCAGTTTTTGTTTTTCAATCCTGTTACATGTTATAATCTCCTTTTTGATTTTTGAAAATTATAATGTTAAGATGTTTAGATGAAGCTTTTTTCATATAATTGGTTGTAGTGCAGTAAACATGTTGGATTCCCTTTCATTGATATTATGCAACATCACGATTGCACAACCTTATGATAGACTAGATGTACAATGCATTGCAATTATATTAACCCCTGAACTTTTTTGTCTTTTGTCATTTGAGTGTATTTTATTGGGATTTCATATAAAAACCGACACAAACTAGAGCATAACTGAGGAGGGAGGAAAATCATAAACAAGTTTCAAACTTTTAAAAGTAAAAATCTGAAAAGTGTGACTTCAAATTTTACTTAGCCCCCTGAAATCCTTTGTAAACTACTATTCATTTATAGATGCCGGTTTTTTGTGCATTTGTCCTCTGCTTTTGCACATCTGAAATGTAGATGTTTTAGTAGTTAACCTGATCAGTTGCAAAATATTTTCACCTTATCTATGATGATGATGGCAAATTATGTATCTGGGACTCTTTGCAGAGAATCCCAGAAGCATCAATTGAAGTTTGTGGCTTTAGTTTGGCAGTATTTGTAAAGAGTCAATGATATGTTTTGCAAGGCACTGCATGTGAACCCTACAGGCCGACTGCTTGCTTAGTAAAAAAATAATTGACCCTTTAATTCGACCACTGTTTTTTGAAAAAAAGAGCAATTTTATTGCTACTGTTTTCTTCTCCAGGTATTTGTAGTTTTGCAGCTAACATACTGTATATTGTATGAATTGATAAACATCAAAATGCCAGAACCTTGTGATAGGTTTTACTGTGGTATCTTCTCTCCATGTGTACAGTAACAGATGAAATTGTCCAGCTGTGTCATTATTTATCGTACTCTTGTCCTGAAGCCTCTGGCAACAGGGAGAAGATGATGGAAGTTGGAGAACTAGAGGCACCTGCTGCCTCCATGAATACCCATCATGCCAATTTCTGCTCTGATTTATCGAGAGTCTTGCCAAGGCACTGGACAAATGACCTTCACACGTAGTTATCAGAGGAAGATATCAACGGACAGGGATTTCCTCATCACATCCCTCTTTTGCCCTGGGCTACGGACCAGGCGCAGTGTGTTTGCCTGCATGCAGGTGTGTGTCTGTGTATTACCGAGTAAACCAGACACTCATTCAACCCTCGGGGCAGAGACGGACAGTAGATTGTGTCCCACACGTGAGTCAGTCCTCGCAGAAAAAGTGAGTATTTATGTTGGGGAGCTTACAGCAAAGGGTCACCACATATAACCTGCCTTTACATGTTCACTTCAATTACAAATAATAAAGCATTTGATAAGGAAACGACAAATTTGCATTTTCTCTCGCAGCTTGGGTGCGAGAGGCACACACAGCTCAGAAAAATCTCTCTCCTCCACTCATCTGAAATCCCTAATTTGAATAACAAAACGCCAGTTGCTCAGCCTTGTTCTGGTCTTTTTTTTTTCTACTTTTTTTTCCCCCCCCTGCATCTGATTGAGCTGACCTTCTGTGTGCTGCCAGCCAAAACCTGGTCTATGCCACACCAGGGTCCCACTGGTTCTGGATGTACGACTCCATACTGTTTCCCTCATGACCCCAGATGTTGTATGTCATCATGCCTTACTGCTCGCCAGGCTGGGCTCTTTCTGACCTTTTGCAGAAATGTTTTTATTAAACAAGTTGGGTCAGAATTACAAGGTGTTTTCTCAAATATATACTTTCAAATATGTATGCGTCATCCACATATTTGCAGGTAGTGGCTTCAAAATAGATATATTCTGGGCTAGAAGACCATTTTACCTGTGGTCATATAAAACTTTTAATGATATTGAGTCATTACAGATCAGTGTGGACTACTTGGTGTGTAAGGGGCACCTTCATTTTTCTACAGACATAATCGTCTGTC
Organism: Poecilia picta; assembly: GCA_033032245.1. Taxonomy (NCBI): domain Eukaryota; kingdom Metazoa; phylum Chordata; class Actinopteri; order Cyprinodontiformes; family Poeciliidae; genus Poecilia; species Poecilia picta. Next base: position 14,865,867 of record CM065364.1, on the reverse strand, counting down.
TTTGCCAGTTGTACTTACATAAACAACCCATTTTATGTAAATCAGTGATTCTTGAGAATAGGGACAAAACAGGTCCTATGGATAAAGCTCAAAATTTGAATAAAATATACACAAAATATAATTTTTTCAAATATCTGACTAAATTAACCTGGGCCATGTGAGCACAACAATGTATATTTCTCAGGGATTTGCTTCATGTTTTTTTATTTTAAACATTGTAGTTTGTGGACGATGCCTGTAAAAGCCTTTGTCCAGGAGCAGAACTCAATACATTATAATAGTTTAAAACAATTAAAGAAATACTAAAATTATATATTATGACAATTAAGTAGAAGTAGTCATATAAATAATTATAAAAGTATCAATAAATTGAATTAAAAATCATTTTTATATATTTTCCAACTCCATTGAAATTTGTCCCTAGTTTTTGTCAACACCATCAGAAATGAAAAGAATGTAAAAAAAAAAAAAATCAGGCATTATTGGGGGGCAGCAGAACTTCTGAGGACCCCATGACCTCTTCCTTTGCTAAGAGGCTAGTTAGCTCTGGTTAGCTTATGTTATTCATCACTAACAGGGTCATTATAAATTATTTTTTATTTATTTTTGTCAGATGGTGATGACAACGTTCTGGGTCAGGTCGATTAAAAATGTAATTTAAAAAAAAAATGTTACAACTGGGTGCCTGTACCTTAGTATCTTTACATTTCCAAAACATTATTTGTTATATTTGCATACATTAGGTTGAGAAATAACAACAACAAAAAATATGGGGAAATTAAAGCCCATTTTGTCAAGAATCACTGAAATATCAGTACTTTATTTAATCCTAAATCCCCAGTGGCTTATTCTGCAAAGCTACAATATGTGGTATGTGGTATATGGTGCAGTAGTTGCTTTTTCTTCCAGCAACATGAGTAAAAACAGCAAGTCAAAGCATAAAATAAGCAAAACAAAAATGCACTCAGTGAATTTCTTTCAACTTAAAATTGGAAAAATGTTATCAATAAATTTAACATTCTTTCCTTATTCCTCACGAATATATGCTTAACTTAAGTTACTACAGTTGAAACCAAATATTTGCATAAACTATAAATATCTAACACAATCTTTTTTTAAATACAAGCTCAGATTTCCTTCAGTCAAAAGTTTACATGCACTAAGATTACTATTTATTTGAGGAAGAAAATGGGAAAAAGTGCTATATTTTAGGCTATTTAAAGCCTCTGAAATATAAATATTATATAATGAATCCCAAAAACTTCATATGCCATCATCATCATAAATTAGGTGAAAGTATTTTGCAACAGAACAGGTGAACTATTTAAGCATCCACGCTTTAGGTGTGCAAAAATGGAGGACAAATACACAAAAACCCTGCATCTATAAATAACAATTTGTTTACAGAGGACTTCAGGGAGGCTAAATAAATTTGAAGCCACACTTTTCAGGTTTTCATTTTTTAAAAGTCAAGACAAAAATGCTCCGACAGTATAGGTCTTTAACAATGAAAAATTGCTTGTGTTTACATGTCGAATCACAGGGAGCCCCACAAAAATCATTACTGGAATTATTTTTAATTGGTCTGTCAATCACATTGGCACTATATAGATATTTTTTTCTTACAACAGATAAAATATCTTGCACATTTTTAGAGAAAGCTATTATGGCCTTCTTCAGCTCCACACTTCTTCAACACAGGCTTGAGTGATTCCTGCAAGGCATACCTGGTCTTTCCCTTTCAGTCGATTAAAAAAGCCTGACACTTAGTCTTTTCCTGCAGACATGGCCAATATTTTTTCTGTCTTTATAACAACATTATATGGTCCTGGAAACCTGTGCGTCTCATTTGTCAGCCCTTTTTACTGGAGGCTCCTGACACTTCAGTCTACAGATCATGAACCCAATTAAAGCAAGCAATTTGTGTTAAATTTATTATGCCAAGGCTGCTCTGCTATTGGCTCAGAGCTCGTTAGGCATCACCTTTATCACACTTGGTAGTTCAGCTTGGTCCCCGAGAGGTCTCTGGTCATTTTTGTTATTGTTACTTTGATTTATTTCCTTGATCGCGGAGAAACTGGCCAGACACTGCCCCCCACTTGCCACTGAGTGTAAAATAAACTATTGCTTTATATGAGGTGCCTCATCCTCTGGTGACTGAGTGTCAAAAGGGAGGAACTGGTTTAGTCGAGAAGCAAAGTAAATTGTTTCAGTGGAGAATGTTGTACAAATGAAAAACAGTTTGACCCTCGGTTTATTGAGCACCATTTTTATATGATTTATTTTTTATTTGTGATGAGGCTTATGGTTGTCCATAGATATGAACTTAAATGTCTTTTAAAAAGTAGTCAGATTGTGATCACAACTAATTTACCATAATTGTTTATCTACCTTGTGTTTAACTCTGTGTTTTAATGGTTGCTTAAGTGACGGCCCTTATATGGGGACAAGCATCACCAATTAACTACTACGGCATAACATGACAAATGTATACACTTGTCTGTATAAAATAAATACAAATATAAATATTTATTTAAATATCTAAGCCAAATAAATATGTTAAAAGAAGAAAACGGAGTGCCTGCCGAGGATTGCCAAACACTTAAAACTTTACTTCTAAATCATAATGTCTCACCAGACTTAACTATTATGGCTGCAATAGAAGAAGGCAATAATAATTAACTCTTTAGCTCCTTTGAAGTTCCAGTCCTGAATAATGCCTCCAGGGGTTATGGATAAAATCAAACGGAAATATTGACAAGGGTCTATATACTTTTGTACAAACATAATCATAATATTAGGGTATTCACAACTGTTATTTTTATTTTATTTTATATTTTTTGCATGTTTTAGTTGTAGTTTCGATAAAAATGTAATTTCTTATACAAACCACATTTGCTCATCTAAAAAACAAAAAAAAGCTTCACTTTTTAACAGCCAGACAATCACCTGGATGGTCTGGCTGTTGACTTTCCCTTTAAGAGTTTTGGTTTTGTTGGTGCATTAACTGTGGATCATCTTCTTGTTCTTCCCTTTGATTCTCTCCATAGGACTTGTTTTTACATGCAACACCCTTTTTAGTTTGTTGAATCTTACCCAAAAAAAGTGAGTAAATTGCTAATGAAATCATATAATATTTACTGCAATAAGAGGTCCTTGCTCTATATAGCTCAATATCCAAATGTCTTTCATCCGTATTGTGTTTTATTTAAGTAGACATACCTTTGTCAGCTTGCCATGTTTTTGTGACGTAAAAAAAATAATTAAGTCATTTTAATGTTTCCTCAAATTTAATGTCAAGTAATCTTCTGTACTTAAGAAGGTTTAAATATGAAAAAACAAAAAGGTGCAATTATCTGGTTATAATTTAATAAGTTTGCACCTTATATACAGGCTTGTTGTACCACATTTATGTTCAAATATACACAATATTTTTAAGATGAAATAAATGTCTGCTGTCCTAAATATTTTTTTTATTTTTCTACTTTGTGATCTCATAACTAAAATTGTAGTTTGCTGGCAGGTTTAAAATGACCTAAAGGATTCCAGTAAACACATTTCTCAGTAAGAAAAAGGCTACAAGTTCCAGAGTATTTTTTATACACCATGGAAAAATGAAGGCAGTTATAAGTAACTGGAAAAATGTGGGTCAACACTGATATTACAAAGAACCACTGACATCCTCTGTTTGACAGGATTATTATTAATCTCAAAAAGCGCTTTTGAATTACTTAACAAAAAGCTGATCTATGCCTTTACTTCTTTAAAAATAATCTGACCTTAAATTAATATTATAAGTTAGAGTTTAAGCCTAAAATAAACCAAATGGTTGTAATTCTTGATATTGATTCTGAATTGAATTCAAAAACTTCATAGATACAGAAAGTTACTTAAAAAAATCTTTAAGCAGTCTGCAACTCAGGGGGGAGGAGACTCGGTATTGTTCCATTTCAAGCCTGTCAGCCTGACTGATGACTTCAAGGCTTCTCATCATTCCTCTCTGTCTTTTCTTTTGTATTTATGATTAGGGCAAGACTTTCACAACACAAAGTCGACACAGACTCCCACGTTAATGCCAGTTCCTCATTTGATTGTCAACTGTCATCCCTGCAAGACAGCAGAATGTGTTTTCATTTTAAAAATGTACCTAATACTCTAGTCTTAGGTAGACTAGAGTATTAGTCTGATTTATTTTAAATAATTTTATATTTAAAATATTTTATATAACTCAAGAAAAATTGTACGCCAGATGTTTTATAAACTCAAAGTAAGTTTAAAGGCTTTATTACCTAAGTTTTTTCCCCCCAAAATAAAGTACTTTTAGTTGTTTTGGATACAAGGGCAGCAGGGGGTGGGCAGTAACAATGATAATGCATGTTCTGAGATATTTTTATATATATATATATATATATATGTATATATATATATATATATATTTACTAAAGTCAATTTAGAATCATCAATCAAAGTGGCAGAATACCAGAATAAGCCCCAGCTGCAAACTCCCACAGACCTCACTTTGAAAAAACCTCAAACCAGAGATCTTCATGCTATGAGGTGACAGTACTAACCATCACATCATTGTCTGGCCCCACAACAGGAACATGACACATAATACCTTTCTCTTTAATTTTCCCCCAGACAACATTAAAGCAATGTGACGGTCCATCAGGCTGCTGTCTGTCGAGCTGTCACTGCACTGGTCCCTTCATCTTCAAGACAAACTGTGAGCCATTTATTCATTAAAGGGGGGGGGGGGAGCCTAGAGGAAGCCATTCCAGGGGTGATTTAGTGTTCTGATATAAAGAACTTTACAAGCTATTAATCTACCTCCAAACAGCACAAATACTGCCGACTCCTAAGATCTCTTCCAGGATGACAATGGCCCAATCCAAATAAAATGAGGGATAACTTTCAAGATTGATGAGTGTGAAAATGCTATGAATTATAAGCTGCAGCCTTCACAGTCACCTTCACAACCCGATTAAAAACCCATGAGAGTTTTAGACAAAGATCTCTCAAACATCTCTTTTTCCATCCACATCATCAAAACGCTAAATGAGGCAATGCTTTTTGGAAGAATGCCATTTCATTCCCCTATTAGAGTGTAAAAGATTTATGGCGTTGATACCTTTCTGTATCTCAAGAGACAGTAATGAATCACTGTGGGGTTTCAGACCAGCATGATTGGAAAAAGTAAGTGCCATCTGATAAAGTTTGTTGGCACATCTTCTTTTTACTAAATGGGTTGCGTGGTCTTGTATCCAACATCCTTACTGGTGAAAAATTAGTGTAGTGATTCTCTTGTATTCAGTTTGATCTTAGTCTGAAAGCTCAATTGAATAAGGATACATAAATAAGTGTTTTTTTATTCTTAAGTTGCGCAAAAAATAATTCGAAGGAAGTCACAAGCATGAAATGAAAGTCACTTTGCTTGCTGTAAAAGGTCAGCGGATGACAGCATATTTTCTTTAGCTCAGTCTATGATTCCAGCTTCTTATAATTACACTGAGACATAACAATGGAGGAAGCCCTTGGCATGCAAATTCTGAAGAGCAAGATTAATTACAGAGATGACCAGCCAGCATTTGTTTGTAGCCTAGCAAACCAACTATGTAATCTTTTCCCCATTCACCAACATGGATACCAGTCCTTGAGATGACCCAAGCAGCACAGTTGCAGTCATCCGATATATTGAAGCATCGTGACCTAACATTATAGACGTTTATGTTCGTTTTCTGAGGACTATGTGAACTGGAACAGGCTATATAAACACAGATCCTAGTCCAAAAAAAGCCAGGATTTCATTGTTGGGTCATTATTATATTTATTGAATGCAACATAATAGCATGCAAGACTATGGTCTAGTATTTTGGTGAAAGGCATCTGGCACCTTGGTACTTTGATGAGGGGTCGGGTTGGAGCAAAGTCAGCTTATCCATCATCCTGGTCTGCTTGTGTTGATTGGCTACCAGAGAATTTGGAGCAAGACTGGTCAAGCTGGCTTCATGCCAAAGTTGCAATTCCATCACATCACAGCAATTCAAGTAAGTTAATGTAAAGTCTCTGACCATGTGTCAGCAACGGACAGGGGGCAATGCCTCTTTTCTGACTGCGACAAAAAGTGTTTTCAAACAATCAATTCTCAAAAAAGTAGGCTTTTCCGAGACTCCTTGCACATGAATATTGATATACACTCAAAGATACAAACAGGATTCTGAATGAAGCGTCCACACCTCCAAATTGCATGTAAAGTGGTTGCTAGAAGACTGAGGAAAGTTTTGAGATGTACAGGCTGCAGTTCAACTTTAGGGTTCTATGCCTCGGTTAGGTCAACCTGAAGTTCAAAGTCTATTACAGGGCTAAAACGGGATAATTGAGGTGCAGAAATTTACATATCCATCCATCTGTCCACCCAAAATTACGTACGTAGTACATACAGCATGTTTAATACCTGCTTAAGAATAATTTCTAAAATATAGTTTTGATCTGGCAAACAAGATAAACGGTTATTGAAATTTACTGAATATGACTTGATACAGGTCACTTTCTAAGAAAATTAATTGTGAAAAAGTTCAATTTTTTTTATTAAGCCCTTAAAGCATAAATCATATATTGATTATTGCCCATAGTGTCAGTCTTTATATCTTGTAAATATAATTATGATTTACAGGTAATGAAAACCCCACACTGATTGATCCTTGAGATGATTGTGAAGCAAAAGTTATTCAGGAATTTGAGGGATCTTCACAAGACGTGGACAGAGACTGGAAACATCAAGTGCATCAAGAAATCTTTTCAGATGAAAGTAGCATTTACATTTCAGTTTGAAATCAAGGTCATACAGTTTAATGACGAGCTTTATGGAGATGCAGATTTAATTTTCAAACATCAAAATTACAAGAAATAAAGGCTTAACGTGTTTTAGTCTATGCAATAAATCTATATATATATGCTTATATATTATATATTTTCTGTAATGAGTAACAGAAGTGTGTTCTTTGAACTGTGCTGGCCACACTTTCTGTGATGAAAATGGGAGCTGAACCATTTCAGTATTTTTCTGAGGATGATGTAATTCCGGAAATGTAGTTTCCTTCTGCCTAAACGTACTTTGGTTTGGCAGTGTTTTCCGTTCAGTCCTTTGCCCACAAAAATGTATTTCTTTATTTATTTGGAAATTACACCTCCGAGGCAAGAAGAGACAAAGGCTGAACTTTTTCTTGCTGGAATGTATTCACTAAGCAATCTGGAGCAATCTTGAAAGTCACAAGGGAACCATGTACTCTATACAGAGCTGTCAAAGAAATGATCACACATGAGCACGCACATTTACTTTTTTATTGGCTAAATAAATAGAAGATGTTAAATTATTTTTTGCATAAGCAAACACACCCTTCTGAACGCCCATTCACGCTAACATGTTTATGTGCACCCACACAAATACGGGAGGCATTGCATTAAAGGAGAGACCCATCTGGTCGCTTGTGCAAGTGTAGCACTCAGCGGACCCTGATTTCATTATCTCAGCATGTTCTCTGTGACCCGGAGAAAAGTGACATCTGATTTACCTCAAGATCAATTTGTATGTAAATCAGTGAGAAACTGGAGGGCAATGGAGGGGTGGCATGACAAAAGCTGTTCCTGAGTGTGCGAGAAGGTTTGGGAGTTTAGGCGAAGCCAGCCATCTCCAGCGAGGCGCTAATAGCTCGCATTTAAGTAATAGGACGCCCGCTCAAACCAAACTGCCACATTGCATTCAAAAAGAGCATATTTGTTTAGAATGTGTTATTTGCCATTTCAGACCCCCATATTAGATGCTGCACTTAGTGGAACTGCTTCTCTTTTTAAAACCTTTGCAAGTCAGTATATTTTAAAGGCCACCATCAGACCTATCAAAGAATAATGTGCCTGTCTCTTAATAATGAATGAAATCATAAAGAGGTTAAATGTTAATCACCTCAGCGTTTCCACCACCCGGTTGTTTCAGCTGTGTTACCTTAAACCAGACTTTGCCAACGCTGCAGACCCTCTCCGTGATTGTAAAATATTACAGCCATATGGGGACGACACATTTGATCTTCTGATGATGAATGCCCCCCTGCCTTCCAGACATTCTTGGTCAATTTCCTCCTCTTTGATTTGAGACCCGAGCAGGCTCCCCTGAACTTTAATGGATCGCATAAGAAGTGTCAGTTCTAGCCTGGAGGACTGCATCCTCATGTGCCACCTGCAGAACAACCTGCGTTTGCTTCTCATTACTGCTCAGTGGTCACTTATAGCTCCTTTGGGACTTTGTCTACCATGCAACTTGGTTTGGTTCCTCTAAGATTAGAATGCACTTATTCCTGCATGTTAAATTGTTAAATTTTGGTCATGTATAAGACGGACACAGTAGAATTACAACTGCGTGGAGTGAGTGGTATTAGGACAAAAAGCTCTGTTTACAAGCGCAGAACAATTCAAATAGCAGAAAGCCACAGTAACCCAGGAAGTAAATGGAGTTTTGACATTTATAAATGTCAAACAAGCTTCAACCAGATGAGTTTGATTCAGCTTCTTACAGATGAATTGAACTCTCACATTACAAATAACTTCAAATTTAATGTCTGTATTTATTACACTTATACATGTAGACACATGCTCGCACAGCTGTCTTATCGAATATAGGCCTGCGAATGTCAGCCATAATCACATCTATAAATAATGCCAACGCTCGTTTGACTTTGTCTGCAAAGCAAAATGGTCTTGCTGGCCAATCAAATTATGTCAATCCCACTGACACAGCCATATAAAAGCTCTTTGTGTTATTAACTGAGTATATCATTTCCGGTAGACAATGACAGTTTGGATGCCTTCAGCTGCTCATAAAGCACCTTTAATGTCCAAGTGAAGAAGACTTGAGAGTGACATGGCTTTGAGATGACAGTTATTTATGGGTTTGGTCATAACGTTAAGATTCGGCTGACCAGTTCGGTGTCTTTCCTTAAATTTCTAACATGGTGATACAGAGTCAAAAGGGAGAGTTTTAGCACAAGATATTAAACACATTGAATGTATTTTCCTGCATTTTATCTCAAGGATGACATCAACTCTTCCATGTAGGCAATTCTTTATTCAAATACCAATGATCCACAACCACAGCCGTACCTTAATATGCACTAATACACACTGTCTTGGCACTACCTGGACGCTAACGTCTACAGTGGCTTATCTCTGCTCTTGGGGGACAGCCAGTCGGTGCCAAGCAAAATGAATAGCGCTCCTGGATTAGCTGCTTTCCAATTGCCAGCCAATAATGTGTCAGGTAGCATTTATTTGTAGGAAGTTTAAGAAAACTGGGATAGTAGGTACTGAAAGGAGAAGGGATGTGCCAGAATCTCACGATGCTCTGAAACAACATTTTTTAGCCAATACTAAAAAAGTAAGAAAATATCTGCCGAAGCTATGAGGTGTGTCAGCAACATGATATTTTAAGAATAAATAACTCTGGCAGCTTTAATGCAATACATAAAGAAGTAATGGTTGGCTTTTGTTCAGTACTTTATGAAGAGTAAAGTGCATCTCAGCACTTCACTATACATATTTTCAGGTCATAAAGGAAGCACAGCATCTCCTCTATTATAGGACCGTTCTCCTGAGCTTTACAGAATGGAGGCACGGTGGACTGTGTCCTTCTCAGACCATTTAACTCCTCAGGTACCACTCACTCTCCTCAGCCACTCAGTGCACCACTGCTCTTTGCTGAAATGAGGAGAAACCACAGGCTTGCATATAGGGAAGGTGCAAAGAGTTGATGAGGACCGATTTCCATTCACTTCATTCATCAATTACTCTATGAAAGCTTCAACAACTTCACCGTGAAAGGTAGTGGATTCAACATCTAATTCTCCAGACTGACAGAGTGTACCCAGTAGGTTTTGGCCCATCACACAAGGGGAAGCACTTCCCCTGTCCAGTCTTTAGTCTTATTATCTGCTCCCTGGTTGAGAGAACGGACGGAGCGGCTATGTCTGCAGTGAGCAGGGGAGAGTTCCTTGTCTGAGAAATAAAATGATTTTCCGTCTGTGCTGAATGGAGATTATTAACACAATCCAAATAGGAGCGACGGAGTTTGGAAAGGGATTTTGTCTGCACCAGTGAAGTTACACATTGTTATTGGGTCATAGTATTTTATATTGACACATAATAGAGGTGGGGAAAAAGTCTCCATGAGTTTTCATATAAAATAAGTCTCTTAAGGTTTAAAATGCAGCATTAGACGCTCAAAACGGAGGAAAAAAAGTGAAACGTTCCCAGAAATGTATGTAAATGAATTGCAGTAAAAATAAAATATTCAGCACCACAGTCTTTTCAGCTGCTGTATTTTTGATCATGAATAATAATAATTTTAAAAAATCATTTGGGGTTTCACAATTTTTCCTTTTTTTAAAAACAAAAATTAACCATGAGGTGTTTAGTATGTTGTAAATACCGTAAATGTTTAGCTGTGACAGAAATTCCATGGAGTTAAAACCATTTTCGGTGCCTAGTGCTCGACTTCATTTATCATCAAACTGTAGAACAAAGGATAGAAACAAAAAGGCCACCTGTCAATACATTTTTTCTCCCCTCAGCTCTCCTATGAATTAATCTCTCAAGCAGTTTTGACAAGTGACCCTGTGGGGGGTTGCAATTGTTATGACATTGGGACCTTTTTAAGTAGCCCACGTCTTGGCTTTTTTTCTTTTTTTTTCCTGAGTGATCTAATTATTGCATGTTAAATAGGCATCTGGTAAATGGTGCATATAATGATGCGCTTCCACAGAATTAAGTGCCTGCCTTTTCTGCTGCTGGGCTAACACATAAATTGGCCCTCCTCTGTTCTCCCCTCCTTTTCCCCACTGCAATCCCTCATTTGAGTTTCTGTGGGTGAGGCTCTCGCAGAGACATGCCTCAGGTTCTCTCAGGATTAATGACAATACTCTGAGATGAGTTTTGGTCTACAGCTCATGTCACTAAGAAGGAAACAGGGCAGTAATGCAATGGATGAGGGCAATAAATTGAGTTTCTGAGAGGTGTGTATTTATCAGTTCACACTGAACATGGAAGTGGACTCAGGTCTCTTGATATTTTTGTGAGTTTTTTTAAAATTACAGACACAAATTTGATTATTTTTATTGAACGTTTTGTACTGGACTAAAACAAAGTACTACATAATGCTGCAACTGAAAAAAATGACAGGTGTAATTAAAATCTTTACAACTAAAACTCTGAGAAAGGGATGTTCTCAAAGTTTACAGTTGTAAACTTTGAGAACATCTGTAAACACACAGGACAAGAAAACAAAGGGTGTTTTCTTGTTGTAAAATAACTTTGTGCTTTGCTTTTGCACAGGATGTGAACAAGTTAGTTATCCAAATAGTAAAAATATGTATTCCATATTTGGTACCCATGTACCTCGCCAATTTCAGTTGGAGATTTTGAATAGTTGTGAAAATAGTGTGAAGTGCTGTCTTGAGTATTTTCAAGTGTTACGAAAAGCTAAAAAGTTATAACTTTTTTATGTTACAACAGATCTAGACTGACCTGTCCTAATGAAAACATGATAAAGCCATTTGACTATGCTGTTTTATAAAAAATAGTTTCAGGATTTTTACAGCCACCTACTGTCCCTGATTGATGGTCTAAAAGTGTTTTACACACAGCTCAATGTTGTCAGCCAATTCAATTTTCTGGTATTAGGTCCTCAGTTGAGCTCTTTGATCTACATCCATCCATTTTCTAACACCCTTGTCCCTTGGTGGGGTCGGGGGGTGCTGGTGCCTCTCCAGCTAACATTCCGGGTGAGGGGCTGGGTCACCCTGCACAGGTTGCCAGTCTGTCACAGGGAAACACAGAGACGCACAGGACAACCATGAACACACACACTCACACCTAAGGGCAATTTGGAGAGGCCAATTAACCTGACAGTCATGTTTTTGGACTGTGGGAGGAAACCGGAGTACCTGGAGAAAACCCAGCATGCACAGGGAGAACATGCAAACTCCATGCAGAAAGGCCGGGGCTGGGAATTGAACCCAGAGCCTTCTTGCTGCAAGGCAACAGCTCTACCAACTGTTGTCACTGTGCAGCCTCTTTTTGATCTACAAATAAAATTATACCAAAATAATAATAAAATGTCATACTCAAAGACTTAAAATTTAGTTTCTAAGTACAGTCTTGCTCTGCTATGATTTAAAAAAATAATAATTTAGCCTTATCTGTAAAAGGGAATGAGTCCCTATAAGAAGTAAACAATCCCAAATCATTAAAATGCTCATAACATTTTAACGAGGGTTAAGGCGTGCATGCTGGAATGCACCGGTTATCTTTTTCAGCAAATTAATTAACTGTTGTTTGGTAATTAATTCATAAAGCACCGTCCAACAGATCATTGGCAAACTAGAACCTAACTCTAATGACGGTTCTTTCCAAACGAGTGTGTTGTGTTTTTATACGCAACACTTCGTTGTGCTCCGTTTTTTTTTTTTTTTGTTCAGTTCTACAATAGTAGTAAGATTCTTAAACCCCTGTTGATTGACATTTGAAGTGTTTGTGCCTGGAATCAGTTAGATTGCGGAACAAGAATTACTGTGAGAACATCTCGCCTCATCGTTCATACTGGGCTCTGTAAATATCAGCAGGCAGCATCATATCCACTCGATTTCAGCAAACCCTCGCAAGCGTTGCTGACATTTATCTGGATCTGCTGCCAGAGAATAACCTTTGTGAGTTATGAAAAGCTGTCCAGACCTGCCTGTTCAAATGTCGTAACACATGGGTTCATCATCCGAGCTCCGGGGATGAGGATTAAAGGCCCAATCTGTGATCCAAATGTAAACAAAAGGTGAGAACTCTCTACCAGCATTCAGATGACGAGGCTGTAATCTGCAGGATTTTTCTAAATAGAAAACACAAAATAGAAAGATATTATGGTTGTTGAGTTGAAGTGCTTCAACAAATTCCCCGCTTACTTTAAAGCCACTCTGTTACTTGACCTCACTATAAGTAGAAAATGTAATCACAAGCATATCTTCACAATTTGAATATTATAAAGAAAGCAAGTCATTTCAGATCGAGATAACATTTCAAGTCATTCTGTGTTGTAATTTTGTTGATCATGGCTTGCAGAAAATGAAAGCCCAAATTTGATTTTCTGAGAAATTTGTAGTATTATATTATTATTTATTATTAAATTGCATCAGGTTTTTGACTTGCTGCCTACACTCCTCCGGGATGAGCATGTAGCGACATTTGAGAGGAAAACATCCCCTTTTACAAGAAGAAACCTCCAGCAGAACCTGTGTGAGTGTGAAACGCCGTCTGCCATGACCGACGTAGGGTTTGTGAAGACAGAGCAAACAGAAATAGAAGAAAAATAGTCTTAATACTAAAAGTAAAAGAAAAGTAGGACATTTTTGAACATGGTTTATAGAACTAATGTTTAACTCATGCACTTTGACTGACCACATGTTTTCCAGGCCTTTTAGTCCTGTCAAATCATGACCTTGGTCGTTTTGATTAATGACAGATATCGAGGTGCAGTATGTTCCATATGCATATTGTCTCATTAACTGGCATTCCCATTAGTCATAACTCACATGCTAAAGTTAAACACCATTAACCATGATGACAAGATTAAAGAATAGAGGGGCGATTGTCTTTTTTTTTGTAGCCATATGTGAAAGTGTCCATTAATTGTCTTTGTGCCTATTTTTGAGCAAATGTCATAAAAGTCTCAGATTTTAGTTACATTCATATTAACAATGCTGTATCTGATATTTATGGTGATTAAATATGAAAGAGAGGCAAATACCTAATTATAAAAACTGAGCAGTTTAATTATTCTTCTGCAGGAATCTCATATATTTCAGTAAATATAAGCACTTGCAGCTGTGCCAATAGCAGATGGTCAATAAAAGCTCTTATAAAACACTAAGTGTACAATTAAATGTTTCGGTTTTGTTGCTTAACCCTGAAAAGTGTAGTTGATAACTTGTTGACTTAATTTATGTATAATTTCTAAAAAATAATATATTTCTATTCCTGATAAAAGACAAAAAACCCCCCAAAAGACTCACAATGTCAAGTAAACCCTTGGAAGATCTGGTGATGCATCAAATTAGTGCTTAAGTTTTACTGTAAGCAGCAGAATACTTGAGCAAAAGCTACTGACTGTTTAATTTTTGAATAAAAGGAAGAAACGGGTGACGTTTCTGTTCTGCCTGTGCCATGTCGGTCCTGGTTGGAGAGCCCAGGAGAGAGTGGGGGAAACAAAGAAGCAAAGGCACAGCAGACTGGAGCTGTACACTTCAGTGCTTCTGCATGCTGAGGACAGCTGACACATGCTGGTATTAAGACAGACACAACTACAGTCCAAAGTTATAGAGAAGGGAACCCGTTCCAGGAACCTGCCTGTTCCCGCTACATGTCTCACCTGTCCCATATATTTGCAGCCAAATCTCCTGGCAACAGGCTACGTAAGCAACCGAAACAAAATTACATCCCGCTTCAAACACGCACGTTATGATTGGCTTATAACTGCAGGGAGGCAAATTAAAAACCAAGAAATGTACGCCAAGTGCTTTATCACGGAGTCCGTTAGTCATGGTCCAGTACAACTGTTGTCCTAACCACATGTTCTGACCACATGTATGGATCATATCTGTTGACCTGAAGTGCTGCTAGCATGGGGTTCGCAGGCTGTGCCGCCACACTGGACTGGATTAGGAGACAGCAGGTGTAACAGCTTGGTTTGAAGCTATCCGGCAAGGCTGCCATCCCGCCTTGAGCGCTGCAGATGCTGCCTCACTGGTGGGCAGCGCGAATGTGCTGCTAAAGGTGATACTTTACTGCTAACAACACTGCAGCTTTAGAATCAGTTTGAACACTTTTATGGCAACCTTTTATGAGGGATGGACAAAGAACAGAAACACACTGCTTTAAAGAAATCTGTTTCATTGCCGTTTTTAGTTGTTGCATTGCCGTAAGGTAAACCCAAGTCCCCTTTTCAGCCTCTAAAATCTTTTCTGGTTGCCATTTTTGCATCAACTCTGACCAGCTTCCCTCTCCTGGTTCAACAACAGGAAGTCACCACAGCCCCTTTCAAGATGCAATCAACATCTGTGAGGATGGCCTGCAAATTGTCATGGAAAGTTCTGGTTTTTTCTCAAAGACTAAATGTTTCGAATGGCAGTAAAAGAGCCACATTTTTGAAATTGTTGGGAACTTTAAGTGCTACGTGAACCGGTTCCCCCACTTGGTGATCTGCGCAGCACCAGTGCCCTCTAAGCCAGTGTTTTTCAACCTTTTTTGAGCCAAGGTACATTGTTTTAATTGAAAAAATCCAGAGGCACACCACCAACCAAAAATGTAAACAAATATACTCTATAGCCGCCTATATTACATATATAGTCATTCTTATTTAAGTGTCTTGAGTAGGAATAAAAAAAAATAAAAAATTTTAATAATATTTTACATTTCTTATATCAAATTGCACTTAACATGTCCACTTCAAAAATACACCTGAATAGTGCCACAACACTGTTGTGCGTGATGCATGAATGTTGCTACATTCATGCATCACACACAACTAAATCTCTTGTTTTAACGTAAAATGCTCTCTACTGCCATCTAGTGATAATAAAATTACATGATTACGCCACTAGTCACTACTACAGCAAAGACACTCAAAGATGGCATTATTTGTAGATAATTCGTTTTCAAAAAATCTTTTAAGACCAATCACTGTATTTCCCGGACTATAGAGTGCACCATACTATAAACTGAACTTTCAAATTTTTTGAAAACCCCCCTTACATATATCTACATATAACTATATATAAACTTGCATATATCAGCCGCACCGGGCTACAGGCCGCTGGTATCTCTGCTGCTCTCGGTTTCCCATAAGGGCCCAGCAGAGGACAGCAGAGGGCTGCGTCCTAATGACTGCTGGGTACATTAAGGACGTAGTTTTCCGTCTCCAAATCGGTTTTGTTCACGCCGAGTTTATGTGCAGCGGCTTTATTTCCCTCCTGTACTGCCAGATCGATATTCCTCAATTTAGAAGCTGCATCATATGAGTTTGAAAACATTTCTCCGTTGTGCCTGCTGCTAGCATGTGCTTGTTCTAAATGAAAATTAGCGGGTTCTTTTTGATTTCCAATTTTGACTTCCAATGATTCACTTCCAGCTAAAGAGCCCCCTGGTGGTTGAAGAAAAATCCACAGAAAAGCCGCATGTTCAAAGTGTAGGAAAAGAGTAGCAGCTTATAGTCCGGAAAATACGGTAGGTGAAATTGGATAATTTCCACGGCACACCTGATGATTACTCACGGTACACTAGTGTGCAGCGGCACAGTGGTTGAAAAACACTGCTCTAAGCTGCTTTTCTGATTATTGTTCTACTTGTCTGGCCTGTCAGGATGGTCATGTCTTGGCAGGTTTGCAGTAGTGCCATCCTCTTTCTCTTTTCAGATAATGGGTTGAAAAGTGGGAGATGTAAAAAGTTGGGAGTATGTCCTGGAGAAGTCGACAGCCTAAAATCTAGGATATTGTTTTAGTTAATTTCACCATGATCAAATCTGTTCACTAGTCACATGACTTCTAAAGGCTCTGGGTTTTATTTGGGGGAAACAAAATGAAAGGGGCTGAGTACGGATCTGCACAACACTTTACCTGTATCTCACTCATTTCGGTTAAAAACTACACACCACTTTGTTTTTTTAAAAAACATTTAAGACCTCGATAAAAAGTAATTAGGCTTATGGGAAAGAATGAATGTGACCACTTTAGCAAGGCACTTTAATTAGCACCTCTCCAACTGGCCAAAGATTCAGTGATACAGGTTTTAAGTCACAGTTTAAATGCAGTAAAGGATGTTCATTGCAAAAGGACAGTGGGTTATGACTTTATTGGTCTATTAGTTTTTATGCAGGTATTAGATCCCCCCGGGAATGTCTCATAGCTGAATTCACACCTCAAGGTCTTTCAGGTTTTCAGGATGCACAACAATAACTCGCAACAAACCAACAAATCTGACATGGTTAAAAAAAACCCAAAAACCCAACAACAAGAAGAAAAACACTGCTCTCCTTTCCTGCTCCCTCACAGGAGGCTCTGTGTTAGCACGCACGGCTGCTAAAGATGTCGCTGCTGTGAGAGTCACCTTGCCCGGGTGTTTTTTTACCTGCACCCCACTCGTGATCATGAAATCCATCACCTGGCATCGGCGCGGTAATGGACTCATTTTTTTCTGGCGGTCGGTTGTCAGGGAGATCCACCGGGGACACAGGTGTAGTTCCCGCGCAGTGAATAATTGACCTTATGCCAAAAGGGGAACTTGGGGGTCATCGCTGCCAATGACAAAGAGGACAAATCTGGTCCTAGACTCCCAATGTCTTTGTAAATCAGAGGTGGGCAGAAAAGGGCATCGGCAACAAGACAGTAGGGGACGGTGAGATCATTAAAGTTTTGTAGGGAGGTAGGGAAAAAAAAGAGGGAAGCAGTAAAAAAGCAGTAGTTTTGGTGAATGTCGCAAAAGTTGCCAAGCAGCAGAGGGAAGATAAATGATCGAATTGTTTTGTTGGTTATTAAGGATGTTTATTACATTCAGCTGACTGCAAAGCACACACGATTTGTGTTTGTTATGAGTAATTAAATTTGTGATGTATGTATTTATGCAGACGGCAGAATCGGTTGCCAAGGATTGTTATTTACCAATGTCCATCAGTCATAAAACTAACAAAAAAAAATCCTCCATCCGTCGTTTATTTTTATTTAGTACAGTGTTCAAATGGTGGAAAGTTATGTTGCTGGGTATTAAAAAAAAATCATTGCCCACAATGGTTATGATGTCCAACTGGCACTTGATGTTGGCATTCTCACTATACAAGCAAATTTTATCTTAACCACAACCATAAAAGGGAGGAGGAGCACAAACTCAGCTTTCACAAAAATATGGTCAAGAGTCCTATGTTATGGGAAGTGAAGATTGCTCAGTGTAGTATGGATCTTGGTGTGCTCCTGCAGCATGTTTACCCACAGAGTGCAAGCATTTACACAAGTGATTTTTGAGCTCCAGGAAAAAGACATTTCTGTTTAGAGGCAGAAGCTGGCACGCCATCTGAAAGTCATATTTGAGCTGGAGTGGTATCCTGCTCCTGTTCCACACACACACACACACTCCTCTTTCCTTTTGCTGTTTGTCTTCATTTAGAAGGAGCTGCAGGTGCTTATTGATGTCTCGTAATAAATTGTTATTTTTGTTCTTTTTATTGTGCCCATTCACAAAATTTTTTTTTTCAGAAAGCAATTCCCAAGACAATCTACATAAGGATCAGTTTGATCCTTATGTAATTCAAATCATTCCAGTTCAGTTAAAATTATGCATGAAGTCAAATGCATACAGTCGTATTCAATCTAAATTATAAAACGCTACACTCAAATTCATTTGATTGACTAAAACCAACTGGCTTTGTATTAAATCATTAACATGTCAGCAATTCTTTCTGGTCAAGCATGTGGAGACATTTGAAAACAACCTTCAAAGAAAGTTAATATTACATTGATGGCAGCACTAATTGCCCATAGGGCATAATTGAGGAGTAGTAGGAGCAAACGGAGAAGGAAAAGTGATCACTAAGTTACTAAGTGAGTTTATTCATAGTTGTTTTTTCATGTCTTGATAAGATTTCCCAGTGTTGTATACTAACGAAGTAAAAATACTTCACTACTTTACTTAAGTATATTTTGGAGTACTTCATACTTTCTTTGAGTATGAAAATTTTTGATAACTTTCACTTTTACTTCACTATATTTCTCAACTTAATTTCATACTTTTACTCCGATACATTTTCAGTGTGTGGTTTAGTTACTCGTTACAAAACAGCGAGAAAGAGAAAAGCTAGAGTTTTGACCCCACCTACTGATTGACTGCTACAAAGTCGGTAGCCTCCTTACCTGGGCTTGTTCATCACCACCAATAGGAAACACCTGTTTCGCTTCTCCCATTAAACACAAAGTTTTGCAATGAGCAGCAGTCACATGTCCCTAATGCCACATAATGAACAGTTGTTGCACCAATAGTTTGTGAAGTAGAGTAATTAATCATAACGGCTCTTTTTCTTCATGTTGGCCACATTTTCTGTACTGACTATTTTTCTCATTTTCAGCACTGAACTTACTTGAAGGGAAACTTAAGGCTTACAAAAACTTTATATTTTCTGTCCTGGATGGGAAACTAAGAAGCTGGTTCAGTTGTAAAGCAGGTTAAGTTAAACTTGTGCTGTAGGAAAACCACCTAATTTTCTTAACTAAATGATGCCTGCAGGTTTATCTATTAGCAGGTTTAATTTTGCCTGCACTTGGTTGTGTACATTACTTTAACTGTATTTGACAAGTTTACCAAAATATAAAAAATTTAATTATAACTGCATTTGCCTTGTTGTACTTTTTACTTGTACTTTTCATTACATTACTTGAGTACATAATTTTTTACAGTAATTTCCATACTTAAGTACAAGACGTTTCAGATACTTTAAGACTTTAACTCAAGTAACATTTCAGTCAGTGACTTGGACTTTTACCAAAGTCATATTTTGGAGAGGAACCTATACTTTTACTTGATTTTGAGATTTCAGTACTTTATACAACACTGAGATTTCCTTATTATGTTGATGAAACAATGGTGTCATCTTGTGATAACATCAATTTTCTCTCACAAATTGGTGCTTAATATTTTTTCCCCTTTATTTTAATCCTTCAATATCTCTGAGTTTAAGGCCAATTACTCCTTGTTTGAGCTGCCAGAGAGCTTTTAGAGGCTATTCTTGCAAACAATCGCTGTTGTGCATTTAATTATCGCTCGTAATCTACATAACAGAAAACAAGGAGAAAGAGAATCATTTTTTAAACTATAATCATCCAATGAACCCACAAAACAAGAAAATATTAGGATCTCAGAAACAGCTTTTTAGGGGTTTTAACCATTTTTGAGTTTTGAGACTTTTAAGCTCATCAAGTCAATTTATTACTTTTTTACTTTTTTTTTTTCTTAAAAGTTGTACAACATGACTTTACAGACGAGGTCTAACTTAACACATGAATACCAAATAACTGAAGAGGCTGAAAGATTGTAGTTGCCCATATTGGAAAGTGTAAAGCACTCTGTTTATCTCGTCTAAAAGCAAAATTTTAAGCCTTTTCTTCAAAGCAGATAGTACAGCAATAAAGCAAAAAATAGAGAAACGTTCTAAATTGAAAACATGCTTGTGAGAGGAAATTATTTTCCTCTCACCTTGTCATGATGTCTAATTTGACCACAGATATCCTCAACCTTTACATTTTTATATTTTGTGGCTCTGTAATAACTGTCTGTAAAGTTGAATTCAAAAGCACTGTTTAACTCTCCATACATTCCTCTTATCCAGAGCTATATTATCACACTGCCCTGTTCTTTAATGGCGCTGCCCTCTGCTCTTGTTGCTGGTCTCCAACCAAGAATGTTCATTCCAAGATTACAATTTTATCTTGAAACAATTTGGCTATTATTATGTTAACATATTTCCATAATGCTTTCATGATAAGACTAGGCATGATAATTTATTGATAAAACTGCAAGAGGGGCAGCTTTGTGGGAAAAAAACCCTCTTCCATGTTCCTGTCTGGTCTGTTTTCAAAAGTATCTCCAAAATATATATTTATTTTTCAACACACATGACACTTTTTTGATAAGACCCCAAATCCACCTGTATAGATAATGCCGTTTTATGTACTCAGCCCATTTTAAGTCAAAGGGTTTTATTGTATTTTTGCAGGCATTTGTCAAAGCATCGCCTTATCTAAGTGAGAGCAGACACCTTCTGCCCTTTCTCTGAACACCTCAGGTGCTCGAGTGCTCAGAGTAGATGGCTGCTCTCTACATTGCGGCTTTAGGGGAAAATAGGGCCTGTCCAAATATAATACCAATATTCTAAAAATTACTTGAGCACAAAATTGCCCTGCTTGATTTAAGACCCCTGGTAAAACATGTGACTAATTGCGCTCCAAACCTGTCAGGGATTTAAGCAGTCTAGAACTATTAATCAGCCTAAGAGCCAAATAAAGAGCGACTCTCAGTCTGGTAATGCACACCTTCTGCTGCTGCTGCTGCTGCAAGAGGCCTAATTACAAAGTTAGTTTTAAGTTATTTCTTGTTTGTTTTCTAATAATTGAAATACGGGTTTCATTCTTGTTCCCCGTTTTTTTTTGTTTTTTTTGTGATATAACATCCAAAGTGTACGAGTGGCCTTTAAAAGTCACTCCTCTTGTCTGAAATTATTAAAAGAAACCAGGTGTTAGACGTGATAATTAAGTGTTGTTAAAAGAACACCACTGATCCTCAGAGGACGACGGTCTTATTAATCTTAATGTCAAGGAAAAACTGAATCTCCTGCAACCCGCCGAGAAAAGCTCAGGGGAAATCTTTGAGGTCTGAGGTGACCCAGTGTTTGGGAAATGTTCTTGAGCAAATCTGCATTGGCTTCTAAGCAAATAGACAAAGGTCATTTGATGTGGATTAATAAATAAATATGCAAGATCTGACTCAGAGGAATTTTTTTTAATTCAACTCTGGAACCCTGTGTTGAAGTCATGAAATCTGTTATTGGAGGAATGAAACTCATAATCTGTGTAAAACTTATCCGGAGGCCGGTAAAGCAAGAATACAAAAATATATATATTTTTCTTCCATAAACCAAGGTCTCACATGGTCTCATTAAGCTCACTGTACACCAATATTCTTCCTTTTACCGGTGGCATTAATAATGTGGCTTATTTATGTAGGTTTCCAATAAACGTCAGTACATGCAAAAACCAGGATCTGTATCATAAGTCATTAGTAGTTTTATTCATATTTTTATGAAATAACCATATCCTTGTGGATTCACATTTAGAAATCGATTGTTTTTCAACAACCTTTGACAAATGGCATTTTATAATCAGTGCTCACTGAGAAGAAGTTCTTAGAAAAAATGTATGGCGTTTAAGTTCATATATACAACGACATCCAGGTTTTCACACTCTACTGAAAGGATAACATTTCCTGAGTTAAATTGATCTATTATTGCGTGTCATACAACCTTCAATTTCGAATACAGTTATTCATAGGGGAACAAATTCCAAGTTAAGAAATGATGCAGCCACAATTATTGACTTCCCTGACTGATATTCACCTATGGAACATGACCTAGTTATAGTTTCATAATGATGATGCAGAGAGAGTATGCTTTGACTATTCCTCTTTGAACAATCTTTGTTCCCACTCACAGTCTCTCCTTTTGAGCCAACACCGTAGGTTTTTTTTTTTCTATTTTATTTGTGGGGACTGAGATGACCATGAAAGAAGGTTGATTTTGTGTCTGGTAAACCATTTCTGTGTTGACTTGGCCATAGGTTTTAAATCATCATCCTGTTGGAATGATTTTTTAGATTTTTCAATGAAATCTCCTGGTACCTTCAAAGCTTCCAGAGTTCCCTTGGAAAATAAACAGGCCCAAAGCATCACAGATCCCCCCCGTGCTTAACAGAGAGCTCCCTTTGTTGTACACCAGAGGGTTTGTTGATGAAGAGCTCAGTCTAAGTCGCACAAAATCACACACATCCAGAAGAAGTCCCAGTGGCATGTGGGGAATTTCACAGATTTATATTGGTCAGGGTGGGTCAGAAATGACTTTTCCTTGAGTACTATAAACCATTTCAGGAATCTAATAGTATGGAGACTCGATGACCCCATGATGCCACACTTTCAGAAGCGGTTTTTAATATTGGCAATATGGCTCCCTGCCCAGAGAGTCCTTAAGAGGGAGCAATACAAGTAGTAAGAGAAGATCGTCACTTAGGCCCTGAATAACTTTTCTATTCCATTGTTTTTCACGTCCAAACAATGGGGAGCCAGAGAGCAAAGAGTTTTGCACTTTGGATGTAGAAAAACATTCTAAAGTAAAAGTCTGTTTTGCTGTTCAAGAGATTGTTCTGGGCAATTTTATATGATAAAGCTCTTTATTAATGCCCCAGAAAGGTTTCTGTAAGAATTTAATCCCTAGTTGAAAATCTACTTTGACTGATCAAACCGGAACTAGATCATTCTAATCTGAAACAGATTAATTAAAGACTTATGACTCCTTAATGCTATTTAAGCGTTAAGTGGAGCATTCCCTTTAATAAGACCATTTGGACCAACTTCAACTGAAAGAAGTCACAATATGTAGACTGGTCAGACATGAACTGTGCTGAAGGAAGTGCTTGTGCAGGTTGCCACTCGTGCCAGAAACCCCACTGCACACTTTGCTGCAGTTCTGGCAAGATAAACCTGGCCCATTTTCCGTCTTGTGTGCCATATTTGCTGACTTTGTTCAACGCTAAAAAATAAAAGCACAGCTTAAGTTTTAAAAGAGAAATACAAGATGACAAAATTACAACATGGCATTTATTTTGATTTCTTTGTTAATTTATGTAGAGTATAAGAAGCTGTAGCATCAATGATTTGTGTAAAATAATCATTTCCTAACATTATCCCCTGCCCTCCCACACACATAATGAATGTATTCAAAGATTGATTTTTTTTTCATTATACTTACAGCAGCAAAAAGCTACATTCATTTAAAGTCTGTTTATTTTCCAGACAGAAATGTCAATAAGCAGTGAGGGTTCTGTACATTCAGAGCAGGATTTGACTAGATTCATGTGGTTCCCTCTCACCTTTTCTCCGTGCTTTCACGATACACTTGTACGGTTACAGATAAGCAGTCATATTTCAAGCAAACACGAAACGTACTTGGGTAATTGGCTGTTGCAGCTTTTGCAGAAACGACGAATGATTCATTTTTCCGCTTTTGTCTGAGCCGCCGTCTTGATGCCGGCTCTGG
The DNA here is from genome assembly GCA_033032245.1 of Poecilia picta. Lineage (NCBI taxonomy): Eukaryota > Metazoa > Chordata > Actinopteri > Cyprinodontiformes > Poeciliidae > Poecilia > Poecilia picta. Next base: position 14,841,941 of record CM065364.1, on the reverse strand, counting down.
TCAGACTGCACTGAGCTGCAGACGTGGGATGTTTGGAAACTGAACCACAGACGGCTCTTTTTATGCAGATGCCGACAGCGTTGCCATTTCTTTTGTATTGACCATGAGACTCACGTAGTTGACACTTTTCACTGGTTGCCATGTAACATGCCTGCTTTCTCAAGCAGCAGAAAACAAATTTATAACTGAAAATGTCATGGTGTCACAGATCAGACAGAACAGACAAAATCCTCTTTTCATGGCAGGTGAAACTTCATTTGAATTGACGATCATTTAACATCACAGCAACACCAAAATAACAAGCTACGTCATCTGTACGGAGCTACATAGCTCGATGTATTCAAAGTCAGTTTTCTCCTATTCTTCTGATTTATTTGTCTCACTCAAGTGCCATTTTGAGTCTGAAATGAAACGTTTTACAGCAGTCTTTATTACAGCTAATGCTCCCCTCTGCAGTTTTCTGCATGATAACCAGTCTTCATATGCTCAGAGGAGTTGCTCCTCACATGCTTGGTGCTTATTATGTGTGAAGCTGTTGGTAAGACCCCACACTGAGAAGCTCCATCTTAGCTCTCCGCTTCCACTGAGCCACCAGCTGCAGAAATGAGTCAAGCAGTCACTTCACAATAACTCTGCCAGTCCAAGCTTTGCCGTAATGAAATCTTTTTTTTTTTTTTTTTTAAGTGGAAGATGCTGAGCTGCTGCTCCGAGGATGCGCAACTCACCCAGGACAAACAAAACTGGCATGCAGTAAACCGGCCTAATGCTGGCTGCAGTTTTATTTCGTTTGACCACAAAAGCCGATTAATGGATTTCGCTGCAGTCTGTTGGAGCAGGAAGAGCTTTGCTGTCTTAGCTCTTCTCCCTAGAGAACTTTCTAGAAGAATATAAATACTTGAAGGAGGAGTGGGAATATCTATAATATCTGCAAATGGCGACTGGTGGAAGTGAATACATGTAAAAAGTTTTTCTTCGCCGATCTGCCAGAAGTGGCTACGGCTTTGGGTTTTTACCGTTGCAGGGAAATGAGGTGCATCGCAGAAAACGGCTAATTATTTCAATGCTTTGATTTTCTCAAACACACACATCTTACAATTGAAACTGAACTGAGCTGGATAGAAAAAGTAATTGAATACATATACAAATAAACAGATTTTCTCTCGTATGGAGGACATTAAAAAGGAAGTATCTGTCATGTTAAAGACTAAAAGACTCATGCTGGCAACAATCACAGACATAAATCAAAACATTTTGAACGGTTTATTGAAACATCTAGATGGTTCTCCTGGGCGTACAGTGAGATTCTGGGTTGGTATTAAGGAAGATATGCAAGTGGTCAACTGTTAGAGAAATTACATTGAAATGTTGGTTAGACTTCTCCAGCAATCAAAGTAAGGAAGGAAAGCACTGAAACAGAGGATGTCAGCATGAATGTGGGAACTGGTAGCATGCAGATTGGCATAGCAATCTGTCAATCGCTGCAGAGGATCCATATTGGCAATGAGGAGGAGCGGTTTTACCCTTTTTACCCTTCCTCTTCTTCATGCTCCTTCTGCTTAGACTTGATGAGCTGCAGCTGCAGGTGCACACCTGCCAGTCACACCCTGCCATTAGAGGAGGCGAGGAAAGACGCGTCAACGTGTACACAGGTCAGTGGATATGACGGTGTCATCTTTTAGATGTTAGGATAATACACTTCTCTTGGAAGAGGAGCTAGATCAATCACATCTCTTGATGGCAAGATGACTTGTCAGTTAAAACACTGTCGGCTATAATGTCAGTCCACCAATCTGCATTTAGTCTTCATGAGTACTAGGTAGCGCAGATATTCACCCCGGCTTCAGGATACAGACTTTAAGAAAGATAAATCTGCTCCACATCATAACCGCATACGTTGATTTATTTTAATTGGATTTTATGTGAATATAAAATGTTTTTATTTTATTTTGTTTCTTATATATGTATATTTATTTATTTATTTATTTTTTATTATTTTTTTTTTACAAATGCAGACTTTGAATAGGCCATTCTATTTCCAAAATAAGATTTGATTTAAGATATCAAATTGTAGTTATGACTACATTTACAGCCAATTTTCCACTGGAAGATGAAGTCTGCCCAGGTTCAAATCTTATTTTTTGCTTAGGTTTCCTTCCAGGAGTATCCCAAGATGATCTTAATCTGTGAACTCCTGCATGGACAGAAATTAATTTGTTTCATGTTCTGAGATTAATTAAACATGAGAAACTAATGAAACATGCCACCACATCTTAAAGATAACAGTGGCAACAAATACTGTATATATTTTTCTGCTTGTTGCTCGACTCAAACATGTTCTGGTTGTACCCAGCAGTGACTTTATGGGTTATTTAGTAATGAGATCCATAGTCTACACATATAAATATTTGTTGGGTTTTTTACTAATGTACTTTGAGAGCTTTGCAGCATCATATACAAGAAAATATTTCCATCCTCTATTTGCAAAGACTATTATTATATACATTTTTTGCTTAATTTTAGAAAGTTCAAAAGACAAGTATGATGTTGTTTCTAAAATGACAGCAATTAATTTTTAAACATTAAGAACATGTAACTGAAATACAGAGATATATGCATGCATGCTGCTTCAATGTAGTTTACAAAAGATACTTTAATCTGATGATCAAGCCTCTCCAGAACTCATATTTTAATTTATTGAATGCCTACGTCTCTGCTGTTGATTGTAAAACACAAACATTTTAAATACAGCATAGTAAACAGAAATGTTGATATACAAACTTGAATAGATGTTTTCAGGCATTAGATGCTTGATTTTATTTTGGTTGACTTTGCAATGAAAGAACCTTTGCATTTTATAACCATAAGTTTTCTCCTTAGAGCGTATGTTATGTACATTGGACATTGGCATTTTCGCTGGATGACCTTCATAAGATCAATTAATCAAACTTTAATTAATTTTGTTGTTGCCCTCAAAGTGGTTGAGTGTCAGTGCAGCATTGGCACTTGTTAAAGATTGTTGGCATCAGACTGACAGTGTTGCTCCCTCTCAGACAACTTCCAGAGGATATTCCAATCCCAGCTTTGTTAATCTATTCTACCTCACGTCATTCAGATGTATAGCTCTCTAATTGACACCCTTGCCGACTTTTTCTTATCAGACCATCTAGAGATGGGAGTATATTACTGTTTCAGCAGATCCCATGGATAGTACATTATATATTGCCATTCCCTATGCAGGAGCACCAAGTGAAAGAGAGGCGTCTCCTGTCAGTGTGTGTTTCCCTGAACTTTGCAGAGCTGTGTTAGTAACAGAATGACTTATTGGATCTCATATTTCGATCTGTCCTACATATTTTGTTCTCACTGTTCCTGCTGTCATTTTCAGTTAAAAATATTTTGCTATGCCGACACAAATACCGGGCAATGTTTACTGTGGAGAGAAAAGGGGAAAGTTGTAATATCATCACACATCTTTGGTCATGATGTGCAAGAAAATGAATCCCCATAATTTGAAGATAGTCACTCTGGTGAACAGAAACTAAAACTTAAAGAAACAAATTAACAAAGAAAAATGCTGGTGGAACATTTATGGTCTACTAACAACTTTTCTCAAAGCTGCAGTAGGAAACTTATTATAAATTATATGTTCAAAACCTTGTTTTAGCAGCATATTTCTCTAGTACTGTAAAAAACATTTCTATACACATTACTTTTATAAGTAATTTTTGAGAAAATATGCAATTATGAATCATTTTTAAGTGCATTTGGAGCTCTTTGCTATTCATTCTCTTTTAAAAGTATACTTATAGTTAATATAGCTGGGCTGCAAAAGTGCAAGTAAAAAAAAAACCCACACACACTAAAGTGAAAAATGCACTTTTTAAATCTTCTTTCTTGCTTACTTTTTGAGGTATTGTATACTTGTATAAATCTCAATTTCATCTATTTACATTTTTAAGTAAAATCTGTAATAACATTGGAACAAAATTACAATTGATGCTCTGCAGATCCACAACCATAACAGACACGACAGTAAAAGTTTCCCCAGTGAGTCAAATGGGGGGAAACTTTCCTTTTGTGTGAACTGCAGGGCTGTGAGCGTCCGCATGAAAGCTTTACTGTGCAGCAGAACCCTGAGCTCATTGTAGGATATTATGCAGAGGAGGAGTCATGGGCTGTCTGTATCCTCACTGCAGTAACATTACTGTGATTAATGTCGCGTCTCGACCATCTGAGAAAAGAAAAGTCCTGAAACTGCTTCATGTCCTTCTGCTAATGCAACGGCCAGTTCAACCTAATTACAGCACAGCTCAAGCTTGAAAGCTACTCGCCGAGACAGTTATTAATTAACCCATTTCCTTGTCATGAAATCACAATCGCATCAGAGCATTTGGTGTTTAATACTTCTATAAATTTACTAGCTTGTGTCATTGTTCGGTCGTAGACTGAATGGGCGATATAGTTCCATCTCTTCCACCTCTGATATACAACTGATCCTTTTTATCTGGTGCAAAAAGAGTCGGTGTGTGTTACAGCACAAGATGCAGGGAGTCTTCACTGTCTTGTTTTGGTCGAAAGTACAGTCAGCAAAATCATATTTTCTATTCAGATTTAGTTTACAAGTTACCATCCAGTTAACACTAATTCTAAATCTAAAACAGGAAATCACCAGCTCACATTTGAATCTACACTTGGCCAACCCATTTTATCTTATAGCATGTGAATTTGTCACTCCAATGTCTTAACACAATGCAACAAAGAGCCAAGGTCAGGAATAGCTGTAATTACAGAGTTTAAAAAATGATTCAGCATTTCAGATAAGCCCAGGATCTCTTAGAGAAGCCCAGGAAACGTTTTGTTGCACAGCTGACACTGAAGGAGAGGAAGGTCTGCTGATCTCAAAGAGACCCTGTGGAAAAATAAGTGTCAGTCAGTAGATTACATGTATTTCCTCAGTTAAGATGAACGATCTCTGGGTAGCATTGTAGCCGAGGTGGGACAGGAAGATGAGTTATGATAGGTTGAAGTAAAGTGGAGAATTAGTTGTAATCAAGACGACAAGTTGGCTTGTACATCGAAGCATTGCTTTTCGTGAGGTCCAGGTTGGTGTTTCTAGGGAACAAGGAAACAATGGGTAAGTGACTTGGAATGAGTAGACAGGGTTTCCCCCAGTGTATTATAAGCATGGCAGCCCGCCATGCTTTGCTAGCCCTGCCGCCAGGCTTAGCGTTTCAGCTGTTTGGGATTCCCCTCGTAATTTCCCCTCAGAAAGCAAAGCAGGTGCAGAGTCCGCTCCCCCCCCCACCCCCATCCCCGTCAACAAAATTGTAGGACTCTCTACGGATCGCACGACCCCCCCCCCCCCCCCCCGCCAGGCTCAGCAGCTTTTCTGGGGGAAACCCTGGTAGATGTACGGCAACAGACAGGGCCAAAATGGGCGATCTGACAGTGAACAGGAGTCCTTCTGGACCCTTTGGACTGTGGTTTTGATAAGCAGATGAACAGCAGGTGCAAGGAACAGGCCTTCAAGGAGAAAAACGGCCACCAATCATGGCAAACCTTCTCCTTCAAGAAAGCTCTGAAGCAAAACTGAAAATGAAATCTGCATCATATTACTTAAAACATGAAATTATATCTTGCATAAACCTTTCATAAAGCTTTCAGTCCAGTCATTGCCTTTCATTCTCTGCTGTTGTACCTCTAAATAGTGCAAAACTTCTACATTTACAGAGCTAATCAGTAATCGTTTCAAAAGCAAGTGTTGTGCTTTTTGCAATTTACCTTCCCGACGTCCCAGTTCTCCTTAATGCCACACTAAAGGCTGAACACATGGCGAGTCGCCGTCTGTGCCCAAATGCAGTCCAGCTGCCTCTTGTCTCATCCACGGCTGTAAGAGGTTAATGAAAGAGCCCAGCTCCCTTGATGAAAAGATGCAACCTGAGTTTAAATTACTCATGTAAAATCTTAAACAAGCCCACAAGTCAGACATGTTTGCATTATCCAGCAGGGGAATCCTAAATAGCTATTTGAAACCGTTTTCCATCACTTTTTAGCCCTGAAACATCAATAAAATATCGTATTACAAAATGTCTTTACATGTCCAGAATAAGGATGATTTCTTTCAAGTTTCTTTTTAGTTTGCACTTGAAATTCAAAGTAGATTGGTACAGGCAAATCAATCACGTCCACTCTAATGCAGAGAGTGACAGATCAACACTCTCACTCCAAGAAAGCTCACTCTTTAACAGAATATCTAAGATATACTCCCATTTTAATATTCAAGAGGGTCACACTGCCAACAAGCAAGAACTCGTATTGTGCCATCTGGTACGCCGTGGATCTCTCATCAACCCTGTCCAATCTGGAGTCTCTAAAATGAAAAATTTTCATGTACAAGTTTGACCTCGAGATGACATCCTCCTGAAATATTAAAATGGATGACTGGAACGTTGTTTTGTAAGAAAATAGCCTCTTATGTTTTAATTTTTTTTTTTTTTACCTCATTCTGCTTTTCTCCGTCTAAACAGAAGTGGACATATGTTCTGTTTTTAGCTAAGGTAAGAGGGAAAAAGAGTCAAAATCTTGCAAAAGATGTAGGCAGTGCTTGTGCAGGAAATGTATTCCTATCCGATGAGTGAAACAGGACGGCTGCAGCCGGCTGGCTCCTTTCCAGCCTGCAAATATCCAAACAGTCTGTGTCTGTTTGTATTCTTGTTTGTGTTTGTCTGTGTGCATTGGCTGGCCAAAAATCCTGGATTCCTTTGTTATTATTTTTAGGATTGGAAGATTTAGACATGACACATAACTGACTGAAGAAGGGCCCAGCAGCCATGGTTAATGTGGAGCCAGTCTGCGGTGACTTAGCAGGGGGCTGGCCTCCTTAATTTACCAGCATCCACAGACCGGAAAAAGGTGGGAGTGTGGTACAAGCAGCTGATTTACATTTAGAGCTTTTAATTGCCTACTTCTGAGGCTTATTACTGGGTTTTGTTGTATTTGCTTATGTTGCTAACTCTGTGTGTTGTAATTTATGCACTGAGTCAATTGTCAATCATGCTGACAGTGTGAAGAAAAAACTCCAGCTGCTGTGAAGACTTAAAGCTTTCCTGTATTAATATTAATACAAAACATTTTTCAGAATCTAAATAAAGGCATGCATAAGGAAAGGATTTCAAAATGGAGATGTGACGTACAAGACCTTTCGACCACATTTCATATTTATTTGATGGTTCTTCTAACGGTATGGCAAGTACATTATTTGACGTTGGAGCTAAATAAACTAAAAAAAATTCAGAAAAATAACTTTTTATTTTTCCTAAACTTTCCTTTTGCAATTACAGTGGCCCTCTGCCTATTTGCAGTTCATTATTCACAAAGCATTTCTTTTGATTTTAACTCCTATTCACGGATTATTCGCAGGCATCTGTGGTTGATAGCCACTGCAAATATCAGGGATCCACTTTACTAACAGGACCAGATGTATAACAATACCTTTTTTTCTTTTCAAGTATTATTTTCCATTAAAAAGTTAGTTTTAATGGAGGTTTTAAGTTACCTTAATAGTTCTCTTACCTGTAGCAAAAAAAAAGGTCATTTCGTCATGAGCATATATAACAAGATATGATCGTCATATCACCGCGGTGGGAAGCTAACAAGATGCATTAATCTGCCTTATCCATTCTGCTTATGAATTGTCTGATTGTGACTCTCCAGTAATCAAACGGATACTGAACCTACTAGCTTTTAACTTTCAGCAGTGTGACAGTTTCTTCATTTTTTAAAACAATTGCATAGTGATTTCCAAAGGTCAATAAACTACTACCATTAATAGCTCCACACAACCTTGCTTCATAGAAACACTGAACCCTTTAGGGAGTTCCTTTTTTCAGATATTATGTCATGGGAAAATAAAATTAATTTCTTGGCTTTTGCATTCATTTTTACTATTTCATTGTAGTGCAAAATAGTTTTTTTTATGCTGTAATACGTTCTCCATTAGAGAAATGTATCACAGCGGTGCTTCAGAACAGAATTTCATGATTAGGTTTTGCAAAATTGAAACCCACATGAGCCATACAGAACATTTGTTAGAAGGAATTGAACATTTATGCATTTATGCATATAAAGAAAGTACAAGGCACTTTTCGCTGAATTTATGAGTCAGATTAAGTGCAATTAAATCATATTCTGTCAGGAAATTAAAAAAAAAGATAATGCATCACTATGTGAACATTTGTGATACTTAGTATTTGAAATACCCTGAAGTTTTCCTAACAGGTAGCCATTATTGAATAAAATGTGAATAACACAAGCATTTAAAGCATTGTCCAGTTTTAAAAGATATTCATACATTTATTCCTAAAATCTGTTTGATCCTGTGCAGGCAGATTAGAGGGAACGCTGTCGAACATTAACTCAGGAACAATTCACATTCTGCACAGAACTCTGGTTTATCACAGAGCTAACACAGAGAGACATGCAACCATTCACACTGACAGTCCAATTGATGGCCAATTAAGAATTATGAATTATCTTAAGGACTTGTTCTTGTAAAAACTCAGAGCAGACAGAAAAAAACCCACAGAAGCAGCAAAGAAAAGACCCAGTTAGATTCAGAGTATTTCACTGTGAAGCATCACTGTCCAACTAAACCGTAAAAGAAATAAAGTGAAAACATAGCTTTCTGTCTTTGCAAAGGTGCCAACAGCTGCACTCTTTTAGACTCTGTGTTTATCAAGAAACAAAAGTAAAAAAAACAACAACAACATTTAAATGAATAAAAAAAAGTTTTTCATTAAACGGGGCAAGCTTCTGCTCTGATAACACGATTTGCCTTTAAATACTGGCAGTGGAAAGCAGAACTGGCTTCAGTAACGTTTTGAGGTGGTTGTACATGTTGAATGACACGAAGCAGATGAAGGAAAAATGCGACTGAGCAGCATTTCTCGCAGGAACATAACATCAAAGCTGCACCAACAGGAAACATTTTTAATCTCCCTCGTCTACTTCCCCAGTGGGGGTACCCACAGCACAATGAGGGGGGAAATGGGCCAAGTACAGGACCTATAGTAGGAGCAACAAGCGTGTGCAGAACACAGTTTCATTCAGTCAAATACAAATTGGGTTTCAGTCATAAATCTGTGGATGAGGCAACTTTTCATGCTTACTTTTTCATTAAAAAACACCCCATCCCAGTCCCCTGAGATTACAGACCTGGGACCGGCTCTTATTGGACGTTTACTGCATGGTGAAAAGGAAGTATACATTTTGCTGTTCGCATAGTATCCGAGCTGCATCTGGTCATGACACGGTTCCCAACACACCACTCACAGGAGATAGAGTCAAGGACCCAGCCCAGTTTTAATGGCCTTCCTCCCCTGAAAGGAAGCTATAATTAAAGCTAAGTGAGCAGATGCTGAAAGAAAAGCATTTTTCCTGATAATAAATGTGGTTTAGAATTTAACACCTCGGGTAGAGGCACCCTGCTGAAAACCCCCTCCAGGCCAACCTCCACTTCTACAGTAGACCTTAATGCTGCAGAGCTTGGGGACGACACCCTCCTCCGCTTCCACTTAGCTCCACTCCCCTCCCAGCCTGCTGGCTAAGGTTGAAACCTCTGTGTTTCAGAGGGGATTAGATTACTGCACTTAAGTGTAGCAACAACGTTGATGAAATTGAGACCGCTAATGTTTGCGTTGTACCTACAAGGCAGCTAACCGAAACCGTAGACAGGCGTGTGCAACAAAAAAGAGGGTTTCAACGGCACCAGGGCCATTGTAATTCAGGGCTTTGGAATGAAAGTTAATTATCGAGAGTTCCTGCAAGCAAGCACATGTTGGCATCTTTAACATTTCCTCTCTCAACTTCAGAGTCCTTGCCTTCCAAAATGGCTGTTTAGAACTAAAAGGTGGCTGCTAAGTTATAATTTAAGGGGAACAACAGCTATTTTGGGGCATTTTGCGTTGGAATCTTTTACAATGCCTTGCAAAAGTCTTCGTACATCTGAACGTTTCACCTTTTGTCATGTTGAAACCCCACACTTCAATATATTTTATTATGATTTAAGGGGCTAATAGCTAACTATTATGAATCGGAAGAAAAAGTACGCCACATAAAAGCACCTATTCTTGCAGTTACAACAGCAAGTCGTTCCTTCTCGACAAGCTTTGCACATTTAGAAAAAAAGCCGTTTTCCCCATTACTTCAAGCTAAGATTGGATAGAGATCATCTGTAAACATCAACTAAATGTTTATTATTTGAACTTACCTCTCAACTGGTGTGGGATAATTGACACAATTTTATTATACATCTATGTGGTTGGGGTTGTTGTCTTAATGAAACATTAACCTTTATTCAAATATCAAGCCTTATGCAGCCTCTCACAGGTTCTCTCCCAGCATATTGTTTCCATTTTTGAATGATGGATTGAACTGTACTTTTGTTTTAAAAGTACACATGTTGAGATTTTGTATTTTCCCCAAACTCTTATTTAAACACCCCCACAATGTCACCCCTAACTTGTTTGCTGTGTTTTTTTGGTTTGTTCAATAATGTTGTCTGACAATCCTCAGAGGCCTTCACAGAACAGTTGAATTCATACTGAAATTATTTAGGTAACTTCAGAAGATATATACTGCTCAAAAATAAACGGAACACTTAAACAACACAATATAACTCCAAGTAAATCAAACTTCTGTGAAATCAAACTGTCCACTTAGGAAGCAACACTGATTGACAATCAATTTCACCTGCTGTCAGCACATTCAACTTTGTATTCAATGAGAATATTTCATTCATTTAGATCTAGGATGTGTTATTTGAGTGTTCCCTTTATTTTTTTGAGCAGTGTATTTGTTGTTATAATTAGGAATACAAGAGCGGAGGGGCTGAATGTGAGCCACACTGTAGCTTTACTTGTAAATTCAAATAAGATGCGTTGAAATAACATGACAAAATACGAAAAAAAGAGTAAGATGTCTTCAAGCTAGGCTGTATAAGCAAATCATAATTTCCTCTTTCTGTTATTGCTGCAGGATTTCAGTGATAACTGGTCATGTTGCTTCCTGAATCACATTTATTTCACCACAATCATTCCCATTGTCTTTCCATTTAAAGGTTATATTTTTGTGTTCACTTTGAACCTTTTTAATTGAGGTTCAACCAAAGAGCAAGGACACCCTTCAGGAGTTGAATAGTAGAGGGCCCCCTGCTGCAACCTGCCGTTTCCTGGAGCCAAAACAAGGCAGGGGGTCCTGGGATATCAGTTGGCCCGTGCCCTGAAGGGACCAAACCAATCCCCCTCTCTCTCTGGTCTGTAAGCCTGGAGTGAAACCCGACTGGAAGCCCCGGCGATTCCTGCCACAGCTCATCACAGCAGGGGTGAGCTAAAAGGCTCTCTGGGCTCCAATCTGGTGCAGAGGAGGAACGAAATTGGAATGAGGGCCCTCTTTTGTTTTTTCATCAGGACCCCTATGTTTCCATCTCCCAAGGCCTTTAGAAGCTACTGCATTATCATGTGCATAAGTTGTTTCTTTTGTTTTCATTTGACTGCTTTGCATTGTTTTGATACTATCTCTTCAAAGTGCCATTTAAAACCAGCATTTTTTTTCTTAAGATTTCATCTAAAATGTTTTTGTTCAATTATTATTTTTTTTCTAGACAAGATTCATAAATAGATGCATTTTCTTTCTACTCCAGTGATTAAGTGCATCGTTTGATCATCGCAGAGCATTATATTTTCAATAAAACATTTGTTTGGATAACGTCTTTTACGCACAAGGTGCCAAATAATAAATATATATATATATATTTCTGATTAATGAATGCTTAATTCCAAATGACTGGGATAGCACAAATGGCTTTCGCAGCACGTCGAAGAAACCTGATTGAGTCTCATCTCTTCGTCGGAAGCAGATGTTTATTTACAAATTGCAATCATGATTGTACGTATCCGGAGTTTGTGCTCAAGCGGAATAATTTATTGCACAGTGGCTGCATGTGATTATGTTTGCTGTCCCAGTGAATGCGTGTGACCAGGGTGTTTTTTTTTTTTTTTTGCTTCCATTTTTTTCTGCTTAGTTTGCATATTGCTTCCCAACGGCAACAACCTATTAATGAGACGAGCAGGTCATTCCCAGAAAACAGTGCTTACCATGCGACTGTGAACGAACAGACCCGAGGATTCTGTCCTCTTTTGTCCTCCGTGTGCTGATACAGACGCTCATCAAAAGCACTTACACCACTGTTTTTGAACTTTACACTTCCTTTAACTCCCTCATGCTCTCTAGAGAACCTTGAGTCAGTCAGCTGCTCTTCCATTGATTTAACCTTGTGCTGGCAGTTTTCCTCCCTGGCTACTTTGCAACATTAAGGAGCAACTTCTTCCTGTATTGAGCAACTGTAGGATGTAAAAAAAAAACAACCCTCTGCCTTTTCATCCACCCTATGCTCTTTTTGTTTACACGTCCCATTTGCTGGTACGGATCAGATGGCAGAAATAGTAATGCGACCTGCACTGAGTAATGGCACAGGATTGGGGTTTGACACACTGACCCCCCACCCATCAGCGTCGTTTGCCTCCAGCAACCCCTGCGGATGCTCTTTGGAAAATGTCTGTCCTGCTTATTGGAATTTCTTTGATGTGTTTCAGGTTACAGAATAATGCAATCTGTGCTTTCCACCAGATCCAAGCAGACCGTATCGGGTTCGGCTTAGCGTCACAGGAGAAGAAATTACGCATTAATTACAAAGCAAAACAATTTTCACAATGTTTTTAAAATCTTTTTACCAATAAGAAAAACTCAGAATTTCGCTATGCATATATCTTGATATCTGTACATTAGAACTGAGACCCCACACAGCAATCTCAAATGCTTTGCAGTCTTTCACAGATTTTACTCTTGTGTTTACCTCCAGCCGTCATTCAATAAATTCTGACCAGCTTCTTTGTCCATGTTGAAGAAAAGCATTCCCTAATCATGAAGAACCACCAGGTTTCACAAAGAATGTGGTGTTGTTTCGGTGACTTCTCTATTAATTTTATCCCATACGTGTAATTTAGAATGAAGGCCAAAATTTTAGATTGTGGTCTTATGTGGCCAAATCAGTTTGACATGAAGCCACAAAGGGGGCTTTTTATGGTTTTCTAAGAGATTCGGTGGTAAGACATGAGAACATCAAAGTACGTAACTTCCCAAAGAATTGTTTAAAGTTTGATTTTGCAAAGATTTATGAGTTTTTCTCAATGCACCGTTTAAATTTTCATTTAAATTATAATTATGATTATTAAGGTAGCCTTTGGTGAAATTCCTCTCCTTTGACAAACGGGTCTTTTCTGCTGTCAGGAAGTTGGACATTAATGTTTAGATGGAGTGCTTTAGCCTTTTGTGACCGTGAAACAGGACTATTTCTCACGTGTTATCACCACACAGGAATGTGAAAGGGTGTAATGGATTCCTGTGAGAGCCTTCATTAGATGTCATACACTGTGTTTACAGTAGCTTTCCCAGTCTGTCTGCATTACCACAACCCGGTGCTGCTCCCTCCCCCTCGAGCGACCATAAATCATCGTTAACAGACAGAGTTGACATCCTGCTCGTACATCAACAGGCAGGCCTTTACCCATCCACAATTCAAATCCTTGATGTACAAACATCCCCGACCGTGTCGCGTCGGTTCAAAACATAGCTGAAACTAACACTCTAACAAAGAACAACAGGCCCCTCTTTCAGGTGAGCGAGATGAAAGGCTTTTAGAGTAAGTCGAGAGCTCTTATGCCTCAGAACATTATACCACTCTTCTTTTCGTTTTTTTTCAGCAAGCAGAAATTCAAGTTTTTTTTTTTGTATAATCCTGTAAAAGGGCAAATAATTCAGGTATAAAACTGTTGATTTAAAAAAAAAAAAAAAACTACAAAAAGAATTCATAACCCAAAACATTTTTATACATTTTCACAACAGCAAACTTTCAATGCAATGCTGGAATTTGATGTGAAAATCCAACACAATGTAGTGGATACTTTTTTTAACAAGCTGCAATCTGAAAACTTTAAATAAGCCCCAGATGCTCTGGTACAACAAAATAAAAACTAGTTCAACTAATGCGAATTAGATGGAAAAATAAAAATGTTTTTTAGAGGATTTCTTTGGAAAACATTTACAAACAATCATCATGATGACCAAAGAACACACCAGACCGGTCAGGTATCACTGTTGGAGAAGTTTAAAGCAGAGTTATTTTATAAAACAAGACCTCTAACTTTGACTAATTTCAGAAATCATTTAAAACAAATGCTCTGTTTGGAGTTAGCTGCAAGATATTTGTGAGACACAGAACGTAATTTGGTCACACAACAACCTACATGCAAAATGCTATAAATAACTGCATGTCATCTGTAACTCGAACGCCTCACCATGATTATGGTGGTGGCAGCATCATGCTGCAGTGCAACTTTTCTTCAGAAAAGAAAAGGAAGCTGGTCAAAATTAATAGGAAGTTGTAGCTAAAAATCATATTTAAAAAATAAAAACATGATATAGCCAGAGATGCATCAAAGCAGTATATTTCAAAACATATGCAAGTGTTACAACGGACTAGTCAAAGACCAGACCAAATTTTAATTCAAACTGTGTGAGAACAGTGAATAATTAACTTGACAAATATTCTCCATCCATTCTCACTTGGCTAGAGCTATTTCACTGAGAAGGATGGACAAATATTACTGCTGACTGAGACGCTTTAAAAGCTGTAACTGATGTGAAAAGTGGTTCTAACTGGTGACTCATGGTGGCTGAAAAAAAAGAAAAGGAAAGTGCTACTCTGGGTTAATTTGTTGCATGAAATCCCATTAAAACACATTGAAGTTTGTGGCTGCAGCATGGTAAAATGTGAGGCAGTCCAAGAGGTGTGAATACTTTCGCCACAAATAGCACTGTAAAAACTTTTATTGCATATCTTACAATTTAACATCAGAATTATTTATGTTTTTTATTGGAAGATGTTCTGTAATCTTTCAAGCCGTGAAAACTATTCCAGTATATTTTTGTACCACGTCAAGATGAGACAGAACACCTTAAATTTATTTTCTGATGGCTTTATGCACTTTCAAGTTATTAAAGACATGAAATATAAACTTTGAGTATCAAAGCTGCTTTTCGCCTCCTTCCCAATGACATCCAGACTCTGCTTGGCAGCCATCTGCCAGTCGGGATGTGTTGCCAAGGCTCCAGTTGTTGTCTAACTGCCACTTCACATAAAGCAAACAGCTTTCATTACTGCTTATTCCACTCCAGAAATAGTGGCACACAGAAGATGATATATAGTAACAGTACTGAAGGTGTGCGGCTCAAATTTTGTATAAAAATGTAGGAAACCTAGTTTCCTAAATGTAATTTGACGCCACGGTAACATGACTGTTTCTCTATCGTTCCCGATTGGCCATCATGACAAAACAGACAAAGGAGTCTCCTCATTGATCACTTACAAGCTGCTTTTAAACCATCAATACATTTTAAAGCACCACTTAAGATGAGTAACATATGTCTCCCTGCTGTCTCTCTAAGTGCAATCGCTGTAACGAGCTGAGGGCCAGCAGAGGCTGTAGCTTAAAGGAGACATGCAACGTTCTGATGAAAATTCAAGACGACAAAATGAGAACTAGAAATCTGAAATAAAAGTCAAATTTAATTGAAAGGTTGTAAGCCTCAAATATGTTTACTTAGAAAATCATCTGAGAGACATTTTTAAGGATAATATATGTACGTATACTGTGGCAACACATATTAAACAGCTGTTTCATGTTGGATGTTCAGAAAGGTATATATAGAGAGACAAGGTATAAATCAAAATTCCAAAAAGTTGATTAAACTTTACTTTAAGCACTGAATAACATTCAAGCACTCTCTGCTGTTGCATCTTTACATTCCTGTGTATATTTGAGTGATACCTGTTGACTCTTATCGGATACATATTTTTTACATTTTAGCCCAAGCTTTGGGTTAATACGATCAGAGAACAATCATCTGAACTACAATAGGAGCTGTGTGATAGACCTGTGACCTATATAGAGGGTCACAGGTCACCCCACCTCTTGCTTTCCCACGTTTGCCAGAGCCTATCTTGGAAATAGCCACCAACCACTTTGCAATCCTTTGATAAAGCAGGTGTAGCCAATGGATGGGTTAGCTAGCTATAGCAATATAGCTAAAACCTAGATCTCAGCTCTAAAGTTTCCTGTAGATAGATTTTAAACTCCGTTTTAACAAGTAGTGATACAGATGTTAACACTAATTGTTAAGACACAGGACAAGTTGCATTAGCTGTATTAGAAGTTGCCTGTTCAGCTACCAATAGATGCACATTGGCAACTGTGAATGGGCCTCTCAGTTCTTTTAGCATTATAGTGCACAAGGATTAATTTCTGATGTTTATGAGTCACCACAAAACATTTTTCCATTTGTTCAGCCAAGAAAAACTATAAGTTATAATTCAATCTAGCAAACAATGCTCATCTTTAATGCTTCATAAATATCGTGCCGCTGCCTTAGACATAGTTATTAATTCACTCAATTAAAAAGAAAGAAATCTTAATGATGATTTACATTTAAAATTTAAAATTCAGCACAGATTTTTGGGAACTTGAAATTTCAAAGAAAACAGAGCAGTCCCACATGTACTTCTTGGTTTGAGTCTTCCATGTTTGACAGTTAAGGACGCTGACACTTATCCCTCATTACTTACCTATACCTCGCCTAAGAAGGAACGTCTCTCTCTCTCTCTCTCTCTCTCTCTCTCTTTCTCTCCTAAAAAGGGGTTAGGCTAATGAGGAAACAAAGAAATTTTCATCCTCCAGTTCACTGCAGCAGCTTCAACCAGCAGCCCGAGTCTCACCTCCTCCTCTCTCTGTCCTTGACACACTTAGCCAAGGTGGACGTGCTGACCCTATCTGCCGCTGCTGTACGGATCCCATAGGGGGCCACAACCCCCTGCAGCCCTCTAACATCTATCTCCAATAGTCCCATGAGCTTCTGTGTGGCCCCCCCTCCAAATGCCTTGGGCTGTTCCTTTGACAATTTCTCTCAAGAAGTGATTAATGCCTGTTTACTTCAGAGAGGCCAAACCATTTCCCAGCATGAATGGGGGAAGTTGAGTTCCTAATGAGAAGGAAAAGAATTAGAATGGGGGGGGGGGGGGGGGGGGGAGTAAAATAAAGGGGGGGACGAAATGCTGTAAATATATGGGGAGGAAATGATGAAATGCAACAACGGTAAAATCCTACAGCAGTATGTCCTCTGAGCTAAGGTTAGCAAGAGATAATCACGGGCTTTTTAGGTAGTTTCTATAGAAGAACCTCTGAAGGTCTGAGTCACAGCATGAAGAAAAGAGCACAGGCACTTTTCTTCAAGGATGTACCGAGTTGTTATTAAACAGTGATTCACAGACATCCTGCAACTGCCTCGTGGATATCGAAGCACTGCTCTCCTGTTTTGAAATGCCACCAGCACTGGCTGCAATTTAATGTTGTTTAAAAAAAAAAAAAACAGCAACCAGAAATCTTGTAATGTCCTTAGGTTTACCATTTAGGCTAGAAAAAGCATGGTTGATTCTAAGAATAGAGGAAGAGGAATAAACCCAGGTGAACCTTTGACAGGCATGTTCTGATGAGATACAAGATGATTGGAGTGAATTGATTGGAGGTACAATTTTATGCATTTATTTTTTTTTGAATATGATCTAGTTTTGTCTTGCATCACTATGCCTTGTAGCAATTCAAGGGTACATGTATACATTTCGGATCTGCTTGGTAGATCTCCGAAGGTTTGGTTAGATATTAAACAGAGGGAACCCAGACTCTTTGATCTGACCTGAGCAGTAGTGAAGATATAAGATGTGTTGAAGGGCGTGTTTCTGGTCTGTGCCACAGCGAGACATTTAAACTTCCTCCAGGCAGAGACTTCAAATGAGAAGTCTGTACTATCAGTGAATGGTGAAAGGGGTCAAGGCCTGGCTTGCATCAGCAATCACTCAAGAACAACTGTGGTGGTCTATGGATCTTCTGCAGAGTGAAGGAGAATATTACCAGTACTGTTGGGAGAAAATACAAGGATTGTTGCCAAATCTTCAAGCATCACCACGGACTGTGCCAATAATATTTGATTGTGGGTCTAAATGATAAAAAAAGTAGATGTAAAAAATATTTTAAAAAATCTGTGATAAATTTGAACTTTTTTACATTTCGTTTCACAAGTACTATACTCATTTTATGGTTTCCTGATAAAGGTGCACTTCTGCTGCTAACTCAACAACTTACCATATATTTGCCAACTTTTCCTCCAGTGACTTAAATTTTAGAAATAATTAAAACCAATAGTAATAATAAAATCTAGCTCCGAATATTTTATCTACATCCCTGTGGCAACTCGCATGCAGATATTCATGTTTTTGCTAATGGTGACAAAATTAAAAAATTATGAAATTGAATATTCAGCTGTGAAAAAAATCACACATTATGAAACTTTTTAACAAACTCACACTTGTCAGGATTATCGGAACTGAAGCATTCTTGCACTTCTTACCTGTCCTTATTTAGTTGTTTGATGTCGATAAAACGTTAACAAGTATTTTATGTCTCCAAAATGGGAAAGATAAGAAAACAAAGCATTATTAATATAATCATTCTTGTTAATATATGCCATTACTTTAAGCCTCTTTGCACATCTTTACCAGAAACGCCCATAAATGCTTGCCCTAACCTTTGTGGGAAGTTAGGAACTCGGAGCGATACCAGACTAATTATAATTTCTCACAGAAATTAATTACATTTGCATAAGTGTGGTCATCGGCCTTTGTAGGAGGAGGCAGGAGAGGCGGGGGAGCAAGATTTCAGAGATGAACAAGCCAAGTGAGGGAGTGACTTGGTGAACATAGAGAGAGCAGGGTAAATTAATGTTGGTTTTGCTATAAATGTGCTAATAAGGCAGAAGACGCTGTGTAAACAGTCTCCATAAACTAAGCTGAACCTCCATGATGCGAATATCTCTTTTAAAGCAACAGCAGACGCGGTTAATTTCTCATCTTAGCTTCACTGGATTACATAATTTAAGTGGAAAGGAGCCTCTGTGGTGATTGTGTAAGTGTCATGTTGAGCCACACTCCTGGTGGCAGCAGTGTCTTCAGTTCGCGGTGCTTTATGGGATGACTCACAGGCTGATGGACGGGCGAATCGATATTTTGACTTTGGCCACTGGATTTTCTCTTACAGGAGGAGCGACGGTAATGGAGGAGGACTGTAAATAAGTGGAGGGTTCCTGACAAATGAATCCATTAACATTTGCCTGTGTCGCCTGGCGAGCAGATTTGCTGTTTTATGGAGCAGGAAAAAAGAGCTTGTAAATCTGAGGGCGCTGTGAGGGTGAGGCGCTGAGAGCAGGCTGGGGAGCACATCTTCCATGATGCAGCACTTTATCTCCCTCCCAAATGGCATCTTTATCTGCCTAAATTAAGTTTTGATTCCTTGCCACATGCGGAGCTGCAAATCACTTTTAATACTGATATCAAGAGCAGCAGTAAAGTGTGCCCAAAGCGATGGAAAGCAGCTTTATTGTGTGGCACATAACTTGATTCGCCACCATTCACTGTCTCTCGCTCTCTCTGGCTCACAGTTGTAAAAAAAAAAAAATCTCAAACTCCTGCATTGTCTGCAAATCATATTATACCATTTGTCATAATTTAAATTCCCTTCTATCCTGCAGCTCATGCATGCACAGCTCCATGGTATCTTTCGCTATACCTGTTACTCCGTGAATGAGGAAGATGCTCATCCCCAAAAGTGACTTAATTTATAGCTATGATTAATTTCCAATTCCATTTTCATCTGGCGATGTTTATCTTTAAAATTAGCAAGACGCTCGGGTGTATTTGTGTCTAGCAGTGGGCGGGGGGGATAAGTTGGTGTTAGAGATTCGGTTCCATGGCGGTACATCCTCGCTGCATAATCATTAATCTGCCGGTGTATCACTCTATTTGTCCAATATCAATCTGTCTGTGTCTCTGTCTAATTGATCCACTGGCTGAGGCTAGAAAGGGAGGTTGGGTGAGAATGTTCAGCAGGAGTGGGAGATCTCTCCTAGAAACCATTCCCCTCACCACCTGATATAGGAATATGTAATAAGATGAAGTAACAGCTAATTTATTTGTCTGAGATATTTTGAAAAAAATGAATGTAACATAGTGTTTCTCTAGGTGTGATTATAAAGATAATCTTCCTTCAGATGTTGGAGATCAAGCAGCATGACGCAGCTCTTTGGTCAGCTATTTATTGCCCCCATCCTGCGTCCAGAGTACCCAGGGTAAGGAACTGCTGTACTAGGCAAAATGTAGTTTCAGTCTCCACAATTTCTGTTACTGCTCCCAGTTTCTGCCCAGTCCTGAACCACAGATCCAGAATGTTTTCCCACTTCAAGTTTATTCAGAAACTTGGACGTTTTTGATCATGAAACAAAATGTATTTTCAGATAAAGATAATCAGGCTAAGAATAAATTGCAGATTTCAAATTATGGTTTAATTCATCAATGGATGCCATCCAAACTAGCCGGGAGATTGTATTTATAATTCTGCTGAATGGTCATCTCCCTTCACTGGTATGTGTAGGATTGATTTTTTTGTGCTGTTTTAGAATTATAATCTGTAGTTTTTTAGTGGCGTTTATTCTGTGTTGGCCTCGATCTCAACTATTGAATTAACATTAACAGCCTTCTCGTTCATAGAAATGATGCATTACATCCGTCACAGCCAAACGTTAGTGATTGGGTAAAATTTTAAACTTCAACAGACTCCACACCTCCAACAAGCAATCGTTTCTCAATGGCCAAAGGGTCTACACCCTCTGTATGGCAAAGAACAGAGGGGGATAGTTTTTACCAGGCCTTATGCAGAAATATAATTCCTCTCTTTTGCCAAATTATGAATTAAACACAGCCTTAAACGTCTTATGTCTTTTATTTCAAACTTGTACGGGTAAACTGTAGTAAAACAGAAAAGAAGAATGTTATTTATTCCATCAATTCCTGCATGTTTATTTTATCATCCACAGTGTGCTGAAAGCCCGTTTGAAAAGATAGCTGCACAAGGGAAGCTCAAAACGTTTCATCTGATCATGACTCTCAAAATGTGCATTTTTATTAAATGAATAGTGTCGTGTTGTTGTAAAAATTACCACCACTTAAAATATCCAGCATATCACAGGAATCTAGCTGTGTTATTAGAGAGCACCTTTGTGGCAGTGAAAGCTTTGGTTTAAAGCTGAATTACACCTCAGTTCACTTTGTGTAAATATTCAGTGTCTGCGTTTTATACACTGAATATTCCAGTTTTCCCACGAGACACACCAAACTTTGGCTGTATTCTTTTTGCACCAATAGCTGTGATTGCTTCTATGGTCTCCAAAAGTGGAACACTTTGCTCTGTCTGCTTTATCATATTATTATGATTTTCCACAAACTTCTTGTTGATCAAAACTACCACAAAAGTTTCATCAGACTGTGTACATGGAATTACACCTTAATTTGAACACCAATAAGATGAACTTACAGACAAAATAACAGTTGGCACAAACGTCTTTGAGATCAGTCACCTGAGAAGCACAACAAATCTTTTCTAATGTGATCAAAAATAGGAGAAAACATGTTAAAGCAGAATGGAAGTTGAAACCTCATGACCGAATATCTAAAAATGTGGCTAGTTTGAAACACCATCATTACAGAATCAAATTATTCAAATAGATGCAAAATAATGACATTACCTTTTCACAGTATCTTATCGCTTCCATTTATCGCAGTCTCACTTGTTAATGGTGTTTTTACTTGGTTATCCAGGAATCGCAACTCTACCCAAAGGCATAAGAAAAATACCGAAAACAAAATACATGAACAAAAATAGAACTTCCCAATCAATTGCAATTATATATATATATATATATATATATATACGTATATATATATATATATATATATATATATATATATGTAACATCTTTTAAATTGACTTGGCTAACTAGTGTCCCCTTCTGCTATTTCGATCTGCCCCTCAATGACTCACAAGACAAAAATAAAAGGTAAGAATGACCAAACTAGTGTTCAGGTGAACAGGCTGCAAAGGAATGAGAGCTCACTGCTACAGCTTTGAGCAGAAGGATAGAAAGCCTGTATCGGTTAACCTTGAATTCGATAGGCTGCATTGGCAGAGAGCTACACCACTTTCCCCTCCAGTCAGCAAACAGTAAAATGAGGCTGTGTGAACCATAACTGAAAATGGATGACTGTGAGGGAGAGAATACGTTTTCATCTGAAAAACTCTGGTTTGTATTTGAATATGCATATCTCCATGATGATCTATGTTCTTTATGACTAGTGTGACACATAGAGCTGCGGCATGGTGTTTCATATGGATGCATTGCATTTGTCTTTAAGGAAACTGGTCTAACACATCAAGTTTCCTTTTATTGCTTGGATTCTACTGCAAAAACTATCTTTTGAACCGATTTAAATGCGTTGCAGGATAAAAGCAGTAAGACGAGCTGTGCTGAATCAACAGGACTTTGTGCAATGGTAAAAAACTCCCTGTTTATGTTTACTGCATCAATTGAAGGACTATAGGATATGTATTTTTATTCCAGAACAACATATGCCTATTAGTCAGATGTTTCTTCTGGCAGACTCTCTGGGGTAAATTGGTTCTGAATCTGGTTCTGTCGTGGTTAGGTGTGCGTACCACAATGCTGTACCCATCTGGCTACTTCTATACACTGGGAGCTGCTGTCATTGTTTGACCTCCTTCTGGATGTCTGAACTCCTTGCAGAAATATGCATTCAGCTGTTCTGTGAAGATCTCAGAAGTTTGATCAGTCAATAAATACATTTATGGAGACTGTTAAACACCTAAGACTCATTACGTTTTGGTGAAGTTTAATGAAGAGTTAACCTTTGATCACACAGGATCGTTCAATCAGTCATCTGAATACCGACAGAGTTGGCAGAGCTGCCAGCCTATCAAAAGACAACCGTTTTCTTTAATGAAAAAGGGGCACTAATCTGAGAAGCGGCAAAGAAACCCTCTGTAACTTTGGAGGACATAGAGAGATGCGCAACTCCATTTGTAGCACACATTATAAATTCACGGCATCAATTGAAGGATCAAAAATTCACGATTCTGCTTTGGTCTCTCACGTTAAATCCTAATGAAACTCGTGGACGTCTGTGGTTGTAATTTGACAAAAAGTAGAAAGTTCCAGCAGCACGAACACTTCTGCAAGATTTATCCATGATATCAATGTTTCAACCGATGAAAATGTTCTTAACATAAAGCAAACAATTATTTTTAATTATATTTGACAGCAACCTACTGAAAAGACTACACAGTATGATGGGGCCAGGAAAGCAAAACTCTTCCAAAAGACTCTAAGAAATACATTAACAGTCTTTAGTCTTCACTAAATGCAATAACCTTGTGCGTGGTATGCAGGACCCTTTGACACCCTCTAATAGAATTTCTGAATCTTCCTTTGATTAACAAATTCTGTAGCAAAAACTCTATTAAATACTGAATGTTTAGAGACGCACAGTGAAACCGTTAAAAAATAAATAAATCCTTCGTGGAGTAAATCTCATCCTCACCCGGAGGCTTGTTTGGAAGGCAAAACACTGAGGTTTTTAGCTAAACACAACATTTACATATATTATTAGCTTTGTTTCTTTTTGATCTGTCCATTGACTGCACATTTCTGTGACTGAAATTTTCAAAACACTGAAAACATTTTCCACGTTTTGTCATGATGGGGTATTTGTGTGTAGAATTTTGAGGAAAGACAACAATTTAATACAATTTGGAAAAGGGCTGTCGCATAGCAAATTATGATTAGGTTGGATCTCACCATAACCTGGAGGGAGGAGAGGAACTGAGACAACGGTTTCCAATACTGATTAATACCACCCAAACTGTATTTCATTTTCCTGGTATTTCATTTTGTTTTTAGCTTTTATGAAATAGACGAGCTCTGCACTTTAGATCCATCTGTCATTTCTGTATCCCAGTTACTTGTCCAAATTGTCCGTTCATTCAATAAATAGTTGATGCTCCAGCTCTATCTTTTTGTATTATTTGCCAGCAGAAAAATCCTAGAGGTGGTCCAGTGATAACCCGAGCTTTTATCATTTAAAGTTGGCAAGCTGGGACAGGTGGTACCCAGGGGATGGATGATTACTGGAATGGTTAACAGGTGAGTTATTCAGCAGGGTGAATGTCAGCTGTGAGGGGAGAACAACTGAAAGTCTGAGGACAATTCTAATAATGTGTTGAATATACATGGGCAAAGAAGCCAAGTTTTAAGGCTGATAACCCAAAATAAACAAGTATTTCTGTTGTGAAACTACAACAGGTAAGGCAGGCGCACTGCATGAGGAAACTGTAATCCAAGAACCAACCATCACCACAATCATCTTTTGACCTCAAACTTTGTCGTCTTTAGATTAGATGTACATAAAAAGGCTATGCTGAAAAAAATGTATTATTATTTATTGGTTTTGTCATGTACGGTGTTCCACAGTTGAGTCACTTTTTTGTTTCGAGATTTTTGGCTGGTTTTCTCTTTGACTATTGATATCCTGATGTGTGATTATCTCTAGTTTCTCTCTTTTTTTAAAATATCCCTATATGGGACCTTTTGGGCTAGAATATGTAAAAAAAAAAAAAAAAAAGAAAAGTAACTATGTTGACTTATGATGAAGACATTTTAATGAGTTGATATATTTTAGTATATCTATCAGTGTTGATATATATATATATATCAACACTGATATATATCAACACTGATATATATATATATATATATATATATTATATATATATATATATATATATATATATATATATATATATAAAATAAACATTTTTATGCTTTGCTTTGAAAAGTGCCATATAGATGAAATATACTTGATGCTACACAGATGAGCTTTAGAACAGCCGCTAGTGACCCTTTCTATTTTAGTCTGTCTTTTCTAACCTTGTTTTGTTCAGTCTATAGTTGATCCAGAAGCACTTTTGGCACTCAATGTCATATGACCTGTTGTTATACCTTGAAACCTTTTATGCACTTAACTAAAAATGTACTGCTTGTTTGAAAGCAGACATGTCCCACTTCTCAAAAGATGTCATCATAACTAAAATAATTTTTATGATTTACTTGCAATTATTTATTGCCATGGCTTATTTTTTTTTTGTAAACGAGCATTAACAATGTACATTAACATCTTTGTATATTAGGAAGGTCTGAATCGAGAATAAATAATTTCCTGCGTATGCTACCCAAAATTGAAATGCCAGAAAGATGTCAGCAGCCTGCTGACATCACCATGCATTGGAGACTGTGATGGGGGGGGAGGAGGGAGGGGAATCCTAAAATTAGATTCATATTTTAAAAGTTTCATATCGGTGCAGATATGGTGCTGGAGTTCATGTTTCACATTAATCACGAAGTGTCGGGGACATTACTCAGACCTCTGTCATGCATATGTAATAACCCATCAGCCTTCCATCGGAAAGCTGAGACAAATTTCTCCCTGAAAAGAAAAAAAGCCCCATTTCATGCAGTTTTTCTTTCCTCTGAATTTCTGTGTGGATGTATGTCTGTTAGGCTGAGCACCTTATATATCTAATGACACGCAATTAGTTAAGTTAATTTGTTTACCCGATATGCAGTGTTCGAACAGAATTTCTGATGATTTATTTTTCCAATGAAAGGAGGCATCAGAAGCATCTGTTTGCAATACATTGGAAATATAAACCAGGTTTTATACGGAGCGATGCACTGGATAAAATATGTTCTCATTTTTTCTACTTTATATCTCAGCTGCACTACAATGACGAGACAATACCTTAGTGGCCCTACTGTACTGGCACCTTTGTCCATAAATCAGTATGTAGGAGTTTATGGGACATTTTTGTCTTCTCACCCTGCAGCTGCTCAAGGCAGAAGTCCTTGTCCTGAACAGATTCACAAGATTTTTATTTATTTTTTTCACAAAGGCCTGAGGACATTATGTGATTAAAGAAACATCACCAGGCTGGTTTTACTCACATTTATCTGGCAGATTCCATTTTTTTTGTTCAATTAGTTACAATTTCTAAAGGCCCCAAATGTTTTGTTCACCTGGAACAGAGTTTGTCCATAATCGTAGTCGAATTTGTCATTCATAAAACTTGCGCTAAATGTATAATTTTTGGTAAGGGGACCTGGATTCAATTCAAAATATATGTGTGTGTAATTTAAGCATTCATTTAGCTAATTAAAATAAATAAAAAAAGTTAGCAAAAAAAGCTGTTTTTTCACAACATATTCATAGAAAGTTTAGCGGAAGGAAAAAGTGCATTTGAAAAAGATGCATAAGCAACGTGGATAATCACAGCTTTGAGAAGGGCTGCTCCGGGGAATTCACCTCACAGGCGTCTCAAGGAACAGGTTGTTTAAGAAAGTCTCAGAGTCTTAAGAAAGTGGAGGCACAGAGTCCAAGTTTGAAGTCCAGGATGAAGTTCCCACATTTGAGGAACCATGTCATCTGTGGGCGTTGGTTTACTGTGTTTTATCAACTCCAAAGTCAGCGCAGCCATCTACCAGGAGCATTTTGTGCTTCCCTCTGCTGACGAGTCTTACAGAGACGCTCATTTAATTTTCCAGCAGGAGTTTAGACCTGCTCATAAAATAACCTTCATATCACTGTGACTTGTTGGCCAGCAAACTCTTCTGACCTAAACCCTCATAATGAATTTATGTCAAGAGGAAAATAGGGAAAAAAAAAACTGACTCAACGCTGCAGATAAGCTGAAGGGCGTTAATAAAGCTACCTTGGCTTTTTAACACCTCAGCAGAGTGACAGGGCGACTAATTCAAAGCTGTTTCACACTAATATAGTAAGTCATGCAAAAGGAGCCCAGACTAAAATATTTTACACATGTGTGACAAAGTAAGTCCATGTGGGGCCACGTTTTTACATTATGAAGTCTTTTTATAATTGGTATTCTGTAATATTCAACAATGATGAGAAGTCATTTTTATAAGCAGATAACAGATAACTTGAGGTAGAGACAACTCCGTCTTACATTCGTTGAGACAGAGTTGTAGGCAAGACCACATTTTCTTCCTATGCCACACTTTTAATTGACTGTTTCTCCTCAACCCCGAACTTGTATTCGCCGTGCATTTAATAAACAGCCTCCATTCCTCGCTGCTGTCCGGGCCAGGTTTTGATACAGCGCCGCCACACGCCGGAGTACTTGGATTGGCTGAAGGAGCAAGGTAGTCCGCAGAGACGGCTCCTTCCCCGGGTTCAGTCCCGCCAGTGAGACGCACACGCCGAGAAAAAAGGTTCGGCTGAGCGGGACTCTCTCCGCGTGTTGGACTTCGGGCTCGGCGAGGGAGCATGAATCCACCTTCAAGGCATCGATCCGCACATCATCCGAGCAAATCCGCTGAACCTTTGAGAGGAAAATCGCACGGAGTCCGGTTTTAACGCAAACATCCTCTCTCGCCCTCTGACGGAGGACGATGCGCGCACGTCTGATCCTATAAACTGTCTGTCACATGTGCGTGAGGAAGAAGCAAACAAACAGTCAGTGCGCTGGAGAGACGTCTTCTGCGGAGCCCCGCTGTGCGCTCTTGGCTGCTGTGGAGGCTGATACCTGGACGGGGACGCGGCGCACAGAGGGAGGATAAAGCGAGTTGGAGATACATTTACTCAGAGACTCGGACTTGCCTCAGAGCGCAGGTTGACTCCTCATCATGGGCTGCGGCGCACAGACTGACAGAGGAAGGGGAAGAGTGACGGGTTCCCCCCCGGAGATGCCGTCCGTACCATGGCTTCTGCTCCTTCTCCTGCTGGATGTAGGATTTGCTCAAGGTAAACTTTAATGTAAAGTGCGGACTTTACGACTGGTCAAAGTTTCACGCACGCTTTTTTTTTTTTTTTTTTTTTTTTTAAGCTCCGGAGTGGTTGTAGTGGTCGAGGTGGGGAAAAACACCCACAAAGTTTAAGTAGCAATGTTTTAAGTCGCGTACGCAACTTTTGGGATAGAGTTATAAAGTCGGTCTCTAATCTGCCTGGTAGATGAATGTCTACTGAATACTAAAGTCATTTAGGGTCAATTCACGTTTCCTGGATCCGAACTGTATTAATACTTTTTATGCCGGTGGATCGGTCAAAGATTTGAATGGGATGATTTTCCTTAGAGTTGCTTTGGTGAGTAAGAAACTAATAATAATAATAATAACACTTTTTTTTAAAAAAAAAATACATTTATATACTTTTTCATTTATCAAAAATAAAAACAACATCCTCCGTTTCATAAAGCAATTAGACCAAGCTACTTTGAAATAGTTATAAAATAAAATAGACAAAGTTTAGTAGACTTTGTTGCATACATTGTGTTGACTTGTACTTCAGTAAAACTTAAAAGGACTCCCTCTTTAAATTAAAATACTGTTTGTTTTCCATCGTTTTTTTTATTATTGTCTGGGAAAAAAAAAGTTCGAATCAGCAGAATCAGCATGAGGCATGTAAAACCTGGTGGATCGGAGATATGAACCAACTTTAACTCAGTCAGTGGTATGTAGGTCAAAAGTAGGAAGATCAGATAAATCTTCAACTATCTTTTTATACTTTCAGCAAACAAATGTGGGACTTTATGCATACGGTATAAGCAAAAACATATAAATAATTACACATTTTTTACTTAAATTTATATGTTTAAGGATGCAACTCATTATTTTTAAAAATTGTAACCATGATAACCATCAAGCATTTTAAAAAATTCAATAGTTTTCCACCTCTTTTGGTCGGTCTTCACTTTCCATTGATGTTTTGGGCAAACTGTAGTAGCTGTCAGTCACAGAACAAAGCTAAACCTTAAACACTTGAAGGTATTTACTTAATCCTCTTGTGGATGAAATTACCTGTCAAAGGGCTGTGAGAAGAGAGCATCTGTTTGATGCTTAATTGTTCATTATGTGTCTGTGCATGTTTAAGTACCGGTCTTGAATAAAGCCAGGTGGTCTCTCAACTGTATATGGGTATTTTACCGTATTAAATGTCTGCGGTCTTCGAGAGCCATGCGAGGTTATACTGGCAACTCAAGCACTTATCGTGTGGCAAGGATTAGGGTCTGTGAGCAACCTTATCTAGCTCCTCCAAATTGTCATCTCACTCCTACATTGTTAATGAGCAAAACGGGGTTGGATAAAAAGGGAGAGGAAGAACAAAATACAGGCCAGACACAGCTTCTGAAGGGCAGGGCGAGATGACATAATACCCTTTCCAAAACCCCGGAGAGCTCTGTGTCATTGACTGGATGGGAATACGAACAAGGTTCCTCTCTGTCCATTAAGAAGTCGATAGAGCAGGAGAACATTGTTTGAGCTTAATTAATGGGCTTAGCTATTTTGGGGCCCTGATGAGCTGTACACATTTCCAAATCGCTTGAGAGATGCTTCTTCAGTGTGAAACTACTGGTGATTAAAGTGGCTCGCTTACAGACGCTTACTCGCAACACAGTTCTGTTCCTGAATGGCTTGTTTGCGGGTTATCAGAACACATCTTCTGCTTCTGTGCACTTGTATTTGTTTCATTTTTTAATTTTCTTTGAGGGATCTAACTCAATCCAATAATCAGAGTGCTCTTTACTTGGTTGAAGCCTCTCCAAAAGAGAGACGTTGAGACAGATTTCAGCAAGAGCTTTGTGACAGTAGCTTGGTTAAGAACTCCTGTTGGGCAAACAAATCTGTCTGCAAGTTTCCAGGAGTATCTGATGGGTTTCAAGTAGTTTTTCTTTTAACTCAACATAAAATCACAGTTCTGAAAAGCGTGTTTCATTAGACAAAGAAAAACTTATCTGAAGTGTTTTCATATTTGATTTCTTTTTATTTTCATGCCTGACCTTAAGGTTGACATTTATGTAGTTCATCTCTGCATTAGCCACAGAGGTGCTGAGGGCCATCCTGGGGATTAGTTCAGTTTTTCCATACGGCTGCTCTTGTGCCTTCCTGCTTCTCTCTCACCCTGCTTCTCTCTGCTTCCTGAAATGTGTCCTCTGAGGATTCTTTATAGAGGGAAAGTTAAAGGATATTTGATACATGTATGGATTATAAACCATCATGAGTCAGTGTGCTGTGAGGCTTTGCTGTTTACCGCAGATCACAATCCTGTTCCGAACAACCCGGGTTGCTGCATGGAGTGAAAGGGAATGGTATTTTCATTATTATTATTATTCTAACAGGCTTCCCTGGGGCCTGACAAACTAGCTCCCTTTGGTCTACTAACATTACAATCATCTGGGTCATTTTTTAAGCTGAGCTTATGCACAATAAGCACATTGTGTTATAAATTTTTCCCCCGTGAGCTGACCGAAATGACAGCTTCAAATTCAATAAATTAAACGTAACTGAAGAATTCGAATGTAACTGATGTAAAGAGAGATTAGGTTTGCAGTGCGCGCACGTTATAGAAGGGAGCTGGGAAAGATTGTCTGCACAGTTTGGCTTCAAGGGGGCAGAGCTACATGCTGGTTGCTAGCTAAGCCACAGATGGAGCGTGGTAGCGAGCGATAATTACTGTGAAAAGTGGCTGCTGAGCTTGCTTCCCTGCACCACTTGATGTCATGTACTATTGTTATGAAAGCAAAAAATATAGACGTGTGCTATTTTAGGGTCGGGAACAGTTCTTCGCTCCCTCATGTGGGTGAGGATACCTTGTGGTTGGCTGGTGGAGGCGGGATACTGTGGCTGCCATGTTTACAGTTGGCCCTGCCGCGAGGCTCACTGTTGTACTGTTATTTGCTGAAAAATTCGGTTTTGTTCCTTTTAATGTTCATCAGAGTCATTTTTCTTTTTCACTTGTATCACGGCAACATTGTTTTCTGTCTCCCCTTATTTTGCTTCTTTTCACAGCTTTCACTTTCACGTTCAGTTTTGAATTAAGTGCTAAATTGTGGCTTCAAATACTTTTTGAACACATCCTAATATAACCGACTAGACTGCATGACCCTCAAAACCAAAAGAATTAGAAAACATGACCTATCTGCATCACTTTGAGTATTTTTGCTCCTTTCCTTTAGTTTCCTGCAGTTTAGTCATTGCATTTAAAGTATTTCTGTGTTTTACAGACATCTGGCTAATACTGTAGATATTAGCTCTCACAAAGCACCAGCCATTTACACAAAGCTCCTCCTCTGAGTTGCAGTCCCAGGCCGAACTTCTGCCTCACCTCTCCCTACTCAGCTCCTCCACACTGGCAGCGGCAGCAGCAATTTGCAAACACCTGGTGGAACTGAGTCTGCTGAGCTCATCATCCAAACTACTTCTCACTGCAAACAACCCAAAGAATGGTTGTCAACAGCTGGGCGAGAAGCATTTCTGTGAGGGCGCACTGAAGGTGGAGTCATGTTTGATATTTACAGTATTGTTATTAGTACAGGTAACTTAGTAACTTGCTATGTGTCTGGATTGTACATAATACCACCGAATCAAATCACCATTCAATTTCATTTCAGTGCATATTTAATGACATTTCACAATTTACAGCATTTGGAAAAACTATAAAATTCTTCCTGGTGGAACATTCTAGTAACCACGTTAAAATATGGAGTAAAAAAAAGTATCCCCCATCCAGTCCAGTGAGTCAAACAACTTCTTTTTAAATGTTGCTCTTCCATGTTTCTGCCACATTTTTTTATTTGCTTCTCTCTCTGTGGAGATGCCTGGAAGCCAGCAAAACTTGACTAGTGAAGGGTATAATAGAAAATCAGAAAACTCTTGTTCCTTCCAGAGCAGTACTTGAAAAGCAAAATAGGTGAGATGAAGGAGATTGTAAGGACGCAGGTAAAGGACAGAAAGGTGAGCAATGAAGAGAAGGGGGAGCTGTTGTTGGCAGAGGCAGGGAGAGGGAAGGGTGAAAGCAGTCGGACAGAAGAGGAGAGGAGAGTGTCATTAATCACCCTGTGTGACACTCTCAACTACAGGGGAGCTTCACAGTGCAACATTCACTTCTATTAGCAGTCCATTAGCAGAGCTCTGCACAAGTAGCAGCGCTTGACAGGTAGGCCTGTGCCAGAATGGCTGACCTGTGTGCCTTGACAACGCATATTACTTCTGGACTGTGTGAATGCGTGTGTGTGTGTGTTTGCATCAGGTGCAGAATGTCAAAGTGCACCACAGGGCAGAAATTACCTTGACATATTGTGGCAAGTTTTGCCTTTTCGTCTATGGAAAGGAAATGAAAATAATTGTTTAAAAGGTCCCACTTTCAGTTACACTACTCAGTGAGATGGGAGATAATGATCCTAACAATAATGATGGTGGTGGCGGCGAGCTGATTCCCTACCTGTGATTTTTGCCTTTGCTGCTCTTCAAAGTTGAGATGATGCATTAGAGGTGCACCCATTTGTCATTCAAAGCCTTGCATTGCCTCTTGGTATCCAGGAGCCCTCTGATTATGGGATTGTAGGCAAGGAGAGAGGTTGTGTGTGTGTGGGGGGGACCACTGTTCCTGCTCTAGATCCTCTGTTCGTTTATGATTAGAGATCGGAGCCAGCAGTCAGAAAATCTGGGGTTGGTGGGGGTGAGGGAGAGGAGGACAAAGCCAAAGGGGGAGAGAGAAGTGATTACGAGTTAAGTGGCCCTTCTCATGCCATTATAAGCAGCAGGGCTGACAGAGCACATCATGAGTGAGAATAAGTACACACTCCACTTCTGCCCTTTAATTTGGCATCCTGGCCTCTCCCCTGGTGTTCAACCACTAACGTCCACCTACATTTTTCTGTCCCTAATTGGAAATCAGCCACGTGTCTTTGCCAGCACAGCCACATACAGGTGAATTCACAAGTTAAGTGACTTTCTAGCGAGGCTGTTTATGACTTTTTATATGTCAGTAATTATTTATGTATTAATTTGAGAAATACTGGCTCATAACCTTATTCTCATTTTCTTTTCATGTTTGTCATATAATCAAGTCATCAAATTTTCAGATGAACAAGTGGACCAACCTCTCTGGAGCTATTGAACAAGTACCCACCTTTAAATAACCGAGCGTCATTATGTGCAGTAATTTGTGTTGGAATGATCATATTGATTGTCTCCAAACTAGTCCAGACACCACATTTTCTGCACAGGCTTAGACTGTTTGGAGTCCAGGATAACGCTGACCTTTTATAATGCATAATTAGATATGATGTATGTGCCTGGTATGGCTCACTCACTGTGTAATCTTAATCTAGAATTGCACATATGGTAAAAACATAGATGAAAATAAATGGGCCAAACTATCAACCCCCTCCCTTGTAGTCAATCTATTAAATCACTGAGATGAAACAGGCACAGAAGATGCTGAAGGACCCATCCCATGTCCTGTATGGAGACTGGTATCATCTACTACCGACAAAGAAATGTTACAAATCTATCTGCTGCACAAGCAATAGTTTTAAACAATCTTTTCATCCAACGTCTTTCTAAATCTGATAACTTTCTTGATTTTTTTTTTCTTTTTAAACTAATTTCTTGTTACCCCATCTAGACAATCTGAACTTTATGGAATATTTATACTTTATATTTTTATTTTTGTTGTTGTTGGTATGCATGTGACCTTGTAGTCATTGTACACTTGCCCCTCAATGAATTTCCCTCAGGGAGAATAAAGTATCTCTTATATTCTCCTACAACACCTGAACCTTTGTTGTTGCCCTCAATGTCTTTCTACAGTATCAGTTAATTTTGTTCAGTTTGCATGCAACCTAAACAGAATTAAAGAGGCCTCTGTAATGTTACTTTGCTCAGGGTCACTATAAATAGCGCAATGTGCTGATTAAAAGGCCAATGCAGTGAGGTTATTTCCCCGATGTCCTTTAACCAAGCTACCTATTCCAGCATGCAACATGGAACAACCTTGGTAACTACTGCTGTAAACGGGAAGCAGGGGCACAGTGTGGCACAAATATGTAATCCAACATTTAGAGCAAAACATGCTTCAAAATGTTCAGTTCATTCAGATTTTGGATTTAAAAAAATATCAAAATGATCTATGTAACTTCTGAGTAAAAAATCTGGTGAAAAGATTGTAGTTTTTAATGTTTTTTAGAGAGTGTTGTGAACTACTGTGATTTAACACTGAGCAGGACTGTGTGTGTGGCTTTTTCAAAACTGGAAAACAAGCATTTCACTCTGCAGTAAATTTGGAGCTACATTTTAACCCCTGCCTATTTGCAGTTCAGTATTCACAGATTCACCTATTCAGGATTTTTTTCTGTAACTCATAGCTTCACATTATTTGTGGAAACCCTGCCTACTTTCTCCCTTTTGCTACTCGCCACGCTACTGGCTGGCATTTGCAAAGCAGCCAATCCAGGGGTGGCATTTATTTTCTTTCATGGAAGTAATTGATTGATAATTAAACATCTAAACATGACTTTTGATTTTATTAAATGTTTAAAAAGTAACTTACACATTTTAGGGGCAGTAGTTCAGTACTATCAACCATTGAAATAAAAACCTATAAAATTTTTCTTCATAAAATTTGGCGTTCATTGTGAGCTTATGTCTGCAATACGAGCTGACTGTATTTTAGAAGTCCGTAGACTTATTTACGTCAAATCCTGGTGGACCCAGTAATGTGACTCCTTGTTGCAATTAAGGAACATTAATGCTAAACTCAGGCTATGCATTTTCTTCAGGAAAAAGTCCCACATACCAAAGAGGCAGTAATGAGGTGATCTCAGAGATGATTCATCACGCCTGAGTCACGGACACAGCATGGAGTTACCTGAATTATGATGTTTGTTTAGAAATCCATCCTTTTCTTGAAACATGAAACACAGCTACCGTCTTTCACTCAGTCCTCACTGTCTGATGAAACTAAGCCTCTTTTCTTTGCTCTCTGCTGCTTTGTGCTCCTTCACACAGCTCTGAGTGCAGCGCAAACATAGAAAATCTTCTTGGAAAAAGGATATCTTCATTATAACACCATCTAATGAAGATATTAATCTTCGTTGGAATGAAGAATTTATTTTTGCTAAACCTCTTCACATTTATTTATATCCTTAAATGTGTTTATTTCTGTTTAGACGGAACTAGGTTTCCATTTGCTGATCCCTCTGCTTGTGGAGGGTTGTGGTCTTTATATGTCAGCAGAACAGAAAGAGGAGTTGGGAAGGGGGGGTAAGTGAGGGAGTGCTTGTGGGACCCCCCTTGTCCCGGCTGAAACATGAGAGCAGGAGACCAAACGTTCCCCATTTCCTGTCTCGACTTTATCAGCATCTTGCTCTGTGTTATTTCTACACTCTTAAAGCATCTGATGAAAGTCTTGCCTCAGATAAATGTTTGTGCCTCCTTGCTTTTTACGGGGCTCAAATGAGATACTTTATCCTCATGCCGCCCCTCCTTCTTTCATTCTCTTTTTACCTCATTCCTGTGTCTGCTTTTGAGATCCCGCAAGTGAAGTTCAGAGTCTCTGGTTTACATTATGGTTGCTTAAAGATGGGCTTGGGATGCCTTAAAAGACAATAATTGTTGTTCTGCTGAAGGAATACACTTTTACAAGACTTTGGGGAGGGGCTTTGAGGAAAAAGAACCTTTGTTGAGTTAACTACATTTCTGCTGAGTTTTGCTGAATATAATTACTTCCACCTACATATAGGTCAGTGATACTTCACAAATGAGAAGTAATTCTTCTTTTTCCATCCTTGACAGTTCACACTCTTTTTCATTCTAGCTCGTGTAAGCTGTGTGTTGCAAAGGTTTTCACAACCATTGAAGTTTTAGTGTTTGGTCAACTACAAACTGTAATTTATTTTATTAGGATTTAATGTAGCAACCCAACACAAAGTAGTCCATAATCATAAAATGGAAAGAAAATTATAGATTGTTTTCATAGTTTCTTTGGAAAGAAAATCTGAGTTGTGTGACACAGTATTTCTAATTATACTAATATTCCTGAATAAAATCCAGTGTAGCCAATTGTTTACTTGTGTGCAATCTGAGTGTCGAAGACCAAGCAAATCTGCCAAAAGAAGTGCATTGGCCTACACTTAAAAGCCTGGCAAGGAGATGGCTAAATACCCAAGAGAGATGGATTTGGAGAAGATGTAGAGAAACTGCTTACAGAACAACTATTAGCTGTGTACTTCTAACAATTGTAGACTAGCGAGAAGAAAGCCATTTTTTTAAAGGTTTTATTGGCCTTTATTTGATAGCTTTAAATTTACAGGAAGGTGGGTAATGAGAGAGGGGGGAAGACATGCAGCAAGGGTCGCCAAGTCCGGGAATCGAACCTGCAACGGCTGCGTCGACAACTAAGACCTCCATATGTGGGTTGTGCTTGGGGGTGTGCCACCACAGCACACCCCCAAGAAAGCCATTGTTGAATGAAAGTGGCAACATTGTGCTGTAAGGATGTTTTTATTTAGGAAACACAAGGATCTTTATAGAGTTGACGGGAAAATGGATGAAGCTTTATGTAGGGCAATCCTGGAAGAAAACCTTTTGGAGGTTGCAAAAGATTTGAGACCTGGGTAGAGGTTTCAGGAGCACAGCAATTCTATACATACAACCAGATGGCAATGGAATCATTAAGTAAATATATATTGTGCTATAATAGCCCAGTCGACGGCCTAAAACTAATGTGATCATCATTGACAAGTCTGGAAACTTACTGTTCACAGATGCCCAATGTCAGATCTACACAAGCTTAAGCTGCTCTGTAAAGAAGAGTGGGCATAAGTTTCAGTCAAAGCCTAGATGTTTACAGCTGGTGGAGACAGAGATGTGCTGTTGTAAATGCAGCAAACAGTGCTTTTGCAAGCAATTGACATAAAGGAGGCTGAATGGATGCCGTTTTCTATTTGAAAAAGTTGAAAACTAAGAATGATTTCCAATGCTTTGTGTTGGTCAATTACACAAAATCCCAGTAAAACAGTCAGAGGTTGCAATATGTCAAATTCTAAAAAAAAAACAAACAAAAAACCCCCCCAAAAAATATTCAAGGTGTTTGAATGCATATGTTTCTATGCATCTGTCCTTATGAAAACAGCTCTCTGTCTTTGTGTGCACGTTATTGTTTTTCTGCACGCGTTTTTGTCCAGTAATAACTGGCTTTGAAAAAAAGTCTGCTTCAGAGAAAACTGTCTGAACAGCAGACCGTTCCTCTTTGCAAAATCAATCTTTCTCATAATTCCCCACATTTTTCTTCCATCTGTTATCTACCGAGCTGCCAAGCAGACTTTTAAATGAAGCAGACCATTACCAGAGGGCAGAATTAAACGTGTGTCATGATGCCAACCTGCAAAAGTTGTTTTTACTGAGTGAAATGAGGTGCTAAATTAAAGCTTCTCAACTGGTATGTACTGTTGTACGAATAATCCCCACTAAATACATCATCAAGGAAGGGTCAGAATACAAACACACACCTACTTTTTCCAGATTTGTATGTTTTTGACTTATATTTTGCATAAGCAACTGAATCCTGCTTCGCTGGTCTTTTTTGGGGATAATTATTCTTCACAAGTCTCAGCATGCTCAGTGGAATTCAACATCGCAGAAACCCCCCCCCCCCCCCCCCCCCCCCCCCAAAAAAAAACTGTGTAATAGCAGACTTAACTACCTCACCATCAACCACCCCACCGCAGAGCTCCCACCAACCTTAACACCCCACTGTGTGACCTCTTTTCCTCAGTTTTGGCTTTGTTACCGTGACTCCAGTAATAGTTTGCAACTTGAGATTGCTGTTGGGTGTCAGCACTTTCCTGTGTTTGTACAACATGTGTGTGTGTGTTTGCCATATCTCCATGATCAGTCCCTGGTGACTTAAGTGCTGGCAGACAGTGCATAACTGGGGTAAGCTCAATGGGTCTCATTTAGACGGGACCCAGACAGAAGCCCCAGTGGTGGAAGATTACTTTATTACTCGTAACATGTAAAGTACACCACCGAGGCTGCTACATTTGTTGGCTCTGTCAGAAAAGAGCAAATTGTACCGCGTTGTTCTTGTTGTAAAGTTGTGAGAAATTTCTAATCTGGCACATCGGACGGAAAATGAATGGCTCTGCGGCCTTTGATTCCCATGCATTCTTTTTCGGTTAATGAAAGCTATGGAAATGAGCTTAATAATTGAAACCAGTTCCGCTGATCTGAAAGTTCAAGCAAATGTGAGAACTGCATGATGTATTAACACAAGCCGTAATACAGCTGCCCTCAGGTTTCTAGCAGCTTCATATTTTTGTATCTGCACAAAGGATGTGCTCAGTAGCTGAAAATGTGCTCACTTCAATTCATTATGAATCGTAAAAAATATTACTCAAACATCCCTGTTGGCGGAGGAGAGCTCCCAGCTGTGCATTTGCCCCTTTCAAGGAGTTACCCAAACAGTAGGCAGAAAGTGAATAATGGATGTTGTTGTGATGATTGCTTCAAAATACTTTTGGAGAAAGCAAGAGATTCTTCCAAAGAAGGTCGAATGTCTGAATAGACTCAATCTTCCACACTGATTCATTCAGCAAACACAACTCTTGTTTACTGTGTAACCTCCACAGGCTGCTAATCCTTCAAGAAGCAGAACCCAAAAACAGTGGGGCTCAAATCTACTGTGATGTGCACGCCGCTATTAAGGCTTTTTGAACATCATGCGTCTCAGATTAGAAGAGGACATCAGTGGTCAGTGGTCTGCTTTAGGGATTTTGTTTGTACATTTCAAACAGTATTAAAGATATTTACAACAAAGAGTAAAGAGTCAGTTTTATGGAACAATTGAATCCACAGTTCAGTGATCTTGTGATGTGATTCCATCTTTTATATTGTAAGCCTCTTTTACAGTTTTCCCCTGTTTTCTCTATTCTTTTCTGATTTCTGTTTTATGAAATGTGGCATAGATTTAATGAACTAAAGTGGCTCCGAGCATGAAAAGTTGACACAAAAAAAAAGATTATATGGAAAATATAGGGCAAAGAAACAGGGTATAGCATTATCCTTCTGGCAACTGGTAGGTTTAAAAAAAAAAAACTTAACATCTCTGCTTTCTGTTTGATGTCTTGTCAGTGTGATTAGCATGTGTGTGAAAAACATATGTAATACGCATTATGTCTGTGGTTTAAACAAGCTAAACTGATAAAAGCATATTTCAAGATGACTACCACTGCATAAATGTACATTTTCAATATACATAATCAAGTGGCATATTTGCTTTTGAAAAAATATGAATTTAATTCTGGTATCTGGGATGCTTTGATCAGGATTTTTGTCCTTGATAGCAGTCTGAGTCATTTAATATTAGGTATTTACTGAAACCTAATCCCAATCCTATTTACAGTCTCGACTATGTTTGTCTCTTGTCAGCGAGACATTTTGTCCCAACTGGAGTTTTTGTAGGTTAGCCTCAATATGCTGTTTCACTGGGCTTTCTTCAATATGATTTAGCATAATTTATCATTTCGTTCCTGAAGATGTTTATAACTTGACGTATACAGCTTCACTCTTCTGTAAATGCTCTTCTTATTTCTTCTTAGTTTTTTTTTTTATGTGGAGCAGTCTGTCAAAGTGCTAGGCTAAATCTAACATCTATCTGTTTTAAGACAACTTGTTGTTAGGTTGACTTGTGCCTCATTTCAGTGTACTGTCACTCAATGGTGACTGTGCAAAACATATAAAATTTTTTCTCCTGTGTCTAAACTTTAAACACCATAAAACATGAATGGCGTTCCACCTCTGCCTCCCACATCAGAATCTGTCTGGGAATCTCTAAGCATCATGGGCGAAGCTGGTTGTATGAAACAATGAGACAGAAAGCTGCAGCAGCCATTACAATCCTTCTTTAATATTAAAATGTCAGGGAAACCCAAGTCTTTTCCTACTGAATATAGTGCTTGGCTATAATACCTTTTTTTTAAAACCATGCAGACAATATTTGGGCTTTGATTTTTAAAAACTGGTTATGTGAAATGCAGCTGCATAGTTTGCCAGCTAACGCTATGGGTATAACTAAAATAAAACTACAGCTTTTTTTCATAGTTTATCGGTTTAAACTATGGTAAATTATTTGTAAATCCCTGAGGTTATTCTCAGCTGCCGCTAAAGAGGAATCAGAATCCACACAAAACAGAGTTTTTTTGTGACAGAGAGAAAAATGGACAACTGTTGGTGGTTATATTTGTATTTAGATCATATTATATAAATATATGAACAAATCTTGTAGCAATAAACAAAAAAAGACAAACAAACAAACAAAAAATTGTCCAAGACTGTATGTTAAATATTTTTTTGAGTTTATTGTTGTTGATAGGTGTAGATTATGAGTTATTTAATGTAAGGTAAAACGTGTGACAAATACTGGATGAACTGTTGTGTATTTGTGGTTTGAAATAAAACATTGATTTCAAAGAAACATGATACCAACACAGCATTTTGATAAAGCCAAAATGACTTTAGCTGTCATTTTTATTAAGCTTCACCACTACATTAGTAGAATTACTTAAAACTACTATCCTTCAAAAAGAGAAAAAAATATTAGCAGATTCTTCATTGTCATTATCTAATGTTTTGGCTATTCAAATTGTGCCTGCAAGTAGTTACAGAGAGATAGCATGAAAAGAGGGAGTGAGAGAAGCGATGATGGACTCCAGCTGCTCTCGAGCAGGGGCCATCTTAACCGCTAATCCGCTGGAGTGCCCCCAGATATCAGGGACTTTCAAACATGCCCATCAATTTCTATAGGAGGGCTTTGAAGGATTGTTCTCCCTGTTGTCAAAATGATGAAGAAACGAGATCCTAGTTTGGGAAAAAAATTGACCAAGCTCAGTGAGATGACAAGACTGTTTCTCCAGTTCCAGACATCCATAAACCATGACTCCATACGGTACACCAGCTGCGCTGGAGTCAGCACAGTTACTGTAAACTGATACACAGTAATGGCTTGCTGCAGATATGCTGGAGCATGTGGAGCGGAAACCGATAATTCAGTGGTGACACACTATGCATAGGGGTTCCCATGGTCTTTAGGCTGACGTGAGGTAAGCTGATCCGTCAGGTAAAAGAAGAGAGGGTTACGCTGAGGAGGTGGGGAGCACGAGGAGAGAGGGGAGGGCTGTGTAGAGGAAAGAGCATGGCATCAGTGCATTGCACCTCCTGATGAGTTTCCGCCGGTAGCTGCTTGTTTAAATCCCAGCGCACACGCTCTTTACGTCTCACTTTTAGAAGGCTTCACATTACTAAATCATGTTTGTTTTTACAAGTCTATCAAAGCCTTACTAGCTTTCCGTTAGCCATGTTTTCTGCTTTTTCGTGCCAAATATTTTATTTAGCATCCCTATGTTCCATGACAAGACCTCGCCAACAAAAGCACCGACGTGGCCTCGGGAAGAATAGAAAGGGGGGAATTGGAGACGAGGAATAAAGGAGTAAGGAACCACTCCTAAGCTGTGGTGGCTTTTACCCAGGAGATGAGCAGACTGGAGGTATCCAGTATTTAGGCACATTAACCCAGAGCTATTCTGGGCTGCTTTGTGTGGTTTGTTTTTTGTTCACGGAAAAGCGGCAAAAAAAAAAAAAAAATCTGGTAAACAAATACAGCAGCATTATACAAAGCAGCATTTTCTGCAAGCACCAGGCACTTTTAAGTGTTACCAGCTCACATGCATATTTCCATTCGCCTGCAATTTCTTGGGAAATTTGGCAGCGTAATCTGAACCTTATTGTCTTTCTTCTCCATGAAACACCAGACACCAGTGAAACCTGGCTTTGGTTTTGACTGCAGGTTTTTTTTTTTCCCTTTATTCGTTTCTTTCTAGTAGTCGCTTTGAATTTAGGGCCACGTTCAAGACAAGGAGGAACCTGAAATTTCCATTTTAGTTCCTGTCAGAACAAACTCAACAGAAAACAGTATTTATGTGAGATTTTTATGGTATGACACGCTTGTGTACAAATAACACAGCATCATTCTATTTTCCACTAACATTTTCTGAAGTTATCACTTGCTACTCCTACAGAGACGCTGGGTAAAATATAAAGTGAAATTTGGGTGGGGCGGGGGATGGTTCTGTAAAATAAAGTTTAAGTCAAAAAAAGAAGAACAGCTTTTAAAGAAGTAGAGTAAGAGACATGGAAAACAGGCTGTGGAAGCATCACAACAATAATGCTCTGCAATAAACAAACAAAACAATGAAGTGTTTTGAGGTTGAAAATGTTTAAAGTCTGGCCAGCATAACATTTTTCTCAACAATTTAAAACAAAAGGCACATTTTGACAATGCGTGATAGCAATGCACTTCCGTAACCCCACATTTTTGGTTTTGGTAATGTTTTCATGTTGGTGGAGTTGTAACTTTTGGAGACTCCCTTTTGTGAAGATAAACTCTCAGTTTTCAGTAGTAGTGTAGTAATTACACTAACCTCTATAGAGTCAGGACAAAGTCTGTGAAACAAGTGTTGCTTTCGTGTTTTCCCGCCTCTGGAGCAACAGGAAGGAAAAAAGAGGAAAGATGGCTCCAGTGGGGATAATTTTAAAACATTTACACTATGAAGCTAAATTAAAATCCCTTCACAGTCAGAAAAAAGTTAAGAACTTTAATCGATGTTGATCTAAATAAATCCTGAGAGACATATCTTGCAAAGTGTCATATTTCTTAAAAGTCTCTCAACAATCC
The DNA here is from genome assembly GCA_033032245.1 of Poecilia picta. NCBI lineage: Eukaryota > Metazoa > Chordata > Actinopteri > Cyprinodontiformes > Poeciliidae > Poecilia > Poecilia picta. Next base: position 14,799,232 of record CM065364.1, on the reverse strand, counting down.
ACTTGGCAAGAATTTTAAGTTAAAGCAAAAATTATGAGTGTGGACTGAGATGATTAAATAACAATTTATTTATTTTTGTAATCAGTTTGATTACAAACCCTAGCCCAATGTTCTTGGTTGATATTGAAATACTTCTTAGAAAAGGGGCCTTTTTCTGGATTAATTTTATATATTTTCTTACTGTGGTAAATGCATTGGAAACACAGGGGGATGATAATGACAGTAAAAACTACAACGGTAAAACGTTTATGTGAAAAGGTTTCTGTGGAACACGCCTACCAAACCAAACCAACTTTATTTATAAAGCACTTTAAAACAACTACAGCTGATACAAAGTGCTGTACATTAAAACACAACATAAAACATAAACATAAAACATAAACAATAAAAACTTACAGTTTAAAAAAAAACAAAAAACCCCCCAGCTAGAACTGCTTCCATTATAAACAGAAAAGTATCAGTTTGCTATGATGTAACATTATGATTATTTCAGTACCAATGTTCTCTACAAAAAAACAACAACATACATTTATTGTTATTTTGATACATAGACTTAAGGAAAAATGTAGAATAAGAGATTGCAGCTTCGGTTTTTAAAACAGGGTCTCCTTTAAGCTTTACTTTCAAAGATTTTTTAATTTTCTCATGACCCAAAGTATTTCCAGACAAGCAGTTTTGTGTTTATTCTCAGCAATTGAAAGAAGCACTAGTCTTTTTCTTTTTTTAGCTAAAAGTCTGGCAGCGCACATCAACAGATGGGGTTGGGGGAAGAATTGAAACTTCTTATTATTCCATGCAACTGGAATAACTATGGTCACTTTTCCTGGTATCTCTAGGAAAGGGTTTCAAACCATATTTTGGTATAAAATTTTAGTGATATTAAAACTTTAGTGTACCTGGATACTGGCAGGCAACATTGTAATGGTCCAAAGACATTTCTAACTGGACCTAATAAATCCGATAAATGCCCCCAGTCATTAACATCCTGCTTTGTCTTTAGTGATATAGTCAGAAGGGCTGGTCTGAAAGGTTTGGACAAACAGGAGAACAAAAGCGATGAGTGATGTGATGGATGTGTCACAATGAGGGGATGTTGCTGTCTACCATCTATCGTTGAATAAAGATTTTTTTTTCTGTGCGCCCTGTCACATCCAACTTGACTCTTCATTTGTCGTCCTCTGTCCCTTTGGTTTCCTGTTTTATTCTGTTAGAAGAAGCTGGGAGCTAAAAGGAGAGGGGTAAAAAGAAAATCTCTGAGCCTGCAAAGAGAATTTTGGAAAAGCCTTAGACAATTATTTTTTACTTCGTGGCCTCAGCTACAAGCAGACAATCTTTGTCCTTTGCATCAGGGTGGTCTCCCGAGAGTGAAGCAGACATTTTAATTCAATCAGCTGCACAACCCCTCCTCCCCCCATCACCACCACCACCTCTCCTAAAACTCACTCATCTAACTTCAGTGATACAATTACGAGCTGCTCTGCATTAGCCATCTTGTTGTGATTATATATGTTTACATGGGAGGGAGGTGTTTACAGAAACTACAGCCCCTTCCTGCTGCTCATTTAGCTACTGGAAAAGTAGAGCTTCAGTGAGATTTAATTTATTTATCCTCTATGGAAAAGAATTATAATGATTCGGTAACAAGCATTGTGATTAGTCTGCCTGTGTTCTTTTCCTTTAGGATGAATGGCACCAGGTTTACAGAGAAAATTGGTGTAATGATTCTGCAGCGACACAGAGGCATATGTTTGTACCTACTGAGTGATCTTATTTACTCTTTTATTCTTTGAGTACAGTTATAGGAAACAACTGAAAGTGTCCAAATATCCATCCATCCAACATAATAGTTTGATGAATTTGATGTTAAATATCCTTTGCCTAAAATATGTCTGACAACGTAAGTTGAAAGTGCAGTGACATACAACATATTTCATAACATTCTAGGGTCTACATTAGCATTGGGATTACATCCTACTTTGCCTCGCATTACATTCCGGATGTTGCGGTATCGGTTTCTTTTTCTTGGAGGGACGGATAATAGATTCCAAATGGGGTTTCTGGCGGACAGCCTTAATATTTTGTTTCAGTACTTGATTAAATAAATCACCTATTATTCTTGCTAGTGTTTCAATTCTGGGATGTTTGTTAAAGTAGTAGGCTAGCGTGGTAGTTTTCTTTTTCTTGATTTGACTCATTGAGATGTTGGCCCATGACATCTTTCAATATGATTCCGTTTGTTTGACTATCAACTTTTTCTCATAAAGTTAGTACTTTGCTTTGAACCTAATAAAGGGTGAAAAAGGTTGTTGGGTTTATATATAATTCAAAATATATTAAACTGCCCTTAGCTTCTTTACACTTAGTTTCTTATTTGTCTAAATGTCTCATCTTTTCATGTTGTGTTGATCAAAAGTTCTCCAAGATTTTTCAGTGTCTAAGAGTTGTCTTTTGACTTGTTTTCTGATTAGTTTTTCTCCCCAATCTTTTCATTTGGCCTTAACAGCAAATTGTCATGAATGTGCTTGTATATAAAAACAAGAAATATGATGTTGAGCAAAAAAAACATATGTAAGTTGTAATTTTCTTTAAGGAAGAGGACTTAACTGTCACCCGCAAAACACTTACTTATGGGCAATTTAAGTGTCCATGAGGACATTTAATGGGTTTTAAATACTAAAGACCCAACAGATGCATCATTTTTCTGTCTTCTGTATTCCTATATACTATTCAGGATTCTCATTCTTGGTTTTGAGATGCTATTTTGTGTCTCTCAATCAGTTCTGCACAGTGTATGTAGTATTTACTCATTAGGGTAAATATAAATTGGAACAAAATGGGTCTTTGGTTTTTAGTTTTATTTATTTTTTTAAATTGATGGTTCACCCACTGGATTTAGTAGTCTTTTATTCCTGAATGACTCACACATAAGAAACAAGGCTAAAAAAAACCAAAGAGTAATCTTTGGAAATAGTTAGGTACCAGGCATAAAATAAATACAGAGCTACTAAAGTTTTAATGACCTCCAGAAAGCATGAATATTTTTAAAACCACTTTAAATGATTGACTACTTAAAGAATGTTTGGTTCTTTAAAAAATAAGAGAAAATAAGACTTTGCTTAGACCTTAACTTACAATTTTTGCTTGGCTGTAATTTTAATCAGTCTCTTTAACTGCATGTGACTTTTAAAAAGAGCAAGCTGAACAATTTGTTTGCTTTTTTCATATTTCTAAGTACCCATGTACCCTCCGCCTCGCATCGTCCCATTACTGCAGCATTCTAGTGATAACATTGACTCACTAATCTCACTGATGGTCACATTCTCCTTTCAGGCAACAGCACTTTGTTTTATTGGTGTAGCTTGATGCGTCATGTTTTGACCATTGTTTACTCCACAACATGCCACTTGTTATCTCCTGCAGCAAATGGCTGCGTCTTTACCAATCTTGTCTGGCTTTTGTCTGCTTTCCTCTCTTCCGCTGGATGAGCAGCCATTTAGTGCAAGGGTCAGGGTTGTAATTGACAGCCACCACTAAACAAATCTGGTCGTCTCGGCGGTAGACCGAGCCCACCTCCCGTCCCCTCCTTCTGGTCTAATCTAACTAATGCACCCGTGTGTGTGCTGGAAAGTGAATTAAGCAGAGAAAACTCAATACCTGATCCATCTGACGGAGCTGCCTGTGTGCACATTAGCAGTTTCTCTGCAGCCTCTGTAATTGTATTACACAAGTTGGCCGCTCTAACGATCAGGCCTTACACACACTTACACACTCATACACACTCTGACTGTTGTCGTTAATCGCTGCCTTTGCTGGCCCCGGAGGCGTGGAGCGGGCCAAGAACGGAGCGATCGAGAGGGAGGATGATGAAGCGTGTATGGTTCAGCCTTCCCTCAAGGCTGACATGAAATGAAATCATAGTCAGAGTGTGTGCATGTGCGTTCACAAATTGGTATATTGCTCCACGTCTTCTTTTGTTTTCGTTGCTCTTTTGTCGAACTTTTTCTATCTGCTGCTTCGCCTTCTAATCAGTGGCTTTTTGGGCGCTCCTGCTGCGAGGTTCTGTTTCTGTCTCTGCTTTTCTTATCCACACTGCATGTTATCTGTGTATTATCAACAGTCTTGCCCCTTTCCAGAAAGCACAGCATGATAAGATGAGCTTACGCTCTCCAATTCTCTCCCTCACTAATCTCCCTTGACCTTATCCAGACCTACGCAAGGTTAAAAAACAGATTTCTCTCTAGTATTTTCTTCATTAAGCATTAGGGATGCGCTGCTAGGAATTTAGCATCTGATTTCAGATCTTTGGTTCCTGTAAAGGATTGGTGCAAGGGTAGTTTTAGCTGATTCCAATTGTCTTTTATAGGAATTGTCATTAACAGAAACGTAGCTTTACTACTGCTGGCACCCATTAACACTATAAGGAACAGGCATCACATTGTGTGCTTCATAAAGTAGTTGCTGTAAAACAGAGTTGAAGTATTTTAATACAAAGATAACAGTTAACATTTTAACCAGATTTAGTGTCCCAAATTAGCAATTAGTGTGGCTATTATCACTAAAACAGTAGCGCATTCTTAAATGCATGGTTCTTTAATTGTGGCACCACCACTGATGGTTATTGGGGATTCTAGTGGAAATTCTCAGATCACTCTTTGACATTGAAGAGATTTGCAAATAGGCAGTTTATTTCAACAGCTATCATAGGTTTTAAACAGATGGCAGCCATGTTGGATTTGAATGCTGGATTGATGAGAAGTGTAAAACTTTCCCAGTAACAGTTCTGACTTTGGAGTATCTTTGGAGTAAATTAAAAATAAAATGCAAAAAAGAAAAACACAAAATTGACCCAAACATACTGGATGAGAACTGAGTTTTGTGTATGGTTCTACTTAGAACTGTGTTTACTGAGCTGAAAAATCTAACACTATGTAGATCATTACCCCTGAGCTTTCCAAAAAAGTAGTCAGAATGTCTAATTCCTGGTTGTTTCATGACAGATGTTAGAGCTCAGAACAATAAAACAGTTGTTTTGCTGTAATTAGTTCAGCCCTCCTGTTATGTGCTGAAAGTCTTGCTCTCTCATCGCCCGAATCAATCACATAACCATCTTAAAAAGTTTTGGAAACTTCTGTTTATTTTTCAAATACCTTTACGTCTCATTTCTTTCTCTGGACTCATTTTTCTTGCCTGACTAATACTTGAAATTGCTGACTTCTCACTTTTCCTCACTAAGTAACAGCATCTACATGGAAAAGTTGAAAGCCTGGTTGCACTCTTAAAGATGCAGAGGAACAATAAAGGACGGTGTTTCTGGAGACCCAGATGTAATAAACAAAATACTCGACCTGATGTAGTTTTTCTCCTTTAAGAGGTTACTGGACTTCATCACCGAGTACCAGAGGGAATGAAGCCCAACAAGGAGATTTTAAAAAAAAAGTACTGTGGAGGTGATTAAGGGAGTTGGTGTGCTGATTTCCTGCATGTTGCTGTGCAGACAACCATTTGCTCTGCCCTCACTAATGGAGACTTCAGCTCCAATCCAAGGAGAGGCTCTTTAAATTTTTATTTATTCTAACAGGGTGATTTATAATGATGAGCCACATACTCTTTCCACCACAGCAGGACATCACAAAGAGTCCTGGGAAGCAGAGAAACTATATATAGCAATGCCATGAAGGGACTTGCTCTAGGCATGAGCTAGTCTAGATAGATAGTAAAAGATGAACTGCAGCTCAAAGCTGCCTGATGTCGTCTGAGAGACCTCTGTGACCTCTGCAGTTCCCGGGGCCGAGTGATATCCTGCTGGCCAGATGACACCCCGTGATCCTACTCCTGGGAACAGGTCTGGTGGGCGTGCACGTGTGCATGCTTGTGTCAGAGTCCCCCAGGGGGGAGTTTTCATCAACTCAGGGAGTAGGTCATCAGATATGCCTGTATATATTCACTGCTATGTCTGTGCACGTTCACCTCTCTCTGTGTGTCTGTGTGTGTGTGTGTGTGATGTCTTTGCCCAAATGTAAGCACGGCTGGGGATGGAGGAGAGCAAGGATGGGCAGGTTTATCGTGGTTATCTGAAAGGTCACTCTGTCATTGTCGAAGGGCACTTTACAGAATCTCCCTGTGGTCACGAAGAGGCAAGATGATCCTGGAGAAAGAGAGGGAGGAGAGGAATGAAAGATATTACCTATTCCATCCTTTTTCACTGTAAGCATCAGCAGGAAAATGAAACGCACAGAGAAGATTTATATTATCTTACACGCACTTCCATCTGAACTTTATGTTTGGTGTGATTTTAGAGATAAAATCGAGCCTTTAATTTCAGATAAATAAATAAAAAAATATCCCAGTTAAGGACAAATATTTATTCATCCTTAAAAGTAATTAAATGTTGCTGGAACTCGTACTATAAATGTTTCTTCAATAAGTTGTTGCAGATGATAATGGTTGTGGGAAGGAAGGATCTCCTGTAGCAGTCTGTACCACAGAAGACGCTGAAGCCTCTGACTTATTATAGCTGAGCAACTGTTGTTTTCATTACCCATTTTTAACCTGTGTAACATATGCCTTGATCCAGTTACAATATTCAGAGTAAGTTGAACCTTAAATCAAAAAAATTGTGTTTGAGGTAGTGCTTGCATCTCTTTTGCTCATTTTCTATGTGCCAAGACCTTATAATGCTTTTATTTACATCCAGATTATTTTCTAAGCTAACAAAACTGAATTGAACACTGCTTTCATGATGGGAAAGGAAAGAAAGACATAATGTAATACAGCAGATCAACTTTAAACTTGAGCTCAGTTGTAATCGGAGAGAAAACGGTGTGAAGGGAGCGACTTATCCTCCTGTGTCAACTGTGTACAAGCCAAATCCCTGAGAAACACTAATCCTACTGGTTCTGCTGGTTATCTCTCCTGCCTCCCTCCTCCCATCATCCCTCAGCAGGTACGTCTCGTCTGCCAAAGGTGCCTCCCTGACATCCGTCTCCTGTTTTCCTGTTCGGCTCACCTACGACCCTTCCAAAACCCAGTTGACGCCCCCATCGGGCTCTGTTTGTTTTCGCAGTTGTGTCTCGGTGACATTAGCCAGAGTAATCCAATTGAAAGCAGCTCAGACTTCTAGCGGGGTTGTGCTAGGCTGAGGCGTTTCCACGGGGATCGCATGGATTCCTAATTAAGCTCATTAAAGCTTGCTATTAAAGCTCGTTAAATCTCATCCTGACATGGCAGCAGAGCTACTGGTGTCTGACTGTGCTGATTCACACACATACACACACACATAGATGCACATAAAAGCACAAATATGCTGACTTACACACTGAATTTACTAGTCTAATGTGCTTGTTGAGAGTAATTAAACCACTCAATCAGCCCTGCAGCTTTATTTGGTTTGAATTGTTGGAAGTGATATAAATGAGATTTTGTAAGGCGTTTCATTGACGATTTTGCTAATGCCAGCAATTGCGCTTATTCCAAATTTTCATAGTCATTTATGAACGTAGTCTGTAAACAGTGCTATCAAAATTCACTTGTTGTCAACTTTAGTAGGATAAGATTTCTTTAAAGTAAAAAAACAACATTTTTTAATGTATGAGTCAATGAGCAAAGTTTAAAACTCATACATTTCCAAAAATAAAGACAGTTTTTGACATTTTTTAGTAGTGATGCACCAGCCTAAATTTTGTGGACAATTTCAAAATTATAGTGTTTGTAAAGTTACAGTTACAGATTTTAACTGCTACGACAGACTGGTGACCTGTCCAGGGTGACCCCGCCTCTCGCCCAGAACGTTAGCTGGAGATCGGCACCAGCACCTCCCGACCCCACTAATGGACATGGGTGTAAAGAAAATGGATGGATGGATTTTAACTGGTTTTGTTTTTAGTTTAAGAAAAATAACCAGACTCAAAAAGATCATTCAGACTACTTTTTTCTAACTTTCCTATCTTAGTTGGCCCTACGTAGTTGTTTTACGTTCATAGTGGAGTTCATGCTTTGTGTAAGAGTACATTAAAACAGGTTTTTGCTAATATTTTCAGAAGTCCAATATTGAATCTCAGAATGACATGGCATTTTAGTTGCAAGTTGAAAAATGGTAAGATTTGCTTTAAAGTCAACCTCTATTACAAGTACAAGGGACTCACAAAGTATTTCTTTGTATTTTATCCAATACAACAATACTCTATATGTGCAGCCAAATTCTATTCAAACTTCTGGCTGCTGTTTGAATGTTTTGTGACCAAAAGTGCAAAACAAGTGAAATATCTTGAATCATCTAACGTCTGCCTCTCTTTAGCAGGATGAACCGTCCACATGTACTCCTGGAAAATACAGTTCTCCTTTCTCGAAGCTTATTACAGTTTTTTTTAATCCTTTCTATGACTTCATTCATGACTTCACACCTCTCTGACACTGACTGGCAAACTTTGAAATGTTTTCACTCAGTAACAGTTTTCATACTGAAAAGCTTTCTTGTCAATGTGGCTGTTTAACCCTACGGTAAACTGTTTCACGGAAAAAAAAAAAAGAATAATTTCAGTAAAAGTTTTTTGACTCAGGTCATGTGGTGATTCCTTGTGGTATTGCTAGACCAAACCCAAACACTGAATGAAAATAAGGATATGCACAGCAAGAAAAACTCAAAAAATTTCTGACTGTTTGAAAGTTTCCCCCAAAGTCTTTCAAGGAATCAAATTCAATCGCTTTCCTATTACGGAGTGTGACAACAAAGAACCAATTGTCTTTATATTTTACTCTTTCACACTCAGTCATGTTATTGTATGCCCTTGACCTAACACTAAATTTACACGTCAATTCCAAATGTTTTTCTTCGGCTTCAAGCGGGAACAGTAAACCATAATGTTTTTGAAGGTCTTTAGGGGGCCGAGGGGAAACGAGTGTGTATTTGGTGTGTGAGAGGGAGAAAGAGACTCCCCAAACAACCTGAATCAGCCCTTTGATGCTCACTGGCCTTGACATCAACAATGTGGCCTTTCACAGCCCTCCTCCTACCTCTGAGGAGCTCACCGTGAACACACGCATACACATCGTTTCCTTCTGTGTCACTCGCGCCGTAGTTTTTATTGTTTACTTTTTGTGCCGTTCACAGGGAAATTGCCCTACGGGTGGAAAGAAAACGGCAAAAGCAGGGAAGGAAGCAGTTATGTGAGCAGGGTGAAGCACAGTGCATCAGATGTGGTCTGAGATGTTAATTCTCTATTTTCTAACACTGATGACAGGATATTGAGCTGAGCTTGGTAGAACTGGTCAAAACCAGAGGGACATTAAGTGCTTGACAGTTGATTTGTGTCTGACTCAGAAAGTTTTCTTTTTCTTTTTCTCTTCCTTTAAGAGAGTTCCATCATGTGCTTTTCTGGTCTTGTCAGTCCTAAAGGGATTTCAGACTTGTGTCATAATGACTGGTTTAAAAGTCAGTTCCAGATAAATCTTGAAATGCTCAAAGCTCTCTGAAAGGAGGCTCTGAAGTACGGCCTGCTTGAGGGACATCCATCATTGACATCATCAGTAATTTTGGTGACACACTCAGCAAAACATGCCCAGCTGTGTGCGAAAGAAACACATGAACTCACTGTTTCCATGTTTTTTTTTTCTTTACTTCTACGTCGTACAAAAGCTGCAACTATTACCAGGCATGTGTTTTTTTAATGCTCCGTGTTTAAAAAGACTTGACAGAGATTTCTTTAGACAAACATGTTTTTGTTCAGATGTGGAAAAAGCTGGTGGAACATTGCTTGCGAAACTTAAAATGTGGCACGCCAGGCAAGCAGTAATTTTCCTGTTGCTGATAAAGCCTCATTAACATGTTAGCATTTCAGTTACCTGTGTTTTAGTGGATGAATAGAAGTGTAGTCTTTTAAAGATTTTATGGGGACCCTTCCTTTTTTTCAAACCAGTGATGAAATAGAGAAGAAAAATACTTAAAATGTATTTTTATGCAGATGACACCATGCTTTATTCTTTTAGATTTACTCTTTGGGAGGCTGTTGACTTGTGCAGATGTCACTGAGACAACTGTATTACCATAATATTTTCCAGAAACTACTTCTATGGTGAGATAATGTCGCTAAATTTAACATAAGGGGAAACTTTATTGAAAGTGTATCCTAAAATATTAGGTTATTTGTTTGGATATAGCCTTCCATTTCAGAGTTTGCACATTTACAGGTGATGGGCTGGGCTTTTCCTCATTTATCAGCTAAAAAAAAGCTTATTCAGGCCAGTGAATGGTGATTCTAAATTCTTATATGCTGCTTCATTTGCACTATACTTTTTGTACAATCAGTGTAATGCTATTCTTATGCTGTTCATTCTTTGGTATTCTGTTTATCTTATAGGTATTGCATTAAAAATAACTATTTTGAAGACAAATTTTCACCTGAAATATCTTAAGTGTGTCTAAATTTTAGAATATAATTTGAAACAGTGCACATTCTTGGTGAGATGTTGATCTCAAAGGACTTCCTGGTCAAATAAATCTGCAGGGACAAAATACTTCTGCATTTTGCACCTTAACATTGGAGGATCAAAATAAAACTCTTATTCTAGCACCAGAAAGTAAAAATGACTACATCTCTATTGAGAGATGTGGAGTTTCTTCAGTTTTCTTTTGTTTTATCTTTGTAGACTAACTCAGACACCAGCCATGGAGTTTTGGTCAGAACATTCAAGTTAAAGACGTCTCACAGAACATACTATTTCCTGAAGATGAATGCTACACTGTGACGGATAGAGTTAAATACATCCAGTCATTTCCCCTGGAGCACGAGTCTGTGTTTAGGTGACCGAACGAAGAGGATGTGGGCAGTAGCAGAATGACTGCCTTGGTGCCTTGCTGCCTCCATCTCTGCCACGTGGACGCCATGCATAAAATCAGAGGTTATTTTTGTTTTTTGGGACGTTTATAAGACATGCCTAGTTGCCATCAGGAATATGGGTTCTTTAAAGACACCAGATTTTTTATCGATGTGGTACATTTTTAAAATTATGGGAATTATGGAATAGTAAAATTGCCAGGATGCGAAGCAGATGCGGGGATGTCTTTTGGTCTTCACAAACAGTGGAAAGAAGCAAGCTGTCTATTTGAGTTTCAAGTGTATGTATCCAATTAGTGCTCGGGTGAATATTGAGTTAGTAAAAGCCACTTCCGACTTCGACTGCAGTAATTACAGTAATTGCTACAGTACACATACAATCCAGCTGCCCACCAATGATTTAAGGAATCTTGTTTTTTCCTCCTCTAAACACTCAGTCAGGCCAGGTGCTTTCAGGGAGCATTTGAGCTTTGCCCCACTGTTGCCTGTTTGCCCACATGCATCCACAGCTTCAGTGGTCAGAAGCTCATATTCCAGTCTCTCTGACAGTGGTGGTTTGCTTTGATAGTCAGGCCTGTTTACCGCTCAATGTCCCGGGGCTAACTGAGCTCGGATCACCCTCAAATGAACTGAGGAGTGAGGGAAATATTCAACACAGCTGTGCTTACTCTGAGGGCTGAGGCCAGGAGAGACGTGCTGCTTTTGCTTTCAGGTGCCGGGCAGGTCGGGCCTCTGAAGCCGGCCTTCAGAGAGGCTGTTTGCATTTATAAGAGATGTTTGCTTGGATGGGGAAAATAAAGACTTTCCCAACTGTAACGAATGGGAATGCAAAGAGAAATGGTGAGCTGGATGGCACGAAATGTTTTTTTTAAATAGGTAGTGAAGCAGGTAACATAGTGGGAGTTTGGGAATATTGCAGCATGTCATCAGTAAATGAAATGGTTTTTGAGTTTCGCAATAGAAAGACTTCATTTTGTTAACTTACAGTAGGTGGTTAGATTAAAAAAAATAAATTTAAATGCAACTATTCCTCTGCTATGCAGGCAACTCTTTATTAAATATGTCTTTTCTCTTTCGCATTAGGATGTAAATGCATAAATTGAACATCTTGTGTTTTTTTTGTTTTTTCCCTCCAACCTAGTTTGTTGTTTTCTCCAATTTAGCATCTCTGTGCATCTGCACAACACATTCGATGGCTGGCAGGAGTTGTAAGACCGTTACACAGCCACTGCTGTTTAATGAATAGAGGGCATGGCAAAAGCCATTTGGCAAGAGTAGATGGAAGAGGTCGTATATACCGATAAAGAGGACAGACTAGAGAAAGTCTGACACGTAGCATGGAAACAGCTTCTGGTTTGCCAGTGATCAGCTGTCAGTCAACATAATTGTGGTTCAGTATTATACAGGCAGCTGTGAGGTTGGGGTCACTAGTGTGCATGTGGCAGGCTGCTTTAATCTTCAACATATTCTCAAATAATCTCAGTCACTGTGCAGGTTAATTCAAATTTGTGCACATTTAATATTTGCCCAATTCAGCATGAGTGAAATGTTTTTATTCTGATCCTTTCTTCAGCATACATTTGCCATCAACTACCAAATGGAAAAAAATCACTGTACCAAATAAATGCACTGCACAAAAACCATGAATGTTTCCCAAATGTTATTAGTACTCAGAATAGTGACAGACTCTGGCTGTGTGGGGCTCATAATGAAAGATCATGGACTGTCATTTGTAGTTCTCGGTATTGATGTATTTAATAAATAGGAGAGAACAAACTCATGTCTTACTTTGTGATTTGATTTATTTATTTCAAACATGTTTTTAAAAACACACACACAAAAAGCATCAAAAACGTCACTGACCATTGCTGATCCAGGGAAAATTGGCTGACTACAATATCTGGTTGACTGATTGTTGCATCTCTTGTCATGTAGACATAATACAGAACAGATACTTGACAAATGCCAAAGACGTTTTTCATTAGTTTTTTTTTACCAGGCTGCCAAGTGAAGTACTGTTGAGTGAAACACAGAACAACTGTTGTCAGGAGAAGTGGAAAATAAGCAAGCTGTGAGAAGAGCCGTGTTGTGAATGTAGCTGCACTGCCCACTGTGTTGCTGGCGCCCAGACCGGCCCCCTGTTTGCATGTGCATCCTGTACCCCTCTGCTTCCCCGCCCTCCCTCTGTTTCTCCATATTTCCACTAGTTCATTCTGTCCAAGCTTTGCCTGGTGTTAGTTCTGGCATGCCAGCCCTGCCCTGCCCCATTCGACTTTGTTACACTTCCTCCCCCTGGCCCGGTGGGCCTCGGCTGCCCGGCGGAGACAACCTGCTCACCTCCGGGGCAGCTGCCATGCCTGATGGCCCCATTTATCAGAGCTTTGGGGGAGAGTCTTATAGGGGGTCTGGATAGTGAGCTGGTGGAGTGGTGTGGGCTTTGTCGCTGACTTTAGCGAGATAGTTATTAAATAGGGCTTGACGACAGGCGAGGGAGAGGAATGCTTTTAACTTCCACTGCAGGAGATGTCGTTCTCAAACTGTTGGACTGAACGGATGGTGGAAAGAGGGCGGGGCTAAGACTAAAAGTATTTCGTTACATTCATATTGCAGAGAAGGAACCAAAAACAGGTATAAAGATATATACGCAAAGACGCAGCTAACAAGCTAAGTTTTTAAAACGAGCTTTTAAGGGTGAAGGGAAATATTATTGCTTGTTGTCTTTCAGAGACAGATGACTTGCCCTGGGCGAGGAGCTGGCAACCTGCGGTGCCTGATTACTGAATGACAGAGCTCCTACTGACACACAGGCACACACAACCCTCACACACACAGCCTATTGAGTGTCCCAGCAGGGGCGAAGACACAGCCTTTGGGCCAGGGGCCAGGGAAGGGATCCGGAGGGCAAAGAAGGTCTCCTCAGTCTCAAATGCAGCCAGCAGTTAGCAAATGGCATGGGAAAATCCAGTCCAAAGACTCCACACCCTCTGGTGCATTGAAACCTAACAGTAGCACATCCTTGTGTGTGCCTGCTTGTGTAAGATTCCCTTGACCCTTTCCCGGGTCCACAGCTGTTCAACTCAGGACGAGGAGAGTCCCAGAAAGAAAGGCGGACTCGGAGAGAATGGAAGCCAAAGCCTGAATGTAGTCCCTGTGTGCAAAACAAATGAATAACTGACATCTTCTTGGCTAGATTCACGCTTTTGTCACTCTGAACGATCCCTGAAAAATGTTTAAATGCATTAAGTTTATTACCACTTTGTAATTCGGTTCCTTTCACTAGGCTTCCATGCTGAGGATCTAATGATCATCTTGTAAACAACATAATCCAGAGCTAATCGTTTGATGTATTTTTACATCGAACGATAAGTGGTAAAAAGGTACCACTTATTTCGGGAATCTAGAATATGATACACATTTTTCAAAGGGTGAATAAACTTTGAAAATGTGTATGAACTTGTGAGAAATTTTCTAACAAAAATGCTGTTTATAAATGCACAGCATAATCTGATTACATTTGCAATGCTGTGACCCCTGATAGTTCTTTGTCATTTTGAGTTTGATATACTTGGTTTTCTGCTTTTGACACTAATGCTGGGAGTACAACAAACTCATAATAGCCAGATAACTAGTTTGGCTATCTGCTGTGGTAGCTAGCCTGCAGTCTGCTGCTTGAAAGATATACTGCTCATACCTTGCTAACTTTATTATTTCTACCACAGATTTCTCCAAGGAATAGCACACCATGACTGTCCATGTTTCTCATCACATTTTTACAGCCACACATTTAATTTTCTGTCAGCCAACTGACCAGCAGTGGGCATCAACTAGTGGGTGAGCCATAGAAAAGTCTGAGCAATCCAGCACTTTCTCTAGTTAGTTAAAACTGCTGAAATATTCCTTAATACTATTTCCCCTGTATTATATGGGGAGACTAACATCAGATTTCTGCATAAATAGTTCTACTTTTCTGGTCGGTTTCTGGCTTTGTCATCTGATTATGTTCTCACAATGTTTTGTAAAACAATTTGGCCGGCTAGGCCACTGTGTTGGAAGGCTGCTGGCATGTTTGTTGGGGAAAATAACAAGAGCACCTCTCTATGGGCCAAGTTTCCCATGAACAAAAAAAAAAAAATTGATATATACTGACGTAGTTGCTTGTTACAAATAAGCAACTACAGCTGCCAGCATAATGGATTGCACTTTAAAACATGTGCATATGTTCAAGCAGCCATTTTGCCTTCTGCCTGGGTGTTACAGGCATAGTTGTGTTCCTGTTGCTGTCGATTTTCATGCCTTGGCCATTTCTTATATTTGTCTTGATGATTAACACGGAGGTGGGACGATGAATGACACAGTTTCGGCATCTTTATATTGCAGTGACGTCTATTTCCCTGGCTTTAAATGAAGGTGTGAAGAGATAAGCAAAGAAGGTTTTTTTTTTTTAAAATCAGGATTGAACTGAATTGAATTGATATACCAAATAATTTCAAGGTCTCTAGTTTTCTTTCATTGCTTCATTCCTTATCAGGGGATTGATGCCTTGACTTGGAACATCTAAGTAACAAAATAGAGAATGCAGATGTATTTTTGCTTTTCCCACCACAATTAGAAACAAACTGTCTTATACATTTAAAGCTTTTTAAATGTAAAATAAAGTGCATCATTTTGCAAAATAGCCTATTAGCCTATAATATCTATAGCTAGATATTCACACCTTATGAAGTTTATCACACCCATTTCAGCAAATCAAACAAAGGGTTGCAGGTTTTTCACCCTATTTACTTTACCCTGCATACGCTTTATGGAAGTTCTGGAGATCTGGGTTCCATCACCTCAAGCTCAATAGTGTAGACAAGGTAAATGAGTCTGCATTATTTTACTGTGTTTCACAGGGACAGAAAACCGCATAATGCACTCACATCTGAACATGCAACAGCAGTGAGTGCTGAACCTGCACAGGATTTGCTTCGCAGTAAAGAATTACTCTAAAGGCTTCCAAATCTCAGCCAGGATGACAGCCACCTTTATTGAATATCTTAAAATTCGTGTGACAGGAGATGAATATCTGAACCGTCCTATTCATTTTAAGTGTATATATGTGAATTGAAGCCGCATATAGTTTGGGTGATGGACAGAAATAGCCTCAGATAGTTTTTGAAGGATGAATGCCACATTTTATCCAGCTGCGCACAACGTGTCAAGAAAATCTGGATTTTGAACATTTTCCATACCCCTGAGGACATTCTGAATTCACCAAGCCTTAAACTCGAAAATGAAGGTTTGAAGCGTGGAGGCATTTTTCATCTCCCGCCGAAGCTTTAAAGATACATCCTTTGAGATCTGGTGGAGATAATTTTGTTTACTCATCGTTCTAAGAGAAGCCTTAGAATACAGAGGGACAAAAGTGCTTGTACAGTCAGCAGAGGCAAATCAATAAGGGAATATAGACTTTATTTTTTGTCTCCTAACTGAGTTACTAACTCATTATTCTGTATCAGCTCATTGAATCTCTGCTGTCAAAATGGGTTTGTTTACAGGAAAGTCACCGCTGACAGATGTGAAAGGCATTTAATAAGCAATCTAGCTGTCATGATATTCCTGCAGGAAAAAAGCTGGAGACAATACAATTTTTAACTTTGTGTGTTGTTATTTGTTTTTGGTTTTTTTTGTTGAGCATGTGGTCACAGATCTGACCAGCTGTATGCAATTCAGTTTTGGAGTGACAATTATTATTTGGCAGGAAAAACCACAATGAAATAAATACATGAAAAGATGCATTGCCAGTTTTTGCTTTCTTGGCTATTTCTGGATTCCTTAGACAAAGAGTTTACTGTGAGATTTAGTTCTGAAGTATTCACAGGGATTGTGTTACTCAATAGTTGGGAAGCTTCTTTTGCATGAACCCTGAATGTGTTTGCATGCCTTTGTTGCAGGCAGACTGGGTGTATTTAAAATGACTCTACTTTATAAAATTCTATGTAAAGTTTTTGACTGTAATTTACCTGATTTACAGTGAGTGAGACATATAGCTCTGCTACAATGCTTTAAAAAATTCTGATTGTGTTTGTTTGATAATTCTATTCCATATTTAAAACTCTTATAGGATCATGTTGAGATGAAGCGCCACATTTCTTTTTTTTTGAACCATCGCTTAAAACATGTTGCTTTTTTTCCCCTGAGTTAGGAATTTAAGAAAGTGTCCTGTATATTTAGCACCTAATTTGACTAGTAAGATCACATTCAGAATCCCCTGCAAACCTCTGGTTAAATTTCAGATGCATATTGTGAGAATATACAACACTTTGCTTTAATAAAGACAACAACACTAATTACCTATAAGACATAAGAAAACTCATAAAAACAATTATAATACACGGCATACTTGCATAAAGACTTGCAGTCTAAACAAACCAGTACCACAAAGCAGCGCCACATAAAAAAAAAAAAAAAAAAATATATATATATATATATATATGCATAGCGACATGTTTATTGTTCTGTATCATTAAAGCCTAAAACTAATAAAATGTCCTTTGGAGTAACTTTTTCTTGAAAAGATCTTGAACTCCAGAGATCAATTTTAAAGCAAAAACAAGTGTCTATCTTTTCTGCATAAAAATGTCAAATTAGCGACATGTTTAGGGAATTTCAACTGGCCTGATTGTTTGCTGGCAGACTTGCACATTTCTAGGACTTTGCCTCAAAGCCTCGGACTGAGATGAAGCATTGTTAAGAAAGACTAGCTTTCTTTTTGTTAGACTTTACTTCCTGTCATCCTGACTTAATGTGCACCACTTGGTGCTGAGTGATTTGAAGCTTTTAGCATTGTGCAGTAAAATCTGAATTTACAACTGAAGGACATAAATTAAGAACGTAATTGTGGCACTGTAAGTTCTATGTTGTGATAATCTTATTTTTATAGCATGGACCAGCATTATTGTATATAAAAAGTGAGGGCCTGGTATCTTTAAAAGACACGTAGAGAAGGAAGTGCTTTTTTTCCCCCGTTTTCATTTTTCTTCTTTTATACCCACATACGTCATTGCACTCCTTTTTTTTTTATGAGACAACACAGTCAGACACTAAAATTCCTCGTAATTGTCATTCTTACACTTGGTAATTGGCATTCTAACACCTCGGAGGTGAAGAACAGACACCCAGCCCTCATGACCCTTCCATAACCACACTTACTCCTCACGCTTTGCTGAGCCCGTCCTCAGCATGAGGTGTGTTCATGTGCGGACAAAGACAGAAAGCCAGAAATGAAAATGGGAGAGAAAGAGATATGATCTGTCCATCAGCGGCTTCGTCTGAGCATCTTTCATCTTGGTGTGTGTCTCCGGCTGCTCACTCCACTGAGCACTCAATCACCGGAAATAGCTTTTGTGAATTGTTGTTTCGGACTTTGGAGTGTGCGATTCAGGTTGTGTCGACAGATGTGTTGCAGGGTTGCCCGTGAGGAAGCGGGGGGAGCGCAGAGAGTGCATTAACACCAGCGCCTTGTGCGCTGTTCCAAATTCCTCCAGGTCTTCGAACATGTGCATGAAGTGAAGCTTTCGTGAGCTCATGCTTTAAATTTTTCAGGAGCTCAATGCTCGCTAACCTAACCTCGGAGTGACCTTGCTGATGTCAGTCCTCTTGGGCTGCCATGACCCACCTTCAGTTTTTTTTTTTCCTTCCCGACAAGCCTGCAGAATGTCTCAGCTGACGATTGTATGAAGGGATTGGAACTTAATCACAGAACCAACATTGAAAGGCTCCATTTATGTTAGGAATGGCTTAGAGACAATGTTTTGTGCTTCTGTTGTGGTTTGTAGAGCCATCGTTTAAGTCACCAACAGGCCAATGAAAATACTTTTCATGTAGACATTATTCCCTTTTTAATTTACCAGCGGTTGGATTGATGTTTAATTTCTAGTTGCCCCTTTTTATGGGAACTAATTGCCACACTATTGTGTCTCAAATACGTGGAGAAATGAAAAGACGTACTGGCACCACAAGTAAAGATGCTTTAAAAGCTTTTAAATGTGTTTTTTTAATCTATAATTGCAGAAGCTTTCTAAAGAAACATTTAGAACAAACTGTCCTTGATTTGACTTTCATTTTTTTTGTACTTTAATCTCTGGTGCTACAGTTAATTTATACATTCAATATTGTCTGTAAATATAACATAAAAATAAGTTATACTTTCGTTTCCTCTGTCCAAATATGACAGAATCTGATGTGATACCAGCTATGGGCATCATGGGTAGTTTGCCCTGGTCATCAGAATTTGATACTGAATGAATTTTGTTTTGCTTTTTTGCATATGTTGTCAATGTGGAGTTAACAATCCCTCAGTCTCCTGTTCAGGAGGCATTGCTTTGTGTTTCAACGTTTACATAGCAAGCTAAGTTGCTTTTTTACAAAAGTCCCTCGGCACTAACTTTAGCTACACTCAAACAGATCTTTTGAACAATTTAGATCTTCACAATTAAATGCTCATTCAGGACAAGTGATGCAAGAACCACCACTCTGTGGCACAGACTCATTTTCTTTAATCTCTGTTCAAAATGGGAAAGACATTTAAATGAGACAGATGTGTGTTGAGTAAGGACATGGCTGGTTGGATCTGGAGCGAAACATAGAAAACCACTTCAAGCTTACTATTGAGTACGGTTGAGGGTCTGAGATGGTGTGGGTGTGTTTCTCATCCAAACCTGATTAACTTGTCACAATGTTAATGATGCCTTCCTACGACATAAATTTTTGGGATTAAAAAAAATATTGTGTGATTTACCACAGCATTGAAATGTACGGAGCCCAATAAGGGACATGGAGGATTTTTTTTTTGCGTTACCTTGCTATACTTTTGCATTTAAAGGGCCGTTTTCATGTGCTGTTCCGTCTCAACCTTAGACAGACATAAACATGCACCAAATAGTTAAAGATATATAAACACATTTTCACTGAGGCTCTTTAAATGTGTATAAAATTTTACATTTTAAATTGACATTTGTGACTGTGTACAAAATAGGGCCAGTAAGCATATTATTAGGGAACAAGAAAGTATTGCGAAGGAATGCAAAAGAAAAATGTTTTGTCCCTTAGGGGGCTCCGTAGAAATGAGTCGTGATTAGGAAGACAGAATGCAGAAATGGTCAATCAGATATAAAATCAGCATTCTTCCATAGCTGTCGCACCTTTCCTAAATCATGTAGAAAACCTGTAGAAAACTCATGTAGAAGGCCAACAATTGTCGTTACAGTAAACTTATATAAATAAAAACACCTAAAAGTAAGATTTTTCTTTCCAGCCAGTTGTTAAAGTTAGTAAATTTGGAGGTTAAATTAATTTACTTTCTCTGTAAAATTGTGCTGCTGTGCTGACAGGGTTTCTATATTCACAGAGACATATCTCCATGTGGGATTTCCTAAGAGAGCGATGTACCTACAGACAGAAAGGATCATATATTACTTAAAACAATAAACACATGCTGGAGCTGTGGCCTGTGGATGATGTCCCCATGGAGAAGCCACTACAACATCCCTCTGAAATCTTCACGTCATACCAGATCACAGTAAAAAAAAAAAAAAAGGAGAGTGAAGGGAGAAGGAGCGGAGGCGGAGTGGAAGGTCTGCATTTTACATTCAGCCCCCCTCCTTCCCGCCAGTCATCCATTTAACCCTGCCACCGCGCCTGGTGCAATATTAATGCCTTTAAACGCAGATGAGGTGAAAATGTGTCTGAGGGAGCGGATCCCTGTGGGGAGGGCAGCTGCACACATGCACAGGGTCAGGAACACACACGTTCGCTTTACAGTACGGGGCCTTTGATATTTAAACACATTGTCCATTTACATTCAGAAGGCCTTTCCAGCCAGATGTTACCTTTGTACTGTACACGATCTATTCGGCAGCCTTCCAGGCTCTTTTCCTGTGGTTCGGAACTGAAACAGGCTTATCAGAGATTTGTGGATCAAAGTGTGTTTATTTGAAACCCTAAACCAACTCAAATGCAGGCTATTCCACCAAATACCTCCCTGTGTGGAATGTTGATCTGAAGTAGGAAGAGTCGGGTGAGAGGTGAGCAGTGAGGGCAGGAAATCAATTCAGTGCCGTGTTACCTGAATAATGAATAAGGGCACTGTCTCTAGAGGTTAGAGGGGTGTATTTGGACAGTGCAGGAAGACGTGGAGATGTGTATTTTAAAAAAAAATTGAATTGCACTTGCTTCTGTGTGTTGTTGCATCAAGCAGATTTAAACTCTAAATCTAAACACCTGATTAGTAGCCCTTGTAGAAAAATCAAGAAATATTGTTATGTGGCGACATAAGTAACTTCTATGAATTTTTGGTTTTCAATATTGTTTCATTCTCGCAGGAAATAAAATAAAAATGAGCAGAAAAAAACAGTTTTGTGCCTGTGACAGTCATTTTGCTGAAAACATACACTGCCACCACAGGCATAATGATGACATAAACTCAATAAACTCCTTTTTTTGCGCGTATGCAATTCCTCACTTAATTTCAGTAGTTTGGTACGCTACAGAAAGAAGTCCACAACTGAGTGGAACCGAGCATGATAGAGAAAATGTTAAAAATGAAGTCTTTTAGGGCATTTCTCAACACAAAACAAAAACATTAAATGTTTTTCAATGCATTAACATTCATAAAGTTATTCCTTGCTTTGTTGGTTGTTAGCATTCCTTATGTGGGAACGTGCTGGTGTAGATCAGAATCTTTCTTGTTTCAAAATGGTAATAAAACATTCTTCAGACCCTAAAAAAAAAAACCTGATACAGAAGCTCACCTCTCCTGTGAGAAAGGGTAGTTCCCCCACTTTTTCTAAGAAAGCAACAATCACACTTCCTGTAAGTGTGGCCACGTTGTTTTGGATACAAAACTGTAAGATGGGTGACCTCCCCAGCGCAGCACTTTAGGGAGTAGTTTAACACATTACTTTTGTGCCACACCTTTTAGCCCATACCAACACCTAACCTTTAGATAACCCCAGCAGACTGGTTAAGAGTCCCACACCGCTGCTGATTCCTGACAAAGTGGCCGCAAGCTGCACGCTAGATGAGCTTTCTATATTCTCCAACCCAAACTCAGCTGCTCCAGTAACAGCTGGCGCTCACAGTAATTTTATATTCTGTTTTATTCTGTGAAGAAGCCTGTCGGAGGCATCTGACGGGCGGATGGAAGTGCAGCCGTGTTTGTGAGGGGAGAAAGGAAGTGCCAAGCAACAGAACAAGCATCTACGGGGAGAGAGAGCTCAAAACAACTTTGTAAAGGGCAAGGCGTTATGCCTTAGCCCTTAGATCCACAGAGGCTCTGTGAATTTCAGGGAGCCCTTTCCTGTCACCATCACCCTTGGCTTGGCTTTTAAGGGGGAGATACGTTATTGACACATTTGTGCAAAAAAAGAGAGAGAAAAAAGTGGCAGATTCAGTCATGCAAGTGAAATTTTAAAGATTTGAACTTCTGACACCTCAGTGTGTGTGGGCGGAATTTATGAAAAAATCTCATATGGGTGGGAACCTCTACACCGGCGATGCCACTGTACTGGATGAAGTCATCTTTTTAATACCGCTGCAGCTCGCTGTGCCTTTACGTTAGTACTGGCTTGAGTTTCCAGGCATCTCGAAAAAAGAGTATTTACACCACTTTAACCTTTTTACTATAATACAACTTCAATATTCTAATTTGTTCTGCTATAACTAAGGGCTGGGTGATAAATACATTTTATCAATAAATCCAATTTTATGTTTAGGAATATTTAATGTGAGAAAAATCTGGATCTTTTTATTTATGTTTTTTTTTTAACCAATTCACTCTTTGGGTTTTTATAGTTTTCAGAGTGACGTCACCTCCCTCACAGTCTACCATCTTGTTTTACAAACATGTTTTACAGCTTGAATTTACTTTGAATTCAGTTCAACTCTCAGAATGCATGACTGAAGTAAAAGAAAAAGGTTTTGAAAATATAATTTAGTCATTTTGTAATTTATTTTAAGAATAGAAAATGATGGGAAACAAATTCCTCACTTTATACCAAATTGTATAAAGGATTTTGAATAAAGAAATCTCCTTTTTTATATGTATATAAGCTAGGTGAAGAAGTTTAAAGCAGGGTTGCCATAAAACTTTGAAAAATCTGATCCACAGTCAATGTTTCCAACAACAACAACTAATCATTATCACCACCGGGCAAAACAGAGACACATAAAGGATCCATGCACACACTCATAACTAAGTGCAGTTTATGTTGTACCATCATATTTTAGACTGTGGGAGGAAGTCAGAGCAGCCTCATTGCTTTCATATTAGTGTCCCTCAAATATTTGCTCTTGACTTGGTTTTCTGACTCGGTCTTCTTGACTACACTACTTGAATCTGTAACTGCAAACAAAGTACTGCATCAAGTGGCTAAATATAAATGCACGCTAAACTTTTAAGATTTTAGAGTATAAAAAAATGTTGAAACCTGTGCACGCCCTTCCTTCTACTTGACAATTAAGCAAAACCTTGTGTTGGTCTGTCATGTAAATTCTCCTGAAAATAAATAAAAGTTTACTGTTATGAAATGATGTAAACAAAAGTGAAGGTATTGTGTTTTGTTTAAGCTTAGAACAGATGCATGCACAGAGATCTCGTCATATTTCCTGCACTGGCTGTGGTGATTGGGCTAATATTGTCTCTTAATATTTAATGTTCTCACAGGAGCTTTATGTGTGCTTTTCATCACCGTCTTCCCGCCTCTGCTTTGCTTGCCGTTTCTCAGGTCAAAGATTGTAAAGAGACATTAGACTGCTTAAAGAAATAGATGGTTCCATGTAATCTGCTTATACCATTGATTTATCTTTTTATCCAATTGTCTTTCCTTTTGTAACCCGACTCCACGCTATATCTCTTCATAGTACAATGGTGCTGCACCCTAGCAGATGTTTATTGACAAGCTCTACATATGCCATTATCAGTCGGCAGGTATTTTCGCGACAAGGTATCAAAAAGAGTTTTATTACTGTCTATGTCTGATGCCGCCGGGAATCCCTAGTTTCGTGGAAAGTTGTCAAAAATCAGAATATAGTCTTATTTTCCTCTCTGAGATCCCAGAAGATGTGGTATTTGATGTCATTGTTTGTTAGAGGAAGGAGAGCGGAGTGTGTAGTGTAGCCCAAATAATTGGCGGCGGATTCTCAGCAGGGGAAGGTAAACTGAAAGTGACACCAGGGTGGAAAGCTCGGCATGAGGCTGTCTTCCTTTCAGCACTTCATCGGAATACTACAGACCGTCTGCAGTTCCACGGCAACACAAGTGAGAGCTCCTTAACCGGAGGAGAAGAGAGTCTTTGGCAGACGCAAACGCATACCCCCCCCCCACCTCCCCCTCAGCCAGCCCATTAATCTTTCATATCCAGGGCTAAATATGAGCAGAGTTAATGTGACGCTGCGTCTGTGTTGAGGGCAGGCTGAGTAACAGAGGGTGGAGGGGGGAGGCCTGTCGAGGTTAAGTGCTCTGGTGCGCTCGACTCTGGGGATGGTAGTAGGAGAAAGAGGGAGGGGGGGAGTCTGCTCACTGGGAAACTTGAAGAGAAGAGGGGAGTTAAAGAAGGATAGAAGAGGAGACGGAGGACAACTGAAAGATCGTCCCATGAGGGGAGATCTCAAAGCTGGGGTTGGGTTTTATGAGATTGGCCTCAGTGTCACACATCTGCATGCTTACGCAGACGCATGCACAGATACAGGTGGCGGGCCTGAAACAAAAGCTTGCCTAATCCGGGGAATTCTCATGTTTCTGTCTTTATTAATCCCCAGGCTTCTCTTTGACAGGGCTGCATGCTTGACATTCAGTTTATTGGAAGTGAAGTCTGTGCGTTTTCGAATACTTGCAGCAACATTTTTCATATCTGGGCTACTGCCAAACCCCAAGAGGGGCTGCAACAGTGCCCAGAGAAAGAGCAGTCATGTAAAAGAGGCTGAAACTGGAGCTTTTCTGTATGGGGATCTGTTTGTTCTTCCCCATATTTGCTTCTTTTTGGTCCACGGCTCACTCCAGTGGATTTTTGGATGTGCATTCTCTGAGCTACTCTACGACGCCTGTTCAAAGCGCTGTATGATTCTGATCTTTCTGCAATTTTAAAGGGAAATCCAGGAATGCGACGCAGCCGAACACTCGTTCTTGTGAGTCCTGTGGTTCTCTTGTTTTTCATCTCTTCACAAGCACAAACAAGACATAAGAAGGAGGAAAAGTCCCCTCTGCGGTGTTAAATTATATGGTGCGAGAATGAAGCAATCAGCTTAGGGGATGCAAGGATCCACTGCAGCTGAAGAAATCCTGATCATCATATCAAAACAATGATGAGGGAAAATAAGTCAACATTGTTCTCCACCACGCTCCATTAACAACAGCAGAATCCATGATGGCATTCATTTACAAGCAGCTTTATTTAATAAAAATGGAATAGACCCGGTTTCTCCATTACCATAATGCTGCTTAACATTAATCTTGGTCATTAAAAAAGACTCATACCAAATCCCCAGGCATCCGAGTCATAGGAATTAGGAATGAACTCGGGGAGAAGAAGCGCTTATAGCTGTAATGTGCTCGTCCCTGTTTTTCAAACGCAAAATTCCCAAAGATCCCTAATGTTTCTGGAAGTACCGTTGCCGCCGAGCACAACTCGGAGGTGAGGTTTTTGATCTTCCGCCGTGGATGTAAACAACTCATTAGAAAGGGAGCAGGATGCCTGCTGACTGGCAGGGACAGCAGGGGTGCTGGGGATAGCTGGGAACATGGTAGCGATCTCTCTTATCGCTGTCTCTGCCGCTTGCTTTGCTTTCATCCCTTCATCAACTTCCAGGGACTTACTTCGAAGAGGTGGCGATATAATTGTATTTTACTTAGAATGCTCCCTACTTTTATTTAATTTTTTTTCCATCTGCCTTCATTCACCTGGTGATTGAGTCTGAACCTGCTTTCAACTCCCCTCGCTCCTCTTCAGATATCCCTTTATTCCATCCTCTCACCCCTACCTTTTTTCCCTTGCTGAGTTTGTCTCCCCTCACGCAATCCTGCTCTCTTAATCAATAACTCTTCAAGCTGCTTCTCAGCATTCTGCATTTCCTCCTGCTCCTTGTGTTTTTTGGAAGACATTCTTTCTCCATGCACAGCCCTTTTTTTTCGTTAGACTCTCTGAATTTTGCGGCTGATTTCTGAGCTTTCAGTACCAATTTTAGGACAAATTTATGCCGTTTTACGTTTGCTGTAGGATTTTTGCAAATTTTTTCTTTTACATGAAACATAACCATAAAACAGCAATGCGTATTCCAGATATTTAATGGGAATGCACATTTTTACCACTCTCAGAGCTATCTGAAAGGCTATCTGAAAGTATGCTGCATTTTGAAATCCAGCATAATCCATGGCATAACGCTATTGGATGTTTAGTACTTGAACTATTAAAATAAACAACAATAATCATTTTTATAAGAGGTCTTCAGATTTTGGTTATTCACTGGATGAATAACCCCAGCAAATACCTGAGAAGTGTGAATTCAATGGAGATATGGCTTTCAGCACACAATCTTCCCTTTTGCAAATTAATTCAACCTCATGAGCCTGAGTAACATGTTCCCTTCCTGCTGTTCTCACATCTCAGTCCTCCGAAAGAGCTCGGTTTGAGGGGTGCTCAGCTTCATCTGAGTTGTACAGATCCATATTTACTGTTGAAAGGATCAATGATTAGTGCTCTCACCAAGCTAAAATAGTCACCATTGCTGATGCATTGATTTGAAGTAATAGCTCATGCATACTAATGAGTCTCGTGAACCATTAAAGAAAAGCTTTAAAGTCTGAGTTTTATAAAGAAGATACAGGGATCTGGGCAACCCGAGGAGGACATGAAGCACAACCGAAAAATTGATTTTTAAGTTACATTTTGATGTTATCCAAGGAGAACTTATTGCGACTGTGTTTATTAAATCTCTATCGGTGTTGACATCTGAGGTTGGAATTACTTCTGCTGCCATGCCTTTTCAGTTTTGGTCTTTTGATGCTGATTAGTGTTTTTCTTAGCCTTCTCAATCCTGTTTTACTCAGCAGCGAGCTTCGTCAAGCTGTTGTGTCCCAAATATCTCCAGCCGGTGAGTTGAGCATGGATTAGTCTCTCTCTTTGTCCTGATGACTGGCAGCTCGAAGTCTGAGATAGACCTGAGAGGCGAGCGGAGTCCCATCAGATCAACCTCGGTAATTAACTTGTTTAAACAAACTGGAAGCGGGAGTTGGGAGAAAAGCTTTCAGAATACTTCAAAAAAGCCATTAAAGAAGAACAGGGGGGTGTGGAAAACAAGTGGTGTGCAGTTTTATCAAGAGTCTGAAACCTGGGCCTCTTGTATGTGTGTTTATGTGTTGAGGATGGAAGATCAGGGAGCTCTGTGTTTACCCGAAGGTCGGACAGATATGAGGAGCCGTGTGAAGAATCCCAGACAGGGACAACTTAACCGTTGACCTTTGTGTACTGAGCGAAATTAGAGGCTGCAAACTGAGCTTCTTAAAAGAAATGACAGACAATGCAAAGTGGGCCAGGGAGGAGGGAAGGGAGGAGGGCGGGCAAAGACACAATAACAAAGGGAAAGTCCCAAACCACAGCTTTATCATTAACTCCTTTTGGCTTTGTGATTCACCTTCATTCATGTTTGAATTAACTGAAATGTTTCCGTTCCCCAAACGACCGAGTGTTTACTTCACGAGGCTTTTTTAGCTGTCACCTACTGAGTTACTGTTGAAGCAAAGTTTCTTGCTCTGCTGATGATAAACTTAGATCTGCCAAAGATTAAAACTTTTTAAGTTTCATCCGTGTTGTCACAGCCAGCACTAATGAGCTCGTCCCATCGAAACTGCAGCGCATTCGGATATAACAAACACACCTTTACTGTGTTGTGTAAATGGTGCATGACATCTTATTTTGTGTGATTGCGAATATTGTAATTAGAAGAAAGGTTTATTATTCCCTAAAGATGTCCTCCTTCAAAGACCAACGATGCACTCGCCTTGGGGATTTTGCAACACTGAGACTTAATAATAGAAAACTTTCAGGCTGAGCAGAAGCTGAAGTTTTGTACTGCACAGATCTTGCTGCACTCACATAAGATCATGAGATTATATACCCTGCCAGAAAGTGTGGCAAGTTTTTTTGTTTTTTTTTCCCTCTCTTGCATTGGATTAGCTTCTGCACCAATAACTACTGTACAGGATAAAATTCCTTGTGCTTATGTCACAATGCTGAAAATACAAAAAAAAAAAACAAAACAAAAAAAAACAGATGTAGAGAGACAAAGGCATGCTAGAGACACTGAAGTCTCTGTGTGATGTACGATGTTCATTTCCCCCCATGGGCCGTCTCCAGCTAAGCGTCAGCCATAAGAGAGGCAGAGGAAATGAACACTGGGGAATTTATCTCTCATGCTGGCATTGTTTCGGCACGGTGAGTTCTGAATTAACACATTTATTAAAGTGCGGCTTTGAGACCTCGACTCATTGCAACTAAAGAAGCCACTAAACTGGGATCATGTGTTATGTAAAAGTGCAACAGAAATTAAAGCTGTAGATGAGTAAATGAAGTAGCTAATGAGGAGCAGATAATACAGTGACTGTATTTAGTGTTTTATATCAATACAATAAGTGTAAATATTCAACTTTTTTTAAGAGATTTGGTCATATTTGCATGTACAGCCAATACTGAATCAATATTGGCAGATTCACCTATTTGTGTAGCTTTTTGTGGAACCCATCTCCAAGTTATTCAGGAAAAAATTGGCAGATTCATGGATTTCTTTGTAAAGTGTAAGAAAAATGTTCTAAATGAAATGTAACTTGGGAGAGTGGGATACCTTGGTGCAATGGAACTTGTCACACTTCTGGCCGGTATTTGCAAAGCAACCAATCCATGAGCACTATTTATTTTCTTCCTTTGATTAATATTCAACTTTCCCAGTTTTGCTGTTGTGCCATGAGTTACATGGTCTTGGTGATTGATGCTGTTAGTTCACACACCTTTTCTAACAACATCTAAGTTCTAAGACCTTCGCAGATCAGCTCTATTTAAAATACACATGGGCTTCAATGTTTTAATAAGATGACGCAGGAAAATAATAGGTTAACTGTTTTAGGCACATGACAGTGAAGGGAACTGAATACAAGCATATGGTAACCATTCCATCTTTCAACGTTTTTGTTTCAAACCCCATAAGTTTCTTTCCATTTGAAAGTTAACGACTATTTTGTGTTTGTGTCACATATAATCCTAATAAAAATATTAAAGTTAATGGGTTTTAATGTTAAAAAAATGTGTAAAAGTTGAATTCATTTGTGCCTTGTGCATTTCACAGAAGTTTCTGCATTAGATGCTGCATGTTTTAGTGCCCTGTAGAAGAGTATTTCAGTAATTCTGAAAAGTGGCACATTTCTTCTAATTTGAGCAAAATTTGGCCCAAACTCGTTGTTCTGGCTGTATTGGACAAATAACCTCCTCACTGGTTAGTTTGTATTTGTTAGATTGAAGTCAAATGGAGTTCGAGTGCTTGTGGTTAATTTTCAGAAAGCACTTGTCCAAAGTGAGGGGGAATATAGCTGGACAAGTTTTGCTCCCTAAACATAATGTATAATCAGCCCTACACTCTCACACAAGTCACTAATTAAGAACCTTGAATAGTTGCTGTTATTAACAATCACTCCCTAACCTGATTGGAGAAGTTCTGAGAAGCTCTCCACTGGATGACTGCCAGTGGGACGGAAGGCACTCCTGATTCTTGGTAGAATCAGCTCATAACCTCAGAAAATGGATTTTCTAACTAGTTAAACAGAAACCACGCTGATTTCTGATCAAAATCAGATGAACACAGTGAGTCTGTCGAGAAGTTGTTATTTTATGAAACTCCCACATGGTTTCTTTTTCTCATTTCCTGTAGTGCTTCCTGTTCTTTTCCAAGTAACTGTACCTCCTATATCTTGGGGTTGGAAGGTAAAGTAGTTTCTTTGATTTGATGTCTGAACAGTAGTCTTTAACTTTGCTCCCCCCCAGCCCTCTTCTCTCCTCTGCCCTCGGACTGATGTCTCAGGGGCACCTCATCTCCTGTCTCTTGCACTCTTTCATCCAAGGTACATGCACCTCTAGCCCTACGGCTGCTGCAGTCAACTGGGCTAATGGAGCCACTTACTGGCCCTTTAAATCTTAACGGTGCTGGTTAACCCTGTATTGATGTTCTTAGACCCTTCCGCTGCCTGCTGGCTGGCCAGACTGTAAATCTTCCACTGGAACTTGATCACCTGCTCAAAGGGAACGTCTGAGTGAATGCAGGCTTGGTCATTAGACAGAAAGGAAAAAAAAATGCTACTACAACCATTCGTCAAAGAATGAATAGTGATGTGTTTCTCTCTGCAAGCCCTTTGTTGTGCTTTAAGGGCGTTTGGCTTCTGGTTCCTACTGGTGACACAGAAATCAACCCACAACTTTTCAAATTCTATCTTAATTTACATGTATTTACGTTTGAATGTAATTTGTGTTTGTTTAATATGTTTCTTGTCTACAGACTGGTCACAGATTTACATACACTCGTCAGTATCATGCATGTCATTTTCATTTTGTCCTTTAAATTACTTATAAAAATTCAACTTCACTGATTTTTTTAAAACAAAAATTAGTTATACACCGCCTGTTTTCTTCACCTTCTGCAGTCTACGAGAAAGAGCTTCCCACTGGCCATCTGAGGCATAAAATGAAGCTGCCGTTTTTCTTGAACTTTAGTTTGATAAATTTCCTCTTAGCATCTAGCTTAGCATGATGTTCTAATCTGGTATATTTAAGTTCAAACACTTTGGCACAATTATCCCATTATATGTGGAGGTCATATGTACGTTTTGACTCAGTGTGGATTGGGGAAAAAAATCAACAATAACTTCAAACAACTAATTCTAGTTTTTAACTATATTTAAAATAATCTTTAATTGAAGAACAAATCCAAATTTAATATGACATTAATGTTCATAATTAATTTGTCTGTCTGTCTCAATCAAATCCATCTTTGATGTCTATTCCTCAACTTTTGTGAGCAGACAAGATTAATTATAAAAAGTTGAATGAAATGTTTGATTGACCAATAATAGGCATGCATACCAAATATTTGGCCTTCACATTCCATTTGTAGCTTGTTTTGAAACTTTATTTTTGTTTTATATCTGAGTATCTTGAATTTGCTCACAAATGCTCACTCTGTGCTCCTCCACTATTTGCAATAGAGATACTCTAAAGCTTTAATACCATCAGCAGAACTCCCTTAAGGCACAAGGAGCTTTATAAAGTCTGCATCACTTGTCCAAACATCTAATAACCCATCTTTGGTCTTAGGACAACATCCCACCGTCATCCGGCTTAAATCTGCTTTCCCCTTTGGGGGGGTTGAAATGGAGGAAAATGTGCTTGCTCACATGCTATGTCGCAGCTGTGCCACCTCATTTAAGTACTCCTGCAAGTATATCTACACTAAAAGTGGCCTCAAACTGTGGCCCAATAAACTCCACAGGGCTGCTTCTCTTCTCTTTCTTCTGCTCCGTCGTTCCAAAGGCCAGCCATATCCTTTTACCTTGGGCGATGGCAGTCTGAGAGTCTGGGACATGTTAGCCAGCTGCCAAATGAAAGGAGGATAAATCACACAAATGAAAACAAATAGAGCCAGGTCTGCTTAGCTCTAATTAAAGCCGGTCCCCACGCTCTGTAAACTCTGCAGTGTTCCACATACTTGACAGTGCTTCCGGAAACATGTGTTCCTCCTGAATTTCTTCATATCTAAAGCAGCCGTTTATGCCTGCACTTGGACCCGAGAGTGAGTTTCAGATATGCTTTATTTTTTTCGGGGGATTACTTCCTGCAAATGCAGCATTTCAGAAATGCAGTGTTGTTTTACAATCATTTTGTTCCGTGGAAAAAATGTTATCTATTTAACCTGAACATTTTTATACTAATATCATTTTTTTCTCTCTCCCTCTCTCTTTTATGTTCACGTGGACTCTCCTGCATATAGGTAAGCATCTTCTAAAACACAGCTGCATCTTAATAAATTAGAACGTCACTGAGAGGATCACTTACTCAGTTCAAAAAACTTAAATTCCATATAAATGGAAAGTGTAGTGGAAGGAAAATATGCCCAGACAGCAGGGAGAATGGTAGCATTAAAGTGGACTGGAGCTGGACTTGGTGCTTTAACACTGAACACACACAGACTTGTCCAGAACATTGTCTGCATCTATGCAAATTTGTGTATTTCCAGTCTTTTTTTGTACAGTTAGTGTGATAGGAAATGAATTATACATCATCTAAAAGCCATTGCTTTAGTCTTTGGATTTACACAAGTGGACATCCAGATTAATTTTCATTGGCTGACTACTTCTGTAAATTAACGCACTGCGGGGATTATCCCCACAAAGCTGCCCCTGCCCTGTGAGGGTCTCTGCATCACTCTCACTCTCTTGTTTATATTATTATGCAGAATCTGATTTGTTTTTTATCTGCATGAACTGAGCTTTGAGTCAGCTCCTGTGAAGTGTGAACCTCCATGACTCTGCCGTAATGCCTGTGTCAAGCTCAATTCTGTTTATATGTATTCAGTGGGATGGGGAACGTTGTTTATGTGCGCATGTATACGTGTGCTCCATCCCACATCAAATGCCACGTTTGGAGGTGGAATACATCAAAGATTCCTCTTTGATCTTCTTGTTTTCCAACCAGACTGGATGATTCATAAATGAAACTATATGGTTCCTACGATCCAAGAAGGACGATTGGAGTTGCTTAGAAACTCCTCGGTTTCTTAGATGTTTTCTTCGCCATAGTTTTTTTACTTTTTTTTTTATCTAAAACTCATTCTCTGGAATGCTTCCAGTAATCCTTATCATCATAGGCCTCAGGGGTTCCCCGCTTGTTGACTGTAAAACGCTGGTAGTGACTCGGGAAGGAGAAGTCTACCCCCCCACCCCAGAAACAGTGATTTCTGCTCTGCCAGAATGCATTTGTTAGCTGCTGCACAGACAAACAGGAAGGCTCATTGACCCATGCAACACTTCAATTAACATTTGCCACCGACACCTGCTCACATCAAGCACTCAACATTTCAGTGTAAGCATGGCCGTATGTTTCTTTTTTGGGTTGGTATTGCTGCACATGTTCATTAAATATTAAAACCCAGGGGCGAGGTTGGGCAGGGCGGACCCTCCTGTTCTTTTTCTCCTCATCAAAGATGAAACATGAATCGAAGAGGCAAATTCATGACACAAGATGAGGCCATTTAACGATCCAGTGCCATTCACGTGTTCTTGTAAGTGTTGCACTTTTTCTATATCTACAAGCACAAACTTTGTTGTACTGTCGTTATATTTCAGGGGAATTTGGTGTTTGGATTGTATTTTTTCGGTTTTTGTTCATTTCTCTGTTCCTGTATTTTTCTTGCAAGGTCTTGCCATATGAGTTTATTGTATTTAGTTTTTTAGTGTATTCTGATGTTTTGTTGTTTGTTGGATTTAGTTTCCTTAGATGAGTGTTGTTCCTTTCCTCTCTGTTTATAATTTATGTCATTCTTAGTCCAGCTCCTTCGTGTTAATTATTCACCTTCCTCCGGCCAGTTTTCTCTCTTCCACAGTTGTTCCCAATGATTTGATGCAATGACATGAACCATTGTGTTGTTCCTCTGGATTATGTTGTTTTCCTGCTAGAAGGAGAACCATGTTTAGCTCCTGTCTTCCTGATAACTCTAACCAGATTCCTTGTCCCCTGCTAAAGAAAAGTACTCCCACTGTATGATGCTGCCACCACCATGTGGGGCTGGTGTTTTAAGTGTGATTTATAGTGGTTATTTTCCTCTATACACAGTGTTTTACAAGTTAGCTTTTGGTCTTTTACTACTTGGTATTGGTCTGCCAAATGAATCCCCCACACCCAAAACAAAGTTTGTAACATGACATTCAACCTGAAGCACTGATGAGAAAAGACGGATAAAGCTTGTTGTGAAACGGGGTCAAAGGTCAAAAAGTGGAGCCACCCAGCTCGTAATGACTTTAACCTTTGACTCCAACCATTGTCTCGAGTCCTGTCTTAATGTATCGTGCGTGACAGATTGGCAGCTTTTAACATTCTTCAGTCTGCGCCTCAGGCGGAAATGATTTATGCAACATCTAGATTAAAACAATAACACTGTAAATGGCTGCACAATTCATCACGTTCTCTCTGCCTCTCTCGTGATTTCCTATGCACTGTCACCATGATGCAAAATGCTGAAAGTTTACTTCCAAGAAGCCCCCCTACTGCAGCGTGACATTCGCGCTTCCTTGCAACCAGCAGCTCCAGCGTTCTCGCTAATCGAACAGAGGGTTTGAAACGTGACTAATTGGTGTCTATTTGTTTGTTAATGGTCCTCTTGTTTGGTGCTGGTGGGAACAGATGTGCCTGATGAGCGTCGTGAAGTGGTGGAGATATGTGGAGGGACGAGCCTAATCAGTAGCACAATTATAAGTTTGGGAGCGCATCATCTGCTTGAGCTGAGGAGGAAAATAGATTCTGCTTGTTGTTTTTCATTTGCCTTCTGAAGCATGCATTTTTCACAGTCTGGTGCCTGACGCATTTTAAAGGCAAAACCAAAAAAAAAGTAGCTTCAGACTTCTTTTGACTTTGTAAGCGGGGAAATATCAAGAAGTGTTTTTACCAAGAATATGGTTGATAAGGTGAGAACTGTGGATATCAGGAAAGGAGGACTTGAAGTGTGCGGTGAGATGTGGCATTGAAATGAAGATGGATCTGTTTTTGTCAGATGAAGGGAGGTTACATTTTACTTTCTGACCTCTTAGCTGACCTTGCTGGGTGACAGCTTTGTTGATGAAATCCTCTGTGAAGGCACTGACCTCAGAAGTAGGTGTGACTGATGCTTCACCAGCATGAATGCTGAACCACAAAACCAAGTTTATTCAGTAAATATTGATACCGGCATTCAAATTCTGGACCCAGCTTTCAAGATCAGAGTGTAATGATACACAAGATGCAAGTTTTTATACATGTCTTAATAATCGTTTACTATGTTTTGTGTTTGTTTGACTTGGAACTCCAAATCTCTCTCTTTTTTTTTTTTTTTGCCATTTGTATGTTTACTTTCTGGGTGCTATTTTTCATTATCTTGAAGAACCCAAGTGCTCTTTGGATTAAGGTTATAATCCAGGGGTGAAACAATCTTATTTAGGCTTTTCAGGTAGAGATCAAATTAAAGGTCCTATAACTTGGAGCGAGTCACCAAAATCTTGTAGCAGTAAGCAGACCTGGGCCGTCACATCAGTATATTAGTATGATGTTCTTTATTTTGGAAATTATGTTAGTTTTACCTCAGATATAAAGAGATGCACATCTTCAAGAACTGTTTCAATAGTTTTTCAGTCATAAAATATTTACTAAAGTCCTGTGCATCTCTCTTTTTTTTGAGAAATCTGAAATGGGCTTTTGTGTTCTTTTTTGATCTCCTATAAATACAATTTTTGCCTGATGTTTTTCTGACTTTGATTCATGGACACATACATGAAGCATCTGAGGCCTGCAGATTTTTAGTCACCTCCTCTTTGATTAAATGCACCAGTTTTTTGAAGTGCCCCCACTAAGCCATCACCACAATCTTATGTTGCAGGTTTTGTATCCTTTTTGTTTCCTCAATAATTAATGTGGAAATCCAAAACTGATGGCAATCAGTGTCGACACTTAAATTTCTTTGGAAAAATACAAATATTTTCAGGGCACATCTTATTAGACTTTCATACTCTTCACAGTCTTGTTCTAATATCATCTCTCAGTGGTGGGCAACATTTTATTTCTGGAGGGAGTCTGTATTGATTTTGTCAGAGCAATTGAAGGCTACATTAAACTGTCTAAATAATTCTTCCAGGAATCCATGTCAGAAGATACCTTTGGGGCTTTTTCCTTCATTTTCATATAATGCAAAATAGGTAGACTAAATTGCTTGACTGATTTGTGCAAATAATATTTCCATGTAAAACAAAATGCAAGCTTATGATGAAGTCACCCTTTGCATTCAGCTCTAACAACCAATACTGTTCAAAGAAATGTGAGTAAAACTTAGGGCCTATTTTAGTGTTAAAGCTTTAGATTTAAACATCCAAGATGTTAAATTTAGACCTTTTCAGTTACTTTGGTGTGTCAGCAGCCGGCAGATAATGGCAGTGGAAGCGGCTAATGTACAGTCCCATAAGCAGTAATGGATCCTGGGGGAATTCAGAGCTGATATAAAAGTTGTAGGACATTTTTGCTTCTCATTTGGTGTTGATGCAATTCAAGGCACATGATTTGGGCAGCATCGTTTACAGGAGGAATATGATACGACTGTATTAAGAAAGACTTTACTAAAACATAACCCCGGTGCTTTGAGACAAGCTTAGCCGCAGTCTTTGGGTGAATCATCTTTTTTGTATTTTAATCACTTTAGATTACTGCAGCATGTGGATGTAAAATAATTCAAATTGTATCAGTCCCCCTCTTAGAAACAGCCCATTAATCCGAGTGTACATTTTTTATTGCACCTATTATTAACACAGTGAAAGACAAAATGGCTAAATCTGATGCCGCTGGTAAGTTCTTACATATTTTATAATTATTTTTATGGTTTATGGCGAACACTGAGCTTATTATATAGTTTTAGTGATTATAGCAAAAAAGAAAAAAAACAGAAGTTATGATAATGTTTAGTGTATTCGGGGACAGCAGTGCTCGCATGACCAGACGCACCATAAATCATTCTGTCAAGAATGGAGGGAGGATAGGGCTGAATAGGAAGAAGGGTGAGGGGCGGGTGCCTTTGAAAGGGATCTGCGTGGGGGGGCAATGACAGTTTGGCAAGGTGATATGAGCAAAACTACTAGCCTGTAGAGAAGTCCCTCAACCCCTCTCCGCCCTTCTCAATTGAACCGATATCACATCACCTCTCCCTCTGTAGCGACCACTGTCTTTCTCTCTGCCACTTTCTTCTACCTCACCAGTCATGTTTTCATCTTCTCTATTAAGGTTCTGTGCTTTCTCCACACTGTGCCCCCCCCTTTCCCCCCCTCTCCCCCAAACCCTCCACCTCGAACCTGCCTACCACTCACACTACTGACTGCTGGGCCACAAACACAACAGAGATGGGAAGCATTGGGTTTGAATATGTAGAGGGCTCTCCGTGATCACACAGTAGACGCTATATGCTGTGAATGTTGCGATCTAAATTTATCAACGTGGTTATGTGGAGTATGTTATAGGGATGGCTGTAACAAACAGAGGAGTGGTCAAGGAGAGGATCAACTTCTCCTACAAAATCCCTACCGAGGTGGAGTTATTACTGAGTTAAATTTGGAATTAGTTGGAACTAGTTCATAAAAAGTGCTTTTATTCTCCCCTAGGATCTTTTTTCTTTTTTAATTGCGCACATCCATCCAACTTTTACTAATGAACTACTGAAAAATGTCCATGAAAATAACTGATGGAAAGCCAGCCAATGCAGTGTTGTGAAAATGATGATGATTAATAGTGAGGATCATCTCTATGATGCTGATGATCTCTGAGGAGTTTAATTGAAAGTGTTGAGTTGCATCATCCAGGATTTTACTCAGCACTGTGCAGAAGTTTTGAAGCTCCTGTCATTTACTTACATTTTCCCTCTATAGAATCAGAGCTTTCCTATGATTTTCTAAAAGTGGTCTTGATTGATGGTTCTCCAGGCTTTTCAAATGGTCTTTCAAATATTTGACAAAGAAACTTTGGTTGCTTTAATTGGAATATCCTGTAAAAAAATGCCACTCATTTCTGAAAGTATAATTTATAGATTCATTCCACATAGAGTAAATATTTTAAGACTTTATTTTGTGTAATTTTGATGATTATGGCTTACAAAAAAATAACACCTCCAAAATTAAATTTCAGAAAATAAGAATATTACATAAGATCAATAGAAATGTCAGAAAGGTCAAGTGAATTCACTGGCCAATCAAACACAGTCACAACATGGTCGAACCAGCTTTACAGCGACGACTTGAAAAACTTCATTACGGATTACTACTTGAGAAAGTAATTTAGTTACTGATCATTTGATTTTAAAAGAAACAACAAAGATTGATTATTCACCAGCTGCCAACAACAGCCCTTGCTGTTGATAGTCCATATGAGTCAACCATGTTTAAGTGCAGCATTTCCTCTCCTATATGCTATTTGTCCAACTTCTTCAACTCCCTCCACTTACTGGATTTTCACAAAGTGAGGTTTATGTGGCCCTGTCAGTTTCATTGTACCGTGCTGAAACTCAAAATCTTTCTTCCAATTTGATGTAGAATTTCTGAAGCTAAGTAGTTTGATAGGTTAGTTGAAATAAGCCTTAAAACAATGTAAATACATTAAGAAAATAGTTTAAATGTTATTGTTTTCTGTGTGTATTAATATTTGCGCCATTTTATTCAAGGCA
Source organism: Poecilia picta (assembly GCA_033032245.1). Classification (NCBI taxonomy): domain Eukaryota; kingdom Metazoa; phylum Chordata; class Actinopteri; order Cyprinodontiformes; family Poeciliidae; genus Poecilia; species Poecilia picta. Next base: position 14,760,896 of record CM065364.1, on the reverse strand, counting down.
ATTATAATCTCTGCATCTGCAGCTACTAGGCCTTTTGAAGGATCGATTGTTAGTTGCTCCATCCTCCACTAGGGGGCTTTTATGCTCTCCTCTCACTGCATTACTTCTGTACGAGAGAAGTACTAAAAATAACTCATTATTCTGTCTTCAATATTTTTAAAGGTGTATCGATGGCATCTTGTCTGCAGAGCAGAAGGTACAACAAACCTTGATATTGACATCTTTAGCTGACATGAACTCAAATGATGCCTGTATTTGTAGCAAAAAGCGCAGATTTCTCTTCTCCTTCCATTGTTTACGTTTGTGTCACGCGTGGTATTATACGTTGACAACATGGATGTCACATAGGTCAGATGTCATTCCCCTAGATGCAAGAGGAAAGCAACAATATATCTTCTTATTAAATAAAATGACAAGAACAGTGACTTGACTAACTTTAACCTGATTACTGGGGTGGAAACAGTAACACATTAGGTTAATCGTTATTGAAAATCGGGGGCAGGTTAGAGTAATACCTTATCAATAATGCATTACTGACATCACTGGGTACGGGTACCATAAAATACGAAAGTAAAAGAAATGGAAATAACAAATGTAGCAAGGACTTAAGGGTAAACCAACCTTGCTGGGTGTGTGGGCACCAGCTTATGTACAGAAAGGCCAACTTGTGTACTGATAAATTTACTTTGATTCAAAAACATTTCAAAAGTCAGTTTATGTGACTTTTTTATGCCAACTTTACACAAATAGCAAGTCCATTTGAACACCGGGTGGAGTTTGTTAAGAACCCATGCCATTCAGTGCCTGGCATCTGACTTTTACATGTTCTCGTCTCCAGCCGTTCTTGCACCAGTTTGGTGTGGCGCATTTAAACTACTCATTTTCAGTCATGGCTTTAACAAAAAGCAATAAAACCAGAAGCATATGTTCTTTTTTAGATGTGTGTACCGTTACACCCCTAGCACACACTGCACAGCTGGTACTCATGTTTGGGTACAAGGTCCCGACAGACAAATATGAATAACTGAGTTATTGTTTAAAACGTTTGCAATGTACTGTTGGCTACATATGTTTTTTGTGATAAAGGACATACATTTGATACTCCATAAGTCCCTTGCTACTTACTAGCAGCAAGTTTTCTCACTCTACATCTCTCTGAACATTCTTGTGCTTTTTAGTGATTACTGACTAATATGATTTGACAATAAATATCAGCAAAGCAGCTCTTTGCCATGGCTGTCGAATGAATCCTTTCATCTTTTAAATTCAGTTCAAGGATTACATGCTCTATAAGAGGATGAGAGGTATGCACATGGCAGTGATTCATGAAACCATTTCAAAACCAGTTAGATAAACTCAAAAACACATGGACATCAAACTAAAAACGAGACTGTGTGGTACACCCCATTAGGGCTTATCATGTACATACGGGCATCTTCTGACAACTTAAATTAAAACAAAAATTTCGAGAAACATATCTGTTTTTGTAACCAGCTTGTTTCTTCTTTTTTATGTCAAGTGCATTGCATGTTCTGTGTGTTCATATTTTAAAACAAGAGATTTTCAAACATGAAATATGCTGCAGGATTCTATCTGGGTTAATATTCTGTCTTATTTATATTTCATTCAGTGCCTCCTTGTAGATTACAAGCACTTTAAAGGATCATTTTCATTTTTGTACTTTCGTTGGTGCATTATCTTGATGTTCTGTAGAGATTTCTTCTGCAATAAATTGCATCTGAATAAATATGACCAATTAAAGGTGTGTAGTTCTAGTCTGACATGGATTTACTGTTTGTGTGGGTGTTAGCTTGTTTTATATTTCATGACTAAAAATCTTGCATGTATTATTTTGTAGCTGTGACATCAATGGTTCACTACTGACAAGATCCCTGGAGAGTTTTATCACTGCAGCCAGTTACCCAGATATATGTGATAGAGTGGTCATGTCTGAGTTAACCATCGAGTCGAGTCTGTTTTATATAATCAAAGATCTCTTAAGTCATTTAAATTGTCGCTGCCCTCTCAGTAAGATTGCTTACATTTTGAAAAAAATAGGCCTTTTTGTTCTTTGTTTACTTCTTCGCTATCTCTGCTATGCCGGCGAGGCAGCTATGTTAGTAGTATTTTAAACACCTGCTTTTGAAAACAGAGATCAGTGGAGTGGAAAAGCCCAATAGAAGCCTTCAAGGGCTGCGGATCACAAGTAAAGTCAAATATTTGGGTGTGGAGCATCTGGGAGGTGCGCTGTGGAAATCTTTTCATCCCTTGCCCCCAGATGAGGATCTATGCAGCTGTCAGGATGCATCTTAGGGTTTTGGGGATTGGGCCCTGGCAGGTGACAGGGTGTGATACACAATAAAAAGAACCTGATTAGTAATTACAATGCGCTTCTTTCAAAGCAATCTGTTTCCTGCTGGGTTTAGGCTGACAAAAATAACAACTGATATTCTAGAATATTGCTACAGTTTATCCTTTTATGGAAACTTTTTATTTTTACTGACAAATAATACCTATTCTAATTTTAGCTAAGTATTATTAGACAAAGAGCATTAATTAATATAACATCAAACTTAATTAAGTTTCATTCAAATTCAACTCAACCTAAGTCCAGTTAATTCCAGGACAATTCAGTCATAAAGTACTTTTAGGCCCAATAACTAACACAGTAAATACAGAATCTCTGACTATAGAGTACTTTCTAATAGAAAGGAAATCAAAGAGTGAAACACATTTTATGTTTTGTCTAATTCATAAACCAAGATAAATGCATCAAAAGCTACATAGGAAAGAGATACAACTAAAAACAGCAGGACACAGATAGGAGTACCTTATGAGAAAGAAATACAACGAGAACAACAGTTGAGAGTAGTTAAAGAAATTCCCATTAGATTGAAACGGCTGCTTCAAATAAATCCCCTACAGAGCACCAAGGTGGCAAAATCAGCAGCCTAATTAGTAAAATTCTTGAATTTTTAAGATTGGCATCAATTTTCTATAAGTGGCAAAGCCCCAGTACATCTTGAGACCTGGTCTACTTTCAAGTGTTTCTAAAAGATTAGATGAGAGGTATCATTACCCCACTGCACTCTCTGCGGTTGCTGGAGCCCCCGTTTTCCTGACAAGAAAGAGAAGACGGCAGCTTTGAAATGTCCACCTGAGGGCACAGTAGCAGATTTTGTCTTTCGAAAATCTTGAAAGAGTAGGAGCACTTCCGTTTTCATTACGAGACCACAGTTCGGTTGCCTTTACTGCAGACAAACTACGGACAGTGCAGCAGAGGGAAGACAATAACAGAACTTTCTTTCAATAGTCTTTTTTGGCTGATCTTAACCAAAGTGGGTGTGTGGGAATACGACCAATCTGGATGGTGTGGATTAGTGTTGAGCTTTAGACTGATTGTTCAACTCAATAAACTATGATCAAGCTGGTGTTCTCTGTTGATGTGCGATTGAGGTTTAATGAAACCCACTCAAGACCTGAGCAACAAGACCTAAATATAATCAATACAATTACAATCTGCGCCACCTCTCCTAGTGGCGAGGCCCAGCTGCTTCCTGTCACCTCTACTATTTTTGATATCCGCTACTGGGGAGTGTCAGAGATGTATTGAAAAAGAGAAGAGTGAGGCTCTACTTTGTAGACCTTGGAGCTATCACGATCTGTGGCTGTTTATCTGCATATCCCTGTGGATGTCAGGGAATGTGGCTGAGCTCTGCTCCGTCCTTGAAAGCAGGGGAGCAGCACAGAGGCTTAGAGTCAGAAAGATGCCCTCAGCTCACCACAGATCATTAATGCATGAGGTAGATGGAGATGGGCAGTATCCTGTTCCACTGGAGAAAAGGTCATAGCCAGTGGAGACTGCAAGAGAAGACATGAGTTTGGAGTGCAAGGAGATGCAACGGGTAGAATGAATAAGGAGACGAGGGGGGGAAAAAAGAAATATGGAATGAGAGGTGGAATGCTGAGGGGTTTTTTTTCAGTGGATTCATGTGTGCGTGTGTGTGTGTGTGTGTGCATGTACTTGTGTGCATGCATGTTTCAACCCTTGACATAAATAGTTGAGATGGCAGGATATCTGATTTAGCCTCTTGAATCAATAGCCAAACTCTCGTGGACAGCTTTAAGCAACATATTGACTATATTTTAAACAAGTCAACTTCTCATGAAGCACTTTGCATAGCTGGTCAATACAAGACTACCATTTCTATTCCTGTCAGAGGCTATAAAAAACACATCTGTCTGTGCTTTGAATGGTAGGTCTACTTCACAATTCACCATTTTATCAGTTGTCTTACTTTTGTTTTTGTACAAATCTTGCTCAAAGGGTTTTCCTGTACATCAGGACAAACCTTAGAGAAAAGAAGCTCAGAGATGATTCCCACAAAGACCACAAACACACAGGAAGAATGTACTTAAAAGCACTATTTATTGGCAAAATAATAAAATGGAGCTGGTCGTATAGTTTCTCGAAAGAGATTTTTTGGCAAGTGATCGATGCCTCAATATGCTGGGAATTCCTACTTTAATAAAAGTTTATGCAAGACTCATCTGCCCTAATAGAGTAACTGCAATACGTATTTCTGAACAGTCTTAAAATTCTGTTTGATTAAAATGGTCACCAAAAGATTTAAGAGTTGGATGCTTTACAAAAGGCAGAAATACTAAAGGTTGATGTTTTTTCTGTGCTTCCAAAAATCAGGAACATCTTCATCAAGGTTTCTTTCTTCACTAAACTATGCCAAAAACACAGGGGTCACCCCTAAGCACAACTTTGGTGAGACATTAATTCAGTCAAAAGCATTATTTTGTTTAAGGTTTTATAATTATTTCTGTTATTTCCTGTATATAGTCCAAAGGGAAGGGTGGACTGTGACTCCCTCTTTTTCTGGGCAGCTCATGTTTGCTCCTTAATTCCAGAGTCCTACTGCCTGGCTGCCAGTGCTGTATTTGGTCCAGCACGTTTCCCTCTCCTTTCTGGGTTCTTCTCTTCCTCTAGTAATGACTTTAAAGTTAATCCAGTGATGCAGGACTCCCTCAAGGTATGGGCTCAGGTCAGCTGTATAATTCCCACATTTTACTTTGGATGGTAGCTTTTCAGGTTGCCATAAACAGCAACTTGAACAGCTATCCCTGATATATATTACCCATGGAACATACTGTTTTAGATATTAGTTTGTGACTAAATTAACTCAAACCTCATTTCCTGCTCAATTTGAATAATGAAGATAAGTATATTACCTGTGTAAAGAGTTGAGTGCTGTATTTTAGTTGTTTTCTGCTTGCCATATTGTTTATAATCAATGTCTACTCGCAGTCGATGACTTTAAAGACTTCATTTCTTGCCTTAGCAGCAAAAAGATTTGGTTCTCTGTTCAGATTCTGACCTTAATCAGCTTTAGCAGCTGCTGATACAAAAAGAGGCCATGATTATTCCTGCTCCTGTCAGATAAAGATTTTTAATTATTTTAATTCAACAAAAGACTTTGTTTCTGATAGAAATCAGAACAGGCAGCTCTCGAAAGATCAAACAATGCTAAATGACTATCAGTTTTTTTGCATGTTTCCACTAGACAGATGGACAGACAGCATTGTCACGATGATATCTAACTTTTTCTCTGAAAAACTACAGCAGCAGGGTAGGTTGCGCTGGTTTGTTTCATTGCTTCACTCTTTAATTACCATCAGAGCTCTCAGACGGTCAACATTTTGCTCCAGCGTTAATTCTCAGTGCATTAATTTGTATTGTATTGAAGCTTCAAAACTTCACACCTGGAAAGTGCATCTTGATGAGGGAACTCGAACCAATCATTGGGCTATCTCTGTCCATGAAACTAACAATTTAAACAAGTAGCGTTAACTTCTGATGTCTTGGAGGTTTGCTACTTCATGCTTATAGTACACTTCGGCGTTGTACTCGCCATGTTCACAAAACGTGACTTAGAGCAGGTAAGGCGATTGACTTCATGGAGGGGAGGGGATGCATGTCTTCAGTACTGCAGCACTGCTGCCAGTAAAACTGCAACTGAATTGCTAATTTTATATTGATTTTGACTCATACAAGTATCTTTGCATAAGTAATTTTTCGATTATCGATTATAATGAGATATTGATTATTTTGACAACAAGCTAATGCATCATCATTAGCTTCCTTTGTTGCTGTCCTTGCTGTTTTGACAAACAACAAAACTTTCTGAGAAAACTTTCCAACTTTCTATTTCTTCAACCAAACTCATTGCTTTTGAACTCTTGGCTCCTTAATGCAGAATTATTATAATCCCTGTAAGGGATTTTTGAACAATCAGCCACAGAATGTAGGGTAACACTGGTGGAGTGACAGTAAACAGTTCTACACAATACACACTATTATTAACTATTTCCAATTTCCTCAGCGTCTCATTTAATTTAGCGAAGATGAGCTATTTAAACCAGTGATGGGAATTCATCTTGTGAGGGTGCATGTTCCATATGAAATAGTGGAACTTGCTCTGTTCAAGCGTGGCTGTGTAAATGATTGTTGTGGCTGGGAGGTCGGCATGTTGTGGCTGTTGTTGCCGTCTTCTCTGCGGGCCGCCTTCACTTTGTCCGTGGGGGGGCCCGTGGCTCTGGATGGTGGAGAAAGGGGGGAGGAGTGAGGGTGCAAAGGGGAGCAGAAAGGGTGGTGCACACTTGCTCCTCATTGCCCCTCCATTATATGTGGTTGACCTATTTCAGCATTGAGTTGCAAAAAGATGAGAGGGAGGGAGGGATACCGGGCAAATCACAGGCTGACAGAAGTCCCCTGGTGAGTGGAGCTGGGTGTGTGATTGCCTAATGGAGTCACTTTATATACACTCACAAAACAAACACACACCTACTTTGTGTCCTTCTTTCTGGCTGGTGTCTTATCTTCTTAACACATCCATTAACAACTGTGGGGTCTGCACATGCTGGTGTGGGTGCAACAGTGCATGTGAAATATGTGGAGGATAACCAATCAATAAGAAAAATATTGAGTGTGTGCTTATATTGTGCACTTTCTTTTACATTGATACCAAATGCTGGGGTGTATTTTTTTGGATTTTAAATCTGTAGGACTGAATTTTAATTAGATCTCAGGCCAAGATGTAAAATGATAAAATGTTGAAGATTTTCTGAATCAGAGATAAAGGCCACAATGAATGACTCACAATGATGCATCTTCCTACTTATCAAGTTCGAGTGAATCGGTCTCCTCTTTGGGAAGTAATTTTACTCTTTCTGCACCTTTTTCTTCTTCTTACTTTTATTTTCTTGACAGTTATGCTGTTCATTTTTAGACAAATCACTGAGAAGAAATTTTGCAACATTTATTCGTATTTTCACGAACTGCATATGTGGTTTTGCATTCTGGTCACTTCAAAAAGACAATGATTTTTCCCCAGCTTGGCTAATGGCTTCCTTTCTGTGGACCAGAGGTCTAACAAATGGGATGAAAACTTAAAATAGATCTTTAATATTTGTATAAATCACAATTCGTAATAAAAGAGTAAACAGAAAGTAATAAAGTAACCTGCAAAGGCATTCAAATCTTTTGAAAATTGGATTCAGTCTATTTACTGTTACTTCAAAATAAAATACAATTCGACCTAATTAGTTAAAAATCAAGTCATGTGATTTGCGTATAAACATATCTGATCTTTGTAGGCCATTTTATAGTTTTTTATCCACCAGCCATGTAGGAGACACAGCAAACACGTGGGACAAGATGCAGGCCTGTAAATACTAAGACTGAAAGCTAACACTGCGCATTGCATTTCCCTGAACACTCAGTAAAAGATGGTGGTGACAGCATAGAGCTGTGAGAATGCTTTTCATCTGAAAGGACGAGGGAAGCTGGTCAGAGCTGAGGGTTAAAATGGATGAAGGAGTAAATGGATGGAAGAAAACCTGAAGGACTTGAGGCTCAGCTCAGAGATTGAACTTCCACCAGAAATATTGACCTAAACATACAATCAGAACCACAATGGAATGGTTTTACGAATCAAATAATATGTGAAATGCCTAGTCAAATCCAGACCTGAATTCAACTGAGAAGCTGTGTCAGGAATATTGAGCTTTACAAAGGCTAGCTATCTGGCTTTTCTAAACACCAGCTATTTTCCAATTAAAATGGCAGTAAAACAAATTTAGGTCATGAAATGTTGGCTTTTATGCAGTGGCTGATTTAGCTTAACAAAAACGTAGGAGTTATTCACTGGTCATTGCAGCCTTTAAAACATTGTTGGGATTTATAAAATAAGACTTTTTTAATATTAACACACTCCTGTTTGATTAATTTTATAACACATTTTTATTATTATTATTATTATTATTATTATTATTATTATTATTAATTTACAACATTATAACAGGAGCCAGAAAATATTCTGGAAACTGCAAAAAATCTATGGTGTAAAGATGTTTTCATTTTTTCACGTTTTGAGTTTAACAGTTTCTCAAAAAATTCATTTATTTCCTTTTATTTTTCAAATGTATCCTGAAATATGTGACGTGCATTGCATAAAACCTGACAGTATCAGAGTTTGTGACCACTTAGCTACATTCAGTCTCTTCACCAGATGCCCTGCAACTGATCATTGACACCGGATAAAGTTTTGCATGTAACTTTGAGTGTGACTGTGACGCCCTATCCTGCTATGTTTTCATTCTGCTTCAAACTGATATTGCAGAAAGAAAATAAACTAACACAATACCTTCATTTGATACAAGGTATTGTAAAATATAAGAAACTAAAGAGGGATTTGCATGTAAAGTAGTGTACATAAAAGCCTTCCTCAGGTCCAGAGTCAGCGCAGAGTGCCTTGATGCACCTCAGTACAACACAGCCACCGCCCTGCTGGAGTCGGACATGTGCATTATGTAGAGCCTGTGTGCAGAAACCAGCAAGGTGCAATTTCCTGAGAATGCTTACAAAGCCTTTTTCTTTTTAGCTATAATCCTAGCAGGAATCCTGGCTACCCTTAAAATGAGCATGCAGGGAAAGTCAGCGTTGTTATAAAATACAAGGGGAAAATTCCTCTCTGCAGATCAGTTATGGTGGGGAAGGCAAATGAGCTGCAATTACTTCTTTGTTCTTTTACAGTTATGCCCTTCTAAATCAGTTCAGCATAGACAAAATATGGATATATAAAAAAACAGCATAGGGCATTGAAAATGTACTTAAAAAACACTTAGCCTATGTGAAAGAAAGGTTGTGTTCTATTTGCGAGAATGCAAATCTAATGAAATGAATGTTTATGATTGTGAATGTGAGCTGAATATCAAGTGTTCCCAGAAATGCAGATAAGAAGCTGCATTAATTATTGTTTTAACTCTGAGAAAGTATTTTTCCACAGCTGCACCGTCTTAGCTCACTCGCTATGTGCAACTGTGAAGAACCACCCTTTAAAAATGAATGGGCGAGATGCAGAGAATTGAAAAATGGTTTTTATGTAACCTGATGTTTTTTTTTCCACCTTTACTTTTAATTTTATAGGTATGTTTTAAACCAAGAAGGAACTACGCATAATTGTAAAGGGCATACAAATCTGAAATGTGAAACATGCACTTTTCATTCATCTTGCTTTATTCTAATACCCTTAAATAAAGTGTAATTCTTCCATTAGTAAAAAGCCACTCATGTCTAATCTAAATCCAATCTGACTATATAAGCTCGAGCTACATAGTTTGAATAATTCACAAACGTTTCTCTTCATTTGCAAAGTTGGTAGAGACAAACCTCAGACATTTTCCAGTTGTAACAGCTGCAGAAAGCGGTTCTACAGTTGTATACTCCATGGGGCTGGATGGAGACGTTCATCACACTTAAAATTTTCAACTTGTAAGAGTTTTTGAGATGAGTGTAGCATTTTATCCCACTTCACAATGAACCACTGTGGTCTTTTTATTGGTAGATGCTGAAGGAAACTTCTCATCTTGCATACATTCAATAGACAATAAAGTATCTTATCTCACCTTTTGCTAGTGAATTGCATAACATCTCAATCAAATATATTTAAGTGTGACAAAATGTGCAAATAAGACAAATGACAAAAGTTCAACTGGGAAGAGTATTTTTGCAAGGCCCTTTTGGATCTAAACATGTGACTGGTATTGTACATGTAAACAAAGCATGTATTGGTAATTGGGATTAAAAGCATTAGCGCAATAAATGAGCATCAAATCTGATAGTGACAGTTGTTGAGCAGTCTGTTGAGAGACTTGCTGATCAGCTGGTCAGGCTTATTTTGACAATGAGCTGCGTTAGAATGTGTTGTCTGCGTTGAGCTGCGACAGTACTATTCCCAAATGAAGCGCTGTCATGTTGCTTTTAGTCCCACGTGATGCAGCATTCACAGTAAGTAAAGATTTTAGCATGTTGTACAACAGCAAGCTTGTATAACAGTATTAAGATTTTAACAGCATTACAGCCACATCCAACACTCGAGCTGTCGGGCTGAAAGCGGCATCATAAACGGCGAGAAAAGCGGATAGAGTTGGTGTTTTTGTGTGTCTGACTGTGTGAGTGCATGTCACAGCCCTCGGGGCCAGATATGGAGTCGTGTCTTTTAGCTGGCTGTCGCGGCCGGGTCTTGTTTTTATTATCGGCATCCGAGCTGTGGCGTGTGTGTGCCCTTTAATGTATATCGCCTCCTGCTCCCCCTCTGGTGTTCCCAGGCCAGAGATTTATGATTCTGTATTACACCTGCCATGTCACATTAATTCTACCATCACGCATAGACACAAGAACTCACATGCAAATACCTAACACCACTCACTGTCAAAGCCTGAATTAGGGCATGCACCCATGCCTCGTGCATTACAGCCTATAGTAAATCCTGGTCTTCTCATATTCCATCATATTTGAGTCCCTTTGTACACGCTGGCAGGTTTCTGTATTCAGCACAGGAAAGGCTGCAGTTTAGAAAAATAGCAAAGGAGATATGGTTTTTGTGCAGCTTTTACTTGCCAAATTTAATTTCATCTTAAGAACTGTTGTCAAGAAAATGTAACTCTTATTTGTTGTTTGTGTTTGTTTCTAGTCCTCAAATCATTAATTAAATGTACAGATTTTTTTACTCCTAGATTTCCTAAGAAATCTAGACACATGTTCAACATAGTTTCTGACAGGTTGACATAAATGCAAAATAATACAATAAAACACGTTTGCGGTTGAATGGACCCTGGTATTTGGGGGGTTTAGGGACAACAACTGGCCAAGAATAGCTGACATCAACCAAAACTTGAAACCCCCCTCTAAAAATGCTTATAAATGCATATTTTAACAGTTTAAACAACAAATCTATGTTGATGTGCTTGAATCCGTACAGTCTTTGCTCTACCGTAGAAGCTAACGTCTATGGTCTTCCTTATCCTTTTGGGGGTGCAACCAATCGGCAGCAAGGAAACTTATTAAAGACACTCCTGGATTGGCTGATTTGCAGTGGTGGAGAAAGTACTCAAAAAATCTACTTAAGTAAAAGTACAGATACACAGTCAAAAATGTACTTAAGTAAAAGTCAAAGTACCACATTAACTTTTTACTTAAGTAAAAGTCAAAAAGCTTTTAAAAATACTTAAGTATTAAAAGTAAAAGTACTTGATGAATACATAACCTTATCACTAATATCATTAAGTGTGCCGAACGTATCTAATTTTAATACATCAGAAATGTGCCATTTTAATGAGCAATGCCACAGATTAAACATGTTCTTATTGTGTTTATTCTTTGTAACATAGTTTAGACTTAGATATGTGATTCTATGAATCATAATTTCAGGGATTAAAACATCTTGTCTCCTGTCTTAACATAGCATAAACTTCATTAGTGACATTTATTTAGAAAGAAATCCAACTGAAAGGGGATGGAAAGAAGGTGTGGGGCGGAGGACATGCAACCAAGCAGCCATGTAGCAGAGTTTTAGTCAAGACCACTGAACCCGAGACCAAGACCAGCCCTGCCCTGCATGACACAAGAAAATTAAGTTTACCTACTAAAATTGGTTCTAAGATTGATCTGAAAGATCCAGATTCCCATAAAAACACCTAGATATTAAATACTTAAGAGCTGAAATATATTTAACCAGTATCAATTAAAACTCATTTTATTCTGTTTTGCTTTCATCGCTGTGCTACAATCCACAGAGGTCTCCTACTACCCTAGAAAAATAACGCCCTGGGCGGTTGCCCATATTGCCCATGTCAGAAACCACAAATGAAACATTTCAATTAACAGTAAATAATGTTCAACTATGAAAACTGTCCAATGGCACAACAAGTAACCAAGCAGGAGAACCGTGACTGTTCTCACCCTCCATCCCACTGCATGCTTGCCACCATGACAGGAGACTAAATCAATCAATGAGCTGCTCTGTGTTCATACATTCAACTTTTACTTATTCGGTGATTAAATAAGTGTGTGTGTGTATATACTGTATATATATATACAGTATATATATATATTATATATATATACAGTATATATATATATATATATATATATATATATATATATATATATATATATACACACACACACATATATAGCTACTGCAGTGAACAAGAACAAAGAACGGCTCTCAGTGAGGCTTCAGTCCTTAGGACTTAGTAAAGATCCGTCCAGAAGAATCGGATCATTCCTGAATGTTAAATCACTATACTGCAGACTTTGGTCACAGCGTTCTCCCATATATGCAACACCTCAGTCAACACAATAATTCAGGACTAGTGACAACTTTTTTTCATTGCAGATGCAACATATGTCTCTGTACAGCTAGCTTTGCTAGCATCACGTCCACATAGCTCGCCTTTCTTTAAGCTTTGCTTCCAAGTGACGCTAAAAGTTGGACGAAGTCCCACCGTCTGTGAAAGCGAAGCGCTGCTGATTTTACATGTCGCCGTATCTTATGATTTATGCAGCTATTATCGATTAGATAGACATCTTCTCCCGCTCAGAGGAAACCACTGCGCATGTCTGGAGCTCCGCGTGCGAGTAAAGGTGGAGGGATGGGTGACAACAAACACGTAAGTGACGTTATTGCTTGGATTTTACGGCGCCACCTTAAGTCCCCGAACTTCACATTTTAAGGGACAAAAAGCTCAACGCGACTTGGATGTAATGAGTAACGCGACAGTTTTGTAGAAATGTAGTGAAGTAGAAAGTACAGATACTTACTGTAGAATGTAGTGGAGTAAAAGTAGAAAGTACCCATTATTAAATCTACTAAAGTAAAGTACAGATACACGAAAATTGGACTTAAGTACAGTAACGAAGTACTTGTACTTCGTTACTTCCCACCACTGCTGATTTGTAAACACTAGCCAATAATGTGTCAAGTAACATTGCACTGAGGTGTTTATTCTTCCCAAATATTTCACATATGCACTATGGAAAATGTGTGATTAGGCTATTTTCTGCTGCTAATATAGAAAATATGCAGAATATATGACGACTAAACTGCAAATTGGTGGAACTCCACTGCATTCAGTTTTGCTAAGATCCACTGAAGTCTGTTCTGGGTTAATTCAAAACATTCCTCAAGTGTGTAGAAACCATCACCACCTGTGGCTGAAAAAATGCCCCAAATTGCAAAAGTATGATGTGCAGAAAGAGCAAAAATAATTAGCACCCTTCATAGTCTCACTCCTTGTTCTACTTACCTAAATTAAAAGCATCATGCTTCTGTAAAATAATATACGTTCTTTTAAATAACCCTTCTGTTTAGCTCTAGCTTTATACATTTATTCATTTTTACACATTATTATGTTGAAAATAGCTCACTTTGATCTATCTTCCTGGAGTAACAACTTCCTTACTAAAGAATGTTGCCAGTTCAGCCTTGTAGCGCTTCATAATGTCACATTCCCTGATTGGGAATTTTTTTTTTCCTATTTTATGATTAGCTGAACAAACACCTGAACTTTGAAGAGGAAAGAAAATAGCCTAATATCGCTACCTGACTTTTTATTTTTCCCTTACCTTGCTATTTGATTGACAAGATAGCGAGAATGAGATTTAGGGTGTTGATGTGGGTATGGTGGATGCGTATGTACGTCCCCAGCCACATTCAATGACAGACAAGGAGAGTAGACTGTGCTCAGGGACTTTGTCTCACACATTCTGACACACTTATAGTTTGTAATGTCCTTCAGATGCAGGACTGCATCCGAAGGCTTTCTTTCCCTGTTTAATAAAAGGCTGGGACATTTAAAGTGCTTCAGGATACACGTGCAAGGTGGGCATGTGTGAAGTATGTGTGGACATGTGTGGAGGCAGTGCCTCCTCTTCAGCCAATTTACATTTTTGTGCAGCACAGAAACCACAAAATAAACAAATGATGGAGAAATTTAGCTTCGTGTTTTCAGGGAATCACTGCAACGTTGTATGGATTCTAAACTATATAACAATGCATTCATTTTGACACGTTGCCTTAGAATCTTTATGTAGAAAATATGTTTAAATGAATAAATTCAACCAAACTGCTCATAGATCTCTTGACTAAATGGTAAATTTTGTCTAATATTGCTAATGCAGATTTAAGCAATTTTAGCAAGATTTCAACGTAACCAAGGTCATTTTTTTCCCTATGCAATGAGCTTTAACTTATTTTTTTGAATTATGTCCCATTTTCCCTTTAAATGTACAAATTTGAGTCTAAACCAAATGTCATTCTGGCAGTAAGGAAAACATTTTTTTATATAGCATATTTCATATATAAAGATTGCAAAGTGCTTCACAATAAACACTAACACAAGAAATGTTTAACAACACAAATTGAAAAAGATAAACTTTTAACTGGCTTTCAAAGGAAGCTACAGAGTTTGCTGATCTCAGCACCCAAGGAACAGCCAGTAAAGAAATAGTGCTGCTTTCTTTTGTTTTCACCTCAGTGTGTGCAGCTATCAGCAGGTCCTGATCGTTGTGCCTCAGGAACCTGCTGGGGACAAATCAATGAAAAGGTTCTCTGATATGACTCAGTGCCTGCCCATGAAACGCTCTACCTAGTCAGAACAGGAATCTTACAATGCACTCAAAAATACACCAGGGGCAAATGTAAACGCATTGGCAGCAGTGAGAATTTGGGTGATGGTTTCAGAAGCCCGGTAGCAGCACTCTGAACAGCCTGCAACCCATGTAGGGAGGTTTTGGTTAGACATGGCTATGCATTATAATAATCCAGGCACGAAGAAGCAAAGCCTCTTTAATTTGATGTGCTGATAACCCACTGAACCGCTGGTTGTTTTCATCCGTCATAATGTAAATGTGTAAATATCTCTTGATTTTTTAAACTGTTGCCTATTTTTTTTTTAGCTCTAATGTAAACAAAGAGTCTTATGTCATGTTTTCATTGCGTAGGCATCATAACCATAACCATCTCTAGTAAAAATCAGATGTAAAATCTGTTTTTACAATGAAACGTTTCGACCACGGCTTTTAAAAAGTTGCTGTTTCAAAACTGATGAAGAATTTCATCCGGATTTGTGATGCATAAAGTTTGGCAGCACTGATCATCCCCTTCCTTTTGCTGTGGACAAAAACAATTTTGTATTTACTGACGCAGAATGCTAATTCAGATGTTTTCAAAAGCTGGAAAATTGACAGTCTTGGTAAGGAAAGGAAAGAAACACCACATATTACCTAGATTCTACTGCTAAGGGTTGCATGCTTAAAACCCCAACCTCAACCCTGTGAAAATTATAGAGTGATAAATGTCATTTCAACACTGAATCTACCCGTTGCCCTGATTTCACTCTGCATATCCAGTTATCCTTTGAAATTCTGATTACTGCTGAAGCTGCATGATGTGCAGAGTTCAATAGGATGCGACAAGTGCAAAAATGCTTGAAAGTAAAAGCTCCAGACTTCGTCTCCCCTCACAAGCAAAACTAATTCATATTTCAGCTTATCTCAGCTAAAATGCAGACATCCATTTGATGTCTATGACTGACTTTAGACATATATAAAGGTTTTAACTTTAAGACTCAATTTAACCCGATTTTATCTTATGGGTAACTATGATGCATTCAAAGTGCACAATTGTCTATTTGTCTATTTTTTTATATACATCATTATTTACTTTCTTGTGGAAATTCTCATGTTTCTCTATTTTTACAAGGGGCCACCTTTCTGGTTGTAGACGTTAACAGGATGCCCCTAAGAGTGAAATAAAAAATGAACTAAAGTCCAACTATTAAGGCTGCAAGAAGCACTGGACTTGGTTGATATTTTTCTTGTTCTATTTTATTTCTATTCTTTTAGTCTTTAGCTGAATTGCACGTCCCACTGCTATTGGCCAATTAACCAAATTCAGAGCATCTCTTCAGGCTGTTGGGCACAGTGAGGGGGTCAGGGAGTGCCGCATGTCTCCTCTGACAGGAGCAGTTTTACTCCACAGCCCACCGGTCAGTGTGGGGCAGGGTGACGGCCCTGTCTGGCTTTGGGCACCCAGGGGTGTGACGGTTGACAAGTGAATGGGTCTGCCAGCTTGTGCAGAAACGACTGGTCGTCAGGAAGTGAAGTCAAGCAGGGGAGTTATGCAGCGGCTGCTTTGAACTGGATTAAAGTGTTTTTGCATCACTGAATGCATGGGCTGTGATGGTGGGTGGGCGGGAAAGCATGCAAGCGTGACATATTAATATTGACACATGTCACTGAAGACTCCAAGCATAAAGACAGCAGCGATCAAACCTGCGTGAAGCTAATTGGGTCCGTCTTGTACTGGTTGTACTCAAACCACCGTTGTACCTCTTGAAGGTGTTTGGCCAGATGCCCCACTCTCCTTTATACCCCTCTCCTCTGTTGTCCCTCCCTCGGACTTCTCTCCAAGCAATGTGTGTGCCAGACTGCGCCGTAAATTAGTCCCGTGTGGCGACATGGTGCTTGCAGGGTAATTTGGACAATGGGGCGTTTGACAGCTCACCCATCACGGCTACAACGCCCCAGGGAGCCACTTCTCCTCTGGAGCTTTTCTCTGTCTCCTTGCTACTATTCTTCCTCAGCGCCGATGGACTCTGACTCTCTAAGTAGCGGCATCATTCTCCGATCAACCACCAAGGAGACTTTTCATCCATGAGCAAATAGATGGATGGGGATTTGAGGGGAGGGGGTGGGCCTGTAAGGTGAAGAAAAAAAAATCCCAAAATAAAAGTAATAGTAAATGGAAAAAGGAGAAAAGTAACAAAAAACAATCAAGAATTCAATTACATTGGTACTCATGATAAAGATTTAAAATATGTTTTAAATATGTTCAGCTTCCATACTTAGCTGATGCACTATACTACCATATAATGTTTGTAAAAGAAGAGACATAAAAATAACCAAGCACTTATTTTATGAAAAGTGGCAACAGACCTCAGTAACAAAGCTACGTAAAATCAATCAAGAGAGTGGTAAATGAAATAAATATGTCAATAAAAATCACAATAAGGTGACCAGAAATCAAGCAAAGGAAATGTTTTTGAAATTACAGAGAAATGGCAAAACATTAGTTGAACATACCTGTCTAATATCTAGAGGTAGATGGTTTAATAGTGCTAGTGTGCAGAATAGGAAAGAAAAACTCACACACCAGGAGTTTTATCTGAACTTTTGCAACATCCAACCTAAAGCTGCCCTGGGAATGTAGATAACATGTAGATAATATAGGGGCATAAAAGGGATGACCAGCTCCTACAACCACAATGCCCCAAGTTCAATCAGTATTTCATATGTGAAATACGATAGTGTGAAAGCTGCCAGCGCCTGAGTAATATAAGAAAATGTACTGGTACCTGTCGAAACTGAGTTGCTACATTCTGAAGCATCTGAGGGAGTGTTAATCTCCAACACTCCTCTAATTTAGAGCCAAATTTTACATGTCAGTGCCAGATAGCTTAAAAATCTGGTGATAAATCACAATATGGTCAATCTCAACGCTAGACAACATTTCACTGGACAAACTGCCATATGAACCGTTAAATTTATGTCATTATTTTCATCTTGAATAACCATTGTGGCTTGGATTGTGCATTGGATGCTATTCTTTCATCTTTATGTAATTCCCAACGTTTTGCATGGGCATTGAATGAGCCACAAGCCCAAACACAGATACGGTGGGCATGTTGCAAAAATGATGATGAGCATCCTTTAATTTTCATTTTGCAACAAGAATTGGGTTTTGCTTTCTTGCCTTTGAATCTTAACACTATGTGTTTGTAAGGTCATTTGTCTCATGGGATTGACCAAAGCATTTCCTGAGCTCAAACAAAATCAGTCCATTGAGGAATGAGAAGCAGAGAGCCAATCAATGGGCTGAAGCCCATCAGCAGCAGTGTAAACACTCACCGCTTACTATTTTTAACGATTGTTAATTTGCAACTTGTGTCCCTAGAAGGAGTTTTAGAACTGAGACTGAACTGAGATCTGTCTAAACTGGTGTGCATGTGGAGTGGGAGTGAAGATAATTACTTTTGTCTTAAAAAAGGAGGTTCAATATACTCATATTTCATATGAACATTAAGTAAGAAAAATACCTGGTGCGGCTTCTTTTTTTGAAGTAACTCACACTATTGCTCTCTCCAACCATTTACAGAAGTATTATTTTCACCCTAATTTTGACTTTTTTCATTTTTTTTCTCCAAAGAATCTCATCTTTTTGAAACCTCTTTTCAGATCATCTTACTAAACTGGTCTATGCAGGTCTCTGCTTACCTGTTTTCACCTCCTTATCACAGTACTAATTATTGTCTTCCTTGTCATTTTGTTTAAAGACTTTCTGTCATTTAAGAAATGCCTGACCACTTTTTTGTTTTTAGTAACATAAGAGTTTGTGATATCTTTACAATCTAATATCTCACTATCCAAATATGTGAAAGAAAGTTTTTTTTAATCCTGCCTCCTTTTAACATAAACTTTAAAGTAGATGAAATTTATTATCATCATATTTTGACCTTGTCTCTTCTGGCATTGATGTGACTGGAGAGACAGTGACCGATGCTTGGCATGACCCTGGCAAAGACCAGCTGCCACCTGCCAGGGTGCTGCCCGAGAGAACCGAGTGAAGGTCAGGGATGACGATCTGAGAGAACATGCAAACACACCCAAAGCGAAATACACGACTAACATTGCAAAGTTAGCAGAAAGCAACTTTCATCTTGGTGGAGATGACTTGTTCTCGCTAAAAGTCGTAAGATTTTCTCTGAAAATTCACCAATCGGAATTTTGTAGCAAATTTTCCAGTTGATTGTTTTTATAGACAATTTTTAGAATATACTGATTTTGCTAGATTTTGTGAGAGGTCGGGGTTTTAGTGGCATTTGTAACTCTTTTGGATCTTACTAGTTCATCTAGCATTATTTAAGCACCAGTCTGTGTGTATTATTGGGAATCTAGATCCTTACCTTGGGTCAGGGTGTGTAGATATATTAGTTTGCATGAAAGACTGAGCTAGTAGAGAGATTGCAAGAGAGCACCGATACAAAGAAATGAGTTTAAACCTGTTTTGCCTTTTTCCTTTAAAGGTTTTGAAAGGAGATGCTGTTGAAAGAAGGACTATGTGTATTGATTGAGGCCAGTGGGATGTATAACTCTTTATTTAGGCCAATACTGTTGGCCAGAAAGAGTCATTACCATAGTTTATGTTCACTCAGTAAAATCAGTAGGTGTGTCTAAAGCACATTTATAGGTAGAACTGATCGACCTCTTAATGCTGAGGAGAGCAACAAAAACATCTGCCTTGTAAAATCCCCAGCCTGAGAGATGACTGGATGATAATTCACCAATGTTTTGCCTGGACTTTCCCTGTGTGAGTGTTAATAATTAGAAGGATTAGTGAGATGAGGAGTTGATTTGGGAAAGTAAGAGAGAATGAGATATGGATAAAAAAAAAAAGACAAAGAAATGAAATAGAGAGGATTTGTTCCTTGTTCATGCTCGACTTACCCCCGATGAAGGGGAAACATTGGTCTCACCAGTACATCACTTTTCTTTGGACAATAAATCTGCTCCCGCACTGATAGAGACAGCTTATCTTCCACAGCACCGTCAGATCCCCAGCATTTTATTAGGTTCTAAAACATGCCTTCACACATTGAACAATGTCCAGTCTTGGGCAACATTTCTTATTTCTGTAGTGAAAAACATTCAGCTTATGAGACCAACAGCTGAACATATGAGAATGAGACAAGTGACTTTGGCAGCATTTTTGAGACTATCCCCTCTTTCTTTTTTCATAATTAAATACGTCATTAACAGTAAACTGTGTTTTGAAAAAAACATGCAATGAGAGTGGAGTATTTAAATCTAGGCTTGATCAGAGCGTGAATTTCTTTTAGGTTTGTCTAATGGCAAGGCTGCTGACCTCCTAGGTGCCTTGATTAAGGAAGCAAATTATGTACATTATAACATGTCTGAAATAGTTGTGTTGGTTTGAAGGGTGTGGAATTCAAGGTTCAACAGCGTCAGCATGGAATGCAACTTTTACTGTGATGCCATCGACTGACCGTGCTTTTTGATTGCCTCCACATATGGTAAAAATAATAATAGCTCACATAACTTGGCCAAGGAGCCATTTTCACTCCACAGTTTCAAGCATCCTGAGGTGCATGAATCTTCATCAGTGCACACAAAGCATCTGCATACCGTTTCATGAGAGCATATAATGTTATTGCTGCAATATTTGAGAAGCAGTTGTGTAACTGCAAAACGATGCAATAGAGATACTCTGAGAGCTGCAGGGTGGCATTGCTGCTGATGTGTGGTGCAGAGTAAGCATAGAAAAAAATGTTCCTAAGCCAGTAAGTGAATTTTTTATCTTGTGCCACAAGATTCCATGATTCCCTTTGTAATGAAGTGCTGTACACACTGAATACACAGCAACCATACAACATGCAGTCTGTTTGGTGTATTATATATGCTGTAATGTGCTTAAATAATTTACCTGTGATACAGTTTGTGCAGTTTTGATTTTGTGTAATGCGGTTTTGTATTTTTCCTGAAGCAGCCTTCATGTTTTCAAGGTAAAAAAACAAACATATATATTTGAATAATATCAAATATGCAGCTTGTTTTATGTAGGGTATTCAGCTGTAGTTGCTCAGAACCTATTCAACAGCACTTAGAATAATTATAAAGTAGTTATAAAGAATTTATTACTTGAATACTTAGCGAATAAGAAACTCATGGTTATCACCAGTGGCTGCTACTCCGTCCAGGTATGTTGCCTTGACTTTAACTGCGCCCCCTTATCAAGACCTTTTTTTTCTTGATCTTTTACTTGTATTCAGTCAGTGAGAACCTTCCACATCTGTCACAAGGACAAGTACGTGGTTCAACCATTAAAGAATACACTACATTTTGGATCTTCTTTTATTACTTGTCAGAGAGGTTTGGGGGTCATTCAGAACTTTGCCATGTCATCTTTTCATCCTTTTGGAGTTTGATGTACTTTTGGCAAAATATACAACCCTTCACACCTTTTACTTTTTCACATACAGTTCTGGTGGGGAAACAATGACAAGCCTATTTTCAGCCACACTCTCAGCACTGGCTGCTTGTCCATTTTAGAGCTGACTGGTTGTTGTTGAATGTGCCAAGGACCAATCTGGTTTTTGTAGTTGCAAATTCAAAACTGTGGAAGGCATAGTCATTATGAATTAGAAAGGCCTTGTAGATATTACTAGATATTTCTTAAATCTTCTTTTCAGACTCACCGTTTTGGGTTTTGTTTTCAACCTAGTAGCTATAGAATTTATTTTATTTTATTTATTTTATTTTATGTCAGCTGCTACTCATATTTTTGGATATATTTCTTTTCAGTATATTATTGAGTTTTACAGTTTGTATTCTTTCTTATTTTATGTTTAGCACTTTTGTTGGTTCTCACTGTTTTTTAAAATGTTATAACATGCAAATTCCATGCAGAAGACCAAGGCCAGGGTTTGGACCCAGGATCGTTTTTCTGCAAGGCGGCAGTACTATCAACTACCACCTCGGGCTGTATAATAATATCGGTATCGCGATATATGTCGATATTTTCTTTCCTAGAAAAAAATCGATATTCATCTGCAAGTATCGTAACATCCAACTGTTACCTTGCTCACTCATTGCTTGCTTCACCAGGTCATCAGGCTTAGAGTGATTCCTTCAGATGTTAAGGTTTAAAAGGTATCAAACTATTCAGATCAGGTACTTGGTTCACTTTATTTACTTTACTAATGCATGTAAGCTACAGTTTGGACTGTTTCAATTAAAAGAAACATGTTTTCTCACCACTTCTTTGATTAATTTTGTCCACCTGTCCACTTTAAGTCTGTGTCCAACCAGAGCCAGGTATTGTGTAGTTGGTGCTTTTAATCAGTTTTCAGTTAAATTAATTCAATCCAACTTTATAACAGTCACAAAATGTCACCAAAATCACTCTGTATTGAATTGTATCGTTTGCTGAATATTGCAATATATATCGTATTGTGGGCAGAATATCGTGTATCGTATCGTGAGATTATTGTATCACTACAGCCCTACTACCACCATCATTCAGCCTGTCACTTATATTATATTAATTCCATTTCAGTGAGAATCATCATGTTTATTTTGTCTCACATGAGAATATATTGCTTTGTGTTTCATTCAGCTCTGTTTTGCCACCTTGTATGTTTTGATTTAGAACAAGCTATACAACATCGGCTTCATTAGATTAGTTGATTGACTTTGACCAGCTCAAAACATTATCATCCATCACTATCATCTACTATGTTATTTCAGTTTGAAGGAAGTCTGATTGTAAAGTTCAGCCCATTTTCATCCTTCTGTTCAGTCAGTGGTACTCTGGTCTGGTTGGGTTGGTCATTGGCAGTGAAGTATTTGACATTTGTATCCACTTGACAAGCTCTCACTTGAGTATCTGTTTTTATATCATTTATTTTATTTTTTTGCTGGTGAGATATAAAACTCCTATAAAATTCAGGTAATATTCAATTTGTGCCTTAAAATATTCGATTAAAGAGTCACACACAATTAACATATGAATTAGAAAAACTTACCCCAATTACAGAGCAAAACATGATTAAAAGAAAAGCGCTGCAAGGATATATTTCATAAAATTTTAAACACTCAATTTGGAGATTGTTCGGGGGTGGGTTGTATTAAAAGAACCCAAATACAAATGCTTAAGGAAAATCTAAAGTGCATATCAAACAGGCAAAGTATTCTTTATTAATGCTTTTTCTATAAAGGATACAACTTCAAAACTGAGAGGAAAAGCATTTCATTTCACTATTTGGAAAAGATAGGGTTTAAGAAAAAAATGTTTTGTAAAGACGTCTTGGCTGAAAAGCCAAGTGATGGGAGACAGAAGGACTGGTAAAAGTCAGGGTTTCTCATATTGTCATTAGGTTTCCTCTTATACTCCTTTGCTGATTTTCTTTTTTCTTATTTTTTTTTACTGCGGCGCTTGTGCAAAACGTTTGAATTTATTATTTCTAGGACTAAGGAAGCTGATGAGTTCGAATATCTGTGAGCAAAGTCATGTGCGCTGGTGTGCGTGGAACCATTGTGAGCGTTTGTATGAGCACATTAGGCGCGTGCCTCTCTTTGGTTGTAAGGGAGCTGCACTTTCATGGCCGCCTCAGATCTTTCTGCCTCAGAGTTTGACAGAGGCAACAGAGCCAGGAGGGAGAGAAAGATGGAGAGATAATGGGAATGGAGGGCAAAAGAAGGCTAACACAATCTTTAATGAGTTTCCTTGGCTCTCTTTGCCTGTTTCTGGGTCATGGTCCCTTTGGCTGAGTATGTGGGTGGACTGAGGACTATGTTGCACAAAAGAAAAGACTAACCCAAGGTCTGGTGAATAAGACTTCAGCTTTATGAAGACATTACTCACAAAATTGAATGGAGGAGAAAGTTTCCAACTTTTCTTTTCTTGATGGAAAAGTTTCAGTACATCTTGAGCTCACAGACTTCAGTGCAAGTTCTAGAAAAAATCTTTACAATTTTAAAAGTCTGACATGCATTTCTTTTCATTCCGACACCCCTAAAAAACAAACATCTGGTACGGCTAATTGCTTTCAGATCTACTGTAATAAATCTGTGTAAGATTTATTCTTTGTGTGAATCCAGCTGTTCTGTGAAGGACGATTGTTGGAGAACATTAGCAAACAAAAAAAACTTCTTGACGACCAAGGAACACAGCAGACATGTCAGGAAAAAATCCCCTTAAATCAGGCACAGGTTGCAAAATAAAATATCAGCCGTTGAATATTACATAGGAGTGTTCAATCTATCATCTAAAAACACAAAAAGTAAGGCACAACTTGTAAGCCTAACAAGACATGCCCAGTACACTGAAATTGACAGGGCCAACAATAGGAGAAATGATCTGAGAAGGAGCCAGTAGACACATGGTAACACTGGAGAAGCTGCAGAACATGTTGAATAATATGTTAACAGGACAACTCTTTTGAAAGAAAGCTACAAGTAGTTTTGCTTCCAGGTTTCCACAAGCCATGTAGGTGTGCCAGTCAACATGTCAAAGTAGGTGCTCTGGTTTGGTGAAACAAAAGAAAAAAAGAATTGTTCTTAAATCCAAAATGTTATGTGTGGCAGAAAAGTAACATTGGACGTCATTCTGAACACACCATCCCTCCCTATAGTGTAACACAGTGGTGGCAGCATCATGCAGGAGAAGCAGGGTGAGAGAAGCTGGTCATAGTTGTCAAGAAGATGAATGGATTGTGTTACACTTACAGCCAGTAAAAAGCTAGATATATAAGTTTAGAATATTACATCAGAGCAGTACAAAAAAAAAACCCCAACAAAAAACATTTTTTAATACAAAAACAATACAAATACACAATACAAACTTTTGATCTGACAAACAAGCTTATTAAAACATATATTTTAATTCATGGAACATAACTAAATGTACTGTGAAATTAAATAATTATAAAAAAATGTATTTTGTTTTTAGAGGACAAAAATACACCAATATTTCCATATTCTGTATACATTCTGTTGTCGAAATTGAGCCAATTACAGGTATAACTGCTAGATCTATTGTAAGACTTGAAAGTTTATGTTCATATATGATGTCCATCCAAAATATCCTAATTTGAGCTATTTTTCCCAAAAGGGACACAAATGTAAGTCAAGCTGCCAGAGACACACTCAAATAAAACCTGCAGCTGTTGTTTTTAGATTTGACTTAGAGAGGTCTAAATAATATAATATGGGTTTGTGCACTTTATATTGTCTACTACGCAATGCTTGTTTTTGTGTAAAATGCCAATATAACACATAGATAAACTACCAAACTGCGTAAACTTTTAAGGGGTATGAATACTTTTCCAAGATAATGTAAAGGCACACACTCTTTCACCTCGCTGAGGTTTGCTTTGTTCATTTGAGGATTGGCTCCTCCTGCACTTTCATTTCCCAGCAATCAGCCTCACTCTGCTGGCAGGTATGGAGGGATAGATAACATTAGAGCAACATCACAGGGAGATATCTGCTCAGTCAAGATGTTATTTAGTGCTCCCAACAGCATTCACGAGACAACTTCTGTCAGACAACAAGACTCCATCATGTCCACACAGGTCAGGGAGGTAGATAGATGGAGGGCCATGGAAGAATTACTGATTGGGCCGATAAACTCTGCTGTTATCCGAAGAGTCTGCCTTCCTGTTCCTGTCCTCCTGCGTTGTCTGCCCAGCTCAATTCCTACATATCAATCTATGTCTGTCTGGCTCAGCTGCTCTCACTGTTCCTTCCTTCTGTTTCCCTCTGTGTCTCTGTCTCTATTACTCTGCCTTCTTTCTTTCACACTTGTGAATAATTGATGTCTACCGGTTCAATGGTAAGAATAGAACAGTTCTGGAGGTGACAAATAGGGTGGCGAATAGGCCTTATCCTGCTTTCTTCAAAGAGTTAGAAAGTTAGCCGGGCCCACTTGGGCGTGCGCGCCTGTGTATTTGTGTGACTGTGAGCTTTTTCTCTGTGTGTTTGTGCACTTGTGTGCGCACGCACATGCAGCTGAGCGTTTGTGATTTAAGACACAGAGATGAAAGAGACTTGTAATTACAGGGAAGCGTATCTGTCTACTGCAGAAGTATCTGAGGAATGGCACATGGCACAAACTGGGCCAAAAGCCCGAGGTCATTAGATGTGCTGCCTGCATCCGGGTTGTCTGCGTGAGCTGGTGTTTGTGTGTGTGTGTGTGTGTGCGTGCGTGAGAAAGAGTGACAAAGAGGGAGAAGACAAGAGAAAATTGGAGGCACAGCTAGAAGAGCTTATAACTTTAGTTCCTTGGAGTCAACCTACAAATTCTGTTTCTCGTTATTGGCTCTGGCTGGCGTCACTGCGCTTTCATTGCTCAGCAATCGCTGGTTGTGGTTTGACCAAGTGAGGGCGAATTTCTGTAAATCCATGCAGGCTTATTGGCCTGAGAGGAATCCCAGAATTTCCTGCGCTCTAAAACACTTGTGTAAACATTCCAAAATATCAAATGATAGGGATTTCACTGTGTGTGCTCTGCGAAGTGGATTATCTCATCCAAAGACTGGTTATAATACTCTCCCGCTGTCTTCTGCCTCATTTTTTCTCTCCAAACTCATCCTTGCTTTTTCCATAATTGCTTTTATGTCTGTCTTCGCTAGTTCTTCAATGTCTTCCCTCCTTCTCCCATCGTGTGACAGAGTTTTTCTCTTTGCAGTTGACGATGACTTCATTGGTCTGGGTGAGCTGCCCGAAACGTTCCCCTCAGATCCCCCCGAGCCACTTCCAGTATTTCTGATGGAGCCGGAGGAGGCCTACATTGTGAAGAACAAGCCAGTTAACCTATACTGCAAAGCCACGCCTGCCACGCAGATCTACTTCAAGTGCAACAGTGAGTGGGTTCACCAAAAGGAGCACACCGTGGAGGAGAGAGTGGACGAAAACTCTGGTCAGTAAAAACATCTCATTCTTGGAACATATGCTGCACAGGTTGTTTGTTAAAGAAATTATTTTCCTAAAGTACCAAAAATTGTGCTTGATGTCAATGCTCTGTTGACTCAACTTTTGATAAGTATAATACCCCCCCATTGGGGGTTATCTCCTTCCCTGGGGATTATCTTGGATGCTAAGTCGGTCCATAAGCAATGCTAACACAGATACATAGAAAAACACATTTGTGACTAATTTGCAGCAACAAATTAGACTTACATGTGTGTGTTAGCTTGTGTGGAAAAGCCAGAGCACCTGGAGTGACCTCATTCAGATCTAAGCAGAAGGGACAAGGGTCACACCTGGAGTGGAGCATTGAATTATTTTTTTAATCAACTCCTTCATCGTTATTGATTTGATAAAGATTATTAGAAACATTTCCCTTTGAACAACAATCACTGACAAAAGAAATATTAAGCATCCAGCTACAAATTTTCTGGATATTTATCTTTTTAGTATGTGTATTTGTTAGTGCTGTATCGCCATTAATGATGTTGATTTTAAGCATTTTGTGGAACCATACCCAACACCCAACTTATCGATGACTGAAAAGCAGAACCTCCTTTCTGAAAACTTTCCAGCAGATCTTACTGGGAATTTCTACCATTGGACTTTTCTGCCACAACAGAAGATTTATATTTTTTCCATAGACAAGCTGAATATTAGCTGTTATAATCATCTAAACTGAAATCCACCCATCTGAGAATCCTGCAGATAGGACGATTTTCATTTTAGTCTACATGGAAAGCGACTTTTTGAAAAACTATTCAGCAAGCAAAATTTCTGAATTCTTTGCTAGCGCTAGATAAATGTCAAGAGTTTTTTCTTTGAAGATTTTTTTCTGACCTTATATCAAGATGGCCTTATCATGAAAATATATCTGCATCTTTTCATGACATCTGTGTTGTTGCTACGGAGCCAGTCAAAAACAAAACCACAGTCTTGTCTCACCTAATGGTTTGTGTGAACCTGCAGGTGTTATCCAAGAGACAAGTCTAAACTAGTTGTGCCTGGTTAGTGGCTTTATTGTTGTGCCTTTGTTTCCAAGCACACTACCTCGATGTTGGACAGGCAACTACTGGCCAATGAAAAGATGATGATCTTACTCCATACTCTAGTGTATTTTGTTACTTATTAAAACAATAAGATACATCTGGAGCAGTTGCGCAAAAATCCTTCACTGCACACTCGAGGCAAAGTCTTTCTTCAGGCTTCAATTGTAAACTCATTTGTAACTACCATGTAGAAAGTCAGCTATATGAAGGTCTGTCAAAACATAAAGCCATCACGTAACATAATTTTGCATCTCAACGCCTTTCTAAAACGTGATAATCTGTTTTTACTGTTCAGCAAGTGTGAGAAGCTTGTTGAAGGTCAAAAATACCTTATATACTGACAATACTAGGATTTGGTCTTTAAGGTTCCTTTATTATCAGGATCTCTGATCATAGCAAGGTCTTTCAATCTACTCCTACATATGGTGTTGCACGTTTTATAGTTTGATATAGAACTCGACTTGACCTAGATTTCAGTTGCTATTCAAAGCTTAAAGTCATATTTCTCAGGTTTCTGTGGACTGTTAAGAGAAGTGTTACAAAATAATGTTTCACTTGGGAAAGATATTACCTGTCATCATAAATTATAATGTAACCAAATTTTTGCACATTCACATTTTGTTTAGTTTATGGTTACTACATAAACTACAAATTTATACATTAGTTCTGAAAAAAGGGCTCTGGAAATACACACACAATACTATCATAAAGTCTGTCTTTCAGATTGCACATATATTTTTAGGAGGCATCTAAGGGAAGTGAAGGTAGCGAATCTCCAGCCCGGTTGTTTTCTCCAGAACTCTAACCCTGCAGGCACCAGAACCATTACACACTACAAGCCAGCACTGATTGGCCTGCATTCAGCTGCTGTATTTGGAATTGAGTTCTTTCTGTCGCCCAAAGGTACCAATCACATTGCATTTACCCTTTTCATCCAACTGTTTTGCTATACACGTGCCTTGAAGCTTTCCACAGACACACACCCAACACTGCTCCTTTAGTCCAGTGTGAGCATTTAAGGTCATGAGCGCAATGTGTTCACGCGCTTCAAGGACCTAAAAGTGTGTTTCTATCAAGATGTGGACTAAAAACAGGCTTCACTGTTGCTCTTCGTAGTGACCTACATGGCAAAAACATCAAATTAAAGACAACAGCAAGCCGTTAAAAGTTGCAGCAAAAGTTTCGCAGCACTTGTACGTAATTTAAAATGCACAGATTTGTTCAGCAGGCACCAATTTTAAAAGGATTGAAAATCCTGAAACCTTTTCATTTTTGCAACCTTGCGTGTGTTTGCATGAAAACAGACATTCCGACATGTGTTTTAGTTATAATGACAAAGAACAGGGGAGAAGGTAGTAGTGGCTTTTAGCCCTTGTGTCAGGAGGTTTTGTGCCAAAAGCATCAACAAGGAAAACAACCCACACATCATACAGGCACCCACTCTACATAGCCATATCCACAGGCTATTTACTGCACAGATATTCATTCGTTTATGCTCTTGCAAAGCACAAAAAAAACACACAGTACACCAGCGGAGCTCAGTGCATGTGTGTTGCTGCTCTCAACCCACTCTTTTGCTCTCTGATTTCTCCAAATTGACAGAAAGGGAACACCGATAGAAACCAGCAAGCTTGGTCAATACCACTAATAACAGCCTAAAGACACTAAATCGCTCCCCTCCTTGGTTTTCTTCCCTGCCTTCTATCTTCTTTCTGTCTCACTGTCATATTGGAGAGAACTGATGAGCTTATGCAAATAGCACAGTCGCAGATACTGAGATTTAAGTGTACAAGAGACTAAAGACAGAAACCGCAGGTGTTCATTTTAGGCTTCTGGCTGCATCCGTAGCGTATTTATCCAGATGTTTTACACTCTCATATTAGCGTTGTGTGCAGAGCTGTGCAAACATTTTCATCACACAGATGTTTCGATTACCATCCACTGTGCTAAATCACCAGGGAAACATCTGACTGGTGTTAGATTTGGTCTCCAGCCTCATGGCAACGACTTCAGATAAACAAATTCACAATCGTATACATATACCCATTTATAATAAAATCAATAAATTGGTTCCACATTTGAATATATTGATTAACTAAATCACATTAAGTCCTCTGTTAGAACCGTTGTCCCCTCTGACAGATGTTTTGATATGTGACCACCTCCCTTTCCGTCTCTGACGCCGGTAAACTTTGATCTGCTGTAACAATGTAAATTTCCCCACTGCGGGATTAATAAAGGAATATCTTATCTATCCTGTTACACCTCTTTACCTCGATAATATAACATTGATGCATCAATCCAAATTTGAAGAGACCATTTAGAAATTACAGTGAACAAACGCAACAGCATCCGCATGATGGTTTGAAACCATTCTTCTGACAAGCTTAATCAATCAGTGGAGGTTTTTGAAATGAGGCAATTGGAAAGGGGGGTATGGAATAGAACCTTGCTGTCAGATTTGCCTTATACTTTTACTGTTGCTTTCTAGGCATGTGCATTAATGGGGACCCTGCAGGCACCAGAACCAGAGGCTTTCCCCTCACCTCTTGATGTAGAGAATTGGAGGACTAGGTTATGTGCTTTTGTTAGAGCCACACTGTATTTTATTATCCCATACTGGAATCTAAGATGGCTTTATTGGATTGAGATTGTTGTTGTTGTTAAGTTTTGTTTTGGGGGATTTTCAGGAGTTTTGGGTAGTTTTTTGAAGCATTTACAGGACACTTGTGCATGTTTACTGATCATAGTGTATATAGTGGCTTTAAAAAAATTGCACAGCCATATTTAAATTCAATGTGTTCATGACGTAAAGCAATGCAACCAATATTATTAAATTCAAAACTTTCCACCTTTCCAGGTTATACAATGTGACAGTTATTCTGTAAAATTCAACTGATATGCAGATACTGGGGGAAGTAAAAGTAAGAAGCAAGAAAGCAGCAAAAGCTTGGCTGCATAGGTGCACCTCCTTATACTAATACTTCAAGTTTTATCACGTTTTGATTGTGTTTCAGCTTTTAGTCTTGTAAAGTTCACACTTTCCATCAAAGCTTGACTGTTCTTAAATCCTTGAGCTAAAGTCGTATTTTTCATAGAGGTTGCAAAGGATCATAATGTACAAAGGAATAAGTCAGGAGAAAATCCATAGTAAGGGCGGCTGCCAAGAGGCGAACAGCAAATCTGAAATAGCTGCTGAAGTCGACGACAAATACTGGTTGTGTTGTACATGTGATAGCCGTCTCCTATATTCTCCATTTGTAGTATGGAATATAGTTGAAATAAAAACCCAGGCCTGGCTAAAATCTCCGAGATCCTCGTGGGAAAATGTGTTACAGCTTCAATCTTCACAAAGGTATACCAATGTGTATCACAAAAACGACGACCATATCTACCATGAAACACAATGGTGACAGTATGTGGGATTACTTTCCTTTAATGGTCATGAGGTTTTTGGCAAAGTGACTAAAGTTACCAACAGTTTTAATCTAAGATCTTTACATGCCTACTAAAAGACTGAAGAAAAACTGGGGGTTTGTTTTTTAGCAGCATATAAAGTCTTGTGTATGGACAAGAAATGCCCTCACAGTCCAATAGATTGAGAGAACCTTTTTTTCAATATTTGAAGGAAAAAAAACATGAGAAAACAAGGAGTAATTAGTCAGTAAATTTGGACGTCTGACTAAATAAGTTTTTCTGTGACTTTGTGGCAGAGCCATTTAGGTTTTGGGGGCTCATCTTTTCTTTCTCTGTATAAAAAACTATCTCCCATTTTATGTTTCACGTTTAGCTACAACTCGGATGGAGAAGTGTAAAAGTTCATAAAACATTGCTGCTTTTGCCACTTTTGACTGTCCCAGTTTTGTTTTGTGAGTGCTGTAATGTTTTACCTCCCGGTGTCGAGGGCAGGTTATAGTATCTTTTGAACAAAATGAGCATTGATCCGAGCAAATGAGCGGTAAATTAATTTCAAGCAGCTCGTTTAATATACACCAGAGACAGCTTGTCACTTCCTCTGAGAAATGAGGTGTATGATCAAACGGGAGTCCTCTTCATCTGGACCGATAATGAGTGCACATACTCCTCCCTCCTGCTTCTGCTCATCTTTATTGACCGATGCTTCCTCCTCCTTCCTGACCAGTCTGATCAATAATGTTAGCCAAGCTCTAGCACTGAAGAGCGAGGCTAGCTCACATTTATGGTCACATTAATAATGAATTATTTTTAATAAAGTGCCCTGTGTCAGCCAGCTATGAATGGAGGCTGATGGCTGTAGTTGGATGAAACAGCCCCTCATCATTAGTCCTGCTGGGGTTCGCAATTACTCCAGCCCTCATGGCTGTAAATTTAATGCTACGCTCTGTAGTGTTCTTAATTGTAATGATGTGCTACATAAAGTCAGGGTGACTTCACAGTTTCAGGGCTATGAAAAAGTATTTGACCTCTTGAAAATACATTTTTTGTTTGTTTGTGGTTTACATGATTATTAAAGAAATTTTATATATAAAAAAAACTAACAAAAAGATGGTCGGAGTATACAAGTCAATCTGGAATTTGGTAATTAGCTCCCATAACTGGCTCAATCTTTGTAGCAAAAAATAACCTCAAATCTCAGTCATATTTAACTCAAAAATTTGAATAGGCTGAGTTAGTCTTAGGTCAGATGCAACATGAACACACACCTTCCAGGAACTTTTGTCTCTGTGCACTTTACAGAATATCTCATAATGTGAGACAAGCTGCTGTTTTCTTTTTTTGGTCAGCAGTGGTTCTGGCCTTGTAACGCTCTCATAAATGCCTTTCTTCTTGTTTAATCACGAACACTGAGCTTAATTGAGGCAAGTGAGGTCTGCAGAGCTTTGGATGCTGTTCTTTTTGTGACCTGTGATGAGTCACTGATGCACTTCTTGATTCATTTTTGTAGGTTGACCACTTCCGAGAAAGTCGCCCACTATTGCATGTTTTCATCGTTTGTGATTAATGGTGTTAACTATGGTTTATTTGAGCCACAAAACCTTATAAACGGATTTGTAATTTTCCCAGACAGATAGATCATCTGTTCTTTTTTCTTTAGATCGGGACAGGTTGTGCTGATATTCAAAATCTTTTAGTCCACTTGATTTGTCAGACATGCTCCATTTAAGTGACTTCTTGATTCTGCTGCTCTGGCTGTAATCAGGTCTGGGTGCAGCTTGTGAAATTAAACTGAAATGTTATTAATCACAGTTTGGTCTGACAAA
This sequence comes from Poecilia picta, assembly GCA_033032245.1. NCBI lineage: Eukaryota > Metazoa > Chordata > Actinopteri > Cyprinodontiformes > Poeciliidae > Poecilia > Poecilia picta. Next base: position 14,727,648 of record CM065364.1, on the reverse strand, counting down.
TCACGTGTAAATGCTTTAAGAAATCTTTATTAGCCAATAAAGCCAATGAAGGCCAGATTTCATCACTCCATAGCCAGGCTGCTCAGCATTTGATAGAGTAATGAGTGCACATATATTCCCACTGAACCTGTCTTCCACACATCAGGAAATGAGAAGAAGGTCTCCCACCCCGGAGTGCATAGTGGAGTGGGTGAAGGAAACAAAGCAGAAGCTGGCAACAGTGCATGAAATGTAAAGTGGAGCAGGATGCATGCCACCCTAAACAGACCATCCATATTCTGCTGGATATATACTTCAGTGTCTTAAAGATTATGTGTCAAGCAACAGCACAGCTCAAGCAATTGGATGAGCCTGAAACATCAATTCATGATTAAACAATTGAGGACAGTTCATTTTGAACAAAGATGTCAGGTTAGTATGGAAAGCTTTTGTCCCTTAATAAATACAATTAACATCTAAAAGTTGATATTTATTCAAGCTACGTTTGCCATATATTAAAATTTTGTGGTTTAGTCTTAAAGACTTAAATGTAAGAAAAATATAAAATCTGCAGAAATGTGCAAGAGGGCAAATATTTTTTCCACAACATTATAGTTCACAGTTTTGCTTTTATTGTGTTGAAAGTGAAACACATCTCATGTTTAATTATGAATTTTAATGTAGACTTGATAACTTGATCATCATGAGGATTTTAGTTAATCTATTACAACACAGGTAACATTTAAAAACAGACATGTTACTCAAATCAATGAATGTTTAACACAAAAAAGAGACAAGTTTCTCCAGTGTAAGTTTCAGACATGGACTATTCTGAGAGTACAATCATTTTCACTGCTGTTGATTTTTCCCGTTGCTGTTTAGAGACACTCCCACTTGCACAACATCCATCCTTGACATTATCAAGCTAACAAAACATTCTCTCAGGCAATGCACATTTGCATGCAACAGTACTTCCTTCCTTACAGTGGCACACACACGTGTGGAAAAACGCAGAGGCAAATTGTGACACTCCAGACATGGCTGCTCCCTTGCCTGTCGGCGCACTGCTTAAATTTTACATGAGGGCTAAGCTGGTGCGTTGGTTGTCAATGTGCCTGGTGTGCGTATCTGCTGGAACAAGGAGGCTGTGTTAATGCGATGAACCTGAAATAAAATGGCATGTTCATTTTTTAACCATCCGCTCTTGTTGTATTTCCCATTCAGCCAGAACCTGACACTTTTCATATAAAATCTACTCGCTAAGCCAAACCCTTTCAACTAAACTGTGATCACACATTGGGTTTTAAACAAGGAAAAACTGAAGTAGGCTTTTTACTTTATTTCTTGGAGCATTAAGACGTTTCAACTGATTGAACACGTTTGGAACTTGTGAAGCAATTTTTAAATTACTTTAAAATTTAAAATCCCACTTTGCTGTGAATTTAGATTCTCTGAGTGTACTGTGTTAGCCCGTCTTGGTTGAGTTGACATTGGATAACTGTGTAATGAATTAGATTGCAAAATAATAATAAATTACAGAATTTATGCAGATGAGGACACAGATATGTCTATAATTTATTACACCAGTTCAGGGCCAAAATAATGTCCTATTGTCAGCAGTTATTTTCTGCTGTAATAAATCAGTTTCAAGGAGTATAACCTGAAGAGTTACACTCCTTGATAGGCCTTGTTATCTCTAAAGTTAACTGAGAATTGCTGATGACTACATCATGCCAGTTTTGGAGCCTAAATCTTAGCAAGAAAGGAAGTCAGTACTTATCAGTATCCAACAGATAAAACAGTGGTCTTTAAAGGCCTAGAAAATCTCGCCAGCCCAATAAAAAAGATACGATAAATGTATCTGTTGAGTCTAGCTTTCAAAAAGTCTCAAAACTAACTCCGCTGTCTTCCATCCTCATTCTCTGGTTGCCTAAGGTCACTTTTTGCATTACTCCGACATATTTCTGACAGGCACAAAAACACAGTAAATCTCTCAGTGGAAAGAATAGTTTAAAAGCAATGTACACCACAGCAGTGTGTTCCACAGCCCAGCAGGGTTTGAATTAGATTTGCTACAACAGAAGCAAACTCTCTTTCATTGTTTTGTCACCTAACTAGGAAACCTTCAGCGAAGCAAGTGATCCACAAAATTAAAGGAATAATGAACCCACTGCTTCTTAACATGGTGTTTTTTTTATTACCATTATACCATCAATGAAGGTTATAGTACAGACTGACAATGATGGTGTAATATAATGTAATAAAATGTGTCCCAGTTGGAACTGGGGAAGACCAGAATGTCACAGTCCAGTTTTACCTCGGAGCTAACCATGAGCATAACCGCTTCAGAGAAATTACATCAACTTACTTCCAACATGCTGCTCAACTTCCATATCTAAACTTAATATGTAGCTGTACATCCAAGGGATGAGGAGGAAGGGAAAATTCACAGTCTGGGTGTTATTAAAAAAAGAAAAAAAAGAAAAATCTGCTGAAGTGTTGTAGCACATTTGAATATGAACTTCCAGCTTAGATGCATGTAAAATTCAAGCTCTGCTAGAGCTAAAAAGCATCCAACTAAAGCAAAATGGAACATATATAAACTTCTTTTTTTACCCTTAAATGTCTGCAGTTTGGTGCACGTTCCTTAATACACATCTCAGCCATAAAAATGTGATTTGTGTTGAGCTGAAATGGAATTAAAGTGTTGATATCTTCTGTGACTGTTTTTGTTAGGGAAACATATGATATCAATGGGCTTATACACAGTCCAGTCACATTAATGTGACCACCACGTACTTTCCACTTCAGAGTTAAATAACCAATCACAGAAGGCAGGTGGCAGCACAGTGCAGTTGAGCGTATATAAAGGGTGTGTGTGGGCTTCGGAAAACATTTCAATCGTTGGCGTAATGCAGAAACGAAGCGATTTATCCGACGTCCAAAAGGGCATGATCATTGGCTTTCGGGCCAAGGGTGGAAGCATTTCCGAAACGGCTGAGTTTGTGAACTGTTCGCGTGCCGCCGTGGTAAAAGTGTACCGTGCATGGCAAAATGGGACTGTCCAAAATCAACGACGTGGCAAATGTGGTGCACCACGGGCCATAGATGACAGAGGCGAACGACGGTTGCGGAGATGCGTTCGGGCAGATAGACGGGCTACCGTTGAGCAACTGACCACTAAAATGAACCAAGGGGCTACCACAAGTGTCTCCCAAACCACTATTCAGCGAACATTGCTGCGTCTGGGCCTCCGAAGCAGACGCCTGGTTCGTGCACCTATGCTGACTGGTGTTCATCGACGACGAAGGCTAGAATTTGCACGCCAGTACAGCAGCTGGACGTCCACTGAGTGGCGACAGGTAGCGTTTTCAGATGAATCGCGTTTTATGCTCCATCGGACAGATGGACGTTGGCGTATAAGGCGTGAAACCTCTGAAAGGAACCACCCTGCAACCATTGCAGGAACGGTCCAAGCTGGAGGCGGGAGCATTATGGTCTGGGGAATGTTTTCCTGGCATTCTCTGGGTTCACTGATTATTGTGGAAGGCACGATGGATCAATACAAGTACGCATCTGTCCTTGCGGACCATGTCCACCCCTACATGCGCATTGTTTTTCCTCAGGATGATGGCATCTTCCAGCAGGACAATGCGAGGTGCCATACAGCTGCCAGTGTACGTGCGTGGTTCGAAGAGCACCAGGATGAGTTTACCGTCCTCCCCTGGCCAGCAAACTCACCTGACTTAAACCCAATCGAGCATCTGTGGGACCATCTCGATCGAGTTGTTCGCGCCATGGATCCTCAACCGCGTAATCTAGCGCAGCTGGCCACGGCATTAGAGTCGGCATGGCTCAACATCCCAGAGAAGACCTTCAGGGACCTAAGTGACTCTCTTCCTGCACGTCTCGTAGCAGTTCGCTCTGCGAAAGGTGGTTATTCTGGCTTTTGACAGATGGTCACATTAATGTGACTGGACTGTGTATATGCAAACACAGATGTAGGCAGACTGTGGCAGCAGCAGAGTCCGCTGTAGAGTGGCAGCTGTTGATAGAAGCATCTGTTCCAGGGCCAGTTTGTTTGTTTGTTTGTTTGTTTGTTTGTTTGTTTGCTTGTTTATTAGGTCCTGGCATCCAAATGAGCCCTAATCAGATGAGTTAGCAAACAGGATTGTGTTAGCTGTAACATCGAGAGGCCGCCCCCGCAGGGCCCAGACCAAAGCAGCTCAGTACTCAGGCTTGTCTAGTCAGTCCAGCCTGACCCTCCAAAATACCACAACGTCTGAGAGGAACGCATTTGATTTTCTTTTCTTTTTTCTAACGAATCCTTTTAGGTTGAGTCAGTTTGTTTCTGCTCTCTAAACGTGTTCTGTTACCTCTGCAGGTCTGGTTGTGAGAGAGGCCAGCATAGAGATCACCCGGCAGCAGGTGGAGGAGTTGTTTGGGCCGGAGGACTTCTGGTGTCAGTGTGTGGCCTGGAGCTCCGCTGGGACCACCAAGAGCCGCAAAGCCCACGTCCGCATCGCCTGTGAGTTTATCTGTTATTATCCACTCCCTCATCTGTGCATTCCTCTCTAAGCACAATCTCGAGCTTGCCAGACGGTCGATGTCCAACAGGCTGTTAAAAAGGCTTTTGCTGACATCTTACTTTCATGACAGTTTAGAGAATCCGAATGGGTTTCATTGCGCTCTGTGTAAACGACGGGAAGAAAAAGCAAAAAAGCGAAGAGCCAAAGCAGTGTTTGTACACTATATGGTTCCTATTTATGTCAGCATTCCCCCTTTTTTTTCCCTCCTCCATGGTCCCCATTTGTTCCCTGGCTGTGTGTTTGTCCTCCTTCTGAACAGCACAGCACAACTGTTTTCAAGTAATGAGAGACATTCTGCACTGGCCCCAAAGTTTAGGCTCATTTTAAGCTGTTCCCCAAAGGATGTTCTAGTGAGAATCTGAAAAGTAATGAAACCCCAGAAGACTGCGATGCGGTAAACAGAGTTTTTGTTATGCAGAGTTGTGACATCAAGGCAGCCCTTTTTTGCAACACAACAAATATTATGTAACACAACTTGCTCATGCATTGTTGTCAAAATGCCACCTGAAGGCAAGTCATTTTGTAGTACCAGTGAGATGCCTGAGCTTCCCAACCATCTGTCAGTCATTTTACGGTTCCATGACATTTCCTGCAGAGGTTTGCTCCTTCTTCTCCTTTTGGCCAACGAGATTGAAGCTTTTTATTTGATACATGCTTCAGTGGCGTAGAGGGCCTATCACAGTTGGGTCTTTGTTTACTTAGGAGAAGCAACACTGTTCAACGTTTAAATCAAACCTCTGCAGCAAAAGCAACAAGAACCAAACCATTTCACTCAGCAACATCCTTCATTTAGTCAGTTTGCAGTTTGGATGATTTTTTTTTTCTTTTCCACCAGAACATCCGATTTGTTCATTTTTCTTCTCGGCACAAAGTTGCTCTAATGCAGTTGGACATAAAAAATTTAGATGATCTTGTTTTACATTGATATATTATTGACCAACTAGCAAGGGTTTGTTTTATTCTATTTCATAAAATGATGATTGACCTGAACTCATTCTTCAAATTACTGAGTCAGTTCAGGACTCTTTTTGTTTTCTGGCTTCTGCTTCACTGATAGTAACGAAAAGTTTAGCTGGCAACTCAATTCTACTTTTAAAATGAACTCATCTACACTAAATTGGAACAGATGGCACAGTGAGGAGTCAACATCTGCGGTTTTCACCTGAGTCAGCCGGTTTAAACTTACTTAGCTTTTGTCTCTCTCAGTTTGAGCCTTTTGAATTCTTTCCTTCATCTTTAAATTGTCATATACCTACTAAGTGTTTTTCTCCTGCTGTTTGCCCTCATTTCCCTCACAGTTCCCATCTAAATTTGTTGCGTTCTCTTTAGTTCTAGCACCGGCAACCCTTATTACTGCTTCTATAAGGCTAGCCTTTCGAATAGAGAATCATGCTTCCCAGTCTCCCACCGAGCTCGTTCCCGCTGCTCCACCTCCTATAATCACCCGTGATGAGCAGCCTGCCAGCACTAGCCTATCCCTCAAATCACAATGGACCCCTCTTCCCCTCCCATTAGCTTCTGCTGAATGGATTAGCTCCTCTAGTGGGCTTTCTCTTTGGGCGGGCTTCTTGTTAGAGCCAGACTCCATCCCGTTAGGCTAATGGAAACTGGGGTTGTTTTCCTCTCCTCTCCCATCATCTAAACATATGCAGCTTAATCAGATAGTGAGTCAGAGCAAGTGCTGCTGTGCAAAGAGGTTGCCATGTTAAGGACAGAGCTTTCAGACTTGTAATGTAAAAAGGTTTTGCAGGAACATGTCAGCGTGTACAAAAAGTTTTTCTGATTAAATTTGTCTGTTTTTGCGGCGCACGCTTTGCCTGCCGACTGAGAAAATTCTACAGTCAGATTAATTAAAGTTAATTAAAAGTATGGAGAAGGATAATTTTGTTTGCAGCCTTACATATATATTTTTTTAATCCAGGTAAAACCTGCTGACCAACATTTTTATCCCTGAATTAGATTCAGATGTTGAATGTGTTCTGTGTCGCTCCTGATCTGGACTCGTTCTAGCTGCTAATGATTTTCTCAGTGGGGAAAGAAACCATGTCTGAAGTGTGAGGTTGGCGTAATTTAACGAGACAAGTAGCCAAACACATCCACTTAAGGTAATGGCAGTCATATGTGTCTGTTTCTGTGGAGGTTTGACAGGAATGCCAGCTCAGCTGATCGCGCAGGGCTTTGGGCCGCAGGGCTGATCCAGGTTATGAGGTGTGAAGAGAGGAGAGAGACTCTAGACCAGAGGAATAGCTCAAATCCACATGCAATAAACATAAAAGTATTTTACAGTGGCTTGCAAAACATCCATGCCTCTAAAATCTTGACCCATTTTTCAGACAATATAACATATTTCAATGTGTTTTATTGGGATTCAATCTTATACACACAAGTCATGTATTTATTAAACACAAATCTATATGTTTTTTTAGAGTAGAAAGCAAACAACCTCGAGGATCTAAGCAGTTAGAGTAGGGATGAAACTGCTGGCAAAGTTTAAACTGGTGTCGCTTTATAAAATTACATCCTAATTATTAGACACCTCACCGAAAACTGTTCAATATATCATCCAAAAATAAATGGCAATACTCCAAACTACCATGACATGCCCATCAACTGAGTCTGACACACCAGGGTAAGGAAAGCTTTTGTCAGAGAAGCAACTCCAGTCAGAGAATTTTGTCAAAAGGACAACTTTCATCCTGGCTGTTCACAAATCTGGTCTTTAGTGAGACGAAGAAAGCAATTATTAAAAGAAGTATAGTTTAGAGTTTACCTAAGTGGATGCAGTGGACACAGCAAATAAGTTATGGGAGGAGCTATCGTCAGATGAGATCAGCAGAAAACTAACTGCACATTACCCTGAAAATCTAGAGTGACACTGAGCAGAACAGAGATACTGTATGATGGGTTAGATAAAGATATATCAATATGTTTAAAAGAAGAAAACTAAGTCAATGTAAGACTTAAAACTGCTGTTCGTATGTACTCTCCTGACAATCTGAAGTTTATGAAATGTGACAAATTGTGAAAATATTCCACAGTTGTAAATACTTTTAAAAGGCTGTTTATGTTCATTTTATTTTGTTCTTTTTTGTGGCAATAAAACAGCATCTGTTAGTTTCCTCTGTCTGTTTCCTGTTCTTTGACTTGCACTTCGTCTTTTTTACTATGAAATATGTTGGGTCTAAATTTAGGCCCTCTTGGGACCTTATCACCAGTAAGTGGCTGCCAGCTTTTATGGTTTACTCTAAAGCGGCCAGTGGCATGCTGAATCACTGCAAACTGAGCAGTCATGAAGACTTCCATATGCTGTAATGCATTTATGTGAAGGAATCAAATTTGATTTATTAGATTGAGCCGTACTGCATATGCAGTAAATCAAAATGTATCATCCAGAATGTGTGACTGTGTTGCCTCACCTGTCACACCGTGTCTGCGCAATCTTCTGTCTTTAAGAGGCAGTTTGAGCAGAAATCAATCCCTGCGTTGTTGTTGTGATTTAGCAGCATAACTTTTAGAACAAAACAGAAACTTTAATAGCCTCCTTTGCATGTTGTTTTCTTTCCTTTTTTTTCCCCTTCTGTTTATTGGAGACAAAAACAAATGATGCGTCCGTCCTTGGATAAAATTCCTTAAATCGTTTTTCAAAGAGAACGCCTGTCTTGTTATTCCTTTTTCTTGTATTTCAATCTAAAAAAAGTCTTTTCAATTTATCATCCAGGCTTTCAGCTTTTTAAAACTCATAGTAATGTTTGTTGGAATCAGAGCATATTCCCCTGAAGGCATGCTTAAGTTGAACTGGAACAAGGACAAGGACTCATATTCAGTGTGTTTTGAACATCAAAATATATGTATTTTTTGGTTCCTCTGGGTCTTCTTGTTTTATAAAACAAAAACACACAAACAAAAATAAAACAGCCAGATCTCTCTATTTTAATATAATGTATTCCTATTTAATACTATTAAACTAAAGCACAAATAAAAAATGTAACTGTTTCTCTACAGTTTATAGGTTTATTTATTTTAGACTCCTTCTGTACTGATCTCCCAAGACACTTTATCATATGGATATCTTTTTACATGCTTAGCCCAAGAATTTCAGAGTTCAGAGGTTTATGCACATTTTTTGAAAAAAATCTAGAGCACCACATACGCTACATGTTCAATCTGCATCACTGCTTCTCGTTTAGTCTCAAATTTTAAAATATTGCACCATTATGAGGTCATCTAAGACATAATAATCTTGAATTTATGTCAACAGAATAATTTTATGCCAAACAGAGTCCAGTCTATGTCTTCTGGACAAAAAGGAAGCAGAGCTCTAGATGTGTAAAACTTCTTTATGACCAAAAATCCTAAAAGTCTCCACATTTCCAAAGTAGTGGCACTGATCACAAAACGAAACAAAAGTGAAGGAGTTAATGTAAGGCTAAATATGTAACGCATCTCCACATTTAAATTTTAACTAGGGCTGTAGAATATTAGGTTACATTGTGTGTATAAATCAGACAATTTCTGATTAATAAACAGTTAATTAAAAAGTATTAATGTAACGTAATACTACAAGCATGGAAACCCCGAATACATGGTTACCCAATAATTAGCTGGCACTTATGATAGTTAAATCAGTTTTTTGTGATGTGTATAATGCTTATACTGTTGTAATATGATACATTTGAAATATGCTGTGCAGCCATAAAATAAGGTTGTAAAAATATAAATATTCGGGCGTCGTATGGCTCAGTGGCAAAGCAGGTGCTACATATGCTGAGGCTACAGTCGTTGATGCTGCTGTCCTGGGCTTGACTCCTGCTTCTGGTCTTATTTACTGCATGTCTTCTCTCCCTGCCCTACTTCCTGTCCAGCCGGTATCTACTAATGGATAAAGGCCACCAGAGCCACAAAACATAAAAGTAGGCATATAAATAACCCTGAATAACAGTTCAGAAGTAAAATTGTTTGATCAACATTTTCTGCACATTTTCAGGCCATTTATTACAAAGCTAAGGAGGATGTAAACTAAATCCAGCATGACCTCGTTTACTTCTGGTCCTTGGAACACTGAGAAATCCAAGAGCTTAAATAAAAAGATGGCAAACTGCTGGAAGCAGTGGGCGACAAAGAAACTTCCCTGCATTGTAAAGCAACAATTTTACCTGCACTGCAAATAAAGCTCCCCCCCACCCCCCCCAAAAATTTACAATAAAAATAAAAAAAATAACAGTGGTACTCAGTACATAAGGACCAGCTTCATTTTTGTTGAAGGTCAACATAGCATAGTAAAGACTAGGTTTAGGCTGCTTACTGTATCAAGGAAGTTTCAAAACTAGTATTTTTTTCATTAACAAAGTTTGAAGTAGAGATACACAGTTCAGGCTTTTCCTGACAGATGCAAATTTCCAATTTCTTTAAGGTCTCATCCGCCAATTCCGGTTTTGGCTGATTTGTATTTGTTTTTCCTAAGGACTATAACACATAATGGATAAAATTGTGCTGCAATATTAATTTTAAATCCAACTGAAAATGAAGAAATAAGGACCATTCTCAGTAATGCGTCACATCCCAGCCCTTTTACTGATTTACACTGAACTCAATAAATGCATTCATGTTTAGTAAGGCATAGCATCCATTCATAAACACAAAATAGTGATCGTTCTTGGATTTGATGCATGTATCCATTGTCTATGCCCACTGAATTGGTCAAAATGCAGGTATAGCCTGTACACGCAGGCCAAATAACCATACACACATATACTCTTGAAGGACTTTAATAGAACCCAATTAACCTAATATGCATGTTTCTGTAGTAGTGAATATGAAAATAAAGTGATTTTTCATCACTTGACATGTCAATCATGTGTCAGAATCAAGTTTGCTGTCTTTTTTTTTTTTTTTTTACTTCTTGTTCATCTCTATAGTTTAGGTCTTTTTCATGAGATGCCAAAATGTTGCTTGTGAGAGTGCCAGGTGTTTTTATGACACTGCGGAGACAACTGACAATGAACAATCAGCGCAAGTTGTCAAGAGCTGAAAATGAGGCCACGAGTTTCATTGAAAAGATGACAAAGTGGGAAAATGAAGATGAAAAAAGAACGAAGACGAAAGCTTGTGTCAGTAAAGAAATGAAGTGTGCATGTGTGGTGTGGAGTATTTTGGAAAGATTTGCAAGATTTTATAGTGTAAGTGCTATATTTCCCATATTTATATATGCCTCTGCTGAGCTGTTGTTGCCTACGGTTTACACTTCACTGTAATATGTAGGATATGATAGAATAAAACCCAATTCTCGGTGTACTTGTGCATAAACAGTCTGTTTCTAAACCAGGAATTTGTAATTCTGGTTCTTGAGTGGCACAGTCCTGCAACTTTTGGATGCATTCCTGCTCCAGTGCGCCTGAATCAAATAAATGCTTAATGACCAGGCCTTTCCAAAACCTGACTGGGTTGTGTTGGAGCAGAGATGCATCCAAAAGTTTGGAGGACAGTGGCACTCGAGTACTGGAGTTGCAAACCCTTGCAACAGTCAGCAAGACGCAGTTTGTTTACATAATTTATTTGGCGATAAAAATGTTTTCACTTTACTCAGCATTTATTCCTAACTTTATGTTAAAATATGTCTCTACATCTACTTGACAGTATCATAGTGTGCTGTAGGTTCATGCTGATGCACAGTGTGCTTTGTCTGTTCCCCCGCAGACCTGAGAAAGACGTTTGATCAGGAACCTCTGGGGAAGGAGGTGTTACTCGAGCAGGAAGTGTTGCTGCAGTGTCGCCCACCTGAAGGCATCCCAGCAGCTGAGGTAAGATTTAAAAGACATTTTTACTGAGCTGGGTACACTTAAAAAAATGTCTGAATAATGTCAGTGTTTGCTTTTTTAAAAAATAAAATAATAATAAAAAAAGAAAGTTCTGATATAGACATGAGAAATGGAGGCAGTGGAGATTTTCCACACTAAGCTTGGCTGAAACCTCCCACCTCAAATCCAGTAAACTGGCTTCTCTGTAAAGAGGTTTATGTGATTTTCACTGACTTTTTGGGGTCAGTTTCTGATTAAAAGTCAACATCGTGTCTGATGTAATTTTTTCCAAATAACACTTAAACGACTGCAAAAATACCCTATATACATGCGTATCGCTACATTTTCATCTATTTATTTAGTCTGTTCATTTTACAAGCAAATGTAAAACCGCTGTGCATGTTTTATTATTATTTTTTTTTTTATTTACACTGATGAAATGCATTTAGTTTTTTTTGCCCTAAAACAACACTGAACAAATCCAATGCAGCACAGTGCACAGATAATGACATTTTGCACCACTACATGGACTATTAAAGTGCTTTGGTTTTTCTTCCTGAATGCCAGCCAGTCACAGCAATTTGATGGAAAGACAATTATCTGCAGAAAGCACACACACAGACAAAAAAAAAGAAGAAATGTGTCTGGGCAACCTTGACTTCGCTAATATTTCCTCCTTTCCTGTTACAGCTCAGCCTGAAAAGGCTCGGTCGAGATAGCAGGGACATAAAAATACAGAGTAGAAGTGTGGTTTGATGGGTTGAAGTTGGGGGTGCTAAACTCTTGAAGGCTGATTGACCCGGAAAAGCTGAGTTAAGTGAGTGGAACTGTGGAGAATTTATCCCTCCTAAAAGTGCTGACAAGCTGAGTGGACAAAAGTTGCGGGACTTGACGTCTGTGTGCAACCCGGCATTCACTGTGGCTGTGATTCCTGCAAATTCTGAGTGCGTGCACGGCCCTGTCTGAGTGAATTTGTCCAACCTGTGAGTGCTCATTTGGAGTTCGGTCATGCTCCGACTATGTCTGCTATGTTGGCCATGTGCTTTTGTTTCATGTTCCTTTTCTGGTAATGTCATCGCTATACTTGTTAGACTTTATTTTGGAAATTGAGCTAGAGTTACTTTACGGTAAGCAGCAGAAGCAAAACTTTTTCATCTGTTCAACATTGTTGGTTTAAAAAATGACACTGTAGCCGGAACAGAATGTTGCAGTTTAACATTCAGTGACTTGTCAATGCATTCGGACCGCCTTGCACTCATGTTTGTGAGATTACAGAAACATGCTCTGTTGCATTTTGTTGCATTTCATTAGGATCTTTATGATAAACCAGCACAAATTGGTGCATAGCTGTACAGTCAAAGGAAAATAAATGATGGTGAACTGTAAAAAAAAAAAGAAAAAGTATTTACCCCCCCCCCCCCGACAGATTTCTCCTACTTTGAATTTTTTTTAAATCAAAGTTTCCAATCAGTACTCATAGTAAATAGAAAACATCTGTTTTTAAAGGATGATTAAACTTAATTATGACAACAGCCCTCAAACCCACCCCCAAAATTAATGCTAATTGTTGAATTAACTGTGATTAAAATACTTCACCAGTCACTGACAAACCTGAGGAATAAAAAAAGGACTTAAACAGAACCTGCTTGACGACATGAAGTAGGCCAAATACCTGAAACAACAGCACATAATGTCTTGATGCAAAGACATTTAATGCAATATAAAATATAGGTTATTGATCTACAAGTTTAGAAAAAAATGACAAAGCCCTTGATGAGACTTTGGGACTTCAGCAAACAGCAGAAAGAGCCATTATCTACAAAAGTGTAAAGATGAACTTTCCCTGGAGTGTTCAGTTTCCAGCAGGACACAAAACTCTAACACATGCAACAGATCAACAATGCAATAATATGAATCAAAGCTTAAGCTTAAATCTAACAGAGAATCTGTTGCAAGATTTGAAAATTTTACGTTTTCACACCTTATATGTAATCTGACTGTAGGTTACATATCCAAAAAGATGAATGGGCAGAGTTCCTTTGCAGTGTTTAAATATGTCAAATTAGACACCCCATAATACTTGAAGTTGTAGTTGCGGCAAAAAGAGGTTCTACAAAGTATTGACTCAGGAGCTGAAAACAAGCTTACTAATCAGTTTGATTTGTACTTTTGCAAGACATTTTAAAAACACTTCACAGAAATGCACTACTCAGTGTTGTTTGTTTACACTTAAACCCAATTAAATAATAATAATTAAAAAAAAAGTTGCTAGACATTTTATTCAGTGCTTCAGAAGCCAATAAATTTACTACATATTGTTGCATGAGTCAGTACTCTGACTGCTGACGGTCTTTTGTAAACAACCTCATTTTTGTGCACAAATTGGTGCTTAAAAGATTCTTTTCACATGGTAATATCCCCGTTTTACCCTAGTGCCAGGTGATTTAGTGGGGGGTAAAAAAAAGGAATAACTAAAAGCTGCTTTTTCATCTGTGTTTGTGAAGCCTTTTTTTCTCACACAGGCTTGCCAAAGAGAAGGCTTGGAAAAAAAAAGGCTGTGGTTACATATGAGTTTACAGAAAAAATGCAACAGCCACTGCGACGGGAAGAGATCTGTCATATTTCACCCGCTCAAGACACACAAAATATAGAGAGGATGAAAGAAGCTGAAGGCAGAAGGAGGAGAGCTGTTATGGTTTTGTCAGGGCTTGATTCACTGGGATGTTGTCAGGCCTCCAGTGAGCTTTTGGTTCACTCAGTGGTTCCTTTGCAGGCCTTTGGCCAGTTTCTGAGAGGCTGGAAGAAGAGCAGCTTGTGGCTGAGTTATAAAAGCATTGCTCCCACAGCACTTTTGGATTTTTTATGTGAACTGTATGTGACGGATATTGTGCCGTGCATGAAAAGGACAAGCAGGACATATACTCGTGCTGATTGTTCATTGTCAGGTGAACATCTTGTGTCACGACCAGGGAAAATAATTTTCTTCGTTGTTGATTGCACAATGTGACTGTAGCTGACCAGTAGGTAGTTCGAGAGTCATTACTGGATTAAAAAGGGAGAAATCAAAAGCTGTGTGGTTTCTCTTTTTTCAAAATACGAAGGGTTACTTGGAAGAAATGTTAATGGTTTAAAAACAGGTAATTGATAATTGTGAGTCGGTATACTGTGCAGCCCCCCTGTTGTACAATAGTCGTTTTTAACCATTGTGTGTTATAGGCTTTGGTAATGCTAGCTGAGTATAAAACCAAATGATTAGGAGGAAGGCAACCAACTAACATAACCTTCGCGTTCATTTCATCATCTGTCAAAGCTTCGTTTGCTGCAACTTTGATTTTGTGACCTTGTGTAATGTTTGTCCCCCATGCAACAATTAAACTCCTACTCGAAGGGTGGAGCCAAAACACAGCGAATCAAGATCACTGGCAGAAAACAAACAACACTGATCTTTTGTTCTAGGAAATTTGGTGGGGCGACTTGATATTTTTCATTTTTCAGGAAACCAACAGGAAAACATTTCTTTTTTGTTCTCTTCTACTGAGTAGACAGTTGCCAAACCAGTGAACCAGTGAACCATCGCCCCCCTGCGAGACTGGACTCAAAAAATATAAATCTCTGGAACTCCATTCTTAAACTCACAAAAAGTACCATGACTAAAACTGCAAATGTGTCAGGAGGTTCAAGCAGAGTACATTCAGGGACATGGAGATCTTCTTGTGACTCAGGTAGAGACAAAATAAAACAGTTCAGAATCTAGCAAAAATAGAGGAAATAGAGATATACAGGAAGAGGAAACATGTTTAGCAAAATCACTGACGTGAACAAAAATGCTAAATAGATGTACAGATTTACAACAAAACTAAGTCCATAGCTTTCTCTCACTTTTAGTAAACAATTAAATAAAATCCCTGCACTGTTTGATCCCAATGAGCTCCAGCCCTTCTTTGTCTTTCCACATTTTTGACCATTTACATCAGCAGCCGTAAAGATGGTTAACCAAAGTAATAACATCCTATGGTTCTATTTAAGTATTTGTGATTCTTTGATGGGTTTCTTTTTGCCGAGGCTGTTGACCTCAAAAAGTAAAGATTCTGCTGAGTAGACCAGATAGTTTCTGTGACGGTTCTGTAAATTTCCCTAGCGAAAAATCGGAAGCAGATATTTTTGAATAGTTTTTTTTTTTTTTTTTTTGTAGTTGATGCATACATTTAGCCGAGTACAGCTAGTCCCTGGATACTGGAAAACGCACCACACAGTAACCCACACTCACAAAGAAAACAAGCAGCAAGCATTTACTTTGGCTCTCCTTGCGACCATTACCAGTGGAACTTTGGCCTGGGCGTACTGAAAAGCAGAGAGTGAGGTTTCTGAAGCAGCATAGGGTTTCAGGCATGTACGGTCTGAATAAATTAGATACTCAGCAGGCTCTCTTAAGAGCCATTGTTACACGTTTCCATAGCCATGAATATTTGATATATACTTAATCAGGAACAGAGGGGAAAATGTAACTGTTGAGAAGTTCAAGGAACAAAGACGAGGGAGCCATTTAGCAGTAAAGGGCACTGTTTCACTATTATGTGGGCTTAACTGGGAGCTGCATGTAGTTATAGTAATAAAGGTAAAAATAGGGTGGGGTTCCATCAGCTCAGTGCAGATCTTTCCCCCTTTGAATGCCACCATGAAGCTCTTTCATCAACTTCTGAAGGGCTTCTCCACAAGCAGGGCTGGCCCCTTTTCATACTTCAGAAATATGTGGCAGGATCATAAAATGGACAGCTAAAAGAATGTAGCATTATTGTGCTTTTTCTTCTGCCGAAGGCCCCATCTCCATTTCACAGCACTTGTCACGGCCCTGAGACAAAGACGAGAGTTCAGAGGTGACGCTGCACAGCGAGCTGCTAAGCCCGTTTCCATGGGAGCAGGATTTTAATTCAGGCATCGCCTCCGTCAGCCAGGGTCCTGCCGTGTTATCGCGGGTAACGAGTCATTGATGCTCCGTGGGGAACAGGCCTCGCTGCCGTGATTAAGTCCATTGGTTTTGCTGAGAAAAAAGCAGAGAAACACAAAGATCTGCTGTTCAAGCTTCTCCGTCTGGAAAAAAGAAAAATTTAAACTAAAGAATTTTAGCACTTGAGAGGCAGAAAGGCCAAATTTAAGATTTCATACATATAGTCTTTTGGATTGCTGGGCTCACCAGAATGTGTTACATTTGAGTTTTGCTCCAAAGCTTCAAGGTCTAAAAAAGATGTTGGACATTTAAACTATTTTAATATGCATAAATAAATCAGTCTCACGATCCCTCACATACTTTAAATAAAATCAGCTAAACTACTTACCATTTCATTGAATGATTTCTGTTACAGATTTGTAGAAACGAGAGTTTTCTGTATAAGATTAAGATTTATTTAGGCTCCATCAAAGATAATCACACCTAATTTAAATTATGTTGTGATGCAGTGGTTATAGCGGGTGCACCGTATACAGAGGCTGAAGATGTTGAAGCAGCCATCTAAAGTTCGAGTCCCATCCACCTGCCTTTCCCCCCTTTCTCTGCCCCTTTCCTGTCGGCAGAGAGGAGTCCATTGGCTTTGCTATATGTTTGTTGTAATCTGATTTAATGTCTCAATAGCAAATTAACCCAGATTTATTGGGAATTTTAATGTTTATTTCAAATCAAGTTCCCAAGAGCTGAAAAAAATTCTCAATAAAGGAAAAAAATTAAAAAGAAACTCTGTTCTAATTTCTGACAGTAAACTACAATGAGCATTGTGACCTTGTAAGAAATGTATCCTACTATAAAGGACTTCTTGCCTCAACAATTTAAAGTGGCTTAATTTACACACAGGAATAAGAAAAATAAAGAAACTGAACTTAAAGAGTAAGAAGACACAATGAAAACAATAGAACTGAGGTTAACTCAAAATGAAGCAATGTGCCTGCTTTCAATTAGCTCCCCAGTCCTAGGAGCCTGTACTTTCTCCCCTAAAACATTATTTTACTTCTCAAATTCTTCTATCAATTTTCATTATTACATGTATCACAAACTAAACACACTCTTTAACCTTAAAATTATCTAATTATATCTTTGTTGCTGATTTAATGTCTCAATAACAACTTAACCCAGATTTATTTAATGTGTTTATGAAGATCTGACAAAATAAAAAAAGGCTTTTGTTTGTAATATATCACCACACAATGCTTTATGTAAGAGTTATGAACGATTCATAGATCTTAACTCAAATATAAACCTAAGTTTCAGACTTTTGTTATAAAATGATTTGCAGTAGTTTCTATACTGTACACAATACATGTGTATTTTCTTATTTTTATGAAAGCAATCAATGTTTTTGTGGCTTTAGAGTTTGTGGTCTGTGCTGGTGGTCTGTGTTTTCTGGTTCTTCTAATACTTGCTTATCTTCATTGGTGAAGCTAAATGAAGATCTGATTTTCCATATACGAAAGCAAAACGTCAATAAACATGCATCTCCCTCTGCTGAGGATCCCTGATGAAAGGACAGGCTAACTCTGACTTACTTGGATAAGAATATGTTCTTGTTGTTGTTCCAATTAATTAAGTTTGCATAAATCTCACCATCAGAGCTGTTTTCTGCGTCATAAACGAGGCTACTTGTTTTATTAGCCATAGTTATTGATGAACAGTGTTACACAGCAGTCAGGTCTCAGCAGCAGGCTGTTGGTTTGAGAAAGGGCTGAGCTTTGGCTGGATGGGTCACAAAACGGACAGTCCAAGAGATGGCAGAGGACGAGATATGCTCCCTTTTACTGTGAAATTTTGGGAAACTTGAATTGGTGCAGACTTGGCATAATAATAACTTGTTTACAATGTGGGATGTTTCTATAGAAACTCCAATATATTCCAATCAGTCTAATTTCTGAGCTTTATTGACATCACCAGCTTCTCCTTTCAGCATACACCACATGAATGTCTGGTATTCTTGATGATTAGGCTTAGTTTCACTTTAAAGGTGATTTGGAAGCAAACCAGAAGCAGCATATTAGCTTGCCTTCCCAACAAGAAGCTAAGCACTTTTTCCCAGGGAGAATGGGGCCTCATTGAGCTATGAAGGGGTACCAGGAATGTCAAGAGTAACAGCACTTCAGTGCCCACGGAAACAGCTAAGTGCATTTTCATCAAGGCTTCCCGTGGGAGTTAATGTGTTAGTGGGCACCTGACTGCAGCCCTGTTGCAGCCAACCAAAGATTGCCCTTCAGGTGCTCACCTGCCAATCACCAAAGTTTTCCAGTGTAAAGGCTGTGATTTCCTGTAATGGCTCACATTTGTGAGCTTTTGGTTTTCTCTGTGAGTCACTTCTCCTCTTGCTGTCACATTCCAGTGGGTCAGCTTTACCTGGAAAATGTCACGCCGAAGAACCTTTTCTGTGCTGCAGTCTATTCATTCGGGCTTCCTGTGAGTAAGAAAAGAGTTTTAAGATGAGATAGAAATGTGCTTTCAAAGCTAACGAGTGAACTACTTCACTGCGTTGCATAGGCTATGTCTACGACATAGCAAAATAAAGTTCCTTTGCATTTGGCTCCAAACTTCCAACTTCCACAATGGAAAAATGTATCACTTAAGACATTCAAATAGATCACAGAGTAAAAGAATGGAGTCATTTTAAGGGGAAGTAAATATTAAAAGGAGATATGGTTTTTAATTTTTTATCATTTCTATGCATTTAGCGATATACAAATTCCTAATAATTATAGTGACAATCCTTTTTGGTTGGGCTTGGATGTTTACTCTGTCATTCAATGTCATTATGGCTTCTCATTAAGTTACAATGGAGAAAGAAAGTGAATTAAACCAAATCTTGAGTATTCAGCTGCGATAATGTATGTTGCTCTCTCAACACTGAACCTAATTACTCACCTTTAATCCTGTCCAGTGGAACATAAACAGCACAGTGGCACTGACAAAAACCTGCTGTACTCCTGCTGCACAGACTTCTATATATATATAAAAAAAAACTAAACCCAACCATACACTGACGTTACATAGAGGGGGTTTGACTATGTTCACTTCTACAGTCCATTCTGGTCCAAATATACTCAGTAGCGTTACCTTCCTCCGTCCTGTCTGATCAACACCATCTGATCTGCAAGTTGAAAATATTTTTTTACCACCACATCTCAAGACCTCGTACCTTTGTGAATTTGGGCTTGTGAATATTTATACCGCTCATAATCCCACACTTGTCATGCATGCATCTGCAGAGCATATGGCTTCTTCTCTGATAATAAATGATTTAATTATCAGTTGGTAACCTATTGTGGTTCATCCTGCAGGTTTGTCATTCGACTCTGGAGAGGAAATGCTGTGAAAAAAGGGATAAATTAATAATTTAGGCGAGACAGATAGTTAGACTTCACATGAAGGAGCTGAAGAGCTCATAATGACTTCTTTGTCGCACATTTCTGAGGAACATTTTTTTCTTCACCTTTCTTGTCTTTTCACACCCTTCTCTTCCCCCACACACTGCTGTGCACTCTATTTCTGACTCTGCGGTGAGTAATGACTGCTTTTGCCTCGCGTCGGTTCTTAACAAGTGTGTGCACTGTACATAGTGTGTTCTGTGTATTAGGCTAATTAATGTTGTGCTGGCACAACCAGGCAGAGCACTGAGGCGTCCCACTTGGTTGCTACTCCCACGTCGCTGCTGCAGCGTGGTTTGCAGCCAGGTTTGCAGTCTAGAGGGGGAAGGACATTGAAGTGGTCGGACATTGAAGAAGAACCCCTGGATTTGGACTGAGCTTGATATGTGTTTACAGTTTCTGGCATCTACTAATGAAATTTTTTTAAATCAGTAATTGATCATGTGTCATACGCTAGATCACATAAGTGATAATATGCTGACATAAAGTTACCGTTAGCTCTAAGACATCTAGTTTTCCCAAATTTCTTTGGTGATTTCATTGGAACAAGTTTAGAATATGGATTTGAAGTAGCAGCTGTTCAAGGTCTGATTATGTATTTGAATTTGCAAAGCAAATAAAAAGTTTTTACACATGCAGATGTTTACACAAGGGGTCCTCAGATCCAGGCCTCAAGGTCTGGTGTCCTCCAGCTTTTGGATGCATCACTTGTCCAACACACCTGCATCGGATGGATGAATTATCCCCTCAGTATTCAGTAAAGTTCTCCAGAGGTCTGCTAATGACCTGATTATTTGACTCGTAGTGCCAAAGCAAAGAGATGCATCTAAAAGTTGTAGGACACCGATATCCCCTAGGACTGAAGATGCAGACCCCTCTTCAAGACTTATAATTAAAGAAAAACACATCTTTAAAAATGGTCGTTTAAGGACCACAGATGGAACTTTGACTCATTGTGTGCAAAATATTGAGAAATGACAAACATCTAAAGTCTTTTGTACGTCAGTGTAAAAGTATTCATGTGTTTTGAACTATTTCACATTTTGTCTCAGTATGAGAACAAACTTATCTGTGTTTCAGTACAATTGTGAAGTTTAAGAAAAAATAATGGAGCTCTATGAATATGTTTTACAGATGAATATATACAACGTTTTCTTACTCTCTTTAATACCACTTTAATAAAATTCAGTGCAGTCTTTTGCCTTCAAAAGCCGCCTAATTGCTTGAACATTGCGTTTTGCTAAGGCCTTGGAAATGTATTAGGGAATATTAGTGACATGTCAGAGAAAAAGTTTAAAGAAGTTTAAAACCGGGTTAGTTTACAAAGCAATGTTCTAGACTTATAACATTACACAGATTACAGTTCAGTCGATCATCAAGAAATAGAGTTAACTGCAAAGCTACCAAACTGTTATCATGACAGGCTGGGAAGGAGGCAGCAGCGAGGCCCACTGTTACTCTGGAAAAGCTGCAGAGAACCAAAGCTCAGATGTAAGGGATTCCATTCAGATAAATTAGTGGATTTTTCTATCTTCATTGGAAACACTTCCTGTTAAAAACCTAACACTGCACATTATCTCAGACACACCATTTCCACAATGACAGTGACAACATGATGCTGTGGGGATTTCTTTCTTCAGAGGGAATAAAAAGCTAATAAAAATGTATTGGTATTGTGGCTGGAGCATATCATGGAAGAAGACCAAACTGTCTCAAGACTATTGTAGAGGTTCACCTGCCAGCAGGACATAAACAAACAGCCAGAATTACAAAAATCTAATGAGGAATTTTCTGCAAAATCTCTAAACTTGTTCACATATATCCAGATGTGGGAGTTCGAACTATATTACAAAGCAGACTGAGCAAATACTGGCAGAAACATAGATTGATGCTGCACTTGTAGCAAATGATGGTTTTACAAAGAACTGACTCAGGGTGACTTAAATATACAGCATATATAAACTTCAAGACTAAAACTAATTAAGATTTTCTTCCCACCTTTCCTTTATGTTGGACTATCACATAAAGTCATAATAAAAAAAGTAGTTAGGTTTACAAAGTTTAAATTATTGGTAACTTTCAGCTTATTTATTTTGCTTTACATAATGTCCAACACATTTTGATCCTGTTCATGCTGGTCTTTTTCATTACTTAAGGTTAATTATGATGTTTGGGTTTTTTTATGTCATTGCGAACCGTTCCTTCTGATAACCAGTTAGGTCTTCGCAGCTCCACCTATAATCCATCTTTTATTATTTCATGTCCATCCTCGACCCTCTCCAATGATAGATCAAGTGTATATTTTGAAACAGTGGTAACTGTGATCCTACAGAGTCACATGCTCCCCCGTCTCCGTCCTGTTTTTCCCTGCATTGCTCCTTTTTTTTCGACATCTTCCTCTCCTCCACTCTGGGTCTAAGTTTCCATCTCGCTGTCTGTCACTTGGTTGTATCCGGTGACAGCTGACATGTGGCAATTTCCCGGTCGTTAATGACAAGAAATGTGCCAATTACCTCTCTGGATGTTTCGCTGCCAATCAGACACTAACGAGCTGTGAGAGTGTGTCTTTGCATGGGTGTGCAAGTTTGTGTATCTGCACATGTGCACGCTTTTACGTCTGCTGGCATCAAAGAAGATTGGCGAATTGCAAAAAAAGCTATAGTGTTTTGCAGACTTTGATCTTGTGAAATTTGCTGAAGAAATTGTTTTGCCATTTTCTCTTGGTTTTGGCACAGGATGAAATATTGGTGATCTGTTGTTACTTTTCCAGTTTATAATATAAAATTCTGCCACAATCTTTTTCCTTGTCACTCCGCCCCTCCATCTGCACTGAAAGGTTCTTTTGTTCAAATTTTAATTACCTTTTCCCGTAAAAGTGCTCTTGACATCTGAACGCAGCACGTCTGGAAAGTCTGCCTCTATGATTGGTGAAAATTGGATAACCACCTCTTTGTATCTACTGTCAATCTCTTTTTCTCACCAAAAACCCCCTTCTGACGCTTTTTACCAGCGCCTTCTTCTCAGCATCGACTTACGCAAGTACGAAAAGAGAAAATATTTATCATGTCAAGTAAAAAAAAAAAAAAAAAGACCCATTCTTTCTCTTGTTTGCATCATTTAATTTGTTCTATTCAGGACTTTTTCAGCACAAGAACAAAAGACACAGAAAGTGACAATGAGATCACTGTCAAATCTTTGTTCTCTAAACTCCCGGGCCCTTTTCTCTCCCTCTCTTTCTGGCAGAATATTTTTCTTTTCATTCAGAATTAAGACTAGATTTAATTTTAACCCAAATATCCACTAACAGCCTTTCCAGCCCCTATCACCTACATGCATTTAGACATTATTTAAAAATGACTTGCAGTCTGTTGTTGTTTGTTGGTATTTTTTTCTATAATCTTGACTATTTCTAAACACAATTTTCTAGACCTATTTAATGAGATTATATGATAAAAGTAAAAGACCCTGCAGATCACTGAACTCTGACAATGTGATGCTCAACTCCTGAAAATCACGACAGATGTCTACCTGCAGCTTCAGCAGGTGTCAGGACAAGTAAGTTGAAATGAAATAGCAGGAGCAGATTTAGCCGCTGTGGCCTAAGATGAATAATTATAAATACTAAAAATGATCGCCTTTCACATGAGCCAGCTCAAACTTTGGCTGGCACAGATTAAAACTGATTTGTGAAAATGTTCCCGGGAAAGAACACAACTTCAAACACAAAGTCATTTCCATCCAATTATCAGATTTCTAATGGGATAAATATACATTTGTATATAGATTTTTTTTAATTACAGTGTACTGTATCTTACAACGTTTGCTTGTACGATGATCAGGAAAATGGATTGCTGAATGAGATTTTCTCTTTGATTTCAAGTAAACCCAAGATTATTTGTACCTTTGCCAGATTTTGAATGAAACCGTTTTTCAGTGTATTAGGCCTCCTTATTATCGTTCTAATCTTTTGATCCCTGCACAGATTCTCTATCAAATTCAAGTCTGGGTTTTGTTTGACCCAGTTCAAAATATTTATATCATTTCCAATGAGATTAAAACAGGTTTACTTTTTTTATGCCAAATAGTTCCAGCACTGCAGTATTTCAGGGAAGTTTAAATCTCTAAATGTACAAGGTCTTCATCTGAATAAAGCATTAATATTCTTAGGAGAAAGCCTCTTAAGCGTTGGTAAGGTTTTTTTTATTCGATAAACTAAATATTACAACAATAAATGAATAACTATGCAAAAGATTTTATTAAAGCAACAGTGCAAATGGGTAAAAAGACATTTTTTGCTGTTAACATACACTGCTCATTTCCTGTTTTTTTGTTTTTTATTATTCAAACAGCATTGCTTCAAATTGTCAGTGCTTTATATGAAAACCTACATTTTAACTCAGCGGACTTGGTGATAGACAGTTTATTGCATCCTCCATGCGTTGCAATAAATGTAATGCTGCATTTAATTGCAGCAAAATCAAATAAGCGAAAGGTTTAGTTTCAGTTTGCAGACAGACAGCGGTGGAATCGTATCCCTGCTGGCTCCATGAAATTGATTAGGCTGATACATGTTTATGAAGGAAAACACTCATAAACACCAAATCTGCAGAGAAAACACATCAAGACTATGGAGGCTTACTGTAAACCGCCGCTCATATAAAACTCACACCCGCTGTTTGTTGAGACTCAGGTATGCTATGGGAGTAGAGTGTTATGAGATGCATCATGTTGATGTTGCACACCTTGATTTGAAAGACGTTTAGTGTGAAACGCTAAAAGAAAGTTTTTTTTTGTTGTTTTTTTTCTCAGGCATATTCAGCGTGTTCCCACTGGATGAGAGGAAGCAGGCGTTCTGCAGAGGTGTTATGCTGCAGGCGTCTCTTAATGTTTGTCACCTCAGACTGAGGCAGATAGTGGTGGAGCTGGTACCCTGCTTCAAGCGTAGCACCTGGTGCATTTTCACAAATCAGTCAATCTTCTCTTTCAAGAGACTTCTAACAGTGGTGGTCTTATAACAATGGCCAATTGTGCGTCAGATGGCGTTTCTGTAGATATCCAACAACAGTGGCTGTTTTGTCTTGGCAGGACTCATATCAGGTTATTGACCCACTTTTGCAGATACTTTATCTCCCCTGAGAAGGACACTTTATAAACACCCAGCCTTATATCTTTGTCTGTTCTCCTCATCAAGTCCCACTCCTAGCGGGGTACCTCAATGCACAGGAAGGTAGCCTGTTTGCCAGGCGTCCTCATCGCTGGACAGTTCCTTTGAAGACTACCAAACACCCAGGAAATATGTTTGAATCAAAGTAACTGCAGAAAGCGAGAAAGGCACGTGTTGTTCTTTTGAAGAATAAGAAAGGATAAAAAAACCTCTGAACCTGCACACCTCTTAAAGCGAAAAGGGGGATCTTGGAGAATTACAGTCAAATAAAGGCTCCAAATGATTCCTTGTTCCGCGATAGAGCCGGGAGTTCAATATCGGAGTGATTCAGAGAAATGAAACTCATAAGGAAAGGTCAGAGAGCCTCTCGGCTTTTGCAGTTGTAGAGAGTTTGCTTTTCTCCGCTGCCTGACAATGCTGCTGTTACTGTAGTGCTTTGTTCTGGGGAGGAATAAAAAGAGCATGATAGCTATTGACTTTTTGTAGTCAGACCTCTGAGACATAAACAACGGTGCTGTAATCCTGGCTTTCACTGCTATATGAGAAATTGGACAGAAACAGGAAAACTATGGCAGTTTAAATGCTTCGACGATTGTGAGTTTTTCTTCTATAATTTAATGAGGTCATTCTATCCGATATTTATTGTCTTTTCCAGTGGCGGTTCTTGCATGAATGCTGCCATAGATGAGCCCTTTTTCTTCACCTACGTAGATATCCAGGCATTCATTCATTGTTTTTGACTGCTTAATCTTTGCAAGTGTTTGGGTTGTCACACCTATAGAGTTGATGTTTAACGCGTCCTGCATGTTTTTGGAATGTGGAACAAGGTCAAAGCCCCCAAAGAGAACCGACTCAGACATCGGGACAACTTCTAAAATCCTATTCAGAAAAGACGCACAGCTTGGATTTAAGCACAGCCCTTGTCGCTGCACAAAACCCATTCTAACAACTGTAGTCTGTTTTTTTTTTATTGTTAGGATTGTCCACAAATGACCTGTTTACATATTGCGATATGTTTGTGTCAGTATTAGGTTGCCCTGTCACCAAAGACGTATCTAAAAGATGCTCTTTGATGACTGTTTTTGACAAGCAGAAGTCCTAAACTGCATTTTAAAGAATCTGTGTTCAGTGCATCATATTCCAGGTTAAGTTTGACCAGTCTATGTATTTTATTCAAATTTTGAACTACATTTGGTGAAAGATAGTCTTTAGTTTAGCATTGAAATTCGGTGTCATTACTTCTGTAAGTCATTTGCAGAGTGCGACCATATTTTCTTACAATATATGCACTAGATGGGGAAAAATAAGTAATATAAATCCCTGCTGAGTTCATTGTAGGAATACATAAAACCATTACTGCTAATGTTTTTCATCCCAAAATACTAGCTGTTGTATTTTTTATTTTTTTAAATATTTTTTTTCTTTTCATGTTTAGGTGGAGTGGCTAAAGAATGAAGAAGTTATTGATCCTGCAGACGACAGAAACTTCTACATCACCATCGACCACAACCTGATAATAAAACAGGCCCGCCTCTCCGACACCGCCAACTACACCTGCGTGGCGAAGAACATTGTGGCCAAAAGACGCAGCACCACCGCCACAGTTATTGTCTACGGTAAAACCCATGTCTTACACGCCGGTTCCAACTTTTCATAACTCCAACTCAGTTCTTCTGGCATCTTTCAAACAGTTTAGTAATGCTCACAGTTTTTGACAGTGTTAATCTGATAATTCACCAACTCAAACGCTCAACCATTTGATCTGAAAAACTTCCACATCAGCCACATGACAGGTTTGTGAAGTCAGAGGAAAAAGTGTTGAATCCTGTCACAAGGTCGGCTCAAGTCAAAATAAATCAAATTTCAAAGTCGCTGTGCGCGAAGTGGGAATCAGTCTGTCACCCGTAGAGAGTAACATTCGCTCATTTTGTTTCTGCCGGAAGGTGTGTGGGGAGCAGAGGATTTACGGTTTTCTGAACTGTGAGAGAGGTGTAGATGTAGCTGAGCCGTTCTTAAAGAGACCCCCGCTGTGGCTCCTGCACAGGCTCAGCTACCGTCTCCCCAACATCAACCAGCTTGGTTCTTACCGCACAGCATGGCTATAAAGATAAACTCCAGCGAGTGTAGGAGGCTCAAGACTGAATAAATGACACATAAAACAAATATTCTTTAGATACAGTATCTTTGTTTTAGAGTGAAAATAGCTTGATAGCTCAATTAATCAAAACCTATGGTTTCTGTCTTCTTTGTTCAATTTGTTCCAGACTGCAAACTGCTCACAGCTATTACACCTCTGATAACTTTTTTTTATCATATGTCTTCCAGCTTTTAGAATATCATAGCTATATTAATTTCCATGTCTTCTGTTGAGAAACACGTACAACAGCGAAAAGGATCGTAAAATATGCAAGAACTCAACTAAAAATTGCAGAAAAGTGATAATGTCACACATGGAAAACCAAACTCCCATCATGATTGCATACCACTAAAGCCAACCAAGATGAAAGTTTTGGGATGTTACCACGGTGAGGATTTATATCTCAGTTTACCCAGTGAGTAAGAGAGAATCATGAGAAATGTTGTCTTGGTAACAGAGCAGCACTCTAACCTGATATTTGAAAGCGCACCATGGCAAGCTTAAGTGATGGCTTATGATAGAAATTGTAATTGAAAAGAAAAGAAAAAAAACTCTGTCTGCCTTCCAGTTGATGCAATTTCCTCCCCATTTCTCTTCACTGTTACCGGTTTTATTTAATGACAGTTAACTTTTTTACAAACAGCATCTTAAATAAACACTATATCAGTCTTTTCTTTTCTGAAAACCTTATGGTGCTTTTTGCTTTATACTGTTCCTAAATGCTTTGCCAGACAGCAGTATATATTTCATACTTTCAAGTTGGAAGGCTTTCAAGGGTTAAACAACATGATAAATGTCCTTTAAATACAGATGAAGTAGACGCACATAAATAATCCAGAAGTGACCAGATGCTTGCAACCGATACTGCCACCAGGCTAAAGTTTCAAATCCATAATCTTCTCATCTCTTCCTTCCATCCCCGACTCTCTCCTGGACCAGCAAGTGGTGTTGCATTCATAGAGGGACTTTGTTTTTGTTTATCAACTATTTTTCTCAGCTGAGTGGATACTGAGAATAATGTAGCCATTTGGGGATCAGTGCAACAGTAATGTACAAATGTAGGAGAGCAGATTTCAGGCACAAGGCTTTCATGTCACCAGCACAGTCTTTTAGGATTAAGTGTCAAAAAAGTGCTTTGATGTCAGCTCATTCTTTTCATTTCAAAGATGGGATACTCAAACATTCAAGTACAATTGTGCTGCATGTGTAAGTATTCATACTGCCCCATGCAGCAGGATGGAAATACCCTACGGATGAGGGAGAGTTGTTTGATACTAGTGATGGGGGTGGGGGGGGGGGGGGGGGGGGGGGGGGGGGGGAACTGAGATGGATTTGCAGTATTTCCAAACCAACTCACAAAAAGGACACTGGGAAGAGGAGATGACAACAAAATCTGAGTTCGGAGAGAGACAATGAGCGAAGGAGAGAAGACGGAGCTCTAATCCCCCGTAGGAAAGAAAAAAAGAGTGCAGAAATCTTGGCTCTCCTTCGAGACCAATGTTTTTTAGGAGGGGGTTTTCCACTCACTATGTCACATTTGAAAGTTGTTGGCTCCGAGGGGCCCGGTTTCACCATCTCAAATGCCGCAGACTTGTTCTCAGCCACAAGCCCTGGTGTCACTCTGCACTGGATTTAGCTGCCAACAGAGATGGATGAGGGAGGTAAGAGAGGCATTAGCAGGAATCAGTGAATGGAAAAGGCAGCAACTGGACCAAAATTGACACGCTGGCCGCATCAGATAGTAATCACCCAAGATTGTCACGGCCCAAATGCAAAATCTGAACAGTTAAAACATGTTATATTATGTGAGCATGACTGGACATGAGCTTTCTTAGTAGAGGATTCTTTTACTTCACAAAAACATTTGTGTTTACACTAATATTTTAGAGAAAACCATCTTAATTAATGTTGAATTGATATATATTTTAACCATAAAGGAGGCTACAACACATTAGTATTAATGTATCATGTATAATTGATGCTGAGAGTGGTGAAAAGACACTGAGATGGTAAAAAAAAAAGAGTCAAAAATATGTGGGTCATACTTTTGACTCATAATATATCATAATATCATCATTGTAGCTTTCAGCAGTGCTGTTACAATTGCATCATATTTCCATGATGCTGCGGAGACCCAATTAGGATGATGCTACCGATTTATGTGAGAGCAGATACTGGTAAACATCTCTGCCAGCAATTCAGTCATTTAAAATTATTATGGACTTGACATTTTATAATACCTTTAGCATCCTACGTTAAGAATTAGCTAAATGAGCACAGCTTTGATTGATCTATGTGAAGTAAGTAGACCTTTATATTAACATTTCCAAAAGACTGCCGACATTCTCTAATCCAGCATAGAATTGGACTTTAACCTCCTAAGTGTCTTGAGGACGTTAGTGTCCTCGTAGAACCATCGTCTGATATGAAAGCATTTTGGGGGGAAAGATAGAGCCTGAATGAAGAGTCTAGGTTTTTGTAGAAAATATATCTGGAATCTTCTTAATCCTCTATGCTTCCAGTCTCTATTTTTACTAACTACTAATCATTGATTAGTTACTGGATGATCCCCATCTCTCACTTGAATCACCAGATGACTCTTTTTGCTTGTTAATTTGTTCATGCTCCTGAGTTGAAGCCTCTTCTTACCTTTTTTTCCCCCAGTAAATGGTGGGTGGTCAACATGGACAGAGTGGTCAGTGTGTAACAGCCGCTGTGGCCGTGGTTACCAGAAACGGACGCGCAGCTGTACCAACCCAGCCCCTCTGAACGGAGGTTCAATCTGTGAAGGACAGGGCATCCAGAAGCTGCCATGCAATCCTCTCTGCCCAGGTACGGCAACAACAACAAATAAACAAAACAAAGCGACACGCCCACCTATTAATGGGCTAAACAGGGTTCAGCAGCACAAGAACTGACTGCATAACATGATGCAACTCGTGCTTGCATATTGTGTCTCCATGCTTACATGTACCTATCCTCGCTGTTTCAATCGACTCCACTCACTCACCCACTCATGCGCTCATTTGTCTCCGCCTTCCTCATTTCACTCATTCGACCCTCATCCATGTCCTGTCTGCTGTGTGATAGTGGATGGCCTGTGGACAGAGTGGAGTAAGTGGTCCACCTGTGGGACAGAGTGCACCCACTACAGGAGGAGGGAATGCAGCGCCCCGGCACCCAAAAACGGAGGGAAGGACTGTGAGGGCGTGGTGCTCCAGTCTAAGAACTGCACCGACGGGCTGTGCATGCAGAGTGAGTACCCATACTAATCCTGCGCTACTCTCTCTGAACCCGCCGATCCAGAGGAGTCTCTCCGCCTTTTGACCAGAAGTTTTCGCTGTGCTCTTTCATCGCCATGTGCTTCACACCCACATGTAACACTTTCGCCTTGTCTATCACTCAGCTTTTCTTCACCTCACTCAAAAAAAACAAGAGCAGAAGCTGGAAAGCCTCTGTCTTTATCTGTCTCATTTTATTCACAATTTTTTTTATTTATTTTTCCAAAAATACCGAGCTTCATCCCCGGGAGAACATCTGGTGGTATCCTGTAGTTTATATGCACTCATCAAACGCATTGACTGATTTATTTGAACTGTTCTTTTACCTGGGTCGATTGATTACCAAAAACGTCACTTAATTTAATAATTTAATAAGAACTTTGTGTACAATTTTGAATTTATTCAGAATTTTCTCTGTACCACACAGAGAGAATTACACATTCAAAATGGTGAAAACCCCTAAACCAGAGAACACGAACAGCCCTACTGCACAGAAGAAATACAGGTCACGTCCAACAAAAGGTGAATGGAGACAACAACAATTGGAATACATAACATAGACTGAGGACAAGTCAGGAGCATAAATATTGGGAAGGTAATCTGTGGAGTGGGAGCAGGTGAGACAGATTAAATGAATATAGAACAGCTGCAGGGAAGTATAAAAATAGACGCTTAATGAGGAAATGACAAAACACCAGCAAACACAGGGAGAATGTCCTGATCAGACGAACAGTGATTAAATAAAACACGACCAAATGCCAAAGTCTTAACAAATACAATAAAAGTGAACAGGAACAGATGTGAAAGACACTTGAGAGAAACCGAGCTGTTAAAACCAAACAGGGCCTACAAACTAAAAACAGAACCAAAACTAGATACATTTTGGTGAATGTGTGTATATATTTGAACCCAGCTGTAAAAGTTTTAACCCTGTTACAAAAAGTTGAAATCCTTGATCATTTCAAACTTGTGCATCTAATTCTTATTTTTAACAATCGTTGCTCTTGGATGTTTTATCATCATTCCACCGTGGGAAAAGAGTGGCTTTGATAAATCTTGAAAAGCCCAAAATGAACTACATTGATACCCCTGATAATACACCTATATCGCTGACCAGAACTGTATATGTAATTTTGAGCTGTGCTCTGGGAAGTTCTGGCACACGCTGTATTTAGGCTTGCTCTGAAATATTCATTTACTGGTCTTACTGTGTTGATGTTGACAAAACAACAGATAAAAGCCAGTTTGTGGTGAAGCCAGACCTTTTTTTTTTCTTTTTTTTCCCCTCGCAAGCAGAGAATTGTTTACTTATTCCGTTTCTGCCAGGAAGTTAAAAACAGCCGCACGGTTTGCCTAATCCAACAATCCTGCTCCCACTTATTTATAACACATTTGCAGATTGAAATCATGAATTTATAGCTTTGATGTGTGTGTGTTTACGACATGGCTGGGCCGTCACAGGGTGAAGTATTTGGCCCCTTCGGCTTCGTCTGAGTAAACGATCTTTGCCATCTTTTCTTCAACAACAAGAAGAAGGGGATGAACTGTGGAGAGAGGCAAATGCTGCACAGAAACTGAGTTAGACCCTGTCTAGTTTTATAAAACTCTCTTGCAATAAACATCTTTGGAGGTGTTAGATCCAATCACTGTCACTTGTGCCTTCATCATGTGTAAACCTATTACAGATGGTGATTATGACACTAATTATATAACAGAGGCTCAGCTGCTAGGTGTCTTAAATTTAATAGAGCTGGCAAACACTTTGTGCAGCTTCTGTTGCACCACATTGCAAATGGCTACTAGTTGTAATGCATCACAAGTTAGAATCAACATTATATTACTAATCAAAGTCCATATTTATTAAGTAAATAAACGTGTCTGCCGAGTACGAGGCCAGGAAGTGTTGGCATTTACAGAGTGGATTACAAGAACGCATTAGCTGATTTTGTTGAGCGTCATGCGTAGCTTTGCAGAAGCACTCCTGCCCTCGGGACTTTTAATAAATATTTTGTCACATTAAAACTACAAACTTTTTATTGCTTTTATTTGGATATAAAGCCCAAAAAGTACATTGGACATTCCAGAGGTGAAATTGTGGGGAAGTTTTCTGGAGGAGCTGCAGAGATCCATAGCTCGGGTGGGAGAATCAATCAGACAGCAGGACAATTATCAGTCATGGATTCCACAAATCTGGGATCTATTGAGTAACAAAAAGAAAACTAATGTTGAAAGAAAGACATAAGAAGACATATTAAAGTCTGGCAGAAGCCAGTTAGGGAACAGACAATATGGGAGAAGATGTGCTGTCCAAATGAGACAATCTTGATTATACTATCATAGATATAAAACATCCCGATCCCACTAGGGACAAGGGTGTGTAGAAAATGGATGGATGGATGGATATGGAATATGGTAATGTCAGCATAATGCTGCAGTAATGCTTTCCTTCAGCAACAGCTGCAATTAGATGTGATGGGAAAATGGATGGAGCTAAATATGGAGCTCCATCCATCCAAGGTTCACCTTCCAGTGGGACAAAACCTCGGATCGTTCAACCAGACCTGCCGTCAGTTTTGATAAAAAACATATTCTATATATACACAGTCCAGTCACATTAATGTGACCACCACGTACTTTCCACTTCAGAGTTAAATAACCAATCACAGAAGGCAGGTGGCAGCACAGTGCAGTTGAGCGTATATAAAGGGTGTGTGTGGGCTTCGGAAAACATTTCAATCGTTGGCGTAATGCAGAAACGAAGCGATTTATCCGACGTCCAAAAGGGCATGATCATTGGCTTTCGGGCCAAGGGTGGAAGCATTTCCGAAACGGCTGAGTTTGTGAACTGTTCGCGTGCCGCCGTGGTAAAAGTGTACCGTGCATGGCAAAATGGGACTGTCCAAAATCAACGACGTGGCAAATGTGGTGCACCACGGGCCATAGATGACAGAGGCGAACGACGGTTGCGGAGATGCGTTCGGGCAGATAGACGGGCTACCGTTGAGCAACTGACCACTAAAATGAACCAAGGGGCTACCACAAGTGTCTCCCAAACCACTATTCAGCGAACATTGCTGCGTCTGGGCCTCCGAAGCGGACGCCTGGTTCGTGCACCTATGCTGACTGGTGTTCATCGACGACGAAGGCTAGAATTTGCACGCCAGTACAGCAGCTGGACGTCCACTGAGTGGCGACAGGTAGCGTTTTCAGATGAATCGCGTTTTATGCTCCATCGGACAGATGGACGTTGGCGTATAAGGCGTGAAACCTCTGAAAGGAACACCCTGCAACCATTGCAGGAACGGTCCAAGCTGGAGGCGGGAGCATTATGGTCTGGGGAATGTTTTCCTGGCATTCTCTGGGTTCACTGATTATTGTGGAAGGCACGATGGATCAATACAAGTACGCATCTGTCCTTGCGGACCATGTCCACCCCTACATGCGCATTGTTTTTCCTCAGGATGATGGCATCTTCCAGCAGGACAATGCGAGGTGCCATACAGCTGCCAGTGTACGTGCGTGGTTCGAAGAGCACCAGGATGAGTTTACCGTCCTCCCCTGGCCAGCAAACTCACCTGACTTAAACCCAATCGAGCATCTGTGGGACCATCTCGATCGAGTTGTTCGCGCCATGGATCCTCAACCGCGTAATCTAGCGCAGCTGGCCACGGCATTAGAGTCGGCATGGCTCAACATCCCAGAGAAGACCTTCAGGGACCTAAGTGACTCTCTTCCTGCACGTCTCGTAGCAGTTCGCTCTGCGAAAGGTGGTTATTCTGGCTTTCGACAGATGGTCACATTAATGTGACTGGACTGTGTACAAAGTCTATATGTAAAAATAATTTGGCGTCTGTAACAAGACTCGAAAAAGCATGTTCGCAGACATTCTTCCTCTAATTTCAATAAACATAAGCTACTTTGTTAAGAAGAACAAGGAGCTGTGGATCACTAGTGCTGCAAAGCTGATAGACACACCCTGAAAGATTTTCAGTTGTAATTACAGAAAAAACTGGCTGAGTCTGAGGTTTGAATACAAATACACACCACAAAGATTCATGTTTATACAAAAAAAAAAGTTGAATTTACTTTATAAAATGTTGATCTGTTACATGAAATCCCAACAAAATGGTCTGGTTTGTGATTCTATTTTAAAAAGTTTAAGACAAGAACAGAAAAACATTAGAAAAAAGTCTGCGGAAAAGACTGTGAAAGAAAGTCCAAGACTGAATGTGTTTTTTGCTTCAGCATAACAACATATGTTAACCCAACTCTCACCTGCCCTTGTTCTCGCCCAGCTCAGCTCCACCTGTCCCAAAAGCATTAGTACTTGGAGGATTGATGGCCAGTTTGCCAAGAATATAAAGCCATAATGTTATAGATTCAGGATCATTTCAGAGATTGATTTTTTTTTTTTGGAAGCTAAGAGGCCAGAGCCACTTACGCCAATGCTAACGACCATTTCCACAAGCATTTAGGAGAACGGCCCATTATCTGAAAGCTCATGTTATGGCAAATATGATTGGGAATGGAAGTTGTGTGCAATCCGAACTCACCTCGGACGGTTGATTGGCTCCCTGCAGTGCTGAGCTGGAATCTGAGCAAAACGTGTCTGTGGATTTCGTTGCAGTTTGATCTTATTTTCTGATGTTTGAATTTATTTAAATCACTTCAATTGCAGTCCATCACAGAGCTCTGCCTGAAGGAATCCGATCTGGCCGGAGCTTGAAACAGAGCCTGATGCTTCGGGCATCCATATCTCCTCACTGTAGAAACACAACTGACCCTAGTCGAGAAGGAAAGAGTTGTGTGATAATTTATTTTGCAGCTTGTTTATTGCATTTTAACAGTCAGGGAGTTTTGGTGTGTTACATTTACTACAGTTAAATATCGTAAAATTGATTCAGAAAGAGTTGCACTCTGCACTTTCGGAGAAAACCTTTGGATGTCTAACTTGTTCTTCAGCTACCACAGTTCGCCATGGGTGACCCGTCTGTGTTTGGCACTTCCCTGAGGTCTGCATTTCTGAATTCATATGTTGTTTGCCGAGCCTCCGGTAACTCCGCTCGCAGACATGACATTTTCTTGACATATCGATCCACAGAACAGGGAAATCTAGACACCAGCAAGGGCGCACGCTTTATTGCTGTGAGACGAGACGGCACAATCACGATGCCAGGCTTGATTTCTGCTATTTACACTTTGGCTTAAAGGTCTTGATCAAATTGTCTCTGGATTTTTGGTTTCACGTAGATTAATAAGTAGCAGAGACTGAAATTAACCTTTAAAATGTTCCAATAACGGTTCTTTTCGCAGACAAAAGAACAAAGTAGTCCTCCAAGATTGGAAAATTGTCAAGCTAAAGGAGTAATGTTCAACACTCACATTGATTACCTGTGCTATGATCCCAACTTCCTTCCTGGATCTATAAGTAGAGTAAAAAAAAAAAACAGGATTTTTTTTCTGTTTGGAGCTGCTTGTTTTCCTCTGGAGCCCATCCACTAAAGAAGTCATTATGCTGGTTTTCCAGTTCTCTCAGTCTGGATGTATGGAAACTCCACAGGATGGGTTCAGAAGGGGCATCCGCTTACTGTCGCCTCCCGCTTGCTCCAACCCTGCATCCCCAATGCCTGATTGCATGCACCGACCTCATCTATTACATCATTGATTTTCCTGTCAGTCCACTTGTCTTCCTGTGGCACTCTCCCTTTCCAATAAGGATTTCATTGTTTGTATAGTTGTCTATGGATATCTCGGGGAGACTGCATATTATGTGTGTTTGTGCGCTGGCTCTGCCTTTCAGTCCGGCTCCGGCTAAAGCTCCTAAAATACCAGCAGGAGCCTGAAAACCTTCTATGCCGAAGATTTCCTAAATCTCTCAATCGCACGTGTCCAATTTTTCTAATCGCTGTCCTTCAGCTTTCTCCTCTTTCCGCTTTCCTAACATAATCATTCCTTTTATCTCGTGCACTAACGTCTCCATCCACCTTCCGGTGACAGATGTAAGGCTGTAGGTTCTATTGACTCTGTTGGAGCTCGTACTTTATCAGCCCCTCCATTCCCCTCACCTGCCAGCATCTGTCCTGCTGCTGCTGAAGCACTAAGCCCACTTGATGGATCGTGCCGCTTCCTCAGAGAGCCTCTGTGTTCTCCCCCTGTTTTCCCTTCATTCATCTCTATACAGCATGCACAGATACGGCAAGGAGAAGGGGGGTCTAAATCAAGAACGATCACATCCCCGTGTCATCGCTCTTGCTCATGGGTTTGTCGCTGTCTCATTTGTTGAGTTAGTTTTTCTGTTTGAAATTTGATTTTCATCATCCCTCTTTCTTTGCCCTCCCACCTTACCTCTCACGCCCTCCTCCCCATCCACAACCTTTTCCTTCTTTTTTTTTTTAAAGGTTCCTTATATCAGAAGTCTACTGAGGCTAATGACGAGGGTGATTTTGGAAATTCATGTGAGTGGTTTATTTTCATCATTTAATTTCTTTTTTTTCTTCTTGTTGTTTGCTGTTATTCCCATGGATGCATGTATATGTCTCTGTCTCCACCTTTTGTTTTGTGTTTGTTGGTGGGATTTTTTTTATAAGCAGCTGTATTTGTCGCTACAGTCAAACAAATTTGACATTGAAAATATAATAATAAATAATAATGCATTTTATTTGAAGGCGCCTTTCAAAGCACTCAAGATCACCGAACAAGAAAAAGAAACACTAAATTAAAACCAAACACTAAAAAATATATCTGCAAAGTTGCAGTAAAATCATTAAAAATAATGCTTTACAACTTATATTTGTGCTTTAATTTTATCATCACTTTCTACAATATCATCATAATATACCAGCAAACAAACTCTGTTTTTTTTTTCAAATCTTTAAAGTAAATTGTTGAGTAAAAATGTAATTATTCAAGAGCATCACTTAAACTCTTTTGTACTAAGATCTAGTAGTCCACTTCTAGTAGTAATTCAATAAATATTGATATTTATCAACAATATTCATCAAATCAGTTGCCACTGAGGCATCAGTTTGGGTATCAAACTTTCTAAAGAGAGAATAAACATAATAATATTGTTCAGTCAGAATTTGTCTTTAATTAAATATTTGCTAACAATATTATAATGACATGTTTTACTGATGATGTGCAGATCACACCGGCCTGCTTCACATTGGTCTAAACTGCTGTGGGTGATCTCAAAGATGGCATATATGTGGCACATCCAAATTGATGAATAGCGACCTTTGCATCGAAATGCATGCAGTCCATTCACCTATATTATTTTTTGATAAACGAGGACCAGACGGGGGGAAAAACAGTCGGGTCTCTCTTTGCCTTTCCAAAAGCGGGAACTCTCCCTGCTTTTCTAGATTTAGTGAAACTATGCTTTTTTGAAACGCTACGAATTGTAGGGTTTTGGTTTCTCACTGTCTGCACTGAGCAGTACAAAGGATTTCAACTTTAAGGCTGCATGTATACTTACTAGACAGTTTGAGGTACACTTCACTAAACAGTATTTCCCTTTAGAAGTGCTTTAATTAGATTAGGCGTAGATTGAAAAAAAATCTGTCAAGTCGGGCGATAATTTCTTAGAGATTTCAGTCCACATTGATATAGTCACATCAGCCAGTTGATGTAAATTTATTGCCTCCATACCAACGATGCCATTGTGCAGTGAACTTGCTCTCATGTCATTATTCAATAATATAGATAATTTGAGGTTTGCAATATGGATTTGATACACTATTACATAGTCAGCAACAATACTCATTTGGTATTAAAAGGACTCAAACAGTGCTGAGAAGAATCCCCCACATTACTACTCCAACAGGATCAGTCTGATACAAAGCAGCTTTCATTTGAATGTAACAGCTAAAATCTAGACTTCCTGGTTGGATTAGGAAATGCTATTCTGATGTGTCATTGTCCAACTTTGTTGAGCATTTAGCCTCAGTTTAACTTTGCATGATGCTGTTATGTGCATCTACAGATAACATTCTGCATATCTATGTTGACACAAATGGTCGTCTGAGCTACAGTAAGTCTCACTTGACATCCAAAAGGAGTTTTCTACCACATAGCTGTGGTTTGCTGAATAATATTTGTAGGGGTTTGTGCACAAAAATCTCAGATCAGCATATATTCTGAAATACTCCGACCAGCCCGAATGCAACAATAGCCATCAGAATTCCCTTTTGTTCTCATTCATGATGCTCAGCTTGAACTTCTGCAGGTCGCCTTCATCACATTCGGCAGCGGCTATTTGACTGGTTGATTCACCATTTGTGTTACCAATAAGTAAAATATGTGTATCAGTTTAAGATGCGCATATCAGGCAAATGTGTGCATCTTATTTAGGCACCTTTGTCCCTCATTTAGACCCATATGTGCTTCTAAGATTATACCACTTTTAGAAAATGCCGTTTTCGTATTTGTGACTTAACAAAATCACATAAAAACAAATAAAACTAAGAAATGTCACTATCACAGTCTGCATATTGTGCGAATTGCCAGAAGGTTCAAGCCACAATTAGAATCCAGTCAATACTCTGAAGGAATAAACTGTTTTCACTCTTTTCCATGTTTTATATCAAAGTTATGTCAAAGCACTCTGTATGTATTTGATCGACATCTTAAAAGTGCCAGAATATCATCAAAGCAATCCTGGTTGTGTATTTATATTGTACCTGTGGGTAGAGTAGCGACACGTCAGAAAACAGAGCACTACTCTCGGTTTCCACATGGTTTTAAAAGTAGAATAGGAGTTAAGTATTTTAGTTTCCAGACGGTTCTCCTGTGGAACCAGCTCCCAGTTTTACTCCGTGATGCAGACACCAGGTCTAGTTTATGACTGGACTTCAAACTTTCCTTTTGGATAAACATGGCTGGCTTTGACTCTCCTTAGCTATCTCTACTATTATGATGCTATAGATTTATGCTGCTGGGGGACATAATGAGCACTTTTTCACTTTGCAATATTCTCTTACTACTCTCTTAATCTTGCATTATTTCAGCTTATAGCTTTATGTTTGCTCAGTTTTTTTTTTCTTCATAGAAGTTACATCCTGTCTGGCGTTCTGATTAGCTGACATCTTCCTGAAGGGGAGCAACTTAATGTTCTTCTTCTGTCGATGATACACTTGGCTGTCTCTTTCAGTGTTTAACCTCTCCCTCCTGAATAAATCTTCCTGCCATTAACTGTAGTCGCAGCTTTCGCTCGTTGTACAAGCTTCAAATCGGACTAAGAACTTCATTGTTTTGCTCTATTGCTCTCCTAGATTTTCATTTTTTTTTTTACTTTTCTTTAACATAGAAAATACTTCTAGATGAGTTCTTCACTGTTTATTTTTTCCCGTTTTTTTTTGTTGGTTTTTTTGTATGTCTTGTCAAACCCCCACAGTCAGTTGTGGCAGAAGGCCGTACACACAGATGAATTTTCCCTTCTCAGGTTTCCACATGCATGCTCAGTATGATGGATTACTGCAAAGTTAGCGACACAATGCAGGCAACTTTCCACTATCAGCGATTGATGCAATCTGCTGGGTTTCCTTAGGAAGAAAAAACACTTTTTAACCAATTTAAAGAATAAACTGAACTTGACAGCATTGTTTGACTTTTTTTTTGTCTTGAGAAAGTGTGCTGTCAATTGGCACTATATAAATAAATTGAATTGAATTCAAACATGGATAATATGTTCAGAGCAGCGCTGATTGGGTTAAAAACCTTTGCAGATGACTTCTTTTTTTTTGAACAATAGAAGATGAACCTCTACACAGAGGGCTTAAAGAGAAATTTTTAATCATTTGAGTTGTCATATGTCTTACCAGAATCTTAGACCTTAATTAGGTTCTCAAGGCTACGGGTCTTCACAGTCGTGAAGGAAAGAGCATGATTTGATTCAAGCTCTAAAAACTGTAACACTTAATTCTGGGACTATTTCTAAGTGTGAAATAATGAAGACTCTGAAAGTCGGAGATATCTTTAAGAAAGGAGCTAAGTGTTTTTTTTTTTTAGGTATCTGCTTTCTTAGTTCAAAGTCGGCGGCATCTCATTGTGCTGCAGCTACTGCAGAAATAATTAAAACGGTCATTAGAAGAAACCTTATGTAACGTTTATCATTAGATGTTAGCACATTCATTTCTGGACCAAACAAAAGCGTGAAGAAAATAATTGCAGATGATCAAGGGCTTTTTGACCTTGTTAGAGTACGGATCAATCTTCCCTCCTGTCTTTTAACATTTGCTCTAAAAAAAACGAACAAATACAAAAAATATAGATTAAAATTTTAATAAAATTCACTTCAGTCTTAATAATGTAAGTTATTTAAGTAATTAAGATCGGATTTGAAGTAAGCCTAACTCCACTCTGACAGCAATGTGCAATAGGACCACTTCTACACATCTCCCATCACACTTTTTTTGTTACAGTGTTTTATGCTTTTAAGTCTTTCTGTAAATCTGTCTCTCCCTCCGTCTTTAAATCTTCTGCTCTTCACAGAAAATAGAGTGTTTAATAATCTGTTTCATTTTTGCTCCTTGTATTTTTCCACTTCTGACAATAGCTCATGTTCAAAGGGACATATTAATCTGAGTGATACATTTTAATGCGTACACTTAGCAGGTTGCTGCATTTATCATCAAAGCGTGGATGGAAGATTGTTCGACTGAGGGGATATATGTTAAGCAACTGCTGGGAAGCTCTGCAGAGGGAGCGGAGTGAAATTACATTTTTTAGACCTTCATCACTGGCACCCTGCTCCGTTTTGTGTTTGCGACTCTGCGAGAGGAAAGATTAGAGCTCTGACATACATTAGGATGCATCTGGAAGAGGATGTTTAAGGCAAGGCTGAGCGGAGACGCCTATGTTGCAAATATGCTTTCTAAGGAAGATACATTAATATAATATAGACTGATCTGCTTTTTGCAGTACATAAAGTGTGTCTAATTATAGTCATTCAGGAAACAAACCTCTCCTGTAACACAGTCGTCTTCCTCATCCTCACTGCTCATACTGCGCATTAAATGCATTTTAAGTCTATAGCAACAAACTATGCACCACATTATGCTCCCTTTAGCCTCAGGCTAGTTCTGTGTAAAGCTAAAACCGTTTCCCAATTTATAATCTTGCTGCCGCAAACATTATCAACTTCCTATCAACTCTAACCAGCTTCCCTGTCCCTGCTAAAGAAAAGTACCCATACAGCATGATGCTGCCACCACCATGGCTTACAGTGAGGATGTTATATTCAGGGTTATGTGCAGAGTTGGTTTTAAGTCACACCTGAAGATTTGCAGATAGTTCAGAAAGTCACACCTGAAGATTTGCAGATAGTTCAGAAAGTCTGACTACAGCACCTTTTACCGCATTTTGCTGTGTCCTCTTAAAAAAAAGGCAAACTTAAAATTGGACTTTTCCTTCATCGACAGATTTCCTCTGGCCACTCTTCAGTAAAGTCCAGATTTCTGCAGTGTGCGGCTGATTGTTGATCTGTCAACAAAGCTGTTCTTCTCCAGAGTTACCACAAGCTTTTTGACTCTATCTTTTGGTAGATTTGCCATTTTCTCTGAACCCAGTTGGTTGCATTGGACTTTATTTAGGGTTATTAGAGCAAATAGTTCTGAATACAAATGCATGCCACACTTTTCAGATTTTTGATTCTAAAAAAAATATTTCAAAAGTATGTACTATTTTCCTTCTAGTTTACAATTCTTTACCAGTTCGTGTCGGTCTTTCACATAAAACACTAAATTAAGTCTATTGAAGTATCGATATAAACATGGTTCTTTAGAGCATGTAATTGGTAAACTTATGGCTTTTCCTTTTTTGCAAAAACACTCTTCCCTCACAGCCTTTCGCTCTACTGCTTCTTGCTTCTTTGTGAAACTGAGCACAAGAGACACATGAGTGCCATCTGCACACTTGCTCCACCATCGTGCATGTCTTCAAAGCCTTGTCTTTGGATTTATGGGTGACACTGCCATCTGCTGCATATTCAGCGCAATTTGCATAAGTGCTCATCCTAAAAATGGTATTCTCTCCCTTATCAAAATGCCTTTTATTCTCTTATAAATAAGTATGCATTTGCATTCTTTTTGTTTGACTTTTTCCAACAACCCTACAGCATGTAGGCCCTGCGCTGACACGCCAAACAATGCGCAGACACATGCTCCCACAAGCCCCCCCTGGTATTTCATTACCTCGAAAGAAGTGTTTCCCCCTCCTCATTTGTCAAGTTGTGACACTGAAGGACATTCTTCATAGAGCACCACAGAGTTCAGACTGTCAGTCAGCATCTAATAAAAGGCCTGATCTGTACTCACTGTCTGGCTCTAGCAGCTGCATATATATATTCTTCCATGCCTGGCCAACTAATCACAGAGGTTTCTCCAGCTGGAAAATGGACAGAAAAACTCTGGGAGGCGGGCAGAGATGAAAGACAATTTGAGAAATCCAAGCTATGTCTAGATCTTATCTGCTGTGCGTAAGAACAAAGACGCAAACGGGCTCTGAACTTCAGCACGGAGCGCTGCGATTTGAAGATGAAATCCCCGCACAACTATGTGTCCAAGGACTTTTGATCTCGCGTCTGAGCGTGATTCAGCCTGCCGCTGCGTTACGCCGGGGTGGCCATGTATCTTAATTGTGTTGTTTCTCCAGACTCTTATCATCATTATCTGATAATCATCATTAATTATCATATTTATGAGGCCTTGTGAACAACATCCTCTCAAATACAGAACAGCTCTATTCCTTTTAAGAAATATCCAGGTTTGACTTTGTGAAATCTCTGCCCTTTAGCACTGGAGTAAAGACTTTAATTTGTTTGCTGTAAGAGCTATGTTTGTGTTTGTTCCTTTGTAACGTGTTTTGGATAGGGAAATTATTTTTGCAAATATATGAATATATAAAAAGGCCAGATGGGGGGTGGGGGGGAACAAAAGAAAAAACAAATTAGCTTTTCGCATTTATTTCCCTGTATTATGGCTGTTAATATCCGGCTCAATCCCAAGCCAGGATATTAGTCCGCTGATAATGTCTTCATCGTAACTCCTGCATGTTGAAAGAGAAAGCCTTAATCTTATTGATGCAAAGTTATGAGCTCTTAAAAGACTCTTCTTCTATATCTGTATTCTATGTCTGCTTGCTCCCCCCAGTGGCTCCCAGTACAGATGACGTAGCCCTCTATGTGGGCATTGTCATCGCCGTAATCCTGTGCGTGGTTATCTCCGTTGTCGTGGCGCTCTTCATCTACAGGAAGAACCATCGCGAGTTCAGCTCCGACATCATCGATTCGTCTGCCCTGAACGGAGGCTTCCAACCGGTCAGCATCAAGACCGCACGCAAAGGTGGGTCAACTGGGACGTTAAAAGGGTTTTACTTTGTGGGCATGTGTGACAAAATAGGTACAACATGTGCAAATTA
The DNA here is from genome assembly GCA_033032245.1 of Poecilia picta. NCBI lineage: Eukaryota > Metazoa > Chordata > Actinopteri > Cyprinodontiformes > Poeciliidae > Poecilia > Poecilia picta. The sequence continues at coordinate 14,683,897 of CM065364.1, read as the reverse complement.
TTTGAGATTTTCTTTTTGATCATTTACATGCATAATTACTAAATTATCTCATGTAAAATTAGCATTTTTCATTTAGATGTTCTTGTATTTTATTGTTTTATTATTTTTTTATTTTGTTATAAATTAAATAATTAGTTAGCATGACAACCAGAACAGAAAAGGGTAGATTAGTCAAAGTTCATAAATACTAAAATGAAATGAACGAGGTCCAAATGTCATTTAAAAGAGCTCCCAATAAAAAAAGTACATTATGTCACTTTACCTTAAGGCACCACTTGAAATATTACCATATTTTCCGCACTTTAAGGCTCACCTAAAAACCTTCAATTTCCTCAAAAGCTTATAATCCGGTGCGCCTTATATATGGACCAATATTGAACTACAACAGGTCTAGCAACTACGGTAAGCAGCCGCTGACTTCATTTTCACCCGTAGAAGAAGAAGCATGCGGTGCATGTTGGGATAGTTGTCAGAACGTTGGTTTTTTATCTATTAATAAAGTTTGACTGACCTATCTACTTACTGACCGTCTAGAATCAGGTCATCTGCAGGTCATTTAGCACCACTTTCTCCACAAACATGCTGTGCGCAAACGGAGAAGGGTGACCATCGTCTGGCCACGCCTCGACCCAGTCACGGAAGGCTCTCCTTGCAGACCGGCAAGGTTTTGTTGTTTTGTTGATATTCACTTCAGTGCAGCTCCATCTAGTGGATGCATAACGTAACTCAAGCCCGTACAGTAGCGTCTATTCTTTGCGCCTTACATATAAAAAGAGTTTTAAAATAGCCCATTCATTGAAGGTGCGCCTTATAATCCAGTGCACCTTATAGTGCGGAAAATACAGTATATGGTAAGATTTTAGTTATGTTTCTTGACAAAAAAAATCATAAATTCAATAAAATAGCCACAGGCCATAATATATCCTGCTACTTTAGAGTTGGTAAAGGATTTGATTCCAAAATAGTTTTGGTTTCTTACCAAAATTCTCTATCATTACAAATGCCTCATTTTGCATTAGCACAAAAAAACAAACTCAAAGATGACACATAAACCTTTTTTACAAAGTCTTCAATTTTCTTAGAACTGTCAGCTTTACCTCAAGCACATTTTTGTTTTTGTAGCTGTCTGTGTTTTAAATACATTTAGCTGAAGGACAAGTGAACATCAGAGCACATTAGATCACATTGTGTTAGCCTAAATGCTTTGAGAGACATCTGGAGTGGCTTACATTAACAGCCCATAATGTCCGCCTTTAGAGGTTTGTTTGACCTGGATGCGCTAAAGTATCAAACGTTTCTGTGATGTGAATGACATGCTATGATGATGTAAATATGTGACAGAAGGTTAAACCAGGACCTATCATTAAAGCATTAAACCTCTGTGCCACAGTGTTGATCTGAAGTGAGTCATCAGCACTTAAACTGGACTTAAAGATAAACTGTGACAATAATGACTGGAGGAAGTGGAAAAAAAAAAGGTTTTAAAAAGCATTATGAGGCTTTCAAGTTTTCTCTTCCATAATGAAATTGTGCTAAAGAATTTTTCACTACTGCTTTAGTTATTTTTAAAAAGTAACTCTAATTTTAAGGAAAAAAAAGGAAATACTTCATGGCAGAGTCAGGCCTACTATTGTTTCTGTTGGGGAGAAACATACTGAGAGGTGTGGACATATAAAAACAATGTTTTGAGAAATGATTATTCAAAGTGTTTAATTATTGATTAATATGAGTATAAACAGGAAGAAAATTTGTAAGCTCTAATTAGTAGTAAAACCTGTACCATATAGTAGGTTTTTACTATTATGTGCTTCAGTATGTAATCAATTGTCATGTGATATAGAAGTAACATTAATGAAATTGAATAATGATGAAGAAACATATTAAGGCACGTCGGCTAAAGGATTTTCAGTTTCGCTGATCAACATTTCTGTTTAGTGTCTCATCACATTATCACTTTTTATTTTGATTTTATGGGAAATAGATGTTAATTTAGGCATCAAATGTTTCATTTCAAAGGATTTGTGGAAATCCTAATGTGATAGTTGTTGGTTTATCATCATTCTGCTTTAATTTGTAGCACTTAACACCAGGTCTATAAACGTGGAAAACCAATAAAGATTGAGTTTTTCTTGTATCTGTTTGTCTGTTCTTTCCTCTACCTGTAGCTGCAGTCTCCTCTCTCTCTGCAGTGATCCCCTTAATTCAAAGTGTAATCACCACAGTCGCTGACGTTTCATAAACAACAAATAATCACCCCTAATTTTATTACCTTCCGTGGCATATGTGTGATATAAAGTATCCCGTGGCAGGAAAGCGGAGTGGGTGTGGAGGCAGTAAAGGAGCTTAAGTTTGCAGGCTTCCTACAGGGTAAACTCAGTTCTTGTGATGCCATCTGTTCTTCATGAATCACAGCTGCGCCTCGAACTTCTCAGACTGAGTAATGTTTGTTGCCACTGAAGCAGACTTCCTTAATGAGTGGAAAAACAGCAGAGTAAAGCAAAGCAGCTGTTCTGAGTTCAGTTTTGTGTGTTTTTTTCCCCAAAATTACAAAAACTGGATCTATTTTGCTTTTTTTTTTTTTTTTTCTCCCACAGCTGATCTCTTAACAGCACCCCCTGACTTGACCTCGGCAGCGGCCATGTACCGCGGCCCGGTTTACGCCCTCCATGACGTGGCCGACAAAATCCCCATGACCAACTCCCCCCTGCTGGATCCACTGCCCAACCTGAAGATCAAGGTGTACAACTCCTCGGGTCTGGTGACCCCTCAGGACGACCTGGGAGGGGAGCTGTCCTCCAAGCTGTCCCCAAAGCTTCCCCACTGCCTGCTGGACAACAGCGACAGCACGATGGGCCGGCGCATGCAGACACAGACGCTGCTGCGCACCAGGGATCCCTCCTGCACCGCTCTGGGCTCCTTCAGCTCGCAGGGGGGGCAGCTGATTGTGCCCAACTCAGGTAGAACAGCAAGATGCTTCCATATCTGTGTATTGACTTGATAACCAGTAGAAATGTTCTCTGGTTGAGGGAGATATAAAAATGTCTTTACAAAAATTCGACCTAGAAATGTACATAATCTTATGTTCTCCATAAGAGTTTTACTGATATAATGATATAATCAAATACAAACCTTTTTTTTTTTTGACTGCTAAAACCAAATCATCAGTTTTCAACACAAACACACACTTTCAGTTTTCTGTGTAAAGCAGACTCTGGGTACAGTAGGCGTGTTGTTCCACTTGCAGACCCTAGCTGCCTGTTATACTTTACCACCGCTACATAAAACATACAAACAGATGTGACTTTGAAGTGATACACTTAGCCATATGCAACTTATCAGGCAGCTGACTGCGGCAGTATGACAGGACTTGATGGATACCTGAGGTGCCTCCACCAGAAGCGCCAAAGTCGAGGTGTTCTAGTTTGAGGCAGCTTACATTAGCCATGCTGTCTTCACTTCAAACACGTGCAGCCTGTACGGATCACACCACAGATGCGTGTTGACAAGCATAGACAAACTAGCTCTGACTTTAAAGGATGCAACAGACTTCTCACATTTCTCAAGTTTTTTTTTTTCCCCATTTTCTTTAGGATACCTGAAAAATATTTTCACCTTATTATGTTACACGGGCGGTATGGAGCAGAAAGGGCATTTGATATTCGATATGCTTGTGTGTCAGAGTAATGAAATATTTGGTGACACTTCCTGTGTGGCTGTTCCTGCATTTTAAAATGCATCGTGGTTTTCCTGTGAGGCAGATCCGTGATTGAAGGGGAAACCTGTCTGTCACCTTTTTGAGAAGTTTACTTCAATTACAATGGAAATCAGTGTTCAAACTTAATACCTCCCCCTCCTGAGAGAGAAAAGCCTAGATTGTGTGTATGCATGAGGAAATTTGATGGATTTGTTCCTAAAAAAGAAAAAAAAAACACCCATGAGACAAGACATCATTTCAAATCAATCTCAGATGGAAAAATGCAAATCCCGATAGCTGTAGCTATATAGTAACGCTATAAGGAGAAGGGAGATCATTGATTGTAGAAATGAAATCCGGCATCATTTCCGATATCACGGAAAAGGCAATAAAATCTGAGTTTTATGTGAGAATACATATTATCACTATGGCACAGAGTCCAGAAGAAAGACGTGAAAGATGTGATGCATGCACATGTGAGACTTCCAGTTCAAATTAAGCAGGACAGACATAAAAAGCACCATAAATATAATGTGCATACTACATTGATGTGCCGCACAAGTCAAAGTTTTGATTTCATGTTTTCCTGTCTTATTTGTTCGTCAGGCGTGAGTCTGCTCATACCAGCGGGGGCCATTCCTCAAGGCAGAGTCTATGAGATGTACGTGACCGTTCAGAGGAAGGACAACCTGAGGTACGTATCTCTGCTCAACACCCCGAGAGCTGTGTTTACCCCCATCCATTGTGCCCTATGGCACTCTCACACAGACTGCTGTCAACACTGTCACTGAACAGCATGTGCATGTTCCTTTTTTTCTTTTTTTCCTCTCTCTAAATGAAACGTTCAGGCCTTCTGTGGAAGATGGTCAAACAGTGTTGAGCCCCATAGTGAGCTGTGGGCCTCCTGGGGCCCTGCTGACACGGCCCGTCATCATCACCATGCACCACTGTGCCGTGTGTGACGGCCAGCAGGACTGGCTGATCCAGCTCAAGAGTCAGTCCCCGCAGCACCAGTGGGAGGTGAGATTTCAGACTCGCAGAAAAACCCAGAGAATTCTCCGCCTGCCAAGGCGGAAACCAAGACCTGCTACCGCTGTCGGTTCTGAAAATGTACAATTGTGTAAGGCATTAGGATGGCTTCCTTTCAAGTTAAACGTTGGATTTAAAGTTTAATTTACTCAAGGCGTTGTTTTTTTCAAGATGCATGTGGTTTGCTGAAAGTTTAGCTGCGCATTGAGTAAAGAACAAAGGAGAAAGATGGAATTCCTTTGAACGGCAGATAAAAGTTTAGTTTCAAGCTCGGTTCTAATCAAGTGCTGAAAGAGTAAACCTCTGATCTCTGAGAGTGAAACTGGTCTTTACCCGTTCCTTTATTATGGCTTTCTTCGATACATGTGTTTTTGTGCACTGAGTTATTCAAAACCTTTTGCTTAGAGCCCGGATTATCAAGTCAGATCACAATAGATGCTTAAGGATAGATATTTTGTCCCTTCTATGCATCTGGGTCTTGTTTTCCTCTTTATTGTGACTCTTTAATCAAAAGTGTGGGCTAGATGAATGTGCTGAAATCCTTAATGGCTACATTTTACATGGGATTAATGAAATACTCCATAACTGGCTCTTGAAATTCAAAATTTGTTGCCTAAAAACAGTTTTCATTTACATATTACCACTTTGTTTATGGACAAACAGACAATAAAATAAAAAAAACACATCTAATTTACAGCTTTTGTGAAGCTATGAAGTTACAGCTCTGCAAAAAAAGAGGACAGTAAGAAATTGAAAACACTGCTTGGTCTCATCATTCCTCTTTCCAATTATCAATATTTACCCGTCACATTTTAGAAGTAGTTCTTGAGTCAGTTCCTCTGGCTGCACAACACCAAATGCTTTCACACTTTCTCAGGCGTATTAAGAGGTTCTTCAAGCTGAACGAATGTGAAACACCCTGTACTCCAAGAGCCATGTTGTTATAACATAGGAGTGCCATGAAAAAGGGTTCCAGGGTCTGGCATTAGTCCACTTCAGAAGACACAAGCATAAATAAATCAGTTTGAACTACAAAACCCTCGCTCCTACGCTCAGGTCATGACATCAACCGCGCTGATTGTTTAAAACTCCTCATGCTGGTGCTGAACCATAATTGCTTTTTAAATAGTGTTCCTATTTCCAAAGTTAACCATTTGTAGTTCTTCATGTGCAACCTGCAGCAGCATCTAAAATCTTGCAGTGCAATCTTCCAACACAGCTTGATTCCCATTTTGTGTTAGAATATTACTGGAAAGTTAATTTTATTTTATTTTATTTAAACCCAAATCACTAAGTGATATCTAATTACATACAGTTTTTTGTTGTGTTTCAGTTAATTCAGATTTTTCTTTTGCTTACAACTAATAAAAACTTGAAATTTAATATTGGAATAATAAATCATTCCAATGAAAAAAGCATTTGTCATATAGAAGTGTGAGCTTGGTAGCCCCTAAGTTCCTATCCGCTGTGAATACCAGGGCTCCACTTTATTTTAATCTGACAAATGAGCATCATCAAAACCCATTTTTTAATTTTCTGAGTATGACTTTATAAACGTAATAAAGTCCTCGAAATGACTATGCACTCATTTTTCTTATGCCGGCTTTAAAATCATTTAATCACTCATAAAAGGTCATTAGTATAAACTGTACTTCCATCCTCATCACTGAAAGGTCTAGACAAATTCAAAATAGTTTAGTAGTTTAAACTATAAATTCATCATTTAGACAAAATTACAATCTTTCACTTTTTTATTTGTTTTCTAGTAAAGAGAAAATCTTTGGACACACAAAAAAATCAAACTGCAATACATGAATAAGGTTAATCATGCAGATTTCAGCTGTTCGTCTAAATTGATATAACAATCAAAATGGGCAAAGCGTCAGTTTCAAATTCATCTTCTGTATCCAATATGATGCTCTTTCAGTGGGTTACTAAATAATGACTTCAGTATTCTCTTCATGTGGAGAGAGGAGTTTTGTGGCCAAAAGAAAACAGCACAGCTAATCATTTTGAAATAAAAACCAATGATTAAGTGTTTGAACAGTTTGACCAGCTGATAAATCTCAGCTCACTTACTCCCGAAAGTTCGTGCTACGTGGGCGACTGTGAAAACATACTTCTGGATCCGTCTTTAGGAACACAGGAGATGAGCATCGCTGAATAGGTTATTACCACATCTATCTGGAACTCACAAATACCCACGGCGTCCCTCCTGAGGCATGTTGATGATCACAGAATGTATAGTGAGGAATATTTTGCGACTTTCTGCTTCATAAATTTCCTAAAAAATAAAAATAAAAAATCCTGGGGGAAAAAAAAAATCCTAGCCAAAAGATGCGTGGTGTGAATAAATTAAAGCTGCGCTCGCTCACTCGATTGCGTTTGTTTGTGCACATACTGTACAAGCAAAGTACAAGCTCACTTCGTCTACTGCGTGTTCTCATTATCCCCCAATAGGAAAGCCCCCGGTGCCATCCCATAGGGGCAGTTAAAGAGTCTAATGATCAACCATAATACTGCTGTTAAATGGCACAGCTCACAATAAAATGCTGTAATTCCTCTTCTGTCTCCCATAATGGGTTGAATTAATACCAGTGTGCTGCTGCCAGGAGTGTTTGTTACACTGAGAAAGAGAGCGAGTGACTCAAAGATCAAGATCGGGAGAGCCGGCGGAGAGAGAGAAGAGAGGATGGGAAGACGGAGGGAGGCATGAGTCGCCTCAGACAGGACGGTCCTAATGAAAGAGAAATATGTCCAGGCGAAAGCGCCATTAAAGGGGTCAGCTTCAGATGGCCTGAATACTACATGTTCCATTATCCGGCGTACATAATGAGTGAGTGTCGGAGGGAGTCACACGCGAAAACACACACATTAATATTGCAAAAGGACGGAGCTTGTTTTTTTAAAGGTCAGAGCCTTAATTGTGCCTTTCGCATTAAAATTCATCTAAATTTACAGAGCAGTTACAAAACGTGGCGGTAAACAAAAATAAATCCAAAACGCTGCTAAGCTAGATGGTTGCTTCCTGCCGACCGGCAGGTATGTTAAATATGTAACTAGTGCCATAGTTTAAAGTTCTTTAAGTACGCTATTAATCAGGTTAACGGCTGGTTATATACCAGGGCTTCAGCCATTTGCTTCTGGTGTGTTGGGAAATGGAGACGGGACTTGGTCTCCTCTAGATGAACTAGATGTCACCTCCCACCCAGGAAAAGAACAAATTACACACACATCAAATCATTAGTGATTTGGTGTGTGTAAGACGAAATGTGTTGTGGGGAACTCTCATACTTTGGCTCATGGCCAATAAAAACAGTACAAATGCACATCAAATGCAGCTTTTCAAATTTTCTGTGATCCTCAGACAACATCAGGGTTCCTCCACTTAGAGTTGTAAGACAGCAACACAACACTAATGACATAATTAAATCTCCTTTGACCACGTGCATTTTTTAGGACTAATTTCCAAGACAACAATCTTCCAGCTAATCTGTACGTTTGGATGTTGGACACAGCAGAGCAACAGATGGTCTTTGCATTCTTTTTCATGCTACTACATATTTTGTTCTCTACACTACGTCCTGACTCTGCACGCTCTTCAATAGTGGCTTTTTTCCAGGTATCGTGAGATGACTTCTGTCATCAAAGGCCATTATTACTGCTGACAAAGTCTGTGTAAGTTTGAACTGACTTAAAGTGCAGATCATGTTCACTTTTGTTCCAAAAGGCGAAACAAAGCGTCAGTGTTGGTGGAGGACGTGTCAGCAGTCCTGACAATCTGATTTTGTGTCTTTAATCCCAGATGGTCTCTCTCCTGTTGCTACATTTGTCGATTTATGCTTTTATTCCTGCCTTTTGATGAAAGTACGGATATGCTGGCATATCAGCATGTACATGTACTGCTAGCTATTTGTATCTACCTGTCTGTGCTGCAGGATGTGGTGGTAGTAGGAGAGGAAAACTTCACCACGCCGTGCTACATCCAGATGGATGAAGAAGCTTGCCACATCCTGACGGAGACACTAGGAACATACTGCCTCGTGGGCCAGTCTCTCAGCGCTGCCACCATCAAGCGCCTCAAGCTAGCCATCTTTGGCCCCGTCACCTGCCCCCCATGGAGTACCACATCCGAGTTTACTGTCTGGACGACACTCAGGATGCACTCAAGGTACATGCACGGCTGCGCTCGCAGGTGATTTAATCTCTTTGCATCTGCTGAAGGTCGTATCGGCAGAATCTGATTGTTTTTGAGCACTAATGAGACATTTTTGGTGTTTCATTTTGACTGAGCTGTTTGTGTGAGGGACCAGCCAGCAGACGAGAAAGCCTGTCACGATGCTTGAGAAACGGTGCGGCTCCTTGAAAGATGTAGCCTCTGCATCAATGCAATAAGCCACATTTATCCCCCCTTTCTCTGCTGCTCTCTCATCACATCAATTCTGTTTAATACCTGGATGCACCTATGTGGAGGAAAGATAAGGAGAAATTACTCTGCTGAGGGGGATATTGAACACAGTTATTAAATTTGGGGACGGGTAATGAGAGGTGATAGTTATCCAGCTGCAAGAACACAGACCAAGGCTGTTTCTTTTTTCCTTTTATTTTTTTTTTTTTTTTTTTAAGACTGACACGTCTACAAACTGTCCTTGAAAACAGGATGCACTGCAAATTGTGGATGGTCCCGTTGCAAATAAAGTGCATGTTTGCATTTGCAGGAGGTTCTGCAGATGGAGAAGCAAATGGGTGGAAAATTGCTGGATGAACCAAAGACTCTAAACTTTAAAGACAGCACCCACAACCTGAGACTTTCCATCCATGATGTTCCCCAGCCGTTATGGAAGAGCAAACTCCTAGCAAAGTATCAGGTAGGACTGAGACTAGCAAACCGTATTCTTATAAAACTGTAAATGTCAATTCCATATAGTCAAATAAACCAAGTCTGATTTCTCTTTAAGAACACAGTCTAAGAAGATCTCCTAGTGGACAGTCACACCCCTCCATGTCCATGAGATATCAGTTCCTTTAAGAGTTTTACTTGCATTTTGAAGCTCAGCTTTAGCAAATAGCACAGTTACCATCTCTGGTATTTCTAAAACAGCAGACATCATGTAGTTTTTTTCAAGCATGCTGATCCTAACGTCTAAATCAAAGATTTTCAAAAGTCTGCTTAAACACCAAATCTATCATTGTCCATGACGGACAAAGTTTGAAAGTTAGAAAGAATTTAAAAAAAGAATAACCTCGCTGTCCTCTGTTCAGCTTCCCTTTGTCTCCTATCTTACTCTTTTGCAGTCTAAATGAACGGCAGACCTGTGTCAACATCTCATGGAAAATAGTTTCCTTTTAGTCTCTCAGTGCTTCAGTTTGACAGATTTAGTCAAACTGAAGATTTTTTTGTTTTCAGCATGAGCTTGTAGCGCTTACAAGTGCTACAAGCTTTTTTTATTATTATTATTATTATCATTTTTGCTTTAGTTTCTGTCCAGCGGATCAAGCTGAAATTTTTATTTTCTAAATATTTTCATAACGGGACCGATGCTATTGAGAACGGTCCCACTTACTCCTCTGTGTCTCTTGTAGGAGCTGTCCTTCCAGCAAGTGTGGACCGGTTCACAGAGGAACCTCCACTGCTGCTTTACTCTGGAGCGCTTCTCAGTCAGCACGGGGACCTGAGCTGTAAGATATGTGTGCGGCAAGTTGAAGGAGAAGGACAGATTTTTCAGCTGGATACTACACTCTCAGAGGTGCGGCTTTATATCTAAAGGTTAAAAATACAGTATTTCAGAACAGAAATGTGGTAGATGAAATCTGTCTGCAGTAGCACCTGGTGGCATAATGCCAAAAGAAAGTTCCCCCACTCTGGATGGAGACAAATGCAGAACAGAGGTTCACCTTCCTGTTGGGCGACACTACACATTACAGTGCTGTGGTTTAGATCACAACATATGTATTTCTAAGAATGGCCCAGTCAAAGTCCAGATTCAAAGGCAAATGAGAAACTGCGGCCATTCTTGAAAATTAACGTTTTCCTTCCACTTCCCAATTAAACGCTTGATTTGTTCAGTCTCACAACATCTTATGTAGCTACACTGAAGTTTGACGTTATAAAGTGACAAAATGCGAATAAGTCCAAGGGGCAAGACTACATTTTCTCTGACTGGAGCTCTTTTGGCGCATCTCTTCGATCTGTACAGGACTCCCAGAGCATCGACACGTCTCTGCTCGACCCCGCCAGCAACATCACCACACTGGTCGGTCCGAACGCTTTTCGCATCCCGCTCTCCATTCGACAGAAGCTGTGCGGCAGCCTAGACGCGCCGCAGACCAGAGGCAACGACTGGAGGATGTTGGCCCACAAACTTAATCTTGACAGGTGGGAAGACAAGCGAGACGCTTGCGTAACATCAGGACTGTGGTTGCGCCCCGACATGCTGCTGCCAGCGGCCAATAAAACTCTAAAAGCCGCTCGTGTTAAACTTTTATCTGCCATATTATCCTTTTCAGAAGAAGCAGAGACCTACTTTGCATGGAGACAAATTGTAGATAACTAATCTATTTTTAATTTGATTGTGAATGTTCTGCTGGGATGTGACTCATTGTGATAAACATCAGCTGAATTGAGATTAATTGACTTGGAGCGAACTCCGACAAAGACGGAGAGAGACGAAGATGGAGAGAGACGCTCTTCAGCGCAGAGCGTCACCCGCGTGTGTCTTTGATAGTCCCGCGCGTGTGTGTGTGTGAGTGCGTGTGTGAGAGAGAGGGAGAGAAAGCGAGATGGAGATACAGTGTGAATCCATTTATAAGATCCCAGCTCAGCAGGACAGCCTTATCACAGGCAGCAGCTGCAGACTGACGAGACCTCTTACCGAGTTCAGCACGAAGGCAGAGGAACGCTAGCGAGAGACTTCAACTGACTCCTCACTCACAGCTCACACCAGTGATGCGTCTCAGTAGTGATTTTTATGTTTTGTCTAGATTTGTTTGCTTAAATAAACTTTCCTTCTCAGACAAAACAAAAAAAATAAATAGAAAATTGTAAAAGTTTTACCAAATTCACTTATCAAGGTGACAGATGAGATGGGAACCATGAGCATATTAGGCCTTATTGGGCCGCAGTCAGACATCTGAACAGTATTGTCCTCTGGATTATGCGTTTGTCTTATTGAGGGGGAAGTTGCTGTTGAACAGCAGAGATGTTTGGAAGCTCAGGAAGCGGTTCTTCAAAATTGGTGATAAAGATATTTAGTCTGTCTGATATTTTGAATACAGGCATCCTGTAATTTTGTAGATTAGTTCTGATATTTTGAATTTTAATTGCTGGATAGAGCTTTTGTCGTTTTCAGGTTTGCAAAAACACAAATGTGAAATCTAAAATGTTGTGCCAAGTTAAACCTTATTTCTCAAAGTGATTTTGATTAAATCCCTGTACGATTTCACATTTTTCACTGGCAATAAGCATCAGAAAGCAAAAGTGAATTGATCCGTCGTAGTCATGGTTACTTATCTCACCTTTTATTTACATGAGCCAAAAATATCCAAGAGGAAAATAAGAATCTGCTTCTAGCACCTAATTTATTCAGACATACAAGGCCCTCTTCATCAATGGAAAAAAGTCTAAAAGTTGTAAAATAAAATATCTCATCACCATAATATCTTATTTTAATCAAATGGGGAAAGCATCCTGATGAAGGAATAATTGTGCTCAACGTTCTACTTTTCTAAGTTTCTTAAAGTATGTGGCAACTTTAAGTTGTAATTCAAGACACTGTAAATCCGACTTTCAAGGGATCATTTCTTGATTGCTCTTCAAAACGGGAAAGACCAGAGAACATGGCATTCACAGATGCATGTCGACCTACAATTTAGTCCTTACATTCACATCAACTTTAAAAGGAAAAGCGAAACCGGAGCTGTGTGAAAGGCTAGTTTTTAATCTTTCTGCTGCAAACAGCGATGAGGATGGAAAGGAGGGTCACAGAAACCAGCCTCAAAAGATCTTGGCTTGAGATTTATGCATCCACATCATCAAGCCTCAACAAGAGCAATTCATTTTAAGGTTTCTGTTTGTCTTTCACCAGGCGTGCTGCTGATAATTGTGGGGAGTATCAAATCTTAAAATCTGCACAACTATTCGTGTTGTTCCTGCCTTGTTCTGGCAAAAGTTGCTAAAGTCTCTTCTTGAGCAGAGCAGAATACTTTTAGTCTTTCGGTGAGGAAAAAGTGTTGTTGATGTTTTAATTAATGAAGATCACAGAAAATAAGAACGATTAGCTAGTCAAGTTCCTGACTAGCAATTAATTCAGCCTTCAATTGACTTTTGATGATTTGACCGTTAAATAATTAAACGGTGAATTAAAAACACAGAGAGTTTGAATGTTCTCCAAAGCAGAAAAAACTTTTTTCATCATCAGCTTTTTAAACAAAAATCTAAATAATTCTTTGGTCGGACTTGTGTTTTCTAAGTTGTAAAACTGGCAAACTAGTATATAACAAAAATATTTTGGGGGGGGGATATAGTTTAAAAATCAAGTGTGTGTGGCTCAATTGCTTAATGGATTTAATTAGAGAGAATTTGATCATTTGAGTTTCTGCCTCAGCTCTATTTTCTTTTGAGATATTTTAAAAAGTGTATTTAAAATGCATACAGATCAATCAAAGAGCAGCACATTTGTATACACGGACGTTTTCTGGAAACACGCGAATACCTCAACAAGGAAGCAGCTAATATTCCTTTAGATTCACCTCTCAGCATGTTTCCTAACACACTCCTCCTTGTTTATCTTTCATTTAGGTATCTGAACTACTTCGCCACCAAATCCAGTCCCACGGGAGTTATCCTGGACTTGTGGGAGGCGCAGCATTTCCCCGATGGCAACCTCAGCCGCCTGGCCCAGGTTCTGGAAGAGATGGGTCGCCACGACAGCCTCGTTCCTGCTGCGACCGAGCACTGACGCCTGCTTACATCTGAAGAGGAAGAAGATTAAAAAACAGGAGTGAAAGAAGAGAGGAGTTAAAGGCAAGACTTTGATTTTGGAACCTCAGTGGAAAATGCTCTTTCGCGCTTCTAAAAGCTACCTGAGAGCTGATGGAGGTGGAAGTATCGAAACAGCCAGGTCGGCCCAGGCATGACCCAGTTAAACATTGGCAACAAAAGGGTGTAAAAACCTGGAGAGCAAACATGAACCCTTGCCAGTCACTTTTCTGGCTGATCCTTCCTCTCTCTGGTGCAACAGTTTGATATTTTTGGCTCTAGTTTCCTTGGAAACAGCTGTCCGGTTGTTTGGATGGATTTTGCTGCCGATTCCCTCACAGCCTACAAGTAACAATTGACGAGAGGTCAGTGGATCAAAGGAGGAGGACTGAGTTCAGAGAGAGCATCACTCAGCCATCAAAGTCAATATTCTGCAATCCTTGATATACAGTATTTAACAATATACATATTGTGCTTGTTTTTTATTTTATTTTATTTCATTCTGCCTGTTAGTATGTTGCAGAATCCTTTAACTTAGTTGCATTTTCTTTCTTTGTGTCACAGCACCACCTGGTGGACACTCACGAAAGTCAGAGTCAGAAAAACAAAGGGAAAAAGAACATTTTCACACCTGTTGTAATAATAATTGCTATTATTTAGTGTTATATCTTATTATTGAGTTTTTATTATGTATGCAACTTTTTTTCACAACATTTTGTTTGTTTTTAATCTTATTTTATTTTTAGTTTTTTAATTCATTTTCTAAGTTCCTCCCCTTGCTACCTTTTTTTTTTTAGAAATTAGATTTGGTATGGAAGCCTATATAACATCCCATGCAGAAGAACAAAATAACAATGACACTAATGACTTTTACGATCAGATAGAATAATTTCCACAACTCGATCCTGTGATCAAACAACTTTATTTTTGTAGGACCAACGTGGCTGGAAACAGTTGCTTTCTACCAAAAAAATGGAGACGTAAGATGTGAGGGTCAGTATAGCCTGAAAGTTAATCAGTTAAGTCTTGTCTTGCTTTGTGTTTGGAGTCGAATCGCAATCTTCAGCACTTTGAGACAAAGGCTGAGATTTTAACTAATTAAAAAGTTTGTACATTAAACGACAGAAGCCATCAGTGTCGTGATGATGCTGGTCATGTGCATATTAATTATTGATAGCTATAAATGCGACATTCCTTTAATGAAGCGAGAACTTTCGACTTTTCCAGTGTTTTTTTTTTTCAAAAATGTTCTTGTCCAAGTTTTTGTAAAGCTGTCTATGCAAACTCTGCATCCTTTCGAAACAATCTATTCATTTATCAGTGGGCTAGCCTTTGCATTACCTGATTGTCCTTCAGCTTCATGATTAATGTTGTGCATAGCGAGAATGTAGCCCGTTTGTTTCTGGCACTCATGATGTTCCTCGCTTGCATTTCATCTGTCGAGTTACTGTACAAAGTGTAAGAAAGAATTTTTAAGACTGATAATAAATTATATTTATATGCAACAATATAAATGAAGCATTCTTGTTTGAATATCTGTTTGAAACTGCAGAGCAATGTTTCAGAGGAGATTGTTATCCTGCGGGCACAAATTTTGGCCAAACATTTTTGTACTTGTAAATCCAACTTTGTAACATTATGAAATAAAATTCCTGAGAAAGTCAGGTTTGTGTATCTGTAGAAAAGTTTTTTTTTTTTTTTGTGGTGATCCAGTTTTGTGTAGCTTACCATATGATTATAGGCAAAGCAGAAATAAAAATGTGTAACTCCACTGCTTGGATCTGCTTCTTGAGATCCAAGAGCAAATTTCCCTCATGATTTTTATGTCTCAAACTGAGTGGACAGCGGCAAACCCAACTGGCCAATCTAGAGTTGAAAAGTGACAGAAAATTATTGCTTCTGATTAGCCAGTTTGGGGCACAGAAATTAGGCTAATAGAGGGACAGCTAATGGGTAAATTCTAGGCAGCATGTCCATCTCTTTTCTGATTGGCCAGTTATTTATATATATATATATACAGGTGCTGGTCATAAAATTAGAATATAATGAAAAAGTAGATTTATTTCAGTAATTCCATTTAAAAAGTGAAACTTGTATATTATATTCATACATTACATACAAACTCATATATTTCAAATGTTTATTTCGTTTAATTTTGATGATTACAAATAACAAATGAAAATCTCAAATTCAGCATATCAGAAAATTAGAATATTACTGAAGACCAATAAAAACAAAGGATTTATAGAAATGTTGGCCAACTGAAAAGTATGAACATGAAAAGTATGAGCATGTACAGCACTCAGTATTTAGTTGGGGCTCCTTTGGCCTGTATTACTGCAGCAATGCGGCGTGGCATGGAGTCGATCAGTCTGTGGCACTGCTCAGGTGTTATGATAGCCCAGGTTGCTCTAATAGTGGCTTTTAGCTCTTCTGAATTGTTGGGTCTGGTGTATCGCATCTTCTTCTTCACAATACCCCACAGATTTTCTATGGGGTTAAGGTCAGGAGAGTTTGCTGGCCAATTAAGAACAGGGATACCATGGTCCTTCAACCAGGTACTGGTAGCTTTGGCACTGTGTGCAGGTGCCAAGTCCTGTTGGAAAATGAAATCTGCATCTCCAAAACGTTGGTCAGCAGCAGGAAGCATGAAGTGCTCTAAAACGTCCTGGTATGTGGCTGCGTTGACCCTGGACCTCCGAAAACACAATGGACCAACACCAGCAGATGACATGGCACCCCAAACCATCACTGACTGTGGAAACTTTACACTGGACTTCAAGCAACGTGGATGAAGTGCCTCTCTTCTCTTCTTCCAGACTCTGGGACCTTGATTTCCAAAGGAAATGCAAAATTTACTTTCATCAGAGAACATGACTTTGGACCACTCACCAGCAGTCCAGTCCTGTTTCTCTTTAGCCCAGGCAAGACGCTTCCGACGCTGTCTGTGGTTCAAGAGTGGCTTGACACAAGGAATGCGACAGCAGAAACCCATGTCTTTCATACGTCTGTGTGTGGTGGTTCTTGAAGCACTCACTCCAGCTGCAGTCCACTCTTTGTGAATCTCCCCCACATTTTTGAATGGGTTTTGTTTCACAATCCTCTCCAGGGTGCGGTTATCTCTCTTGCTTGTACACTTTTTTCGACCACATCTTTTCCTTCCCTTCGCCTCTCTATTAATGTGCTTGGACACAGAGCTCTGTGAACAGCCAGCCTCTTTAGCGATGACCTTTTGTGTCTTGCTCTCCTTGTGCAAGGTGTCGATGGTCGTCTTTTGGACAACTGTCAAGTCAGCAGTCTTCCCCATGATTGTGTAGCCTATAGAACTAGACTGGAAGACCATTTAAAGGCCTTTGCAGGTGGTTTGAGTTAATTAGCTGATTAGAGTGTGGTACCAGGTGCCATCAATTTGAACCTTTTCACAAGATTCTAATTTTCTGATATGCTGAATTTGAGATTTTCATTTGTTGTCACTTGTAATCATCAAAATTAAATGAAATAAACATTTGAAATATGAGTTTGTATGTAATGTATGAATATACAAGTTTCACTTTTTAAATGGAATTACTGAAATAAATCTACTTTTACATTATATTCTAATTTTATGACCAGCACCTGTATATATATGTATATATTTATTTATTTATTTATTTATTTTTTTGCCTAATCACCTTGATGAACAGAGATGCAACAGAATAATTTATTTTCTGATGGTGGAACAAACCCAAACTGACCAATCAGCTTAAAGTGGAGTGACCGTCTCAAAAGCGTGACATCTAAAGTGGTGTTGAAATAAACCCAGAGGACATCTGGGATGCAAGGAAACAATCTTACAGTTGGATTCTTCATTGAGAAATCAACTTGTGGTAAAGAAATTGCACTAAGAAGGCGACATCTAGAGGAGAGCAGAGCAGCAACAAATCAGTCCGCCGTATGATTGGCCAGTTTGTAGGCACTGACCGTTTGGCGTTGAATAATCACCTTGAGGCACAGAAATTGTGACAAGAGTAAAATCTAGAAAGGATCCAACATAAACGCTCACGTTACTGGCAAGTTAAATTTTTTTTTTTTTTTTACATAACAGCTTTTCAACCAAAGGAAGCACACCAAGGCATTGTCTAAAAGAAGTAGAGGCAAGGTAAAAAATAAAATAAATCAGACTCTCTTCTGAGTGGTCAGTTAGTTTCACAACGACCAATCAGGCGGTACAGACATATCTGAGGGCAGCTAAGAGGCAACAAACACTGTTCACCAAGAGGCAAAGTGTGATTTCTGAAAGTAATTCCAGGAGATGAACCAGCAAATCCCATTGCATTTGTAAGATACATGGAAAACATTGAAAAATAACTAATATGTTCAACAAAATGTTTTGGGAAAATACCTGAAAGTAATCTCAAAGTTCTGGAAAGAAACCTCTATGTTTTGTGGATATGTGGGGTTCGTTAGGTCATTTTGCCCATGGTTTCATGGTGGCGTTTCTTACTGAACAAGTTCTGATGAACTTTGTAAAAATGGAATGCAATTTAAAAATGATACAAATATGACAGACTTGGCTTGGAAAGGTCAGAAGATCTTAGTTTAATTTTGAAACAAAATAAACTTAAAAATACATTATGAGGAACAAAATTACTATATATATATATATATATATATATATATATATATATATATATATATATATATATATATTCAATATTTTTTTGGGACTATGAGGTCATTTGTCTTAGAATTATTAAGCTGAAGCTACCATCATGTTGAACGTGAACTCTCCATGCAACGAGTCTCACAAAGCTCATGGAAATAAAAATCACTCAAACACATAATGGGCAGTTGTGACAGCACAAAAGACTGCTCAGAACACTGCTGTATGGCTTCAAGAGGGGGGCTGTAGCGGCATCCTCACTGGAACCTGCAGGCCGCTGCCCACACGGAGGGTCTTTGGCCGGGCCAACACTCTGCTTTCACAGAAAGCACAATATGATCTCTTAGTCTGAGGACAAACGTCTGCTAAATCTTTCTTGACATTCTTCCTGGCTCCATTATCGCCTATCCTGCGCGCCGGTGTCTTTTTGTCCGATCATTCAGTCTCTTATTTTCCCTTTCTCCGATTGGTCGTTTTAAGAAGTCTGTGCCAGTGGCAGTGACAAGTCTGTAGGTGAGAAGAAAGCATCTCTCTGATTCTCTGTCACAGTTTGATGTCTTGGGACTCTAACATCTTCGCAAGGGTCTTCTTCACCCGGAGGGCTGTGAGGCGACAAGCCGGGTTGTGAGCCCAGCACTCTGACATCAGTTTCCCCATCTGCCGTAGACACTGAAGAAACACATCAATTTCACGTTAGAAATACCAGAGCAGAAAAAGAAATAAATGTAATTGTCATCAGGCTACAAATGAATCCAGCACCTTTTTTCAGTCATGTCTAAAAGGCCTTAAAAGAAACGTTTCTTTTATGGCAGTAAAAGACAGAAAATGGCAACAGGAAAAATATCTACTCGTCTAACTAATTACTAAAATTAGAACAATAACTTCACAGCTTAAGACAACTAGCAATATGGCAACATAGGGCTGGAAGAAGTCCCAGGGTTATCTGGCAAGCCTGCAAGGAGAGGAGGATGATAAAAGAAAAAAAAAAAGAAAGAAAAATATATCTCTCAGAAGCTCACTGCAGTAATAAAAGATGTAAAAGATGTTAGAGAACAGCAGTATTCTTTCAAGTGAGAGATTATGGTAGAGCACTAAAAGATTAATTTATTTTATAGCCTGTATTCACATCTTTACAAGGGATGACAATGGTAATATAGCTGTACATCACTTTCTAACGACAAATATTTAATGTTCGCATAAATTGAAAGAACAAAAAAAAACTCCCTCTGAAAGAAAATGTGGTGATTTTGTTTTTCTCCAGTTAAAAAAAAAACATTGAATAAATATGCTTTATATCAAAGTGAAATCCTGCATCGTAAAAAATATATACTTGTTAAGATAATAAACGCACATCTTGGAATGTAATCAGCGCCTTAAAACTGATGTACTAACAGTTTGCAGTTTGTCTGGAAGACCTTTGCAGAAGTGGGAAGAATAAAGAGTTTAGAGACACAGATGGAGGAATACAAGTTTTACATGTTGCTATTGCTGTAAAAAGGTTTTATTTGAGCTAAAATCCAACTGGTGCCTTAATAAAATTAGAGGTTAGGTAAAGCTATTTAATTTCTTTCTCTTAACTTCCAACATAAAATCCTCCCAAAGCAGAATGTACATTTATTTGCATTACTAAATTGGAGGCTGGCGGCTGATAGCAATCAAAAACATAAATAGTTGCCTCATCGCTGCTCCAGTGATTTGCAATGGAAGGTCTTTGCTTCTTAAGGCAGACCACCTCCCTCATGTCTTCATACGAAGGGTCAGTGGGCACGAGGTCGTGATAGGGCAGCTGATGTTCTTCAACAACACCTGTAAGAAAGTCAATGTCCTCTGTCATCATTAGCAAAAAAAAGGACACTGAAATGAGTTCTGATGACTAAAGCACGTTATTTTTCTGACCTCCAGAGGTGCATCGCCGCGCCACTTCCCAAAGAATGAGACCAAAACTGTACATGTCAGCCATGATGAAGGACTGGAAGGTGGACGTGTTCAGGGTCTCGTCCAGAACTTCAGGCGGCATGTAGCGCTTGGTCCCAACTCGTAGGTTAGGAGGGACGTCTACCTCATTGGTGTCGCTGAAAGGCACAATCAGAACACAATTATGCTTCAGGATGCATTTGTTCTGCCTCCCAATAATGTGCATAAAACAACTCTTCTACCTGTTAAACTTGACAGCAAGCCCAAGGTCGGCGATGCAGCAGAAGCCGTTCTTTTTCACCAGGATGTTTTTGCTCTTTAGGTCTCGGTGCGCTATAGCAGGTTTGCCCTGTGTGCCATAGATCTCTGTGTGCAGGTGGCAAAGGCCTGAGATGGAGGAATAAGCCAGCTTCAGCAGAGCGCTGCCATCTAAGGTGTTGGACTTGAGGTAGTCGTACAGGGATCCGTTCTCGTGGTAGTCTGTGATCAGGTACAGCTGAGTCCACGAGCCGGTTCCTTTAATGTCAGCTGCGATGAATCCTGCAGACGAGACGGGTTGGGTGAGGGGAGGAGGAGCAAGCGCCAGCAGAAAAACCTCTGGGTTCCGTCGACCTACCCAGTATGTTGTCATGCCTCATCAGGAAGGTCTGATAAATTTCCGTTTCTCTGAACCAGCTCTCCTCCTCGGTTGTGAAGAAGACTTTGACGGCCACTCTCTCACCTCTCCATCTGCCCATCCACACTTCTCCATATCGGCCTTTTCCGATCTGCTTGACCATCTGAATCTGTTTGGCAATGGTCCGCTGAACCTTTCGACGGAACACAAGCAGTTTTGTTTTCTTCAGCTTCTTCCAAATGGTTTACTTTGTGTAAATCTAACACATTCACACAGAGTAAAGCCAGCTAAACCAAAACGTGTGGGAAACTTTTCAGACTTTCATTTGTAAAAGATTTTGAACATGTGAAGCATGTTTTTGGTGATTCCTATTAGTTGTGTTCCAGTTGGAGGCACTTACAATTAATATTTTATGAACATTTTATGATGAAATGGTTTGCAAAACAAGACTTCTTTACAACTGGGTTGCATCACCTCTTCTTACAACAGCACTCAGGATCTAAACAGACCACTCGTTGAAAATATTCTTTGTCTTTCTAGATGAGCAAATTTAACCTACGCTTCAACATGGTAAGACATTTTAGGATGCCGTTTTGATTTGCTACCAGCAGAGGGAGCCCTGATCCGGACCCGGAGCCGGCGCTGCGGGAGTGCTCCAACAGATCCTTCAGAGTCTCCCCGGGAGGAATGTATGTCTCATCCTGCTCCAGGTCGATACTGTAGGGCGGCCGCGATGTCTGTCGCTTATATCTGCCATGGAGAGGAAAAGAAGGATTGGTTTAGCAAGTATAAATGTATTGCTTTATAATGTTCATAAAGGCATTTTGTACCTGAAGTAGCAAAGGACGAGAACGACACAGAAGATGCTGCAAACTGTCACCGAAATGAACAGAGCTATGTACTGGATGTTGCTGTCCACGTACTCTGAAAGAAAAAAAAACAGAAAAAAGTTATTTCTGTCCTTGATTTAAATGAGCATAGAAGAAGGTTGGTAGAATGTTACTAATTAATGTAGGATGACACTCTTATCAACTTGAGAATCTTTCTACAGTAATTGTGAGTGGCAGCGTTGAACTACTCCCCTTCAATCCCCCTTGGTCTTACTCATGAGCACCCCCACCCGCCCCACCACCACCCACACCATGCTTTCACAGCCCGTTATCGATCACATCCCGTTCCTGAATCCCACAGATCGCGTGTCGCAGTGACATCGCTGCAGAAAACCCCAGGGGCCCGAAGCGCCTCTGGCCTTTCTGTCTCTGTGCTGTCAGTCACAGACACACACACCGAAGAGGCAGCAGATGCTTCATGGAAAACAGCTAAAGGACTAAAAACAAGATATACTTTGTTTGACTGACGTTATTTATTTCATTAAAAAAAGATTGGTAAATACTCACCTTGTCCAGCACAAAAAGTGCAAATTTAACACTTTTTTTATAACACCAATGTTAAAAAATGTCACACAATGGAATTTTTAATAAGTTCTTCCATTAGAAATGATGCGGGCTATGCAAAGAAGCATATTTCTTGAATATGCATGTTTCACTTCCTACTTCATGATTATGGCCTAGGCTTACTATTCTGATTTATCACATAAAGTCTCAAAAAAATAATTTGTTGCTTTAAAGGCATAAAATGTGAAAGAGTTTGCAGGTAATGAACATTTTTGCAGAACAGTGTGTGATCGGCCTTGCCAGCACCCAAACAAAAGCATAGCACTATTTATCTACAGCTGAACTGAGACATCAGATGGCCAATGTTTGCATTGTACAGAAAATAAGAGTCTTGGATGTATTCGCAAAAGCAAAACGTTGAGTGTTTCTGACAAAGGCAGAAAGAGAACGAATGCGGGTGTTTATGCATGTGTGTGTTGGCTTGCCATGGAGTGACAGATGGACATATACCTCACATCCGTCCTGAGGCAAGAAACTCAAGCAGGCCCTGGGGAGATCCTGTCCTTTTCATTACAGAGTGAGAAAACAAGCCAAGTCTGCACTCTCTGCTCCACCTGCCACTCTCTCCTCTGCTTCTCCAGAGCAGCAGGAGCCATTTCCCCTCCAGCAACACACTGTGGTTAGTAACAGTTTAAACTGGCAGTGTCCATCACCAACCCAGCGTTGGCCCAATTGAAGCCACTCTAAAAACTTTAAGAGTGCGGCAGGTTTCACTCTGTGAGATAAACTACCTGATGTGACAAGCGGCGGAAGCGTTGGACGCAGGTTTATGTTGCAGTAGTCATGATCCGTGCAACACTCGAGAACTCTCCAGGAGCGTGCACCCCACGTATCCTTTAAAAACATTCAAAAAATATATTTTAACATGATAGCAATTGGCAATAAATATTAGACATATTTTTGATAAAATTTATTTTAAAAAATCACGGAGCTGAAAGATACGGTGCCTTGTAAAAACTTTACTTTGTCACATTTGGATATATAGTTTATACAAGACGTCTTACAAAATATTTGGCATACATTGTATTTCAGTCAATATTTGGTCACAATTCCAGCTGTAAGTTCTTTAAAGTATATCTCTACCAGCTGAAAACAAACTTTTGACCAGAAACTTGTAAAACTGGATGTAGGTGGATAACGTAGGTCACAGGGGCAGTTGCCCTGCTCAGCATTAGTAAATTACCTAACAGTGTCTGACGATGAAGAATGCATGGTAAATATTTTTGAAACATGCATGCATAAAAACGTACTCTGCACTGAAATTCAGAGCCACCCAGAGCCAAACAACCTGCGCTGAACACAGCATGACCCCCCTCCTCTTCCTTTACCATGGTGAAGCAGAAACCATTGGTCCTGAAATCAATGCACACAAACAATTACCTGAACAATCAACAATTACAGCTGTATCATACAGTACATGTATAAAAGTTTGATTGATGCATAATATGATTTCATAAACTGAACGTTGGATTGTTGTAAAACTTCAGAAATAACATAAAGGCAAAAATATTAACTTCTATTAGATTTTTTGGTGACACTTTATTTGAAGGGATGTGCATAAAACCGTCATGTATGACATAACACCTGTTATGAACAAAAACTAGCTCTCATGAATGCCTATGACTGTTATGAAGTGTCATTTGGTAAATAATCACACTTTTAATGCAAAGTTGACAATTTTAATGGACTTTTCATACAAGCTTTAAAGAAACTTTGTATTTAAAGTGTCCTTACTTATGAAATAATGCAAAGTTGACATTTTTGATTAACTTTTAGTGCACCTTTCCATTCAAAATTTCATTATTTACCAAATGACACTTCATGACAACAGTCGTAAATATTTGTGAAGAGTCATTCATGTTTATGACAGACTCATGTCAGTCTCATGCACACCTTAAATAAGGTGTTAGGGTTAAATCTAATTGAATATTACTAGATACATTTTTTGGAAACGTTACAGTCTACTGTTTTTTTTCTAACTTCTTTAATGTGTGAAAGATTTTACAAGATTGAATCAAACATTTTGTGTAAGTCAAGCAGCAGTAAAAAAAAAAAGATTATTTCATCTATTTATTGCCCCCAAAGATTGAACATCCATTTTCATCTTTCTAATAATGGTGGACAGCTAATTTTTACATGCAACTCGGCTCATTATAGAGTAATGTCATTGTTCTGTGTGTGGTCTCCAGCGTACATGCAGGTGTTGTTGACAGATCCATCGGGGCACTGAGGGTAGCAGTGGCACCGCAGTGTGTTCTCGGCTGAAACTGTGGCGGTGCTGCTGCTCTCCACCGAGGGCCGGTCCGATCCCTCCCTCCATCCACTCCTCAGCAGCATGGTGTCCAAAAGGTTGGCTGTTTAAGGGAAAAAATGTTACTTTAAAAATACTAAAAACTATAACAAAGAAGACGGATCAACAGAGGTATGCTCTACCTTTTAATATTATATTATCTTGTACATATTTAAGGGTTTTGAAGGGTCAGTATTTTATAAACTAATAATAGTAGGTCTAATCTCTGTTGTGTACCCTTCAGGGTTTTATTTCATCTTAGAATCTGATAAAGACCAGATTATCAAGTTCTCGTACAGAGTCTCTTTTCATACAAAAGCTAATTTACTTCAATCATTTTCTTTAAACAGTTAAATTTATATGTACATTTATGACAGAGTGGGATATATTTCAAGTCTATTTACATTTATATTGATAATTGTTCCCTAAACCCAAAAATGTGAAAAAAGATATAACAGCAGATCAATAATATCAGGATTTGTATTGTCCCGCTGCTTTACACATTATATTTGTTTACTACATCGTAATGTAGGAGTTTCTCTTTTAAATTTGATTGATTGGAGTAGCTTAGTTTTACTTGTAATTTATTTAATGATCTGTATGCAGTTTCCTCTTACTCAAGTGGTACTTACAGTATTTTCCACACTATAAGGCGCACTTCAATGAATGGCCTATTTTAAAAACATTTTTCATATATAAAGCGCACCGCATTATAAAGCGCATTGAATAGATGCTACAGTAGAGGCTGGAGTTACGTTATGCATCCACTAGGTGGCACTGCACAAAATTTTGCACTGTTGCTGCACTGTTTTGTTTGGAATGTCAACAAAACAGTCCGACTCCGGTCAGCGAGGAGAGCCTTCCGCGACTGAGCCGGGGGCGTGGCCGGACGTTGGTCAGATAGGTCAGTCAAACTTTATTAACAAACCAGGGTTCTGACAACTATCCCAGCATGCACTGCATGCTTCTTCTTCTACGGGTGAAAATGAAGTCGGCGGCTACTTAACGTAGCTGCTAGACCTGTTGTGGCCCAATATTGGTCCATATATTAGGCACACCAGATTATAAGGCGCACTGTCGGCTTTTTAGGAAATTGACGGTTTTTATGTGCACCTTACAGTGTGGAAAATACGGTAATTGTTACTTCTATGTAACAGTGAAAAATGGCTTTTAAGCAAAAACAGCCACCTCAAACATTTGCCATTTCATTATGATACCAATCATTTAAATAAAACAAAAGGCGATGGGTAACTTTAAAAAAAAGAAGTATTTTTCTGACCTCAGTGGACTTATGCAACTTATCTGTATTTTACCTACACTCAAAATCAATTATTTAAATGACACTTATGAGATTCTCCCCAGGGTTTTCTTTTAAATCCAAATTAGTGATTTACATCAAGTCACAAATAGATACATTAAAAACAAAAATTTTTACACTGTCAAGTTGTAAAATAAAATCTGAAACAATGGAAAAATGACTCAGAGAGGATTAAGTGTTTTAACATGTTCTAATCTAAATGCATTAATTCATGTACCTAAAAGCCAAGAATAGTCATGGAAATTTCACTGATGTCCAGCATCACACAAAATGACACAGGAAAGTTGGTCTCCAAGTTAATCTCCAAATTAATCTGACCATTAACAAGTTCACAAAGGAGATATGTGAGGGGATAGATTGTGTGATGAAAACTTCCAATAACATGACAGCTGATTCTCCAGATTAAATCTAACAAATGTTTTACTCATATCTGGTTCAACACCTGCCAAATCAACAATAACAGCATAGAAGACCAACTGTAAACTAAAACTAGGAAAATTATCAGAAATTGTTCATCTTGCAAGAAATAAACTGTGAAATTGTTATTTAAAAATCACAGTTAAGGAGGGATGCTTCTTTTTACCAACAGAAGGTGCATGTAGTTCCTCTATGCAGAGTAAAACGAGTTCTGACAGCAGCTCATCCCTAAGGACGATTGTGGTCAGGAAGCTGAACAGTTCTGTGCCACACTAGATGGATGCCTTCCTTGCACTGAAAGTCTAACTTTCACTCCCTCACTCTCTTTAGTCTGCCGGGGCTTTTTACAAGGAGCCGGAAAGCAAGACAGAAGCACTCAGTTACAAATACAAGTTCAAAATCTGGAGTTTTGTTTAGAAAAGACCTGCACAACACATCAAGGATGTTAACTTTGACTCCGTCAGTCATTTGTAAGAAAAGCTTGCCTTGACTGGTTTCATTATTCCGGGTGTAAGCAGATCTAAGCAGCAGCAGCTACTGAATACGAGCGGTAAGTAAATCTCCAGAGAACTATGTAATCAAAGAGTGGTATAAACAGACTGAACGTTCTTTAAACGCAACTCTGTATCCAGTCAGTGTAATCTGTGTTGCCCTTTCAGTCAGAGGGGAAGTTTGTGGAGCAGCTCAGATCCTCCCTCATAGCAACCTTGGTTTATCTACACAGTCCAGTCACATTAATGTGACCATCTGTCAAAAGCCAGAATAACCACCTTTCGCAGAGCGAACTGCTACGAGACGTGCAGGAAGAGAGTCACTTAGGTCCCTGAAGGTCTTCTCTGGGATGTTGAGCCATGCCGACTCTAATGCCGTGGCCAGCTGCGCTAGATTACGCGGTTGAGGATCCATGGCGCGAACAACTCGATCGAGATGGTCCCACAGATGCTCGATTGGGTTTAAGTCAGGTGAGTTTGCTGGCCAGGGGAGGACGGTAAACTCATCCTGGTGCTCTTCGAACCACGCACGTACACTGGCAGCTGTATGGCACCTCGCATTGTCCTGCTGGAAGATGCCATCATCCTGAGGAAAAACAATGCGCATGTAGGGGTGGACATGGTCCGCAAGGACAGATGCGTACTTGTATTGATCCATCGTGCCTTCCACAATAATCAGTGAACCCAGAGAATGCCAGGAAAACATTCCCCAGACCATAATGCTCCCGCCTCCAGCTTGGACCGTTCCTGCAATGGTTGCAGGGTGGTTCCTTTCAGAGGTTTCACGCCTTATACGCCAACGTCCATCTGTCCGATGGAGCATAAAACGCGATTCATCTGAAAACGCTACCTGTCGCCACTCAGTGGACGTCCAGCTGCTGTACTGGCGTGCAAATTCTAGCCTTCGTCGTCGATGAACACCAGTCAGCATAGGTGCACGAACCAGGCGTCTGCTTCGGAGGCCCAGACGCAGCAATGTTCGCTGAATAGTGGTTTGGGAGACACTTGTGGTTGCCCCTTGGTTCATTTTAGTGGTCAGTTGCTCAACGGTAGCCCGTCTATCTGCCCGAACGCATCTCCGCAACCGTCGTTCGCCTCTGTCATCTATGGCCCGTGGTGCACCACATTTGCCACGTCGTTGATTTTGGACAGTCCCATTTTGCCATGCACGGTACACTTTTACCACGGCGGCACGCGAACAGTTCACAAACTCAGCCGTTTCGGAAATGCTTCCACCCTTGGCCCGAAAGCCAATGATCATGCCCTTTTGGACGTCGGATAAATCGCTTCGTTTCTGCATTACGCCAACGATTGAAATGTTTTCCGAAGCCCACACACACCCTTTATATACGCTCAACTGCACTGTGCTGCCACCTGCCTTCTGTGATTGGTTATTTAACTCTGAAGTGGAAAGTACGTGGTGGTCACATTAATGTGACTGGACTGTGTATATCTCCTATTCAGATTTTATGAAAAAAAAAAAATGCTGTTTTTACTTTTATTTTTTCCTTTTATGTCAGAGGCAGGCATTCAAAGACGACAAGAGCAGGTTATGAACACTTCTGACTTGTAGTAAGCAGGTCATTCACTGAAAAATCTGATTCCTTCGCTGTTAAATGGTTCAAGCTGAAAATTCCCACTTTAAGATGCACGTGTCATCCACGCCGTCTTGAGGTTACTAAAAGAAAGACATGTTTATCAAAACAGATACATTATGTTATTTGATTTTGTAGCTTTTATGAAATAAAAAAAAAGACAAACTTTTTTTGACAGGTCAAAACGCAAAGACACATGGTCTGATCAGAACTGTTTGTACCTTGATCAAAGGTTCAGGTAAAATGGGAGACGTAAAAAAGAATAAAAAAAAAACTTTTAACCAGAACTTTCTCCTCCTTTACTCAAACTAGATACTTGAATTTGAAATTTTAGTTAATTATACATTATGCTTTTACAGTAAAAGATGTATTTATATTAAGGAAATGCCCAAATCTTCACCTGAGGTGCCTGTGAATGTATCTGTGCATCTATAAAATTGAAATAAAATAGTAAATATAGTCTTAGTGCACCTGAAAAATTGCACACTATTTTCTTTTTCCCTTCCTTCACTCGTGTCCTAAACATTCACACAGCTTTAAATTTGCTATGTCTGCGGCGTGGTACACTCAAGGTCATCCTGAAACCAGATCTGTGTCCCCCACACATTCCACAGGCGGCTCCTCAACGCCGACGTGATGTAGCACACAAACATGGCCAAACACTGGAAAATTTGGAGTGTGGAAGATGGGTGAATTATTCCTGCTGCAGGAACTGGACCTGTAGCTCAGAGTCATCATCAGCGGGTCTGTAAACCTTCACAGTTTATGTGCTGCTGTTACCTTGGCTCACGTCTCTGTATCTCCAAATACAATTTGGTTAATGACCTTGTCTGTACTTCTCTCTATGGGAAAGGAACCTTCAATATGAACTCAGAGTCAAGAATGCCACCAACAATTCCTCAGTGAAGATAATTTGATAATTAGTAAATTGATGAATGTGTGGCAAAGACTTTCTTGTGTGGGTCCAGTGAGCATATCTCATGTTTCAAAGACAAGAGGGTCTGAAGGATGTTCTGTGGTGTAACGTTTAGACGTGTGGGTCGAAGCCGTGTACACAGGTTGACAAATTGATTGGCTCAAATTAGACTGAACACAATATCACACCATTTTTAAAAAGAAAAGACATTGAACCTCTTTCTTGAAGTTCAGTATTTGTGGATTCACCTGTTTGCAGATTTTTCTGTAGAATGTGACAGAAAAATCTGTCACATTTTTCTGTCACATTCTACAGAAAAATCTGCAAACAGGTTTGCTTGTTTGCAGACCTGTTTGCAGATTTTTCTGCAAACAGGTCTGCAAAAAAAAAAAAAAAAAAAAAACTGCTCTGATTCATAAACAAGTCCACTGTTTTTTCAAAGATCAGCTCAGGTGGTTCAGCCATATGATCAACATTTCTTTTTTGTTTGGAGGTTGTTGATTTATTTGCACAGTCACCGAAATAAAAATATTTGACCTATACTGATGGGGGCTATTTTACCTTTAATGACATAACCATCAGGATTTGTTGGTATGTTCCAGAGAGCTTCAGTTCCGACACAGACAATAGCAGTCAATAAAATTAACAATTAGAGATCGATGTCATGACTAATGTTTCCAGAGATTAGAACGAAATGTCGGCAGGAGGATTTTAGGTCAATAAAAAAAGCTCTATAAAGTGCTCCCATTAACAGCACTGTTTCACTCGAGCAGCAGCTGCTTAATCTGTGAGCTTTAAGGCAGACCGATCGCTGATCACTGAAGGTACCGAGGCAAACATGAGAGGGAAGGAGAGATAAGTTGCTCCAAGTGGCCATAATAAATAACCTCCTCAAAGGAGGCATCTTCCCCGGAGCCTCCAGAGTTCAGCCCGACTCCACCGGGGTCACACCCAGCCTGCAGGAGGGCCATGCATCCTCTTCCACCCAACATCGCACTACCATTCCTCCTAACCACCCCCCTACAGGCTTCAAAGAACCTCTGCCACATGAGACACCTACACATGTGCAAACATCACACAAGAAAGGGCATTCCACGCCGTCTCGCTGCCATTCTGGGTCATCCGTATCCATCATGCCGTTTCCTTCAACCTGTCCCCCCCCCCAGTCTACCTGGTGAGACCAGGGTGCCTCGCCAGAAGGCTACAACCACCCACAAAGGGATCTTTGTGTTGCTGACCCTGCACCACATTGCATTCTTGTGCCAAAGTCAGAGTCTAACTTTCAGGAATTCACACAGTTTTCATGGAGAAAATGTGGCGCATAGATGTCATGCTGCAGAGCTGCTACATCAACAAATGTTTACTTAATCACAGAATTCAAAGCAAAATGAGGCCTGGAGACCAATAAGCAATGAGTAAAAACGGATTACACTGTGAAATGTTACAAGACCAGATATATTTTTATATTATTATGAGCCAGACATTTATGATAAAGACTGCTGACTAAGTTGTCCAGTAGACAGTAACTGAGATGCATCTGCAGAGTACATGGACGTACTGGTCTTCAATTTGGGTTTCATTAGCTGTAAGCCAAAACAATCTTAATTAAAGGCAATATATGGAAAAACGATAACACAAATATATCATCTTGAATGTATATTAAATCTAATCTTAGATTGAATTATTGAAAAAAAATTTCAGTTGTATCATTATTTGACAAAATACCCTTATTCTTAGGCTTCTGTCTTTCAGACACAATTATGAACACAAAAAGCAAAGATGCTGTGTTTTTCTGCACTTTGTTGTGTGAGATTCAACATGCAACCTTGATCCCATCTTCTCTGATAATTTTTTTTTTAAACATCGTCTCCCCACAATTCCCATCAATGCACCTCCCTGCTCCTCTATCTGTCTGTGTGGTCTGGAGTTACTGGAAAAAAGCCACAATATGCTGGGGTTTATTACAGATGTAGTGAAATACTGCAACCATAGTCTCACCACAGTATGTTACTTTAGCCAACAGCAATGCCTCTCATAAAAAATAAAAAAAAATGGGCATATGCTTCTATCTTTACTCACAAAAATTTCCATAAGATAAACTTCAGTTTACTGGGAAGACTGAAAATAAGAGCTGAATTTTTGAAAGTGCAAACAACTTACATTTTGAACATGTGGGAAAATACTAAACCCCAGCTCCAAGAAAATCATTCTTACTGCTCATAACTAAGCCAAAATTATTGATACCATAAGATTGACAGTTTACCAAGAAGTTTGTTCCTGGCAGGAGAGACGACCACATCTCAAAAGACAGTTGAACAATGTAAAAGGAGGATCAGTTTTGAAATAAATATTTATATTTGAATGAAAAATAGTACGTAAAAAACATTATTCCCAATCAAGTCTGGGATTGCAACATCAATCAAGTCCCTCTTACAACTGCTGACCATCATTTTACATGTTTCCACTGTTATTTTGAAGATTTATATGGTCCACGGGTGCCCCCTACTGGTCCGCAAGATACTGCATGTAAACAACTGTTTGGCGTGATGTGAGCTCACAGTGCTACTCAGACAGCTAGTTTACCAAAGAATTTTCCTTAAAATTAATTATGAATAAGTGGCTTAAAAACAGGTCACATTAAAGAAAAAGTCAAGACACAAGGTCAGGAATAAACATAATCAGAGGAAGTCATACCTACTGCTGATGTCATTCATGAGCAATTCACTTCTTTTGACGGCTCTATGCCAGGAACGAGTCTCAGTTGGTGGGAACTGTTCGTTACGGCTTAACTCGCTGCTCACACCGGCTATTGTTATTTTTACCTCACTAAAAATGATTAATGATCCACACTTTCAGTAATGCCCTGAGTGGACTCATGGACTCATTCTCATTTACCAAACAGCATGGATGAACAAAGAAAACAACATTAGGTACATAAAGAGACTAATATTTTCATTTCAGGTTGTATAAAGATATTATGTTACAGTGGGGACATTTCAAGTTAGGTGGTCTGTGAGTGATTGTTAAATTGGTTAAGTGGTCCTCAAGGTTGAGAAACGCTTTGTTTGTGGTATGAATAATGTCTTATTTCTGTGTTGCTTTAGAGTTCTTTATGGCTACTTTAAGATGCTTAACAGGTTTTATCTTAGTGATATCCTGATTTTACAAGCAAGTCAGTTATCAGAGAAGTGTGTAACTGATAAAATGTAAAAAAAAAAAAAAAAAAAAAGTGGTTATTTATTGTTAATTCACCGTTTACCAAGTATGGAGATTACATTTTTGCATTAGGCCTGGTTGATTTGGAATTCTTTCCCACCCCCCAATACATTGAATTGCTTGAAAGATTGCTTGTCCCATTTAATCGGATTATTTGTATCTGCTTAAAATATGGTTACACATTTATGTCTGACACAAAAAGCAAAAATCTAAATAGGGCACAAGAATTAAACCAATCTGGAGGTTCACAATGCAGATTTATGAATGTGGCAAACATGAGCTAGTACAGAACAACCATGCAAATCTTTTCCTTCAAGGCTAGACTGACTGCTAGAAAAGCACATCTGCACTCGGATCAGATTCTGTGTGAGGGGAACCATATTCACAGCCTGACGGGAAGCAGCTCACAGAAGGTTGAAGGAGCCGAGTGCTGCTGAAGACCAACTGCTGCTGCGTTGCAATGCTGGACCTCTATGGCACGCTGCACTCTGACCTTGCTGCATAACACTAACTTCCACACGCATCTTCGAAAGGAAGTGTCAAAGTCACACAGTAATTTAAGAGAATCCCAACAACTGGTATGGAAAACTTTGAATATTTGCTTTGGATTCAAGAGATTCAGTTGGAACCTCTGATGGTAGTCATCTACAGCCCTCTAAATCTGAGCTCACCTGCAATTTGAATTCAAGATATATCCAGGACTAGAGACGTTTCCTCCTCATGTTTCGGTCTTTTATGTGGGAAAAAAAAACAAGACTGCTGTTTTATTTACAAATAACACACTGATCACAGTTATCCTTTTCTCTTCCCTTGTGCATTTCCAGCCAGTGGAATCCACACACAACACGCTCCTGCAGATAAAATATATTCAATGTGCCTCTAGATATCAAATGACGTTTTAAAATTGTGTGAAGAAAAAAAAAAACCACTTCACTTTTGTAAACAGGAGGTCTTGTGAGTTTTGCTCATACATGTGATGTCAAGGATCAATGCAGGACAGTGGAGGAGATAAACCTGATGTTTTTTTGACATTTGCAGTTGCTGGATTTAGTCAAGTGGCTAAGAAATCACCTGGAGACTGGAACAATTACATTTTCAGCTTGATTGGGCCTGACCAGTAACTGGACAGTCCCAAACTTAAACATTTAAAAACAAAAAGGTGTGGAAAGCTGCTTACAAGTGTAGAATTTTTTTTAAAAAGTACAATAAATTGGAGCATGTCAGTTGATTCAGACTGAGGAGAAGCGGGTAAGAAGACTACAGCAAATAATAAGAAGGCTGAATTGCAAAGTTTCTCTCTTTTGTCCTAATGAGCTTTTACAACCTCCATCTGTTATAAACATGCTGAATCTGGAAGGGATGTGGCCTTTTGGGAATACCAGAGGAAAGGATCTACATTCGCTAGGAAAACAAAACTAAACTGTTGTTTTAGTGATATTTAGCTAACCATGCTAATTGCTTATATAAGCTGCAACAGAGTTTAAAATGTCCATTCCAAACATTTTGGCAAAGTTTTAAAACAGTAAAATCCTGTTAAACTGCAACTACTCTCACATATGCATTGTGATATGTAGTCTTCTCCTGACAGAGGTTTTAAAAACTACTCACAGGGGGAAGGCTTTCAAAAAGCAATTTTATGTTTTTTGTTTCATTAAAGCGCTTAAAAAGAAATCACAATCAGATAAAATTGGCAGGTCAAAGCATTAACACTTGCAAAGGTTCATAACCAGCTGGTTTCCCCTTTACAAAAGCCACACAGATTATCCAATAGCCTGACATTCTGAATGAGATAAATTGATTTGAATAGCATAATTTAAAAACAAAACCAAAGATAATACCAGGTTGGAGTAGCAAATGTTTTAGTTTTGTGCTGCACCACGTCTGAATGACTGGGCTGGCATTCATCTATTTTCAGTGAACCTCACCAGGTTACAGAAACAGGTGGCAAACTGACCTTGCTGCCCAGATTTATGGCAACCTCCCACATGTTTAGCTCATTAGGGTGACCTTTTGAAGATCGGATCACAAAGAAACATGGTGGAATCCAACTTTGCAAAGAAATCTAAGATCCTTAGCCCATGGTATTATTTGTTAGTCAGCAAAGGCAAAAATATAAGCCTCATCCTCCACTGGTTCCCATAGCTGTCGCTGGTAAAGTAGAAATCAATGTTTCATTTGAGCTATTTTTTTCCACTCCATCTTTCCACATTCTTTATGTATTTGGGTGGCTGTTGAGTTTCAGACCTAACTGAGAGTTTCAGCTCTTACTTCGGTCCATCCAGAAGAGATTGGGAGATTCTGTGAAGGAGCATTCATCAGCAGCTGAGGTATTTCTTGACCAACTGCGAAAGTTACATTTAGCTCAGAGCCACACTGTCAGTCCGGGATTTTACAGCTGGTCTTCAGTTTTGACACAATTTCAGCACAGAGAGCCTTTGTGCAAGCCATGAATTTATGCTTATTGTAACATGCAGGTCGATATCACTATTTGCAACATTTTTCACCAACTTTATCTGAACCCTGCTGAGCTTTTATATCTTGAAGAGTCAACAGAAAGAAGCTGACAAGTGAAGAAAAAGTTGGAACTTGGATCATTAAGGAATATCAGAAGAATAAAATAAGATGCAGCTCATTAAGTATGAAACACAATAGAAAAGACTAAGTAAAACAGAAGAGAAATTAAATTAATGAGATAAAAACAAAAAACAAGATTTTTTAAAATGTTTTGTGGATTTTAATCAACTTACACAAAGAACAGAACGAGAAAGCAAAGAGTCACAGGCCCAAATGTCCTAGTTCATCTTTTTATGGGCACGTCTATAAACATTTTGCATGTGTTGGAACATGTGGAGCCCAAATGATAATTTTACGACCTGGCATGGAACTGTGTGAGCATCGCTGCAAACAATAATCTTCTTCACTCGGGGGATTCACTGTGTTTTTTTTTTTTTTGACTAATTAATGAATCTGTGAAACGTCTGTACTATGTAGTTCAAAACAAAGTTTCTCTAATGAACAATAAAAAAAAGTTATTGATTTATATGCAAGATAAATTAATTCTATTGAAGATTTGAGTTTTATTGACACGTGATTTATGTTCGGATGAATATGTGGCTATTAAATACAAAATTCTAGAGCCCAGTTTAGTCATTTTGAAAACATGATCATTTTCTCTTTTCAAGGGCAAAGAATCATTTTTAATGTGTCATAAGCCTCTATAGC
The DNA here is from genome assembly GCA_033032245.1 of Poecilia picta. Classification (NCBI taxonomy): domain Eukaryota; kingdom Metazoa; phylum Chordata; class Actinopteri; order Cyprinodontiformes; family Poeciliidae; genus Poecilia; species Poecilia picta. The sequence continues at coordinate 14,648,106 of CM065364.1, read as the reverse complement.
ACAGTGACATATTGGCATCCAATGTAAACTGAGTGTCCATCCTTAAATAATTAGAGGGGTTCAGATCATTTCTCTCAATGGAGTTTATCCCTCATTAATACCAGAAGGGAGAAATTGATAGATAACCTCCAGAAGTAACAATCAACCTATCGGCTCACTGTGATGTCAAGCAAAACAAGAGAAAACATGATCAACATGATGAGTCTCACAAAATAACGCATATCAAAGCTCAAAAAGAGAGCTGCCTCATTCATAACAGCAATGGTGCAAGCATAAATACAGAGGAATTACAAGATGTTTTTCTGTGTGACGCTTACCATCAGAACCACAGCTCAGAGATGCAAGTCCAGCCACCAGAACAACAGCCTGCCAGGCCCGCTCTGCAGACAGCCACACCACCACAACCATCCTGCCAGCTCCGGCTTCCTTCCAAACCCAGAGGTGCTGCCTCCTGCTCGAGAAGGTCTGCTTTTTTTTTTTTTTTTTAATCCTTTATGTGAAAAGGTTCGAGTCCTCTCCTTCTCTGCGAGTGACTCCCAATCTACTTCTCAGCACTCCCAGGAACTTCTGACAGTTGCCTCGCAGCCTGCAGCAATCCTCCACACTGACAGCCTGGGAGAGACAGACATGGAGAAAGAAGATTGGGACAAAAGGGAAGGAGGGGGGAGAGGAGGGTGTTACTTCGCTGCTCTCTCACTGTTTTATTCGTCCAGCTCTGTGGCAGCTTCACAGCAGAGGCAACAGCTGAGTATATCCACACATGTCCTCTCTGTTATTTCATACACACACAAATGCACTGCAAACTGAAAAGGCAGATAAAATGAAACAAAGCAGACGTAGCAAAAGGGAACTGAGGCATGGCCGTGAAGTTGGCTACAAAATGAATGAAGCATGAAACTCAGTTACAAATATAAAACCCTCCTGGAAAGACATGAAAACGTTATGTGGAACTGAAGACTTCAAAGAAAATGTGCAGAGAATCGGGTTTAATCCACTGGTATTAGTCCTGTGACAAGAGCCAGTTGAGAGCAGGTTCTCCAAAACTCTTCTGCTCCACTCCGTAATACAACAGTGAAAGAGAGAGGAGGCCCAAATGGTCACTTGGTTACACAAGAATTACCAATAAGTTTATTAAACAGGGGTACAACACCAGGATACATTTTATCTTTATGAACACTTTTGTATTTTGTGGCATTTCTGGCATTTTATCATTATAATTATTTGTAATTCAAATTTTTGAAGTGGATTTCAACACTACACATTTGTTCACCTAAATCTGTAACAACTGCCTGAACGATAATTGTGCACTTTTTGTTTTCTGGTCTATTTGCAATTTAATTTGTTTATATTCCCATCCCCTGTCTTCATGTATAAAACATTATGTCCAAATTAGACCTCTCCCTCTGGGGGCACTGCTGGTTTAATTTTCAGTGGGTGTATTTTAGACAACAAGCATATAGTAATTTTTATTTCACTTAAACATTATAACTAGGCAAGTCATCTGTTGCCAATAAATAGACAGGCAGGTTTCCTAATGTCCGTGTTATATTAAGGTCATTTTATTTATATAGCACATTTTCAGCAACAAGGCAATTCTGTATCTACAGAAATGAGCTAAATGAGATTAGGTATACTATAGTTGTAACTTTCTCCTAAATAAAAGTCACCAAATTACAACTTTTGTCTGAAATTCCAATCATATGCGATGAATGAAACAGAAAGGGGTTTCAAGCTCTCCATGACCCTCGCTCATCTTAGTGTGACTATTGAACTAAAGCCGCCCACAGATGTCTTTTGAACCCCAAATGCCGTGTATTAATCTGCACCCGAGTGTGCGATTTTATAGTTCATATGTGGGCTGAATCGTGTTAAGTTGTTCATACGGGCCAGTGAGGGGTGAAAATGCAACAGGGATCAGGCCGTCACACGTCAGGTGATTAGAGGCGATTAGAGCCAACACCCCCAGGCACAGCCTCGGCTTTGGCAAATTCACACTAATCCAGCACCAGCAAGTAAAACTCAACCAGACTATAGTGGAAACAGCAGAACTGCAGGCACAAATTCCAGCGGAGAACAATTTATGCGCGCTACAAATTACAACAATTAGCAAGTTGACAGATTGGATCAAGCTCCCAACAACAACCACACAAACCATAAACATGTTTTCTCCCTTGCAGCATTCTGAATCAAACATTAAGAGGAAAACTAAAGTGAAAAACGTGTTGATATGAGAATAAACCAATAACCACCATATGGGCGTCTCCACCCACCACCTCTTACACACTGACTGGGTGGGAGCTGCAGCCCCCAGGAGTCGCCTCTCCCTTCTGGAGCTCCACCAGTCCTGTAACTGTCACGTCTGATTTGTGCAGAGCCGTGTGCTACATATGATAAGTCAGCCTATTCTGGGGTCTCAGTGCATGGGGAGCGATGTGAATGGGTCAGTGGACTTCACACACTCTTCTGCGCTCCATCAAATGCCCAGCGTGGAGCTTCTCTGGAGCGACAGCCCACTCAGCCCAGAGACCAGGGACGGGAAAGTTCAGTGGAGTGGCCGGCTCTGCAGGTGGGGGTCACGCCACCACACAGAGTGGGGTTGCAAGTGGGACACGGCGTTTGTGAGGCCTATTTTCAGGCAAATTACTGCTCCCCTGCCCATTTTCTTTGCCTCTAGTTAATGGTTAGAATTTAAACAGCGAAGCACATCTGTTGTCCCAAGATTAGTTAAAAAGTCTTCAAACTGGTTAATTTATGAAGGTGACTTTCAAGATGATTAGTTGTGCTTTCATTTCTTCGAGAGAGATAAAACACAACCTTTCAATTATTTTGTAAAAAAACCTAGAAAGAGTATTTAGATTCCAGATCAGGTGCAACAAACACATTTAGCACCTGCCATTTGGGGTGTTTTACAAAACAATAAAGGAACACACAAAAAAAAAAACACATTGAAACAAATACATCAAACAACAAAATCTTTCTTTCAGCATCAAATAAAAATCAAATTAAAATAAACAGGAAAGACCTGGGAGGCTTTCCACCTTAATACACCGTCTCTCATCTGTGAGGGCTTAGCAAATGTATGATTAATATTCTAAAGCTGATTCATTAATAAAGAGTTTTAAAAAAAGCACTGAAATTGGCTTACACAATTTGTAACTTTTACAAATTGTGGCCAATTTATTATTGCAAAAGCCAAACAGAAATACTGTGCTGCAGCTGCGACGCACATTGAGGTGAACTATGTCTGCTGTAGACAAGAAAAATGTGTAAAATGCATTTTCATGGCCTTCACTGCCTGGCTTTGAGCCATCAGAGCAGTTGTTGATGTATTACATTGACTCCTTCGCTTTGAGAAAAACAGGGAGGTCATTTTCAGTTTGTTCAGTAGATTATGTGCGCTACAAATTCAAAAGTTCAAATAATACCGCTTAACTGTTTAAAGAAGTCTATCTCCATTGCATAAGAAAAATATTTGCTTCTGAAACGGAGATGCTACATGAACACTTGTGCAGGTATTGAAATGCACCATGGAAATTTATTAAGTTCTTAATTTCAGAAAGGACTTTAAAAGGGCAAACACATGTTCCATCACACAGCAAGAAAAATGAGATGGATGACTGAGAAAAGTCAGCACTAACCTGTTAAACAAAACGCCGTGGCGGGACACAGATGATGGAATTACCTTGTGCAGAGATGGAATGCGTATCATGAACAAATTTTCAGATGGAGCTAAAGTGATCCTGTGCTCTGTGAAATCTAGAGGATTTTCAGCAGCTCACAGCTAAATCTGCTGTCATTGACTCCTGAAGAGTAGATTATTAGCATGGCATCACAGCTGTCTAGATTGAATGGTTCAATGTGATCTTCATCATCCAACAGGATAAAGATCAGACGTTAGGTCTTGAAAGTCAGAAAAAAAAAAAAAAAAAAAAAAAAAAAAAAAAAAATCGCAAAATAAGGAGCATTAACCTTGTCGTCGTAAATGGACAGATTCTGGCACATTGAGATCACTTGTTTTTGACAGATTACAAGAAGGATTAGAGGCACTGATAGGATCCTAAACCTCAGAGTCCTGCACAGAAACAGCTATATTTTCACACATCAGCGGGACAAGGGTGTAAGAGGGAGGGAGGATGGATGGATGGATGGATCTAAAACATAAAACATGCCGAATTGGTTGCCTGTGTTGGATCTTTCAAACAAAGTCCAATCAATTATTGCATTCAACATCGTCAGTATTACTAACAGCAAAAGTAAAATCTTATTGAGATTATTATTATTATTCCACCATGGATGCTAAACTGAAAGGTAATACTTATCTAAGGTTCTGGGTCAGATATGTGTCGGGATATTTTTTTCATAAGTTCCAGATTTTAGTTTAACATTTTTCCACCACTTGCCTGCTTTGCTTTTCAAGCTCATGCTTGAAATATGCATACAATATGCCTCCATTTTCATGTCCTTCAGACCAGAGGTTTTGGTTGATCGTTTATGCACCTATTATTGTATTTTATATGTAAAGTTTAGCAAAATAAGAGCACAACTTGTCACAATTATAAGAAAAAAAAAATCACAATACACCAAAAGCTGAAAAACTTTAAAAGCAGGGGGAAAGGGAAACAAATAAAGCTGGTTATAGCAGATGGAGGCTAATAGTGAATCAGGTTCTTCTGGAGGTTTCTTTCAAATAAAAGACAAACCTTCTTCTCTACTGTCACCAACTTCTTGCTCAGGATGGAGGCCTTCAAAATGAAGACATGGTGCAATCAGCTGGTTTTCTTCATAGATAACAGTCTGTTGAGGCTCTACTGTGTTACTACAGGACAGAATAAAATGAGCTGTAATGTTCTGTAGTGTATTGCACTGCATTGTAAAGCAGAGGTCACCAGCCCTGGTCCTCAAGTCACGCTGTCCTGCATGTTTTAGGTGTTTCCCTGGCTGCTGAACACCTGGTTTTAATTATTGGGTCATTAACAAGCTTTTGTAACAATTGCAGGCATGCAAAAAAATGATATATGTAAAATAATAATAATAAAATAAAAAGATAGTCCCAAGTGATTGAAAGTTGAAAACACACCTAGCTTTCTGTTCCAGCTTTGCTGCACATTAAATCTAAACTGCTTCTCCTTTTTTAGATGCAAGTCTGGCATCTAAAACAAAAAATAAAGAGATAGTAAACATGTTCTTGATGGTATAAGTGGTCTGGATGGACTAAACCAATGAAGGTGAAACGGTGTGCTGGATTACAATCTATTAACATCTCCTGTGGCTTTGACTAAACTACAAGTTGATTTTATAAGCAGGAGTAAAACTTTATTTTTAATTGAATTAATTTATGTAATCACAATATTGAGACATAAAATCCCTGTAGGAAAGAAGAAGAATGTAGCACCTTTATTAATTATCTGTGTTTACTTGGAATTCAACTGAATGAACATAAAAATATAAAAAAGATTAAAGCAGGAATGCTGAGGAAAACCGTAGATCATAGAGCCATAGCTCCGAAGCCAAAGACACCAGCAGGGAAATCTACAGAACAACAATCCACTTGCTCACATGGGAAGACAGAGGTCTTGTTGAATATTCAAAATTACCACAAAGCAGTGCAAATCACTCAGCTGAGATTGATGCTTTGAAGTCGCCAAGAAAGCTGAGGTGGGACGAAGATCACCATTCATGAAGAGTGAAAAGGCTGTCGCAGCAAGCTCCCCCCTCCTTCCCTCACCCTGTCTATGTTTCTCCTTCAGTCTGACCCACTGACTCTTTCTGCACAATGTCAAGACGTCATATCCAAAGAGACAAAACAAGAAATCACTGCTATTGGATTATTTTCTCTGCCAATATCAATGTTTAAAGATACAACTTATGGAGTGATCCAGGACTTTGACTAAACCCTCCACATTAAATTTAGAACCTGATTGACAAGTGTTTCAGATCGAAAGGATTTGAGACAAGATCTGACCCGTCTAAGGCAAAGCAGCAATATTTTTAACTTTGTGTTGCAAAAATAGCGCCATGTACAAACCTGAATTTATAGCGATCTGATTTGCACGATGATAGACAAGGTGCACCCAGTAATTACACATGGGGCACACACACAGAAATAAATTATGTATGCCAAGTTGTAAATGTCGGAGAATGTGATTCACATAAAAATGTCAATTCAGACAACCTCCAACAAGTTGAGTAAACTAAACCCTAACAGAAGCGAGCTTATGATTATGCTTTCGCTTCCTTATTCATTTAAAACGATTCCACCTTAATCTCAAGTCAGTTCGATACTTTCTTTTTTACGTTTTTAGAAAAGAATAAACTAAAACTAAGTGGAGGAGCTTAACAACTTTTTTGTTTACTGCTGACAAAGTAAAAACAGCAAAAAATCTTTATTAATTTTCTTGAAGTGTGCTTAATACTGTATTCAGTATTAAATACTGAATGCATTCAGATACGTCGTGTGTGACTAACTTTAATTAAAACAGATTCCTGTCATTTTCCTAAAGATTTCTGTGAGATTTTTTTGTTAGGGTTATCTGCATGAAACTCACACTTTATTTTATTTAAAAGTGATAATTTGTGAGTTTTTCCCCCCACATCTCTTCTTGATCGTGATTGATAAAAGTAGCAATTAAAAACATGTTTTTTATGTCAGAAAATATAGCTTTGTCATGAGAATTGGCTTAAGCACACTGTAATTAATTTATTAGGAGAACCCTTGATTATCTACTCTGCTAACAGTTAAGATTGCCAATCTCATGATCACGACAGAAGAAATCCATGAGGCCATTTCATTAAAACATCCGTAACTCGACACACACTTGCAGCTCAGACCTAAACAATGGGCACGACGACTACGAAACGCTCACACAACGACCTCCATGTCAGCGCTTCAGAAATTCTCATTAATAAAGTGGCTTTCCTCGCTCCAGGCAAAACCAGTCAATGTTATTTCACCCTCTTTTTCTTGCATCTGAGCGGCTCTATCATTCAGAGTTACTGTTCCATGCCTCACTGAGCTTCTACTAAATAAACCCTCTTGTTTTTGTTGGTGGAGATGAATATCTACGAGTTTTGCCTCAGCTGATTTACTCAAAGCTCTGTAACATGCAATTTCTGCCCACTTTGCTACACTAATACGGCATCAAGTATACAAGTCTGTTTTGATTTTGCACAGGCAGACTAACCGCTTGTAAAATCTCATTGAAATGACGACAAGTAAAGAGGAGTCGGAGCTTAGGCTGTTACAAGCTGTATTGTGGTTTTAATCAATGAAAGAAACATTACGGTGGCATCACTGAGTCATACTTTTGAAATTGCTTTAATGAAATGGCAGGAAGCCATTTCATTAAATTTCATTGTTTTTTTTTTCTCTCTTCTTGTGTGGTGTGCAGAGTGCCCTTATGTCCTTCACACCTTATAAACTAAACTTTTCCCCTTTCTAGAAAAAGACAAACTTGGCTGCTTCAACATTCTCACATGTATCAGAAACATAAAGAGTTTTGCTTGGGACAGAGGCTCTGCCTTTAACTTATTTGCAGTTCTGAAAAAAGCAGAAGAGGATACCAGGCCTGTCAGTAAAACAGACCTTGCAATAGTGCCAGATAAATTCATATCTTTACCTGGGAAAAGATCTGTATTTCGTTTTTTTTGTTTCAAATATTACCATTATATCTAGACCGTCTTCTGTTTTGAAAGGAGGCAAATTTGTGACTATGTACTTATTAATCTCACTCTTGTTACTTTATTTTTGTAACCTATGTAAATGGGATTAAAAATGTCCAAATCTCACCTATAATGCATTTGAATAAGATAGTAGACCCCGACATACTCCCGGTTTAGTGTTTGAGGAAATGGTGTGTACTCGCAGATTTTTTTCATAAAATATTCCAGCTCAAAAAATCTGATATATTTGATTGTTGTCAGTAAATTGGTAAAAGAAATAAATAAACGTGCTGATTTTGATCCTAAAAGTCTGTTTCTGCCAGTAAGACTTTAAGTGTTACAAATTAATCCAGGTCCATTTATTAAATGGATTGCCTGCACTCTCAACACAGAAACTTTATTAAGCAATGAGATTGAAGATGTTTGATCATATAGTGGATGTAATCCTCTAACTTGCCTTTTGGTATGCCATCGTAACACAGCGACTATGACATCCATACTGGGAGGTCGTACCACGACCCACTAGAAGTGTTCATGCTTACTGGTGTGCAAGACAAAAAAAATGCATTTTTTGTGTGAACAAGCATAAAAAAAGTATTGTATTGTAACAAGACAAGGACTAACCTTTAAGACAGAACATATTGTTTTTTTTTTCTCTTTCTGAATTACTTTAAATAGATGGAGAGGTTTGACTTACTGAACTCACGCATAAGCCAATGTGGAGAACATTACGCAGAGTCTGGCAAGTTGCAGAGGGGCTCCATTTGTGTGTGTCAAAAGTTCAAGCCCCCCCTTCCGGTGCTCAGCCTGCAAAAACAAAGAGTTTGCCTTATGTGGGCTATATGCCCCTGCACCACAAACAAGACTGATTGTTACAGAGTGACTCCACCTGTTTCTTACTCTAATTAGTCATGCTAGTCACTGAAGTGCTAAACCAGCAGGGATGGACTAAAACAGGGTCAAAGGAATGAAACAAAGCCTTAAAAAAGTGTGGAATGTCCAAACATGTTAACTTGCATGAGGAGAATGAGAGACGGACACAAAAATTAGACAAACATCAAGCAGACTGTTCAGAAATGACCAATTTTAGTCTTTGTAATCCAATCACACAAACGCTCCTACATTTATAAACGGCTGTGATGATTGGGGGAAAAAAAAAATCAAAATGCCACATTTCACACATGGGGATGAGTTGCTGGTGTCTATCTCAAACAGTTACTGGGCAAGTGGCAGGTTGCACCATGGACAGGTCAGCTCAATCACCGGGCAGCATAGAGACGAACAATCATGCACACAAGCACTTGAATTCTAGCAATTTTGAGTAACCAATTAACCTGATGGTCATGTTTTTGGACCGCAGCACCAGTGCATGGGAGGAACATGCAAACTCTGTGCAGGAAGGATTTGAACCCAGGACCAGCAACAATGCCATCAGCTGCTCCTCATGCAGCTCATGTTGAAACATATTCTGGAAAATCACACCACTCTGCAAAAGTTCGGCTGGCAAGCCTTTACAGCTTGCCAGCTGAATAATGTAGTCAATGGAAAAATTTTTAGCACCTCTCAGCTATAATAATACTTTCAATCCTGTGGAGAACCATATAAATCAAAAGTAATTTCACATAAACAACCACACAATAAAGACTTCACAAGTACACAAGCAGGGCAATCTGCTGCAATGCCAAGCACATTTGACATATCTATGAAAAAACATGTTATTTATAATGGCATCTGCACAGTGTAGCCGTTCTCACACACTCCCCTCTTTTAGCTGTAGTGATGCATGAAGAGATGGATTCAGCCCAAACCTTGGAACAGCTACCGACTGTATTTATGCTCAGCTCTATGGACCAGTTGACACAGACAGGTGGGATTTAAATGGCAAATTAACCACCCATAGATGCCCAGAATGAATCTGTCCATTAAGATCAACGCTCAAAACCTTTGTGATTAATGGTGTTTGGTCAGATTTCAGTTTTACTGCTTTATTATACAACAAGAAATTAATAGAAGGCGCTGGTGCACTGCCTCTTGTTGGAGTACCTGCTCTGTTTGATTGAGAGGGAATACAGGAGAGAAGTTGGTCGGGAGGGAGGGAGGGAGTCTTCTGTGCATATTTTCCATGTGTACCCACGCCTCTCCTTTAGCTGGAGCTGCTGAAAGCTCTTTTGTATGTCTGTGTGTAGTGTGAAGTCGAGGCACAGACCACAGACTGAGCAGTTACCAATAACATCCAAGTAATAATTCTGAGCTTACCTTAATAACTGTTTTCATTGGAATTTTGCAAATGTAATGTAATATTTTTAAACTAATTTGCAGTTTCAGGACACAACACTCTTTTTTAATGTAAATGTTGCATCACAACAGAAAATCCCCTTTCCGCTTCTGAGAGATGAACTTAAAAAACTTAATCGAGGAAAAAAAAAAAAGAAGTGGCGCACGGAGGAGAAATTATTTCACACACACACACAAGGAGAAGTTATCATTATATCAATTTCACCATTTTGTAATAACTGCCGTGTCTACAATGAGCCCCTGGGGTATTAGTGGTGGAATCATGAGTGGAGCGATAGTGCTATCAAGCACCAGTCAGAGCGTCCGACAGCCACTTAACATAGTAAGCGAGGGTCACCGAACACAAAGGAAGCCTTGTAGGTACATTACAACATTGCATTTGCGACAGAGTTTAGCATGGTCATGTTTTTGGGTTTGTTTGCTGTGAAGTGGAAAAATTAATACATATGTCTGCATTTTTATTTTCTTAGACATGTCTGTTTTTTTTTCCTTTGCAAGTATGCATGTAAGCAGTTTTCGAAGCACTCGTAGTGCAAAGAGCAGGTATGTTTGAAAGGTCAGATAGCGTAGGTGATAACCACAGAGTGCAAGGAAGGTTCAAAGTAGGTGTCTATGCATCAAGTTGTTTTTTTTTACTTTCTATTACAGTCCCCTTTTGCTTACATTTCCAACATATCTACGTGTGTGTGTGTGTGTGTGTCAAGACAGGATGTGGCTTTGACTGAAATGTGTAAGACTGTTGGGCAACTGTACAGCGGGGATCTTCTCTACTGGTCTGCCTCAGTGTCGGAGGCTTCGAACGCTTCAGGCCTTCAAAATAAAACAAAGACAAAGATTGATCCTTCTCATTTCTTAATGGTTTCTCTACCCTTTTGTTAATAATTTCCATAGCAGCTGCCAGATGGTCGTATTATGGCTAGATGGTAATATTTGAGTTCCTTTATTTACTCATTAGTTCCAAATATCAGGCTGATATGATATCCACATGTCACATCCATATCCAAATCATTTACCTGTCATTACTAGTCTACATGTGTACCATAGGTTGTCAACTTGGATTTTTCCAAAGTGAGATTCTGTTATCGGTAATAGTTGCTTTATCTGTAGAAGAAATGTGTCTTACAGTGAGCTTTTTGAAGAGTAAATAAATCCTCAAAGTGGTGAAAGATCGATATGCTAATCAGACGTACACCACTTGCTTTACCAAATTAAAACGACTCAAAATAAAATTTTTCATATCAGTGGAATAATTAATAAATTTCATATACCAGTAACAGTCAGCTTCTCAAGAAACTTATTCTGCTGCTGATTTCAAAGTGTTTCCTGTGTGGTTGAGTCTGCCAGTTATATTAATCTGCTAGATTCACAGTGTCTCACTAATCCACTCCAGCTTTGCCAAGAATGGAGTAAACCTTTACATTTCGGATCATTCTGGAAGTCACGACATGTCAGCAAAACTGTGTTACTGTGCTTTCCAGGTCTCTGAGGTGTTTGAAAATAATACCTGCAGACACATAATCATCTGTTCTACCACATTAGGTGAGGTGGATTGAAACAAAGTACGACTGAGTAGCTAGGCATTGCTCCAAATATGCTTTTTTTTCTTGAAACAAAGAAAAAGATAAATGAAGAAAAAGTTACATGGATCCTGATAAAATTAATTCCCTTATGGTAGGGAAAAAATAAGAATGCTCTTTTCTATTCAAGGTTTCCTTAAAGAAATGTATTTTATAACACAAGGTGATTAGTAATTAGTGACTCGTTCCACTGTTCACTCTTTTCCATTGCAAGTTGAACTTTAAATCAAAACTCTAACAGCGTATTGCTATCCACAGTTAATTACCAATCACAATAAACATCCAGACCCGACTAACCGATGGGTGACATGCAGATGAGCAGAACATATCTGATGGAACAACAACCCCTAAATGCCCTGTGATGGCTCTGGAGTATGTCTTCACATGCACACTCATTGATTTTTCCAGACCTTTTAATAGGTCCGGAGTCAGGAGTAAACCTTTTCTCTGCATAATAAAATGTAGCTCCTTTCCAAAACAACAAGCGTTGATTAGTTCCTGTTGTACAGTAATGTTTGCCTCCATTTGAAGTATTCACAGGGCTTGGCTGGGCTTCCCCCCCACACACACCCCTAGGTCCCTCATCTTTTACACAAACAGATCGCACATACCTGTTTTCTCTGTGAGAAGTTAAAGTGAGTGTTAAACCATCTGCCAACATGGCTGATGAGAAATACAGGGGCAAGGAAATCCTTTTTTTCAGGTTGGCAGGCTGACCCGTGACCTATTTGTCAGTTTTGGTACATTTTCCTTTAATTAGAAGAAGATGTTCTTTAAAGGAAACCTTTACTTTAGCGAGAAAGAGAACTGAGCGTGTCCTTTATCTGCATAACAAAACATGCAGGAAAAATGAACACCTAGTTTGTGGCTTTTTGACAAATTACTCACTGAAAATTTGATTTAAAACTGATCTGAATATTTTACGCTTGATCACATAATTTAAAAGGACCTTTCTGCAAATCAACATATTTTGTTTTACAAGAAAAGGTTTGTTCTAAGCACCAGAATCCCTTAATTTAGAAATAATGAAAAACATATATAGCATTATTATCAAAGCTTCCCTCAGAGAATACTAAAATATGTTAAAGTAAATGATAGAAAAAGAACCTCAAAAGATTAAAACAGCCTGTGAGAGATGCAAAGCCTCACAAGCTCACATGAAATTATAGCACCATTACGATAATAAATGTGTTTTCGTGTGAAAAATATGATTATTTAATTCACAAACTGGTGGAATTCACACAGACAAGCCTGCTGGAGACTTTAAAAATTATCTGTAAATCTACAGGAATAAAATGTTTTATTTTTAATAAGATAAAAAAAAAGTACAGTTGGTATACTTCAGATATCTTATCATTAAAACGCCTGTTTACTATTCTCTTTTCAGATATAAAGATATCTATTCAGGATTACAGCCCATGTAACTCTCTTTCCCTGGAGATCTGAGCGCATTAGATACGGAGCTATCAGCAGCCTTTCCCCTGACGTTGTTGTTTGCTCTCTTCCAATGATAGCGCAATGAAAACACAGGAAGCAGCTGGGAGAGCGCTGGGGCTGCGATCGATGCGTCCGTGTCCAACTGTGAGCTAGGTGAAGTCTTAACATCTTGCCCTCTTCGCTTTCTCAACCGTCCGTTTCCGTCCTGTCAAGTCTCCTTCTGCCGCTAATGTATCTGAATGCAGTGTCATCCAGTGCCGCCTCGGCAGCAGTCGATAAGTACTGGAAATGCTACCCATCTCTGAAACATCACTCCTTCACTTACTGTAAGTGCACATCAGCGAGGGCAGCATCCCCGCACTGCTGACAGGGAGGAAGACAACACCAGCCAGATCATGCTGTGACTGAGCATCACCGGCTGCAGCCACAGACAAGGATTTCACTGCTGAAATTGCAGACGACATAAAGAGCGACTGAACTGAGCTATGGTTTATCAAATTTGAGCTGGTGTTCCACATCATTTCCAGGAATAAAGGATTTCCTTCAAAAAGCAGATCCTATGGAGTAAAGTCAATATCAATTTCTTCTGGCCTCTGATAACTCTATGCCTATTTTCCATTTTTATGTTCTTTGTGTGACATTAAACTATTTAGAATAGTTATCATGACAACAGTCCAATAAACACAAAGGATCTTAATATTTTCTTTGGATTCTGTTAAATTGCGGTCAATAGACAGTATCTTATATGTTTGTATGTATTGAAAGTCTGAAAAATCTCATTTTAGAAAATGGGAGAAACATTTTCAATGGGAAACCAAGCTATAGGCAAACTAGACTACAACTATGCTGTGCTGGATTTATCTAAGTTGGAACTCGGATCATGGAGACAAATTTTAATTCTGACATTTTGTCTGCCTTATTCTTGCTGATCAACTAACAACTTCTGGTATAATAATAAAGTGGTATGTTTTAGTAGCTGAGCCATAATTTTGAAGTAACTTGTTAAAATTAGGATTTTTTTATGTTTGAATCAATAATCACACACTTGTCGCAATAACTACACATCCATGGATTCAGAGGATTTTGCAGCCGCACTTTTTACCAACAGATGATAAATCAAGCCAAAAGTGGTTCAAAAATCTAAATCTGAAGATTTTAAAGCAACCAAGACCTGCAAGTTTTCTATAATTTGTAAAAATAAAAGCCCAGGAGGGGGAAGAAAATGTTAACTCCAATTGTGCTGCGGCAACAATAGGCAAACGGATTAAAAGCACTGCTAAGAGGAGCCCAGGTATAATTTTAGGTTTCAGAAATAAGGCATGTTCTTTATGTCGTGTTATTACACGACATAATCACAGAAAATTGCTTAATAGTAAAATACACAACCACTGAGTTATCTGAAAGCATCAAAAACATAAAATATTGTATTTTTACTTTTGTTCTTGTAGCAGTGACAATAATGAGATCTATAAGTAGGACAATAATCAGAGTCCATGTTTTCATACTGTCCTACTCTGAAGTCTGAAGAGGCCGCTTTGACAATATCATCCTGTTTAAGGGCATTTTATCTGCTAGAGTCACTGTGTTGACATTTACACATGGCTTTGCTAACAGATTTAAGCAATGCATCACGGGATTAAGTAAATAGTTGGATCATAAGTGGTTATGCCAATCACTTTTGCTTTAAACATTATGTAGATGTCTGCAATTGATCACATAGGTCTGGTCATGCTGGGACATGCTCTGGAAGTAACTCAAGAAGCCATGAAATTTGCTCCATTTTTGTGTGCTTTGCATGCACTCTGCTAAATTTCTGTACAAGACTCAGGACTCACTCTGCACAAAGGTAATGAAAATGTTACATCCAGAAGATACAAGCAATTTGTACCCATTACGACAGCTACCCATGAGATGGTAGCTGTCGTCTCTTGAGTTGTGAAAACAAAAGGCGTAAAAGTCACTAAGGAGAAGAAAATCAAGGTAAGTCTATTTACATATAGCACTTTACAGCAATGAGACATATCAGAGTGCTTTATATGGTAAAAATTTAAAAAGAACCGTTACATTGGCAAAGATAAGGAGAAGTAATTAAAAAGTTGTAATTCAGAATTAATATGCTCCAGTTACTATATTAATCAAAGGCAACTCTAAAGAAATTGGGTTTTAGCTACATTGAGTCAGTATAATGACTTTAGAATCATCTTCCTGGTTTAAGTGAGAACATCAAGAGTAGCATCGTGGATCAGCTGCAGCCGTCCGATTTCTTAGGTAAATCTGTGAAGAAGCTGTTGAAGTAATAGTGCAACTAAAGATAAACGAATACGAGTCATTTAATCCTGGAAATGTTCTTCAGATTATAGAACTTTGTAATTGTAAATATTTTATCATGAGAGCTCCTGGCCTTGACAAGATCTAGCACCTAAATATTTACAACCAGCTTCTGACTGTCAGGGAAGAATCACATTTGGGATTCCATTTCTAAATAAATAAGTGATGCAAACTTTGTAATGCATTGCTTCATCCTTTAAAATAAGTAATGACATATCTTTAAATGATTAATTTGAAGATTTTTTTTTAAAAAGTTGAAAGAATAACATAATACATTAACAGATTAATGTGTGTTTTACCACATACATCTGCTGTACTCCTGCTTTAGCTCAGGCTGCTGAATGAGAACACTGAACTGTTGCCAAGTCTTCATAAACAATAAAACAGATGTGTTGCAAAACATTTTCCACTTACCACAGAACATGAGTGGAGTCTCAAAAGTGTATTTCTGTATTTAATAACGACAGATTTCTAAATAGTTGATCAAATATTTATACTCGGCTCATATCTAACTTTGCCTTACAGAAACGATAACAATGTGCTTCCAAATAATATTGTGAGGTTCCTTCAGCCACCACTGTTGGGGGTAATAAATGGCGCCACAGGTCCTGTGAGAGTGGGACCAGCTGTGTGCTTTGTCTTGTCACCAGTCTCACTCTGCTTGACACCTTCGGTGACATCCCTCTTTTCCAGAGCCAAAATTACAGTTGGAGAGCTCGTTTGTGGACCTTTTGTGCCCACCCTCAGAGAACAAACGCTAGTAAGACTCAACAACTTGCCCCCTTTGCCCAGCCCCAGAGCGCGCGGCAGCGCCCACTGCTGTAACTGGAGAGCAGGGGGGAAAACAGCTGCTCTGGCTCTATTCTGCATCTGCCACAACTGTGATTTGATGGAACAAAGCGGGAATGCAAGCACACGTTTGGACTCTTTAAGTTCAGTCACACTCCAGCTATTGTCCATCTAGTCCTCAATGCAACTTTCTTCCCTTTGAGACACAGACACACACAGGGGATACTGATCTGTCATCAGACATTGCTAGGTTACATGTTTCTGACCCCATATTTAGTTTTGTGATCAATGACCCATCATCATAAGTGTACATTTGTAAATTTCCCTGGTGATTTAGATTTGATTTTCATTCAACCAAGAACTTTTCTCTAAAGAGAGAAGCATTTATTAAAAGATTTTCATTTATATTTTGCTTAAAGAAAAATGGCGTTAAAAAAATGGTGAAAAACGCAAGTGCAGTTAAATTGCCGACTTATTTCACTGTATGAAATGACAAAAAATATTGAACTTTTTCATGATGTCCATTTTTTTTTTTTAGGTAAAGCCTATATACGTTTTTTTTTCCTTGAATGTTTTTGTAAGTTGTACAACTAAAACAAAAGAAAGAAAAAGGCCAGTCATTTTTATTTAGGGGAAGAAAATTTATTAATGATCTGTACAATAAGAGCCTGCTTTTATAGCAACATATTTGTGCTAAGCTGCATGTCAGTTTTTATTGTTGATCTGCTGTGAACTGCAGCTCAATTCCTTTCATTTCTTTTCACAAAGTTTGCACAGCACTGGTGTCTGAGACTTTACAACCAAAGACTTCACCTTCACTCAGCCAAATTCTCATTCACAGATCCTTCAATGCTCTTTGACACTCTGTGAATGAGGTGCTGATAGCTGCCTTTGGCAGCAAACCTGAGCACTGCTTCCTCCCTGGCAGCCCAAGATCGAGAGGAATTTTATAGATTATTCAGCACTTTTGCAGACATAAGAATGTTTGCATGTAATTTTGCAAAAGCAGCAAAGCTCGTCAACATCTACTTGTAACTGAAAACCGTATCAATTGTGCCTAAAATTCCCTATTCTAATGGCCAAAGCCTTTAAGGATCCTTAAATCCGTTTTACTACGACACAAAAAACCCTAATATAAAAACAGGAAAAAAGTATATTTAATCTGTATAGGGTCACAGGAAAGCTATAATGAATCATTTTTATTTCATAAACATCCAAAGTTTAGGCGATAAATGGCTTCTTAATATTTTTACAAAAAAGCTTTCAAGTGTGGCACTTTTCCCACAAAAATCCAAATTACAATTCAGTCATAATCCAAGTTGCATGTCATCTGACTTTATGAAATAGCTGCTAGACTCTTCACAATGCACATCCCCAGTAAGACAAATACACTCAGGAAATGGACAGACAAAATAACATTTCCTAATTGATGAGACAAACATTCCAAACAGTAGAATTACTGCCATTATTCAGTTAGCTCCAACAATTTTTAAACATTGTACACATAACAAACAGACCATCTACAAGTAGGGAACACACATCTGCTTCATCTGTCAGCAAATCCTAACCAAGCTAATAACAACCTCGTGTGGGGTGGGACAGAGTTCAGTCAGCTGCACATGCGAGTGTCTGAGCAGAAGGGTAGGAGAGAGAGAGCGCAGAATAAATGTCGATTCTCAGCATGGATCTGTTCTTCTGGTGTACACTCCAGCCCTCAATCCCTCTGGGAACCAAAGCCACAGCAGGCAACCTGAAACCCATGATGTCAGCTTCAGAGGGCACACACCATCAGGACCCAGTGAGAAAACGTACAAACGCGATGTCAACAATTGCACAGTTAATGCGTTGAATTGTACTTGGATTTGAGCAGCTGTGGTGGATTAAGGGGTTCCCAAATGAAGTGCAGCACTTCAGGAAAGTCATGCAAAAGTTTTCACCAGGCTTGAAGAAAATGTAATGTTGTGAATCTAATTTTTAAGTTCTGTGTTTGAAACGATAATAAAGGTGCTAAAAGACAACATGATGCTCTGTAAGCTTGAATGTTTTGACTAAAATCTGACTGATTTATGTTGTAATCTAATTAAAACTTATTTAGTCCGTTTGGTTCAATTCAGTAATATTTTATTACACTAAAAGGATAAAGTGAGCATTGTAGAAAGATGGTTATGTGGAGAGTGGTAAAACTACATAAACTTGCAGAAATAAATAAATTTTGTGAAGGAAAACCAGATAATGTTATCCACCTTTATTTAAGGCTCTCATAAACTTCATCCAAAGTGTTAAAGTTGGTTCTCAATGACTTAAATATCCCTCCTGTTATGTTGTGGGTCAAGCTGACCTGTTGTAAAGTTTATTTATTTAATATTTTTTAACATTTGAAAGTATTTTTGCATGAAACTTTTTCTATTTGTCTTATTAGGTAGACTCTACATATAAATTAAAAATGTATTCATTTTACACATTTGTAACCCCCTCTGCTTCTACATTTTACATAGCTACTGTTCGGGTCAATTTGACCCAGCAGTCAAGTTGAAGGGTAAAAAAGATTTTTTTTTAAAAAAAAGTCCAGTTATATGTTTCCTTGCACCTCTGAGACATATTTCAACACACACGCGCGCACACACCACATACATACATGCACACACACAAGCCTACTTTCACTACTCTCTTTACTTCAGTGCATGGATGGACACTGCGAGAAAGCAGGTGTTCATGCAACTTTTGACTCATTTGTCTTGATTTTAATCAGAACAGAATATGTGTCTCAAAAAATTAAAATGTAATATTAAAAAAAATCTATTAAAAGAAATCAATTTCAAGGATAATTGTTTTTTGTCTGCTGGTTTTTTCAGTGGACATTTTTTATGTCCAAATGAGTGAATGAGTAAATTGTTGTCATTGATCTTTTATTTGTGAGAATTAAAAAAAATATCATGGCACAAAGATTGATTGAAATTGTTAGTATTGGAGTTAATAATCAGTTACAAAAATGTTTGAAGATTTTTTTTTGTTGTTTTTGACACTATTTCATGATTAAACACTCCAAGGGTCAAATTGACCCATGAACATTAATGCTGTGCCTCAGAAACAAACATAGCAGGAGGGATGTGTGACAAAAACTGTATCATTTTGTTCACTCAAAGACTCTACACCAGGCCAATGCTGAAATATTTCTGTCAAAGAGTGGTGTGATTGGTCAGTTTGTTAATGTGTGTTGCGCATAAATGCGCTCGGACAGCAATGTTGACATTTATCTTCAAATAGTCCGCTTCCACAATCAGGTTTTTGAATTTCAACTTGGTTGTCCACAAGGAGGCTGTCTGTAGAAACTTGTGGTGCTTTCTGTGTGACTGTTTCGTAAAACCAAAAGAGATCAGGATCCAAGGCGGGAGTGGGAACCTCTGCGGACACTAAGTAGGCAGGGGTCTCCCCAAGGCGTTCGATGTGTGAAAGGTGTGTGTGACAAAGAACGGTCCACAACCAAATGACTGCGCATCAACAGTTCGGCTTCTGATTATGTGGGAGCCTTGAGACATACGGTGCGATGAAAGTACTTTCACCCTCAAATATCTTCAGTTTTTTTGTAGGTCTGCAAGTTAAAAAGAAAAACAAAAGCTTGTCATCAGTAGCTGCTCATAATGCAAGTTGATTTCCTACATTTCCACATGTACACAGAGGAACTCTGGTTCTGTTCAGCTTGGCTGTCTGCAGAGAAAGAGATTATGATATTGCCTACAGGGTACATTCCGTCTGTTCTTGTTATACACTCCTATGCAGACTCATCAGCTTTACTCCTCCTTTTCCTGTGGCTTCAAGTGCTGCTTTCTTTGTAAGAAAGTGCACTTCATTTGATCGGTGTCGTTTACCTTTTAATTTTAAAGAAAAAGTGTGTACATCATGTGTTGGATTGTTTTCTTCCTTAATAAACACCTTCATTTAAAAACTGCATTTTGTGTTTCTTGTATTGTCTTTGACTAACATACTTTGAATTTAGTTTAATGTTCTGAATTTTTTAAGTATCACAACCAAGCAGAAAAAAAAATCATGAAAGGGACAACCACGTTTTCACACCACTGTACATGTGTAAAAGTTTGCCATATTTACTTAGCACAGAATCCTATAATACTGAAATATGACATTAATCTGCTTTGTCAGGTCTATTACAAGGGTGCACATGTGCTGGCATAAATGCACAAAGGCAAGGCAGAAAATTGATGTTCTGTCATTCTGTGTCTAATCTAGACAGAGAGGGGGTGAATAACTGATTGGATGCAGTAAGATATCAATTCAACTCAAAAGTGACTGTGGATATATGAATGAGGATGGACACGGTTTACAGAGGGTTTATAGCACAGACGTGTCAAAACACAGTAGAAATACGACCTGCTTTAGTTACAGCAGAAGCACGTCAAATTAAACAAGACATCCAGAAGGCCTTGGAGTCCAATTCATAATTTTAAGACAGGATGAGGTTGCTATTCTGTTTTATAAATTAATTTTCCTTTGATCCAAGAAATATATGCACAGGTTCAATAAAGTTAGAATAAGTTAAGATGTGAGGAGGGACAAAACTCAGATGAGTGAAAAGACTAAAAGCTTGAGACGAAAGTTAAACCAGGCCTTTCCAGTAAGGTGTTGCAATAGCTCAGCTGAACTCAGCTAATTGTGACTAGCTTTAGCTTCTTGATGTTTAGCTAAACATTGGTATTCCTATGTGACTCACAGTAATAAAGCCATGTAGAGATGGAGTTGAAGATGGAATCATACATCTGCTCCAATAAACACACCGTCATCTGGACAAAGCAGACAGCACTGTGAGGATCATGTTCTTTGATTTTTCCAGTGCATTTAACACAGGATAAGATCAAATTATATTTTCATCAAGGGAGATGAAATGGAGGTGGTTGAGGAATATAAATATCTTGTTTACTTGGACAAGACTGGATTGGAGATGCAACAGTGAAGCATAAGGGACAGAGTAGACTGTACTTCTTAGATTCTTCAAGGTTTGTGGTAAGATGCTGCAGATCTTCCCTTCTGCCATCTTTTATGGTGGCAGCAGCATCAGAGCCAGGAACCTAAAAAGCCCCAACAACCTGATAAAAAGGCTGGTTCTGTTCTGGAAATGATTGTGGAACCTCTGGAGACGATAATGGAAAGAAGGATTTTTCATAAAAATCAAGAAAATGATGGACAATCATGACCATCCTCTTCATGAGACCGAGTATTTTGAGTCAGAGGCTTCTTCAAATTTGCTGTAATACAGACCACTACGGGTAGCCTTTCCTGCCAACAATCAACACCATCTAAAATAACTATAAGAATTTTAATATGAGTTACAACAACAACATTTTATTTCTCTTTGGGATCAATAAAGTATTGTATCCTTGCTCAACCCTTTTAGAACTGCTATTGTGCATCTTTTCCTGGGATAAAATGGACATGCAAACAGCTCATGTTGTTATCTGGGCCTGAACCCAGCCTGCTTCTATTGCAGGAACACTAAAGGGACTGAAAATATTCAGTCTGTCAAAAATAAAAGAGAACATGAAGGGTAAAAAAAAATTAAAAATGACATTAAATTCAACTGTAAAGCTCCCTCGAGAGATGTATTCCCAAATGTTGGAAATTAGTCTACTCGGTTATTCTCATACTTTAGGTGGGCTTCACATATGATAAACTTGATGAAAGCACCAAAACAAACACATGTGCCTTTCTAGACATTGTTTGCACAGACAAAGTCAGATTTCCCAGTAGAAACCCAGGGGGTTTTCTCTTTGCTGGAAGATCGCCTGACCCCCTTCATCCCCCCACCCTTCTCATCCTTCTGACTGACCCCTGGGGAAGGTTCAGTTTTAGGGGCCAAATTCCAGCTTGGCCTCTCAGGACTGTCTACCTCCCTTTCCTCTCGTTTTGCTTTGCTGGAAAGATAGCTGCAGGCAGTAAAGCAGACTGTCAAGCCACAAAGCAAACATTCAAATAAGACAGTCAAATTGATGGTATTCATGAGCTGCACTCTACACCTATACAGAAACCTAATGAAAGAGCAGGATGGAGTAAGCACAACCGACAGACTTTATTGACAAAGAGCATTAGCCTTACTCAGGCTTTGATTGAGGCTTCATCCTTCGCCATCACTTGAGTGCTTTGGATAAGTCTCAATCTAAACTGACTCAAGAGGCTGTAGTCAGGTCTGGGAAACAACCTCCACTGGTCAATCCACACAGACAGAGGTTTATATTTCCCTCATGACTAAAGTCCTTCTGCTGTGTGACCGATGTACATGGCTCGGTATTGACACGTGCTGGCTCCATGTACTGGGATGTCATCTGTTTTATTTGATTTACATTATTCCTATGATTTCTCTGACCAACCCAACAGCCGGGTTCAAGTAGAGCATGGGCAGGGTTTTTCCATGCTCTCAGTTGTCCAGGTATGTGTAATAAAATCCTGCTTTCTGTTTTGAAAACCCTGGGAGTTCCAGTCATTTTCACATTTGAGGTTTTCCTCCCTGCTCCCCTTTCCCTCTCTCAGACTTTTGCACTCCAGTTTACAGAACAGTCTACCCAAGGTTGCCTAGTTTAATTTCCAGACCATTCAAAAAGCAAAATAAACATGTTTGAAAAGGTACGGAACACCCAGTAACTTTACCACGTTATGCAAAGAAGGAAAAGAGTTGTGCTTACCTATGTGTCTACAGCCAGTGCTTTTTTAAAAACACGTTTTAAATCAGTTTAACAAATATAACTAAAAAAATATTGGCGTCGGACAAAGGCATTTATTTTCCACCGTCATTGCCGCTGGAAGATCTCAGCAATAAATATGCACAGGCATTTATTAAAGCTGAGCTTTAGGAAAAACAGAAGAAAATATGTTGTTCACAGCCACAGTGCAGGCGTGCAAAGAAGAACAGGTTAAACGCCAGAAATATAGCCCCACTGCTCCAAAGACTCAAATACCTAACCATATAAAATATGGGACCACATTATAACCAAAATAACAGGTTATGTAATTGGGATTCAACTGTGAAAGGTATGCAATGCATTATTTTTTTTCCCTTAAAGATTAATGTAATTTGTATTGTGCTATTGATGTGCGTTTGTTCCATCCGTTTAGCTACATGTTATTTTTCTAACTGCATTTTACACAGGATGATGCAGAAAACTGCATCTTGCTCTAGTAATGACTGATGATCTCTGCCCAGAACGGTTTTTGACTCAGATATGCACCATCTGCAAAGCAAATGTCTCAAATATTCTCAAACTGGAGGAATTTCTGGTGAAACATGGTTACCTTTGAGCAGACACAAAAATTTTGCAACAAAGTTATTTTTATTGTGTGAATCAAGTTGGGAAGTTGATCAGTTTAGGCATTTAATTTTTATTCCTCCACACCCTTATTACAAGAAGTTTTGGAAAACTCATTGCAGGTAACAATGAAAGTACGACCCTGCCAGAAAAGTATCAGGGATAAGAACTATGCTATTAACTAGTGTATTGCAATCATATGACAATGCTGGAGCCATGGCTGTCATGTAATCCCAGCATTACTACAAAATAAGAGGTTTCCACACATTTATTTATGCTCCAACCATCTGCACGCTTTTTTTAATCGGCACTCTGAGCTGATCGCATAAAGACCAAAATTGGTTTTTCGATAACTTTAATTTTATTGCGTAATAAAAATAAGGAATCATGTGATTAGATCATAAACCCTAAATGCTGCTGCTTTTTCGCTTCCTCCACCATCTTATAGCTTAAAATGTCTGACATCAAAATTAAAGTCGAAGTGCATTTCTAGTGCAGCCTAATAAAAGGAACACCTTATCCCAGCTTTCTGCTTATATATATATATATATACACAGTCCAGTCACATTAATGTGACCATCTGTCAAAAGCCAGAATAACCACCTTTCGCAGAGCGAACTGCTACGAGACGTGCAGGAAGAGAGTCACTTAGGTCCCTGAAGGTCTTCTCTGGGATGTTGAGCCATGCCGACTCTAATGCCGTGGCCAGCTGCGCTAGATTACGCGGTTGAGGATCCATGGCGCGAACAACTCGATCGAGATGGTCCCACAGATGCTCGATTGGGTTTAAGTCAGGTGAGTTTGCTGGCCAGGGGAGGACGGTAAACTCATCCTGGTGCTCTTCGAACCACGCACGTACACTGGC
This sequence comes from Poecilia picta, assembly GCA_033032245.1. Classification (NCBI taxonomy): domain Eukaryota; kingdom Metazoa; phylum Chordata; class Actinopteri; order Cyprinodontiformes; family Poeciliidae; genus Poecilia; species Poecilia picta. The sequence continues at coordinate 14,623,849 of CM065364.1, read as the reverse complement.
AGCTGTATGGCACCTCGCATTGTCCTGCTGGAAGATGCCATCATCCTGAGGAAAAACAATGCGCATGTAGGGGTGGACATGGTCCGCAAGGACAGATGCGTACTTGTATTGATCCATCGTGCCTTCCACAATAATCAGTGAACCCAGAGAATGCCAGGAAAACATTCCCCAGACCATAATGCTCCCGCCTCCAGCTTGGACCGTTCCTGCAATGGTTGCAGGGTGGTTCCTTTCAGAGGTTTCACGCCTTATACGCCAACGTCCATCTGTCCGATGGAGCATAAAACGCGATTCATCTGAAAACGCTACCTGTCGCCACTCAGTGGACGTCCAGCTGCTGTACTGGCGTGCAAATTCTAGCCTTCGTCGTCGATGAACACCAGTCAGCATAGGTGCACGAACCAGGCGTCTGCTTCGGAGGCCCAGACGCAGCAATGTTCGCTGAATAGTGGTTTGGGAGACACTTGTGGTAGCCCCTTGGTTCATTTTAGTGGTCAGTTGCTCAACGGTAGCCCGTCTATCTGCCCGAACGCATCTCCGCAACCGTCGTTCGCCTCTGTCATCTATGGCCCGTGGTGCACCACATTTGCCACGTCGTTGATTTTGGACAGTCCCATTTTGCCATGCACGGTACACTTTTACCACGGCGGCACGCGAACAGTTCACAAACTCAGCCGTTTCGGAAATGCTTCCACCCTTGGCCCGAAAGCCAATGATCATGCCCTTTTGGACGTCGGATAAATCGCTTCGTTTCTGCATTACGCCAACGATTGAAATGTTTTCCGAAGCCCACACACACCCTTTATATACGCTCAACTGCACTGTGCTGCCACCTGCCTTCTGTGATTGGTTATTTAACTCTGAAGTGGAAAGTACGTGGTGGTCACATTAATGTGACTGGACTGTGTATATATACTGTATAATATATATATATAGAGAGAGAGAGAGAATTTCTATACCTAGATCTCCACTCTTCTCCAGGAGACTAATCATTTGGATGTATTTTTAATAGATTAGATCCTTTTCATGTGAATTTATGGTTCACAAGGAAAAGAAAACTTTAAGTGACCTCACTTCTCAATGTCAGTTCAATCTTTTACGTATAAATTCTGGCCCCAAAATCCCCAAATGACAAAAATCTACAGGAAAATAAAAACAACAGACACAGTAATCTACTTAAATCGTGTTGTACATATTAAACACACACAACAATGTGTGTTTCTGGAACACAGAAGATGACAAAAATGAGCAAATGCCAGAATTCCCCCTCCCCAAGTCTTTTTATGTTGAAAAGCCATCTTCTAATCTTTAAAACATCCATCTGTGATCTTTGGCTTGACAACAAGCGCTTGGGCTGGCCGTTCCTGAGTGACTCCCGCTCCACATGTGTCACTGAGCAGAATAAATTGACAGCTGTAACTGCTCTCAAACACCTGCAAAAACAATCCAGGGTGTAGCAGGTTAGCAAGCAGTTCCTCTCTTTCTTGTAATCCGATCCAGCCTCTCCTCTGAATTCTCAGAGCCGCAGCGGAGGCGTGGAAAAGACAGTGAGAAGCTGCTCACTTCTTGGACTGGACAAAACCGTAACTAAGGATGAGGGACAAACGACTGGTTTAGCCAACTCATTTTTCCCCTCATTTGAAGCGCTGAGAGCCCTCAACTTGTCTGTATGGGGTTAGTCATCTAAAGTTAATTATGTCTGTTAAAAAGAGTATGGTTTATAATGTTAAAATCCAGCTATCAGTAAGTTTGTATACCAAGCAATGCTACAGTCCTGCAAGCCAACAAAAGCAAATGGCAGAGTTTTTTCCCCACATGGTTTTTAGAGACTAGACCCAACCCAAACCCTAACTAATTTACTATACAAGCGTATAACTTTCCTTTCAGTGATGTCACCACTAATCTGTGGCACTTACAAAGAAAAACAAGGAACGCTAATCACCATTAAAGAGCTACCCAGACGTACATTAGGCTGCGTGCCAGAGGGTCGTGTAGCTGTGAGAGGTTTAGACGTATCAAAAGATTCAAAGTTACATGCAATACCTCTAAGGGAAATTACTTATGTGACGCAGTTTGGAAAATTTAGTAAATCGGGAGAACACGTAGCAGTAATTGTCAAAGGATACGATCGATATACACAGCATACAGAGGTTGGCGACTTCTCCAACAACATGATTCACCTTTTTGTTTGCAGGTGGCTGGGTTAATTCTATGTTGAAGCCTCTTTTTTGTCGAGTGTTGACATTAGTTTGTCACCTGCCACCTGTTTTTGGCCGGCTCCTTAATCCTCCAACTGATGCCAGAGCCTGTTCAGGAACTGCAGTGTGTGTTGAGTGTGTGTGTGTGGCATGCATGTACGAGAGAGAGAACATGTTCAGCTTGTTACTGCACAAAGCAGTGTGCTATTCAAACACACAATGGAGTAATTATTCTCAAAAGCACCGCAGAGCAACTGTAGAGCTGGCAAATATGCAGAAATATCTCACTGAGTCTTGGCAAGAAAAAACAATTTAGATAACATTGTTTAAAATAGTCCACACACATTGCACACACTTTTTTCAGGAAAGTATTCAAACCCCCTTACACGTTCTCTCGCACCACAACCTCAAACTTCAATGCATTTCAGTGGAATTTCATGTAACAGAAATTCCACAATTAATGGTGTCTAATTGTGAAATGGTAGAACAATGAATGTTTTTTCACATTTCTATGGAAACTGTATTCAGACCTTTTTGTAGAGTCACCTTTGGCTGCAAAAACATTGCATTTAAAGAGACAGAAAATTTGACCACTTTAGCTTAATGGTTGGAAGAAAAACCCTAGACATCAATTTTGAAGTCAAAGATTCTTAACTGGATTTTGGTCTGGACTTAGACTGGGCCATTAACCCCAGTTTCAAGTCTTTAGCAGCCCATTGTTAGTTTTCTGCTACTCACAGCATTTGAATGTGGGCCAAAAGTTAAATATAATGTTTTAAAAGGTCCAACTGATTTCTCTAGAGCACCTACTTGCATGTGTTTTCTGCGTCCCCTACATGACTTGTGACAAACTTTAAACTGGACCTATAATAGTTCACTTTCCAACATAGTTTCTTCTTACCAGTCTTCTATAAAAAGGTCAGAAAACTGGAGATTAAAACTAATAGTGGTTCTGATGTGCCCACCTGAGCTAGGAATCTCAGCAGTTTTTTCAAAGTTAGGTGCTTCTCTGATTATTTATTTTCTAGCCCAGCTAGTCAGTTTAAAATACACAGAAGAACTTTTTTAATTCTTTTACAAGGCATTGTAATAGTGATCAAGAAGGGATACTCACTGTATTTTCTCTCAATCACTTCCTTTGTCTAGAGGGTGTAAAATGCAAAGCATCAACATTAGCTGGATGTGTCACAGCTACGGCTCTAAATGCCCCCTGTTGTACCTATAAAGAAAAAGAAAGAAACATGTGAAAGCCATTTCATGGTCTGTCATCATGGAGCTGAGAAGCAGGGATTAAAAAAAAAAGAGACAGAATTGATTTCATCTGTTTCCCTCTTTTCTCATGGTCTGAGTGGCACTCGTTGTCACTTGCCATTTACTGGATGAGTGTGAGGTTCCCCTGTGGGATCAGACAAAGTCCATTAATGATTTATAGTAGAACCGACACGCTGAAAACTACAGAAGAAAGCTTTCTTAAGGTCTTTTTCTATGTGAAAAAATAAACTGTTAAATGGAGTTTGTTATATATTCTGATGAAAGTGAAACAAAGAATCTCTTGTTCATACCCAAATAGAGAATTTGTAAAATTCAAGATAACGAAGCATTATTAAACTTAACTGAGAGAATTAAAGAATGCTAACTTGGCCAGATTGTTGGAAAGTGTTTTTTTTTTTTTTAAGAAAAGAACATAACTATGAACTGCCATTCTGCCTGAACCTTGTGCGCATCAGGGAGAAACAGCGCGCAAATGCAATACACATTCACCCACACTTGATGGAATAATGCATTTCTCCATTTATCTCCGTTTTCACTTGGACAGACAAACTTCCCAGCTGCCTTTTATTTTCCAGAAGCACAGATGGTGATACAGTCCAAACTTTCAGCACACAGATTCTTAACATTCCTGCTGGGTGTGAGTTACTCTCCAACAGAAACTGATGCTTGGCTTCATCTCTCTTTGCTCTGCGGCCAGCAGGTCGCTGTCGCAGAAGGAGTCTGTGTGAACCTTTCTCAAGCATCGTTTCCCCTCAAAAGTACAGAGTTCTGTTCGCTCAAGCTCTGCGTTTGTTCGGATCCCTGAGAGGGCACCGGGAAAAAAACAATAACATTCTTCTCGGGTCTGAGTCAGCATATTTATATGTTTATGGAGGTTCCTGTAGCAGCAAAGCTCATTGCCTAATGGAGAAGGAATTCTAATTAAACAAGCGAGTGCAGCAGGTACCTGTTGAAATAAAGGGTGGAGATGGGCGGTAATCGGGTACTCCATGTCCACCTCTATAATCCCACTGGGCTCCTTGATTTAGAAGTATTGACTTGTATGAAGTGAAAGAACAAAGTGATCAATTATGAGGCGCTCATGGCTCTGTTTTTATTGTGGAACTATTTTCTGGCAGGCTAAAGTGGAGGAGTGACCTCAATTTAACATTTAGCATACGAGTGTCAGAACACTTTTATATGCTTTTTCTAATTTTAAAAGTCGTGTTAATTATTAGGTCAAGTTACTTATGAAATGTGGAAAGAGAAAGCAGGAAGTGGCACAGTGAAAAGAAAGAAGAAAGGATAGAAACAAGTTTAGCAGGGTCGAAGATCCAAATGAAGGAAATGCAAGGAGGGAAAATGATGACAAATAAGAAAGGAAATTAAAGAAGAAGAAGAAAGGTCAAAGTACAAAAAAGGAGGCAACAAGAAAAGAAACAAGAGAAAGGCAGGACGAAGGAACAGAGGTAGGACACAGGTGAGGAAAGACAGAAGGCTGTAGAAATAAGGAAGGAAACTCAAGAAAGAAAGAAGGAAAGAAGGCTGGGTATAATTGAGAAAAAGATGAATTACACAAGGAAGGATAGAAAGAAGTGCAGAACTAAGGACACAACCTTAGACAATGGAATAAGAAAAAAAGTCAGCAAACTATTTTCCTTTTCCATTCTTATCTGGACTTGGAAAATGATTAAATCAATAACCAGACTCTTCAAGCATGCTTAGGAACTCTGTTAGTCAGATAAAATGGTTAACCTGTCAAAAATGAAGATCTCTGGAGCTACTCGGGTGCAACTAAATCTTCTGAGTCTTTATAAAATGTACCCCACTCTGTCAGAATCTTGTTCATTTTCGGCGCTCATGTCAGCAGACAGACTCTCTGTCTCGACAGAAACAGTAGAGGGGAGTACAGGATTTTATTAAAGTCATCGTGGTTTATTTTACATAGCTTATCAAGGCACTCGGCACAAAGTCAATTAGTACACCACTTACGGGACAGATTGATGCAACTACAGCACTACAATCTCAGAATAAACACAAAAACACACACGCTTCCCAATACTACCTCCAGTGATGGAGAATCAACACAGTCTGGGCTGATCGATACAGCTTTTAGCTTTGGGTTTCACGTTCTTCACAATATTATTGGTGTGCAGAATCAAGTGAAAGTACACAACATTACGACCTTTATCAATACATTTCAGTCCATGCCATCACTAAGCATCTGTGTATTTATACATTTTACGCAGTTGAACTTAAAAGGATTTCACTCAGAGAGTGAGGAAAGAAAAAAAAAACACACCAAAAAGCAGCATCTGAAGTCTTTTTGGTGTTTTCTCCAAAAGAAAGAAAAAAGAAATTGATTTGGAAGAGGCTTATGTCCATATCTGAGAAATATGGAGACTAAATTTCAAACTAAGGTCCATTTCCTCCATTTGGACATTAAGGCAATCATGCAATGTACCCTTTTTTCCCTTTTCTGTACTTCGATCTTCCATCAAAGTACAGAAAACTCATCCTGTATCCTTTTCTCCTCTCCACTCCTCTCCTTTAATAACAGGATGCCTGCTTTCTCTCAAACGGTCGCTGACCCCAGTGGCAAAGAGCCGAGCAGCTCACAGCTTTAAGCAATTCCCGCTGCCCGCACTTGTCTCTCATCGGCAGATGAAACAGCAAGTGGGGTCTCTCTCCTTACATGTGTTTGTTGAATTAAAGAGGCACAGAAGTAAGACGATTAAATGTAAGTGGAACAAGATCAGCTGTATTTCACTGCCTTTGCTGATGGGATTATGGTTGTTGCAACAACAACAAAAAAAAACTATGTAGCATTATGTTCTTGAAATTAATCTTCTTCTTGAATAGGATCAGACTGGGTATAACTTCAAGTCATTTCTTTGTATGTTTGTCCTTAAAAAACATCACTGCCACACAGAATACAATTTACTGACAAGAGCAACACAGATCAGTTTGTGCTGCCGATTTCTTATCCGATTTTTCCCCAATCTGTGTGATAATCAACTGTCACCAATTTCAGTTTTCCCTAAAAGAAAACAAACAAAAACATCCAAGTAATAAAAGAAAACACAGCAGCTTCCCTGGCATTATTGTTATTTTCTGGCAGCACTTATGGTTTGAAAAACATTTGCTGAAAATCTGCCAATTTCACCTAATTACTCAGTGCTTCTCAATGATATTAGGACTGAATGCAAAGCGGCAGACACATGGCAAGAGGCCTTTAAGGTGCTGAACTCTCAGTATACCTCAGTATGAAATGATCTATCAGGGTGTGCTGATAGAAGAGGATAAACCAAAGGAAGTACAGTATATGAAAGGCTATAATGTTCTGCCAGCTGGAAAAGACATTAAGTAATATGTCTGGTACTGAACTCTTGTCCGCCTGTGTCTCGCCACACTAATGTTTCTGTCTATTATCACCACGATCGCATTACATGAGAATGATTTTACAAACTTAACTTTTTAGGGAATCCTTATGGAGTTAAAAAGCATCACTTTTACACATGTGATCAACACTTGTAAAGACCTTAAAAACTGCTTCTTCCCAGTTTGTTAATATGCAGCAAATCATCTCCGCCTGGATTGGCTGAAGGTGCTTCCTGCAATTATAGGGGAGGAAACGGGGGTGAAGGGTCAGAGCATGCTAAGTTTAGCCCTGTGGACAAGCCCAGACACAGGCAGGTTATCTTCCAAGATAAAGAGTAGTTGTTTTTAAGCATTTGTGCACATCGGGAAGTGAGTCTTTGTGAGGGTGTTTATGTGAGTAAGAGGCCCTAAGGAATAGCATGACCAAAGAGGAGCAGGTACTTTTCTACAGGTGCAGTTTAACTGACAACCAACAGCGTCTTCAACTTTATCGCATTTTTTTTAGGTTGGAGTCACAAACTTCAATTGTTTCTATTCGGATTGCTTTTGATAGACCAAGACAATCCTACAAAGAATAAACACAAGTATTTTTTTGTCTTATTTACAAATAATGAGAAGTGTGCAATGCGTTTATATTCTATGCTCTTGAGAAAAAAAACTTCTAAGAGTCACTTTTAGCTGCAATTACAACTGCTAGTCTTTTGGGTGGTATGTCTCTGTCAGCTTTGCAGATTTAAAGAGTTTTAACACAATTTTCTTTAAGTTTTTTTTTTTTTACGTCTGGTTACAGATTCTCAACCAGACACAAATCTGGACTTTAACTAGGCCATTTTATCACACCAGAATAATTGGATCAGTTTAGCTGTAGTGCTAGTTGTATAATGTTCATGGTTCGTCCTGCTGGAAGGTGAAATTTCATCCCCAGCCTCAAGGGTTTTCATGCCATCAGGATGGCAGGGTGCTATGTAATGTAAGTTTTCCATCACACATGCCATGTTGCAGTGGAACCGGAATGTATTGAGGAGTATTGGAGTAAAGGAGGCTAAGCACAAAGGCTTAAGTTACACAATATCTATTAAAAAAAATCTAACTATCATGATTAGACTTTACTTAGTGTCTATTACATAAAATCCAAATAAAATAAAACACCTAATGAAGTTTGTAGGTTGTAATGTGACCAAATGTGAACAACTTATCTAACATGAGATGCAGAACTGTTATGTTTCAGCTTCTGGCGGTTTTTAGGGAAAGAAACTGAGGACCATGCCTACAAGTGGACCCGTTCAGTGCTGGAGAGCTAAGCACACTGAAGCATTTGAGGTTAGGAGTCTGCGGTAGACCACAAAGAGTTTCCTTGCCAGGCACCCTCACTTGACGTGCCATCCTAATAGTGCAAGCCAAAAAGCATGGGTGTTACCCCAAGCAATACCAGCACCGAGCCAAGAGCTGGGCGGAGGTGTGCTCACTTTCTCTGTGTTTTATTGATATTGTTTCCAAAATACTAAGCTGTGATTCAACAAGCTTCCCCCAAGCTTTGGGGTTTGACTGTTGCTGATGGATTCAGTCAACACCTCACACCTGGGAGGTGGAAGCAGGTTACATGTTGCCTCTTCTGGGATCATGTTAAACACCATGCATGGAGTTTGGTTTGCTACCTTGCAGAAAACAGATTTTATGTCCTGCATTTGACAACTTTTTTTTTTTGACCGACTTGGTGAAATTAAGCAAAAGTGACAAGAGAGCACAGATGTGCAGACAAATTTGTATCTCAGAGGACAGAGGCAATAAACCAGCTTTAGATCAAATTAACTCATCTGCAGGTACAGTTCGTACCGTCTCTCAATAGAATTGAAACTATAAAAGGACATAAATTAAGTTAAATACGTTTTTTTAATTACCATATGCAGCGTTTCTAGTCATCGCGTAAAAGGAAAAAGACTCAAAGATTTAACATGAGCACGTTGAAAGATCCAAATACCAAGCTTAAGTTATCTTAATTATGACTCCAACGCACTGATTTGGCATAATTCTGCGCAACAAGAAGAGTGATAAGCATCCTCTTCTTCCCCTCAGATTGATAACATCGTGCGGAATCCCACTGATCAGCTGCTGCCAGCTCCTCAGCTGAATCCTAATGAGCAGCACCCAAACCAAACTCCGGCCAGCTTTCCGTTTTCACCGGAGAAAGATACAAAGAGAGCCGCGCTCCTTACCTTCTCCCCTTTGCATAAAGTTCCGCTCAGTCAGACCCAGGTTCTCTTCGACTAGAAGTCCTCCTCGGTTTCCTTTCCCCCGACAGTTTTCCAAGTGTGGGACAGCGCGGGTTAGTTAGAATCTCGTGTCTTTACCCTCTGCCCGCACGCGCACACGTCTTGAAGTAGTGCGCGTTCGCAAACTCGGCTCACGTGAGCAGGGAGCCGTAATTCAGCTACATCTCTAGAAGCGGTGGGTTTTTAAAACAGGATAGCAAAAATATTAAAACAAAGCATCGCGTGTTCATAATGCTAGCAAACATTTTAAGTTGTTTAACAGAGACGACACTAAGTTGTCTGAGGGCCTAACCAGCTTTCGTCTGGGGCCCCCTTTCAAGTTTACCCACCAGTATTACCAGTTCCCCTTTTTATATAGCTACTGGTGCATTTAAAAAAAAAAAAAAAAAAAAGATGTTATAGTAATTATTTTCTTCACACACCAACCTGCCTTGATTCTAACAACATACATTTACTGGTTGTCAAGAAATGTTTTGTGATACTAATTTTCTTATTAACCACTCAAATCAACTTTTAAATTATATTTATATTTACTGATTTCATAATTTCACTGATATTTAGTTATAAATTTATTTTTGTAGCACTAAAAAAAATTAGAAATAATTGCCATCAAGACATAACCACTACACGCTCTTGTTTTTTTAAATCATCCATACAGTTGAATAAAATAAGACAAAATGAACATATTTCCACTTGTAATTTGCACCACCAGAATAATGCACTGCTTTTAGAGTTGGCTTGTCAAGAATACATTAATGTCTGAATGTCAATGTGTTTTGCTTGACGGTTGCGCGTGATTTTATTTAAAATATTATAGTTTAAAATAGCCCTTCTTATTTAAAAACATGCATTTCAAGCATTCAATTTCCAACAACTACAGAGCATTACTGTGCTGTAGCCTGAGGCATCTGCACGTATTCATTAGGTTCCTCATTATACATTAGGTAAATATTAGTGGAGTTTTAGGTAAATATTATTCTCTGTTATTTTGTTCCGTTTGTCAAAGGTACATTTCTGGAGGGGGACTAATCGTTTTCCCTCTTCTGATACTAATCGTTCGATGAGCATTAAAAATAATCCTACATCAGTTCATCCGTTATATTTAGTTTTTTTCTGTCTGCTCTGTCTTCTCCAAGACTTCTCAATTGGTTGTGGAAAACGTCTGCTTTTTTCCCCTGCCAATATGTAGTTATTTGTCTCTTACTATTGCTACATGCATCCTCGACATGAGGGATTGCTGTAAAGTAAATGGCATAAGTAGTAATTTTCTGCTGTGGCTACATAGAAGCTAATGCTGCAAGACAATGACTGAATGCAATCTACTGTTTTCTTAAATATAAACTTTTAAGGTACTTTGAAAAAATAGATCAGCTTACTATACTGCTTAATAACCAGGATCAATTTGATTTGATTTAAATTGAATTCACTATTTTATTTAAATAGTGCATTAAATTTAAAATCAAAATTGAAAAAAATATTTACAGTGTGCATGAAATATTCTCCCCATGGAATCATTTTAGCATCAGAAATTACTTCTAAATAATGACAACTTTCTACCTGTGAAGTTTTTGTTTCCCTAATACTCTCCCCAAACCAGTTCTGAAAACCAAAATTTCTCTGTGGGTTAGCAAAGGGGATCTAGCCCCAAAGATGATTTGTAGGGTTTTAAATCTTTAAAATAATTTCAGAATGCTGTGAAAATCATGTTTCTGACATTTCTGCCATGCAACATTACTAACAATGCATTTCCTCCTTACCATTTTGAATTGGTTAAGTTACAAAAAGTGCTGAAAAAACATTGGATGTTAAATAACGAGTCCACCATCTGAGGTACCCGTTACAAAATACTTTATTTTAGTGAAGCAAAATCCATCCCCTAAATCAAATTTCTGCTTGAAATGGCACAATTATTGATAAAATTACATTTAAAAAAAATGCATTTTAATGAAAGGCACTAGCTGAAAACAAAAGTTCTTTGAACACAAAACATTACAATCATCCAAGTGATCTGCTGATGAAGGTTTAAAAAAATACTCCTGAATCCAATATGCATGATACTAAAAACCATCTAGTGGTAATTAATAACTTTAAGAAATACATATATATACCATGATGCAACCATGACACTTCCTGTTAAACCTCCAGAATACATCGACTTGCACATAAATACGTTTTTCACTCAACATTAAATAACTTTCACTTTCAAATCTTGCAATAGCTGTACTTTTACCAGATGTAGCTTTCATACAAAAGTGTATTTTAATGACACCCTAGTGGGCTCAGTAGGTCACTGCATGAGTTCTGGGTAAAACAAATAGACCACAACTAGCTCTCTCTCGCCCAAATGCCAACAGTGAACTGAAATGAAGTTGGAATATTTAGCTAAAGAGTTTTAAGCAATAAGAACAGCAAACCAAAAAATATACTAGAAAGGATTTAAAACTAAACTTAGTGATTTGTTTCACCAACTGTTATGTTACCAAAATCAACAAACTGGTAGAGCAGATTGTTTCTTGTTCAGGTATTAATCCAAAATCTCATAAAATCCAAAACTGCATCTCTTAAAATTGTGCAGGTCAGATGTTGACAGAGTGAGCATGCTTCTTGCACAAAGGCTTGTCCTTCTTGGAGAAGAAAGGTTGTCCTTCCAGGCTGGTGGAACAAACCTGCAAAGACAATCAAACATTTACACAGATGCGTTATTTACACAGAACAACTAAGAATTGCCAGTTTGTCACTGGCTGAAAGGAGTCTTCCCAGACTTACCACACACACAAAACAGGTGTCATGCCAGGTGAAACCCAGCGCCTCCAGGAACTTGTCTCCGGCCTCAATGGGGAAGTCGCAGCCGTGGCAGTTGGTCCCAAACATGGTGTAGTAGTCTGTTTGATTATTGCATTAACACAATATTAGTCTGTTTGAAATAAATAAGGATTTTCCTGGTTTCGCATTAGGAGGCGTTTTCTGTACCTCTTTCACAGTACGGCTGTCCGTCCTCCATGTGAAATGTGTTGCCTCTGATTGGCTGGTGGCAGGCAGCACAGACAAAACAGGACACATGCCAGGTCTGCTTCAGGGCATTCATGACTTCCTGCAGGGGGAATGAAAAAACAAGAGAAGCCAAGTTAGTACTGCATTAAAATGAATATATTCAGATCCTTATTAAGAACAATGTGAACATATAAATTTTATAAACAATGTTCAAAACATGAGAACAAAAGTTTTGTTCAGTTCAAATGTATACAACTTGAATGTGTGATTCTTTTCTACATTTATTAAATGAGGAAAAGGTTTAAGGACAAAATGGTCTTTTTTTAAAAAAAGAAACTGATTGATAGCACAACAGATGGTACTTCCAACAAGCACAAGAAAGTTTTGTTGTTAGGTACACTTAACTGTTAAGGTCAAAACTAATTTGAACTTCGAATTTACCTGCATGTACTGTACAGAATACTGACCGCAAAACAAGAGAGCCTTTGCGAATGTATTGGTACTGGCTGAATTGGTCTCTGACCTCAGAAATGTGAATCTGGAAAAATGTCATAAAATTGTTCTGGGTATAAAACTTCTCAGAAAAATCAAAACATAACAGAAGACCCCAGGCTCTGGAGGACGTAGAGTAAACTGTACATGGAGGTTAAGTGTCGTCTTTCTCTGATCAAACTCTGAAGACCTTGTTCCATTAAATTCAGTTTTATTAAACAACTATTTTGTAGAGTGGAATCCCCACACCACTGAATTTATGTACATGAGTTAAAGACTGCATTTTTAGAACATTTTAGGTTGAGATGATAATACTCCAATCGTGCATAATTTACACATCTTTACGAGTATGTTACCATGATGAAAAAAAGTGTTTGGCACTAAGAATCATGGTAACTTTTTATCCTTTCAGATTTTCTAAAAACATATCCCAGTTTATAGCATATGGAATAGAACTAAATATGCACTAAAATAGAATCAACAGTTGACATTTTTATATATTTTTGGCGTACTAAACATTTTTTATTATTATTTTTTTAAACCCACCCCGAGGATCTTCTGGTTGCAGCTGGCACAGGTGGGAGCAAAGAACTGCTCGTAGCAATGCACACAGTACACCTGGTTCTTCTCTTCAACAAATCCCCGTTCTGCCAGGGAGGAGTGGCAGTGAGCGCAGTTGAATTCCTCGGGGTGCCAGGACATGCCCATGGCCACGAGGAACGGGCCTCTGATGGGAGCAGAGTTGAGACGTAAATGACTTAAAAATGTATTCAAAATCTCTTTAAACATCACATGTGCATTATAGAGCTGCCTTTATGTACCTTATGACTTTGTTGCACTTGCAGCACATTGGGGTCCGGGTACCAGCAGGTATATGCTCAGCACGTTGCACCAAAGAGTTCAGATCCTCAGGATGTGGCTGTGGAGTGGGGCGGTCCAGTTCTTTCTGAGCAGGACTGACTATTTTCCCAAATGAGGGACCTGCTCCCACTTTAGAAAAGCCTGAAGAAGAGAAAAAAAGGGTGAGGTTCCAGATAAAAGAGGAGAAAAAGAAACACAGCTGACATCAGAAGCTATAAAATGTTCAACTATTATTGTGCCTGAGCAAAAATAGTCATGTGAACTGAATTATTTTTTGTTTTTCACAAAGAACAAACTGTAAACAAACTGTACTAATGTGAGAAGGTTGAACATGCATTTAATAAATGAATACAGAGTTTTGTAGGATTGTTGGTTTTTATCCATTTACATATGAATAAAATATAATGATTGCCACATTATTCATTTTAAACATGCCTAAAAATCTTTATATTTAAAAACACCATTACCTTTATTTAGGGACTATATTCATAAATGAAATTAAATCAAAATCACTGCTACCTAAATCTGCTGTACTCAAGAATACCTATAAATTTAACATCTCAAAATGGATATTTTAGTTAAGAAATGTTCAATTTGCTATTTAGACATCCTGTTTTCCTGGAGTGTAAATATGATGTGACACAGAAGCCTATTACTCTTTTCCACACTTCAAAAGTCCAAAAATTAACTACTTTCCTAATCTTGTCCAAATCTAAATTTAGAGGAATTACTGAAAATGTTTGACACTCAAATATGGTGTACAAAGAGGAGGCTGTTTAGGGAGCAGGAGGAACTGTGTAGAGCTCATTGTAAGAAGTGCAGCAAAAATGTTTAAAGTGAGATATCGCAGTGATAAACCAAGCATTTTGTGACTTTTTGCACATCTTTGCCATGGGTTCAGTACATACAGCTTTCCTAATCTCTGTAAAAAAAAATAATCAAGGTGGAAAGTGGGATCATGAAAAAACAGCGACACTAAAATAAGATCATGTTTGCTTCTATTTGTTTCGCATCTATTAATGCTCAACATACAGCCAAAGGGAAATAAATTGTCCTTCTTTTGGGATTTTGGGGTTTTCTTCCAACTCAAATTTGAACATATAAAATATAGAACATGAACTAATTACATCAATTCCAACTTTTACATAAAACAAGTATTGGAATGTGAGGAATTTGAGCACAGTCATTTGAAAGTGTTTTTTTCTATTATTTTATGAAGGGATAAAACTGGACCTAACATTTTTATCAATTTTACTTCTGTATTGACTGCATTACAAAAGATGCTCATAAATGGGTTCAAGATAAGGCAAAACATGTCTAAAAAAGACTTCAGGTTCTGCTGGGGGAAAACAATAATAACTCAGTTTAAACTGCTCTCTGTGGTCTTTAGCCTCCTTAACTCAAGTACAAACGGTTCCAAACATCTCTTCAACTTAGAACAAAGTCACACTTTTAAATGGACACGGATGGCTAGCTTGTGAAAATTACTTCATTCACGTCAAGTAAATGAACAAGTTGAAGCCTTGAGCGATCTACTTAAACGAATGAGATTCATGCCTGTGTGCTAATCTGATAAATAAAAGCCAACAGAAGTCACTGTGTCCTCAGCCTCTCTCCCTCTCTCTGTGTGGCATTTCTTGAGGAAAACATGGTGGGGAAACACAGCACATCTGTTCACATTTGAGGGTGCACTTGTTATTAGTATTACTAATAATGATGGATGCCTCCGAGCAAATATTTGCACTGGCTGGCTCCAGGTCTCGTGGCAGGGATCGCAGCATTTCATGAGCCACTTTCACACAAAATAAAATCCATAATTCTCACATTAACAATCTATTTGACTGAGGGAATCTTGGGAAAAGCCAATAATCTGAGCTCATTAAGTGAATACCTCCAGTTTTTATAGAGCCCATAATCTTAAATGGCTTAGTGTCAGGTATTAAACCCACTATAAATGTTATAGCTAAATAGCAGCGGTGGTGTAAAAGAATGAGGTTGCCCTCTACAGGCTGAAAGAAGCAAAATCCATCTTACTTTGTGTGAATACAGAAGTAGAGTGGTGAGGACGGTGTACGTATTACTGTACCTGCAGAACCTCCAGGTTGGAAAGAGGCTTTGTTCTGAGCAGGAGTCTTAAATGTAGATCCAGGGACTACGCTGCCATTCCTAGGTGCTGCTGCAGAATTGGAATACGTTTTTGCAGCAGGTGATGTGTGAACACTGGGAGCGGTTTGGTCAACCGCTTCTCTACAAAACAGATACACACTTCATATGAAGACGCATTCAGTTTGACAACACAAAAACACTTGACTCCATACGCATTTTCAATACGTGTGTATTTTTTTTCTGAAAAACTGCGTACACAGAGCGTTGCAAACTGATACGTGTGGCTGTCTGTGGTTAAGCTGCTCATAAAATAAAGACCAGCAATACCAATATTAGCCAACAGGAATAAATTTAAATAGAGGTGCGTTACTGTGACCTGGCTGGATTCTTCAAATGTAGAAAAAAAATGCTTTAAAAAATGTCAATCATATTGCACATGGACACAGGGCCTTTCAAAAGTATGATACTTTTTCCAGATTGTGTGATGTACAAAAACATGATTTTAACCAACTTTTACCATTTAAACATCTGAAGTATGGCATATAGTTACACTCAGACCATTTACCCCTAAATAAAACTCAATGCAACCAACAGACTCTGTAAATTAGTAAACCAAGTCCATCCATGTGTAATTTAATTTTTGACAACACAATGGAGCTGTTCATCACCATTGTGAAACAGTGTATTGGCAGCATCATGCTGTGGGAATACTTTTCTTCAGCAGGGACAGAGTTTATGGTTAAGATAAATTGACCTAATGCAGAAATTTTGTTAGAGGCTCCAAAAGACTTGAAACTGAGCTACAGGTTCACCTTCTGTATGCACAATTACCACAAATTTACAGGCAGAGCAGGAATTAATCATTTTAGATGAAAGAATATCCATGTCCTACAGCAGCTCAGTCAAAGCACAGATGTAAACCCAATTCAATATGTGTCGAAATATCAAAAATGGCACCCTCCATACAATCTGACTACTTTACCAAGAAGAATGAGCCAAAAAAGAGAAAGGAAATAAAAAGCCGGTGGAAACATCTGCAAAACAGCTGCAGATGCTACAAAATGAGGCCGTGTAAATTTTTGAATTCAAAATAAAACCACATCTTTCATATTTGCTTTTGTAAACTACATCATTTATCTCCTTGTTCCTATTCATGTGTTGGTCTTCAACATAAAATTCAAATTACTTTTACATACATTGACGTTTATCCCCTATAACATTCTCAAAATAGTAACCAGATTGAGGCTAATTCAAATTTTTAGGGCATGCTGTTGTCACATTGCTAAAGTTCATGACCAAAGGGCATTTACAAAAGGAGATGCAGATTGATTTATGTTGTGAATACAAATCCCCCTCTGCATGTTTCTTTCTTTGTCAATATATTTTTTTTTTTTACAAATTTCTAATTCTGGTTAGGTAAAGTAGAAAATACATTTTAAATAAAGAGTAACTCTGTGATATGACATTTGACAACTTTAAACTTTGACCATGTTTTTTTTTGTATTGCCATTCGATAATATGGTTCAGTGATGTTTCATAAAAGCACATCAACTAATCTTTGCATCTACTTAAATAGGTTCCTCTGGACAAGGTTAAAGTAGGAGAAAAAAGCAAAGGAGATGAGAAGAAAGCAAAAAGAAGTTGTTTATTCAGAAAATAGATGGTAAAATAGATGGTAAATGAAAGATTAGAAGGAAAAAAGTGACAGACATGTTCAGAAAATTCAGGAAAAAAACGCAAAACAAAACACAGATTTACAGAATGTGCAAACTCTGAAAACATACACACTACAAAAATAATTTACTGCCATTTATCTAAATGTAGACTTTTGTTTAAAGCATACATCAATGGGAGAATCATGGTTTGTCGTTTCATCCAGTTTGTACTCATGTACAAAAAGAGACTACGGAACTCAGTTCTGGTCAAAAAAATCTAATTAAACAATAGATAAAACAAGCACTGTACTACTGTACATTTAGCACTCGTGCTGAAACACCGTGGTGCCAGTCTCTCAGCTTGTTGTACTTGTGTCCTACAACTTCTGGATCCACCTTGCTCACTCTGATTTGCACAAAAGGACAGAATAAAGAAAGAAAAAAACAGAGGAAAACAGTTGGACAGTTAAGGTGGCAGAGCAGAAGTCAAAGATTTTACAGGAGTAAATTGAGGAAAAACAAATAGGCTTAGAGAATGTTTTCTTTTTATAGTCTCTAGTAGATAAATACAATAAACTAATCAAGTGACTGGTTGGCAATGCCTGAAGAGCTTAGATCCTGATTTAATAAACGTTTACACTGTGAACAACATTGGGAACCACAAAAATGGTCAACACCACCTTCCTTTGCACTCTTAAACAGAAAACATTTCAATTAAAAAGTCTTTTAAACAATGAAACACCACCCTGGATCAAGACTTCTTGGAAATTTTCGTTTGTGAGCATTTACCAGCCAGATAATAAATGAAACAAGTCTAGATCTCAAATTTCAACAAGTGTTCTTGCAAAATAGATCTCATTGGTTTGCACAATATCACCTGTCTGTAAAAGAAGTAAAAGTGAAAGAGCCACATTTATTAGACTTAAGAAAAAGCACTACTTACTTTTTTCCATTTTCTGGCATTTGTTCTACAACAGGAAAGAAAAAAAAAAGCACCAATAAATTTAACACCACATGGAAAATTAGCGCCAAGCTTACATGAAAGATACGTACATACATAAAAAAAACAGCCCAAGCTTTGTTGGTTATTTTGAAACATTGCAATTTTTCTTTTTAATCAACGCAAGCATGTACAATATCAAAACATTTAATATTTCTAAGACTAAGGGCACATCACATTTTTTTTTCTGGACACATTTACACACATTCATACTTGCTCTATAAACACCAAGAGAACAGCAGCACATATAACTGGGCTATAAAAAATAGCATGTTTTAAAAAAACGGCTCAAAGCTGGGAGTTCTTCAACGGCTTTTATGACCAATCATTAAAATGTATTTGGAACGATTTATATTCCGTTCCGAAAAACCTGTGGAATCTCGCATTAACTTAAGGAATGACAAAAGAGAAAGAGAATATTATGCAGTCTGCATTTCTCTGAGAACTGTCACTGAGGTTTGCAGAGAACTGCTTCACATTAGTGTTATATGAAGTGAACCAACTTCATGCACGGTAAACAGTCCAACCCACAATTGGATTTACCTCAAACATTATGGTTCAAGTCGCCACACAAGGTTTCTGTTAGATTAGGGTTTGGGTTAGCTACACCATAATATTAAACTCTTTGGTCTAGTCCAGGGGTCTGCAAACTTTGCAACTTAGAGAGACATTTCTTTTGCCCTCAGTTCTGTTAAATAAAACTAATTAAGAGCTGCAAGTGTCATGTGATCTTTTGAAAAAGACATCTTATTGTTTTTGATAAATATCTACTTCACATAATTTGTTGCCATTTTAAAGAACTGCTATAAGTTTCTAAAAACTTCCATTGCAAACTGTTTATTCTCATCAGAATAAGACCCAACATCATGACATGGTGTTGGGTCTCACAAAGAAACCTGGGCTTTCTTGTTTCACATTATTTCTTGGCTTGTATTTAAAGTTTGTGGGTCATCTGTTAAATGGTCTGACACTTGCTGAAAAAGTTACAATTCACCAAAGAGATGCAATTTCTTCAGCAATGGGAGTTTGCTAGTACTTCTTGGCAAGAGCATAACTTTACATGTCCAAAAGCTGGACATTGGGGAATTAAAACAAAAACAAAAGAATAATTTTATTTCACATAACCAAAAACAGTGATCAGTCTACTTACTGATATTGGATATCTATCATTTTGAAAATAACAGTACGGGCACCAACCACATTTCATTCGCAGTTAAAATACAAATGGCTTAATTTATATAGAAATACACCTTAGATTTCATTGAATGCAATCTACATTTACTGTGCAGTTACAATGAACCTAAAAGAAAGAGTAGCTAGAAGTCATTTCAGACAGCAGCACTTTTTCGAAAATATCCCACAGTCTTGCAAGAAGGTTGTCTTACAAATACCCATTTGAAAATGTCTCTTTACTTCTTTGAGCTGAGGTCAGTGCTCACCGTTCTCAGTGCCAGTCATTTGTGCGAGGATCCGGAAGGAGCGAGACTGGGAGGTACCGGTCCGTGGGTGCCAGTCCTCCGTGTCTTCAATAAGACGCTTTTTGCTGGCGTCACTCAGAGGGGACACGCTCTTTTCAAGCTCCACACCAGCTTTCCTGTGCAGCAAAACAGGACATAAAATAAGTAACTTGTAATTTTGATTTGAATGGCTATCATCTAGATTACACGCTCCAAACTCCAGAACCGAGGGCTGAATACTGCATCTTTTAGATGCGTCTCTGCATCTCAAAAATCACGAAACCAAGTTGCTATCATGACTCTATAAAACTTGAGAGTATGGGGTGATAATTCAATCCTTAGATTCGGATTTGTAGACATGGGACACATTAGAAAGATGCAGGACATAAATAACATGATCATTGTAAAAGGAACAGGCCGAAGGTATAAAGTCTTAAATCTTGGTGTCTAATTACTTGCTCAGTTTGTAAACAAAAAAATACTACATTACTGGAATTTATACTTTTCAGATCAATTATTGCTACAAAAAATTTGAAAAATACAAGGAAATGTAATCTGCTTTAAGAGAACATTGGGAGCAGATTCAGAGAGAATATTGCTCTCTACTTTAAGTCCTGAGAGTGGCATAGTATTAATTGTGTTTTGTGTTAACTGGGTTTGGGACACAGTTGTATAGCTTTTGAATATGCTCTAAAATAGACCAGTTTGTCCATTAAATAAATAGAAAAAGCATACATGTTAAATTTTTTTAAATAAATAGATGTGTGCCATTTAAACTGTCCCCCAACTTTCTGTTTCCTGTTCATCAAATACAGCATGCGTCGTTAGGTAGTTTTTAGACTTCAATGCCAAAAGTAACAAAAACCAATAAGTTTATGGTTTGATGCATAAGCAGAGATGTCTTATTTTCTGTTGAGATCAATACTACCAACACTTCATTGTTTCTGTTTGACAATTTATATTATATATATGGAAACAACAGTCTAGCAGCAATCAGACCACAGTTACCTCCTAGGTGTGGTTGCAGGTGGAGTTCTGCAGGTGAAGAGTGAAAAGACGTTTGAGGAGAGAAAAAACGGATAGAATCCAACATTTACAGACAGAAAAAAGTGAAGAAAGAATTGGAAATTAGGGATACTATTAGAAAGAAACTAAATGTTATCTTGATAAAATTTCATAAAGTGAATCTCCAAAAAAAACAAACAAAACAATCTTTAGCAAAGCCGAGAGCTAGTGAAAACTCAGGGAAAATCTAATAAGCAGTAAATGTGAGTCAGTGCTGCACCACCAGGTGGCAGTAATGGGCTTTCAATTTTAAATATACAATAATGAGGTGCTCTTTATTTGAATGTTTACATGCACTGTACATTATCCAGAGGCCCTTTCGAACTATGAACATCAAGAAATCAAACATGTGCACCATTTTCCTCTGCTTGTGTTTAAGCAAGACATGAATGCAATCAAAAAGACTGTTATCCTTAGTCTAATGCAAACATACAGATGCAACACCAGCTTTCAATAAACTGATCGTGGTTACAGCTAAGCCAATCAGGTGCAGAAGCAAATGCCAAACACAGATGTTCATAAGTGCATAAATAAAGATCTAAAGCAATTCCACCAATTGGTGTCCAGGGAGGTTTTAGATAATGAATATTTACTGGGTTGTTTTTACTTTAAAGCGAGGTTCCCATGTTAGCCGACGAGGTTTGTGAAGTGTAAGCATGCTTTAATATAATCATAACCCAGAAAGATGTGGAGGCTGTAATCACAAGCTACTGCAACAACCACGTTTTCAATCATAGCACTAACTTGGTGTTTGTCTCGTCCTCATCCTGTGGGGGGGAAGGGGGGGAGTGCATGGAAAAGAATTAAAGCCAAGAAGGAAGAGGAACATTCAGAGAGGATGTACATCAAGAAAAACAAATCAGAAAAGGAAAGCATGCAGGTTAGGACACAAACACAAAAACTAGACTCTACATCTAGCTGTTTTAAGCAAAAGTAAAACTAGATTTTATTAGACTCAGAGTTTGAAACTGTTTTAGTTTGGTCTTTTATTTTTAACATTTGTACATTTTAACTCGCTTTAGCTCAGTGAAGTGAAAGTTAGTGAGCCAAAAGGTCCCAGATGAGGTCCAGTCCTCCTAAGCTTTGCTAAACTGTTGGTGTTGACTTGACATTATGCATCAATTTGATATCCAACTGTAAAGTCCTTCTAATAATTATTCCATCACTTTGAGGACATTGGCTGTCTGGTTGCTGAAATATGACAAAGACAAAGTTGTGCCTTTGGAAATGTTTTCAGAGATTAGAAACAACAGTCAAGGTGTGGAAACTTCCAGAGTAAAGTCAAATAAACCACTACACTCCTGTTTAAGATGACTGAGGCCTTGATATAGTGAAAGTGTAATATTTTAGTCAAGGTTATAACATAAATATCTAATGCCTGGTTAACAATATTTTTAAAAAAATACAGTTGACAAATATGAAAGTAAATAATAGATCTTCTGTTTTATTACACCACAATCAGATTCTTTGCTCCAAACACAATAAAAAATGTCCTCAAATGTTGTTGCCTGTTCCCTTTTTTGGTTCATGCGGCTGAAAACCCAAAGTGTGTCCACAGTAATGCTGCAGCTGTATGGTTTACATCCGAAACTTAATTTTGCTAAATATCATAACTTTGACCCTTCGCTTTCTACTGTTGGCTCCATTAAATAGTGTGCAAAGAGGGGGTAGGAAACTGAGAAAATAGGTTGAAGTGCTTCAATAAAAGGCAAATCTAGCACCTATGACTTTCATGTCCTGGATGACCGAGAATCTACTTAAGCATGAGAGGAAGTAGTAAAGCAAATGGGACATATCTTCCCGTTTCATCTGACTTTGACATAATAATGGAAATGTTGCTACCAAACGGTTCACAATCCACTCAGAAAACTTCCTCCAACAACGGTAGAACTGAAACAAGCCACTGTCTCTTGCTGGGATCGAGATGATTAAAAATAGATACAAAGAGTGTGACTTCAACCTATGCCAAGTCTTTTTTAATCTTTTTTTTTATTTTCTTGTAATCAAGTGCATACAAATTATGTATGGTTTCACTGTTTACTTTTTAAATTAGCTAAATGTTTTGAGGTGAAGTGTAATGGAGTACAGAGTTTCATTTGGTGGAGATCAGAAAGAGTTATATTGGCTTTAATTAATTTTTCAGTTGAGAAAACCACAAAAATGTCCAATAACATCACGTCTTGAGCTAGAAAATACCAGGCCTGCTGACTAATGCAAAAAGTAGCTGGAAAAGGATACTTATTTATGAATTTTTTTAAAGAAAGATGTGAAACAGAAATAAAACATGAAAACCTTGAACCTACCCATTTACATGCTCTGAGAGACCCTGGCTCTCCAAAAGACCTCGCCTTTGTCCAATAGCAACTTCACAAGCATTGGCGTTGGAGTACAGGTTGATAGGTGTGTTATAGACGGAGGGCTGTGGGACATTAGGATGGGAAGGGGGGGCCGTCACTCTGGGTGAAGATGAGGAGTTAGATGAAGTGGATGAGGCAGAGGGGGAGGTGAAGGCAGAACCGATTTTGGGGCAGAGTTTACTACAGCCGAATCTGAAGCGGGGAGGCTCGACTTCAATGCGAAGGGAGGCTGTGGAGGCTGAGAGGGAGCGGCTGGTGTGAAAGCTGATGATTCGGAAGGAATAGAGGCAACTTTCGGAGCAGTCGGGGAGGAAGAAGCAGCAACCCCACTGCCGCCGCCCCCAAACGGCCGAGCTGTCTTGTTGTACAAAGGAGTGGGCTGGCTTGGTGGTTTGGTATATGTAGTGCTCGGCGCGGAGTGAGTGATCGGCACAGGCTTAATGATTTCCTGAGGCTCTTCCTGGATGAAGGTGAAGACAGACATGCACAAAAAGCAAATCCACAAAAATCCCATGCACTGAAGCCAGAACTCACAGCACAAACATAGTAAAAATGAACTGTGCTCTCACACTGGTGGACGAATCAAGTTGCATCTCTGCCATACAAGCTAAGTCAAGCAGTGCCCTGCAAAATTATTCATACCTCTTTTTACAAGTTTTGCCATGTTATAACCACAAATTGATGCTTTTTTTAAATTGGAATGTCTCACAAAGTAGAACAAAACTCTGATGTGAATTGCAACCAATCTGAAAAGTGTGGCATACATTCAGCCCGCTTTAATCTAACTAACACCTGATGAGAAATCGTGATGGATGTTATCATTATGCTCTGGGGGTGTTTTACTTCAGCAGGGACTAGGAAGCTAGTCAGATAAAGCTACAAGCAGGGCAATACCACAAAGAAACTGGACGAAGGATGCAAAACACTTGAGATCCGGGTGGACCCTACACCCAATTAAGAATTAATAGTAAGACTTGAAAACTGATGTCAACAAAGTCTGACCATCCAGTCTGACTGAGCTTGAGTTATTTTGTAAAAAGGGGAAAACTTTTATTTTTGGTAGAGAGTGCAGTAGTTTTCGCAGCTAAAGCTGGTTCTCCAAAGCATTACCTCAGTGAATTTATATATATATGATTTTCTAGCCATCAAGATTTTTTGGGGTGTAAATATTTTGAAAACCATTTATAAATGTCTTCGCACTTTACAATTATGAAATAATTTGTCTTAGTCAATTACATTTATTCTAGTTATTTGCATTCGCATCTGTAGTTGTAACGTGGCAAAAAAAGATTTTTTTCAAAGGGTGTGAATACCTTTGCAAGGCATGCAAAGCCATCTCATTTTTTGCCACATAATCTCAGAAGGGTTTTATAATATGCGTTATTCAACTCTGATGCAGAGCTAAATTAATGTTTCCTTACCTTGTGCAATTCCTCTTTCGAGCCTGCGGAGGCTCTGAAAAGACAAAAGAAAATATGAGTTACTCCACATGAAACATGTACAGTTTGTTAAATCTGAAGTGTTTGGAAAAGTATTAAAGTTTGTTTTGTTTTTTTAATTTGCCCGACTTATTTTAAAGGCTGGTTTGCAGAGGGAAAACAAAAAAAACAAAAACTGTCAAATAGGCACAAATTCAAGCAAACATACATAAAACATTGTATTTTGTTTCTTGTACTGGATCCTGTGATCATTAAAAGGTCCAGTATGCATTTGATTTGCACAACAGCTGAAGCAGCTGCTACATTTTTTAAACTGTGAAGGAGGTTCAGGGTGGTCTGCTCGTCTCTTCTTCCTTCTTATCTCACTCTGGAGATGTTCTGGAAACTGAAGAAAATCCAACAAACCTTTCAACCCACTTTTGATAAGTCCGCAGTGTTACTATTCTATCAATGTTTTGGACGTTTTCCTGTTAATGTATAACACATTCTGTTATGTTAAAAATGAGTCAGAATCAGCAATTTAAAACACTTAAACTCATTCAAATTTGGCTATTCTGAATGATGACAGGTTGTAATAACGTTTTACAATATTTGGTCTGAACTCCAGATAATGTAGCCCATTTTCCCCCTATGTGAAGAAAAAAACAAAAACAAAGGGGGAACAAAAGCGAAAAAACAGACATGGACCAGGAACTGTGGTACGTCTCCTGCCTCCCTTCCTGTTTATCGGGACAACAGACAACAAACTCACACATTTCCTTTCCGACTGAGCTGGTGCGCATTAACAGAGCCTGGTACCAGGTTGTTAAACAGCCCCACCCTCCAGAATCAAACGTCATCTGCGGCCATGCTTCCACTTGCAATTTTCCACTTAACGGTTAATATCCAGCCTGCTTATTTTCCAATGAGTTGCACTGATGTATTATTGTAATTGCTTATGGAGCAACACATTGCCTCGCCAGGGAAAACAGTCCGAGGTCAAAAGATCAAACAGCACGGACTGTTTTGAACAGAACCCAGTCTATAATAATAAGGCACTATGTATCCGCTATCAGGGTCCCAGAATGGGGGCAGCTGGGCGGATTCTCTCAGAGTCTGTCTATTCCCAGAGCAAACTGAACAAACACTCGACAGGGTGGTCCCCTGCACATCTGTTTAATTCAGACCTGTGGGAGTCCTGCACTTTGTGTAATCAAACCTGCTCTTGTAGTGCTGTCAGAAAGACAACACTAAGGTCACTCAAACATGTGTTCATGTGATTTTACGCAGCATAAATATTGGTTAATGTGTCTAAAAGTAGACATCTAAAGAGCATGTCATGTCGAGCATTTATTTTTAAATGGAAACCACGTAGTTCAGCAATTCGCTTTCAGACTTCAGTTAATACATTATTCTTCACAATACCTAATGGAGTTGCTCATTTCGAAGCATCCTCTCCGAGTACATACGTTTTTTGCACCAACTTTCGTCGAATATAAAACTTTAGCAGCTTTGAGTAAATGTCTCTACCAGCACCAGAGAATTAAGCGACTAAAATGTAATTTCATGCAGTGCAGATCAAGATGTGTGAGACTGGACGGTGCGCATCTGTCACCATCAGTGTTCATGTTTTGGCATAAATTTGCCCTTAGACTTAGGCAATTCTGTTTTGCCAAGTTAGGGCAAAAAGTTAAATTTTGGTCTCAAATGAACAAAGTATATATATATATATAATATATATATATATATATATATACTGTATATATAGTATAGCCTATATTCTTTTCCTTCAATTACATTTTGTGCTGCTTTGCGTTGGTCTGTCATGTAAAACCTCAAGTTGCATTTAGTGTTTTTACAAGACACTGTGTAAAAAATTTATGTATAACCAGAAAGGTTCATTGCATTTTTAATGCCTTCAAACTGAGCCGTTATTGAGCAACATGTTGCTTTGTTTGGCTTACATTTATTAAGATTCACGCTTCCCCGAAGAAAAAGGTTGCTTTCATCCGTTAACATCTAAGGTATTTCAGAATAAGTTTAATGAGTTGAGTAACCTGGCCCCCGGTGTAGAAATTGTTTAGTCAGAGAACAAGCCTCAATCTGAAAGAATGCTTCACATTTTCGAAATTCTTTTACAGGAAAAGCTAATAAATATTTGTCTGGTACAGGTAAATGTGAGAGAAAAAAAAAGCTGATGCATCTCATGGTGTTCATCAATGCATGTTTCTTTGAGTACACACCCTGACACACAGCTGCAGCTTCCAAGAATAAGGAGGTTAACAAGAGCAGTAAAGCCTGAGGGCAGAGCACATTGACGCATTTCCATCCTGCCTGTGTCTCTTTGAGGGCCAAGAGAAACAGACTGAATGATTGAGTGTCTAATTGACAACTTTCTCAGTACAGGCTTGTGGATCAACAACTTGTATTTCTTTTTCTTGCAAAAGTAAAATTGCGCATATACGAGAAGTCTCTCGTTTTCCTTTAATTTCGAAGAGTTTTAGAAGCAAACATGAGTGAAATGGCTCCATAAACGTAATTAAATGACCCGCGATAATCCTGTGACTCCAGGCATCTGTGCCATGGTCTCTAGTTACAGTTTTGTTTACTATATTTAAACTGGAGCAGATTGAGACTTGGAGCTTGACAGGGTTATGAAATATGCAGGAAAACGTGTCTGACAGAAGAATCCAAGCAATCGTTATTTATTCCAAACCACTGTGTTAATAAAACATGCCCACAAATGAACTTAAAATCTGGTTTCTTCAATAAGTATACATTTATTTATTGCATCCAATTCATGCACAAGGTCTCTTCTACATTCTTTGTTAGTGTGAAAAACTCTCTCTACAAAAAAATAAGCATGGCACGGTAACTAGCATCACGGTATAATTAGGCTTTAAAAAGTAAGTTTTTTCAAAAATGTCTAAGGTAAAGCTGTTAAAACTAGAATTGAATGAAGATTTTGCTCTAATTTTATCAGTTAAAACATTGAAGGGAATCTATATATACACAAAACTTATTTTCCATCTGAAACTAAATAACGTGACAAAATTCATTTGGGCCGACTTTTAGTATTCCGCATAACTTTTATCGGCAAAAGGAAACTTATCTAATATTTTAAATTACAATTAGCAATTTGCTTAGCATACGTTTAACCTTTTTGTTAATTTTTTATATTCTATTTTGAGCCATCATCAGTCAAGCTCACTGTCTAAATGTTTTAAAGAAGTGCTAAAAACCTCCAATCAACCATCAGCATGCCAGCGATGACAGAAACATGCCATGCTGCACCACAGTAAACACTGAGCAGTATGCAGCAGCGCTGCTCTCTGTTGCTGTCGGTTGCCTGGATACATCACAAACACGGTTTTCATCCTGTCTGCATGTTTACCGATTGTGTAAACATATCAAACAGAAGCACTGCGCCTTTCGTATCAGCAGTCCCAGGCACTATCCTGACAGTAGGAGTTCACCGTCTGCCATTTCTTTGTGCCTCATTGTGCATGAAAGAACGATAACTCCTGTCATGTACTTTTGTCTTTAGCTGCAGAGTCTCATATCTGCTTAAATAATGCCTGAAGCCCTCCATTGTATTGTTTTTTTCCACTTTGCTTTACTTTCAGCTACCAGTATACATCTGACTAAGACGGTCGGGAGTCTGTGGGGCTCTGAATAGTGGCCTCTACTTCACCCTGTAAACTGTAGCTTATTGGATGTGGTGATATATTTGAGAATGCATGCAGATAAAATCCAGAACCTTTCAGGAGCTGAAGGTTTGAGATCAAGTAAAACAGGTTTAAAAATGTCAGGAAAAAAAAAAGACAGAATTGTTGAATTATGTTGTTTCCACAGACTATCTGTGATTTATTTTTAGCTGGAAGAATCTGAAACATTCAGAAACAATAATGAAAATGATATATACAGGAGATAAATGCACGCAGTTCAACCGTGAGGCTCACTCTTTCTAATCCATCATCTTTGAGGTTTTGGATCGAGAAGAAACCAGCCACTGCCTGACTGACACAGTGTTTCACTGCACTCTGCTGCGTGTTTCAAAGACAATAAATAGACAATTATCATACTTTCCTAAGCCCACTTCCCACAGCCATCTGGTGACTGACTAATGGTTAAACAACAAGATTTCCTTGATATTAGAATAAAACGTGCCCATAAACTGGAAACTGCTGCTCATAGCAACAACCAGAATGAAATGGAAGTTTGAAACCTCAAGAAGTCAGTCAGTTCTGCTAAATGAACACAATGTGTACACAGAAACTAGAACATGTCCAAGATGTTCACTAAAAGCTCTTTAAAGTTGTTTTGATGTATGTTTTTACAGACATTTATTTTTAAAAACAGCAAAATGTTTTTTTTATCCGTGAGTTGTAGTTCAAATATTTATCTCTGAAAGTGTTTCAGTGGTATTACTTCTATTTGTAAAAAAAAAAAAAAAAAAAAGATTTTATATTCCATGCAGTTTTTGCATTCTAAACCTACTGACTCACTTTTGTTTCATGTAATGATAACACGTAAAAAAAAAATAAAAATACGAGTCTAAACAGGAAGTACTTACTTTCATTTTCAATGCATTTTGCCCTTTCAGGTCTGTCAAGGTTATTTATTACATAATCTCTTCTTTTGAATACTCCATGCATTTTGGGATAAAGGGAGTTGAATTTAATTTTCTACTAATTCACAACAAAGTTACTCTTTTCCTGTGATGTCTCCATGTTTGAACAGATGATGAAATATCTGCCCACAGATATCAGGTGCCATTTGGTTATTACGTTTTTGTGGATGCATCTTTAAAAAAGACTAAATGCAGGTTTTTTTCATCGTATTGATAAAAGGTCATAAGTTTGTACTAACAAATTGTTCAGGATACTGGTAGTAATGCTGTGGGTTGGACCTATCTCTGAACAAACAGGTTTGTTCCAATGGTCAAACAGCCAAATTAAACACTGCATTGTCCTTCCTGGTTATAATTTCCATACACAGAGCAGCAATGCCAAATGTCATTTCACACTACAGCAAGTACATAGAGCTGCAGATATTATCATTCCGGCACATTTTGTTGGGATTTCGACCACTTCTGCTTGTTCAGACTCAACATGTAATTTGCTATAATTTACTCGCTTCATGAAGTAATGGAATTACAGCAGGACAAGCAGTGGACTTCCTCAGTTCATTTCCTCTCTGATGAAAACATGTTTACCCTACTTTGACTCAGAAACATTTGTCAAACAGACCGAGCTGCTCTGGGCTCTCTCAGATTTTCATATGCATTTTAGTTGAACGTTTATTTGCAAGTTAGTGAAACAAACAAAAAATGACTGTATAACATTGTTACACTTCAAAAATGTTCAGTATTGTGCATGTTTAAAGCCAGTATATGCAATGCAGGAGTTTATATGACATGCGTATGCTAACAAATCTAATTTTAACTAGAGAAATTAATACATATCCAAGAAAAATAAAGTGAGGTTATTTAAACATCAAGTCCCAGCAGTCTCCTTTAAATAAATATTAATGTAAGAGTGTTTCTCTCTAGTCAGATGTTTTGCACTCCTCCTCCAGATGGTTTGGATTCTAAAGTGGCTTTTTAAGGAAGTGCTTGGAGAATGTAAACTATGATAAAGTGACATAACTGGGCGAAACTGTCCCATTAATCATCTCCCAACACTCTCACTCTGCAGAGGTAATGTCAGCAGCCTTATCAGTGATCATCGAAACCATAAATTGCTCACAGAGAGAAGAAAGGATTAACTGTTGATCAGAGGGAAATGTTTATTTCTTTTACCAGTTGAAACTATTTTTTACAACCATCTTGATTTATTCTAAACACTAAATGAAATGCAAGTAACCAAAAACGCAGACCATAATTAAGCACCACTTGTAACAACAAGACCTTTGTTGTTTTGGGGGTAATTCGGCTGTAGTTTACTTGCTCCATGAGACCAGAATTGTTTGATGTTTCATCGTGCATCAGCAACACGCAGCAGATTATACACAGCTGTGGGATGGGACTATTTTCAGACGGTTTTCCCACGACTAAAGCAAAGAGGCTCCTTTTTCCTTTGATGTGGTGATGGAATGGCAGGATGGGCAAAGCAGACAGAGTTTAGCTGTCAACATGTTTTACAGCGAGGAGAATGTGCGTGCTTTGGCTCCATTTGTCTCCGTCTAACACAAGCGATACTTTTCGCTCATTTCAAATATAGCCACCTCAATGATTACTTAACTTAAACTCGAATAACAGCAGTTCACATTATCATCATCAGCAGCATTATGCTGCTTCTCTGTTAAATGCATTTCAACAGACCAGCTTAGAGCTTCTTCACCTTTTCTATTGTGCTGTCAAACTTTGATGCTTCAAAGCAAGCAAATATTTACATCCAACAAAGATAGCCTGACTAAATACAATAACAAGCTTCAAAATGTTTGTTTTTTTTAAGAAAAAAAGGTTTTCCAAACCAACTTGAACATGTTGTGTGACAGGTTCTACTTAAGTTTCTGGGTTGTGGTGGCAATGAAGCCCAGTTGCTTGAATAATTGCTTTTTGATAGAGCCTGGGAGCCAAATATTGATTCTTTGGCCTTAACAATATACAAATTTCAGAAAATAAAAACAAAAGAAATCAGAAAAGTGGCAGAAACCTTTTTACAGTCTTGCCTTAAAAACAACAACAAAATCGATCAATCCTCATGTGCCATTTTCTCTAAATAACATGTATAATAATCTCTGAAGCATCAATGAGCTTCAAGACCTAAAGTTTGCATTCAATAAGGCTTACGGTCTTTGAATATTATATTTTTGGGTAACAAGAAAACAGAGAAGCAGCGTCGAATGTATTTGCAATATGCTAAGCATGGAACGACATGTGGAGACCATTAGTTACAGACTGTAATAACCTAGAATTAAGATTAAGTACTTCATGTCCTTTCTGTGTACCATGTAAGATTCATATACATAACATTGTGGCTTCACAAACACCCACTTTGGAAATGACCTTCTGAAGACCAAAATGGAGCTGAACCTCAAAGTAAATTTGCATTAATCGTGTTTTTTTTTTTGTTTTTTTTACAATTCAAGTATAATGCTGCAATGTGAACTCTTCCCACTCCAACGGGTGATGTTTAGCTTTCCAATCACGCACGAGCATAAATCCAGTTTAAAGCCTTTGCAGACATTTTCTGTAATTACCAAGTAGATGACATGATGCTCAAACGATGTACATAACCAACAAGCTTACTCCTCCGAATCCTTAAAGGACTGCAGAAGCTTTTGCTGAAGTATTTCCTGGTGGGTAGCTTTCAAATACTAATAAAAAACTTATTTGACTAGGTAAAGAATTTTTTTCAATAAACATTTAGATTTCTAATACAGTCTTTCCCCCATATTCATGCATTTTTGTAGAGTTTTCTTGCACTGACATTGGTAACGCTCATTTTGGCACTGCCTTGTTTGCTGTAAATTTGGTTGCATAATCAGTGAGGCAGAGTTTATTTGCTTTTCGTTACATTTTCGATTGTGATGGTGATAACCCTCAATGATAGGAGCTGCACGGCCAGCTGCTGGAGAAGCAGTCAGCTGATTAAGTTGAAAGGGTGCAGAATGCGATGTGCTGTCAGCAGATGGCTTAAACCAGATCTGCATCAAGTAACTACTCCACTCCTTGAAAGATATCTTTTGGACAAGCCAATTCATTTATGTTTTTGTATAAAATACAGAAGTTATTTATTATTTCAATGTGAAATCTTTTTGTTACATTGTCACTGTAATACTGATGTCTTGTGATTTACTCCATGGATGTTTTCTATGTTAGGTCTGCCTCTTATCCCATTCGATACGCTTCCAGCAGCTTTCATTGACAGCCTGTCCATTTCATCTAAAGCTGTAATTTATTCTGTATATTATTGGTTTTACAGCTACAATGCACACAAGCAAAATAAACCGAGAAGGAAAGCGGTCTAAAAATCAAACTTGTATTAAAAAAAAGTGTATTTTATGTGCAACTGTTACCTTTGTAGAGTGAGACTGAGGTTGCCTGTGCAGGCTTTAATCTTGTTCTGAGCCTCAAGGTGATTCATCCCTTCTGAGGAAATCCCATTAATGGAAAGGATGATATCTCCAATGTTCATCCCGGCTTTGACTGCCTTGCCCCCGTCAGTCAGCTGCAGAGAAACAAAAAGCATAAAAATGTAAGGCAGCGTTAGGAAAACCCAGTGGGTCTCAAAAGCTCTTTAGCAAAAGATTGTAGTTTCTCCAATTCCACGCACTATTTCAAACTAAGTACTTTCGTTTTCATTCCTAGAAACACCTTTGAGGAATTCAAGTTATGTAAGCACAGTTTGTTTATTTGTGTCTTGAGACTACTAATCATTACGATCCATTTTCCCTTTCCCGTCTTATCCGATGAGATAAGAATCTTATTCTCCATACAACATTTATTAGATAAGACTGGATTTCCACTCTAAATCCAGTCTTATCTGTACAGATGTTACATTGTTTTATGTAACAATCTGTACATAAAACAACCCACACAAAATTTCATATAAACGCATTACAAAAGAAATCTTATTGAAACCACATGGTCTGAAAGCTTGCAGCTTTTATTTATGAAACGTCTTGGCTATAACGTAAAGAATATTCAGTCTGGAACGAAGCCAGTTCCAGCTCATTGTCCTTTAATTAATCCATTTTTGGAAGTTTGGGTGCTGAAAGTTTAATCTCTCCGAGTTCAACTCTCTTCCTAAATTGAAAAGTTTTTATGCGATCGCACACAAATGTTTTGGGGGTATTTTTATTTGCATGAAGGCATGGAAAATTGTAATTATAATAGTCTGTAAAGAATTTGCATTTAATACGATCAACTAACAAAGCCGTTCTTGAATCAGATAACAGGTTGAGGGTAAACGCAAAGGTAGATAGGGAAGTGAATTTTAGTTCTAAAGCACCTTTCGCAGACTAAAATCAAAATAGAATTTTTTCAGTATTAAAAACTACGTGCTGAAAGAAGTGCACACACCATCTGTAAACACTTCGGACGTCCCGACGAGTTGCCAAAGCAAATGAAAAGCGAGCAAAGCATAACCTTTTACTATGGGCTCCATAAAAACCCAGAAGAGGACAAAGTATCACCTGACGGTTTTCATTATGGAAGCTTCAACAGGGCCTTAAAAGGAGTCTTGCACACAGAAGCGAGAGTTAAGACTGAAGTTTCACCAGATCTTCCATCAATTTCCCCCGTGCTGAGACTTGCATTTCACACATGGGAATAACGTCATAAAATCGTTACGACTGGACAACACCCTTTCAGGTGTGATGACTGATCTGTCATTACACACAAGCACCTCATCAGTCAGTCAGCACTCTCTTAACACACTCAAATCCTGCACTCCTGTGCTGGCTGCCAAAAGGACTCTGTACTCATTATCTTATGTTGTCTTTATTACCTCCATATCTTCATGTCATCCTTCAACATGACAGTAGAATATAACTCAATGTGACAAGACAACTAAATAAACTCTTCAAAGTTCAGAGGAAAGCAGAGGTTTTGGTTATTGTGTCTGTTCACAGAACTCTGATTCAGATATTGAAGTGAACAACAAAAACCTCTGAAAAGTTCTAGTATCTGCCATCTTGAATCTGTTATCTTTGTGCCCACACAGTTGAGTGAAACTATTTATATGAACAAAACTGATAAGGGCAGAGAAACAACAAAACCAAAAAAAAGAGAAGATATCCTCTTTCCTCACTGCTAAAGAATGCATTCAGGTTGGGCAACTCTGACATGTAGCTATTGTCCCATTGTGTTTACTCTCAACTTAACAAAATAGAGGAAAAGAATGGGAAGGGGAATGAAGGAATGAGGAAGTGGGATTCAGAAGACTTTATAGACTTGAAAGTCTGAGCTATGAATAAAAGAAAAGTTTAAAAGTTGAGAAAATAAATTGTAAACACACTTTTCCAAATCAAAACGAGAGTCTGAGAATCTATCAGTACTTTTGTTATGCATTAAAGGCCGAGGTAAAGTCATCTCTCTTCAGGAACTTTGTGCTGCTGTAAAGCCAGTGCTTAGTGAGTTTTGGAAACTCAACCAGGCATAACACCTGTGAAAACCAAAAGTTCTAAAAATGATTATTAATCTGTGAATGTGGGTTGCTTGATTAAAAGTGCCTATGAGTTTCATTAAATGCTTCTAGGAGCCTGTGACTGTGCGTCACGCACGTAATGAGTGAGTGATTTGGTTAAAGCAGAGAGCCTGTCTGCACACTGGGCTTTTGTGAGTGGTATGACCGCACTATAGATGCCCTAGACGTCGGTATGCATACATCAGACTCAGCTTTGGGTTCTGGACTTCCTGCTACCGATCAAGTAACAAGTGAGTGGAAGAAAGCACTTTTCAAGACTTTAAAAAAAAATTATAAAAATGTGGCAGTCTCTGGCACAGATGCTGTCACTTCCTCATTCCTTTGTTCCCCTTCCCATTCTTTTCCTAGTAAAGTAATTGGAATGCTGTGCAATCACACTGACATTTGTACGCTTGAACAGAGCAGATAAAAATACTTCTTGGCTCAATTTCTTAATTCCTTAAGCATTTACATAAAGCACAGACAAACATGTGTTGTCAACAATATTTAATGCTTTAATTTGTGGTGAACAAACTGTATTTTGTACATCCCAACTCCCCCCCACCCAATTGCTCATGTGGACACAAAACAAATAGATGTTGAGTAAGAATCTCCGGCATGTGCAGTCTATAAATATAAATCAAGAGAGGTCTGAGTGAGACTCGTGACAGAAAGCAGATAAGCAATAATCAGTGACATTCACTGCTCTCCAAAGAGAGAAATAACACTGTGTTTTACCAAATCTTATTGGTTTTATTCTACAATTTCACGTCCACCATCAGAACATATAATAGTTTAAGTCTTTGCAACATAAAATGGAAAAGGCCATGTAATGGGTGTGTAAAAATATAATTTAATTACCGGAGTGGTTGATGGCTATGCTTTTTAAATGAATAAGGGTATCTGTCCAGCTGCGTTTACACGAATGGGATTTCAGCCATATTGTAGTGAGGCTGCTGTTTCGTGGTTTCCTTCTCCACACTGGTGAATTTACTGCTGTGGAGTCACTAATAATGACTGGTTCTTTCACTGTGGTTCTGTAAATGCAGTAAGCTGGGAGCTGGTAAAACAAGTCATGTTCTACAGCACAAACTGAGAAGTTATTACAAATCTTACCAACATTGTCCAAAAGGAACTAATGATCATAAAAAAACATACAAGCAAGATGCCAAAACTGTGATCTAATCCTATATGAAAAGATGCCTAAAATACAAAACAGCACTCCATTGGTTCTACATGTACTTCATTGTAACAGTCAAATAAAAAAAAAAAACTTTCTAAGAAAATTCACAATCCACCTTCATTCAATATTTTACTGAACAGCTTAGCTAGCCCAGTGCTTTTAGCTTCACACTTCAACACTACGAAGACACTAACCACCTCCCTTGCTTCTCAGCATGCAGCTTCCTGCCTTCAGTGAAAGTATGGAGTAAGGAGGAGGATTGTTGCTTCACATCTGAGACGTCATGCTACAGGAAGTATCTTGTGGTGGGAGCTGGAAGGCTAGTCAGCTGCATGTCACATCTGTGAAGGACGGAGTTAAGACAGAGAACCTTATATGGAGAAGTCTTGAGTTTAAAGGCCGTGTCATCGCAAACAAGGAAAAGCTCATAGAACATCACTATGTCACAATGCTGCCTGATAGTTTACCTCCGAGTTCATCTAAAGCCACTCAAAACGAAACACATCATAATTAGGCATGAGCCAGTATGAAATTATGACTGTATGACGAGCTAAAAATATTACAGTTTCATGGTATTATAATTCCAGCTCAAAATGGGTTATTTTGTAGTTTCTTTAGGATAATTTGAGGTGAACAGAAAAAGGTGTTTTATGAATTGTGGGCTGACCTTCACTCTTTGACATAACCCATTGCTGCCAGAGCCACCGCTCTCCTAAAAGAGCAATTCGGACCAACGTGAATTTAACCGGAGTCTCAAATTAGTCTTCCACTTAATTCACAAAATACTTTGAGACCCCATGTAGGAAGTTGTAAATATAGATGATTGTTATATATACTTTACTTCTAGGGGAAGCTTAAGTCATTCAGTATTTAAGCAAAAGAATGTTGTAGGAGGATTCTTTATAACAAAGAATATCATACACAATCCTGAGAATCCTCTTCATCTTCAGTCAGAGGCTTTTTTAGAACCACTGTAAGACAGGCCACTACAGGGAATCCTTTCATCCCCAGCCATCATCACCTACAGCAACTCTTTGAATGGAATTGTATAATAATAATAGTGACATCATTTAATTTCCCTTTTATTGTTTGAAATTGAATCATGCCTCAGTATCAGTAATGTTGAAGTACCATGTAGTCAGTTTGTAGTTAAGTTGAACAGTAGCACACAGTGGGGGACAGGTTGTCCAAATAGCACAGGCTCATCTTCTCAAAGCTAAGCATCCCAATTAAGGACATGAACAGAGGTAGACAAACTGTTGTCATGGTTTGATCCCAGTCCGTTACTACATCAATCTGGCGGCTAGAAAACCTGAGATGCCAGGAAAACCTTAAAGGACCTCTTAGTCAAATTGCCATGACGACACAAACAAAAACATGTAGCAAAGTACCGACCCTGCACTGAATACTAAACGCTCTTTATAGACAGGTCCAGAAAAGAGCCAGCTGGTTTAGCCTCCTGAGCCAGAAGATATGGAAAAGTTTGAGCCAAGAGGCAGAACTGGATCCCAACTCCATCCTGTTCGGTTTGAAGTGAAACGTTCGACAGCAGCTTTCTGCTACAGTAAGAGAACAACAAAAAAGATACCCAAGGTTCTTCCAAAACATTTTGCTTCGCTCTAAAAAAATCTATTACTATGAACGCCCATCCATATTTTGACAGTGGCACAGAAAAATGCCAAAAGTTGTAGTCAAAGCTCTTCCCGTAAAACAGATCATGAGCTTCAGCATGCAGGGTTTTTTTCCCTAGTCACATTGAAGAAATCATAGAAAAGTTTTAATTTCTCCAAAAAGTTGTCTAAATCAACTTTTTGATTTAGACAGCTTTAGAGTAGATGTGTGTGACAGCACATCTACTCTTTATAGCTCTGCAATATTGCAGGAGGGAGCCTGAAAGCAGATGCCCTCCTAAAAGCTTGAGGCAGACACAGACCAATCATACCGGGATCAAACACAGACTGCAGGGAACAGCTATCCATATGGAACCTGAACGCATCTCAAGGAGCCTGCACAACTGATGGTTAAGGAAAATACAAGTTGCTTCCCAGCTAAGCAGCACAGACCACAGCTTGTCTGTGTGGTTTCCGAAAATGCAGAGTATGTTTCCCCCCCCCCTTTTAACAGCTAGCTTTTATTTGTTTCTAAACCAGCAGTTATGGTCAAGTCCAAATAGCCAACATGATCAAGAAGCCAAATAAGATATTAGGTTTTGAGTCGCAATATTTTCTTCAACGGAAGGCATTTTACCTAGGCCTATGTTTTTGGGGTAGTGTTTTTATATTGCATTAAAATTTTAAACCTTTTCCCTGAACCAGTTCTCAACCTGCCAAGAAGCGAGAAATAAAACAAATTCAAATAAACAGACACTTTAAGTGTATACTTCTTTTACTATAAGCAAGAACATTTCTAG
Source organism: Poecilia picta (assembly GCA_033032245.1). Taxonomy (NCBI): domain Eukaryota; kingdom Metazoa; phylum Chordata; class Actinopteri; order Cyprinodontiformes; family Poeciliidae; genus Poecilia; species Poecilia picta. The sequence continues at coordinate 14,585,618 of CM065364.1, read as the reverse complement.
TACAAAATGCTTCCTAGAATAAGTTTCCGCAGTATTTCATGGTGGTTTATAGAGGTCTGTCGAGTCTGCGGAGAGGAAATTAAACTGCAGTTTTGGCCACCGTCTCGTGTGCTGGATTTAAGAGTTTCAGAAAAATGTCTGAGAAGAATAATGGTTGGTGAGTGAAGGGGCTGTTTAAAGGCAGATCAAAGAGAGCAGTAAAAGACTGCTGCAAACAAAATTAAACTAACAATACTCCCAGACAGGGCAAGTGTCCCAATTAATGTTGGAATATCTTTGAGAGGAGTTTGGTCTAAAAAGCTTAAAAATATCGTAATAATCAAAATTAACACCTTAAAAAAAGTATATTAAATTTATGCAAAATCTTAATGCAATTTCTATGGCCTAATTTCTATCCAGATAGAGTGGAATCAACTTTGTCATAATAAAAACATAGTGGCTAAAAGCAGTTCTTTACTGCAAAGCTTCCTGCAGAGACCAACCTAAAATTAGCCTGTCTGTTTTCAGAAAGTATTACAAGCCCTTATAACAGCAAATAAAGAGAAAATAAAAAGAAACAGGCCCAACAGACAAAGAAATAGATTCAGTGCTGTTCCTCTAGCATACGTATTCCAAGGGAGAATAAAAAGCATTTTGTGCGTATTTTCCAGCTGTGGAAAACAGTCAACAGGGAACTCTGAAAAGAAGAGCAGCAGCCTTGTACTAAATTATCTGGAAGAGTCGCAGGAAAAACAAATAGTGGCACCCCTCCACCACACACACATGTATATAATTGAGTCCTAGCTGTATAAATCATTCATGAGGTACTGGGTGGTCCTAGTTTGAACAATTAACAGCACTGAATCAAATTTGTTATTCAACAAAACGTCAAATACAATTTTAGTCTGAATATTGTAGTCCAATACATCTGGTATTGGACAACAATGTGAAAGCTGTGCTACAACAGTTTGGTGGATTTTACTCTTATTGCATCTCTTGCAGTCATTAAGAGTTATTTTAAGATCTAAAGCCCAAAGTTCCCTATACGGAAATCCCAATAATTGTCTGTGGTCGTCCTGCGACCAGCCTTATACTTTGTTCATAACCGTTGGACCACTTACATATGCTAGACATATGTAAAGTCAAGTCATTGCATCATTACTCTATGGCAGCGTCATTTATCAGAGCAAGTTCAAGCTCGGATGTGTTGTGAACAGACGCATACTCCTCAACATGGTAAGTATATTTAACATCTCTAATGAACCTTGAAACAAGCTTGAGGTCAACACAGTTTTCTACCTCACCAACTGAATGAAGGGATTAAAGGAGCAGCTAAACTTTTTGCAGATGTTTGTAAATGTGTCTTGTCCACCAACTGTGACGGATCGTTTCCAATAATGCTCACCATGTCTAAATTGAGATTAAATTATATATCATACCACCACACAGTCAGGACACAAACCAGCCACCAAATTATAAACCAAGGATAGATTCATTAGATATTTTTGAAATAAAATACAGGCTAGTAATAAGGCATGATGAGTGGCGCAATGCTTTACTTGAAATCCTCGACTGTAGCCGGTTGTAGACACTACACAAATTAAGCAGAGTTGCACAATATCCTGCAACCCTGCCACCCTTCTTTTACAGATATTTTATTTGTCTTTCCAATCTTTGAATAATCTTGCGTCGCCCTACCTCTCCGAGCTTTCACAATGACTGTTCACTATGCTGCTCAAAAGAGCAACTTCACCTGTATGTGAATGTCAGACAGACCTCTTTGCCGTTTTTCTTTAGATCACCTCTGAAAATACATTTTTATTCTTAGACCTTCGACCCACCACAATTGAGCTATTTTTATTTGTTAGAGTTGCTTTATAGTATCTTTTTCTGTCTTCTTTTATTGCTTATACTAGCATAGAATATTTGTTCAGTACTTTGGTCAGAAGTGTTGTTCTTAAACTGCATAAATAAAGTTGGCTTGGCTTCTACTTCTAAATATAAGTTTTTTAAGTTGTCCAAAGAATTGAAAAACACAATGTTTAAATATTTTTAAAACACAAAATGACTCATGTTTAGACTGATGGCTGCATGTAATTGTCAGGACATTAACAGACTCACCTGTAACTTGTTTTTTCCTGCTGTACTAGTGTTGTTGAGGAAACTCTGCTATCAGACAAGCTTCTAAATGAGGACGTGCTTCACGCTTCATTCATCAGCTGCTTTCATACTGACAAGAGGTCCACTGACAACATAATGTCCTGCATACCAATGATTATCATGGTAGCGAGCCTTAAAAATAGTGTGGAAAACAGACGCTGGCCTTTCTGTTCTCTTAGAGTGGCTGCGTCTGAACGCCGACGGACACATCGCCAAATTAGAGGCGTAATTTCTTTGCACACATGACACTCAACATTCCGTAACTGATCCTGCCAACAACAAATAAACAGAGGAACTGACCTTGGTCGTGACACTGAGATTAGAGTTTCATAACAGGAAGTAGCGAGACCTGAGTGACTCCCCTCTCATTCTGAAGAACTACACAAAGCACAGTCTGTATGGGTGGAGAACTAAATGGCAACTTTAAAGTTGTATTTGCTGAGCTGCTAAAGTGAACGGAAGGTTTCCTTTTAATTTCTGTAGCAGATGCTGTAACACAATGCTTGAGAAATGTCTCCTCAACCAATATCATAAATTGTGTTATTGTGTATTTTCACGCCAACAAAAAGCCTTCCAGCTGCCAGAACGAAAGGTCAGATTGAAAGGTCCTGGTCAGTCCACTTTGAATTTATGTGGCAGAACGTCCCCAAATAGTTATTACAGAACCACTGTGGCTCTCTAGGGTTACACTCAACTGCTTCCACAGCGCACACCACGTCTCCTGTGTCTCTAATCAGGACAAATACCAGAGAAGAGGGAAGGTCACTTATCCCTCAGTCAAATGACAATAGTCATTAACACCCATTTGGTTAATCAATGAAATATGTGATTCATTTTAGAAATGGACAGATTATGTCTAGATCCTGTTATGCAATGTGATTTTGACAACAATAGGCAGACAGGAGAAGTCAAAAGCCTTGAGCAACAGGCCACAAACTGTTGAATGAGCTGTCCAAATCCAGAAACAAGAGCCACACAAGAGGCAAATGGTCCTTTTGTCAACGATGAAGCAAATGGCAAAACGTGCTTGGGTTACATTCCTTTGAGGTGACCATCTTGAAGTGAAGGGGACGTTTGCGTGTGTGTGTGTGTGTCCATCCCCTACTCACCCGTGAGATGGTGAGGGGCAGGCAGAAGTCCTTCCCTCCTTGCAGTCTAAAGCCCCAGGGGGCGGGGCCAGCCAGGGAGACACTGTAGCTGCTGCTCATGATGCACCTAGAAACACACATTTTATCACTTTATTAGGCCTGAATCTAGAATAACAGGGTTTCAAACTTCAATGCATTTCATTGACATCATGTGATTAGCCTAATCAATTTAGAAGATCCAAATCAAAACCCTAGATTTCAACATTCTCTATGAATAAAACACTAAATAAGTGGGTCACACATTAGTGTCCAGCTCCACTGAGTCAATCCTTAGCTAACTTTGAACACCCAGTCTTTTTTTTTAAAAAAAAGGATCGCTCCAAGCTCAGTCAGACCGGATTTTTTAAAAACATTAACTAAATTTATGTCAGACATTTGTCTAATGAATTAATATGCCGAGATTCAATTGAAAACATTTTCACAATACATCTGGCTACATCCTTAGTCACTGTCTTGGTTGTAGGTTAGTGTAGTCAAAGGGTCAAAACAGATGAACAGAAAACAGCCTCAGCAGCCAGTCACATTGTCACATTGGTGGAAAGTCATAAAGTCTCATTTGGTCTCCTCCAATTAGACGGCGTTCTCCTATGTACCAGCCATGGCTTGTGGTAAACTTTAAAGGAGGGCTTCTTACAGTTTTCCTCCCAATGTTCCTCTGAAAATGCCGTATTTGTGGAGTTAACCACCAGTGGTTATTCTGTTAACATTTTTTGAATTGTTGCAGCTCCTACACAGTTACCAAGCTTCTCTGTATAATGATCTTCTTGGTCAACTTGTCCGTTTATAACAGCTATGCTTTAGTAGGCTTGCAGTTGAATTTTCTTAAATTTAGGAAAAAAGATTGAATAGTTCTTTATTGCATGTGTCCCCAAGATGGGATTTTGATTTACAACCAACTTGTCCAGTACTTCATCCCTGGGCTGTCTCCTGTGCTCCTCAGTGTCCACGATGTTTGTTTACTTATGTTTTCCCAGAAGTCTGCAGAGCTATTTTTATAATGCCATCAAATTTTTGATAGATGAATTCTGGATTCAATTAGTGTAAGGTCTTACTTTTTTTTCCTCCTTTTCATTTAAAACAATTGGAAACCACAAACCAGACTCCTTTTACGTCATAATCATGCACTTTATTTTGCTGATCTACCAGTTAAATCCTTTTAAAATGCCTTGTTTGCAGATTTAATTTGGCAAAAGTTTAAAAAGGGGTGTGAATACGTTTGCAAGGCACTATACAGACTAAATCCATTTAAGAGCAGAAATAAGGATGAGAAAACTAAACCTGTTTTTTATATTTTGTCAACAAGATTCAAATGTCAGACTCAGCCGTTTTAGAGCAGGTTTAAGTTGCTTAACAAGGAAAACTATCGGCACGAAGAGTGAAAGTGATTCTGCAACAGGTTGTGGCCAGCTTATATTTTGAAATAAACAGATTGACACCAAGGGAAAAAAAAAAAAGAGGATGAATGTTTAACACTTTGTGGAAATTATCAAATAATGCTGACCGACATATCCAGCTGAATGAGAATGTAAGGCTTGAAATAACTAGTACAAATTGCGGGGGGAAAAAAGACCATCTCAATCAGTATTTTAAAGCCATTTGTTGAGCACATTATGTCAGCAATCTGTCACCAAGTGTTCTGCATGAGACAAGCAGCCTTTCTTCACGGGAAAAACAAGGGAAGCTACTTGTATACCTGCTTATTAAGAATAAAAGACCAACGCTGTTTTGAACATAATTCAAACCAAGTGTAATCATGCCAACATTACACTCAGAGGGTAAAAAAAACAACCAAAACCAAGGCAAGTAAGGCATTCTGAAAATTATGAGCTGTGAAGGAAAGGTATCATTACTCCAGTCAAGCGGGCGACATCTTGAATTTCATCTTTCCGTTTCACACACAAACTCAGAGCTCAGCTTTAGAGCTCAAGAGACAAGACAATATGTCTTCCATGCATTCATATTTAGCCAACCCCCGCCTTTGTTAATCACAAGGAGCAAAGAGACAAGATGTCGTTGCTCGCACCGCTGCTGCGGCGCTGGACCTGCGCGAGAAAGAAGTGAAGTTGAGACACACCCTTGATAGCGAGGGACTTGTTAGAACTCAGATTTCACTGGTAACTCAAAGTTGTGCAAGGATTCCAAGAATTACTATAAGTCTAAACACACCTCAGTTGCTCCTTATTCTCAAATTCATGTGTGCAAATATATTAACAATGCCTCAATTAGAAATTAAAAACGACAGGAAGGCAGCAAGATACATGCGAGCGTAAAAATATTTCATGCACCATTAAGCTTCACTGTCTAATGCCCGCCTGTTATGCATTCCTTATTAACCCATTAAGAACATCACTGAAGCTTTAAATAATTTATTTAAAGCAAGACTGAGGTACTAAGTGGTGGTTAAATTTTGACAGCTTGGTAAAACCTTTGCCCCAATCGAACAGAAAGGTTGTACGCAGACACCAAAACCAAAACATCAAACACCACGTGCTCTATGGTATGTTTACAATACTTGAAGAAGAAACTCTCTTCTCAGTTTTATTCAGTCAGTAAAAGTGGTTTCTTGAGCTAGAACAGGTGACTTAATGTTTCATTTTATTCAAAAAATTATATATGTAATCCCCAGAAACACAGCTGGGTTATAAGATGACATGCCTTTTTTTCCCAGTGAATATTTCACGAGTAAAATGTTTTATCATCCTAAAGGAATGCCTTTATGAAGCTGCCAGTCAGGCTGCCTCTGGGACAAAGCACCACCTGCTGCAGCCCGTCACCTGGGTTTGTTGTACCAGAAGCATAGCAAATCAGGGAGCCTGTTTTCACACGATCTTCCATTCAAGCCTGAAGGAGAACAAGTGGATATGGGGAAAGGAGACGTAAAAGGGAGTAGAAATGGGGAAGGAAAGGATTAAAACTACATCTGAAAGTGACAGGGTAGCTGAACACCTGATGTCATACACTGTTTCCCCAAACCGTTACCTGGCAACAAACTTGAGTTTTTTCCCATTAAAACACAATTCATCCTAATATCACCATATAGTTTTACAATCTTCATGTCAGAAGTGAAGCTGTCTTTTCGGGAGCATGGGAAATGTTGTTGAACTTCCTTTAATTTTAAATCAAACAAATGACGATGACAAAAAAAAAATGGAGAACTAAAGTAGAATGAAAAATGACAGAGCAGGCCAACAAAGGTACCAAACCTGCTAGTTGATTAAAAATGTCAAAGACTGTTTTCAGTCCTTCCTTTCCTTCGTGGAGTAAAACTGCCATAAAGCCAGAAACATCTATGCCCAAGCAAATAATATGGAGTCCCGTTACCACACAAAAATCTGTAAATACTGAATCACTAAATGGGGAATTCGGTGTACGTGAAATAAGATGTATATATAAGCTTGTCTTTATAAAAAGCACAAGCAGTAATCCATCAGTTCACCACTTTCTCAAGTTACAGCGCCATTTCTGAGGTTTCTTCATCCAAGTTGTGATTGCACCACATGTCTGTGTTCAGCAGACTAAAATGAAGAGAAATGTAAAGAAGAAGTCATAGTTCAGAAAAAACGAACTTGGAAGCCATCCTTCACATTGTCAAATGTTTTGTTTACCTTCTCATTTAAGGACTGACCTATGAACCACCAATGCTGACAAACAGCTGATGCTCTGAGGCCTTTGAGTTCATATTCTTAATGTACAACCCTTTGGGAAAACAGGACTCTGAACTGCTCAGGCTTGCATATTTTTGGAGTATTTACTTTCACAGTCAAATGAATCGACTCATTCTGAAGTGGCGAGATTTGAATCACGAATCCGGTCATGACAGACGCACACATATCAATAGCATTACCTAATAAGGAGAGAACAAAGATCGGCCCCATCTTCATGCCCCTGCTTGTTTTGCAATCTCTAATGATATCATGCATAGACATGAGCAGACACACCTCTCAGTGTTTTCGCACAGATGAAAAACAGTCGAGATGTGCATCAGAATTTCTCAGTAACATTCACATCGACACATCTGCAAGTTTGAAAGAGAATTCCCCTTTTGGGCCTTATCTGTCAAGCTCCTATCGTGTTGGCACCACTGCAAAGCATTTCATCGCCTTTTCCCAGATATTAGCTCAGACATTTAAATGGCTCTGAGCTGAATGGCAGGCAGAGCATTTAAATAGCTTGAAAAATGTTTTTTCCTCAAGTGTCTGACTGTAAAGTAAATAACACATGCTGATAGGAACAGCTTGATTTTTTTGCAGAATATCTCAACTCCTTAATGAGTTTAAAATTAGGTTATTTTGGAGACGGGGCTGAAGGGTTGAGGGATGTATAAATGCCATTAGGGTGCCTTTTCACATTCTTTCATGTTGCAAAAAACAAACACCAATTTGATTAATTTCAATATTTTCAGGTCAGATATCCAGGGCAGCAATCAGTCACATAGTCCACAAATCTGACAGTGAGACTTGAAAGAGCAACAAGAACCCCTATGTTGAAAAAACCTCATGTGTAGTCTCATGTGAAGTTTACCACAAGGATGACACTGCATATTAAAGAAGGTTTCATGGTCAGAGAAAACCAAACCTAAGCGGTGGTGGTGGTGGTGTCATCGTGGTATGGGAATGCTATTCTGCAGTAGCAACCAATGTAGAGCCTCCTCCTGAAACCCTGTGAAATATGCCTGATGTCTGAAACCTGAATTTCAGATGACAAATCTCACACACACCGTGTGTGAAAAGACTTAACAGTGGACAGTAACTTTGTCCACCTCGACAACAATCCTACAGCGAAAGTTACAATGTCAGGGTTTAGATGAAGGCATATCCAGGACGTCCCTGTCAAAATCCAAATCTAAATCCAACTACAAATCTGTGGAAAGACTTTAAAATGGATGACAAATTAGAAATGGGCACACCCAATAACATTCGTATGTTTATGTCCAATTTTCTTTTTGTTTCTCACATAAAATACTTTAAAAGAGTCTCTAAAGGTCCAAGGGTCATAAAAGCCTTTTACAAGGCAATGCAAGTTCCCTAATATTAGGCCAGTACAGTAAATTTTGTAATAAAATGAACCACCACCCCTGCAAACAAAGCTGCATTTCAACTGGAAAAGCCTTTTCTTTAATGATAATTAAACACGGGTCACCTGAACTGAATGCAGGAGCCGCTCCCCTTCATGACCCCAGCTGCATGCGTCACACCACGATTGTGTCAAACCATGTTTTCTTCATGCCTTATTCAAAAGAAAGAATGTCTCCAAGTTTTGATGAGCACAGTGTGTGAGATTTGTCATGTGAAGTTCAGGTTTCAGACTTAGGGCTTATTTCACAAGGCTCTGCAGCGAGATATTGACTGAGTGGCCTTGGATTTACTGCACCTTATCGCAGCACTTTCACTGAAAACACAAGAATCTCTTTGACTTCACTTGAAATGCTAAAATACGTTATAACAGAGCTCAATAAATTAAAATTAAGTCACACTCCTGATAGGAACATCCAATGTAGAATTTAACAATGAAACGTCTTGCCCAATCCTAGATATTTTTAAATATCCATGTCTTACTATTGACATTGCTAGCTAACACACGTTATTTATTTATAGAGAAACAACTACACTGAGGATAATCAATAATGTAGTCAGCCATGTGTTCAGTTGGAGAAGGTGCAGGACCGCACTGATAAAACGCATGGCTAAGATTATTACAGCTCTCCTAGATTAAACTGAAACACAAACATATCCGACCCAAAACAGATAATAACCTGTTTGTTATTTAAAAGTTTTATTTTTACAAACATGTGATTTTGAAAGTTCAGATGAAGTTCTGAATTGCAGCTGCGTAGCGGGGAACCAAAAGTTGCAAAAAAAAAAAATAATAATGACGCAAATAAAAAAAAAATACTAACATTGTGCTCACCTTACCTCGAGGAACCCGGGTTTGCGTTAAAGAGACGGGAGCGACTTCTGCCCGTCGATTCTCAGCCTCCCAAGAAATGAAGTGAGTGGAACTGAAACTTCCGCCTTTAAACCAGCCCTTCGGACGGGCGTGGAGGAGGGTCTGCTAGCTGCACCAGCTCTCTGAGGCTGGGGGCAGCACGACCGCAGGCAGACAGGCAGACAGAGGCTTGTCCTCAAGGTGGGACAGGAACAAAGCGCACTGGCTGACCTGCACGAGGCAAAGCTAAGCGCGGAAAGTAACTTTAGAAACATGTAGCGGAGGCTTTAGCTTCGCTGTTGTAGTGTGACTTTTTTCTCATTAACGAGAAAAAAACAAACAAACAGTGTTCGGTTGCTTGGGGGATTATCTTTTGACTATTTGACTAAAGTTGCAGTAGGCTATGTGTCGTTTACAAAATATGTTAAATATCTTTTTTTCCATATTTGCCCAAACTGTCACTATTTTGTGGTAGTGTAATAGAGAGAGAGAGATAATCTGTGAAAAGTTCTATCTCTTCCACCTCCTTCCTGAGCTTCTATTGCCATCTGACGAAACGCACACGCCAACCAATCAGAGCCAGGAGGAAGGTCCTAGTGCTGTCAATCAGTGCTGCCCAGTGTGCTAATGGTGGAAACACAACTCACGGTCCAGGAAAACCATTAATCTGGTGGCTATGCTGACAAGCCTTAGCACTGTGCTGTGGTACATCACCTGCACCACAACAAAGAGCAAAGGGAGGAGGGTGAGCAGCAAGTACACAAGAGTGATTGACAGAATTAAGACTCTCCCCCTGGCTCTGATTGGTTGTTCTTGACTGAATGGTGCATTTCTGCAGTTAGTGGGAACACTGGGAGAAGGCAGAGGAGCTTGACTTTTTCACAGTCTAGCTGTCTTATACTGTCAAGACATAATAATCATTTTAATAAATATATTTAAAAAATAACAGATTTTTATAGAAGTTACACACTGCAGCTTTAAGTTTGATAACAGTGTTTAGAGTGTAAAGACTATGAAATATATAGGCACCTATCATTTCTTTAATAGTGTATGGATTTTAAAATTCCAGTGGTTGATGTAACAGGGCTGGTTCAAGGCTGCATGGAGCTTCAGGGTCCCTCTTCCTGCTAAGAACATCACCATGGACAGTGTTTCAATACCAGTTTGGTGGAATTTGGGGGAGGAGCCCAAGATTAACTGGCCATGCTTAAAAACAATCACTGATAATTGGTGATATTTGCTGAGATGTATGTGTGAAAAAAATTTACTCAAACACAAAGATTAAGCTTATAGCATCATATTGTCGATGTGGTAAGACAGCAGTTAATCTCTGAAAATCATTTTTTACACTTTTACAAAGTGATTTGTGTGGATTCCTTTTAATCTCAAATCCGCATGTGTGGCATTTTAAAATCCTTTAATTTATTTTTGCAGAAACTGTTAGGTCAAATTTGATAGTGTTTTCATTTTCAATAAGCAAATGTTAAAATCTACACTAAGCCCTATGTTAAAATGTAAGCATTTATGGAGGGTTGAAAGTCTAAGCAGCTTCTAAGCAGCTGCTTAGGTCTATTATGCCTTGGGCCAGCTCTGCAGCCATCCATCCGGTTTCCCTCCATTCATTTTGTGTTTTTTGTCTGTTAAATATTTCAAGCATGACCACAATAGAAACATTTTGTATTTACACTTTCAAAATTTTCTAAAAATTAATTCAAATTGTAAACTTTTGTAGGTACCATACTATTATAATTTTATGTATACAATCCTTAGGTAAAATCTGTCATCAAGTTTCAGTACATAGAAAATCTGGTGATTAAAAAAAACTAAGGAAGATGTGATTTGAAGGAATTAAAATCCCTCAATCTTTTCTTGATTTGCTTTGACCAGATACCGGCATGTCTAACGCTGAATGTTATTTTTTTCCAGATTCTTTAAATCTGAAAGTGCTTTCAAACAGCATGTTTTTGAAAGCATTTCGTTTTGTGTTTGGCAATCAGGGTTGAAAACATAATTTCATGCATTAATAATCTAACCTGCATTATCAGTCATATAATTGTGTTTGTCACATCAAATTGTTTGGATTTGACAGGTGAAATCCAGATTACTATATCTCATCTTTTACATGATTCTTCTTCTTATTTTTAGTTCATATTCTGGAGTAAGATCCATGTCATTTTTGCAAAGAATTGTATTATCAGAAGGTCAGGCTTAAGTGCATCTCACCATTAGAGCACTGTTTCAGTATCCATAAAAGACTGTTACCCACATATTCTTGTCATTTAGAAGATAATGTTAACTCATTTTGACTTTCTCCCTCCCTAGTATCTCCCGTTGTATTGATGGTAAATGGCTTTGTACTTGTATAGCGCCTTATGAAGCCCAAAGCGCTTCACTCATTCTTGCACTCTGATGGTGGCAAGCTACTGGATAGTAGCCACAGCTGCTCTGGGGTAGCCTGACAGAAGCGATGTTTGACGTTGTAAATGAAAACCATCTTATTAATGTTATTCTTTATTTTTCAATTTTTGCCTCGGGATATTTTTATGCCTGCACTAGAATTGCTCATTTGAAAATACTTGTTGGCATTTTGCTTAAAGGAAGGGTAGACTCTATAGAGAGTCTAACTTTCACACATTGTTATGGAAGAAGTATTTAAAACTCTGACGAAGAGTTGGCATTCTCTGCTGCATCTGTGCACAGTGAAGTCATGCTTTCCAGTAAATACCTCATTGCAGAAGTCAGACACGACGTATGCCATCCTCTCCGTGCAACGTGCTCCACTGTCAGCAGACTGATGCCTTTCATAAGGTGAAACAATGTGACTGCAAGTATCAGTAGTTTCGAATAAATCCAGTTCCACACAGTCTTCAAGAACTTATCTTATGAGTCATGTTGGTATGGTATGAAGACTTTGTTTTAGCACAAAAAGCTGTTAAATATTCCATGTGTTGTTTTGGTAAAAATGTTTGAATGTCTCTAAATGTAGAGTTGAAACTAAATATCTATATATCATGGTGTGAAAAAATGTTTTCCCACTTCCTGATTTTAAGCATTTGAGAACATCAAACTAATTTAAATATTAGCCAAAGAGCACACAAGTAAACACAAAATGCAATTTTAAACGAAGGTGTTTATTATTACACGCGGGGGAAAAAAACCCTGTGGGGAAAAAGTGATTGTCACCTAAACCTAATAACTGGTTGGGTGAACCTTTACTCGTAAAATTGCAATTATGTGTTTGTGACGACTTGTAAAGAGTGTTTTATAGAACTTTATCACTTTCATCTTTGCAGAATTGTTCTAACTCAGCCACATTGTTAGAGTTAGAGGAACAGCTTTTTAAGGTACACGCAGCATCTCAATAGGATTAAGGACAGGACTTTGACTAGGCCACTTCAGAGTCGTCATTTTGTTTTTCTTCAGACTTTCAGAGGTGGAAATTGTGGTCTGCTTTGGATCATTGTCCTGCTGCAGAACCAAAGTTTGTTTCCACTTGAGTTAAAATGACTATTTGCAAAGGTTTTCAGGGACAATATGTTTTGGATAAATATCATTTGGTCAAATGAAACTAAAATTGAAGTCTTTATATTTGGAAGGAAACATGAGAAATTAGAAAACTATAGACTGTAACAATTGTGAATAGGAGAATAGGAGAGGCAGCAGGAAAAATCGCTCTCCCATTAGTCTGACATTCAGCAAATAGTGATTAAAAATTATTAGCCTAATTTAATGTCAGACAGTCAGAAATGTTTTTACATTTTTACACACTGTGTGTAAATAAAATTTGGGTTTAAATTTACTTGCTGCTCTGCTGATGTTTCTGTGTCAGTGACAGTGTTGACATGCCCTCTAGTGGCCAAAATGATCCTCACAATTCCTATAAATGTGATACATTCAGCTATTTATAGAATTTTATAGCTTGGACTATAAAGTTTCTGGCCTCTTGCCAACAAACATACCTGTATGAAATCTTCATTACATTTCTTGTTTCACAAAAACTAAAAGTGGAATGACCAGAATGTTATGAAAGACATTTGTGAGAATGTGCCTGGAGATTTACTGGAAGTCCAGCAGCTAAATCCCTCTGTGTAATTCTTTTGAATCACTCAGCTGCACAAGGTATTCATCTGAGGATCTGTTACATGCCTTCAGATTATTATACCTAAATGAGCAAGCACTCTGTCTTGGTTTTAATGTAGAAATAGTATAGTATAATGTATTATATGCTGCAGAGAAATGAATTCACACTAAATGTTTAAAGTTACAAGTGTCAAAATGAGTAAACTTTATATGAAATAAATATAACTTGAACAAGTTATTTAAAATGTTTGCTGTCCTTTCTTTCTCAAGTTGACCCTAAGCTTCTAGAAACGTTTAATTACCATATCCATGATTCTCCTTTCTCACATGGATAAAACTCTGGTTTACCATTACTTCTTTTTTTCCTTTCTCAAAACTAGGATACGAGAGGACACATCATTCAAGAAAAGCAGATGTGCGTTGATCTTCAGAATATAGCTGCAAGAAATGACCTTTACTAGACCGGCAACAGTTAATTTAAAAAAATAAAAAATACTGAAACAACTAGACCTGTAACAAGACTGACCTCCGAAATTCACAGAGACAGCTGTTGCAGCTTTTCTTGTGTCAGATTGCACATCAGATTTTTCATGTCTTTTTTGATAAGTATGGGAGCTTTCCTTAGACCAGATTTTAGCTATAATCTAAACTAGGAATGTAAGCTTGTTTACAGAATAAATCTTTCCAGATAGGTACAGTTATTGGTTCATTCACATAAATTAGATATTAATATGCTGAAGTATACTGAACTTAGCTCTTTCAAATCAAAATACAAAAATTGCCTCATATTTCTTTCGTTTGTGTTGAGGCTGAACATGGAAAACGCAAAGAAAAAAGTGCATATTTTTACTTTTGTAGTGCACATGATTTCACAAACAAATGACACAAGCCTTTTATGTAAACACACACATAAAAGGATTAAATAAAGTTTTTCACATATCCTAACGAAGGTTGACTTTGCATCTTTGGTGAAAAGAGCTTTACTTGCTGCTCTTCAGTTTAAACGTCTGGAAACGTGGATCAAATCTTTTTGGGATAAGCTGTGTCGAAACTTGTGCTTCAGAAACGTTGCAGTCTTTATTTGCTGATCAGAACAGTCCAGAGGTTGTAAACAAACTATCGGATTCTTCTTGCAGGCTTTGTGCACCATGCTCTCTTGTTATGTAACTGGAGGCTTTTCATTGAGTTGGACCTGACCTCTCAGGGGGAAAAGACATAGATGATTGTCCAAAGTTTCTAGCACCCGTGACCCATCCTTGTTTTTCTCTTTCCGGGGATGCTGTGCCTCAGCGTCTTCACTTTGAAATGCTTTATTCATCGTCCCGCTTTCTCTGTGTTGTTCAGCTTCCAAGGTTCTCCCTCCAAGCTAAGAGCATCTATTCTGTTGATTAACTGATGTGATATACTGACGAAAGATTTTTCTGTGACGTTTTCTCTGGAAAAGCAGGCTGAAACAAAACGCAAAACAAAGAGAGAGAACGTCACTTCTGAAGACGCTTCTGTAGCCGTCAAAATGTAAAATTAGTAGCTACATTGATGAGCACCAACGTTACCTTTTCCTGACTTGCACATTCCTGATCCTTGAACTGTTTAGTTAAAGTGTAACATTCTTTGACCTTCGCAGCAGCAGGGGAATAATCTGTCTTAGCACAACGACTCCGATCCATGGAATCCAGCTCCACATCACTGCAAACCTGCTTGAAATGAGGGGAATGTAAGTTAAGGAAAGCATTTACTAAAATCTTTAAAACCTCAAAAAGTTAATATTCATAAATTTTTCAGTTGACTTTATACAAACTAAACCTAAATGTTTAGTCATAGCTGCTTAATGTGTGGTTTTCATGTTATAAGCATATTAAGCAATTCTTAAATCTTAGAGTCTGTAAATGAGTACTTTCATGTAATTTGCGATTTACAAAAGACTGAATATAAAAGGTCTGCAGCACACAAAATGGTTACGCAGATCAAAGATACTTGAGACAATTAGACCATTAAAACTATTATATATAAAAAAACTCAAAAAATATTAAAGAGCATTAATGATGGTTAATCGGTTCTTGTTACTTTAAGAACAGTTTGAAATAATTCCAAAGAAATAGGATTTAGCATCTTGAGTTCAGACTGATGATTATTCCACGTTGTAGAAGCCAAAATGCTGAATGTTTCTCTTTTGTCATCCAAACGGAAAAAGGGAAACATTTCAAACGAAACAAAAATGCTTTTAGAGTGAAAAGTATAGCCGGTGTTAGATCTTTGTTGGAGAGAATTTAAGTAAGAGGAAGCCAGGCTAAGCAGAGTTTAGTCAAATGAATACTGTATATCGCTGGACACTTAGAGGCCAATAGAAGCTCTTGTGTGCAATGATGAAACGTCTGCAGCCGGTTACAAACCTCAAGGCACAGTGGTAAACAGTATTCAGTGACTGAAGACATTTGGCCAAAGCATTCATATACAGAACGTCTCCATAATCAAGCAGAGATAGGAAATTCCTGAAAGACATTTCTTTCTAGTTTTGAGGGAGAATCAGAATGTGTTGTGGTAACAAAACCTCATCTCCACTCGCAGATTTCAAACCAAATTTGCGATGTGAATTTTAAAAGAGAGCTCTTGATCCAGCATACAGCCCTCTTATGTGCTTGTTTGTGGTTGTTCAATTTGTTTACCTAGGGCAAAAGAGAAATCTATGGTAGCATTCATGAATGCAAGAAAACAAACAAAAAAAACAATTGTTTTTGTTCTATTCACATTAAAAACCAACTTCAAATTGTGTAAACGAGACATTAAAGATATGTGCAGATGTAGTTTACTGAGACTAACATTTCAACACCTTTTACATCCTCATCAAAATCACAAGTGAACCAAGCAGAAAATACAAGCATTGGTGTTATTTTCTGTGGTGTGCATTACGGCTTAATATTAACTGAAACATAATCATTTAAAAAAAAAAGAGAAAAGAAATCTTAGCAGTTATTAGTGTTTCTACACTCTTACTTACAAATAAACAAAAACATTTTATGTGGTAACACTTTATTTGACGGGGTGTGCATAAGACTGATACGACAATATGACACTGTCATAAGCATGACATAATGCCTGGTATGAAGCTGAAGGAGTCTTTCTGAATGTCTGTGACTGTTGTCATGCCATTTTGTAAATAATGACACTTTTAATGCAAAGTTGCTCTAAAGGTTGCATTAAAAGTCAATTAAATGTGCTAACTTTGCATTAAATTGTCATTATTTACAAAATAATACAAAGTTGGCACTTCAATGGACTTTTAATGCAGCTTTAAAAGTCAATTTAATGTGTATAACATTCGGTGTCATTACCTACCGAATGACACTTCGTGACCACAGTCATAAACTTTCATAAAGACTCCTTTATGTTCATGACAGTGTCATGTCAGTCTTATTCACACCCTGTCAAATAAAGTGTTGCCTTTTATGCCAATTTTTTAAATCTCATGTCTAGAGTTATTTCTTTATGAGTTGTTTTCTGTAAAAAAAAAAAAACAGTGTCTGCATGCTGTTCTGTCAATGTAAATAGAATACAAAAGCCTGCAGGGCACATACTCACTGTGTCTGTTGTAGACATGGAGGAAACTCTCTGAAACTGTGATTTGGAGACTGATGACTGATGGCTAAGCACCGAGTCCCTTATGGAGGACTTGCTGTTTGACACTGATATGCAGTTCCTTTTAGGGGTATTGGCCAGGAAGTGTAGACAGGGGACCTTCTCTGCCAGAGTGTCCCTGTTGAAATATTTCCTGATCATTCGCTGAAATAGTTTCCTTTGCATTTAAACCCTTAGCAGTCGCAGCCCGCCCAGTGGCGGGCTGACATCATGCATGTAAAAGGCTTCTGTATAAAAAAAGAAGGCATGAGGAGTGTGCATTTCAAGTCCTGTTGGACACCAGAGACCTCAAACTTTATAAAAGTAGTGGTTTTATATTGATTTTGTTTCATATTTACATCCAAATAAAACCAGAAATATGATCAATCAAGTCCGCCATATTGTTTTGCGCATGTACTGCGCAATCAGGGAATGTTTTATGACCAAAAAGTGAATGAATGCAACCTGAAGTCCATTTTTTCTGATTTTCTCAAACGTACCACATTTCTGAAGCAACCAATCAGAAAGCATTTTCGCCCATTTTGTTTGAGCTGGCAGACCTTGGCTGACAGCCATTTTGTAAATAGTTGAAAGGGGTAGGGGGACAGAGGAGGAAATTAATTCGTGATGGAAACATGTCAAACATTTTGTAAATAGTTGTAAAAAAAAAACATGAGTCTTGTGGTGTTGGAGAGAATTTGTGATGGAGATATTGTGACACATTTTGTAAATAGTTATAAAAATACACCTGAGAAATTGCCCACAATGTGATGTAAAAATACGTACTGAGTTTTTAGCTAAGTTTGTGCACAAGTTCTTAAAATTTACGAAAGAAATTTTCATTTTAGGCTGGAAAAATGGTTTATTCAACATTTTTGTGAATTTCATAGTAAAAATATATATAAAAATTATACTCGGATTTTGATTTTGTGTTTTTTTGGTCCAATGTGATAATGCATTTTGTCAAAATGAAACAAATACTGTAAAATCATGAAGCTTAGGTTGTGCTGAAAATATTGATACCAAATAAGGCAAGGTAAATAGTTTTTATGGTAAAAATATAAGGGTAAATTCAAAATTAGACCAAAACAGCCATTTAGACCCAAGTCTCCTAAGGGATAACAGTTAGCTAATGTGTTGCTACCTGTATCTGGAGTGAGTGATTCCATAGATGAAAGGGTTGTAGATGGCGGATGCTTTCGCAATAACCGCAGGAACGGCTTTGGAGTATGGATTGAGGATGTGTGCATACCTAGAACCCAGTGTGTTGACAAATGTAAGCAGAGATCACACATGCATTTACTGAGATTGAATAGTGTTCGCAAACAAAAGAACTTAGACTATCAAAATAAATATTTCCACCAAAAGGTGAAGGTTTTATATTTACCCAGCCCAGGCGATGAGAGTGACACACGCATAGGGTGACCAGGAAAGTACGAACACTATGATCACCACAAAGGCAATCTTTGCCAACTTCCACTCAGTCCTGATAGACTGCTGTTGGATCAGGGTCGACTTTCTCACCTGAGAGCCCAGCTGCTCAACATCTCTGAACATTTAAAACAGGAAAGGTGCAGATTAATACACCACGAAATCCAAAAAGAGCATGAAACAATATGAATACGTTCAACAAAAAAAATGTACACTAGAATGGTGATACACAACATACCTCATACCTTTATTTGCAACCCTTGTATAAAAGCCTAAGCATAAGAGCCACAATTAGAAAATTGCTGCTAACGTCTTCACAGCAGCCATATTTGTCTCAGCTCCAGCTGTTTTGAGCAGCAATATTATATTTTGTCATTCAAACTAGAGCCACAGTTTAAAGGGAAAGGAACATAAAAAATGAAAAGTGTGATGCGTGTTTGTAGTCAGCCCCTTTTATTCTGTTACTCCTAAATAAAATCCAGGTTTCCTTTACAAAAAATACCTTTAAGCAATGAGTAAATTGAATCCACCTTCATATGTTTTATAAGGTTCTGCAGAGATCCACAGGTCAGGTGGGACAATCTGGTGACAAGACAACTATTAGTTGTGCGATCCAAAAAATATGGTCTATATGGAAGTATGACAATGACAAAAGTCATGAAAAAGATAAAATCACAAGAAGTCCTACTTAAAGTTTGTCATAAGCCATCTGTGCTCTTCATCCAGTTTGACAAAGCTTGAGGTATTTTGCAAGGCTTTTTAGTGACTCCAGAAGACTTGTAAAATTAATATCTGTATTCACGAGTGTGAGATAAAACTGGACCAAAATACAAATTTATTATACGCCTGCCTCATAAATAATGGTAAAAAATAGAACACGTTGCAATTTTAATAAAAAAATGTTTGGGTCAAATGGGCAGCAAAGCGTTTTTTTTTTTTACCTGCTTGCATGACGAATTGCCAGGAACATGCACAAGTAGCAGTAGGATATGATGCCCAGAGGGACAAAGAATACGAAGCAGCACAACATCAAAGTGTAACTTTTATTGGCTGGAGTAGACGTCACATAGTCCCAGGTGCAGGAGGTCATCAGGCCCTCGGGGATGTAGGAGCCTTTGGAAAGAATTTCAACACAAAGAAAGCATAAAGCAGCATGAGTAATGGTGATTTGAAAATATTGCTGAAATGACTAATGTACTCACTCCACCCCAAAAGCGGTGCGAGGCTCCAAGCAAGTGAATAAAACCACACAAGGGCAATTATGAGGCAAGTACGTCTTGCCGAAGTCCACCCTATGGACTGCAGAGGCTTGGTGATTACTATGTACCGGTCTATAGAGATGGCGAGAAGGTTTATCATCGAGGCGATTCCAAACAAAGCCCCGCAGAAGGCATAGATTTTACAGCCTGTGTCGGGATAAATATGGAAGGAAACTGTTTAGTAACATTTTTTTTTTTACATGAGCACCAGAAACTTTCTGCTTTTAGGGAGCATGCTTTACTAATATCTTAAACACAAAGTAGCCTCATCGTCACAGTTAGAGAAACTTAGTTTAATATGAAACTTTCTGTTCATTCTGTTCTGTTCTTTTTTCTAATGATGCACAAGCTATTGAAGACAACAATAAACAATATACTGTACCTGTTTCCCCAAAAATCCACCCCTTATAGAGGCAGTTAACAAAAAAGATTGGTGACTGTGTGATGGCCATCAGGAAGTCGCTGATGGCCAGGTTCATGATGAAGAAGTTGGGAGGTGTCCGGAGTTTCTTGTCGCTGAAAGACACCAGATTTGAAATGTTGCATATAAAATGTCACTATTTTACAAAGCAATAAAATAGTATGAAGTAAACCTTACCTATGTTCTGTTTTTTCCTAAAACATTTGGTTGGTGTAGAGCACAAAAAACCTAAATAAACTTGTAATATCCACTTGTGTGCAATTTTAGCTACTTAATGTCAGATGTCCTATCGTATTTCTGACCAGAAAACCTAATTTTAGAAGAAATGTTTTAATGCTTTTAATGCTTTCTTCACCACAAAGAAAGCATAAAGCATGTGCCTTTTTAGTTTGGCTACATTATTTAAATTTCTTAGTATTGATAACTTTTATTTATTTAAATCTCCATATGTATACATTTGAAAAATATGTTTGCAGTTTTTTTTAATGACTGTAAATGTTTTAGCTTGTATACTTTGGACACTACACAAATTAAGTATTTCAGATATTCCCAAATCCTAAAATTCAATAAAGGTATTTATTGTATGACCACTCCACCGTGTTGAAGCACAGCTGAAATAAGTCCCTAAAAGTCCAAATATAATATCACGTTATTGTCCACAGTTACCAGACAAGTAGTTTACTGAAAGACTAATAAATAAACAGTGGTGGGAAAGTACAATTTTAGTGTATCTGTACTTTACTTAAGTAAATTTAATAATGGATACTTTCTACTTTTACTCCACTACATTTTACAGTAAGTATCTATACTTTCTACTTCACTACATTTCCACAAAAGTGTCGCGTTACTCATTACATCCAAGTCGCGTTGAGTTTTTTGTCCGTTAAAATGTGAAGTTCAGGGACTTAAGGTGGCGCCGTAAAATCCAATCAATAACGTGACTTTGTCTGTTGTCACCCATCGCTTCCACTTTTACTCGCATGCGGAGCTCCAGACATGCGCAGTGGTTTCCTCTGAGCGGGAGAATATGGGTGCGTTCACACTGCAGCCTGAAGTGACTCAATTCCGATTTTTTTGACGTAATGCGACCTGTATCCGATCTTTTCATGGCAGTGTGAACAGCACAGGTATCCGATACGTATCCGATTCAAATGTGACCATAACGTCCAGGACAAACGCACTATTCTCCATGGCGGATGCTAATGCGGAAAGCAGTCAGTGGAGAGAAAGCGAGGTATCTGACCTAATGAATATATGGGGGATAGGTCTATCCAGGCCAAACTAGAGGGATCTTATCGGAACCGGGCGGTTTTTACTAGCATCTCACAAGAAATGACCGTGTGTGGGTATAGACGTTCCTGGCTCCAATGTCAAAGAAAAATGATGAGCCTCCGTAAAAAATATAAGGAGGCTAAAGATTCAAACAAACGAAGCGGCAGTGGACATGTCACTTGTCCATTTTACAACGAGTTGGACCGCATTTTAGGAGACAAGCCCAGCATTCAACCTTTGGACCAACTGGATCGCTGCTGCGCCGAAGAGGAGCAGGAGGAGATGAGCCCAAGTCCTGCAGCTAATACAGTCCAAGCCAACGCATAAAAACCTGAACCGATGTTGCTGCCACTGACCCACAAAATGCCATGGCCAAAATCCAGCTCTCTTTTCGATCTTCTTAAGAGGAGTATGTTATTAAGATGCCTGCGGTTGGACAACAACTGGAACATCACTAAATATGTTCCATTTCCATCCATGTTTTTATGTTGGTCTCAGGTCGACCTTACGACAGATGCACTCAGGATCAACGTATTTATTCTAACAAGAGAGGAAATCAAGTTGGTGGTTAATATCACTTCACCAGCTGCCCGTTCACATTAAATAAAATATATAGTTCCCGGTTTCCTATTTAGTTAAAATTTGTAAAATGTAAAATTTAAGATACACATTATAGGTTAAAAAATACAAAACATCGCAATATTTGTCCATTACCCCTGGTATGCAAATACATTTGCTTAAAATACATTTTATAACTAGAATACGTATAAATACATCACAGATCTGACCATAATACATACCGCAGTAAAAGACGGCAACAGAAAAAGGGGACGAGGTGTCGCTGGTTGCTATGGTTACATAAACAGTCAACAGCAGTATAACATAATTAATGACTGAAGAAACAACTTTTTGACTAAACAAAGTGAATTTGAAGACTGAATAAAACATTTTTCGATTCACTTCACATCACAGATATAGTCATTGCGCCCTCTACTGCGCATGCGGGTCACTTTCAGGTCGTTTGCCTGTTCACACTGCAGAACGCATACAGGTCGCATTTACTGGCAGTGTGAACGGCCCCGGCAAAAAAATCGGAATTGGGTCACTTCAGGCTGCAGTGTGAACGCAGCCTATGTCTGTTTAATCGTCAGTAATATAATAGCGCTGCATAAATCTGCAATGAAAAAAAGTTGTCACTCATGTGCTGAATGTGGATATTTCAGATCAATTTGAGAAGCAATTTTGATAGGTAAAAGTTATTTTTTTTGTGTCACGTAGCGCGGGGTGCTGGTCTTGACTGGGTCTCTGGTTCGGTGGTCTTGACTAAAACTCTGCTACTGGCTCCTTGGTTGCATGTCCTCTCCCACCCACCTTCTTTCAATCACCTTTCTGTTGGATTTCTTTAAAAATAAAAGCCACTAACGGCAAAAAAAGGGAAGTTCATGATGTGTTAGGACAGGAGACAAGATGTTTCCATCCCTGAAATTATGATGCATAAAATCACATATCTAAGTCTAAACTATGTTACAGAGAGTAAACATATTAAAACATGCTTTATCTGTGGCATTGTTCATTAAAATGGCACATTTATAATCTAATAAAATTAAATGCAATCGGTTCCCTTAATAATATTGTATTAAGGATTAGGTAATGCATTCAGCAAGTACTTTTACTTTTAATACTTAAGTATTTTTGAAAGCCAGTACTTTTTTACTTTTACTTAAGTACAAATGTTAATGTGGTAGTTTTACTTGAGTACATTTTTGTCTGTGTATTTTGTACTTTTACTTAAGTACATTTTTTGAGTACTTTCTCCACCACTGTAAATAAATAAATACATCTAGATAATAATCAGTTTGCTTACCAAGAAAAAGCATACATGACCAAGGCATTCCCAGAAACTCCCACTGCTCCGATCACTAAAACGAAGAAGGCAACGATGTAGTGAACGTGGTCTGGGACGTCCACATGCCGGTAGAATCCGTGTTCGAGATCCATACCTGTGATGCAACCAAATACATATTGAATCATTTTGTGAGCATGTCTTAATGTTTTGTACAGCTTTCTCCTAACCTACTGAACTCTGTTGGATGACATAACAGTGTCGTTCATGAGTTGCTTTCCTCGTAGTCATATGAAATATTCTCTTTAGTACTGATAAACTTTGGACATGTGTCTTTTCAGTTCACATGAACAGGGAATTTCCATTTAGGAATACAGGATATTCAAGCATTTTGTCTAAGTGCAAACATTTTAGACAGATAGTCCAGTATGCCACAGCATTAAATGTCAGCATTGATGAGGAATTTTTACTTTGGCACTTTACTAGATTTGATGGGGGGGGAACTCATCACAGAGAATCTATTATTCAAATCCACCATAAACTCATTTGGTGGATCTTAAATATGTTCACACTTCTATGAAATTTCAACATTTCTGTGAAGTTAAAATGTAGATTCTGGTGGCATTTTTGCTATACAATTTAATTGAACAATAGACCAATATGTTGGAGGAAAGAAATGTTAAAAAAATTATGAAGTAACCCAGCTGAATATGTGTGATCAACCTTAAGCAAAAACAATCTGTGGCTTAAATACATTTGGATTCAATTTTAAAAATGTGCATTCTTGGATCAGCCTGAAAAAATGTTCAGCTAGATAGGTTTTTCTGATATTCATTCAAATTGAGCCATGGCCTAGGTTTTCAGAAACATTTTCAAAATTTTGTACAAAGGTATCAGTAAGGAGAAGAGTCCAGTAAAAAAAACTGATGAAGATGAAACCAAAAATCCATTTGTGAGACACGTTTCCAAAATGTTTGACACTGAAGAAGAGGTTGAGTACCCTTGTTAGGCAGCGTCCTACTAAAACTCTGTCCATGTATGATGTCGAGGTTTGAGATGTTTTAAAATGTTTTTACTTTTAATTTTTACTTTTAATAATGTTTCTATCTTTTTCTAATCATTTTCAAAATCTCTGTCTATTTTTGTTTTCATTTTCATTTTTTATTTTAAATTGTGTAAAGGACTTTGAAATGCCTTGCTGCTGAAATGTGCTATACAAATAAAATTGATGATTGATTGATTGATTGATTTGATTGATTGATTGATTGATTGATTGATTGATTGATTGATTGATTGATTGATTGATTGATTGATTGATTGAAGAAAACAATAGATGTCACCAAAGAAGCACGACACCCGCAGTGAAACATGGTGGTGGGAGTATCATTCTCTGGGCTTATTTTTCATGACACACAACCAGGTTGTTTTTGTGGATTAAATTAAGAACGGTTCTAAATATCAGTAAGTTTTAACTGACAACCTTCCAGTGGCTACTAGAAAACTGAAAATGAAGCAATGTTTTTACTTTTCAGCGTCACAGCTAGCCCTACAATGCATCTTAATTAAATTAATGACTTCAGAACAGAAAAATTGGCACACAGTTTGATAAAACTAAATCATGTCTAACTTTTTCCCTGCAGCCACCAGCAAATAATAATCCTGTTTTATATGAAATCTGTCAGCAGCGCATATTAATCCCATCATCAATTTTCCTTAAAAAAGTAACTGACCATTTTCTGTAATCTCATTGTTTTCTAATTTGGTAAGCTCTGTTCAGATAATTTGCCACTGTGTTACCACATACATTTTTTTTGTTGACATAGAAAAATATTGTGGCTGTCAAACATCAATATAAGATGGCATTGATTATATGAGAGTTAAAAATAAAGTGTAAAATTGTGAGCATCTGCATCACATAAACTTCAGATCTAAAGCAGATGCAAACTCAGCTGTTAAAACTGGGTTTTTAAAGCAGATTTTAAAATTGATGCAGGACTTTCACCTCAAAGGATTTGACATACTATGACAGATTATGGTCTGCATGTGAGGGGGTGTGGTGGCAATTAAATACAGGTGTTATAGGTTATTTAATCAAGGGGATTATGACAGTCAAAATTTTAATATCAATTAATAACGCTTGCAGACTGTTAAATGGGGCGAGTGAGCAATAATCACCATAAAGGTTGAAGAGAGGTGATTTTCTGGTCAGAAAAGAGATGCACCCTCATTATTACTGAGCTGATGAGTATTGAGAATTTGCAGGCGGATTTTAAAACTACTGGCTAATGCCTGTGACTTTTCTTCATGATGTGAATCAATTTTTAAAAAATGATTTTTTTTTTATTATTATTAAAAGATATGTTTAATGTGTTACTGATACCTTTATATTTCAAAACGTAGTGGTCTGCAGTCCAGAAATAATGGTGTTGTAAACTGGTAAAAGTGAAAATATGTGTAGAGAAGTAATTTCTTTACAAAGACCTTGTATTCTTGCACATGGACCTGTTTGAGATTCACACAGTGGTTTCTTGCTGTGCTCATTGAGCTCTTCTCTGTCAGAGGTAGTCACACTCAACCCTTACTTCCTCACAAATCCAATACCTACCTGGTTAATGTCACATTGCAAAAGTGGAGCACAGTTTTCTCCATCTTTTACGATTAATAAGCTACATTCAGATGCAGAATCTCACAAAAAGGATATAACACTGAATATGGGAACTGGATGTAATGTGAAATACCCAGTCTAAGGCTTTTATGACTATGTAAATTTGCTGCTTTCTCAAAATAACTCAACACACATACACGCATATATATCCTAAGTGAAAATTTGTGAATTGTGTCCAACTAGCCATTCTCCCTCCCCAGTGCTGTGTGACTTGTTAGTGTTACAAGGTCTCAGGTGTGAATAGGGATCAGGTGTGCTAAATTTAGTGTTATTGCGCTCACACTCTCTCATACTGGTCACTGGAAGTTCAACATTGCACCTCATGGCAAAGAACTCTCTGAGGATCTGAAATGACAAAAAAAAAAAAAAAGCAATTGTTTGCTTTACAAAAAGATGGCAGGCTTTGAGGAGATTGCCATCACGCTGAACCCGAGCTGGACCATCCAGTGGTTTATCAGAAGAGGTTCCAGTCAGAACAGGTTTTGCCACATTTGATCAAAGAAGTTCAGCACACGTGCTCAGCATTATATTGAGAGGTTGTCTTTTGAAAATAGACGCAAGTACTGCTTGCGTTGCTGAAGAGGTTGAAGAGGTGCTGTGTCTGCCTGTTAGTGCTCAGACCATTCATCTCACATTGCATCAAATTGCTCTGGATGCCTGTTGAAAGTGTCTTCTAAAGAAGTTGCACAAGAAAGCCTGCAAACAGTTTGTTGAACTCAATCAGACAAAAGACATAGATTCTTGAAACCATGACAAAACTAAGATAAAGCTTTCTGGTTCAAATGATGTCAAGCATGAGTTGTGGCAAAATGGTGAGAAAAACCAAGAACAGTGTGTCCTGCCTGCAGTCAAGCCCGATGGTGGGAGTGTCATGGCGATACCAGCAATGGGGAGGTAAAGAAAATTAAGGGAGCTATGATTTCCAACTTGTACTGTGACATCTTGAAGCCAAACATGATCCTCTCCGTATTCCAACATGATAACTATCCCAAACACACCTCCAAGATGGCCACGACAAGTGCTGGGCTGACTAAGCATGTCTGCAGCCTAATGAACATCTGTGGGGCATTGCCAAACATCCAACATATCTGTAGTCAGGGCTGTATTCACTTTGGTGTAGACATTAATAGCTATGTGTTTTGAGAGGAGAGCAAAATTACATGGTTTATACAAGCTGTGACTACTTCACATTGTGTCAAAGTGTCATATCTTCAGTATCCTGGTGAAAAGCAGCCCTTGTCCTACCCTCAAAATAGTGAAACATGGAGGTTGTTCACATTATATTAATCATTCATTTCAAGTTAACACATAAAAAATGTGTTTGTTGTTACAAAGTCTCCTTCTGTTCACTGATTGGTTCTGGTCAAATATCAAGTCAAGGAGAAAGCCCAGACTGTAAGCAAGATTTTTTTTTTTTGAGTGGAGTTGCACAGGAGTGGAGTTGCACAGGAAGACCATGGCCAGGCTGTACTGTCAGTGATTTAAATATATATATATATATACATATATATATATATATATTATATATATATATATATATATATATATATATATATATATATATATATATATATTATATATATATATATATATATATATATATATACATATATATGTATATAAATTAATATATTTTCAAAAAGGTGAAGGATGTACACACTTTTGTTATGCTGCATGTCTACATTATGTCTCCCGCTATGGTGGCACAAGTTGACATGAGGTGAAATGAATAACTACATTACGTTTTCAGTCACTTTTGCCCAAAGTAGCATTCTATTGGAGAGGGAGCCCCCTGTATTATTTACAAAGTAAGTACTGCCAGAAAATATGTCTACTGTGACTGATATGCCAGAAGTTATCATCTGATAAATACCTTACCAAGTCTTTGTTTCTGAATGATTACGTTACAAGGAGTTTTTTTGCTGTTACTGTTTCTTGTTATTGTGAGGAGGGAAGAAGCTTCAGCATTCTTCAGACTTATTTAGAAATATGTGACCTGAAGAGACCTGAACTCCTCTGAGTAAGAAATGGCAACAGAGTGAATTTTGGTGTTTCTTCATGTTGGTTGTGTTAATGGTCATAGCCTACACTAGAGAAACAGTGTGCTCTCTAAAGTTAACATCAAACCTTTACCAGTCATGTAGTTATTGAGCTCTTTTAATCAATTGTCGTGAATAACTAAAAACAGAAATTCTTCATATTCACTTAAGTATTATTCCAGATTATGGGTTATTACTTTTAACCACAACCTGTTGGCTTCATATTCCATCATTCTGTGAACTGGCCTCACATTTTAATGGTTTAGGAAGTTATATAACATACTCTATCAGATTAACAATGCTCCAGCATCATCTTCCTGCACATTAGATTCTGGAGCATGTCATTTGACTTTAGTAATTCTACTGGTTGAAAACGTAACTAAGAATGCTGGTTCAAACCCAATTCTCAACCTCGTAGTGTCAGATTAAGTCAGTGTTAAGTTAGTCCGTATTTATTTTGTTCTGGGTGTTTTTTTTGTGTGTTTTTTTTAAGTCTGCAGTTATTATTTTATTTTTTGTAGTTAGTCCTTTAAGAGAACATTTTAAGCCCTTTCACCAGTGAAGACCTAAGCAGCGTATCCTCAAGTGCTCCTGTTAGAAATCAAGAAGTGGTTTTATTGTTTCACTTGAAAAACATTTCTAGGAATCAAGCCCACATGTGATGTTATCTACAATATGCACACTCATTCCCCAGTCATATTTATTCAGTTATTTTTAGAGGCTCAATCACTTCTGTTTTGCTGTGATTTTAAAGAATGGTTTGCAATGGATAGAGACCATAAGTGTTGTAGAAAATAGTCACTTCTTCTGCTTTGCTGTACTAAATACTTTGCGAGAAAGTTTGCTACAGTTGCTTTTGAATGCAAGTAATTTGCAAGTCTTGTGACTCACAACAAAAAGCAATATTTTAAACAAGGTTTGAATTTAGCTTAAATTAACATTTATACTTGTTTGACATTAGTACCTAAGCAATAAATAAAAATTTTACCATACCTTTTGCTGAAATTAGAGCTTATTTTCCTTCTTTTTTCCCACTTTGAGGCAGAAGACAAGAAACATAGAAGCTGTGCAGTAGATGAAAAATCCTGCAGGTTAATCAGTTAGTCTATCTGATTCTCTAATCTCTAAACTCCAAAAGCCAGCGCTTTGCATGCTTCCCGCACTGCCATGAGTGCTCCACAAAAGCAAGAATGTCCAGACCGAGCCTGAAAGTCACCAGCAGCAGCTCACTGGCCCAACCCCCTGAAAGCTCCCCATCACGCTCATATCTCTCATGGTACAATAAATCGATCCAGCTCATGTGTGTTGTATGCGTGAATGAGGATTGCTTTTTTTTGTTTTTTTGTTTTTTGTTTCTGCCTATGTGGAGAGGCAGGCATCAACAGCAAAATCTAACCTGCTTTGTTTGAGAAGCAGAACCTTTCATGGCATTTGCATTAAAATGCCACTCAGAGCCCTAGACTATGTTTTGTGCACATTGATTATTTTTCACCAAACACAAAATATGAGTGGGATGTCTATATTCATGCAACAGAGAGGACATTTGGAAAGGAGGTGTGAAAGTGCCATAAGCCAGTTGTAACAACCCCCCATAGAGTGAGCTGAGGCTCATAGATAGAAGTCTTGTGGTTTACATGGGGGGGGGGGGGAATCTAGTTAAGTATGAAAGTATCATACTTGTTCACTGCTTAGCCATGTGTGAGAAGATTTCTGAGAAAAGTGTCCAGATGAAAGCCTCCCAATGTTTCTCATCTCATGCACAACTGAGCAGGCAGCTTTAGCACCTCCTTGTGCCCTTAATATTTCCATTTTCCAGGAAGATTTTGTGTAGATACCTTCCAGCATGAGGAGGATAATCCTTTTACACTCGTGGGTCACTGAACTTCCAAGGGAAGCAGGTCCATCAATATGCACTGGTTTCCAACCAGTAGACTTGACGAATATAAATCCTTCGAGAAAAAAGAGACTACTTATTCCTTCAGTTTCTGGGAACATTTTTGCCCCACTATTGATTATTTTCTTGCATTATTGTAATTATTTTCCAGATAAATAACTGGTTGAGTAAAAGGTTATAGTTGTGATAACCAGCTGACTCACTATGAGCATCGTTTCTACAAAGTTTGACTGTTTTCTGCATTTGGCTCAGACAAAGACAGCTTTCTTTACTTTTTGCATGTCGTGTTGCAATCTGAAGTGACACAAAATGATTCATGCCGTGTTCAGCAGGGCGGATTGAACACTCATTCTATTGCAATTCCAGTGAAGCAGCTCAGTATAACTATAACGACAAAAAAAAAACTCATTAAAGTTTTTATAATTTTTCAGTTGTTTTTAGTAAACTGAAAATACAGTTGGTAATCTTTCTCAAATTGGTCAATTTAGCACAGTGTTTTTCTTTTACAGTTTGTATTTGTTGTCCGTTACTGAAACTACTAATTTGTTTGCTGCTTTTTTGCTTTGATTTACTGTTAAAATGAAACAATTTCTATTATTAATGCACACAAAACTTAGAATTAGATACCTGGTACTTTTGTACCAATACTTGTTTTTTTGTTGTTGTTGTTTTAAAATCACAAATAGGCACAATTCACATGCCAATGAGCTTATGGGACTGATTTTAGAGCTTCTCTATGGCTATTCCAGCTTCTTCCTACTTTATGTACAGTTGTGTCTCTGTCTTCCGTGATTTTGAAAACCTTCAACTGGGAACAATTATCTTTCTGAAGCAATTATCAAGAGTTTGGTGTCATTCTGGCTGGGTATTTGAAAACTATTCTTGACAAAATTGACAGTTTTTTACGTGGGAAATTTATTTTTAACATAGTTTATATTATTTTAACTGGTATTGGGAATTATTCCAAAAGCTTATTGTAAGCCTCCTTCACCACTTTCAAAATCAGTTTGGATGCTTGTTTGCTCTGCTGGAAAACTCAACTGTCCCAGTTTTAACTTTAGATTTGAGGAAACATGTAAATTAATGTTCTGCTTCGGCATTCCTTTAAATATCTATAATGCACCAGAAACACCACAGGGAAACATACACCCATCAAAATGTCACTACCTCTGTACCGTTTGGCTGGAAAGCATCACAATAACACATCCAAGCTGTGTCGGTTTTTGATATGAGCCATATGGGGAGATGCCCAAGGCGACATTAAAATGAAGAGCCCCAAACATGAGATAAAATCAGTATTAACTTCTCTGAGAGTACTCCAGCTTCTTCCAAAACAATGAGTGTATTTTGTCTCTTTAAGTCGTTTGTAGCTTCCGACCTTCGTATAAAGAAAAAGAGAAATTCTTCATTCCTCATAAAGTATTTGTATTTACACTAAATGATTAGAGGAAGGTCCTGTTAGTTTATTTTTCCTCGGGCGATCCACAACTATCAGCTGTCCAACTACTGTGTAAGTGGTCAGTCTCCTCTGTCACTTCTCACTAAAGTCTTGAGAAGGACAAATGCATCCGCCAAGAAACAGGTTTTGAAATAGCTTCTGCTCCAAAAGGAGTCTGCCTGAGGTTTAAGTGACACACAAAATGAAAGAGCTGTTCTCATGCACGGTGAAGGTATTATTCCTTAAACACATCCAAGCACTAAAATTGTCTAAAAGTGTTTTACTTTTTCTAAGTTGAATCCATCCATCCATCCATCCATTTTCTTCCGCTTATCCGGGATTGGGTCGTGGGGGCAGCAGCTTCAGAAGGGAGGCCCAGACTTCCCTCTCCCCAGGAACCCCAAGGCGTTCCCAGGCCAGCCGAGAGACATAGTCCCTCCAGCGTGTCCTGGGTCTCCCCCTCCTCCCGGTGGGACATGAACACCTCACCAGGGAGGCGTCCAGGAGGCATCCTGACCAGATGCCCGAGCCTCAACTGGCTCCTCTCGACGTGGAGGAGCAGCGGCTCTACTCTGAGTCCCTCCCGGATGACCGAGCTTCTCACCCTATCTCTAAGGGAGAGCCCAGCCACCCTGCGGAGGAAACCCATTTCGGCCGCTTGTATCCGTGATCTCGTTCTTTCGGTCATGACCCAAAGCTCATGACCATAGATGAGGGTGGGAACGTAGATCGACCGGTAAATCGAGAGCTTCGCTTTTTGACTCAGCTTCTCTCTTCACCACGACGGACCGGTACAGCGCCGCTTCACGGCAGACGCCGCCCCAATCCGCCTGTCGATCTCCCGCTCCCTTCTTCCCTCATTCATGAACAAGATCCCCAGATACTTAAACTCCTCCACTTGAGTTGAATCAAATTGGTTTAATAGTTGTTGTTTTTTGTATTCTGAGGATATAGCTCTGAAATTAGAAATGTGAACTATTTTTCTTCAGAAAACTAGCAAATGTTTCCAGGCTGATAGGCAGCATATACAGATGTTACCAGTCAGAAGTGAGACTTTTCCACCCTCTTAGTTTCTACATCACTTGTGCTAAAGGCTGCTTTCTTGAAGGACTAAAAGACCTTTTGTTTTATATTTAGGTCAGGACAAAGAAGGCCTAAGGATGTCTATACTCTCAAGCAAATATTTTTTTAATGATTTGTTGTACTTATAAGGTCCTATGACCTTTTGTGTTTGGAAGAAGGGGCTCAGTGCCTTCAGCGTTGTCACTCAGAGTTCGCCCAACGTTATTTGATCCTGTTAAAATCACCAAGTTTAATATTTGTTGAGATAGATTTGTGAATAAAGTGAGATCAAACACAAAGAAAACATTAAACTTGTAGTATCAGACTGCGACCTTGTTAACATGAAAATCATCCATCCATCCATCCATCCATTTTCCTACACCCTTGTCCCTTAATGGGGTCGGGAGGTGCTGGTGCCTATCTCCAGCTGGCGTTCCGGGCGAGAGGCGGGGTTCGCCCTGGACAGGCCGCCAGTCTGTCGCAGGGCAACACAGAGACACACACAGGACAAACAACCATGCACACACACTCACACCTAGGGGCAATTTAGACAGACCAATTAACCTACATGAAAATCAAACCATGAAAATTACTCACTTTTACAAACTAAACTTGCCAATTCTTTTGAAATGTTAAAATAAAACCGCAGGGAAACATACAAAATATATATATATATATATATTATATATATATATATATATATATATATATATATATACTGTATATATTTGTGGTTTTCGGTTTTATTTGTTATATTTATTAACTATTTGTTATATTTTGTTATCTAGGACTTTGAGATTTTCTTTAATGAAAAGTGCATTAGAAATTAAATAGATTATTATTATTATTATTATTATTATTATATTTTAATAACAAATAATAAATAACAAATATATTATTTATTTATATAACAAATTACTGTATAATTAGATCAGATTAGATACATTTATTGACAAAAATAATATTTTAAGTAGCAGTCAATATGGATTTAGAGCCAACAACTCCACATCAATGGCCCTTATGGAACTGATAGAACAAATAACAAATGCTATTGATCAAAAACAATATTGCGCCAGTATTTACGTTGATCTAAAGAAAGCATTCGACACGATTGACCATAGCATTTTACTTAAAAAACTTATTAAATATGGGATTAGAGGGCCGGCATTACAGTGGATCTCGAGTTATTAGGAAAAAAGAAAACAGTTTGTACAAGTACATGATACTAGATCTGAATTTTGTGAAATTACAAGTGGAGTTCCACAGGGCTCAGTACTTGGACCAAAGTTGTTCATCCTATATGTTAATGACTTGGTTAATGTGTCAGGGTTTTTCAAATGTGTTCTATTTGCAGATGACACCACTTTTTTTTGTCTAGGTCAAGATATAGAAAGGATGTTAGAAAAAATGCAAACAGAATTTATGCAAATACAAAATTGGTTCAAACTTAATAAATTATCTTTAAATTTGGATAAAAACAAATTATATGTTGTTTACAAAGAGACAAAGAATTGTTAATATTCCATTTAAAGTTGATGGTGTTGAGATTTGTAGAGTTAGTGAGGTAAAGTTCTTGGGTGTGATTATTGACGAGGGATTAACATGGAAATCCCATTTGAATTATTTAAGAACAAAAATAGCCAAATCAATTGCATTGCTTTATAAAGTAAGGGATCTTCTGAATGATCATGCAATGTATATGTTGTATAATGTACTAATTGTTCCACACTTGGTCTATTGTGTTGAGGTATGGGGAAAGGCATCCAATACAAGTACAAGATCTGTTTTTGTTTTGCAAAAAAGGGCTATAAGAGTTATCTCCCGGAAACATGGCAAATATCCATCCAATATATTGTTTTGTAA
This sequence comes from Poecilia picta, assembly GCA_033032245.1. NCBI lineage: Eukaryota > Metazoa > Chordata > Actinopteri > Cyprinodontiformes > Poeciliidae > Poecilia > Poecilia picta. The sequence goes on along the minus strand of CM065364.1, from coordinate 14,551,527 downwards.
ATTGAGGTTATTGAAATTCTATGATTTAGTTGATTATAATATTTTGTTAGTTATGTACTGTATAAGGCACACCAAAACACATTACCCTCAAACATCCAAAAACTATTTGCAAAGAGAGAGAGTTGTTATAATCTTAAGGGGACACAGATTTTTAAGAAACCCAAATTCAGAACCAGTTTGAAAGAACGATGTACCTCAATTCAAGGAGTCAAGTTGTGGAACGACCTACAAAATGATGTTAAAAATGCTAAATCATTGTACATGTTTAAGAGATTGTCAAAGATTGGATTCTTGAAGAAGTATGAAACAGTATAAAGTGAGCTCATATTAATGTTGTTTAATTGAGATAGACGACTGACTTTGCTTTTTGTTGCAGAAGATAACCATTTGTTTTTTTCCTTGTTTTGATTCAGAGTTGAGAAAAAGGGGCAGATATTATAAGATTTTTTTCTTCTTTCTGCTGCCTTTCATTTCATTTTGTTTTAAAATTTTGAAATACATATGGATTGAGATGTATTTGTTATTTTTCAGGATATCAAAAACATGTTAGGTTGTTTTTTATATTAAATGAAATGAATGAATGAATAAAATAAAATAAATAAATAAATAATATAAAATATAGCTATGCTGACACTGTCAAAGCAACTGTGTTAAAATTCAAGCATTTGACAATTTGGTGCCATCAGCTTAGATCACCTATGCCTTGGTTTGGCTCTGCTTTGGTTTATATTTCCACTTTTTGTAAGGTGATGTTTTACCAGAAAAGTAGTTGAGATAAGTATTGTCATTATGAAAGCACTTTATGTTACTGAGAAGGCCAAATTGCTGATGGGAAACAAATCTATTGACACAGCAGTGAAAAATCAATTCATCTTTGAGTTCTATAGTAGGTGTTAGGAATTTGCACAGTTATTATAGTACACCTAACAATTCCTTTACAATGTATTTAAAAGATTTTTTAAAAACTGTGATAAGTTTCTTCTGAAAAACAAATGACTAAATTTACCAAGCTCCTATATGTAGGTAGCTCAAAATTTAATATTCTTGTGGAAATAAAAATAAGCAATTCTCTATTTTTTTTTCTGAATTTGTCTTAGTGACTCCGATTAACAGACATAAATGAGTAAAAACCTCCATGAATTTCCCATTAGTGTGTCATGAAAATGTCTAACCTCTTTCTAATGATTTACAAACAGTGCTTAAGGGAAATAAATTCATAAATAAAAACTTACTTTCACAGAAAGTAGCAGAATTTTAGCGTCCCTTAAATATATCATCAGTTCACCATCAGCGAGGCAGATGAAGCCAGGTTTAAAGGTCAACCCTGAATCTGGAGCCACTGTTTGGTGAAAATTATTATCTAATGGCAGAGTGGATCAACCACTCATTATTTCTGAGAGCTTCATCAGACTTGTTTGAATAGATTACTACAGATTTAGCCGGAGCTAATAGCACAGCAACTAGATGGGAAAGGAGATTATTAATAGACCAACCTTAGTGACACAATGAACTCTATCAGAGACCATGAAATAGCTCCACAGGAACAGTCATGAATTATAGCTTCTGCATCTATCATTCAGGGGTATAGTCCTAGTCAGATTTTGGAAAGATTTGGGGCCACAAGTTGGTAAGGGAGTGATTTTTTTTTAACATTGGTTGAGATTTATTTAGATTATTATTATTTTTGAACAAATGGGAAAACTGACTTTTGCATTGTCACATTTGTCTAAAATTAAAGTTGTGTGATGACCTGAAGAAATCTGTTAAAAGGGAAATATTTTTACACTGGATTCCAGTATGTGTTGAAGATTTATACTATTAATATCTACAAGAAATGAGACTGAAGACAGTGAGGTGATGATGGTCTGTCAAGCTTTGCTCCAGTAATGAGTCAAGACACCAAACATCACGCTTTCTGCACCTCACACATCTGCAGGTCATGCATTGCTCCTTTGTGGATTATGAAGAAGCAATAATGGAGTTGCATCATCTCCTTTTTTTTATCTCTGAGCTGTTTGTTGTGAGATCATGTGATTTGTTTAGTTTTTGTCGGGGGAATTTTGGAGGTCAAAGAGTTCACAACAAATTGCCTACAATATACCAGAAGAACTTGTACAAATAAGAAGAAATTTACCTTCCTCATCTTCTCACCTGCAGGATTTCTTGGACATTTTCATAAAATGGGATCGAGAAGCAAAGTAAAAATGGCCAATATGGGAGTTTGAGAGGAGTTGCAAAAAGGTGGACTGGATCATGCAGTTTTAACTCAGAGTTTTTTTTTATTTCACCTGCAAAGTAGAGAGAAGGAAGGGAACAAAAACAGACCAGACTTAGCAAAATGAGAAGAATCTTGTTAGAGAAAAATGTTGAACAGATGTTCAGAGATAAGGAAGGAGAAAACTGGCAGCACAGATGCTACATCTGGTTATTGATACATATTGCTATGTTATCAGTGTGTTGTCAAGCAAAATGTTTAGTCATTAGCCATGAAATAACATTAATTTGAAATTAAATAATTCAAACAAATACATTAAAACCTGTGGTGAAATAAGCAGTACAGCTGAAAAGTGACTTTCATGTGAACAATTGGTCTTGCTGAAACTGCTGAAAAAAGTATTGGATTATTGTTTTTGGCACTAATAAGAAATGGACTGACCTTAAACCTAAATACTGACTGGAAAGGAGATAGATGTACTGTTAAAGACACAACCTTAAAAATATGGTTGAAGCGTATCCTGTTTTGACATCAGTTTAGCTTAGAAGCTTTTCTTAGTTTTCTAGGATTTAGTGCAAACATACAAATACACCTCAAATAAATACATATAATTTGTGTTATCTCAGCAAATATTAATAATTATTTTACACAATATTGGGCTGAAAATGTTCTTTTTTGTTGTTGAAAGCAAAATCAACCATAACATTTATGCTCCATTACATTCAATATTTACTGACAGTCTAAAACATAGACCTAGGGTGTGTTTTATCAGCTCTACAGAGTCATTACATTTTGTTTTGTGTAAGGTTAAACAAGCTTTCCTTTGCTACTAGCATGTAACCACCAGAGGGAGACATTCTATTTTATTTCTGTTTCCTTTAGTGTAGTTCTTTGGTGCCTATTGTAAATTGTTGACATTTTTTTTTTTTTTAGCTTTTTAAAAATGCACACAAAATGTTGATGATTAGATAAATTCGGAATGTAATTATGTAATTACAACCAAAGTAAATGATTTCAAACGAATGAACAAACAAAAATAAATAGGGAAAACACTGTGACAGACTGGCGACCTGTCCAGGGTGAACCCTGGCTCTCGCCCGGAATGTTAGCTGGAGAGGCAGCAGCAGGGGTGAAAGTAGGGGGGTTTAGTAGGGTACTGCGTACCCCTAAAAGATTTAGCAGTGCTACGTAGTACCTGCATGAGAGAGGAGCTGCTGTAAGCTGTTGGGTTCACTGTCCAGCTGTGAGTTCACCCACTAATCAGCCGTGACTGATTAGTTTTTCAAGAACAATCTAAAACACGACTTAATCAGTTAATAAATAACTTTTTTCCCATTTCATATTGTTTCTGAACTCTTTGTGCTTTGCTAGAGCAGCAGTGCCATATGTGGATCTCAGAAGGTTTGGAGTCGATCTCGGCATCAGGAGACAAACTGAACGCAGCCAGGAGGCTGAGAGCAGCAGGTCCTCCTCTGACTGGCTTAAAAGGTTCAGAACTTTATTAAAGAACAACAAGAAAATCAACAAAACGCCATGATGTTCAGTATAATAATATTATATAATATTCCTATATATTTACATATATATAGGAATATAATTTTTATATAATTAAAATTTTATTTTTTTTGTCAGAGTACCCCAAGAATTTAAAACTACTTTCACCCCTCGGCACCAGCACCTCCCGACCCCATTAAGGGACAAGGGTGTAAAGAAAATGGATGGATGGATGGAAATGGAGAAAACAACAATAAATGAAATGCTTGGCATGAATTATAGAAGAGATAGAAAGAAAATGTTAAACAGCCAGTTTTTAGGGTTATATGCTACTACAACTACAACATAAAAAATATATAAACGAAATAAATTAAACTAAAATGAATAAGATAAAGAAAAACATTAATATGAATGCTTGTGTTAAAGATATGATTCAAGAATTTATTTCTGTAATATATTCCGGATTTTGAACTATGCATGCAGTAAAATTAAGTACTGATATACTGTACTGATATACAGTACAGTATATCAAAGTGAACAATTCCAAATTTGGCCATCCTTTAATTTTATTGGCATAACAATAGTTTGTATGTCATCCCTCATGCATTCAGCTGCAGCCTCTGGCTAATTCAGAGTATGTATATTCTCCAGACTGGGAGGTAGCAGGATTTGGAGGAGCATATTCATGTATGATCACCGTTTCCAGATCAAGGATGAAAAGATATTCATAGCAATGCAATGAGGGGTGATGCTCTCGTGTTGCATATACAGATCTATTTTAGATATTTGACTAATAGATTTAGCATGTACTTGTTATTGGTCGAAGCCGATATGCATGCCAATAATCTTAGCCACCCTACTGAACTCAACTTTCAACATTCAGCTGAAACTGAGGAGCCTAAAGGCTCAGCCGCAGGTTTCACTGGAGCTAGACGAAGAGACCACCTCCGCTTCTGAAGCACCATGACCATTGGCTCCGATTTCTGAATTCTTTCCGCATCATAAACAATCAGAGTTCAGAGCACCCACGGACACACGGTGACAGTCACAGCACGCATTTGACACGATCAAGACGATGTCGGGATGAACAGAGGCTGTTTTGGGATTTTCACTCCCGCCTAGTGGATCCCGAGGCAAAGAGCTGTTTGGATGCAGCACGGCAGTGAATGAGGTCTTGTAGGTGGTCTGAGGTGGGCCTCTCCAGCTGTAAATAGTGAAATAGTGTTCTGACACGTGTGTGACCGCACCAGTGTCTGCAACCTCTCACCCCTGAAAGCTTAGCTTTACCACCTGCAGGTAGACTGTTCTTGATCCCGCAGCACCTCCAGGAGGATTGCATAAACCTCTTCTCCTCATGCTTCCTTTAAAATACTTCGAGGTACCGGGACACTCAAATGTATAAACACGGCATGTATGTGTGTGTGTATCGACATGTCATGTCTGCTACAATTGTATTTACATGGAGGTCTCGGTGGCTGCATTACTCATTTCAGAGCTCCCAGAGTTTTGTGTTTGTAAGACCTGGTTTAATATCTGTGTGTATTACACAGTTTGTTTATGTCACAGATAGCTCAGTCAAAACACCACAAGACTCAAAGACGAAGCACATGCCTCACTTTGAAGATTACATCCATCATGCTTATGATTAGCTTTATTTATATTGCATCCTGTATGATCAACTGCCTTCATGTTTTGCCTCTGCTGTTTGATCTGCTCTTAATTCTGCAGATGGAAACTCAGCAGTGCCAGTAAGGCTTTGCCTTACATCAGTGCAAAGAGAAATGAACATGTTGAAACTGGAATTAGCTGTTGTTTATTTTGGGGTTAAAACTAATCTCAAGGAGTTTGTGGGTATTTGAATGAGCCATGTGGTGACGTACAGTGCAGGTACGTTTGGTGGAATATCTTTAAAAAGTTGCAATTCTGCAAGAAATTAAAGACAAATCTACATTTATTTAATTAGCAAGGAAAATAACCGTAACTGAAAATAGTTAACAGAGGCAGAAATGCAGGTATGCTTAGAATGTTTATCAAAATAAAAGTACGTTTTTCACCTAATCTCTAGTGTAAAGTAGAGTGGCAGATGAGTTATGCAATGGATTTGTTCTCCACCAATGGCCATAGAAATCGTGGCCAATTTTCTGACATACCAGACATTATAATAACAATCTGGTGGATTACCAGAAAGCTGAACATTGATAATGATTAAAAACATGTGGCATAATCAACAGAGAATCAATTCTCCAGACACTAAATCAACTTCACTAGACTTGCAGAGACATTGTGCAAAGAGGAATGATATAATAGCCCTCTCTAATGGGGATCCAACTTCATGAAATGCTAAAAGATTAAGTACTGTGGTATAGTGCTAAAATATGGTGGACGTGTGGGCCATAAATATGACCCACCCATATGGATTTTGATCAAACCAAATATTGTTGTTGTTTGTTTAAATTGACTTTTTTCCACACTCATTAGTTCAGCTCAAATTAAATCTTGAATTTCTCTGAAACTGCTTTGTTGTCTTGCAAAGGCGTCACCTCTGAAAGCAGCCTAGATGAACTTTGCACTTCTTGAGAAGAGTTTATGCCCCATTGTGCCTAATTTTGCAAATTACCATACTAAATACCTGCTATCATGTTGATAGCAGGTATTGTATTGCTCTTGTATTCCAGTTAATAATCTCTACTTTTTATGTAATCATGCATGCAGTCAGACACTGAGGGGTTACTCATTTTCAACAGGGGTGCCAATAAATTTGTCACTGTCTGCACGTCAGATGATAATAAAAATACAACACAGCTGCAATGTTCGCTGAATGATCCTCAGGTGTGTCTTTTCAAGAGCGCTGCCATATGAGGTTACTGTTATTAAGCCTCTACATCTTTAGAATCTTTTTAACTCCTACATGTCATCCTAGTACAGCCATAATTCATAACTCAGAATACAACAAAGCAATCAAATACTACGCTTTGATCAGATTTATCCCTCACTTTAATAGTGTTAAAAAAAATACAGGAGTAACAATAGACTAAAATGTGTCTCACTCCCACTGCCTAGCCGGCTGTCTTTTTTCATTATCTTTTCTCCTTTATTCTGTTGTCCAGAACAATACGGTGCAGGCGGACAGGGTGGAGGCGCCTGACAGGGCAGGGTAACATGATGACACACCAAAGGCTTAGGTGAGCAAAATACCCCTCCACTGTAGGACATGTGTCACAGTCCAGCCATGTCTTGAACCTTTTTTGTGGTCTCTGGTCTCTTCTTTTGGCCCCCTTCCTCCCCGCGGCGATAACGATAAAGCTCCCATCTGCTGTGGGGGGACTCGGGCCTTTCTTTCTTCTAACCGATCCCTTGCAGTGGCTCCCCCCTTTGTCAGATGGGCTGGTCATGTTTCAGTTTTGACACCTCTCTGTCTTGCACATGCAACAGGTACCAAAGTTCTTCTGTTCTCTGGAGAAACATATTGGAAATGCGATCATTATCTCTTTCCAAAACTCTACCCCTTTGCACCCTTGCGCTCTTGGAAACAGTATTTTTCAAAGCGGAAAAAAAACTCTGAAAGAATGTGACTTAAATGTCAGTAGGAGTTGAATAACTTACGGACTCTGTAGCCCAGTGAGAAATCAACACACAAAAGCCACAATCTTTAACTTTTACAGCAATTTTTGCTTTCAGTGATCTTTTCTCCAAGAAAAAGAAAACTCAGAACAATCTCAGTCTTGTAAAAAAAAAGGCATTTGCTGATAACTAGCCACAATCTCATAACTGTATTCAAGTTAATGAAATAGATTTCATGGATATGCTTGGAACGTCAGAGTGGTTTATCATATAGTGTTAAGACCCACTTAACTCATTCACCAGTGATGTTCAAGATGCTGAAGTATCCAATTTTCTTAAAATCTGCAGATATTTTATTCTGGGACTGTGTTGGCTGTTGCAGTTCCTGGTCTCTTATCTCCTCTGCAATTAAAGGAATTATTTATAGCAACCAAATACGTCTGTTCAATTTCTGCAGAGCAGTCTTGATATGTTGCTCAACACAAGGTTAATTACATCAAACGGTTGTTGCACCTGAGAGGCAGGGAGCTGTCTAGCAACCTTGGTGGTGGCGTTGCACATTGCCACCACCAAGGTTGTCCATCAATGCTCCATGTCGACACTAAGTGGTACCAAGGACAAACCTTGACATTACATTCAGCCACACTGTACAAAAAATAAAAAGCATTTCTAATTTATGGTAAAATATTGTCAGCTGTAGTTGCCAGTAGGAGCTGGATAACTGACTCTGTGAAATTTAGTAAAATCTTCAATGACTGGTAGCAACAAGTGATGTTGGGGACCATCTTCTTCTGCATATGAACCATCCGCACAAGCAGCCCTCCCAAGAGTGTGTCCTTTCTCCACTCCACTTCTCTCTCTACACAAATGACTAAAGCTCAGCAGACGTTTGCAGACAACACGGCTGTTATTTGTCTGCTCAAAGACAGAAATGAGTCTGCCTACAGACAGGAAGTGGATGGGTTGGTCTGCTGCTGCTGTCAGAACCATCCGGAGCTTAACATGTTAGACACTGTGGAAATGAAGGTGAATGACTGAAGAACACCCTCCACATTCATTTCCTTACTGTGTCTCCTGTGGATAACGTTAGGTTCCCAGGAAGCAACTTTTCTTGGCAGAGTATGTACTTTCTGTGGCAATTCGATTCAATTGTTCCAACAATTGTGTTTGCCCAAAACATGACAGAACCAGACTGCAACAAACAATTAGGTCTACAGAGCGAACCGTCGGAGGTGACCTTCTCTCCGCCCAGGATTTATACAACTCTAGGGTCAGGGCAGCTTAAATCTCTACAGAACCCACACATCCTGGACACAAACTATTAAGACTTTTATGTTCAGGATGGCACTACAGAGTTAATTGCAAAAATAACATACACAGTTTCTTCTCCCAGGCTGTCTCTGATGAGCACACAAAATGTCCAGATCAGTGCCATCCATGTTGCACTAGTTTAGCCTTGTCTTTCTCTCTTGTAAGAACACTGTTCTTATTTTAGTTTTTATTTGAACTTTTATACATGTTTCCATTTTAAACATCTTTAATGACATCAAAGTGAAACCAAAGACAAATGTCTTGTTTGTGTTCGCAGGCGTGGCAAATAAAGCTGATTACGATTCTGAAATTCAATCAATTAAACATTATTTTATGAACATGTTCCTTGCAAATAATCATTCAGCAATACAAGCAACATGACATCTGGTTTTCTTTTAGCCTACCACACCTTCTAGTAAATTATTTGCCATGTATGATTCCAACAAAAACGGGGAATGATCTGGTCAGTGATGTATTTTGAACCCAACGTAAAGTCTTTGTTTAGCTGTGCAGCTATACATTTCTGTCCCGCTCATTCATGTGGTTTGTCCTTAGTGTTTTCAGCTGCTTCTGTGTGTCAGCAAAGTCGCACATGCCAAAAGTAAGTAACATGAACCTAGTGAGCATCCTAACCTGCGGTGAGATTGCCCGTCACAGGTCAAAAAGACAGCTGTACGGTTCTCGGACTCTCCCTTAAACTGATAAAGGTTCTCCTAATCTCTGTAATGTGTGATACGAGAACAGATTATCTTTTTAGAGTCCTTATAAAGTTAATGGTGTCGCGTTGCCACACACACTTCAAAGAATGCAAACGTTGGATCGAAGCGCTGGTGATTAAGCTTTTTTTTTTAGCCTGAACTGATCACAAATGCATTTAAATTTAGAGCTCCAGGTGGTTTCACTGACTTAACTTTTGTACATGTTGGCTTCGTATCCTGTACAAGGCTGGACAATAAGTGGGCCAGAGTCATTCAAACATGACATGGCTGAACTTTGAACTATGAACTAAAGCACGTGTATGCAGCTCCTCCTGCTATCAGGTAAACTCAAGACAAGCAGTGGGAAGAGCTTTAAATTTTCTTTGAACCCAACATGACTCACCGCCCTTGTGTGGGGCGACTTGGCTTTGGACCAAAAACAATCACCAGCTCAACCTCACCTACGCATTTGATATTATTTACTTTTTATCTACCGTTCATCTTTATTCCATGACAAACTGACCTGAAATTGTTCTCAGAACCTCTGTCCATGTCTTGTTCTGTTTATCTGAAAGACAAATCACAAATTTGCTATTTCTGGTGAGATCCAACATCACTTTGGATGGTATTCAACATTGCATCATGGAAGCAGTAGCTTTCACTAATCAGTTTAACCTTGAGGTTAAACACTACAGGTCCACTTTCTATAACTTTTTTTATCAAATGAATAGATTAGATTAGCTGGGACTTTTATCTAATTGTCTCTTTGGAGATGTGTTTCGTTAGCTATTGTAAGCTACCTGTAAGCTGTTATTAGTGAGACAAAGTTCAAGGCTCGTGGTTTATTTGATCCATCTATGGGTATCATTTGAAGAGCAACCTAAGTGTTTCTGTTCAGTCTGCACGTTGGATTGAACAAAGAGTGACGAAACTCAACAGAGGTTAAATAAAAATGCAGGTTAATGTCAAATCCTGTTCTTAATATACATTTTCTCAGGCCTGAAACTGTTTAACTCTCATCAATCTGTTGGGGATTAAGTTGACCTGTCAGCTCCAGGAGTTTGCACATTTTAACATAGGTGGTCCCACTTAAAAGGTGAACTTTTAACCTTTGCCATGTAAGCCTTGTTACACTCAGACATTCATTTGTCTCACGTTTTTTGTACCTGCAGTTTTACACTGTCGACTCTAGAACTCCAGACAAAAGGAGTTGGCTTTTAGCGAAGCTATTCAAGCCACAAATACCATCCCAATCCAAAGCATGTTGCATCAACCGGCCACGATTCACATTTTTAGGGAAATATTTTTTCAAAGAAGTTACATAAATGATCAGTAGCAACACTTGAAGCACTTAATAGCTGAATGGGTTTGATAGTACTTTGCGTCAACCTCATGCAACGACCCAGAAATTGTATTTTTGTTCATCTTACATCTCTATTTATTCATCAGTCTAGCAGTAAACACGGTTTTCAAACTGGAAATATTATCAATTAAAATTAGAATAACTGATGATTAATTGATTGCAGACCCAGCAATTAACTTGAAATTTTTATCATATATATATATATATATATATATATATATATTAATATATATATATATATATATATATATTCAGTTTTATGTTTGTACAATTTAAACAATTTTCAAGGTGACTGCACTATCTGGTTTACATCAAAGTGACTGTGTGCTCAAGTTCCTGTGATCAACTGTCCAGTCTACTGAGAGAGACATAATATCTGTGGGGTATTACTGACTAGAAGCACGATCTCTCTCTCCGTGTGTGTGTGTGTGTATGAGTGTGTGTGTGTATGTGTGTGTGTCCATATGCTTGTGGCGAGTGCCACCATGGGTGTACGCTCCAGACCTTCTGCATGAGTGTGAACATGTCTGTGTGCCACAGCGCATTTATGAAAGCGGCTGACATAAATACATCAACTACACACAGCTGTTCTGCACCGTGATTTTTGCTGGGGGTCAACATCTGAAAGGACCACTGGGAATGTTCCTGTTGGTTCACTTCACTTAAAAGTTTCTTTTATCAAACTTTCCTCCCTGAGTGGCCTTTGCACAGTCTGCCCTTCTGGTGCTTTCCTCTGAGAGTGCAGCAGCGGAGGAAGCACAGACTTAACGGGTCCCACTTCAGAGTCACCGGATGGCTGCAGTGAAAGGGACCTGCTGTGATCTCAACACATACCAGGCTGGATTAGAACAGGGGGACCAGAGCAGAAACAGGATCTGCCTCACTTTGCTGTCACTCTCAAACCCCGGCGCTCCTTCCCAAAGACATCTTCAGCACTTCCTTCTCCAATTAATGTGACCTTGTTGTGCTTGAGCAGCATCTCTGGGTCCTGTGAAAGTCAAGACCCAGCTTTATTCCCTGCACTTTTAGCTGAGTCCTCAAGCAAGCAGGCGGCTGGCGGCAATAAACAAAATAGCTCAGATCAAACCTGTAAGCTGATATGGAAACAGTAAACGGCCGGACAACAAGCAGCGTAATGGTGACCGCTTCCCAGGAGGGCTTTTCGTCTTGGATGACTGGATGTGATCAGCCCTTAGCCTGTCCTGTTTGTTTAGTAATAAAGACGCAGGGGGCCCTGGCAGATTCCCTTTGAATGCTGAAAACTGTAAAGCCAGCACTGAGTTGACACCGTACCACACTGGCAATGAGTCCTGGTGTCCCGCGTGTCCCTTCTTCGAAGATGGGCGCCACTGGCAGCTGGCGAAAGTCAGGGTTCAAAGTCATGCCAGGTTGATCAGTGGTCAGAGTGCAGACAGCAAATGATTGAGCAGCTAGGTTGTGCTTGGACAGCTGGGGACAGCTCCTCCGCAGGGTTTCAGTGTTTGGATCACAAACATGAAGGGGATTTTTGAGAGTTCCACTTTTGCATGTTTAGCTTTTACTGAAGCACTGTGGGAAAAAAAGTGCTGGATTCAGTACATGAAACAACTTCCACTGCTTAGTAAAGCACTATTCCTGCGGGGAGAAAAAAAAAACACTTGATTGGCTTCTCATCGGCTCATGGAGAGATAATTTAACCATAACTGTTAATAAGCTCTTTCCACGCCATGCATGGCTGCAATCATGACTTCAAATTAAATCTCTGTAATAGAGGGGAGAACTATACAACTACACAAAAACAAAAAAACTGCTTTGCTTTTTACGGTGCCAATGTATAGTTGGAGTGCAGAGCAGAGCTGCATTCTGTGAAGTAGGTCGAATCGGACATGTAGTGGTTCAGATGGCTTCGCTCCACTCATTTAGTGTCAGAGATTTAACCTTCCTTACTTCCTCCCTTCTATTTATAACAGTGTCATAGTCCTGCTGCACTTTGATAGTACCAAGCGATCTCATTTACACATTTTCATACACTCTTGCTTACATACAGTCACACACGCTACCTCGTGATTGCATGTTTTGCATGCATGCAAACAATCTATGCGCAAAAGACACTTTTGTGCAACAAATATTACAGTTCGCAGTGAGCAAACCGTCACGCTGGTCTGAATTCTGCGATAGCCGGAGGTTTGGCGTTGGGCCATGTCGCTATTGTAGAATGTCCTAATGGATCAGCTGAAAGCTATGTGAATCCCTGAGTATCTGTCCCGACTACCTGCTCTCTGTCTCTGCACCAATAGTGATCCGAGTGACAGCTGAGCTTTCTCAGGCAGACAACTGGCACTTCTGCACACCGCATGTATAATACAGGATAAAAAAGTCCCTATTCTGGTATCAGGTAGGCCAAAGGTATTGTGCCAGAGTTGGCACAATGTAAAGAGAACTTAAGGCGACATTTTGAGGCTAAATTTAACTCATCATCTGGAAACGCCATTAAAATCAGTCAGGACCTTCTCCAGAGAAGCCTCAACACTCACAGAAACATAGGTAAAGATATGGAATGTAAAAAGGTGAAGACTTTTTTATTTTATTTTTTTTTACAATGGCACAGTCTGACTCAGAATCCTAGAAATTGATTTTTTAAGTGTTTTCTATCATTTCTATCATTCCTTTAAAAAGATACAATGATGACTTGTTTTCAGTTTTCTCTCCATCAGATTTTTATTTTAAACATTCTGACATTTTTTTTTCTAAACATTCTGACATTTGCAGTTTTAGGGGCTTTGGAATAAAAACAAGCCCACAGCATCACTGATCCTCTACTATGCTTAGCAGTGACCATTAGGTGTAGTTCCACATACTCATCCATTGTTTCACACCTGACCAAGTTGAAATGTTACTCGTATGTAATCAAATCCCAGTTAAAGCTCCTATCGCATTTTAAAAAGTCCAAATGTTGGTAATTGGAGGCGTGACTGGCCTGATGCTACAAGTCATTTGATAAAAAGAATTAATGATTGCTTCTAATGGTTGTTATGGAGACTTTGTGAGTTCAGGATGCCACTCTTTGCAGCTGTTGTTTAACATTGCTTTTAACCTCTCCTTACTGTAATTGTAAGTTTAGGCAAGTAACTTTTTTTTCTCGTATTCATTTCCTGACTTCCGGAGAGTAACACAGATCTGTCTTACTTTAACTGAGTGTTTTTGAAAATCAGCTGAGAGAAATGGGTGGAAATGTAATAAAAGTTCAGGAGTTTTAATCAACTTTAAAATGCAAAGCTGCAGTTTTAAGCAACGGGTTCACTGATCTCTGAAAAAGTGTACTCGGCCTAAGGGTTAGTTTTTCTCCCTTTTAGCAGTGTAATATTTTACTATAGCAATAAAAGACTAATTTAGACTATTTACAGTTGTTTGCCAGAGCTGGAAACAAATGTGTAGGGCGCCATAACAGGAAGGGTCACTAAAACTAGTTGTAACTATAAATTCTTTCAAAGAGGAAAGTTTTAAGCCAAGTTTTAGCAGCGAATGAACACTGTCTGCCTCCCAAACCCAAGCAGAAATCTGGTTCATCAAGAGAGGACCATAACTCTGCTTCCTGCTTTACTTAGAACACGTTGAATAACCCTGCAGTCTCAAAGTTTATTCTTGAGAAAACACCCAACTTTGTGCTCTTTTTGACATGATGGAGCTTGGCTATTACGAATATTAAATATTATGAGACTACTTTTTTAAAAAAAAAAAAAAATTACTAGAATCTAAGCACAATATTGTTCTCAAGCGTCCAATTAGATTTGGAGTCGCATGAAGCAAAATCCCAGTCAGTTCCAAGCGTGAGCAACAAGCTTGATTCTGGCTGACAAAGAAAGCATTCTCCATTCTGACGTGAGAAACAGCTATTTTGCTGTGATTTTCAAACTTTAAATTGCTCCTTTTTTGTCTCTTAGACTTTCCCCCTAAAACTAATGATGGGCAATAGAATTTCAAATGAAGTTGTTAAACCTCTGAGATGCGCTGCTAAACCTTTGATTGGCTCAGGAAAACGTTCTCTCTGCAGATGGTGTAGAAATAGTGTTAGTGTTTTTGTTTCAGATTGTTTTTGTGTTTATTTCAAGTTGATTAGATCATAAAAAAAGAAAATTGTGTGATCAACAAAAACGTATGAACTCCGTTAACATTATTTATTTAGTGATGAGAAATAATATTGAGTGTAGAACATTCTTGATAGATTTTGAGAGTCGATTGTTACTTTTTATTCACATGTATTAATACAGTTTTTTCAAATAAAACAGAAATTTAATTAAGAGAAATACTGTGCCAGCTGGATTGTTCATATTTTCTTCCAACATTGAGAAAAAAAACAATGTTGTAGAGTTGTTAGACTGGAAATTATTAGAGCCCTTTAAATGTTAGAGAACACATTTAAATTGATTTGACCTTTACTACCAAAAGCAACATTAAGTACTTGCGTAGACACTCCGGTACAAATTGCAACTAACTTCTTTTTCCTAATTAAACTGCATGACAGCAGTATAAACAAAAACGTAGGAGGATTTTATGGTACTGAGTACTCTGAGACCGAAAACAGCTGGAGTACAATAACCTAAATCACATGAATGGGTTTCAGTGTTTCTTCTTCGGGTTTTCTTTAAATTAAATAATTTCAATCAGTTAAATTTACTGCACAGTCATGAATCTTGTGTTGCAACAGTTTATTCCTCTAAAACACATAAAAGCAGATCGAACCATAAATACAGAATGCCCCACTTCCATCACATGTGAAGAAGTGTGCCATTAATGTAAGAGGCAGAAGATTTCAGCTGCGTTTCGTTTTGTCTTAAATCCCTAAAGACAACTTTTTAAATAAAATACTATCGCTACAAATTGATATAGTGCATGCTCAAAGACGGGATAAAGTTGTTGGAAATAAAATCAATTAGCAGTGTCAAGCATTTGTTTCAGATTAGCTTTTAACAGCCTGACGGTAAACAGAACCAGATGATCTGGTTGTTACTGCAAGTATTGTTAAATGCCTTTGTAGACTTTGTGGGAACTCCTTGATGAGGGGCTGTCAGCGCTCAGTGGAGGAATGAATTCAGAAATCAGGGTGGTTGTCCCCATCAGCGCCACAAAAAAAAAATAAAAGAGAGCTTTTCAGATAGAGTGATGGGCCTCTTCATCACACCCCATGTGGTGGTGATTCCTCTGTCTTACTCATGTTTCTCCTCCTTGCACATTAATGCCGAAGTCACTAAAGTCTTTCAGCTCAAGGAACGTATGACACACACAGAGCGTGCAGCGCTCCCACATAAAGCGAAGATGAGCCTATTCTTGGTCGCTCTCATCTTCAGTGCTCTGTCTGGATGAGGCGGAGGAGGGCAGCGGACGATTTCTGGAGACGCGTCTGCAGATCCTATCAACAATGCAGCCCCTGTGCACATGTCTCTGAGGAACGTCTGTCTGTCAAGCACGAAGACCCAAACGCTGTAATGCGTAATGAGTTGGAGTCTTTATTAAGATGAGTCTTTAATTCTAATCAACAATATTTATCTGCTAAACAGTAAAATTATCTACGGACATATATATTGAGTTTTACAGACGTTTGTGTAAATTGGAAAAAACAAACAAACAACCATAAGCCCTTTGTGGCATCCAGGCTCCCAGAATAATGCTGTTTTTTTGACAGTTTGTTTTAAATGTTTTTCTGTTAAATGCTGAAGATAAATTATGGGATTAACTGGCTTTTTCTGGGATTTTCTAGTGTCTACTGGAACGTTAATGGTTTTTTTTGTTTTTTTCACCTGTCTTTGTGGTAGGTTTTTTTCTGTAAATATTATGGTAATGTGTATATAAATCAAAGGAGGTCTCTGTTGTAAATGAGATCTCGGATCTCATTGAGACAACCGGTACAAATAAAGACCAAGTCAGAAAAAAGGAGAATGGTTGCTTCCAGCTATTTAATTGTCTGTCTTCCATTCCCACTGTGAGAATAATGGAAGCTTTTTTTCCGTTTGTTTTTTCAAAGTCTGCTGTTACAGGATGTTTTCTGTTAAGTCATTGACAACAACTCCTTTCTGCCTAACTGCCAGTGCACATCAGTTTGTTGGGCTTGTTTTAAGTATGGGTGTTTTGATGTTTTTGTACAGGATGTCTCTGTATTTTTTTCTACGCTTTCTTAAGTTAGTAAAACTGAGTAAAACTGATTTAATAAATCTGCACAGAGGGCAAAAAACAAAATATTTGAATTGATTCATAAATGCTTAAGCCTGCAGGTTGATGCAGTTAACAGTGATGTCTTCTGTCGGGTAGTGGGGTGATATAGATGGCAAATTAGATATTTTATGCCTGAAATTTCCACTTAAAGCAATGTTGTCTTTCATAGTTTTATGACACGCTAAAAGGCTGCAAATGTGACTGAATTTGACTGCTGTCAAACTCTGAGTCATCTTGAAAACCCACACTAGAAAAACTCTGCAATCAGGCTATAATCTGATTTCTCTGAATGTCTGTTCATATTATATTCACCAGTGTGAGTTTGTTTAAACAGTGTTAAAAGATGACTTTCTATCTTTGAGTTTTTTTCACCTGCATGTTCTTGTGCAGAGCCTTAAGGCGATCCAGCATGCACTGGCAGGGGAACAAAAATCTTATATTCTAGTCGAACAGAAAGACAAACTGATTTTCTATTCATTTTCAATTCAATTGTAGTGTTGAGTGATTGCAAAACGTAAGAATTTGAAGCATTAGGCGTTTCCATCTAAGAGCTGAAAACTTAAAAAAAGGAAGTGTAGCTACACTTCCTGTTTTTCCATGATCCTTTGTTACGGCGTTTATGACCATGTTGTCCTTTTGTAAAGGAGGCTTAAGAAGTGATACTCAAGAAGACAAAAACATTGAATCAGTAAATAGCATCACAAATGCTATCAATGAGGAAGAATTAGGTTTTGGTAGTCAAAAGGTAATACTTTGACTTTGAAGAGTCAATACAGACTCACATTCCTTCAAAACACGAGACGATATGAAAAGGATTAAGAATTACAAAATAAGTACGAGCTGAGTTAAAATTAACAGGGTATCGTCACTGAAAATGAACCAGCAGCTGCCTGGTAACACAATAAAACCATGTGAGAACTTGACAGGGAGGAATCCATACGATGAGGACTTGGCAGAGTGCAATGTAGACGCAGCAGGGATGGGCAGGGCCCAGCTAAATCGCCTGAAAGAAAAACATGTATAAACAAGACGTTTTGGGATTGTGAGCAAACAAATCTGAGCTTTAATGCTGCTGAGTAACAGGTAAGTCAGTGCGGATTTAGGGTGTCAGAGTGAAGATTTTCAGCCTTTTATTGAACAGCTCGCCTTTTTTCTCTCGTTTTTTTTTTTTTTTTGTATGAGCCTTGCAAGTAAAATTTTGAACCAGAGCACTTCTTGGACGCGCAAGTGTTTAGCTGTGGTTGGACCTGGTGTCCCGGCTCGGGAACACAGAGCTTAATTCTCAGAGGCCTGAGTAACTTGTGGAATTCAGATCTGCAGGAGATAAATAAGCAGCAGTGGCGCCACCAAGGGGGGGACCAAAGAGGGCAGGGAGCACTCCTACAAGTTTACTGGACAACCTCCAACTCCGGCAACGCTGTCGTATAGAAACAGATTTATTAGAAATTAGCAGCGGCCGTTCTTGCTTGATGGCTTTCTGGGTGAGCACCATATTACTTTTACCGCCTTGTACATGTAAACACACAACCACATAACATAAAACTCATTTTGTAAATGATGTAATATTAGAAACATGGCAAACTACAAAATACTTTTTGATTCTATTTTATTTGGGATACATTTTCAATAAACAGAGTGGATGCTGTATAAAAACATACATTTCAAAAAGCATTTTAATTTGCTGATGCACAACCTACAAATCAGATACAAACGTTAGGGTTACCAACCACCGGACTAAACATGCAGATGAGCCTTAGCCAAGTTGTTCAGGTGAAACTGAAAGAAAACTTTTATTTTAAATGTTCTATCCTGTGGCTCCCCCAGCTACAATAAATTTGATCATTGCATTTTATTATTATTATTATTATTATTATTATTATTATTATTATTATTATTATTATTATTATTATCATCGCTGTTTTATTTATCTTATTTTTTAGAATGAGCAAACTTCAGTTTCTAAAATCAAAACAGCTCATTTTGTTATAAACTTAATTACGAAAAATAAAAAATAAAATAAGATACGAGTCATTATGTTGTTTTTTGCAAAAAAATATCTAAGAGAATTGAGATGTTTTCAATGGAATCTAAATGTTCACTGCAGTATCATGGCTACTAAAATAAAATGAATTAAAACTACTGAAATAATGCAATAGTTTGTTGTTGTTGTTTGCTTTGATCTGCTGTGCCACCCCAAGATTTTAAGCTGCTCACATCTGACCATTAAATTCTAATTTTCTATAAGCGCCCCTGGAAAGCTGGCTTCCTTCCTAAACCATGAAGGCTAATTCTGCTTTCCCATGTTTCTCTCATGCGCGTCGGTTCACTTTGACCAGAACCCAATTACTCCCACACCAACATGCGTCTCTCTCTCTCTCTCTCTCTCTGCATCGAGTTTGCAGTTAAATAAACTGTAAATTTTAAAGGAGTCCAGAAAAATAGTTCCTTAAAAGCTCCCTTCGCGTCTGCACGAGCATGCTCCGAGTGAATAGCAGGTGAAGTGTCACTCCTGCATCTGAGATGTGAGCAGCCATGAGACGGAACTTGACACTGCAGGCGCACGGAGCGCGGAGATCAGGTTAGAGACATGCACCGCAACAGAACATCTCCAAATCGCATTCCGCATACTGAAATCTAATCCGAGGACATCAGGATGTGTGACATAATCCTCAAGACATCTGAAAACTTCGCTCCTCCAAACAAGGCTCCAGGGGTGGTTTTGGAGAGAAATGCGGACCTCTGTTACTCACTGTTTGCGCTCGCATGGGTCTATAAAAGAGGGGGCGGACACCAACTGCCCCCCAAACGTCAGAGCGCATTGAACTATAAATCTTTCCAAACAGCCCCTCTGCGCCTGGCGCGGTGCTGTGCGCAGACATCTGCCCTGCTTTAGTCCAGTATGAGGACGACGCGTGTGGAGACCTCTGCGTAAACACAGAGTGACTTGGAGGAAGTAGAAAAAAAAAACAAAAAAAAAAAAACATTTATCCTGAATATCTGTTGTTTACTATGGCGAGATTGGTGAGAAACACCGGAGATTCTGGACAAAATACAATTGAGCTGTTTCACCAAGAGGCAGATGAGCGGTAACGACGCACCTCTGGGGCTTTTCTAGTTTGTTGGACACTCTGATGTCTTCATTGGACTCCTTTCGATCGGAGATGGTGGAGCTCTCTCGGATTTCCAGAGTGGAAACGTAGCATCCAATTAATCAGCGACTGCAACTGTACTCCGTGAGGCGCAGAGGCACTTTGGTCCGCCGTCTTCAGAGACGCATGGTTTATTCAGTGCGCTGGGTCGGAATACGGAGAACAAATCTGGCACAACAGAGCGGACTTCTCCTTCTGTACTTGGACTAATATTGGTTTAAGGGAATTCTCCTTTTGGAGATTCTGACATGATTTACGCAGCTAAGTCAGCTGGGGACACTCCAGGAGTTGCGCTTTCTGTTTGGATTTTACTATAAACTACCAAGAAAATATTAGGTCTGCATGGGCCATATGTAAGGTAAGTGAATCTCTGTAATCGCTCTTAGTTACAGGGAGTCTAAATCAAGCAAAATAAGGTTCATTTTGGTGTGTTTTTCCTTAGAATGGCAAATTAAATATGGAATTACGCATGTAGGCGCTTCGTTCGGGTTTAGTATTTATCCATACGTAGCTTTTAGGTTTAGGTTTAGGTTTTTTGTTTAGGTTTGCAACAGACTCAACATGCCATTAGACAGAGTCACGTAAGCTCCGCGGATCGCCATCTGGCTCACACCATTATTTAGGATATCAGTGCCAAAACGCTTAGGTGCGTGCTTTAACCAGCCGTGTTTGTGTGTGTTTGTTTTCTTGTGTGTGAGACGCGCCGCCCTTTGCGCATCATCTGACATCAGATGAGAGAAATCGCATTTCATCCAAAACGCAAAATGTCTGCGCGTAAGTAATCTGGGGGTATTTTTTTTTTTTGACAGAATATCACACTGATATAAATAAACTGTTAGAGTTAAAACAGTGAAACTACCTGAGTAATTTGCATATGTTTTATGGCGGTAGATGTGAATCAGGCTACTCTCTTGTAAAACTTAAAAATAATAATAATAACTATTACAGGCATATAATTAATAAAGAAATTTTGCTCATGTGGTTTGTCCTTGCATGTCAAAAATGAACAAAAATAAAAAATTGTGGTGAAGGTATAAAATGAAACTTTTAAGGTCATTCATTAATTCCAAACAAGTCTCCAAGTGAAGCAGCTAAATTTGACAGAAAGTCTCACTTTAGCCTCTTTAGTGTTACTGAACTACATGACAGATAAAATATTCCTCAAAGTTAGCAACACAAATTGCAAAGAAGTTTGACTCGGTAGCACTAGCTGAAGCAGGACACAAATGTTTTAAACCTATTCTAATAAAATGGCATAACCACGAACCACTGCTAATAATGCTACTTATTGGCAACTGTAGCCTTAGAGTAAAGATGGTCCATTAGCTAAGAAAAGATTACTTTAGCCTAAACCAGAAGAGCAAATTTTCTGAAGCAAAAGGATCCCAATGAGCCACATATTTCCTGAAAGTGACAGCAGCTCTCTCGCTAAATAATGTTAAAACATGGTTGAAAAGCGAAAGGTGAAAAGTCATCCGTGTTAAAACATCTGTAGATGCCTAAACGTTGTCAAAAAGATGTTTGAGACAATCAAGTAGCTGTAACTAAGCACTGCTAAAATCAGACACAAAAACACGTCCACTGTTCCCTGCTAAATATATTAATTTATAAAACAACCTATGTCAAAACAAGCCTGATTGTCAAAATTGTCACAAAATAGACAATTTTCACAAAAATGGGAAATTGTCTGAAAATGGGCCAGAGATTGCAATTGCCTGATTTAGCTTTAGTCCTCTGCTGAACTCTGCAAATCAGAATAAAGTTGACTGAAGCAATATTTTTATTTAAAGTGTAATTAAAATGTAAAGGGAGAATTGTTATTCCCCTCCCAGTAGGGAATGTGAGCTGGGTTTAGACTGTTGTGAAACAGGTTTGCTTTACTCTACTCATAATGTGTTGTTGCAAAAGTAATTCTACTCCCCCCCCAAGAAAAGTAGATGGCATTGGAATCTAAACACCTGACTTCACATTTACAAAAGAGTATCCTTGATTAGAATTCAGTGACAAATGACTAAAATTTAATACCTTCCAAAAGTCTTTTTTGTAGTGTAGATAGGTCTCCATCTGCTGTTGTACAATTTCATCAATAGACTTTTACGTTCAGAGCGTACACAAAACAAATCGGAGTAAAACCTTGTTGGCATGTTGGCGGTGTTATCAGTATAGTATGAGTTGTGGTACGTCTAGTAGTCACTGTATTGTTTCATGTGCATGATTCGGAAGGCGCCGCTTGGCTTTCTGGGACAAAGTAAATGTTTTTTTTCTAATTTGCTTGGCCTCAAAATATAAATACAATAGCGCGTACCAAAGTTCTGAAATCTGTCAACTTTATTCATGAGCATCTTTAAAACAGCGAGACTGACCCAAGTTTATTTTGCAGCTTTCATCATAGGAACTGAGTCTAAGATGAAGTTATGGGATGCTCTGGCCACGTGTTTCTTGCTCCTGACCTCTGTCGCTACACGGCCTCTCTACCAAAACACTCAGCTAGCCAAGAGGACTCGCTTCCCCAGCAGCTACCGTGATTCTGGGTCTGTGTCTGTGGAAGACGAAGAGCCACTGTTCCAGCGTGAAGAGCACAAGCTTCAGGAGATCTCCATGGAAGATCAGTGTAAGACATCTGATCAGACATATCAGTGTAAGATGTGTAGTACCAACAGCTCTCTGTGAGCTGGATCAGTCATGTACATTCACTTTCCAGCCTTGGACAAGTCAATTAAGCACGAGGGGGAATAACTTATTTTTCCTCGTTTGCGGAACAAATGTGTCCTGACATTATAAAGAAAGCAGACACACCATCCTGTTTGCTTAAGCGGTCAGGAAGGGACATGTGCAATAAGTAAGATAAATAACGACTGTCTAAATGCACATAAATATTGCTAAGTTACTTTTTAAATGGTAAATAATGTGGTGCATCTTAGCCTGTTGCTCTTGAAAAACACCCCGTAAAGCGATTACCGCTGCGTGAATCATCCAACTCAAAGGTTATCAGACGGAGGTCTTAATTTGTGTTTTATTGCTGCTTTTGTGTTACATCATCATGTTGTCTAAACAAACCGGCAGCACGCAAAAGACTTTGAGCAGCTCCAACCCTCAGCAGACTTCACTTTTCACATCCCCCTGTCTCCGCGTGTTTACATTCACCCCCAATGCCTCTCTGTGCCTCAGACACCCGTGACATCTACCCATCTGCCAAAACTCAGAAATCATGGCAGGTTTCAGAGGAGGCGCTGTGAACCAGGTCACAGGAGGTTTTTTTCAAGGTGCAAAGGCTCGTCTGAAGCACTGAATAAGCGCCCTGTGTTTACATTCGTTCCGACAGAGACGGTGGGCAGGAATTTATTCTGTTTGGATCAGTGTGACACTGTATCACCCTCACTTTGGAGTGATCACAGCTAACAACTAGATAAGGCATGGAACATTTTGGGGCATGTGTTTGTCTTTGCCACTTCATATTGTGTTTGGAGCGCGGTGACATCACTGATCTGCAGTGTATCCCTAGACGATGAAGTCTTCAAGGAACAGTGTAAACAGAGCGGCCATGCGGGGAGAGGGGATGGGTCGCTCGGTTTACGCTTAATGTCAAATAAAAACATGGTTTGCTGTTAAATTTTGTGACTGGAATGCGCAGGCTTCCGCTTTTAAGGAGATTCATGCCAAAACGGGGTTCCTACGCAGTCTGGAAATGTTTTTTTTTTTTAATTTGACCATGTTTTCCACGTCTGGAGTAGTATGAAAAAAAAAAGTGAAAATGCAATATTCGTTATATATACACAGACTTTATTCCCTACTATTCCATCTATCCATCCCACCCTGCAGGATCCATAAAGTCTGACCTCTTTATCTGACATTAATTCATGATGAACCTTTTTTTTATTTGAGAGAAAAGGACTGATATTTCTAGAAACATGCACTGGAGTTTTAAAATTAGTAATGTCTAAATGACTAAAACCTTATTTTACATTTCTGCCTCGTTTGTGTTTATTTTAGAAAGCAGCATGAGCCTCCACGATTGATCGGGCCACGTAATAGCAGAGTTTGATACGCAGTATAACCGGTCAGCAGGTGCACTCTCTAGCCACCACGTCTTTCAGCTGACACACAATACAAGGTGTCTAAATCAAAGGATAGGTGTGTCTAAACAGATTGGCCCCATAGTTCACCTGATACACGAAGGGCAGCCCAATCAGCTGTGGTGCTCGGGCAGATCAGATAGCCAAGGTAAAGAAGAAGAGATAGAGGACACTGCAGAGTAGACGCTACGTTAACCACAACACCACCTGCCAGATATCTCACCCCGCCGGCTGTGACTCCTTGATGCACGTACAACAGGTTAACACACATCTGAGCGCAGAGGCGTTGGCCCCGTTACGCAGACATGCTCAGGTAGTATAATTAGCATCTGACTAATTTACAACCAAGTTCACTGTTCCCATACCTGTGCCAGTTCACATAACTTTTTAACGGGATCAACATGGGATCTAGGAGGGTCCAAATTTTTCACTTAGTCTTCGATTTTTTTTTTTTGTTGCTCAGAGCAGATGCTGCAGTTGTACAGCAGCATATTTTCAATTGTTTCATCCGAATAAACCAAAGCATATGACTTCCCTTTCTTACGGCCTTTCAAGTCTGCTCGTATTATAATGACATCCATCAGACACTAAAACACATTTGTGACTTGTTTGTGCTCGACTGCATCAAACCTGGCAGTTCCTGTGAGAAAGCTCATAAATTCGGGCTGAAAGGTCAAACTCTCCAGGGAGCTACGAGAAGACCTGGATGCGTTTTTAGCTTTAGGAAGGAAGTGCCAGCAAACAAAGTTGGTAAACACCGATTTTTCTTTAAAACCTCCCAAGATGAAATGAAAAAGAAACAAACAACGATAGGAATACAGAACAGAATTCACTTTTTTTAAGATAAGTAAAATTATCATCAGTGTTAGTGGGATTTTGAATTACAGTAATAACCTCTAAATGGCTAAAATGCAACATGATTGACATATTTTGAATTTAAAACCTTACTTGTGGCCTCACAATGCTGTCCCGTGATAAAAGATGATGAGAAATCTGGATACTTTCCATCAGGATAACAACACTAAACAAACAGCATGGGCATGTAATGGCTTACATCAACGCATGTTAATGTTTTGCAGCGCCGAGTTACGAAATCCAGTGGAAAATCTATGGCAAAAGCTTAAAACTGACAATCGCTGATGTTCTCCATTAATTCTGACTGAGCTTGAGATATTTCCCCCCAAAAAGTGAGAAAAACAAAAAAACTTTCCAAACAGCTTGAATCTATAATTTCAGCAAAGACACGCAAGACACTTGTCATTAGTTTAAAAAAAAAACAACAAAAAAACAAATTAAACAAAAAAACAAAACAGAGGGAGAGTCATGTCTCAATTACGCACTACTTTGTGTTGGTCTATCACATAAAATCTCAATGAAAGCTTGTGGCTGTAATGTTTCGAAACGCCCTGTGGATTTCACATTGTATTTCACAAAAATCTGAAAACCTTTTAGAACACGTCTACAACAAATAGGGAGCCTATTTGGTTAGCATAGTCAACAAGCATCAGATGGTGTGCTGGAACATTTGGTACCTGAACTTTAGTTATAGATCCTCTGGGACCTTTTGATCATGGGGTTGCATTTGCCTCCCACAGATGCCAGGAGACCTCATATGTGAGGTTTGGAAGCTGATTAAACATCCTGGACTCCTTCAGGCATTCTTTGAGTAAATCCCGATCATTTTAAGCAAAATCCATGGCTTTCCTGCACGTCTTTATCGAGCACTCCTGTTTCCTTGAGGGATGGGGGTGTTGTCAGCAAAATGTTTACATAGGTGGGAAGTCAAAATGCAGGTTTTGCCAATTGGTGGTTAAAGTGCTGAACTTTGGTGCAATGACTCATTGCTTTTTGTAGCTTCATAAACACCAGAAAGAATAATTAAACAGCAGGAACAGAATAAACAATTGGAGCCAACAAAAACCTTTGTAGCGCTGACATTTTAATTAGAGATTTAAAGCTCCAGCTTTCTCAAAGAGCGAGTTGGGAATGACCAAAATATTAATCAGAAGACAGAATAAAGCCTTAAAAGAAAAACTTTAAGGCTTTAAGGCTGAATGTTACTAAGTAGAAAAGTCAACACTGAAAGTGGTAAAGAGTGTGCATTTATGATTTCTTTTGACATGAAAATAATTTGTAATCTTATTCGTAAAATTAGAAGTGATAAATTT
The DNA here is from genome assembly GCA_033032245.1 of Poecilia picta. NCBI lineage: Eukaryota > Metazoa > Chordata > Actinopteri > Cyprinodontiformes > Poeciliidae > Poecilia > Poecilia picta. The sequence continues at coordinate 14,525,309 of CM065364.1, read as the reverse complement.
AAATCTGGCTCTAGGAAGATCACGGCTCAGTGTTGATGTGGCATGACTTTTTTCCCTTACTAAAATATGCTGAAAGTCCCCTTAGGCAAGAGACTGAAACTACTATTGCTCCTAATGTGCTCATTGTAGTGTGAATGAAAGTACAAAGCGCAGTATCTGTATTACATGCTGTAAGGGGTGATGAATGAGAACAGGAACCCTGATAAAAAAAATAAAAGAAAAGAAAAAAAAAGCACTGTTTCGGTGTGGTGCAGTTAAACTATTATTTCATAATAATAGAAATTTTAATAGGAGCTGCCATCACCAGGCATGCTTGTTTATCCTTGTGAAGATCTTTGAACAAATCATTTCACCCATTATCCAGTTCAGACTCATATTTCTTACCTATAAATTGCTATTTTAGCCCCCACCCTGTTTCCTACTGATATCGGTAAAGAAACCATAACTATTATATATCTGTTAATTTTTCAAGGTAATTTGAGTACCTTCTTTCTAAAAACTGCACTATATTTTTATGTTGTAATATTGTTGTTACTGTACAATATATTGTCTTTAATTTTTTTATATAGTTTGTATTTATTTATTTATTATCTTCCTTGATCCTTTGATGCCCCTGTTGCACCAGAATTTGCCCATTGTGGGACAAAAAGGATATTTCTATTCTATTCCATTCTATTATTTATTTAACAAATTTGGAAATGACTAATATAAAATAAAAATACAAATAAACTTATGTAAAAATGTGTAACTTTTACATAAGACTTTTAACATAGTTGTAGATTATTTTCTGTATCTTTTACATTAAACTAACCCAAATCAGGTATGAATTGTTGCATCATTGGTAAGTCCATCTGGTACCTGAAAAAGTTGCAAATAAAAATGATCTGAAAGACTTGGCATCCCTCGGTTTAAGGTCAGAGTCTACATCAAGTAGATGAGTTGATTTTATTGTTTTGTTTATTATTATTATTATTATTATTATTATTATGTTGTCCTGGTTGGAGACCTTGCCTGCAGTAATTTGGTCATTGCTCTAGTTTTTCGTGGTGAGGAAAGAACTAAGTCAAAAGCCTACTTTCCATCGATCTTCTATGATCATGAGGTGTGAATTCTGACTGAAACAGTGACATTCTGGATACAAATGGCTGACCAATGGTTCCTATGGTGACTGGACGGGGTGTGATGCTCTGTTAAAGGGGGGACTTGAAGGAAATCAGTTGAGGTGGTTGGAGTATGCAATTAGGATGAACCAGAACCAAATGAGGATTATTTTGGCTTACACACAATGAGTCAGAATGTCGCTGAGGAAATGGATGTGCAGGTTTCCCTTCTGAAACTGTCACTTTTGTGACCAGATCAGACGGACAAATAGACAAAAACTAAAGCTAAAACACTAAAGTGCTCAGGTCAGAAGGAGCAAAATGAGCTGCAGCCTACTTGGCTACAAACGAGCTTCTGAAAGAATGCTCTGAGAAAATATAGTCGCATCATGTTAAAGTTTTTGCAATAAGAATAGTATATCATTGAAGTCCACATGTGTGTAAAAACAAGTGCCCCAATAATTTTGGATATATAGTGCATTCACTTTAAAAACAGAATATGTATAATTGATATAATATAATTTATAAACTAATCTCCTTCTTCTGTACCTCACAGATGACATAACAGCTCCCTATCCAGACCAGTTTGAGGATGTGATGGATTTTATCGAGGCTACCATAGGCAGACTCCGGAGGTCATCGGAAACTAGCGGGAACGCCGCAGGACGACGGGAGCAGAGACAGAGAGGAGCAGCAAACACAGGAGGCACAAGAGAAGAGAGGAGAGGGCATGGGGGGAAGAAGAGGGGTCGAGGTCGAGGGGGAGGCCGAGGAGGCAAGGGAGGCGGAGCGGAGAGGGAAAAGGACAGGATATCTGTACAGAGTCGTGGTTGCTTACTAAAGGAGGTCCACCTCAATGTGACGGATTTGGGGCTGGGGTACCAGACCAAGGAGGAGCTGATCTTCCGGTACTGTAGCGGGCCCTGCATTGAGGCGGAGACCAACTACGACAAGATCCTGAACAACCTCACACACAACAAAAAGCTGAACAAGGACACGCCCTCACGCACCTGCTGTCGACCGATCGCCTTCGACGACGATCTGTCTTTTTTGGACGACGACGTGGTGTATCACACGCTGAAAAAGCACTCGGCCCGGAAGTGTGCCTGCGTCTGAGGAAGTCGTGACGAAATGCCGCAGCGGACTTTGGATCATCTCAGCAGATGCTGCGCACCGAGGGATTGCAGTCAGGCGTGTGCTCTGGAGGGCAGGGTGTGTAGTCTCTTATTTTTGTCAGCTGATATCAAGACGGGTCAAAGTGGATTACAAGCGAGAGACGATGGAACAGCCGCTAAAGAAACAAACTCACACATGTTCCTCCAGATTGTGCGTAATGATACCAGTTTACAGCAGATTAAATACTGTTACACTTACAGAATGCTGTCAAAAAAGAAGGTGAAGAAAAAGTGATCTTGCAAGGAGGATTTCATTTCCCAGGAATTCAGTTTTTCCTTAGCTGGCTGTCTCCAGATGAGTGCAGAGAGTTGAGGAACCTCTCTCAGTTGTAGTCTAAATCACCTCCCCTGTATAGTCTTGATGTTGACATTCAGAGCCAAGGAAAACACACCAAGGTGCAGAAAAGACTGGAGGAATGCATCTGCATAAGAAAAGCAATCAACATACAGCAATCATATATAAGAGGTTTGTGTAAGAGGCATATTTATTGAGATGGAATTAACTTATTGTTATTTATTTCAATCCATTTTATGAAAGAAAAAGCTGTTTTGTTTCTTCTATTTATTAAATTGTTTCATTTGTTCTGGACAGTGCCAAAGTAGACAGTTTTCCCATGCAAAATATTTCAGGATTTTCTCAAAACTGCTAAGACAGACATCCAGACATCTTGGAAATGCTTTTTTTGTTTGTTTTTTGCTTTGTCATTTAAATTCCAGCTATATTTAACCATCCAAATGATGGTTATTCAACATAAAGGCAACACACAGAGACAGAGGAGGGGACCAGTAGATGAGCTATGGTAGAAACGATTAGTTGATTTTAAGCATTTCGAGAAAGCGGTGTAGTTTCCATCATTGTTCACTTAATGTGGCCGCTCTTTGACATGGGAAACGTCATCTCTCTCCTCACACATCTCGACTTCTACATTAAAATCATCCATTCTTTATACTCTGTTTCTATAGAGACGCATCATAAACAACACACTTCAATGTGAATGTTGTTACTGCAGGAAGAAGAAGGCTCAAAGTTTGCTCATTTTTAGGACTGAAACAAAAACAAAAAAAACTCGAAAGGAAACAATATTAACTCGTGGGGTGCGAGAGAAAAGATGGCTAAACCTCAGCAAGCTGCGGTCAGTTCGTGACTTTGTTGTTTCACAACTTTTGCAATTGAAATTGAGTCCTACAAGATTGTTTTCAGATCCAGAATGTCACTGAGTCACATTTGCATGATGTAGCGACATGTTTACTGAAGGAGTTTTTATGGTATGTTTGTGTGACTGATTTAATTGGATGAAAATCATCAAAGGTGCAAATTAAATGATTGTCATTAAATTTTATAAGCTGTTGAAAACTTTGAATTTCCCCACATTAAATCGCAGCTTCCAGGCACTTTTCAGTTACTTTCGCAACCTTCCGGAACCCAGGAAGCACGTAATTAAAACAGCATTCTGCAAATCAACCTGCTACGCAGCACCAATGGACGAGAGGCGTTTTCTTTTCTAGGTTTATATAACAAAACGACAAACCTAAACAGGTTGAATTGTTTAGGTTTGCTATTAGAATGTTCCGATCTATCTAGATGAGAGGTGTTCAAGTTATGGCCCCGGGGAGATTTGCAGTACAAGACTTTGTGCAGTACATGAATACAAATCAAGAGAAGTACACACTACGACATTGATGCAGATAAGCTCTTAAATATAATAATAAATATAAGACAATAAGATAAATAAATTGGAAAGTGTAATGTGCCTTTTCCCATGTTTTTTTTTCTTTCTGTCATTTAAATTCCATAATAAATACAACCGTCAATTAAATTCCATTCATAGTATTAGTGCATCTCTTAACTTGGAAAAACAAAACAATCCAGGACACGTATGTGGATTAAGTAAAAACCACAACACCTTTTGGATCAAATGAAATTACACTATGGAAACCGGGGGAGCCGTTTCCACGAGGAGCCAATCAGCAAGGGTTATCCAAAACCTCAGGCTGGCTGTGTGTTGGGCCTAAGCGGTGGTTGATGTCCCGGTGAGCTTCAGTGTGTGCCTGCGCTTCTGTCCGCGCCCTAACTGGCAGCTCTTATTCCCTCAAAGGGAACTTGAAAGTGATCCTCTGATGTGAGTCTTAACTGCGTATCCCCTCCGGCAAAGACAATTTAAGGAAGACCTAGCTACTGTAGCGGCTGTTGTCAAGCAGTTGCTGTAAGTGTCACGAGACTAGACGTTCGGACAAAAGAGTGTGTTTTGGAAAAATCTGGAGTGAGGACAATGGGTCTGGCTTTGCATGCTCTCTGCACGTAGCAGCTTGTAAAGAAATAATTTCTCCAACTAAAACCACGACGTATATGAAGGAAAGGAGCTGCTCCCCCCTTTAAGGGGAGGACGGTCATTATAAGTGGAACAAAGAGAGCCCTCGTGTAGGTCTTGATGTTAGCACGGATTAGGGACCAAGGTATCTGTGCCCACCCAGCAGCAAGCAGGCCAGCTTTACTGTGTAATCCCCCTCGCACAGAACAAATCCACTGCATCAGGCTGAATTTAGGCCAAGCACTAAACACAAATAATGATAAAAAAAAGAAAGAAAATCCTGACTTTTATCACCTCACACAGTTGAATGGTCCTTCAGATAACACTTCCTGCCTCTCGTCTTCTGTACAGTTCACCTGACTGTCCGCTGGCAAACGTCTTCTTTGTTAAATGCGAAGGAATCTGCAATGTTAGCATCAGAAGTTTTTTGTTTTCACTCTGTTAGCATCTATGTATATGTGTTGTGGGGGGGAGGAATCCTGTCTTGTCTCACTTGTTTTGTGTTACAGAACCAAAGCTCTCTGCAAACTTTATTTTTGTACAATAATCATTTTATAACTTTTTACAGAAATAAACTTGTTTCTATTAAATAAAAAAAGGCCTCCTGGTATTGCAATGACCCAATGATGGTGGTAATCCTACATCCACTCACTTTGTGAATGAATATCTAACATTTTTGGCTGGAGAAGTTTCTTTTGTGGGATTAAATCTCAACACGATTCTGAGAAATTCTGGCAGGATTTAATCTGGCTGCGGTTTCAGAAACAGATCTGAATTTTATGCCCACTATTTGATGGTGAAATGTTAATAGTAGCTAGCATTCTACATCCTAAAACCAGCTTCAATGGGGATTTAGTGTAACTATCCTGCTGGAAGACCCAAACGTATTGAGATTTCAACCGTCATGTCTTCCTCAGACATGATTGGTCAGCATGTACTAAAACAGACATCAATCAGCCTTAGGATCACTAAATTTGCTGCAGTCCACATCCAATGCCTTTGAAGTGAAGTTTTATGGCCAAAATGAGATTAAAAACTCAACTATTCTGATAAATTGTTTGCATGGAGAAAGTTAAGAAAAGGGTTTGAAGCCAAAACACATTTCATCAACTGTCAAGATGGTGGCAGTCAATGAAATATCAAAGGAAGACCATTCCTTTAACTTCTTAAACTCCATCTCCAGTCAAGAGCAACATTTTTAAACTTGGACACTGTTAAAAGGATGATGCACACCGACGTTAAGCATCTGTAATCGTCCTGATATAACTGTATTTTAAATGGATTGTGGCTAAAGCAATCGATTTCAGCTATTCCACCCTGCAAAAAATAAAGATTCACACCCATAATTAGTGTATGCAAGCTTATGGAAGCTTATAGTCGTTGGTGCTGTCATTGTCAACACAAACATGACATAAAACTGAGTAAAAAATGATGGTTTAGCAGTACATTTAGGCGGCCGTTTCAAAGATGGCCTTCACAACGGGGCACTGACTTTCTCCTCTGGATTCTTGAACGAGAGCCCGGGGTCCTACGATAAACAAAAGCGTGTGGTAAAGAGCCACTGAGTTGTAAATCAGCGCACAGGAGAATCTTTCCACCGCAGCGGAAAGATGTGAAAAAGCCGATGGCAGAAAGGGCTGACACACACGCAAGACGGCCATAAAACAGCAAGGTAACCCAACTAATGAAATGCAGGAGCTGTTTTTGTGAAAAGTGGAATATAAAAACACAATTGTGTCAGAGGCCCATAATATGTGGCGATTTCAAAGTTTTCCGATTTAATTTCGGCAGGCTGCTCGAATAAGCTTATATTTGATGTTTATAAGTCATCGTCTTGCTCCTTTCCCTTCTGTTGCTTGGCGAGATGGGAGGAATTTGAAGGTAATAACTCAAACATTTTGTGCTACAGTTGTATTAAAAATGTATTAAAACTTTATTCATTATATTTTTTCTGAATATATGAATTGGCTCCTTTGACGGCCTTTAAAGACTCAAGTGTTCTTGGGTAGTTCTCTGCATACCTGTTCATTCAATCTCCTCTTATCCTCCCACTAAGTCAGACTGGGTGGGCAGCGTTGATGGAGGGACAATTTATGTCCTTCCCGAGATGCTGATTTGGAATTACATTTGGAGTGCAGGTGATCCGCTAAGAGGCTTTCATAGATCGCCGCTCCTTTTCTTTTGTTTTCTTCTTCCCTCTAGTTAACCGGGTGAAACCACATCAGACCCAGATCTCATCTGCAACACACAACAACCTCGTCACACAAATGAAACCACATACACCACCCTGAAACAAATTATGAAACAGCTTAAAAAGCAACGACACACCACATGATGCCGCCACCACCATGCGAGGATGGTAGCAGGCATGTGATAAGCACATATGACTCTTGGCGTTTGGGCTAAAAGGTTCTGTTCCGGTTTTCAGATTTCATCTGCAGACATGGAGACATTTCATGCAGTGTACCGCTGGTCCTGTCCTGCAATGGGACACGTAGCAAGTTTATCAAAAGGTATTCTCTTCAATGCTGTGTGGCCCATCAAGGCCAGCAAATCGTGCCCTGGATGAGTGATAGCGTTCTCTAGCAGCTGCAAATGTCCCCGACTGGAATCCACTAGACGGTCTGATTCTGCTCAGATTTATTTTTGAAACTTTCCAGAAAACTTAAAAAAAAAAAATCGTATTTTGGCTACAACAGCAAGGCTTATACACATTTCTAAACGGCCAACAAAAGATCTACTCAGATTCACTCAGATCTACTTTTTGTAATTCTTCAGGAAGCCTACAGATAACACTAGCATAACTTTTCTGCCGAAAACCGTCCCCCCGCCCCGAAACATTCTTTGTAATTTGAGTGAATTGAGCCCTTAATAGATGTGTTTAAATCTCTACCTTCAGGCAAGTGTTTCCACTCCACACTTTAGCTTCTCAATTTCACAGGCACCGCTGTTGTATCACATGATTTCAGTGTAGCCAGCCATCTCCCTTCACTTACTCCTGCTGCTTTCTAAACGTGACAGAAGCCTGGAACAATGAACCGACTTCGCAGCCTTCTTTTCAGAAAATGACGCACTTACGTAAATGCTTTAGTGCTTTCATATTTATTCTGGTCAAATCTTTGTCTCTGATCGATTTTACGATGTTTGCAGGGACAAAGACATTTGAATGGTTCTCATTCTTTCCACTGGCAAGAAAGTATCGGTTTTTGGTTCCTGGGCTCCTAAGTCGCCAATTAGAAACATCGGTAAGATGAAAGATCGACATAAAAGACTTTAGCAGCTTCAAAGAAGGAGAATGATATACAAAACCTCCATACAATCCTCTTTGAAAGACAATCATAACCCTAATCCTGTTGCTCACGTTTCTTAATCGAGTCTCGTTTAAACATAGAGTGTAATTTGGTACAGAAGTATCAAGACCCCGTGAGCTTTCCTGGATGTTTTCACTTTCCAACAAGAAACTTTAATGGGTGAAATGTGGAATGTACATTAGCATTAAAGACCTTCTGGGTCATAATATTTCAAAACTACCTCTCTTTACAATTACAGCAGCAGACGTTTTGGGTTCGACTCTAGCAGCTCTGTACATCTAGAGTTGTTCTAGTCAGAACACCTGAATCTCGGTCAGAGAGCATCTAAGAACATCAATTTTAGATTTAGTCGTGGACTTTGACTAAGCCATTCTAATCACATTCTTTGATCTACATAAACCACTTCTTTGCAGTCCCAGCTGTACGTTTGGTGTTGCTGCCCCGCCTGTCATCCGCTCAAACAGATTTCCTCCCAGGACTCCCCTCTTTATCAAATCTAAAAAGCTTTCCTTTCTCAGCAGAAGGAAAGTTTTCCTGCAGCATGATGCTGCCACCATCAGGTTTCACGGTGGGGATGTACAGAGAGACGGACGGTTGAGAATTGAGAGAATTGATGGTTTTTGCACAAACCATCAATTCTATTCTTACATATTTGAGAGCAAATCCTTTCTTGCTTGCGCCATCCCTGTATGGTTTGTGGCAAGTTTTAAATTTTATTACTGTTCTCTTTTAATTTCTTTATTACCACGCTGCTTCTCTTCTTTCTTTTTTTTTAATCAGTTTTGCTACACAGTGGTGTCTAGTGAGGGTTAGAGTTGTACAACTATTTGGTCCATCAGTTGCAGATAATGGACTGAACACTGCTGCACAAAATGTTCGGAGCATGAGAAGTCCCTGCTTTAAACTCCTCCACCATTTTGTCCCCGACCCGTCTGCTGTGTTCCTTGGTCTTCATGATGCCATTTGTTCTCTGAAATAACTCTGAGTCCTTCGCAAAACAGCTGCAGTTACACAGAATACAAATGGACGCCACGCTTTCCGACTAATAATTTGTGAAAAAAAAAAATAAATGAAACTATGGAAACTTACAACTGCTCACCGTTAAGACCTCGATTATTATGTAAAACCAGAAGGAAACTGGCGATTCTAATATGACAAAATGTGACAAAGCTCTGCGAGGCCCAGTGTGCTGCAAATAAAAACTCAGACCGACACGTGGTAAGCAGAGGCTGCATTCCAAGGAGATGTATAATATACCGAACACAAAAGTGGCTTTCATTATTTCTGTTTTTTGTGGGTTTCTCCGTCACCAAGTATCACAGGCATACTTCATTTAACATCATCCAAAGGAAACATTTCCACGTTCAAAAGTGGGAGATGAGAAAAAGCTGTAGGTACGACAGAGGGAAAACATCCTATGAGGCAACAACACATTCTGTGTTGGACCACAAAGAGGTATTCACAATTCTTGGCTGAACTTAGTTGCAGGAATTTAGTTTAACCTCAAATAAAATAATAATAATAATAAAAAGAAAGTGTTTACTTTGTGAATTAAAATCGTCTGGAAAAAATATCAGAGCCAAGGTTGGGATCAAGAGCATAACTTCCGAGAGGTAACACCCACAGCCCTCCACCCACTGCGCAACCGCATCTTAACAATGGCTGAACTTTGAAATAAAAATTAAGCACCCCTGATTTGCCAGTTTTATACCGCCCCTCCTTTGTCCAGAATCATTTAATTGAAGCAATGCATAGCGTGCAGTAAGTAAAAACAGCAGGACTGGCTGCGCTACGTATCTTCAGGTTTGAGCTTGTGCCTCACAGGAAAGGCATTCCTTTGATCAGCAGGTAAGACAGATCAGACTCAGCTTCAGTTTGGATGAAATACAACTCTTTGACAAGAGGATATAAATTCCTTTATTTAAATTTAGAGTCGGTTTGGTGTGGAGAAAACAGGAGATAATTGAAGGTTTTGCAGCTAACAACTAAAAAATAAAAAAAAATACACACAAAAAAGCACAGCTTCAAAAAATGTCAAAACACAATATTCCCACATAAAACTGGCTGAAATTTTACTACGTCTCTGCGATTTGCTCTGTGCAAACTCTTCTTCGGGGTGATCGGCATCGCGCCACAAGAATCTGGAGCTGATTTACGAGGCATTAGTAAACTCTGGAGGCGTGGGGCGTGAGGACAAAAGAAATTACAAAAATACCGTCCTCACAATCAAAACAGACATAAAAAGTGAAGTGGTTCATGTGTAGCAGTGAGAGGAACATAAAACTGTACCATGGCGTGATCAGATTTATGCGCTTCCTTTTTTTTTTCCACCGAAGCAGGAGGGAAGGAAAGGGAGGGATTGAGATTCATTGGAGGGCAGAGGTATTATGCTGCAGGAATTTAATTGATGCTCTTGAGTGTTTTGGCCAGTTCTTTGCGTTCAGGCCCGACCGAGGTCTTTATCAGCTAATCTCATATTAAAAAAGAAAAAAAAAAAAGTCACTCAGATTTTGCGTTCTTCCACTCCGGTTCTTTGTCAGCCTCCTCATCCTCCTCTGACATCCTCTGCGAACACGGGCTCCGGCTGGGTCCTGCAGGATTCACACAGACGAGCGATGATTTAACTGTCACTTTTATTTCATTTCTATTCATACGGCTTTCAGAGCAAACACAATGAAGTGCAGAACAAAGAAGCCATCCAGCTGTGAAACAATGAATTAAGTCAGATGCTGGAGTGTCAGAGTGTCAGACCAATGACCACACCAAATACGGCTTAATGAGCTTCAGGCTAAGAAGTTATATTGAGAAGAATGTTGCACAGAAACATTTCTCCAGGCTTTTCTCCAAAACGTTCCCAGATGGATGGATGGATAAACAGACGGAGGGACAGAAAGAAAGATGAATGGACAAATCAATAGATGGATGGATGGATGGATGAAGAGACAGACAGTACTAGAAGGACGGGGGTATGGACAAAAAAATGGATAACTGTATGACAAGTAGATGGACAGATGGATGTGTGGGTGCACTGAATATATATGTGTATAAATTAATGGACAGAAGACTGGACGATCATGTCCCATTGTTACACTAATGATTGACTGAGAGGTAAAATGCTGAAGAATCGTAAATTTACTGTTCGTAAGCTGGGGCGATCCAGTACGGGTTCTCCGACGCCTCCTTGGCGTGGCGCAGGATGGCCTCTCGTGGGTTGCTGTCGTCCGTTTTATCCAAAGCGATGTTCTTCACGATGAACGAAGACAGTGTGCCCCCGTGCGCTGCCACTCTGCCTCCTCGACCTGTGAGGGACACGGATTAGCAGATTAGAGACTTCCTTCGTGTTGCACGTTCTTAGAAAGCGAGGGGGGCGGGGGGAATCAACAAATCCCGACTGTGGGTTAAGCTCGGGTGTGATCAGCAAGGAGACGTTGACCTTACTTTGGGGTCTGGTTCAGGATCATGTTATCGGCTATAATCTGCGACACTGAATGAACACTGATATCATCCTGCATCACAGATCTGCATACGGCAGATGTGTCGGTCACAGTGTTAGAACATCAGATGTAAAAGTCATTTTGAACAACAGTTTCTATTCTTCTCACACATCAAATGCTTGTAAAATTTTATCTGTTTGATGAATTTGACTTCACCTCCTTCTTTCCAGGCCAGACAGAGTTTAAATCCAGACCAACATACAGCATGCAGGGAGTTCCTGCTGCTGCGGCTCAAACTGTGTTGTTTGGGGATCAAGAGGCACATCCATCCATTGCTTGTAAGCTTGGAGGCAACCACCAAACATTACCTTGCACTTATGCGAAGTCAGTTCACGCACAAGATAAACATTATAAGGAAAGTCTATAATCTGAGAGCCACAAGTCACCCATCAAGAAGTCACTCTCCTTTTCATAGAACGGGCCTATTTTTGAATTTTTGCTCCTTCTCTAAACCGTAGTGACTCATGTGTTTTACTTATACAGAAACATGTGCAGTGATATTCCCTGTACCAACTTCGGATACTAAAAATGTGGAAACCATGCAGCCGGGTATGGCTTTACTTAAAATAAAACATAAAAACCTCCCGCGGTCTTAAGAGATGGATGGGGTCATCTAGACCCTGTGAGTTCTTTAGTCTGCGCGGTCCGGACAGGTCGCGCTGACCCAGCGTGTGCTTTTATACGAGTTGTATTTTCTTTCTTTTTTTTTTTTTTTGCGTGGTTTCAGAAACCGACGATTTGACTGGCCAGCCCCCCACAGCCCTGCGCCCCACGACATCTGTGGCGCTTCTCCTGAGCGTCGCGCTAAGACCGCGGGAATGGTTCATACACAGCTGTAACGGAGCGAAAACAACAACAACAAAAAAAAACGTATTTAATCATAAAAACCTGGAATGATAAAAAAAGAACAACAACTAATCCTTCTTGTGGCATCGGATTCATAAAACATGGTTAACAAGACTTTTTCCTTTTTTTTTACAAGACTGCTTAAGCTTAGTGTGGTTTGTGGGAAACAAATACACTTGGATTTTCACTAGGTTATTGCAACATCTGCTGAATTCCCACCCTTTTTTTGTTATTTTTCAATGTGTAAAAACAAAGCTGAAATAAGCCATTGTCAACCCTTAGGTCCCAAAAAGGATTAATCTTTTTTGGGCTTTTTGCGGTTGAGTCCAGTTTGTTCAGAGCCAAACTGGACTCACTTTCGCTAAGTTTAGTTTATAGTTTATTCAATCTGAAACACACAGACACACTAGTAATAATAAAGGTTAGACAATCAACACTCCAAGTACGATCACAGAAATTCAAAATAACACTAGTTGTACACAGGATCAACAATTTAATCCAGACAAGAAAAGTCAAAAAAAGAAATAAAAACCCAAAAAAAAACCAGAGGAGACAAAGACCCCCCCCCCCCCCCCCCCCCAGAAAGATTAAAAAGTAAGTAAATCGCATCATGAAACTTTCAATCAGATTCTAAATATCCAAGTTCCTCTATTGCTATTTATCGCTTTATTTTAAGTCCCTTTTAAACTGTTACATTATTTATGTTTTGGCAAACTATTCCAAAGTTTAACCCCAGCAGCAGAGGAACACAAACTTTTTAATGTAATATTTATCTATATATTTTTTGTTTTTTAAGTTAAATTTCTAAAATACTTTCTAAATTAATCTGGATGTTTTCTGGCCATGTCCAATAAGTAGGCGACTCCAGCTTAGAACCCACTGGATTAGTTATGCATGAATTAGCTTGTCTTATTTTATTGTTGGACTATTTTTATTTGCTCCTGATATGTAAGCGTTTACAGCTCACAAGTTCCCAATGCTGCGGTCAAAACAGAGAAACTGCACAACATAACTCTACAGCAGTGAGCCTGGAGACGAGAGAAATGTCGTGGTTTGTTGGGAGTTTTAATTAGCATACATTATAACATTATTTTCAATTTTGCAGTACAACCAATTGATGAGGTTCTCCCATGTATTTTCCATTGCAAGAGTTCACCCCATCTGCGCAAAGCCCGATTTTGGGGCCAGTTGACTCCACATGGGCTGTTATGTGTTACACCAACTGCACATCACAACATCTGCCTGAGACAAACAGATCATCTTCTTACAAATTGATATTTCATATCTGAGAGCACTGCAAACAAAGCTGCATATCACTTTTTATATTTTTATATATATATATATATATATATATATATATATATATAAATATATAGTATATATATAATATATAAAAAGTTACGGTCCGTACAGGCGGCTGGGTTTGTGGATTCTTCGGGTCCAGTCTGTCCTTCTCCAGCTGTTTCCGTGTGCTCCGCTGTCGGGCCTCTCGGAACATGGGCAGAGCATGAGCTGGAGAGAGTAAACAAACAAATGTGAGTCTGGGTGGCTAACAGTCCCATGGCCCCAGCCGACAAAAACACAAGAACCAATCGTAACTCTTAAATCTTCAGCCGCCTCCCGGTGTAAATTTACGGCAATATTTTCAGGAGGCAAGCCACTCCGTTTGACCTAAGGCGTTTCTGAACGCCGCCAAAACAAAGGCTTCCCACCCAGGAGCGCGTGGGTGACCGTGTGCGCGATTAGGTGTGAGTGAGTGCACTCCGAGTAGGTTCGGCGGCGCTATCTGAGCGCGTGTTTCAGGAAGGGTGTATGCTCTGCTCTCATCCTAGGGGGTTACAAGGAGACACTTTAGTGAAGAGCTAGGATAAAGTGATTTTCCATTCAGGAGCTTCTGTTGCCACTCACTGTTAATTCTTCTCCATGCTACATTAAGCAAAAAGGTTACTGTTAACAGATTCCCTCGCTTTTCTCAATGGGCCGTCACTTGCTTCCTGTCCCGTCTAATTTTCCTTTGCCAAGGCATCAAGTGCGTCACTCGCCACTCGGAGCAGCGAAATGCTCGGCTGTTTTACGCCCCTGTTGGCACGACGATGAGCTCACATGACGCGTCTGAAAAGGCTGAAGCAGACCAAAAGGTAAATGTTGTCCGGGGTCGGAGGAGATGGGAGGCACGCACAAAAGAGATGACAGCCTCATGTGCCGGTGTTACGACTGCGAGAGGGGGGCCAGGTTTGGAGCAGAGGATCACGCCGGCAAGGGCGAGAGAGGAGGTCATTCCTCTCATGATTCCTGCGTGACAGGAAAGTACACGGCGGTCGCGTGGCTATCGATTCAATAATCCACGCCCAAATCCATCAGCTAATGGAGAAGAGTGAACGTCCAGAACAAGCTGTCGCTCCATCCGAAAAGCCCTGCGGGCGTCAGATGGGAGTTCGTCTGAATATCCGAGTGCGGGAGGCAGCGTTAGAGCTGGCCTGACGAGAAACAGGCTCTTGCTTGTCAAATCTTCGAAAAAGGCTTCTCAGATTATTTATATTTACAGTAGCCAAATCGTAGGCAGACCACAGTGCTCAGTCGCAACAGGGCTTTAAAAGATGAACTTTAATCTGACCACCGTGCAAGACGGATGGAGAGAAGCATGGAACGTTGTTGTTGCTGAGAGGCGTGTGTGAAAACAAACCCCCGTGTTTCCTAATTTCGTCCCGTAAAAACACCGGAAGAACTTACGCGTGATGATGTAATCCTGCGTTAGCGTCTCGGCGTGTTTCTCTTTCCGCTTGCTCTTTACCACACACAGCTTGGCCCCTCTGGAGGAAAACAGATTGTGAGCACAATGGCTGAGAAATTAATGAACCTACATGTCATGTTCTTACACTGTTGGAGAAATCCAGAGTACAGGTCTTTTTTTTTATATATTGGACACAATCAATCATAATTCGGCGTCTCTGGATAGAAAGCTTTTCTTAATTACGCAATCAACTCTTTTCATTGGTTTCTGCAGATTAATACTTAGGAATCCCTGTATAACCGTTTTCTTTTTATTTGCATTATTTTAATAGTAACAATAAAAAAAACACTTTTGAAGTATATTTGTGGCTAATGGAGGTTCAGCTGAACATACCTGTGACTCTTAACTGGATCATAGTACACCTTGGCCAGTCCGTTCCCAGTACCCACCATGATCTGGTTCAGTTTGGGATGCCACAGGCAGCGTACAACACTCTGCATCAAACACACACATACATTTTTTTACATCAGTTCAATTTTTATTTTATGGTATTTAAAAAAAAAAAAAAAGTATTTAAGAAGGGTGTAAACTGGAAGACAACGTCCTTCTTCAGGTTTCTAAAAGGCTCGTGTTCCCCCTACTTAGACAACAGAAGGTAACAATCGTATTTCATTTCCCGCAGTAGTGAAAATGTGCAGCCCAGGTACAGTGAGGAGAAGTCCCAGTGTGCTCTGCTGCTCTAGTTGACTATATTTGGTTGGTGGGATGAGGGCTGGATCTCGCTGTCTGCGTGCGACAGATGGCCTGGTGCCAATAGGCAAATGTGACCACATTCATCCAGAGACCGGCGCGTGTAACGCTCTCTGTGCGTTTGTTTGAAAGAGCAGCGTAGAGAGGGAGCGATATAAGAACAGCTGCTTGACAGCGACAGATCTTCAGCTCATTCTGATGTGTGAGCTGCAGAGCATCTGAAAAAAACTCCTCCTGAAGCACCTCATTTTTCCCCCACTCACTTAAAATGCCCCTGTGATCTGACTGGGGTGGGTGGGAGGTGGGTTCGGGGAGGGGGGCATCTACAGGAGTTTTGTGGGCCGGGGGGCTGGGTAAGACCATGCATAGAGTGAAAGCTGCTTAACGTCCAGCTGTTCAGCTTCCCATCAGGACACCAGAGGAGCGATCGTAGATGCAAAATAAAACATACACGCACAATCAAAGCAGCACAGACATACAAACTGCATTTCTGGTTCACTTCTTTCCCTTAATTTAGCATTCGAAAATCATTACAGGTGATCGTTTCTTATTTGGTGGAACCGGTAATCGACATACACCGATTAAATCTTTTATTTCACAGGAATACTGTGATTTAAAGAGAAGTTGGTGTAATGTTATGGTTGATCATTTTACATCAACGCCATCATGTCAGGAGGTCACAGTGTCGTTTAACTTTGCAGCCAGATGAAGGTTAATCTGCTCGACCAGATCAGCTGACTGTAACTGAGAGAACGATCCAGAAAAGGTTTTTAAATAAAATGAGCCTCATGCTGTCAATAAAATACCAGTAGCTTAAAATGACCTCAAGATGAATGCATACCACCGTAGTCTTTCCACATTTTATCATGCGAAAACAAATTTGATTCTATTTCACTGGGATTTAGGAGATCAAACTCAAAGTAGTACATCCTTATGAAGCGGCATGGAAATACAAGACACATGGTTCAACGTTAAATCTTAAAGTGTGGTATGGATTTGTTATAATCCGTACCACTCGTCCACTTTTATGGAAGAGTGGGAAAGGGAATGCCAAATAAAAACAATACAAGAAACAAAAGGAAGTCCCGTTTAAAGTTAGATTTAAAACAAAAGGTAGCAGACAAGAACGACGCGCAGAAGGATGTACTCTGCTTAGATAAAATCTAAATTCAGCAATACTGGAAGCCTATTTCAGGTAGCAAAAGATTTGAAACAGCGATCAAAGTTTCCAGCACTCAGACATTTGCCAGAAGGTCTGCAGCTCCACAGGTGGACTTTGCTAATTCTGTGATTTCTGAAGAAGACTGGTTTAACAAGATTCAATTAAAGGGTGTGAGTACTTTTAAAATAAAAAGGAAAAAAAAAAACATAAAGTAAAAAAATATATTGAATTTCTCTTCCATCGAAGTTTGATGCTGTAAAACGATAACATATGGAAAAAGTTCAATAGGCATATAATGCAATTCTCAATAAAAGTTTATTGAAATGATGCTATGGAAGACATGATACATGTGTCGGCATGTAAGTCAGCGTTATGTGCTGAAATCCAGACATTCTGGGTGTGCTCCGGTGACGATGTGTAATGGGTTATAAATTGGCCTGTCAAGAAAGCTGCGCTAACAGTGACAGTCGACTCATTGGAGCAACAGTGAGGAACAAAGTCTGAGGTCTGGTCACACTCCAGAGGTGCCATCAAAGCATCCAGGTTAGCAGCGCAGGCAGATCAGCCTGTAGTAATCGTAAATCCCAAATATCCAGCCAGGTACCATAAACTCAGTCCATCTGAGTTCACTGAACGGCCTCCACAGACCCAAACAAATCACTCTGTCAACGAGTTTCATAGAAGCAGAACTGCAACAGACCCAGCTGAGTGCAGCCCGCACCACAACTCTAAGCACAAAAACTAACGCACGCGCGCGCACACGCCCACAACCAAGCCCTGCTCGGCCCGATTTAATTGTTGGACTTCTTTCCAGAA
The DNA here is from genome assembly GCA_033032245.1 of Poecilia picta. Taxonomy (NCBI): domain Eukaryota; kingdom Metazoa; phylum Chordata; class Actinopteri; order Cyprinodontiformes; family Poeciliidae; genus Poecilia; species Poecilia picta. The sequence goes on along the minus strand of CM065364.1, from coordinate 14,507,615 downwards.
ATTCAGAGAAGCATGTTTATACTCCAGGAGTCCCTGTTTACACTTTGTGTTTGCAGAGTTGCATCATGGAAGAAGATACGTTTAATCAGTGTGTTCTCCAGCAGCAAGATTCAGACTTCTAGATTAAAACGCCAGAGGACTGAACAAAGATAAATGATCTGCCACCCACTTTCACAACATATATGCCAATTATGAAATAAAACCAGGCAGCGGTAATGAGACCCGGCAGCATGCTACAATCCTTGTTCAGCACTGGTCGGGAGGCCAATTTAAACCTGCAGGAGAAAGGAAAACCAAATGTTTACCATTTAAGCCCCACGCTGTGAGAGCTACTGTCCAAGAAGGCAGAAACATTGCTACTCGAACAACTGGCAACGTCTTTCTGTCTGCCTCACACCCTTTTTATGCTCTTGGCGGAAATATAAGCTCACTCAGATGAAAGCCTCCCTTTATTTCTATAGAAACAATGGCGTACAGAGCATGTAAGGAAGAAGTAAAGGCTACAGTTAAACAGGGCGGATCTACAACACTGTTGCTTATTTAAATCGACTTAGTATTTCGCTGACTTTAAGGTTTGTATGAGGATGAGCAGATTTTTGAATCTCAATTTAAAAGTGGCTTCTAGTGAGCAGGAACTTTCTCTTACTCTCAAATTTCCAAAAAATAAATATGAAACACATCAGTACTTTGTCTTTAATTGTACAAAACATGTTGAGAGACAAAAAAAAGGTCTTAATAGTTCAAAGATAAATAAAACCAGTGGAATGCAACAACGTCTTGAAAAAAAATATTTGCATCAACTTAATTGAAGTTTAAAAATACTTTTGTCGTTAATAACAAGAGTCAGTTGAATGTTTGTGAGTTTCATAAAGACAAAAGCAATAGTTCAATGTTTTTTTAATGAGGTTCTAGTAAAGTTAATATCTTAGCTGTTTTAGATAATTCACTCAGAAACTTCATTTAGTACAAGTACTTATAGCGTTTTTTTTTTTATTTAAATTGTTTAATGTTATATCACACAAATAATCACAAATGTTTATGGTGTTCTGTGTCACACTGGCTCTTCAGTCCCACAATACCTCTTTATTTCTCATGTGAATAATAATCAGTGTAACCAATGGAAACCTAAAAGTGGTTTATAGGTTCTTAAAATAATGCTCACATAAACCAGAGGACATTTTTAGGGAAAGGAGTTGTTTTCCGATGCTTCGGGCTCCACAACCAGTAAAACAAGATTGGTCCCTAGATGAAGATAAGAATTTGTTAATTAGTAAATATTATACTGCTTGTATATAGAAGCTCACATTAAACATGCTGACTTATCATTGTAAAATTACCATAATTTAAACTTAAGGGCTTTGTGAATTTTGATGAATAACCCAAGCTATTGCAGGTCACTTGGCTTACAGGTGGCATGCAATAGCTTAAGCAGTTGTTGTATTTGTATGTTGTATCGCTTAAGCAAGTGAAAAATATAACTGTCAACATTTTGGTTTGTTTTTTTTTACTGTAGTGATTTACACCAAAGTGGCAAAACCTTCAAAGTGCTCCATTGAAATCCTTGTTTTCAAGCCAAACCTTGTTAAAGATACACTTTGGCATGATGATGAAGAAGCTGGCAGTGGATCATTTAACAAAAATCTTTTTATCTTAGTTGGTTCAACATAAACATACAGTAAATTTCTTTTAGGAGCCAAATTTTTTGGCGGGTTTGCTGGATGTATGGAGCTTAATTCCTATTAATAGCTACAGAGCGGTTTGCTGCACTGTCTTGTTTAGCCAGTGAACAAATAAATATAATTGTGGGGGCAGAAGTCAATAGAAAGTGAAGTTAATGATGAAACATCCTAATTTAAAATGTGACTAAATCCCTTTTAAGACTGTGTACAGTGAAAGTTGATTAATTAAGCAATAGAAAAACTAAAACTATGCATTAGATTTTTTTTTATTTATTTAGTAAAACTGAACTTGTCTACACAATGACAAATTATTTACATTATTATAAAACAGTCATTTAAGACTTTTTAAGACCCGGCCTGCAGAAATCCTGCATATCATCCGCTGTTTGTTCAGTGAGAGTCTGCAGGAGTTCATAACAACATGCATGTTCAGCAGAAGGAAAGACGTTTTTTTTTAATCAACTTTCAAGAGAAACCAAGCTGCAGCTTAGAGACTGTTTCATACAGCCAGGCAGTAGAACAAGTGAAAGGGGCAATGGAAAAAAATCACTTCCAAATGTTTACCCTCCCCTCAGTAGAGTGAAAGGGAAGACAAACTTCCACAGAGTGATGCAAGGAAGCAGAGTTGTGGCGAGCTAAATACACTCTTTGACCCAAAGTGTGTCCTTTGTCTGGTGCTTCCCAGACTGAATCTGGGTGCAAACAGACTCTGTCAAGAACGTAAATCAACAAATGTCCGGATTTTCATGTGCATAAGGGATATGTGGTTTGTAAATGAAAAAACTTGATGGTTTTATTTTCTTTTACAAAGTCAAAATTATGACCAAGCAACAAAAAAAAAAAATTGCATCTTGAGCTCTGAAGTTTTTGAGGAGGCAATTACAGAGCCGAGATCATCGACACCAGAACTGAAAATCCGCGCTTCATTTTGAGAAACGGCCACACAAACAATCCCGGAACGAGTCATCGCAAGACAGATTACTGCCTCGGCGAAGGTCTGTGTTGAAGTTGCTATTTTTAGTATTTCTTTTGGCCATCAGAAGAAATAACAATACAATATTTTCAGATAGCTGACTGACAGAATCGTGCTACTCTCACTGTTAAGTTTAAGCAGACTTGGAAGCTTACGTTTAACTTTGATCATTTTTACTTGTTTTGACATCTGAGTGCTAAAGTGTTGCATCAAAAGTTTGGCTTTGCACGGACAACATGCAAAGGTTTGTAGCATCCCAAATGACACCTTCAACATGTTTATTTAATCCATCTGAGTGTGTATTTCTTGCTCTGGCCCCAGAGGAGACAGTTACTGCTGAAGACATTAACCTCTGTCAAACCGTGGTGTTATGACTACAGAGAGATCAGAGGCAGGATGCGACGGGACACATGTTTCTATAGTAGGCGGCAGCAGCAGCAGCAGCAGCTCTGGACTGCAGTTTGACACCTATGGCTTGCTGACTCCATGAAACGCAATTCTCAGAAAGCGGGATTAGCTTGAAGCACGCCATTTGCTACTGTGTTACCGCAGATAACTGCATTTCTAACACACTCAGCACATTTAAGAGCTTCACATCTTTCCTGCCAACAGTTTTGAGCAAAACGGTGGAATGAGATCCTTTCTCTCTTTATTTTATTCCCACAGAGTTCGCCTCTGGCCATTTTAAGATGTTCCTCCTTAGCCCAACGTTTTCCCCAAATGCTGTAAGACTTGCTTTTTATGTGAAAAGGGAGCAAAATTAAATTTGTTACCAAAATACAACCAGATTGAGACACATAATTTTATAAAGGGAGATGCTTAGTTACTACCACACAATGTTAAGACTGGGGGGGAAAAAACTGTTTTTCCATTTTGAGCAGAATGACTCATTTGAAATATGTTTTAGGCTTAAATAACAATATTATCCAAAGCCAAAGAAAATCTAATATTTTGCCAAAAAATCCTGAACTTTCTACATTAATTCCACACATTGACAAGAAAAAATTGGACATTCTCCAATGATAAAAAGTCAAATAATAGATAATTTTTCATGATCAAAAGCATAAATTTCCAGTCATAAAAGTAGGATATCCCCTAAAATTTGGAAGACGACTCTTAAAATTATCAGGAAAATCTCAGAAATTTTGAAAGATTATGAAATCAGACGTGCTTGGCAAGAAATGCCCAAAGTCCTCTATGGATGAAGTGGTACATTTCGGAGATGTTTTCAGAAATCTGGTGAAATCTCCTCAATACATACAAACTTTAAACTAAACGAAATATTAACTCCACTTAAATTTCTGATCATAGTCTGGGGTAAAATTTGAGTAAGCCTACTCCCTTAAATGTGAAGCAGGCCCACACATGGAGTGTCTGAGGAAACTTCTCTGTTGGGAAAACAGAGAAGTGAATCAGGATAACGCATTTTTGCTTTTTTTGACACAAGTTAATCTCCAGATGTGGCAAATAGGAAGATGGAGGATTCCTCAGAGGAACTCCAGTTTTCTGCTGTCTGTACTTCTACTTCCTGCACAGTTTCAGTTACTTTTTGGCAAAATAAAAAGAATCTATCTTTATTTTTGACTGAGTAATATTTTGAAAAACTGCAGCTGTTGCGGTACAATTTCAGGTTATTCTACCCATCTCTAGTTAGATGAGTAAGTGAAGAACAAATATGTTGTAAGCAAAAATTGCACCGCTTATAGACAAATATCTAACGTTTTTGTTAATAAGAGACTTTGTGTTCATACACAAGCTTGTTTGTTCTAATATTATTCTTTATCTGCTGAGCCTACCGTGCAATTTGGAAAAGTTTGGACACACCTATTCATTCAAAGAGTTTTCTTCATTTTTATGACTATGAAAATTGTAGATTCACACTGAAGGCATCAAAACTATGAATTAACACATGTGGAATTACATACTTAACAAAAACGTGTGAAACAACTGAAAATATGTCTTATAGCATTCCGCTGCAAGATGCTGTGGTAGCCATTCTGGTTCAGTATGCCTTCAATTTTGAATAAATCCCCAACAGTGTCACCAGCAAAGCACCCCCACATCATCACAACTCCTCCTCCAAGCTTCACGGTGGGAACCAGGCATGTAGAGTCCATCCGTTCACCTTTTCTGTGTCGCACAAAGACACAGTGGTTGGAACCAAAGATCTCAAATTTGGACTCATCAGACCAAAGCACAGATTTCCACTGGTCTAATGTCCATTCCTTGTGTTCTTTAGCCCAAACAAGTCTCTTCTACTTGTTGCCTGTCCTTAGCAGTGGTTTCCTAGCAGCTATTCTACCATGAAGGCCTGATTCACACAGTCTCCTCTCAACAGTTGTTGCAGAGATGTGTCTGCTGCTAGAACTCTGTGTGGCATTGACCTGGTCTCTAATCTGAGCTGCTGTTAGCCTGCGATTTCTGAGGCTGGTGATTCGGATGAACTTATCCTCTATAGCAGAGGCGACTCTTGGTCTTCCTTTCCTGGGGCGGTCCTCATGTCAGCCAGTTTCTTGTAGCGCTTGATGGTTTTTGCGACTGCACTTGGGGACACTTTCAAAATTTTCCCAATTTTTTGGACTGACTGACCATTGTTGAAATGATGGCCACTCATTTTTCTTTACTTAGATGCTTTTGTCTTGCCATAATACAAACTCTAACACTCTATTATTCAGTAGGACTATCAGCTGTGTCTCCACCTGACTTCTGCACATCACAACTTAAGGTCCAAACCCATTTATAAGGCAAGAAATCCCACTTATTAACCTGACAGGGCAGATCTGTGAAGTGAAAACCATTTTAGGTGACGACCTCTTGAAACTCATCAAGAGAATGCAGAGTGTGTGCAAAGCAGTAATCACAGCAAAATGTTGCTACTTTGAAGAAACTAGAAAATAAGGTTTATTTTTAGTTGTTTTACACTTATTTTTGTTTAGTACATATTTCCACATGTGTTAATTCATAGTTTTGATGTGAATCTACAATGTCAATAGTCATGAAAATAAAGGAAACTCATTGAACGAGTAGGGGTGTCCAAACTTTTAGTCTGTACTGTATATGTGTATCACTGAAAATACTTTGTACTGTTCAAACATTGAAATGATCTACCAAAGATTTATGTTGGGAAATGTGACATTTTGTATGCATTTTACTTACTAGTTTTTTGTTTGTTTTGTTTTATTTTTACACATTACAGCTGAGTCAATTGAGTTAAACATATTTGTAACTATAACATTATATTTTGTCTAATTACATTTTGCACAAATTAAATCAGATCATTCAATACTTGAGTAGTGTACTTTTTACACATAGTTTAGTATTTCTTTGAACGTAAACTCTTGTCCTTGTGTAAAAATACACTGGCATAAAGCTACTCTTACTTGAGTTGCATTTTTAGCTCCTGTACCCACCTCTGTACAGAAGTAGCTCGTCTGTTGCAAGGTAGTTGTCCAAATGCTATAAAATGTGCTTTTGAAGGTAATAAAGTTTTGCAGTACATCAATATGACACAGTAATTATATGACAGATGCAACTTTTACACAACAACATGTTTCAAAGGCGCATTCCCCTTAGAAAAGAGCTTGGAGGTGGAACAATATCACAGTTTGTCCTCCGAAATCCTGTACAAATAAGGTGGCTCTACAGAAAGTGTAAAAACTAAATAAGAACTTAAATTACCATCTAAATATTTATATTTGAAGTAGTATAAATACTCTCTGTCCCATTTTTCTGCAAACATTTCATGCATATCCAGAGTTTTTAGTCCTCTGTTCACTTTAAAACAAACATTCACTATGAATTTATGTGTGATATGTGTACAGTGGACATGGTTTACATAAAGTTTCAGCAGCAACCAGAAACTGGAAAGAAAGTACATGCAGAAGAAAGGACAAACAAAGAAAGAAAGGGAGAAAAGACACAAAGAAGAGATAGGAACAAAAGGCAAAAAGAAGACACAAAGAAAATTAAGGAAAGCTACAACAGAAAGCTACACAGAAAAAGGTAGGAAAGAAGCAGAGAACCAAAAAGAAGTAGGAAATAGGAGAAAAATGAAGAAAACTTAGGATCTACAAAAAGGCATAAAGGAAGGAAAAAAAGACAGAAAGTGAAGGTGGTAAGAAAAGAAGGACAAATGAGAGGAAAATAGGAAATAGTGGTAGGGTACAAGGAAACAAAGACACAAATAGGTCTATAGTAATAACACAAGGAAGAAAGAAAAGAAAAAGAGGATGAGAAAGAAAAGTGAGGAAGAAAAAAAGGACAAAAGGAATAAAGTAATGAAGGAAAAAAGAAAGGACATAATAGAAGGGCAGAATCAAAGAAAGTATATGAAGAAGGATGACCAAAAGAAAGGGTAATGAAAATGAAGATGTACTTCCTTACTCATATTTTCATTATCTGTACTTATCTAGACCTGGAAAATACTGAAAATTAAACTGCACACTGTGAACGAAAATTGTTATCTAAATGAAATCAGCCACATTTGCAGCTAATAAAAGTATAGTCAAAGTTAATCATTAAAACAAGTGTTTCACTCATTCTTATTGGTAAAAGTCTTTACATAATTGCTGTGCTGAAAGCCTCCAGTGTGTGCTGCGGCAGAACTCACAGCGTTGGTGACCTCTATCTCATAGACCTTCTGAAAAGAAGCTCTGTCGAAGAAAACCAGCTTCCCATTTCCCTCCTCCCTCTTCACGGAGGTCCCTGTCACAACAAGCCTGTCATCGGGACTAAAAGAGCAGTCAGTCCTGGAAGGGAAAGTCACACATACAAATATTTATAATCTGCACACGATGCACTCATACCAAGAACTGAAAACAAGCAGTCTATAAAAGCGGAGATGACTCACATGGAGAAGTAATTGGTCAGCCTGTTAGCTTCATTTACGGGCTTCCTGAAGTTGCGTATGTCCCAGATCTTCAGCGTGTCGTCCCCTGAAGATGAATACATTAATGAAACTTTAAAAAGGCAAACTTTAATTTGAATTCTATATGTTATTATGGAAGTGGCACTTATTTTCCTGAATAAATAGTTATCTCTCATTTACATTACATAATCATGTTGAAAGGACTCTTCCTTCCTTAGTTATTTTTGTTTACGTTTGTGTTAGCAACCTCTTAACGAGATTACATACCAATAAAGCAAAGTTTTTTTAGTGTTTATCCACCTCTTGTAACATTTCTGTGTTTTGTTAGTGATGGGTCTTTGTTTATTTGCCTACTAAGGGAGGGAAAAGCACTTTGCCTAAAATCCATTGTTTTTATTAACTAAAGGTTGAATATTATGATGCCAATGGCTGCAGCTGGCCAGGAGCTCTGACAGCCGCGGTGTTTTCCATACCTCCACGGGAAGCGAGAGTGACGCCGTCGTATGAAAAGCAGAGGCAGGAGGTGTCTGATCCAGGAGTGTGGGCTTGCCGGCAGTGAAACTTTGTATGAACCTAACGAAAAGCGGGGAAAAAATTGTAGTCACATTGATTATTGCACATTCAGGTGTGCTTTTTTTTTTTTTTTTTTAAATAGGTCAGTAATAATGTTTCAGACCCAGCTCCTCTGTAGCTGTGTGTAAAAATGTGTTTTATGATCTCTTATTATAGGAAACAGCCTGGCCACTGATTTAATAGTGGATGTTTGAGTCTGTCACTACAGTAACAAAACGACCCGTTCGTTCTCAGTGTCTTCAAAACAACATATGGTTCTCATCGCAGTCACGAACACTAAACTAGCACAACCTATGAAACACAAGCAGGTTAACATCACAGGTTACATTTACCTTGGCAAACTGCAAGGCTGCAGCCTAACAGATGGTATTAGAAGTCTTTTTTTTTTTTAAACACAAAATTAAATTATGATGTTTTACAGAGAACAATTTACTGAGCAATAACTCACAGCAGACACATCTTGACTGTAACCGCAGGCCTGACCGGCATAATTCTTTTTGGGGTTTTGTTGTAATAAGCCTTTCTTAAACAAGTTTCTGTGTAACCAATGTTTTGTCATAAGTGTCGACCAACGTTCCTAACTATAAGCAACCAAGCTTAATATTTGTCAAATAAAGAGCATCTGGGTCTTTCGTAGCTCTAATTTACCTGAGATTAAGGGGGAAAAAATGTTTTTATGTTTTCAGCCAACAATAGCCATTAGTTTTTGGGTTTTTTTCCATTCAGTGTTAAAAACAGACATTCACACATCTGTTATGTGCAACTGTGTTTTAAAAATTAACCGTGGTGACAAATTAGGACTCAGAGTGTAAATAAAAGGGGGGAAAAAGCACCGAAAACAACTGTAAACAACCCGTTTCGTACCCATTTATTTAAATTGTTCAATTCTCCTGGTAGTTAACTATTTCTACAAATTATAGACAGTCATAAAAATAATTAAACCTTCTGTATAACGCAGACGTAACGTTGACTAATAAACTATGATATTTCGTCAAATCAAAGTAACTAAGCAATCTCTCGCAGGTAAATATGACTTATTAGGCTATAATAACCAAGCCATTTAAGATACACCCACTAAATTACAGAAAATTGTTCTAAACATGCCTCTGGCGAGACAAACTGGTGCACAGTTGTGCTCTCTCTCACAGTAGATGATGCATTTTCCACTCATTTATTCGTACTTCCGTTTATCTGAGGAAGTAGGTGGTTTCAGGAGGGAATTGCATACATCTCTCTGTCTCTCTCTCTCTCTCTCTGGTGAAGCTGGAAGCTCATTCTAGTCGCCAAGGCAGGAAGAGACACATATTCTCTGCAGCATAATTTGGGTCTGCTGGGGTTTTGTCCTTGTTGGTCATTACCAACTAGGACAAAGAGCACAGGTTCAAGAGGCATCCTGATCAAATGCCTCTACTAGCCAATAAATGTGCATCTGTAGCCCTCACTAAAAAATAACAGTATAAGCACAGGATATAAGGAGTCCCACTTGATGGTTAATTTTAGAGCGTACGATATTACAATTTGTCATGTAGCCAATGTTATAACATGGATTCAGACAGTTTGAGGATGAAGCTTTACTACATTTGCCTATGAAGATCAACATGCAGAAAGGAAACTAACAATAATACAGAAGTGCATAAGGGTAAGAAAGGTTACAATCATAAATTGTAAAGAAAGATGGGGTTGAGAGAAAAAGTTGCATTTTACTAAATATTCAAAATGATCCTCCCTCTCTAGGTATATCTACTAACTTTTTGGTTTAAAGCTATTTATAAATGTATTAAGATTATTATTCTAACCATACTGCTAAATAAAAAATAAAACTATCCAGGCTTAAATAAAAATCAAGTTAATTGTATTTGAAGACCGTGTTTGAGACCCGCAGCTCTGTGGAAAGCACTACTGCGTCTTTGCCTTTCTGCAATCCCCCAACACTCACTGCCCACTGTCCTGGCTTCACCTGGCCCGAACTCGAGCCAAATTCCAGAGAATTGATCATTAGTAGACGACGGTGAAGCAATAAGTCCGGGAAGTAGGCCTTTTTAACGCTCAAACAAACATAACCTTGGTTTATACAGCCACATTGTCATTAATTCTAAGAGGAACGCAAATAAATCGGTGAAAAGCGAATTGCAGCACTGCAGGGTCTTTGACCAAAAAAGCAGCGGATAAGGAATTTGAAGTGAGCACACAGTGTGGAGGACAGATAAGGCAGCGAAATACAGAGAAAAACTTGCAGGAGAGAGCAGAGCGCATGAGCTGAATGAGTGATGTGCCCTGATGATAACACAGAGAAAGGGGGCCATATTTCACCTCCAAAGCAAGTGAAGGGAAGTTATTAACTTGCTTGAGACAGATAACAGTGTTACCTTGGAGTGTAGATAACTTGGATTACCCTTCCTTATGCTTGGTCTCCCTTGGGAATAATTTTCTGCTTCCCCATCATCAAGATTACTTCTGACTCGATGCTTTTCTTCTCCTTTATTGTTTTATTGTCTTTAAATATCTCCCTAGTAAGTCTCTTTTTTTTTTTTTTTTGCTGGACTAAAATTAACTTAGTTGCAAAATAAAAGTCAGAAGAGTCCAAAACCACCATTTCTAATCCATCAGGGACAATTTTAGACTTTATAAGTAGCGGCTAAGGTGAAATGTTAATACATGTGGCTGTGATGGCCTCTGTCCAATCTTAATCCTGACTGTATTTTAGTCATTCTGGGCAAATTCACAACAGGAACAAGGACCACGTCTCTGTAAGCCGCAGATGTGCCGATTAGAAATGTTGTTGCACTTGTCTCACCGTGGAAATGGGTCAATGAAGCAGATTCAGGTTTCCTTCTTTGGCCTGTAGTAAAACCAGAGAAAGCCTGGAATGATACCAAAAGCATACTCTGCGAGGGGAAGAGCGATGAGATGTGCTTTACGCAGAACACCAAAAACAACTGTCCAGATGTTTGTTTTTCATCATTTCTCTCTCTAAATGAACCTGCTCAAACTGAACTCTTTACTAGAACCACAGTTTTCCCATGTAAGCTTAAAAAGAATATTTGGGACTCTTGCTTGACTTCAGATTAATCACCCCACACTCTTTTCCTTATTTCTGGTATATCGTTTGAGAAATAACGTCAAACGCTGCCGGAAATTATGTCGGTTTGCATGTTATGCAGAATATAATTTCTAGCTCACATCCACACAAGTGCCTCGAAAAAGTATTCACACCCCTTGGACGTTTCATAAGGTTGAAGAACAAAAATAAATTCTTTATAATGACCCGCAAGAAAGAGATATTGGCAGCGTCACACTGTGTTGTCCCTTTTCTCAACAGGTGGTAGGAAGCTAATTAGAGTTGATAGGAAGGTGGATTTGTCATGAGGTGGGGGTTGTAATGGTGAGGAGAAGACGCTGGAACCCAGGTTATGATGAAGAAGATGGATTTAATGTAGAGCTCACAGTCCAAAAACAGGTAGCACGGCAAACGTAGCACACAGCTATCTCCGGTAGCAACTGTAACATGGGACTGACACGGGAGCTAAGCCTACCAGGACTTCACAGTTCGACTGGCTAGACTGAAGACGACAATAGACATTCTTTGACGCACTTACGACAAGGACCCGACGAGGAACGCAGACAACAGGTGAGACTAAATACACTGGGAGGGTAATCACAGGAACGAGACACACCTGGGAAACAATCAACGGGGAAGACGCAGAGACGGGACTCGCAGGGAACAGGACTACACAAAGAACTCAAAGATAAACACAAAAACACAGATCCTGACAGGATTAAGTTCAGGGTAATCCTGGGAGAAATTAGGCTGCAAAGTGCATGAGGAGAAGGTTCATCCTGCAGTGAGACGTTTATTTAATTAATCTGTGGCAAGACTTGAAATCTGTTGTTCACAGATGCGCTACTTCCATCCTGACCGGCATAAGCTTTTGGTCGCCGATTGCGAAAAGCGGGTAGAGTCGCGCCTCAAAAGTCTTGTGGCTGTGACTGAGGTGGATCTAAAATGCATCTGGAGGCTGGAATCAAATGTACACCGCACTTTTCAGAATCTTCTTTCTTGAACGTTTTGAAGAGTCATTTTCCGTCCCCTCCCAGTACCTTGTGATGGTTAATCAAATAAAATCCCAACAAAATAAGGCTGTAGTGATACAATAGTCTCACAATACGATACACAATATTCTGCTCACGATACAATATATATTGCAATATTCAGCAAACGATACGATTCAATACACTTTTGCGGTTTTCTGGACGATTTTAGAGGGACAGAGTGATTTTGGTGACATTTTGTGACTGTTTTAGAGTTGGATTTAATTAATTTAACTGAAAACTGATTAAAAGCACCAACTACACAATACCTGGCTCTGGTTGGACACAGACTTAAAGTGGACAGCTGGACAAAATGTTTCTTTTAATTGAAACAGTACAAACTGTAGCTTGCATGCATTTGTAATGTAAATAAAGAGTACCAAGTACCTGCTCTGAATAGTTTAATACCTTTTAAACCTGAACATCTGAAGGAATCACTCTAAGCCTGATGACCAAATCACTCTCCCAGCGAAGCAAGCAGTGAGTGAACAAGGTGACAGTTGGATGTTATGATACTTGCGGATGAACATCGATTTTTTTCTAGGAAAGAAAATATCGATGTATACCGTAAAATTGATATTATTACACAGCCCTACAACAAAATAGACTGACTTTTATGGAAAAAGGTCAAAGATTGTGAACATTTTTACCTGGTCCTCTACATGTTCATGTTTGCGCCAAACTTTAATCAAGACGATATCTGATGGCATTTGGTTTCTTCCTCTGCGTGCTGATAAAAATCTCCCACTGCACCAACTCGTCCAAATCACAGTGTCTGACTAGAATTATACAGCTCTAAATCTCTGCTTTTTCCACATATTTACAACCAAACCCCTAAAAGACGTCGATTTCCTGAGTGCGGTCAGCTTATGTCTCAATCTTGACTTTGTTACTGTATGGGGATCAAGCTGCTGGTCCACAGTCCTCAACAGCTGTTCTGATCTTTCAAGGAAATCAGCGAGATGTGACAGCGAGGCTGTGTGTGCATGTTTGGGAATCACACACTGGAGCGAGAGGCCAGATAGTTTAAAAACGTTTGCTGTGTTACTGGAACTTTCCACCATATCTCAGTAACGTAGTAAAGGAAAAGAAGTGTTTGTAAAGTCTGAAAAGATTTCAAGCAGTTAAAATGTTCTCCTCTAATGCTATTGAATTACTAAACATGTTGTAAAAGTTAAATAGAGGAATGATTACAAAAATCGCACAAGCAATGTCAAATAACTTCTCTAAGCAATGTTCCCTTTAATCAAAGTCTCTTTTAAGACAAAATATTTGAATTTTTTAATGTTGAGTTTTGTGAGCAACCTATGAGTAAACAGAACCGTCTTGAGTGTTTTTTTTTATAGAAGGACTTGGTTTTCGTAAACTATCACTGCTAAAAATGGAGCAACTCAAAAACTCAGTTCATAGGTTATCTAAGGTTTTAGTCATGCTAAAGCACCTTTTTTTCTGCTTTTGATCACCTGATTCAGGTGATTGTAGTTCAGCAAAACCCTGTTAACTAGCCTTCAACAGAAATCAGGTGTGCTGAAGCAGGGAGACACTGAAAACAGGCAGGGCAGTCTGCCATGAGGAAAACGGCTGGGGAATCCTGGCTTAAGTTACTGAAACATTAGATTTTTATCTTTTTTTATGGCTACATGATAAGAAGCAGCAGAGTCCAGCTAGTTTCTCTATACTGGCTGGACGCTGCTCTGCTCACTAAAAGCACTAAACCCAACTTCTACAATGATAAATTTTAGTTTAAGGTCACCTGACAAAGCACATAAAAGCCATCTGTGATGGTGATATAAAACACGGTTCTGTGGAGTTTGGAAAAGTTTGGAATTTGCTTTTATTAATTTGTAAGTCTCGATGAGCTTTTAGGAGTGGATAGAAATTAAAGAAAATATTAATTTATTTCCTTTTCTAAAAAAATGAAAACAACATTTTGAAATAAAGTTCTTTTACTCATCGATTTAAATTTAAATCTCAGAATTAAAGTGATCTTTAATTTGAACATTTCTCCTCTGTGGAAATAATATTAAAGTTTCAGAGTGGTTCAACCAGAGTCCAAACTTGAATCTGATAGATAATCTATGGAGGGAGTTGAAGATTAGGTTGATGGCCTCCAAGCTCAAAAATTCGGACCTCTTCACCAAAGACAAATTGTAAAAATATCAGCGATAAACTACAAAAATCTGGTCAGCAAGAAAAAAAAAAGGATTTGATTGATGCACTGTATAATAAATTGTATGTAGCATTTTGTTTTATTAATTAAAATATCTGTGTACCTTTCCAATCTTGATTGAAAAATAAGATAACTGCATGTCTAAATTTGCCTCACTTAACTGCAAACTCATTCAAAAATTAAAGCATTTCTGTTGAGGAACACAAAGATATGAAAATGTAAGAATTATACACACATTCTCCAACTAAATATTGCAGACTGCTGGTTCAAAATGATCTTTTAACATTTGACATTTTTCAGTCACTAGCTAATCTTGAACGCTACGCAGGTTAGCATCGGGAAGCACGCACTCCCCTTTTGCAGATTTCAAGGGAAAGTCAGCCGTGACACACGAAGAAAACACTTGCGCTGATCGATTTATTTCAGCCGTCTTGTTGTTGGTCCCACTTTGATGTCTGGAAACATGAAAGCACATCGCTGACATCATAGCATTCCTCAACTCTCTGCGGTAATGTTTTGGACAGAGGACAAGTCTCTCGTAGCGCTCGAAAGCCTGGCAACCTGAATGCGGCCTCGTAATTGTGGTCAGGAGGATGAAAATGCAATCCCTCTCTGTGGCAGTCCACTGGAAGCGACCTATTTGACTCCCATCGCTGGATCAATCAGCTCATGCCACGGTTCGAGAACACAATGTGTCAACCCCAATAGCTTCTCCTAGACTGAGCCGCAGATCAAGGTCACGTATGTAATTGATCGTGACTGACCTGCCTGCATGTTCTGTGCATGAGTAATAGTAGCAATATAACAGGAGATAGGCCTCATTTGAGCGGAGGAGGGAGCAGCAATAAAAGCAATGGAAGGTCAACTCCTTTTTAGGGTTTCGGCCGAATTTGAGTCAGCAGCACAGGTTGCTGATTAGGGCAGAGGGCAACGCGCAAAATTCTTGAGCCATTCAAACGGGGCAGGCTCCAGTGGTCAGGAGAGAGAGACACGACTATTGTAAGCTGCTATGGGACACAGGGTAAATATTTAGCCTGGAGAAGGAGGGGTAATAAATTCTGATTGCTTGAGGGACGCTGCTTTCTGCAGCACAGAGGTGGGACGATGGGTGGCTGGGGAAGAGGTGGGAGTCTTTGTAACACTGGGAAGCACATAAAAAGAACGAAAAACATGAAGCTACGCTCCGTGTGTCTTCTGATTATGAAGTTGGCTGTTGGAGCAATTATCATGAAGCCTACTTCCCATTTGACTTAATCTGGATAAGCCCTTCTTTCCAATCAAGCTGTTCCAACTCACTAACCACAGCTTGATTGTTACCGTCTCAATCCTCGCAGGATATAACAGAAGCTTTCAGCTTTGTTCACATACTGTATGGGGTTCGACAAATGAGAAAATAGAACTAGTCTAATGTCATCTGATAATTTTACGGCCACTATACTTAGTTTGCCATGTGCCTACTGTTCTTATCTTTATACAATATGGCTTCTTCAATGTAGTTTTTCTGCTACAAATTAACACAACCCTAAACTGAACCTAAAACATGAATCATTTACAGGCATTATACACATATCAACTTAATAATCTGTTCCAGGGTGTCTGCAGTTTGCTTTGTTTGGTGAAGTTAAATTTAATGATTAAAAAAAAGAAAGCAAAAACTCTCACAGACCAACGAGAAACAGCAGCTTTAAGTATTACCCAAACACTAACCGCAGTCTAATAAGGAACAGCCATCCTTATGAAAAATGGAGATGCTGCATTCTCCAGTTCATTTTCATCCACAGTGAAGATCTGCAACAGCTGAAGGAGAAACAGCCAAACAACTGAGCGCAAAGCTTTCCACAAGCCAAAATCAACTCCTACCTAGACAATGTGAATCTTTAAGAATGTAAGGCAGTCTTTGATCAGATAATTGTCTAATTAACTAATTGTGGAAAATGTGCTGGTGGGAATCAGGCCTCCCACTAGCATTTACGCAACTCGGGCTATTTTGAGCCATACCATTAGCGTGGCCGCACTGGGCTCCTAGTAAGTGCATAAACTTGGTCAAAGGAAAAAAAATGCTATTAAATAGTTGGGTTACATAAAAAGGTTGCTGATTTTCCCTCAAAGGATGAACTGTAATTCATTTCCCTGAATGTTTCTGCCATTACCATAATTTGATCAGATTTTAAATTTGTTCTGAACGAGGCTTTCAGTAAGAAAAAAACAAAACAAAAAAATTCTAAGCAGAGGGAAGTTTACCAGCTTGAGGGGGGACGTCTAGGAAAATAATCTAACTTTAAAATGTCTACTTTTCCTCCCATAACTTAGAGCACTATGCAAAAAAAAATACAGATGAGCAATTTACAATGTTCATAAAATATTTTATCAGAACGCTGATGATGTCATATCTTAATCTTCTGTGTCAGTTTTCGTTTGACTTAGCAGATACCCAAAATCGTCAATTAAAGAGTTGGGAAAAGTAAAGCTCTTTGTATGTCTTTTTAGAATAAAACATAAGTAGATGAAAAGAAAGAGTTCTTCACTTAGCTATTTTCCTATTGCATTCTGGGATAGTTTTATGTAGGACTGAGCCTGAGAAAAAGAAATTCTTTCAGATGATAAGAAGTATGGAGAAGATTTTGGAACCATTTGCAAAATCTAATACTGGAAGCAGTCCTGTTCTGATGACAGTCCCACTAGAATATTTCTCTCTCATATTTCCAAGGCTATTTTGGTTTTATTTGTTTAAATCACTGACTTGATTCAAACCAACATATTAAAGATATCTGTTGTTTATTTGCTCCCTGCCAGTCATATGCACTACCACCAGGTTTCAACAGAAGTGCTTAAACGATCACTTGGCGGCTGTCTGGCCAGCTTTTTATGTTTAATGGGTCAAAAAGACTTCTGCTGATGGTTGTCGGTCTAAAGTATTTCTTCCTCATATTTAATCTTACAGCTACCCCACAATATGAGGAGAGTCATTTTAGGTGAAGTCATGAGGTAAAAGGCATTTGAGTTCAACTTACGAGAGTTACATCCAGTCCCTGGCGTTGTAGTGTTAAAAGTATCTATTCCAAATTATTTATAGCTAGTGTTTGGTTAACCTGTGCTCTCGTTGGCCTATGGCTGGGTGACCCAGAGTTTCACGACTGTGTACCCAGAGCTATACCGAAGCCACTAACCCACTCCTGCGATCTACGACACGTTGCGGCGGCTGGAATGTGCTTCAACACTCACGCTCATATTTCTGTCCCAGATCTGGATGGTGCCGTCTTGGCAACCTGCTGCGATGAGCTTCCCGTCGCGGCTGTAGGTGCAACAGGTGGGGACGACCTTCTTCCCCTGCTGGGAGCGAGGTTTGAACACCAACTTGTGCTGCTTCTCTGACTTCACGTCCCAAATGCGCACAGTGCTGAGAACGGGAGATGGATGTTATACTTTAAAACACATTTGTTCAATGATGACACACCAGGATTTTGGTTGATATATGATGGCTCATTTTGCTCGAATGAGCAATGTGAGCCATTTGAGAAGAGGAAAAAAAAAAAGCTTTTAATTACTGCACAAATATTTGACTTGACAGATATTTTGTGACTGTATAGAGACAGCACATGCCAGAATTACTTGGTAAAGGCTTGTAAAAACCTTACAAATAATTTTCTTTGATTTTGTAGTTGCACAATCTCATAACAAACAAAAGACTGAATATGGTATGACACAGAAGTTCCATTAGTCATTCTTCAAAATAGGAAAGACAACAGAACCTGTAATTCAAGTTAGGCAATCTCGATAAGTTCGCAAGAAATTAGCAGCTTATAAGAGGGAGTCCGGAAATTTACAGAAATGTAACCCTTTGCATTTTGAAAGTAAAAAAACACGTGTACAGCACATACATGTTTGCTCAACCTCTCATGCTGCCACACAAACTCTCACAGCAGGCCGGAGTACATCTAAATGTGTCTGCGACCCGCTGCTCACCTTAGTGAACATCTTACCCCCTCTGGGTCATGGGATCAGCAGCAGAGTATAAACACACACCCAGAGCGGCTACGAAAAGCCAGGCAAGGATTCCTCCATGACAGGCCACAAAGACACACACATACACTCAAGTGTGTTTAGTTAAGTCTAACAACTCGATACAACTGCCAGCTGAAGACATACGGTTTGAAAACTGCCAAGAGTTAAAAAATAACTCATTCTGATGACTAAAACTGTTATAATCCAGTGCTTAAAGTTAAAATAATCTGCTGTAAATTATTGTAATGTAATTACTTTCTTAGTACAACCTGGACACTTTAAAAAGAGCCTCTAAACAGGTGGGTCTGTTGGAAAATCAAAGTTATAGCCATGGAGTGGGTGACAAATACGTCCACTTGCTGCACTCACACACATCTCTGTTTTGTTTACTGAGGATCGCAGGCATCCTGTCAGGCCAATAAAGCTAATATGACCCTTAGAGCCGCACGCAGAACCCGGAATGCTATTTATCTTAATGGCGCTTTTCCACTGGGGGAAGACTGCGCACCCTCACCTGTCACCAATAAGAGACTTAGTGAGGAAAGGGAAATGGAAAGTGTTGGCTCCGATGTGTGGGCTTGGCAAAATGGGTCATTTAAAATGTTTTTCTGGTTGAATTAATTATAAAAATAATAACTTATGTTTACATTTTGAACTCAAAAGGTTTGTGTCAAAGTATGCACAGGCCACTGTAAGATTCCACGTGGTTAAAGGATCACAATATGTAATATGTAAATATAAATAAGTGCTGATCATTCATGCACTTTTCAGTTTTTATAAACCCTTGCTTTAACTTTGAACTGATCACCTCCAATATCACTGCAACAGTGAAGTCTAAAAATTAAATTACAGTTTTATTCTATAGTAGTATGTTGTTTTTTATTACAATTTTGCTGCGTCCATTCTCCAACTTGTGTTTTCGCTTCAATCGGCCGCCCTCCTCCCTTTCCCTGTACAAACACTCCCCAGACTAAGGGGGGTGAATGTAACAGAACAAAACCTATTCAACCCCAGTCATGCATGCACACTTTACGAGGCAACACCTTCATTCACACGTCGACCGAGGAGAGACGGCTCTCCTTGGCCCCAGGTTTTATCTGTCCATCAGGTTACAGACACCACGGGGGTGATGGCTGCTGGGATTTCTTTCACAGATGACGAGATAAGGAAAAGAGAGGCACACATCTTGTATGAGGGTGTTTTACTGGTAGAATCCTGGTGATAGCTGGTTGACTGATTAACTGGGACTCTGTTATGAGAAAGGAGGATTAAGAAGGGAAGATGCTCCATGCTCCTTCACAGCTGAAGAAGATAAAGTTGGGAAATGACAAAGAGGTTTAGGAGGAGGGATACACGGAGTTCCACTCAAGCAAAGAGGCTAAATGGGAAACAATGTGGACGAAGCGCAGATGGACTGTGGGAACAGCAAGGGGCAAGTTCCTCTAATTTAACAACACTGTCTGGTTGTAAGCAGCTGAATATCTGCCCTAATTTCTGTGACATTGACTCACAACATCACTGAGATTTAATCAAGCTACTGTGCCATCAGATCCTTTCAGAGGAACAAGAAAAAGAAACAAATATTGTATTCACAGCTCACACAGAAAAAAGACAAAAGTTACTGTCAGTCAAATATTCAGTCATGGCTGCAGAATGGACAAAAAAGGACAAGTGCATTCATTTAGTATGTGCATTCTTGCGCAGGCTATGGAACGCTTGCACTGCAAGGAAGGAACATTTGGATATGAACTGGACTGTGGATGAACCCAAAGTGTCCAACCGGGTGAATCGCCTCAACATGTTCACACGCTCAGCGTTCGTCCTCAACAACCTACTGCACTCCTCAAACAAAATATGAAAATGTAAAGTAAACATTAAAGCTGCCCGAGTTTCTTAATATGGCATAAAAAACATTTGAAAAAGAATGCATTTGTAAATCTCTTAGACGAAAACCGCCACCCTGGGCTCTGTGGTTTTGTGGCAACTAATCCAGGTCCAGCTGCAGCCCTGGCAGAAGGCCAGAACGGAGGGAATCCCTGGCATTCAAACATCCTGCAAACATTCCTCTCAATTTGTGTGTTTTTGTGTGTACCCGTACTCAAGTGTGCCTCATGACACAAAAGGGGGGGAAACATGTGGGCCCAATTAGAAAGTCGCCATTTGTCCTATTCTCGGTTCAACTGGCTCAAAATCTAGTCGCAAAAGAAGAAAGCAAAAACACCATTCCTACAATGCTCCTGGGATCTGTAAAGCAGTATTCATCAAAACAAATGTTCTCCAACAGTGTCTGTAAAAATATAAGATCTGCTTAGGGTGGAAAATACCCTTTGACAAGTATTAAACGCTTATCAATACAATAAGATTTTCATTAGAACAGAAATCATCTCAAACCCAAGTTAGTTAAATATTTTGTAGCTGCATTCAGAAAGTGTTCCCGACACTTTCTAATGAGGAAAAGCGTTTGTGACAAAGTTCTTCAGTCTTTCAGCAAATAGACGGTTAGATCTGGGTCAGCACCTAATAGCCTCCCCTTGGACAAACCGTGTATTTGCTGGAAAACATTGTGCCGTTAAACACTTTCAAATCTGAGATGTCGACACGTTCACACCGGTGTGAGAAGAAATACTTTTCCAGCTGTATGGACTTCCCTATTCAACCCATGGTTTTGGAAGAACAATCCCAGCCTCCCTGCTGCTGCATTATCGCTGCTTTCCTCTTATCCACTTCCTCCATTAAGGGCATTATTTAAGAAGCTTGGATGTAGACCTTGTGAATGAGATTCTGTCCAACGACAGGGGCTCTTTCAATCAAGAAGCTGGGAGGTCTGCGGATCGTACATTATTACCGATTCAAATCAGCATCGCGGAGACCTCCTAAATAGGCAGCATAGGTGTTAGTTTTATGGTGAGACAAACCCAACAACAGGCTGGAGACCCGATGG
Source organism: Poecilia picta (assembly GCA_033032245.1). Lineage (NCBI taxonomy): Eukaryota > Metazoa > Chordata > Actinopteri > Cyprinodontiformes > Poeciliidae > Poecilia > Poecilia picta. The sequence continues at coordinate 14,486,321 of CM065364.1, read as the reverse complement.
CTTATCATTAGTGTTTACAAACTGAATGGATAGAGCACATCGTATCTCATGGGTGGCAAAATGAAGAAAAGATTTTTTGACAGGCCGACGTGTCGGACTGAAAGGATGACAGACCACAAGGTTTCACTGTGTTTCTTCCAGACTATTACGACAACATTGTACCGGTTTAGATTATCATCAGTTAACAGGTAGGCTTTGTGCTTAAGGCTTTTTATTTTAAAGTTATGAGTATTTGAGATCTTTTCATATGCAGACGGTAAAACATGAAGCATTGAGCGAACAGTTCAGAATTTCATTTGCTTTTACAATTTGGTGACATTCTGAGTGTTGGGGGCTCTGTGAATAAGGATGAGTTGAAAGAAAACAAATAAGATGACGAGTGTCACGACTTTTAGAGTTTATCGCTTCATCCATCAAGGGCAGTAGTCTGCAGCCCTGCTGTCAGGACATGTGTCTTGAATGTTTTAAGGCCCTTTTATGCTCCCTGCAGGGCATAAAATATATCCACATGTGTCTAATGTTGACAAGTGTCACAACCCTCATGATGTCAATGAGTTCATTAATTAGGCATGGTTGATTTGAAATATATATATACTGCAGGGGGCGGTTCATGGTTTGAATTAAGAGTTTGACTCTCATAAAATCCTAAACAGATTAATGAAGTCCATTTTTCTTCCTTCTTTCCTTTTTTATCTAGGTTGCCAGAGGGACAACATAAGGAAAATGCAGGTCATTTTTAGGATGAAAAGAAAAACAGTAGAAATGCTCCTCGAATGCAAAAACAAATGTTGCATGATTTTTTTCTGGACAATAAGGTTTTCATTTTATATTGTTTTCAGCACAGCTGTTAAGTTCCACTTAGCTCAGTATTCTGAATCGGCTGAAATAAATGTTTATAATTAAAACCCTACAAATTAACAATCCATAACCCCTTTTCAGTATGTTGTAAAAATAAATAAATAAAGGTTAACTCCGACTTAAATTCAGAATTATGCATGATCCGCCCTCCGGATACTCAAGGAATACAATTCCCTACACCCCCTTCCTCCAGCTGTGGGAACACATCTTTAGTCAGAAATTTTACAAGTGTGGGCAGCAACTTAGGAAAAAGTCCAGACCAAATGATACGCTCATTCTCCTCAACATCTCCGATGTTTGTCTGTGAAAATGATTTGAACGGGAACCATAAAGCTAGAGCTGATCGAGTTTTCTAGATGGAGAGGTCAGATTCTCTTTGCACTTTGATATTATTTTTCTAATATTTTGTAATTCCACTTGTTGTATCAACCTTGCAACATTTTCTCAGATGAGTGCTTAGAAAATTGGGCAGTTCTGAGTCTTTGGAAAATAAAGTGCTTTGTTTACTGGTGCAAAGTGGATCGATCACATCCATGCTCCACTTTATGGACGGCTTAAGCAACAGCCGGCCCTGCTTCCAATTAGTCTGATGGCCTGGCCATTAATTGACCTTTCTGGAGACACTTTAACCCCAGCTGATTTGTCACTTTTGTTCAAGTCAAGTTCTGGGCTTTATTTTCTTATACGTTTAGCAGGTTTGGGAGGAAAAACGCCCATGAATATTTTCTGATGTTAAAATAAAAATAAAACGTAATTATTCCTGTAAATAGAAAGATTTGTGAATTTGCAATTAAGGCGCAAACTATTTTAGGCTTCTTTATAAACTGCTTAAAGCTTTTGAATGTATTTGAAAAATAGCAATTAAAAAAAAACCATTTTTTAATATTAGAGTTCTAGCAAATATACAGAACACCACAAACCAATAGCAACAAAGAAACTCCAACGTTTTATCATCCAGGTTCGCCTTTCAGTGCAACATAGTAAATCATGAAATGGATATAGCGCGACAATAAATTATTAGAGGTAAAGGAACGAACGCCCCACACCGGACACCGTGCAGTCCCTTCCACTCTTCCCATCGACATGCTCCGCCTGCGCTGCTGTCCTGCTCTGCTGCAGTGAACCGTTCACACATGCAGCTGCTCTCCGTCTATGAATGGCTCCCTGTGCGCTCCTCACTGCTGATCTCCTGCGAGAAGGCCAGCGGCAACACCCAGCGCTAACGTGCCAGCAGAGGATTTCCAGAGGCTCAATAAGAGCTAAATAAACCAACAGCCACATCTGGGAGAGCAGTTACACCGGTAAACACCACAAAGCTGGGAACCTCGTTTCCACTTAGCGATGATAACCTCCGTGTTTCTGTACTGCTGCCTGTCACCCTCACTTGCTCTCATCGCGTCGCCGTTTCTCTTGCACATGTTGATGCTCAAATATCACTGCACACCTAAAATGCTCCAAACCTCTTAGTCTAATATAAAGTGATAGCCATATATTTTTTAATTTTTTTGGCACTGCTAGCTGTATAATGAGTTCATATTTCTGCATAACTTCACTGAAAAATTTAGAAAATATAAAAAAAAAAAACTCAAATAACTGGTTTTGTTGTTTTAAAATGATGGACTCAATTGGTAGCATCCTTCCTTTCAATGTTTTGCTCAAAGCCCTTTTGAACAGCACTTATTCTTCTGTTATGCAACACAAAGTTGGAGAAGACAGAAAGACACTTTAGATTTTTCCTTTCACTCCTACAAATGTTCATGTACTTTATTTTGAACCATATCCTACAGTTTCCTGCTGCTAAATGTGAAATTTCCCTTCTTTTCTCTTCAGCAAACCTAACAAGATTTTAAACAGAAATTAAGTGCAGAGAAAGCAATAGCGACAAAAATGTAAAAATAAAATATTTCCTATATAGGGGGAGGCATTGATTTTTCTCATCAACCTAGAGAAAAATCAAGATGATGATCTACTTTATCTCCAGTTTTCTGACACTTTTTCAGATTTCTATTTGTAAATCTGTAGGAATTCAAAAGAGTTCATAACTCTACACTAGCAAGGATTTCAGCACCTAAAGAAGAGAAACAAGACCACAGCATCCCAGATCATCCACCATGCATTCCTTATTTGTTTTACACAAATCCCACCTGGAGTGTTTATTGATAAAAAGCTCAATCTGTTAAGAAGCTTTATCATAAATTTCAATTGTCCAACGCAAATGGTTGCATTTACAGCCCCAGTAGTGCTTAGTCAAATCCCTACTTTACCTTTGTGATGTTGGGCTACACTCCCAAATAACCAGTTGTGGGGTTTAATGCAAGTTAGGGAAATTTGGCAACTCCAAGATACTTTACTGTGGTTCTCCAACAGTGAGCTTTTCTCCCCTCCCGTTTATCGTGCACAGCAGGAAGTGAAATATTGGTCCCCGTTCAGTCCAGTGGTTAAAAGAAATGGACCTCAAGGATGACCTGTTTAAACTCCAGAGAATCAGTAACGGTAAATGGACTGAACTTATATAGCGCTTTATCCAATCATTTTTGATCACTCAAAGCGCTTTACACTGGAGCCACATACACCCATTCGCACTCACAAACTTATACACCGATACGCAGATTGGTGGGCAATTTGGGGTTGGGTACCTTGCCCAGGGGCACATCGACATGTGGCAGGAGGAAGCTGGAATTGAACCTGCAACCTTCCGATTGCAAGACGACTACTCTACCCACAGAGTCACAGTAATAGATATACTGAAATAAAAAAAAAGTTAATTACATTGCTTTTCACTGTATTCCTTCTTAATTCTTAATCTTTGCTTTTTGAAGAAAATGTGATAAATATGTTTGCATGTCAGTCTTATGTCTTCCTGTTAATCCAATGCAAATTACCAAAAAAATAAAACATGCAAAAAAAAAAAAAAAACATTTATTGGGACTATCATACTCCCTTTGTGGTAACCAGGGAAAATGGAACAGTTAAAAGGCTTCTTTAGTGAAAACTGCTTTTCACACTGAGTATTAATCTTGAGATCAGAATGGATGGAGGTTTAAACAAGAAAATATCTGAAAGCAGTGCAGAAACAGCATCTTGGAAACCATTTATTTTAACGACTAAAGTTAGGCAATTATGTTTTATTGGAATGCAATGGAAACAAAAAAACAATGAAGGCGTTAAATGCTTCGCCTTCAAACAAAACGTTTAACGTTTTAAAACGTTAAAATTTAAAAACTCACCCATCATTTGAGCAGGTCATGAACTCCTCTTTAATCTTAGGATGCCAGCAGCCACAATTCAGCATGGCTGTGTGTCCCTGGAACAAAGACAAGCAGATAATTAAACTACTTAAAACTGAGCCCAGCTTTGACAGGCTGCACACAGTCGGATGATAATGGGGATTTTGTTGTCTAATGTAGATTAAGGTTCAAAAATTGAAGCTGCCACATACACGTTTTCAAACCCATTTTACATTTAGAGACCAGCCAAAGAGGTTGCAGTCAGAATTAGCAAGGAGATTTAAAAGGCCGAATGTTGCCAAGATCAACCAACACAATGTGCAGTTTAATTCTAAACCAATTATATGATAAGACAGCAGTTGTTCATCACCGATTGTAATTTCTGTGTGACGATGGATTTTCAGTTCCGAGTGTTGCAAACTGCAAGTGAAAATTAACGCCTAAATAAAAAGGAAAGTTTATTTTATCCCCCCCATATGTCTGCATTGCAGAGAAATCGCCATTAAGAAAATGACCCTTAATTTGAACAAGCTCTTAAACTAATTTCTGGCCTCCAACAGCACAGACCTTGCTTAGCAAATGAGCAAGTTAATTTTGAGACTGGGCAGGAGGCAGCGCTGCATCTTAAGACACAAAGTTCCTTTAATAATAAGCTTTGGCCGTCCCCTCAGTTGGAGGAGTCCTGCTGAGAATTGCATTACCTTGCAAAAAAAGGATTCACACATGTAAACTTCTCCATTTTTATTCATGTTATAAGAACAAACCTCAACAAATACTTTTGGGATTTAATGCATCTGAAACACAAATTGTGAGATGGAAGACCAAGAATTTGTACTTTTATTTCATTTGAATTCAACCACCTTTACCTGGCAACATAGGCCTCCAGAAGTCATCTAATTAGTGGACAGAATCCACCTGTGTGTAACTTAATCTCAGTATGAATCCGAGAAAGCCTTTAGAGGTTCAGTAGAGAACAAAAAGCATCATGAAGACCGACGAACACAGCAGATGGGTCAGAGTGGTCATTGTGGAGAAGTTTAAAGTAGAGTAAGGTTTTAGTGAAATTTGCTGACCGACCATGTGATTGTGATGCAGAAAGCAGAGCAAAGAAAAAGAAAACTACAGTGGCAATAGGAATATAATAAGATATGTACATTGGAGAAACTTAGGATTCACCAGGGAGCAACTTATTAGTTCAGAAGAGATTTAGAAAGAAGTCTAATGGAAGTGTATAGAAATATGCTTAAGATATTATGATAACCTGTTCAAACATTTTGCATGTTAAGACATATACAATGAAATTCTGCCTAAATGTTGTGCAAGATGAGACAATTCAACAGAGACCACACAAAACACACTTAATAAAAAATAAAAATAAAATAATTTTTTGATGCACACTGGTGACAAAATGAACAAGTGGTTTTGAGAATTTCACATTTGTTTTGAGAAGTGTGCCAAAGCAACTGAGGGAAAAAAAGAAGAAATCTTGTCAGATTATTTACAAAAATATATCTTTTTCATTACTCTTTATATTTATGCACTACTCTGTGATCACAAAATATTTTAATAAAATAAAAATAAGATTTTGGATATAGTGAAACAAAATATGGAGAGAAAAAAAAAGGTAGGGATATTTGAGAAAGGCACTGAACTCATAAAAAATATCTTTAAAGAAGAACAGCTCAACGGGGGACCTCTAGCCACCAGGTCAGACGGCAAGGAGTCTGCACACATGACACACATCTATTTGACAGGACACAAGAGAAAACAGAGCCATGCCTCAGCAGAAGATGTGACCAAACAACATCGGTATGCGTGGATCAGGGAGAAGGCCTGTCTGCTTACTGCTATACACTCAACAGCACCACTTTAACAGCTGTTTTATGTCTAAAATTAATTATGAATTGCTCAGCAGTTAAATTTAATGTGAAAATGGTAATAATATAAAATCAGCTTTGGAGTAAACAGACTCAACTACTACTCTGACGATGAAATTACATACAGCAATTATTCAACACATAAATCATCATAATTAACTGAACGAGTTGCAATTTTCCTGCACTAGTATAATTCCTCTTCTTCCTCAGTAGTTTTGGAAGATAAATTGCTAATGACTAAAACCTGCAGTGGATTAAAAGAAACTTGTATCAAACAACATTTATAACTTTGCCAAAATCTGTAGAAACAAATGTTAGCAGCAACAAAAAAAAAATAAAAATCTGTTGTTCTGCTGCAGATACATCAGCTTGTGAGTCCCAAACCACTCAGCAGATAGAAGAGATAGGATGAATTAGAAGGGAAGTAATTACACGTCAACCTAGGCAGAGTGGAGGGAATGAGTTAATCACACGAGAGACAGCTAATCGACTGAGACTCTGTTAGCACGCCAAGATGCATTGGACTGAACCAATCTGCTCCAGATGGGACAGATAGAGCAGGATAAGAATGATGGACATCCTGAAAACCACTTCTTGTAATCAATGGACCTTCACTTCCAAGCACATTTATAAACCATGTCTAAATGTGCTGCAGCAGGCACACATGGTTGCTGACCACCAATACCTCTCCAAAACCCAAATATAGACACCTAATTAGGGTTCTACTTTGTAGGTACAGGTTTAAGGACAAAAACATTTGGAGTCATTCTTTATCGAAGATTAGGCTCTGACCATTTAGCTTGAAATCTAAACACAGAGGGAATGCCCTGCTACTATTAAATAGTTTTGTAGGGTTTACCTAAGGAACACAGGAGTTCTTGTTTATGACTTGAAGCTGCTCAATGGAGTTGAGTTGAAGTGAAAAGAAATGTGCATTATCGCATTAACATTTACATTGTTTTTATCTATTTTATAGATAAATACAGTCAGATTTTTTAATTTATTTTTTTAATTCCATACTTTCTATCATTATATTTCAAGCACATTCAGATCTGGAAAATACTTAAATTTCATATTTTGCCAGCTTTACACATCGTGTCATACTTAAGGCTGTAAATCAGAACATTTAGTCAGATAATTCTAGGCATAATGTCATGTTAAATGTTTATGTTTAGGGAAGTCTGTCATTTTTCTTACGAAAGCATAAATACTGGATGTCAACTATACATCCCAACAGTCAAAATATGTATCCTATTCATTCTGTCTAAGCCTTTCTACAGTTCGGTGTCATTTGAAAGACAGAATTCATTTGATCGGTAGTAATGTCTACACCAGCGGGAAATATACAAAACATTCTTGTTTATATGTTTACAGTTTTCCTCCGATATGAGCGAGAATCTCTGAGATTTGGGGAAACAACTTTTTTTTTTCGGACAAACCCTAATTTCTTTTCAATGACCATGATCACCTGATGCTAACATTAATCTTGTTGTCGGACTTTAGGTCTAAAAAAACATTACCTTAAGCAATGGTTCCTCCAACACAACAGTGAGTAAAATCATGCACTGAGAGAGTTTTAAAACATTTTTTCGAGCAAACTCAATTAAGAAAGCTATTTTTGAATACCTTGGTGTTGGTCATGTCCACAATGTACTGGTCTCCTTTGATACACTCCATGACGTTGAAGCCGTCACGGTCCAACACTTTGGCCTGTGCATTTCCAGAGACCACCAGAAGGACATCACCTGTGATGCTGTACTGCAAGGACTTGATCTGGTGGCTGACACACAAAAGAGCATAAACCAGATGATTTAGCTTTATTTCTATGGTGCAATCAACTAGAAAAGGTTCTGCACAAAATATTTCTAGTAAAAAAAATGAAAAATATTTGTTGCATTAAGCTACAGAGAATGAAAAACTAATAATAAATAGTAAAGACTTTGCGGTATTCTGATTTAGTAATGTAATTATATTAGTTGTGTTACCACCCCCACACCACTAGAGGCAGTAGCAACCCCGAAAAGATGCAGCTAAGGAGCAGATTTAGAAGAACACAGAAAGCTACATAATTTGGTAAAAACTGTGAGCTTTGCTGAAGTAATTAAAGACACAAGTTCAAATCCAGGCTGACAGTGGAGCTTCTTCAATTAGTGCTCCTCCTCAGCACTGATTGGCTAAGCAATGTAACATGATCCTCTGCAGCAAGTGATGGCGAAGCGGGTTAGGGTTAGGGTCATCACGACTTTACACAAGTGTGTCTTTACCTCAGAGGCTCCGCCGAACCCCTGAGACCGACTCATCGAACCCATGGGGTTCGATCAAACCCAGGTTAAGAACCACTGTGCTAGTTTCTACATCCAATGCATGACAACAAACTGAAATAATGATGGTAAGTGAGAGTGAGATAGCATAATGAATGAAAAGAACATTTTTAATCCTACATAAACACAATAATTAAGAAGCTCCAAAGACTGTAAAAATCCATCAAGTGAAAGAAGTTGACAAGTTTCTGTTTTATCACAAAAGGACAAAGAGTGGATCTCACCACTTCACCTACTCGGCTTTGTGAGTTAATTTAATTTTCAAGTAACCCATAAAGTCTACTGGATCTCAATGTAATCATAATAAATGTAGCATGAATTTCCCTTAACAAGGGGAAGCCTTATCCAGCTCAGTCCACTGGTTCCCAAAAGCTAGAACAGAAAGCAATCTTTAATGCCAGGAACACTGGAACACAGAACAAACACAAACACACACATAACTTCACCATCTGCTTCTAAAAGCGTCATTTTGGATGAAAAGAGGGGGTTCCACAAAGCAAACGTTAGAGCCGATGAAGCTTAACAAGCCTTCGTGTGTATGTTTGTACGCGCTGAAGCACACTTAAATGAAGTCCGTGTGCCTGATGTTTGCATGAAACCAATTTAAACACATGTTGGGCAACTGTGTTGACGTTCCACATACCACTCACAGGGCTGCAGGGTTCTGAAAGCCTGCAGAGCCTGGTCCATTCCAGCAAAATCCCAGAAACGGACATCGTAATCGTATCCGCCTGTCACCAGGCGGGCTCCAGAGGGGTCTAAGGCAAGAGCTGATACCTGAGGAAGCAATTAGCAGTCAATTCAAACTTAATCTTAAACCTAAGATTGTCACACTGCAACATTGATTCTAAACTGACATATATATATTAAGAAAAACAATAAAAAATAAAATACTTGAAGATCAGTGCAGTGAAAGCACTTCATTCTTCAGAAAGAACGTGTTGACTGCATTAATCCTGCATCTGGATAGCAGACTCAGAGTTAAATATCTTCATTTGAAAGTGCAATACAACAAGAAACAGGGTCAGATCTGTTACACAATAACAGGAAAGGTTAAATCCAGCCACTGTTGCAAACTTTATAAAACTAAATGAATAATTTTACATTTCAAAAGACTGTTTATTAAATGTTATGTAGTTTTTGTATCAACTTTCATTACATTTTATTTTTAGATGATTGTAGATATGTATTTCTTTTTGGTTGTTTGTCATTTTGTTCTTTTTTATTAGTTGGACCTTGAGTCTGAAATAAAGTATCTATGAAGACTTGCAGAAAAAGTTTCAAGTCATTTAATATATTCTAGCAACAGTAAAAAAAATACATTTTTAAAACTTTAAAGAGTTAATAAACTTGCAATACTTTGAGTGCTGTAGACAAAATCATTACCGTTTTGGTGCCGTGTTGTAGAATGATTTCATGAGTGTCTGGAATCTTCTTCACTGGGTTCTGAGGAAAAACATGGAACAAAAAAAAAAGTAAGTTATTTTGTTATTGTCTAGTTTCCTTTTTATTCTCAAACAGATTTGTCAGTAATTAACTTTTTGTAACTAAAGAGTTGCATGTGTATGATGACAAAAGCCTGTGGTCAGGATCTAAAATGCTTTGTCCTGACCTGAGCTGTTCACATCACGACAACATAAAATGAAGATTCAATCATATGTGTTAATATTTTCCAGGATCACTTGAATTCTCCTAAAACAAACAAATATAATAATCAAACATGAGGCAGCGTCACACAGGGTCTGGCTGTTGTGATGCTGCCACCTAGTGTTCATGTTTGTAATACTCTAGTGCTTTCCGAGCTCCTGTAATACAGGTAGAATTATCATGATTGGAGAAGAGTTGCTGACCTATATAACAACACTAATGATGAATTTTATAGTTTACTGATTTAATTTTTAATTTCGACTCCCAACATCTACTCACAAAAAGGAAGAATTTGATGATCCACACTGCAAACTCAAAATACAAAAAAACTAAAATGGCTTTCATACATACATCATCATCGTCGTCGTCGTCATCTTTTGTGTCTCCTTCGTCATCATCATCGTCACTATTTGCTGTGTTGTCCCTATAACCTGGTGGAAGGGGTGGTCCTACAAGCTCATCCTCCTGGGCTCCATGTTGAGGAGGCACTGGTGGCCCAACGAGCTCCGAGTCTGAATCACTGCTGTCACTACTGCTGCTGCCACTTTGCTGGTTCCTGAGGATTTAAAAAAAACAAAAAAAAAACAAGATTCTCAAGTAAAGCAAAACTACGTCCAGGCCAAGTTAAGAAAGGTTTCAGAAATACTCATTCAAACAAGACAAAGTTGTCTTACCGAGCTGCAGTTTTGTCTCTCTGACTGGGAACTGATGGTTTGACTGACTTGGAGCTTTCCCCTTCCTCTTCCATCTGAGCGCCTTTCTGTCGATCCTCTGGGGGCATGTCGGACACACTGAAGTTATTTATTTTAAACATAAAACTCAACATGTTGCATGGAAAACCTGACATTTAACTTTTTTACGGTCAGAGTTTTGTGACTAATAGTGGGTCAACAACAAATCTCAACACTTCTCCAAAACAAGGAGAGAATTATGTTAAGAATCCAGTCCACATGTAAAACAGCAATACAAGTCATAAAATACTCACCCAGGACACGCTGACTCCTCTCAATGGCTGTTCTCCGGGTTTGCTCAAAAATGGCTTCAAGATCAAATGTCCGCGCCTTCTTACCTAAAAATGTACAAAAAAAATTAACCTTGATTGATTCAATCAAATCTGAAACAGCACGCTCTATGCTATAGTAAATATAAACCGTCATATCATTTGTAGCTGCCACATACCAAACCCAGAGAATCCCATGACAGATCCGATGTCTCCATCCCTCGGTAGTTTTTCTGCTCAAAAGAGAATATTTTAGAGTAAAATTAATAACACAGCTCATTCGTTTAACAATTTACACTTCTGTTAATGCGCCAGGTATAAAACAATGTAAACGCCTCAAAACAGATGTGCAATCAAGTCAGCAGAAAAATCAGTTTTAAATAACTAAATAAACAGCACTTAAAATCGTTTCGGGGGACAATGTTCAATATTAAATCTGATTTAACTACTCAAAAGGAAGCTCAATTGTTAAGCTAACAGTAAAGTAGCAAACGTCAACATTTATGCTATGTATTTAAAGTACTTTCGAAAAAAGAGCACACATGGAGTTCTTCGTGGTAACAAAAAATAATTCAAGTAGTTTTAATTAATGCAATACAGAAAAAACAGACGTAAAAATCAGCAAAGTATTTACCTTCGTCCATGTTTTCAAACGCGACTGTTTACCTCTGACCTACGGAAGTCCTTCTTCTTCTTCGCTGATCGTGTGCACACAGCGCCACAGCCGTTTTGGAGGACTTATTTTTCAAAGACAGCGCTTGGTTTACAGAAATAAACGTTTTCAGTCCAAGTTTACTGGAGCCAATAGTTTCTATCAGTATTTCAAGCAGTTGGTTCCAGAATTAACCCTTAGGAGACTTGGGTCTAAATGGCCGTTTTGGTCTAATTTTGAATTTACCCTTATATTTTCACCATAAAAACTATTTACCTTGCCTTATTTGGTATCATTATTTTCAGCACAACCTAAGCTTCATGATTTTACAGTATGTGTTTCATTTTGACAAAATGCATTATCACATTGGACCAAAAAAACACACAAAATCAAAATCCGAGTATAATTTTTTTTGTTGATATTTTTCCTATGAAATTCACAAAAATGTTGAATTAACCATTTTTCCAGCCTAAAATGAAATTTTCTTTTGTACATTTTAAGAACTTGTGTACAAACTTAGCTAAAAACTAATTAATATTTTTACATCACATTGTGGGCAATTTCTCAGGCGTATTTTTACAACAATTTATAAATGTGTCACAATATCTCCATCACAAATTCTCTCCAACACCACAAGACTCTTGTTTTTTTTACAACTATTTACAAAATGTTTGACGATGTTTCCATCACAAATTCATTTCTTCCTCCGTCCCCCTACCCCTTTCAACTATTTACAAAATGGCTGCCAGCCGAGGTCTGCATAGAAATCTCCGGTTTTACAAGCGCAAACAAAATGGGCGAAAATGCTTTCTGATTGGTTGCTTCAGAAATGTGGTACGTTTGATGAAATCAGGAAAAATGGACTTCATGTTGCATTTATTCACCTTTTGGTCATAAAACATTCCCGGATTGTGCAGTACATGCTAAAACAATATGGCGGACATGATCGATCATATTTCTGGTTTTATTTGGAAGTAAATATGAAACAAAATCAATATTAAACCACTACTTTTATAAAGTTTGAGGTCTCTGGTGTCCAACAGGACTTGAAATGCACACTCCTCATGCCTTCTTTTTTATACAGAAGCCTTTTACATGCATGATGTCAGCCCGCCACTGGGCGGGCAGCGACTGCATAGGGTATCAGAGCATTGAAAAAATGATGTCTCCGCTTTTTTAGTTCCGAGTAAAATCAACAACTCTCAGGTAAGTTTAACGGTTTATTCATTTGACTAGCAACCTTGAATCGTGTCTAGGCCCAAGACAACTCATGTGCTTCAGCGTACAAACCATCAATGAAATATCAAATACCATCTTTTGACAATGAGAGTGAAATAATTTTGGAGAAAATTATTTTGGAACAACTCTTACTACATTTAGAAAGTAACAGTCTTCTGCGTCTGCTTCAGTTTGGTTTCAGGCGTCAACATTCCACAGAGACCGCTATAAGTTTGCTGCTTGAAAAGGTTAAACTATCACTTGACAAGGGACAAATTACTGGTGCAGTTTTTCTGGATTTGAAAAAGGCCTTTGATACAGTGAACCACAACTTACTAATTTCTAGGCTTTCATCATTTAATTTCTCAGAACGATCATTGTCTTGGTTTAAATCATATTTGGAAGATCGAGAACAATGTGTTGTCATTAATAACAGTAAATCTGTCTTCTGCAAAATTGCAACAGGGATTCCGCAAGGAACCATCTTAGGTCCGGTCCTTTTCAGTTTGTATGTTAATAGTCTTCCTGATATTTGTCCTGAAGTCAATCTGCAAATGTATGCTGATGACACCATTGTTTATACATCGGACAAAAGCGGTATTGTTGTCAGCGAAAAACTTCAGAGCAATTTGCAGAGATTATCAACATGGCTAAAGGACTCTTGCTTAACTCTCAATACAAACAAAACAAAGTGCATTTGCTTTTCAATTAAGAAAACCTCATTACAGTCTTTGAATATTCAGATCAATGGGGACCCTATTGAACAAGTATCACAAGAAAAATATTTAGGAATAATTCTGGATGCTCAGTTAACTTTCAAGAGCCATGTTGATAAAATCTGCAAAACTGTTAGATCAAATATAAACTGTTTTAAAATTATTAGACATTGTTTGACTCTTCACTGTGCAGAGATGTTTATGAACTCACTGATCCTCTCACATTTTACCTATGGAGCTACTGTCTGGTCTCAGACTAATCAAACTACTCTCAAACCACTAGCAAGTCTTTATAATCAGGCCTTAAAGGTTTTATATCAAAAGCCGATTAGATTCCATCATTGTCGTATTTTGGCTAAATTTGGCCTTTTGGATTTTACAAATTTTCTAAATTATAACATTTTAAAAATGATTTTTAAGTGTTTAAATGGACTAGCACCAATACCTTTAAGCGATTGCATACAGAGACTGCAGGACAATAGCAGAGCTACCAGAGCAGCTTTGGAGGGAAATTGTAAGGTCCCCTTTCGAAGAACCACTTTTGCTCAAAGTGCTCAGTCTGTGAGAGGATCTGCAGCTTGGAACTCACTTCCTGTTCACTTAAAGTCTGCAATCAGTTTTAGTATGTTCAAAAATCAAACAAAACTCTGGTTATGTCAAAAACAGACCTGTACTCATTTTTAATTTTTTTACACTTCTCTGTTTGTATATCTTATGTTGTGTTATTTCAAATGATTTCTCTTCAATTTTTAGAGTTATTTTATTTTATTTTTTTTAAAAAGCCCATCTAGGGACAAGTGCTGTGAATTAGCTGTTGCTATTGCACCGTGATGCTAACATGGGACTGCTGTTTCATTCAGTTTGTCTATGTAAATGTGTGTCTGTCCCTATCAAATAAACTTTGAAAAAAGTGCAATATGATCCATTTTAAGTATTAGAAGACTTTAATAGATTTTTTTCTTGTTGTAAAAAGTCCTGTTTAAATCCATGAACAGAATGAATGCAGGGTTTCCCCCAGAAATGCTGCTTAGCCTGGTGGTCGGGGTGCCATGTATTATAGGCATGGTGGGCCACCATGCCTATAATACACTGGGGGAAACCCCTGGAATGAATGGATTTTAATTTAGATTAATCTTTTTCAATGCTGCATTGTTGTGTAATAATGTACTGATGTAATACTAAATTGTACATAAAAATGAAAGTATGGGACTCTGTTAAAATGACTTATTAAAGTAATTTATTTAAATCACAGGTTTAAAATGAAAAATACAAGAAGCTGTTTAAAACAGTCAAGGAGCCTACAAAATAAAAGGCTCATTAATATAGAAATATAAAACACTACCTGAAGACATTACAAATATAAACAGGAACAAATGTCAGGCTTAAAAATGTTTTAAGAAAAAAATATACCATTTTAAATTTCAGATTATACAACATATCTATTAGGCACTTCTGGTACCTTACAGCCTATTTTACTGTACAGTTTTTTTTTATAATTATTATTATTTTTAACATTAACCATGTTCTTCAGCCATCATCCTTTTAATGAGAGCCCAATCTATTATGCTTAGGCTGCTTCCTGCCCTGTCAGCGAGATCATCCAGCCAGGTCATCTCTCACTGACTGGTGTTGTTGAGCATACCACCCCTCGTTACCTGAGATAGTTGGTCTTCTGGCAAAGAAAGTACTGCAACAAGAAAACATATGATGTAGGTACAGTCATTTTTATGGAAGTAAGTGAAAAATAAACATGAACAATGTTGTGAAAATGTGTGCGACACCTCAGAGCAGCTATGTCAAGGATGGTGGAGCCCAACCAGCTTACAGATTAACTTCATTTTTTTTATTGTTACGGCCCACCACTGAGTTTTATACTGTGCAATATCACCACACTACATATCCCATAATGCACTATAACAGCTAGCAGTGCACTCAGGTCCATGTAGTTTGAGTCTTTAGTTCTCACCTTCATCCTTGAAACAGAATCCCATCACTGTATGTATCGTATTACAACAGGTGATAACGATACCTGGTTGATGAAGATTCAGTCTTCTGCGGAGATCATGCAAACATTCAATGTCTTCAGAATAACATAACTAAGAAGGGGAACTTCCTGTCTGAGACTTGGGCCTTTTTTCAACAGTGGCTGATGTGTTGAAAGGCCTGCAAAAAAAAAAAATACTACACTTATTACCATACTACATAACAGTCTTGTCTACAAAATAAGATACTCTTATCTTGTATGTTGGTGTGCCTGAATGCTGATTATCTCAGGCTGGAAGTTCAATGCTATAAAAACAATTTATTGTTCCCAACCGCGCAGAAAGTCATTAACTCATTTACTCAGCCACCTCCCCGGAGTCATCACTTAAACAGCAAGCAGACTACAGGAACATGGAATCTACATCAGTTATGTTTATTGAGTGGTGAACTTTAAACTCAACAGGTAAATATCACTTTTCATGGTATTGTTTTTGTTTAACAAACTTTCTCTTGATAATTTTCTAATTTTTAACTAACAATCATTCTTGGAAGGTTGGGATCTTTGTTCTTAGCTGGTATGTTATTAATCTACCTTAATTACTGTTTAAAGATTTCAGATACTAGATTTATTTCTTAGCCCAGGATACCTAAAAGGGAGGCCAACAGGTGGATTCGAACTCAACCAGGTGTTGTAGAGAAATGGACCTTTACAAGGCTGGGAGGAACTTGACCAGGCAACACAAGAAGTGATAAGGTCATTGGCCAAATGGCAGGCCTCTTCTGTTCTTCGAATGTGCCAATTAAGAAGCATTGACCTAATAAAAAAGTAGACAGTACAATTTATAAAGGCAAGCATGTTCTCATGTGGCTCAAAGTACATGGGTACCTACTTTCTTTTTTCCTGTCTGCTAGCCCAACTGCTTGCTGTTTTTTTGTTTGGAACATGCTATGGAAAATTGGGGAGTAGTAATGCAATGTTATTGCTAACAACGGTATTGCTCATAGCAAACTGTATCACATCCAGAAACAAAGGCAAACATCTCCCACCTCTGCTGAAGAGCCACAGAATGGTTTATACTCCATGTCCCTCAGGCTCTGTCTGTGCTTTTTATAAGCAGCCATTCTTTCCTTTTGTTTCTGTCTCATCCAAATCCTCAGCTCCTTCTTCTCCTGCGTAGGAAGCACCTTTTTCTGTAATGCCCAGCTATGTTCCCTCTGGTCCTGCCTCCTGACGGCTCCTTGCAGTTCCATCCTCTCCTCTGTAGGAAGCGACCTTTTCTGTAATGCCCAGCTATGTTTCCTCTGGTCCTCCCTCCTGACCGCTCTTTTCAGTTCCTTCCTCTCCTCTGTAGGAAGCGTCTTTTTCTCTAATGTCCAGGTATGTTCCCTCTGGTCCTGCCACCTGACAGCTCTTTTCAGTTCCTTCCTCTCCTCTGTAGGAAGCGTCTTTTTCTCTAATGTCCAGGTATGTTCCCTCTGGTCCTGCCTCCTGACGGCTCCTCCTAGTTCCTTCCTCTCCTCTGTAGGAAGCTTCTTTTTCTCTAATGACTTCCTATGTTCCCTCTGGTCCTTCCTGTCCTCCTCAGGAAGCATCCTTTTCTCTAATGTCCAGGTGTGTTCCATCTGGTCTTGCCTCCTGAGGACCATATTATTTGTCAGATGGGTGAGTATCCCCATTTAAAATATTACAAAACATGTAAATATTTGCACCTGTTCTTGTGTGAAGTCTGAGAGCGCTCCAAATCCCAGTCAGGGGGTGATAAGTAGCCTTCATTGACCAAGTCATCTAAGATTTCCATAGTGTCGGATAACTCAGTCTGTCTCAGATTCCCATCTGCCTCTCTACATATTGAGAAATACAAAACACCATTTTAAAAAAAAGGATGTTTTATGTGGTTTAAGACTCCAGGTCTAAATAAACGTACTCATTAGATAAGTCGTAGGTTTCATTGAAGTGCACTTTTTTTCCTGTGGATGAAAGATTACAGTTATTATTTTTTAAACAGATCCCGCTAACAACACATAATTGCATTAAAACCATAACGTCTGATGTTACTAAAAAGACGCAACACCACAACTTGTCATCTTGACAGATCAGGGTTAAAAACAACCATCAGTGTTCCCCAAATCCATCTGATGAGACTAATGGAATAACACAAGTGTATCAGCGAAGACAACAAAGACATTTAAATAAGCTGCATTTCAACCTGGGGCTTGAAGAGATGATGGACCACTACTCTGACTGAAAGGAGAGGCTGAATAGCGACGCGACGGTTTTGTTGAACTCCCAGAGTCGTCATGAAGCACACGTTCCTCCTGTTCTTTGACCTCATCGCATTCCTTCAATGTACGTAAAGGATCCGGAGCTGTTGGGAACAATAATAAAAGCTTTATAGATATGCAACATTTATTTTAAAATTGCAATAATGTAAACTGAATAAGAGATGGAGCAGTAACTTCTATTACAAGTAAAAAGATTCTGATCCAACCTTTGAGTGGAACAGAGAGACTGACGCTTTTTTTTACTCGCGCAGTGGCTTTTGGATCAGACTCCTGGTCTAAGGCGAGCTTTTCAATTGTGTTTACCAGCTGCACACAGGAACAAGAGACAGAACAATTAAGCGGACAGTTTCACAAAACGAAAGCAGCCTATGCAAACCAATTTATACATGTTTAAGGGAAAAAATCTAGGCAACTTCTACAAAACATCCTTATGTACCATTCTTGAATTGATAAAGTCCATCTCGAGATTGTCTGCAATGTTCTGTAAAGCGGCCAACTTAGAGTCCATCTCTGACAGACGGGAGGAGAACCAGGCAGTGGCAGGCGCTGAAGGAGTTCTGTCAGGGACGAGGCTCTGCGCCTTTATGGCTCGAAAGATTTTAGATGCGGATGAATCCGCCAACGCATCATCCTGTAAGGTGATTCTCTCTGCAGCGCTAGCGGGCTCGGAGGGACTGAATGAACAAGATGCCCCAACGACTTCTGCAGTATCAGGTTTTTGTGAGAAAAAGGCAGATAAAAGGGTAAGAAACTCGGTTTTAAGACACATTGGATAGATAAACAAAAAGCGTTCGTGTCCATTGAACAGATCCTGTGATTTTACAACCACAAATTTCAAAGCATTTTATTGGCATTTTATCTGATAGATTAACAACACAAAGCAGCCTATAATTGTGGAGCAGAAGGGGAAAACTTACTACAAAATTTAAATCTTTGCAGACTTAATTGGATTTAACTCTGAAACTTGGATCATTCGAACGCATGAAAAGGCTTTGATACAAGTCTTTCAAATGTGCCCCTGACTGTATGTTTAGGACAATTGTGAGGCTGGAAAGTGAACCTCCGCCCAATCTCAAGTCCTCTGCACTCTTGAAAAGTTTTACTTGAAGTACTTTTTATGGAGTATTGCTTAGCACCATTCATATTCCCCTTTTATGCCTGATCAGCTGTCCTTTTCATGCTAAAAAATCTATTAGAGTAAAGGGAGCAAAGTACAAATATTCACCACATTTTTCTCAAAAAAGAATTTTGAAAAGCACATAGCTTCAGGATTACACACTATTTTGTGTTGTTCTATCGCTGAAAATCCCAGTAAATCACAAAGACGATTGTGGCTGCGATGTGACAAAATGTTCAGGGATATAAGTGTTGTTTGCAAGAAACCTGCGGCAGATCTGGGTTTCTGAAGATTGTTTGCGACTGGAACTGAGGATCGTGCCTCAGCTCCAGCAGCTGAGCTGATGACAGAGGTGGCAAGAACATGGAGCTGAGCAGAAGTTGGTAAAGAAGAAACATCTGCTGCTTCTGATGCAGGACATGGCGGCAAATCTTCAGACTGCCTCGCATTTTCCAGATCGAAGACACTTATGAACTGGCGTCCACCAACATCCTGACGAGTAACAACGAAAAAGTGTAAAATTTACAACTTTTTGTATATATGCATTGTTTTTGAGAGGATTCTTACCAGAAACGTCTCTGATTTCTGCTGCTTCTCCACTTGAACAGGAGCTTCTGAGAAATTGCATGGACTTTGAACTAGTTTGAAAAAACACTCACGTAAGCCGAATTTTTAATTCTATCCACTAAAACACATTAAAGTTGTGCATCATCCCACATTTGCTTACTTTTTGGGCTGTCAGATATTAAAGACATCTGGACAGAAATAGATTTGTCCTCAAGTGTGGGAGCAACAGCTGAAAGAACAAGTTTACATTCGTTATATTGATCAATTGTAGTCTAAACAATTTTGCATTTTGAATTGTTTCAAGCAAAATATAGTAAATCTAACTTAACTTAGTTTAACTTGTGGTATTTCTGAATCAGTAGGAACTTGATTACAAGAAATGTTCATGTCATATCTGCAAATCACCTGGCTCTGTGTTGGTGGAAGCATCGTGACACTTCGGAGGGCGTTTACTTGTGGAAGCGAAGGCATGGAGCTCGGCGGAAGTGGAGAAAACTTTGTCTAATAATCTCTGACCAGTCAGCAAATGGTCTGAGGAGCCTGGGATTACAGGACCAGAAAATAAATTAGATTTAAAACACAAAACAAAGTTCTCAGATAACTGACAATAAAATTTGGATCATGCGTATTTAAGTTCAGTTTGTAAAAATGTAAACCTTTTTTCTTTTTCTTAACTAAATATGCAGATGTAGAGTCCCCACACAAAAAAAATCTATACTGATCCAAATTTTAATTTCTAGAGTTTTTAGTCTGTTTTTATTCAGTATAAATAGAAACGTTTCTCAAGAATCTAAGACAGATATAAATATGGAACATGCAAAAAATGAGAGACTGATTGGAAGGAAGGATGGACAAATGGAAGGAGGACTAACAGGCTAGAGGGAAGAACATCAATATTAAAGGAAAATAGATGGACAAATGTCCAGATAGGTGGTTTAACAGCACTGGAAATGGGCACCAAGGTATTGGTTTAAGCAGAAAAGGGTTCTTTGTTGTGTGATCACCTGTCACATCCTGTGCAGGTCTGATCTCTTCAGCAACTGTAGCTTCTTCACTTTCATTGATTTGTGTTGCCTAAAATTATATTGAGACAAAGATAATGTATGCATAGCTGCCATAGGCATTTCTACATTCTGCTCAAGTTATTGTTGATTCCTTCTACCTCTTTTGTTGGGATGGTGGAGCCATTCAGACGGAATGAGACGTCTTTGTTAATTCGCTTTTCCTCTCTTCTCTTCTGCCTGTAGAGTAAAAACGCAAAAATAGTAAAATAAAGCAAACAGCTATAAAAGCTTATATTTGATTACCTTTTAGTTGAACTCAAGCACGGGGTGCTGGTTAGATTTCTAATGTCTTCATCAGAGTGATCCGGTCTTGGTATCTGCATCTGATCCTGTCTCGGTTTTTTCGTTGTAGTCAACTCCACCGTAAGACGAGCCTTTTGTTTTGAAGGAATATCCTGGGGTGCCATCTGTAGCCATGATGGATATGCATAAACACTTGGGTTTACAAAATTTGGTTCTGATCAATCTTAAAGCCTTGAAGAACGTCAGAACTGCTCACCATTTTGGGTCCAGACTCAATGTGTAAAAGCTTAATTATCGAAACTTTGGTCACTGGAGTTGAAATAACAGCAGGAACTGCTGCTGTAATTAGTTTAGGCAAGCTAAAGCTGCTAGGCGGAGCATCCCGTAACTGCAGCAGACGAAGGCCCTCCATTGGTGCAGGTTTTTGAGTCGGAAAAGCAGCAGGATGTAGAGGGAACGCTTGAGCGAAGAACTGTCCCGTCGGCCCCGTCAGCGGGTGAGAGCTCCTCGGAGCTGGAGCATGGGCAGGATTAAACAGATGCTTAGTTTGAACAGGAAACTCATTTCTTAGCTCTCCAACTTTCTTTTTCCAAGCGGAATGATCATAGTGTGTGGCCTTGGGCTGATTGGACTTAAGGTTTGCCGTGTGAGGAGCCTGTGCATGTTGAGCGGCATAGTGTTGGGCACTGTACTCTGCCATGGCAAAGTGATGGAGTTTAAGTAACTTCAGACCCGACATCTGTGCAGCAGAGCCAGTGTGTACACTGCTGTCATACAGCTGGTGTTGAACAGGTTGACTCCTATCAGAAGTGGCCAGGAGACCATCTGAAGACGGGATCAGTGTCCTCTTCCCCCTTTCCTGAGTTTGTATCGACTCTGCCTGAACAGAGAGGGGCTGAATCTCCTGAAAACCAAAACGAGTGTGTGAGTGCAGCTTGGAATCAGAGACAAATACTCAGAATGTACAATCTCCAGAATACCTAGAAAGCTACACCTACACTATCGGTTCTGGTGAGTTGGCTTTGGTTGATGTGACGCAGGTCAAGTCCTATTCCCTGCAGGACAGGCTGGGCTGCAAAATGATTTGACCCGACCTGATTCAGCCGTGGTTCATTAGATTCTGGTTTTGGCACGCAGGTCTGTGTCTGAGGCGCAGCGGTAGAAGGAGTTTGAACTGGAAAAGCATTTGGCTCAGGGTTTATTCTGGCAGCAGAAGATAAATTCATATTAAGCTGTAAGGAGTTCTGCTGGTCCAGCTGGAGCCTGGAAAACGTAGCTCCTAGAACCTCATTCAGACTCATGTAGTTGATGTGCTGCAAAAACGGGACAGGCGTCTTCAGTATAGAGATTTTACTTCCTTCATTTAGTCCCACGTCTTACCTTCGATTCAACCTTTCGTTACCTGAACCAATCTCAGTAAGTCTTCACCCAGACGCTGTCTCATTGTGGAAGATATCAAAGGCAGAGTAGACGTTGCGGCATCAGCAGGGGGCGCTCCAGCTGGGGAGATTTGTGGCTGATCAGCAGCAGGGTTGGGGAGCAAAACGCCCCCCAAATCAGAAGATTCTGCAGGAGGAGGAGGGTGGATGGCTGAAGGACCAGGTTCTGAGTTAATGGGAGGACATCTGTGAGGAAAAAAAAAACAAAAAAACACGACAACAAAAATGATTACTCAGTTTCAGCACGTCTGCAATGTCTATGTCCATTTCTTTTATCTATAAATTGGAAAAGCATCATCAAGGTTTGTGTTTTAGTGTCCTCTTTGCAATTGCCACTGTAGAAATTGTGGATTTAAACTAATTTGTAGACTAAAGTAATATTTGACAATGACATGAGAAGGATGAAATGTGCAAGTTGCTGAGACTTTGTCACATCACAAATTGAAATCAATCAAACTCAATCAATCAGCAAGAAAGGAAAAATACATTTAAACAATAAGATCAAATACACCAAAAGAAAATGAATAGAGCCTGGAATAAAAAAATGATCACGCGCCATTTCTCCTCCTTTTTTTTAAAACCCATACTCAAAATTGTCTGAGTTAATGCACCATGTAAAATTGCATTTGAAACTTACTGGGACGATAAACCAGACACTGAGTAGTTGAAGTCTTCAAGCTTTAAACTCTGAAAAGAGAAACAAAATACCACAATGATCTCTGTTGTATTAACGAAGCGAAAAATAAATATGACCAATATTAGCAAGTAATGATCACCATTTCAGGTGAGCAGACGTCTTTAGAGGTATCCTGAACGGAGTCAGAAAGTAACACTTTGTCGCTCTTGCTGTCTCCGCTTCTGTCTGCAAATTTAAGGGCACTCTAATAAATATTTCCAGTGACAATAAAAACCACACGGCTATTTTATTGTCTCGTGTTTTGACAAACCTTCTCTTTCGGGTGTAACATCCAAGTCATCAAAGGACTTCTGTGGGGAATGTGGCTCTCTCTGCTGAGAATCAAAGCTGAACTGAACCTCATCAGCCAGACACATCGACTTGTCTCTTTCTTCTGAGACAGAGCTGGTGAAAAAAGAAACAGAGGATAAATCTTGCAAAAATTAGGAGATGCCGTTTTGCTAAATACAAAAACAGCATTCATTTTTATTAGAGATGTACTAGTTGTTGAATTATGTGTTGATACTGAAACAAAAGTGGTAAATATTACTATAGGTAATAGTAAGTACTTAATTTTATTGTTCTCTTGTGTTTTGGAGCAATGAAAAACTTTGCTCTTTGAAATTGTTAAAACCACAAAATATGGCTTTCATAGCCAACGTTTTGTGTAATAAAAGTTTTATATTTTATAATGCTTTACAGTTTTTTCACAAAGCAAAATGTGGCACAACTGGGATACAGATACAAACAAATGCAATGCAGTCGATTAATCTTGTGGAAAAAGGTTGTCAGTCAAAAGGATGAAAACTGATTAAAATCATACGCAATGCTGGTATATATTTTATTTCCTAAATGTTTTAAATCTAGAAATAATAATAAAAAAACAGCTGCACAAGACACAGATAGCCAATTTTGTAGCCAGATTTGATCAAGGAACCAATGTTAAGCATCTAAATAGCCCAGTGCTACGTCAGGACTGGTTTGCTAACATGTCGTACTCACGGGGTAGCCTCTCCTCGCTGCAGATTATGATCCGGACCGGTGATGGGAGTGTTGGTGGATCCACGGTAACCAGTATCAACGCTGCTCTCTCTCTCCGTCTTCCGTTCAACGCCTGAATGCGGCACGGGGTGAACAGCCCATTGCATTTCAGGAACTTGGCTGTAGGCGGTGTAGTGGTCAGTTTGGGGTTGAGCAGCATGCCTGTGCTCCAACAAACTTAACGAAGTAAGGATAGCAGGTGCTGCGGTTTTTACACGAATCACAACTCCTTCATTTTGTTCGTCTGCCATGTCTTTCCTCTTGTTGCCATGATGCCCCAGCAGTATCCTTCTATCGGCCCAGCGCACCATCCACTCCAGCAGCCTGCCCAGCTCTGGAAACCGGGCCTCCAACTCCGGATCCAGGCCCTGCTGTAAGTCAGTCACAGCCTCAACAGACGATGAGAAGCCGGGGGAGGGGTTTTCCGTGGTGAAGGCATTCTGGACAAAACTGGTTTCAGAGCCGACACTGGCTTCCTTCATTCTTCCTGAAGAGACGTTTTGTTGCTGGTGGCCGAACAAACCTCTCTGCTTCTCGGTTCTCTGCCCGACAGAAAGGCTGCTGCTGAAAACGGGAGCTTCACTCCAAACGGAAGAAGTCTGTGGGTCAGGCATCACGTCTTGTTTCACAGATTTGTAGCAACAGCCTGCTCTGAACACCGACGGGGGCTTCCCCAAGTGCTTCCTCTCGAGAAGGTGCCCGCCTCTTTGACGGCGATGTATACTTGAGACTACATCGAATGTCAGAGAGTGCAACTCCTTCTCCCGTAGCTGAGAGCAGAAGCCTTTGAGCAAAGGGATCTCATCGCCACAATCCATCCCATCAGCAGCGTCCTTCTCTAGGACGTAGCCAAGGAAAAGCTCCAGGAAACTTAGATACTCCTCGTCTTCCAGCTCAAACTCCCAGGAGCCGACCGCTGGCAAAGGAAGCTGCTCCTTTTCTCTCTCTCCACTTGTATTGGTGTTTTCTTTAAGGACACCGTCCGTCTTAGACGTCATCTTCTGTCCATCTTTCTTGCTCCTACGAAGTCAAAATAAAAAGAAGAAAACCGACAAAAAACAGATAACGGCATCATTTCTGTCTTCTTCACTTCTCCTACCTGCTCACAGCTGCACGGTGCTGTTGGGTTGAGATGGTCTCAGATGTATCCTCTGCTGTGTCTGCACCGCTGTGCACTGGCTGGTTAAGCTCGGTCGGAGTGCTGGTGCCCACTGTTGTCCCCAGGGACAGCTGCCCTGACGTGGCCGTGTCATTTCGTCCCCCTCTGTCCTCCCGTTCCTCTACTTTCTCCCACAGATGGAGAACAGGCGGGGCCAAGTGCCTCTGCAATCGTGCCAAATGTTTCCTTCTGTGTCTTTTTCTATCTTGAATAAAAATCATCATCGACTCTTCCCCATCTTCTGCCCCTTCTCCTGGAAAATAAAATGAAACATAAAAAAAGGGGGGGATCATATGGCTCCAATTTCATGTGTGGCTGCAACACAAACATCATTTAGTCAGAGTCAACCATTCACGTTTCTCCAATATGCTTTTAAATTCCTGGCTTTGAATTGCCAAATAAGTGCTTTCATCAGATAAGCAAGGTTTATGTCTGAGAGCAACAGCTAGTTAGATCTATTTATTATTTAAAACCTATTTACAGCCTTTTAAGGAAGCATTTGTACCGAGAGGTTTGCACTGGCCGAGTCTCTGCAGCAGCAACTTATACTTCTCTCTTAAAGACACCCTGACCGACTCTTCCTCCTGTGGAAAGGCTCGAACCAGCGTGTCTGCCACCTACAGGCAAGAAGAACCAAGGTTAACAAATGTCCTAACTCCAAATCAGTCCTTCTTTTTTTTTTTG
Organism: Poecilia picta; assembly: GCA_033032245.1. Taxonomy (NCBI): domain Eukaryota; kingdom Metazoa; phylum Chordata; class Actinopteri; order Cyprinodontiformes; family Poeciliidae; genus Poecilia; species Poecilia picta. The sequence continues at coordinate 14,460,549 of CM065364.1, read as the reverse complement.
CTCTTAAAAGTGTAACAGAATGAGAACATGTTACCAAGGAGACAGGAGGTAGCTCAGACAGAAGACTGAGCATTACGTCCTGAAGGACCTCCTCTTCACGAAGGAAGTGAGTGAAAGGCAGAAGACGAGAAGCCCAGTGAAGAGCGGCAACATTGGCCGAAATCCCTGGTGAATCCTCCGAGATCTAAAAGACAAACGTACACATTCCTTCAGCAGTAAGGACAAATCTAACAAGCACGTTCTATAGGCGACATTGGTGTAATACCGCTTCCCCTCCGTCACGTTGTCTGGCAGCCTGATACTTCCTGCAGTGAAAGGAGAGCTGATCCCTGACATGAAGCATCCAGCATAAAGCGCATAGCTCTCTGAAACAAACTTGTGGAAAATAAATAATGATTAAGATGATATTACGCTATTCTCATTCTATTCGCTTCAATATAGATTTCTGCCCAGGTCCCCCTTGAAAATGAGATCTGGATCTCAATGGGGTTTACCTGGTTAAATAAAGGAAATAAATAAAGGAAATACAAAATGCAGCTGTATTACTGATGGTTTGGATGGTGTCAGGATCCAGGTCTTTATTAGACTCCCGACTGAAGAATCCAGGATGGCTAATCAACTTCATCAGTCCCTCAGGTAAAGTTTTCTCCTCCTGATCAGCTGATGGGTAGGAATACTTCTTCTTGATCTGAAGACAATGCCAGATATTTTAGCAATTTAATACATCAAAAACATTCAAAATTGGCTTCTGGCAATATTTAGGGTTTTTTTTATCTTAAGTTAAAAGATTGTGAAGAATAAGCAACTAATCAACCTCCTTATTTATCTCAAGAGAAAATAAAGGAAAAAAATGAAATTGAGAACTACTTAAAGCCTTTTTTTAACCACATAACAATAAACTAAAGCTTTGGGAGACTAACCTTGTGCAACATGCGTCTAGCACGCCGCAGGCGATTGATGTACCATTGTGCAGCAGGACGGCAACAATGGGCAGATCTCAGAAGCAACAGTAATCTTTGGAGAACTCCGGAGACTTTGTGGCGGCAAACAAGTTCAGAAAATGGCCCCATTTCAGCCATTTGGTCCTGAAAATAAAACATCCAATGCCTAACCTTGTTACATAAATAGACCCTGTAAACTCTTTGTGCTTTTCACAACTTCTCCCATTACAACCAAAAATTTGAACTTTTTTTAAGGATACAAAGTGATAGATCAACAGAAGAAGATCAAAAAGGAGATTTATCATTTTACTTCCACTTCACAATTAAGCATTTTCTTGCATTGCTCTGTCATGCGATAAAACGCGGGTGTGACATGAAAAAAGCTCACAGTGTATGAATATTTGAGTTTGAATATTGAACATTGTGAACCAACTAAAAGTAAAACTAGATATTTTCAGTACTGTACCTGTGTGTTTGGAGAAGGCTGCGGGCAATACAGAGGTGGCGAAGGTAGGTACACTTCATCGGGTACCAATGTAGCCATGAACAAGCACATGTCTTTAACCTTGTCCAGTAAGGTCGACAAAGGAAATGACATGACATTCACTCCTGCCATGGCTGAAGCTTTCAGAATCTCATGCGCAGAAGCCTGTAAAACCTCCCAGTCTTCTCCTTCCATCGGATCTTAGAAAATGTGGAAAAAATACCAATGTAAGCTATAAATGTTCAGCTCTACAGCCTACAGAGCTCTTTTATCTAATAATTGTTTGGGTCTTTTTTCCAACCTGTAAAGCTGTCATTCCCGTCTTTATCAGTCCTCTCTCGTAAATCGGTTTTGCTGCCAAGAAGACCCCGCAGCTCAGCCTGAAAAATGGTTTCTGGCTGCAACTCTGCTGGCAGGAGAAAATCTCTCCTTCTGATCCTGTCACAAAGTCAAAAACTGAATGTTTTCTGACAGAAACATGATCATTTCATCCATACTGTTCATCATTTGGTGCTTCTAAACTTACAGAGTAAAGTCAAAATGTTTTGCGCAGTAATTGGTGTAGGCCAGGCTTAGAGTGACTGCAGTTTTCCAGTCGCCCAGATGAGATGCCAGCCACACAGCCTCAGGCAGGAGACCCCCCAGCAGAAGCAAGTCCTGAGCGTAGTCCACCGTCCAAACCTCTGACAGGTGTTGCTGTCGAACTGCTTTAGCCACTTCTTCTTGGCACAGGGACACAAAACGGCCGATACTCGAGGCTGAAGAAGAATCAAGGTGTCACCATGTCGCAGCATTCATAAAGAATCTATTGAAACTTTGAGAAACACACCTAGAGGTAGGTGTACTGGAGGCAGGACTGCCACATTATGAGCAGGCAGAATGAAGAGCGGCTGGTTGGTGAAGTAAGCGGCCATGAATCGTCCGAGGGCCTGAATTACTGCACAGGCAGCATCACTGGGAAGATCAATCGGCAACCAGGGACAAGGAAGAGAATCTGTTGCAGCGCACAAAGCCAAGGAAAGAAAAATAAAGTTTATTTTCCTCTAACTTAGACTTCTTTCACACAGTATCACAGTATAACTAGAAAAAAACTATTTTATGGTGTCTACAGTGTGGACAGAATACACATTAAGGCCTAATCCACACAGCCAGATGTCTGGAAAAACAAAAATACATTTTTGTTGTTTAGCCTTTCATGCGCACGAAAACGTTGTTTAATGTCACTAAAAACGATTATTTATAAAAGCTCCAACCAAAGTGGAGAGACTCTTTGTTTGCATGGGAAAATGGAGAGTTAGCGTCCCACACACACATTCTGCAACAAATAGTGCGGCGGTATAACCACATTTGACATGATTCTCAATCGCCCTGGCCTTGTTTTTATTAACTTTATATGTATACATGTCCACACCAAGGAACCTCCTGGCACCACGTTTAGTTCCTAACAGAAAGTTGTGGTTGTTTTGAAGCAATCTGATTGGCTGACATAGGTTTTAGCTATGTGCTACACTGCACCCTATGTGTTTGTCATATTTAAAACAACATTCAGTGACGTATTTGTGCATGTTCATGAGGATGAAAACTTTTCTGAAACCAATTTTGGATTCACGGTTTTATTTTTTTGAACGACGTGGCGAAGATTTTTGTTTTTAAAAAAGACCCAGCTGCACACGTGCAAGGCCCAAGACTATGAAGCTACTTTTCTTTAGATCTGACCTGAAATGCAACTGAAGTTGTCCGTTCGATTTCCATCTCTGAGCAAAATCAGTTGAGCCATGTGGTCCCCGAACTCCTGGGCTTCCCTGAGCTGGTACTGAGATAACAGACTATAGAGGAGCGCCAGACAAAACCGCGTCTCCTGGAAGACACTACGATCGCCGCCTAAGAGAAAGAATCATGAAATCATTTTAAACTTAAAATGGCTTTGTAGAATAAAGGGTTAATCCTAAAACCGAAGATATAGTCCTTACCTTTGCTGGCCTCTTGACAGATCTGTAACCGCAACATCTGGGTACTTTGAGAGTACAAGCCGCAGAGGAAAAGGTGCTCACCTAAAAGAATGATAAAGTACATTTAAATATTAACATCAACATTTACAAAATGTCAAACAAAACCTTCCAAGCAAGTCACCTTGGTAACTCAGCAGTGATCGACCCTCTTCCAGATTTTCTCCTGTTGCCTGCAGAGCGGTCTGGATCTGGGATGTGATGACAGACAGCTTTTGCTCCTCTTCTTCCAAGCCATCACAGTCTTTAAACCTCTTCAGCTCCTCTGCATACTGCTGAGCTACATCATACACAAGCTGCCATACTTCCAGCAATCTGCCCAGAAACATTTTAAATAACAGTGGCTGTCAGCTTTTTGAGACAGTCATGAACTCAAATAAATCTTTTATCTGATATTTGAGAGCCAACTCAACAGCATAAGCTGTGCGTACCTGCTCGAAGGCCGCTGAGGAACTGGTAACGCCTGATGTTCAAAGGCAGATGGGTCTCCATTCACATCCTGTAGCACAGGAACATGGTGGACATCTGAACACCACAGATGCGGCTGAGGCGATACAGACTCCTCCTCAGAAGACCAGTAAGTTTTCTGCTCTAAGCTATAAGTGTGGTCAAGAGAATCTGAGATCAGGCGTAAGATCTGCATTATTCTGGACAAACTTTGAGATGACACAAGGGAGTGGCCAGTCAGATGGACGTCGGGCTGAGGGGTCAGCAGAAGACGCACTATCCGTTCACTGAACTCCACCATCAGCCCCAAGCAGTGCTGTCCACCCGAGGAAGAGCCGTCCCAATAAAGGAACGACAGGAGAGCTTTTACGAGGTGGAGCAACCGTCCAAAAGCAGGGCTATTTTTGTCACTTGGGGGCACCAAGTGGAGCAGAGCGGCAAACCAAACCACGCAGCAAAGCGTGTGCTTCAGAAGAGCAACTCTGTGTTCAACTGCATTTCCTACTGACATGGCAAAAGCCCAAGCAGTGAGAAGCTTCCTATGAATCTTCCCCAGCTCAGAGTGCAGATGATTCTTCTCTGGTTGTCTCTTGTGATCTGAATCGACTCCAAATTCCCTGTGAGTGTCCGCAGCATGGAGGGTGTCAAACATGGAGGCGAACTCCAAACGGCCTCCCTCCTGCCCATGAGAGCCAGCAGGAAGTCCTTCTAAATCAGAGTCTTCTTCAAAGAGAGCCTAGAAAACGACAAAGCAGGTAATTTAAAACATCTACCTTAACAAAATCGACCTTCTTCCACAGAATCAAAAATCATATGTTGTCTGCAAAATTTAAATCATAATACCTGCATGTTCTCAAGAAGCTCCTTGGTGCCACCCAGCGTCTGCTGGTCCTGCAGGAAAAACGGCAGCCTGGTTGGATCCGTTGCCGCTGAATTAGTGGAGTCTGACGCTTTGGGCTGACATGTAGCAGCAGCACTGACCTCCTCAAGGCTGCCGTCTGAATTAAACCAAGACACAGACTCTAACCAAACCTTCACATGACCCTGCAAACAAAGATACAACTGGTGAAAGTAAGTCAAGGACATATTAAAAAAAAAAAAAAAAAAAAAAAGACTCCTTAGCTGTAGGAAATGTTCACCCATACCTACCTGGGATTTTTCTAATTTGCAGCTGGTTTTCTCAAGATCTGCGTAGGTTTCTTTTAGAAGTGCCTTCAGGTACAGGCCGGGCGAATGTTCGTCCTGCACCTTCATAACTGTGGCCATGTAGCCGTCGGACACAATGAGATATGGAAGCCGTGGATGCCAGGTGACGGAAAACCGCTGCCTCAGCAGATCACGCACAGACAAGCTGGAGCTGGAAAGAGAAGCTTCTCTGTTCTCCGCAGACAGCGGTGGTCTGTAAGGAAGAAGCACCGTCACCGTAAACTTTACACATTCATTCCCACTTCACATCAAAATAACTGAGAAGAGATAGAAAATACGAAAGGAAAATTAAAAATATTTTTTCTTTTTCATTTTACAAGTAAAAATCTAAAATGTGTTGCATGAATGTCAGCCAATAATGTGTATATCCATAAATACATAAGGTATATCACACTTTTCAGATTAAAAGCAAAGTATCATTTAACTGTGACTAAACAACTGTACGGTAATTATGTGGGGCTCAAATAAATGCATTTTGGTTTGTTGTTTAATAACAAGCAAAAAAAAAAAACTGGATAGCTTAAAATTTAAACCTACCGGTAAGTGACCAGTGGATGCAGGGGCAGGAAGTGCGCAGGACCAAAATCCACACTGCAACCAGAACTCGTCAGGGTGAGAAGCCCGCCTAGGCGAGCCAATACCAGCAGGGAGCCCCTTTTCAAGACGCAGGCAAAGAACAGGCCTTCTGCTGACCAGCTGACACTGCTGACCCAGTAGGACCTGACAGGTTCATGCAAAACACAAACACGTTGTAAACATGTGACACGAACTTAAAAAAAATAAATAAATAACAGTCTAGGTGTGATGGATGGCAGATAGTTACATATTGCATAAGTTATTCTACTGCAAAATTCCACATGCTGACCTGACGTATTTTGATGGGATATCCAGATTCTTACTTCCACATCCTCCCAGGTCAGTTGAGATTGAGACAAAATTCTGTGTGCTCACAAAAAGGACCTGTGTGTCCTGGATTCAAAAACATGACATACATATTTTTTTGGAGTTGTTCTCATTAGTAGGTAGAAGAGCTATTAAGTCAGAAATGTATTAGAAAGGCCTGGTTTCAACCTTTGGCTTCCTCTGGTTCAGTACGATGGCCAACAGGCGTCCATCTGGAGAGAACGCTGGCACCAAGGCCCCTCTGGACTTCACTGGCTGGCAGGGTGGGTATAGATGAGACATGGGATATATCTTACTAACCCACCGTATGCTGTAACCAACAGAACTGCAAACAGAAACGTGCTCCTTTCATTAAATCATAAATTAAAATCTGGTATACCACTATAATGATATCACTGTTTACTCACCCCGCCCTCATATGACCTTGGCTCCACTGAATTTTTAGCATAGTGACGACAAGCTGCTTCTCAGAGGTGAAAACAAATGCTGATAAGCAAATGTCATCCATAATCTAGAACCAATGAATACCACACATAGTGTAAGGGCAATGCAAGATAAGAGTTGGGCATCAAAATTGAATCATGGACCAAAATAAGACATCGATGTGGACCTCTGTCTTTACAAAGATGATGTGCTGGGATGCTTCTTTATCATTTGAAGACGGCAAAATGGTTTCTTCAAGCGGCAGTAAATGAGCCCACCGCCCTTTGACGACGCCGTCTCGCACGCCCGGAAAGTCCCTCCCCTCTGTGCACTCCCACAGGAACACCTGCCCAGTAACGTCAGCCAGAAGAACCCTCGTCCCATCGCATGACGCCTGAAGACACAACTTTAGAGAGTTTCCTGTGAAAACAAAAACAAGTTCACCATGAATTAATTAAGTCAATCCACAGAGGCCTCAAAAAATACTGTAAAATTAAGTAAATGAGATGCCGACCTAAAAAAAATGATGAACCTCGCAAAAGCATTTACCCGCTGATCTTTTACGCAAGTAGAAGGAAAACACTATATGTTTCAGAAACTGATTTAGAAATAAAACTATGAAAGGAATGGTTCATTTATATTCTCCCCTCTTAACCGTAACGCCCTCAAATTAGACCCAGTGCAACAAATTGCAATAGTTAAGTGAAAACATTTGGAAAAGCTCTAGGAGTGTGAATTATTTTCCAAGGCGCTATATATCTAACTATATAATGTAGGTCATTATTAAAAGAATGATCAATTCTAGTAACAACTAATTTAATTTTTGGACATCTAATACTCTTTTTCTGGTTTAATTTCACCTCTTTAGCTAAATATGAGGGTCTTAGGCAGCACCAACCTTGAGCTGAGTTGATTATCTGAACTACTTCTGGCACTGCTGTTGCAGTCTTCAGTAAATCTTTATCTCTGTTCCACAAAAACAATTCTCCTGACACCAAAAGTCCACACAGCCACATCCCTGATAAAAGGATAACAGCAACAAATGATTAGAGTCAGTAATAGTGGAGTTTCTTTGCTTGATCAGACTAAACTTACCATTGTGAGAGGAAGTCATTTTCACCACACTGCTGAGCAAAGGATGTAGTTTGGGAATCTTTTTCTTGGTACGACCAGACATCAAGTTGATCTCACTGATCCGTTTGTCATCTAACAGGAAAACAGATTCCTTTTCCTGAGGAGAAAAGTCACAAGCTCATGTTATTTGCTAAATTCTTTTTTTAATTTATTGGGAAATCTTGTATTTATTCTCAACGGAAAACACGCAGCACCTGTCCAAGCCAGCAGAATTGCGGCCATGGTTTCTTCCGTTTGATGCTAGATGACAAAACAACCTCCAACTTCAGCTCCATCTCTTTTTCCTAATGAGTCTTTCAGAAAAGACTGAGAAAGAGTAAACCAACACCGATAAGTCATTGACTAATAAAATCAATATGCACTTAAGTACGTCGAGGAGTTATTGTTTGCGTTTTTTAAACAAAGAACCGAACAAACCAGACTTAATCGTTCATGTTAGCTACCTAGCCAAATGTGTTGCTGGTCAACGGAGGCAGTAAATTCGCCATTAAAATTAGAGCCTTATTATTTTTAACCGAAGCAGGTATATTCACCGACTAAATCCATATGAAACGGCTTGTGAGCATCCTATGTTCCAGTGGCATCTCAGGAAATAACGTTGATAAAGCTGAAATCTTTCGAAAATCCCTCCGCAACTTAAACTAGAATTGTTTCCCATGATCCTCTGGGAAGGAAGCTACGGCCCGTTACCGTAGAAACGCAACCGGATGTAGCTGGTGCCTTCGGGAAAACAACAGGAGGCAGGGGCAGCCAAAAACGACTGTTTAAAGTATCGATTTTAAACTTTTTATTAGAAGTACCACTTCTATGTTTTTTTGTGTGTTTTATTGTGTTTTGTGTTTTCTTCCTTTGATTTTACACCCATTTTCATAAAGCGTTGTATTCCTTTTTGGCCAGCAGATGGCGGCATACTACCACAGCAATTATTTTCAAATCCTGGCGAAAATAGAAGACTTTTAAATGCAGATACCAGCATCAAAACCTTTGTGTATTTTATCTTTTAGCTACTGCAGATTTGTTTGATCAAGGAGATTTTTTTTCATAAGGAACTCTCAGTCCTATCAGCAATCTGAATTTGAGAAAGCACTAAATTGAAATCTTTTAATTAATAAGCTTCAAGTTGTGTGTATCCTCCAGCAATAAGGTCTATTGTTGGCTTGTTAAAGAGAGTTATTAGGTCTGCCTTCAGACCCACTGCTGGTATTTAATAGCCCCTGCAGTGTCTCAGTTTCATCATGATGGAGATGATGGCTGCCACTGGCAATAGGTGAAAGTGGGGACTTTGCCCAAACTTAATTGGTTCATTTGCCTCATCTTGTCAGCTGCAGATGGAGCTCTCTTATGTCTCTTGCAGGTTTATTCTGCTCCGATGAAGAAGATCTAAAGAGGGAGAGTTTGATACCATGTGAGGGCATGATGACACCGCCGTAACAAAAGCTAGCAACTCACAATAGAGCTGTTTGTAACTACAGTAATTTTAACCAGTGTATTTGGAAATGTGTCTTTAATCCAGACTGTTTAGCAAATAGGGGTTTCCTCAAATATCGGATAGGATACATATATCTCATGAATTATCTGTTTAAGTAGAGAGACATCAGTGTTATGATTGCCTAGTGTTTCTTTAGTACACTAAAAGTAGACTCCTCTTACTTGCAATTTAACAACTTGTAATTAATTTGAGAGCAATCCCTTGTCTTCATCCTCCCCATTCAATACGTCAGTGTGAGAACATCAGTTGGCATGGTAACCCCATTTGCCATCTGCAGACCTCATTCATACTGAAAAATGACACTTGGGGAGCTGTCAAGAGACAGTTCAGTATTCCTCGGCAACAGCGGGTCAGAGTCTGTCTGCAGTAAATCTCAGATCTTTGGAGTGTGTGCAGGCGTCTTGTCTTTGAAGATAACAAACTGGTGTTTTTGAAGGGTTTGATTTGTACCCAGTATGGTTGCATTTATATGTTCCCTAGTTTTTTGGGGGGAAAATTCTTCAAACTGCCAAGTGCAGAGGAAAAGACTTTGTGGCAAAGAGAAACCATTTTTTTTTCTAGTTTTGTTCACTTTTCTGGTTAAAGAATGTTGAAAAGTTACAGAAGATAAATTTGCCAGGTATATCACTAACTTTTTCTTATTGAAAAAAGATTTCCAACAGTGTCATACAACTATTTCAGCACTGTGAAAATTAACAAGTCTGCAAAATCAAGAACAATTGGTTTGAGACATTAACAAAGGTTTCTGACACATTATAACTTACTTACTTTCTTTGGTGGATGGAGACAATAATCAGCTTTTACAATGCCCGTTTAAATCTTTTTTTCCCTTCTGCTAAAATAGCATATATGAGAGTATCAACACAAGTCCCCAGTGCACTAATCTCTCTTTCAAGCAAAATAATTGAAAACATCTAACTGTGAAATGTTGTGCTGTTTTTATTAAGAGGAGCGTGCACTGCAGTTGGCTCAGGGAGAAACAGTTAAAATGTTTTGACTTATCATAATGGCTCAGTTGTTCCTAATGACATTAATAATGACTCCATTCTAATCATGTGTTGCAGTGAGACAGGAGACCGTAACATTGAGTCGGCATGTACCAGCCATAAATGACATCAGGTCCCTAAAGCTAAAGCATGTAACTGGAACGCAGCCATTATTTCACTCATATAGGTTTTATGCAGCAATACATATTTCTCCACATGAAAAAGTCCATTATATTTATGAGTTTAGAGACCCAGAGATTAAGACATGGGTATAATAACTTCTCTGTAATGCAGATATATCATGCTGTGGTGTCATTACATTTACAGCATGCTACGGGAATCTCACAAGATTTAAGCTTAGTGAGTAGTCAACCATTGTCTGCTATTCATCTTTGACTGCATTATTGTCTTGTTGTCCTTAAGAGAAACAATAAATCAGGCTGTTAAATTGATAAATGGGTTGTTTTTGAGTGTAACCACTCGAGGACCAGAGCCAACCCAAAGCAAAACAGAGATAACTGACTGATATGACCTCAAGGCCAGCAGTTTTGCTTTGTTAATCTGGTTGCTGTAGTTCATTGTATTTCTTTTACATTGTTTTTTGCCTGTAACTCATGTTCCTGAATTCCTTTGTCTCCATTTATTTTTTTTTTTTCATGTTAATTTGGTTTAGTCATGTCCAGTTTAGTTTTTCATCTGATGCTCTTTTGGCCCTTGTATGTTTTCCAGTTCTCCATTGAATTTCCTCAGTTTTTGCTGCTTTACAGCTTTTCCTCATCATTTAATCATTCTCACCTGTTCCCACTCCAATAAGTGCCCTCCAGGTGTTGGGTTCCATGTAAAAAAATATATTTTTAATGTGTTTTGATGTATATCACCGTGTTTTTGACATGGTAATAAACTGTTAATCTGATAATCTGAGGAAATAAAAATAACAGTTATGATGTGATGGTTTCATTTATCAAAGCAAAACGTTAGCCAAACTACCCCCTCCCTATATATAACTGTGATACATTTGACAGCAACAACTGACATAAGTGGTCCACTCCTCTTTTCAGATTAGCTATAATGGATTTTTTTCCAGCCAATCAGAAGTGGCCTTCCTGGTATGCTTAAGATCACTGTAGTGGTGAAACACCCAAGTCTGTTTGAGCTTAAGGTCATAAAATAATGACTGAGCATTCAATTTTTTTTGGTAAAGAGCAGAGGTCTATCAAAGGGGGAAAATGTTAAATCTCGTGTTCTTTATAGTCAGCAAACTATACATTAAAAGGATCTAAACTGATTTGGGAAAATGTGAGGAATCTTTCCAAAGGCACCAAGTCTGTGCACAGTCAAAGAAAGGATAAACAATTAACCAACTCTGTTCACATATAGTAGGTAATCATAAAGTGTCAACACTTAAAATCAACCCAGAGCCATGTAGGTCAGAACATGCATTTAGAATAAGAATCTAATAACAACAACAGAAAACTTACATGAATTGCTGCACTGTTATTTAAGATCAGTTTAGGAAGCATCATTGCCATTTAGCCTATTAACTGATTTGTTTTGTGAGGACATATATTTTTATTTGGCATCTGTAAAAAAAAATTTGCATACTTTAGCCATTGTTCATACTTTTCTTGTCCCTAAGAGAAATATTATTTAGCCAGAAATATGTAAACAAAAAATAGCAAAAGGCTTAAAAAAGCACAATAAACCTTTGCATTACTTAAAAGTAGAGTCAAATTCAAGGTAAATCATCTATTGACGTTTTTTTTTTTTAATCATTTTTATCATTTTTTTAAAACGTATTTTATGAACAGAGGTATTTTATTATTATTATTATTATTATTATTATTATTATTATTATTATTATTATTATTATTATTATTATTTAGGCACCACAGACCTTATAACTGTGAAATATATGGATGCAGACGCATGCTTTCTGGTCCTGCACACCTCATCTAGTTTTTAGCTGATTAAGAAGTATGTAAATGTTCAGCTCAAATAACCTCTGCTTATTAGTAACAAGAGAAAGCCAATCTATAACAAGAAAAACCCCAAAAAATTTTAATAGAGGACAGTGTTTTCTTTCAACGTCAGCTTAAGCCCCGCCTTCTCTCTCATACGATTGGTCGAGGCGTGGGAATATTCAAATGCAGTCCTGATTGATTCGCCCGGAGCCGGTTCCAGCTGCGCACAGGACTGGTCCGGCTTCGCATTCCCGACGTCGCTCCCTCAGTCGCTCGCAGCTTTCCGTCCATCCGCCTCGCTGCAATGATACACAAGTGGCTTCGAGAAAAAGCCGAGCACTTGAGATTTTATTCATAATATTTTTATTATTATTATTATTATTATTATTATTATTATTATTATTATTATTATTATTATTATTATTATTATTATTTGTAACACGGGCGTCGAAGCATGTCGAGGAAGTACAGTTGACGGAGCCGGCTTCTTCAATGGATGTTTCTCCCGAGGTTACCAGCGCTCACCGTGAAATCAGAGGCGGGAGAAGAACGTCTTCAGAGGAGGACGGGAGCCAATCAGCCGCGGCGAACCAAAGATAAACAAGCCTTATGATAAAGCAAAACTCTGTAAGACATTATCAGTTTTTATTTCTTTTGCACTGTGAGAGCGTTTAGTTTAGTTTTGGATTATTTGTTGTAGAACAAGACATCTCTTTTTTATTTTCAGGCTAACAATAACTGTAAAGGTGGGGAAAAGAAGGAAAGCTATAAGGATTTTTATTTTTATTTTTAGGCGATATAAAAGAATTAAGTGTCCCAATCGTCTTGTGGTATTACAATAGTACTTTTTTTTCCGAATGAAATTGAAATTTCTACTTATAAACTATTTTATATGTATTGTTTCCACTTAATAAAATAATTAATGTACCCAGTTCTTCCATATGTGCATGTTTTAAATTCAAATATGTCATGACATTAATAGGTTTGTGCTTTTTATTGCTTTCTCTTATGCACTGTGCAAATAAAATGCACAGAAAGGCGTTTTATTTGCCAGCATCTCAGTGGCAATGCTTTGAAGTATATTATCAGTCACTCAGGGCTGCCTCAGAGGGTTTCCATTTCCATTGTCTATGAGCCTGAGGTGGGATCATCGCACCTCAATGCACCCGTGGCAGCCAGGGTTGAAGGTTAGCCTCAGCAGAGGTTCCTGCAGGTTATTGGCCAGGTGTGAAATTCAAGCCTGTGTGCCTATGTGTGGGTGTGTGTCTGTGTGTGTGTGTGTTTTACTCTGCCTCCTTTGCCTGATCCTTTATTACTCAGAGAGATGGAGTGTCAGAGCGCACCACCAGAGGCAGGGAAGAAAAATCCTGCAATTTTGGTGTTTTATTATCTCCCCTTCATCTTTTCTTTTTTTTTTTTTTTCCTGAGTGTCAGGATGAAAAATGTTGTACTTTGTTCCATTTGTATCGGCTCTGTTCAAACGCAACTCTTACTTTATCTACAATTCAGCATCCTTACATTAATATTTTTCTCTACTGCCGGAGCTAGAACTTGTTCTTACATTTTCAGTGGATTTCAGCAGTCAGTGTGGAGTCAGGTATCCCCCACAGGGGTATTCCTCTGATCCCACATCACACCCAGGCAGTAATTCCAAGTCTGTGAAGAAGTAAAAAGAGAGGGGGGATTTGTCATTTGGCTGCCTGCTTTCGTTTGCTTCCTCGGGAGTGAAGCTAAGCTTTGATTCATTGTGAAGTTTCACCAAGTATCCCGAATCACTCAATGGAGGGAAGTGCACACTGTGAGAGTGACCTTTTTCTTGGAAGATTATCATCCAGGCCAGTGCAGGGGGGTGGGGGGATGGGTGAGCTGATTAGGGTCTTCTATGTTTTTGCTCCATCATCTATTACCTCATTTTCAGGGGTCTGTTAAGTGTACGTTATAGCTCCTTGCAGCCACTCTTAACAGTTTGCAATGGTGAAAAATAACTGATAAGAGGAAGAAACGTGTTTGCTTCCATCTTGTGGGATAATGTCAAAGTCTGAGCGTGCTGAGCAGTTTCTCGTAATCACCTTTTTATCTGCTAGGGGTTGTCATGTGTAATTACCATTGGCCTGCCATCTTCTGAAATCTGTCTAATTGGTCCTTTCTTTAATAACAGGATGACGGGCTGTGAGACGGGGGGCTTGCGGGTGCAGGGGTTAAAGACTGGGTCTCCTTGCTCACTGGGGAGGGGACGGAACATCTACGGTCATTAATATTATTTTGCCTTCAAGCCTCTATCCCTGTAATTGGTTTAAATTAATGATTATCCTGCTGCCAAATTGCACTGGATGCATCATCATTTGTTCTGAAAGGAAAAGCAGGGCCATGACGACATCGTAATTTGGTTCGGAGATCAAAGCCACTTTTCTTCTTGATGTTCCTACTGTACGCTTGAAAGCTTATCTTTAGGTTCTCTACCACATTAAAGCTACAGCTTTGAACAAGTCCATTGACTTCCAAAAAGTACCCACAGCTTTCCACTTTTGTTGGTTTTCAACCACAAACCTAATTGTATTTTATTTGGATTTTTGGTGACGGAACAAGACAAAGTACTGTAAAAATGTGAGGAAAAAAGAAAATAATTCATCATTTTCAAAATTTTTGTCCAGCTTTAGTCAGCCCCTTAACTTCTACTACATAAAATCTGGTGCAGCCGCATGCCTTAAGAAGTCTCCTAATTAGTAAATTAGGAGGATGTAATTTAATCTTGGTATAAATACAGCTGTTCCCTGAAGGTTTCAGAGGTTTGTTTGAGAACATTAGTGAACAAACTGTATTGTGAGGACCGTGGAACACAGCAGGCAGGTCAAGGAGAAAGCTGTGGAGAAGCTTAAAGTAGATTTATTTCATAAAACAATATCCTGAGATTTCAGTATCTCATGGAGCGCCGTTCAATCCATCATCTGAAAACTGAAAGAGTACGACACGTCTGCACAGCTGGGTAACTCTTGAGGTGATGCAGACATTCACAGCTCAGCTGGGAGAATCTGTTGACCAGACAACTTATTGTCATGCCTTTTTGGGTCTATGACATAGAGAAAACCATAAAACGCCCAATTGCCACATAGGAAACAATCATATGGAAGAAGATGCTCTGTTCTGGCTAGTTGATAGGAAAATGGATGACCTAAGCATATAGCCAGACCACAGGGTGGTCGTTTTGATCAAAGCATATTTATTTGTTAGAATGGCCCAGTCAGAGCTTCTCCATCCAATCTGACTGAGTGAGCCTGAGATAATTTTCAAAGAAGAACTGGCAGAAAGTTCAGTTTCTAGATGTGCAAAGAAAACAATGAAATTTGGTTCTAATTTCCCAGAAGGGGTGAATACTAACATATATTTTCAAATTTGTACTTTGTTTTTCATTTACAAAAACTTTGCCTTAACTTCAGTTATGCACAGCTTTATGTTGATCTAGTAAATAAAACTGTAGAAAAACTTAGGGGCATGAGCAGAGATTTTCTTCGCCCTACTCTGAAATATTTTCTTCTTCTTTATGATAGCAGTAGATCATTTTTTCAGCCTGTGGTCCAGTCCATTCATTCAGATCTACTATCTGTTTGAGGCAAGGCCTTCAAAAGGTTTGGCTGCATATCTCTGTGATGTGACTTAGTGTGTATATTGGGCGAAGGATAAGATAAGGCCATGTTTACCCTCTAATGCTACCTTGGTATTGGCCAGACTTTACCTCACGCAGTGTGTTTCTTCTACCTTGGCACCGGCGATGAGTGAGGGCAGATTTAAGTCAGTCCAGGACTTTCCACTCCCCACCCGAGGGCCGCTCTCCAAGATAAGGCTTGATTTTGCAGCTTTGAATTCAAAGCCTCTCTTGTTCTCAGCCTCATTTGTGCTCAAATATTGACAACTTTGTCTTCTTATTCTGTAACAACGGTAGGACGATTTGCTTAGAGAAAACTTTCACACTGAGATACAGTTTATAAACCAAGCCAATGCCACAGAAATTGCTCTCTATTTGAATATAAATTATGCATTATTTGGTTTTATCCCATTTTATCATTTTGTTTAGTTTTTTCAGAATTGCCAGTCACCACCATCAAAATTCCTATAATGTAGCTACATTTATCAAACCATTTTTAATGTATACGTCAGTGTTGTAGTACTCGAGACCGGTCTTGGTCTCGGACCCTAAAAGTCTTGGTCTTGTCTTGGTCTTGGGTTAGGTGGTCTTGACCACAACACTGGTATATGTTTCTAGATTAATGTAAGTGTCCAGAAACTTTAAATTAGCAATTCACTGATTCTTGTTTTCGGGGGGGATCATAACTGTATCTTCAAAATGTGAGAAAACAACTGAGCACGTCACTCATGTGATAGAGACAGATATGTGAGGAGGATTACGCTCACTATTAGAAAACCGCAGCAGACTTTTTATTTTTCTACTACATAAAAAGTAGGCTTTTTACTCATTTTTACAAGAAGTGCCAATATATATGAATTTTTATTAGCACATAATAAAATAACAGATGATTTGTTAGTATATATTGAGAAAAAAAATACTGCGGCTCCAGAGGACATGTAATAATTCTGTGACTTTCATACAATGTCATTTAGAAACATTTTAAAAGTAGCCTAATGGTACACAACAAAGTAAATTAAGGGCAGCTAAGCTGATTCGATTACTCATTTAGGAGGGTGATAGATCAAGGAAATGGGGCAGCCTTGTACTTTTAAAGCAAAACTACAACAGGTTATATTCTACTTTTGGCAGGTTTTCTGAAGTTTTAACCAGGCTTTGCCTTGTTGTGCAGAGGTAATGCAGGGGCGTTGCCGTTGTTATATTATTGCTTTTGCCATTAAATGAATGTTTTTGCATTAGCTGGATAGTTGAGAGCCTATTAAAGGTTGTCAGTAGAGTATTTGTGCTGTGATTAAGGGTGAATCATTTGCTTCGTTTCATCACAGCTGCGTCTTTGCATGAGAGAGTCTGTAATGTAAATGTGTCCGTCTCGCAGTCACTCAGCCATTAATGCTGCGTGATTTACATCTAATTGAATTTTAGGACATCTGTCAGTATATCGCCCAGAGATAAGCGACATACATTTTGCTCCTGCATTAAAAATGTAAAAGGAAGCCCTCATAATGCTGTTATACCTTCCACAGGAGCTAATCTCGATGCTAATGAGGCTCATTGTTGAGAGAGCTGCGGGCCCGGAGCATTCTTGTAGCGCGGAGCCGAGCGACCCGAGGTTGTTTGGTTATCCCGCATGTCGACCCAAGTGTTCTGTTTTTGCTTTCTCAACAAAGAGGACGAGGGGGGAAATCTGGGTCTCTCTCATGTGCCGCTCTGATTCCAATTCTATAAACTATTAGAGAATTTAACCAGGCCAGCTCTTATCAGTTAATCCAGAAGTAATAGATTCTATTAAAAATGTATGAGGGGATTGGGGATGATCTGTGCATATGCCGAGGGTTGTATTGAGACGGATCCGGCAGCTGCTGTCTAATTCTGCCTTTATTTAAGACTCTTTGTCTGGTCCCCATTACTGACAGCTTTCTGCTGCACTTACCTTTACCAAAAGCATTTAGAGCTGATCACAAGCTGTGACTTGGTAGTGACAGACTCTCTGTTATATTATCCATATCCAAAGAGAGACCGTCTTACTCTACCGCTCTAATATCTCTTTATTAGGCATTTATTTATTCCTAAATCGTTTTTTCCTTTCCCTCGTCTCTGGCTTTTAAGTGGAAAGAAGGGAAAAACATTTGCGTAGCACTCATGTGGTAGAATGAAAAAGATGCTTGTCTGAAACCTTTTCATTGTCCTCTAATTATTCAGTGAGGATCCTGAGATCTGTGAACAGGAGACAAGATGGAAGAAGTCAGGGAAGGTGTGTGTGAGTCTGCCCTCTTTTATCTGTGCATTTCATATTTGCTGAAAGGGAGGCTCTTTATGCAGTTGGCTTCTATCTTTACTCTGACCTTTGATGCTGCACAAAGTCATAAAAGTCTGACAGAAGGGCAGACAGATGCTGGTGCCTGTATAATTTAAGGCTCTTTTTGTTGCTTGGAAAGATGTTCTTTTCCTGTTGCTTTTTACAGCCAAACAGGTGAAGCAATGCATAATCCGTTTCAGATCTAACGCAGCGTTTGGTGGTGCGGTTAATCATGCACTCACAGCCTCTTCTATACTAAGAAATGAAACGCACTGCCCGGACATAAATAGTGCCAGCTCCATGACTGCAAGAAGTGAGGAGGTTTTTGTCAAACACATGCTTATATATTCACTTCAAAGCTGTTTTTCTGCTCATCTGTGGCAAATTTTAGAAAAAGGTCCCTCCCAAATCTTCCCTCTGGCTCTTGTCTCGTCATAAGAAACGGCCCGAAATGCCTGCAGCAGATGCCACATTCTATCTAAGATGAGAGGAGAGCTTGTAAAATAACTTTGCCTGCCTAAACATTGTTATCACAACACCGTGGGGGACAGATAGATGGACGACAAAGCACAAGGACTTTATCTCTCTGGCAGGCCCTCCCTGGACTGCATCCTGCTGCTTATCAGCTGCATGGATACAGACTACGAGAGGAAAGATTTAAACACTGTCTCTGCTTAAACTTTGTGCTTTTGTTATTGTCTCTAGAAAGATCCCTGAAGGCTTCAACCGGCCAGACGCTTTAAGGTTACCAGAGAAGAAACATTTGCCGTTGTTTGACCTAATTTGTGCGATGTGACTTGAACTACCCTTGTAGATGCAAGTTTAGATACTGCTGATAAAAAATGCATCAATTATTACATTAAGTTTCAATCTGCTTTTCTTTGAAGCTGATGTACTAGTTGAATTATTTTTCTAGGAATACTTTATTTGTTGGACAGAGATAGTGGAAAAATCCACCCACAGTCTTAGCGACTCTGGATTTATCCCAAATGTTCGGAATATCTAGTATAGATCTATCATTGCTCAATATTGCTTCGCTTCTTAAATTATCATTTCAAAGCATTTCTGTTGCAAAGTTCAACGTTAAGTTGTCTTTGGTTGTGGGGTTCCACAGGGTTCCTTTCTTGGTGTTTTCTTTCCTTAAAGATTATGCAATAATTGATGCTGTCACTGGTATGCTGATGATATTCAGCTGTCTGCTACTACTTTATTGTTTCACTCCTTGAGAACATTTTCAAATGCATCAAGTCAGAGTTTGTTGAATAATTTTCTTAAGATAAACAAGGACAAAAGTAATTTGTTCACTAGCTAGCATGGTTGAAAGCCGGTGTTTGCCTTATGCACACATTAGAGTCCTTTGTAAAACTTATCATCTTCAGGTGACAACCTGAAAAAACCTTAAAACCTTAAAAAAACAAACCTTAAAAAAGCAGCTGATATTTTGATCTGAATCCTGTTCGATACTGGATGCAAAGGTCAAAGTGCCAGCCTGCGACGGCCGCGTTGAGGACAGAGGCCTCTGTACACGGGTTGTGTGCTTTACCCCTGCGCTGTTGCCGCTCCCCACATTTGAATTTTCTGAAACATGGAGTTCCGCATGGCCGTATTTTCCTCTGTACTTCATTTGCTGATACCTTCTCTCTTTGTAACGTAGTGATATTCCGTTGTTTTCTACTTTAAAACGGTGTGCAACAAAAGACAAAAATTAAAAAGAGAAAAAAATATTTTTAGACCTTTAAAATACTGATGTTGTTCCTCAGTTGATCAAACACAAGTCAGAGATTCTTATTTGTGTTCTGGATTATCGTCGTCTCCCACACTGTCAGGAAGCTAAGACTCTGTTTGGTTATGCACCTTCATACAAGATCTGATCTTGTCTGGCGATGTGTCACCACCAGGACCCTGATCAGGACCTGTCATGGCTGAAAACTAAAGCTGACAGAGTCTTTGCTGCTTTTGCCTCTATGCCTCTATGAACTCTTTGTTCTGAATGGCTGAATGGACTTAATCAAGAAGCTGCTTAGCTGAAGATTAGTATTTGATTAGTATTTGGCTTGTATTGTATGTTATTTAAGTTGACTTGGTTGTATTTTAGCTTTATTCTTCCTTGTATTTCATTTTAACTAAGTACAGTGTTCTTTACTGTGTATTATGTTGCTTTGAGGTGCCTTGTGATCTTAAAATGTTATAGAAATAATATTTACCTGCCACCTCTGCAATAGGTGAAAAAAAATATTTGGAGTAACTTTGATGTCATCGCTTGCTGACATTTTCCATGTCAGCAAGAGACATGGTAGGAGAGGTTGAAATTTTTTAAGAAAATTACAGCATAGTAGAAACCATCATTACCTGCACTCTCGGTTGTTTCTGACATCTTTTCTTGCTTTAATTTGAACTTTTTCAGGTAAGTCACCACAGACCCTCATCTTGAGTTCTGACTCCCTCCTTAGTGTATTTCCTTTCATCTGCAAATGATCGGAGTGATGGAAGATATTCTTGTGCATGTCTCATTTTCGTCTTGTGAAGGGATTCCCCTGGAGATGTCCTCTCTCTCCTCCGTTTTCCCCCTGCTGTCTTTTCAGTGTCTCCCCTGTGATAGATGTAAGGTAATGGCGGGATTGTTCTGAAATTGCTATTATTTTCTAAATAGGTTCTGATCATTCTGAGGCTTTTTAGCTCTCCTGGTGCCTGTGTGGTAAAAGGAGAGCGGTTTGAAGTCTGTTTTGTCCCAGATGAATGGATGTTGAGCAGAAAAAGAAAGAGGAAAAAGTGAGAGGATGACTGCACCTGGAAAAAGCAAATCAGTCTTTTCTTCTTTTCGAAGCAAAGGTAATCATGTTTCTGCAGCCCATCACTGAATGTTCTGTTCTGTGCTTGACTCGCTTTAGCTCCCCTCCGGGTCCTCGGGGTGGAATAAAAACAAAAAAACAGAAACCGAGTAAGAAAGGCAATCTGACAGCTGAACGCTGTGGGCTGATATTAGCCTTGTTGGACTGCTGTGTGGTAAAGAAAGAAACAGTTGTTTCCCTTTGTAGCCAGTGGATGGATTAACTTTTAATACCACACACTGCTGGATGTCTGACATTTTGCATCTGTATTTGCAGATACCTGATTTGCATGCATTAATGCGTTTCACTGTGGCCCGAGGGCGTTATATATTTTGCATTGCTGGCATTCAGATTTTGCTGACTCTTTAAGATAATCAAAGAGAACGTCACACATGATTACTACTGAAATATTAACTCAATTACAGGCTTTTTTCCCCCCCCACCGAAGCCACTCAGCTGTGGAGAGGAAAAGTCTTGTTGAGACAGAGGCTTTCATTTCCTCTGACAGTGCTTAAATCAAACAGCGCAAGCGAGCTTCTGAGAGATATGCTTTCGTCTTTCTCCGCTGATCAATACGGTCGTACATTTACAACAAGGAACAAGGTCTCTGTGCTGGTTATTCTTTCCACGTAGCCCGACCAGGCCTGAGGCTACAGGAGGGTTAGCAATAATCTGTATGATTACAGCTGAAAGAGCAAGACTGATAACAGGAAAGAGCCTTCAAAGCAACTTAGCAGATGGAGCAGATTGAATCATTACCAAGCGATTCCACTTTTCTAACTGTTATGTCCCTGTAATTCAAAGAGTAGCTGAATTTGAATAACACAAGTCAGTTCTGTTTAGTTTTATGTCTGCTTCCTGCATAACATGGAAATATTGCCTTCTGGAAGGAAGCAATAATTTTAGACCTACTAAACTTTAATTTCATAGCTCATGTGTTTTAAAGCGGCTGTTTCTTTCAGCAGCTTTGAGGATGTTTTGTACCTGCGTAGACATTGCAAATATTACGATTCCAGTACATAATATGCATTATTCTGGGTCATAACCTCTCATTTTGTTTTTACTGAGAGTCATGGGGCCCAGACGGGAATCAGAACTGTGATTAATGTGAACTTGATTCAATAGAGGAATATTTATATAACAACATTTAATTAAGTTTAATTACATTACAAATTAAAGCATTTTTTTAATTCATATTTTTAATGAATACCAAGATAAATAAATTGATACACATTGTCTTCCACTGCCAGAAAACAGTAACACTTTTTTTTTAGATAGATTTGTATTTTATTATCAAATATTCAACTGGGAAAATGATCCAACAACAGTCACAATTGCTTATGTTCCCCTTCAACAAAAACAAATAGCCAAAACCCTGGACAGTGTATCATTTTTTATCCTTAATGGCCCCAAGAGGATAAATCCTGATTTTAAAAATGAAAATATCCAATTTATGATCTACCAATTATTCAATTTATGTAATCGTATCTCGATGATTTATTTATTTATTTTTTTGCTTTAATGATTCTTTTAATGTGTTTAATACATTGTCATCAATAAATAGCCACTATTGCTTGTTAAGCATTAAAACTAATGACTACTACCTTATTAGCTGTCTTTGCTAACTTAACGACCTTTTAAGCTGTTTTCTCATTAGGTTTTATCTTTTATGCCTTTTAAAGTTTTAGGTTCCTTGACCTTGACCTACTACCTATTATAATGTACTATTTGTTTATGGGTGGCTCTGTTAAAAATACCAACTCCAGATAAACATGACGGGCTTTCGGGTCAGTTAACTATAGCACAGAAGTGTTATGAACACTGCATAAACCCACTTTTTTCTTCTTTTAGCAGGAAAACCCAGGCTGCTTGCAGGCCCAGTGAACTATCATGCTAGCCTGTATCCAGAGACAGCAGAACTTCTCATCGCACCATTTGGCGTGCACACCCAAAAGCTTTGATGTTTCGCCCTCGTCCTTATTGCTCCCAGTGGCACCGCTGCAGACATGCACCCGGAAAGGTTGGTCTGTTACACAGCTGGAGAGATTTTATGTGACAGTATATGAACACTAGAAGATTTGGTTTCGCAAAATCAGCTCAGTAAAAGAGTAGAAAGTTATGTTGTTCTTGTCTTTTGTAAATTCTTATCAAAGATGCACACAGGTTAGCTGAGAGCTCAGCTGCTGTGAATCGTCTTGAATTAAACTAACAAGCTTCTCGATAATAATGCCTGTTAACTGGGTCAGTAATCAATGTGCTCCTGCCGTGCAAAACAGGCAGGTCAAAGTGGACTCTGAAATTACAGCGTTAATCAGCTCGCCCACACAGGATCACTAATGATGCTCACATTTCGTGCTTCTCGTCGGTGTTGTTTGACCTTCATCCTGACTAATTATTCTGCTTTTGTTGAAAGGTTGGTGGGTGTCTTTTGGCCTTGAATTTATGAGTCGATTTCCTTCAGCTAAATAGTTACACTCAGATTGTCTAACGTATCCCTTTTTTCTGAAAACACATTGATAAATCTCATGATCTTTACACCACTGCACACAGAAGATTCACATACTGAGACCGCTGAGAATAAATGTTTTATTTCAATTTTTCTTTTAAGAAAAGTGTAAGTCAAAGGAGCATATTATAAAAAAAGATTTTTTTGTGTTTTGCTGTATACTTTTGGGGAAAACAAGAACCTATAGAGGCCCAGATTTGTCAGTGAAAAGAATCTTTGAAATATTTTATTGTGATTTATTTATTTTTTTTGCTTAAAAGAACAGAAGGTTTGTGTGGGCAAATATGTGAAAATCTCTCTGTTTAATTTTTTTTATTAACATTTGTTGCATATTGAGATGATGTGTTAACTGTGATTAACCTGCATTTGATGAGTATTTTCTTTTTTTTTTCTTCAACACAAATATCCCAGTAAGCTAACATCTCAGACACTAAAAATATTGCAATATTGATTTTGATTTTCAGCTGACCCCCAGTATTCGTGAGGCTCATGAACCTCATCTGCCTACAAATATTTAACATCTGCCAATACTTGAGATTTCCTCTAAAAACGCTTCTAAGTGCCTATTTTAATAGTTCACACCTATTAAACCTCAAAATGCATTAGTGCACTACCACAAAAGCTAATATTTACAGTCTTGCTTACTTCTGCTCTTGATGGTAGAGCTAATCAGCTGCATTTTTTCCCAAATATATTAGATATGTGATACAAAAACATCCATGAATAGGGAGATTTTCTGTGGCTATGCTACAGTGACGTTCGAAAGAAAAATCTGTGATAGGGGGAATCCGCAAATACTGACTGTAACTAGAGGGGAGTTCACTGTATTGCATAAAGTTAGTCAGCCGCTCAATAAGAGATATTAATAAGATTAAGAATTCAGAATATTTTAATGGGAACAGTTTGAGGATAACTACTTCTCGTTCCAGCATGACGTCACATCAATGAACAGAACAAGATGCATTAAGACATGGTTGAGCAAATTTGATGTGGGAGAAGTTGACTGTTCTGACCTGAACCCCCCAAAAAACATCTTTTGGATAAATAAGAGCAGAGACTGCCTTGGTTCGATGTTATTGAACATAGTCTAATAAAAGAATAAACAAATCAAATAAAGTAAATAAAAGAAGAACGGTAGTAAAGTATATTTACATGTTCAAAGGAGTGGGTAGAAATAAGCACTTATTTTTACACCCACCCCTCTTCATCCAGTAAGTTGCTATTCATATTAACAGTATTTATTATTTTCTATATCCATATTGATGCGTCCCACATATGTGTCTGACCTCACAAATGTGCTTCTGATTCTCCGCAGAGTTTAAGAGGTTATATCTCTAAAGGGTGGGATGATATCAACCATCTGGATCAAGAATGGGATGTCACATGTGTGCGCAGGCAGATGAGCAAATACTTTCAGTTAAGAAATGAACAAATGGTATTTAGAGGAAGCCTAGTTTGATTATGTCTCTCTGAATATGTTTTACCTGCTTTACTACATTTGCAACAAGAATGAAAGAAATGAAATCAGATAAAACTTCTTTACGATGTTTGCTCTTTCAAGTAACTTGCTGTCATCTGGCACTGAAAAACAAACTGAACTGAATTAGAGCTAAAGGATCCATCCTTTGTTTTTTTTGTTTTTTTCAGATTTAATGGTTCTGTAATTGGACCGCTACACCCAACACCTGCACCTTCTCGCAGGTGTT
Organism: Poecilia picta; assembly: GCA_033032245.1. NCBI lineage: Eukaryota > Metazoa > Chordata > Actinopteri > Cyprinodontiformes > Poeciliidae > Poecilia > Poecilia picta. The sequence continues at coordinate 14,435,593 of CM065364.1, read as the reverse complement.
TTCACTTACACTGGATTATTGGACATCCTGTTAGTTTCACTTGGACTGACGCCATGCCATGGGAAGTCGCTGAGGTCACGAAACCTTTTGTGTTTTGTCGTCAAAAGCTTCCGGTATGTGGCATATAACAGGAGCAGCAAGACTAACCCGAGAGTCAGGAACGGCAGGGAAATGATCAGCCTGAGCTTTAAACAGCTACGATTCAAGTACCACTCTGGTGGCTTGACAGACTGCGTAGTTAATTAAGGCTCCCCTATGTAGTTGTTGCTTAACCGTGTGTATCCAGCTATGTACAAATTTGAATGCTCCATCTACTCATCTCTCATTTCCTTAGGCAAAATACCTCTTTGTTATTAAATATTAATTTGGAGTCAGTGGAGCACTTGTCTGCTAATTGTTGTAACAGAAGGGCCTGGTTTGCCTCGGGCGGATCCGAGGATGCATTTCTCATCCTGTTTACCTGCAGGGCCTCCTCTCCCCCTCGTCTCCCAGCCCATCCTTAGTTCTCTGCACTGCGCCCTCCAGCTCAAGCCTGACATTTCAAGCACAGCCGTGGGGAATAGGCTCCTGATGGGAGCTCAGTCTGTGTGGTCCACGCTTTTTCATTAAGCGAGTCGTTGCTGGAGCGAGTTAAAAAGGGACAGCCTCTAGCCACTGCTGCGCTTTTCAAAGCCATTTCCACTTTTAGCTATCAATAAATTGAAGGAACACTAGAGCTCTCACAGCTACGCGAGACCCCATGTGAGCAATTTCCGAGAAAGTGTTACGAAGATGAGAGCAAATGAGAGCTCCACTCTTCTCCGGTATCTCTGTGTGAACGCATGGGCTGCAAGTGCTTTTTTTTTTCCCACGCTGCTGGCCTGGCCTCGATGCTGGCTTAGAGAGGGGAAAGTTTGCCCAAGCTGGGGCCAAAGTGGCGCGGAAACAAATGAGGAATGACACTGGCGCAAAGAAGTCCTCGCCAGAACCTCCTCGAGCGCACGTATCTGAGCGTTGAACCCTGAGGTCACTCCGTTCTGAGAGCACCGTTCGTGTCGAGGCTACTGACACGGAAACAGGGAGCCATGTGAAAATGGGGTGTTTTTTGCTCTGGTTTGTTTACCACGGAAGGTCATAAATAGAGAGGCTAGTGTGAGGGGAGCTCATGTTGGGGTCCACATGTCTGTGTCTTGCCCTGCAGAGGGAAATGCAGATAATTAGCAGTCAGATCTGATGCGCAGTTTGGCAGGGCGAACAGTTGAAACCGACTCAAGTCTCCGCAGCTACTGCTGTGATGAGCCAGAGTTACAGTGCAACAAATCTGGTTATTGACATACAGCGAACGATGAGGAACATAACAGCTTTTTTGGTTTTTTCTCTGAACTTGTCCTCTGTGTCTCAAATCAGGCTAAACGTTTCCTGAAAGTGAATTTATGATAATAGCAAATGATTAATGTTTCATTTGATTTATCTCAAAAGGTGATTCTTGGGGAGATGATGATACACGTAAGTCGAGTGTATAAACATCAAGTCCACAAACCAGCTAGAAAACCTAATTCCATTGGAGCTCTTCGTTTTACAACCTGTTTTTCTCAACTTCAAAACACAAAATTAAACCAAGGCTGTACAGATAACAAATTCAGACTAGATAGAGTTAAAACCCTTTCTAGATTAATTGTCAGCTGCATCCAAAAAGTCATTGCTAGCAACTTTTTTTTTGTTGCTTGGAATGACCGAGCAGAAAGTATTAACAATATAATTCTCTAAATAAAATAAAGAGCAGAATTTCTTTTTCCCCCTGGTGTCCATGTCTTGTTTTTAAAAGAAGGATCTTGGCAGCTGCTCAGTTTAGCTGTTAACTCTGGCTAAGTGGCAGAAAGTCTATCGCAGAGGCTGGTTTCAAACAGATGAAGGCAGGACCAATTAATTACATGGGTTTTAATTACTGGGCTTATTGGGCCAACTGGATGCATAGAAGGAGTTGTCATAGCAACAGAGAAATAGGTTTGAAAGGCATTGTACATGCTCTGCGCTCAGTCCCCCGTTATTAATATAGGCGAGAGTATTTTTATTATCGGTATTATTGGTGTAGTAAACAAGTATTTACGCCTGCTGTGAAGTGCTGTTCTGTAATTAACCGCCTGTTTTCAGAGCCGCGTTCCTGCTGAGGTTCTGACACCAGTAAACAAGTGATCTCACCCAAGTGTTCAAGATAAGTCCTTAGTCGAAGATAAAAGACCTTCTAATCCTGGCAGTTCTGCCGTCGGGTATGGTTATATTCTAGTTTTATCTCATGTGGGAATCATATCTAGGAGTCGCTGTAATTGTTTCCTCATGTTCCCTCGGCATGAGACGGCTGGAAGCTGTGGGTTTGGAAACCCAATGAGCTTGTCCAACTCCTGTTTCAGTCTCTGGGTTGTTTTGCCCATAAATTAGTGATTAACTCAAACTGCTCCAAAACAATGAGGTCTCTGCTCTAATCTTGCAGGATGGAGTGGGGGGGAGATGTTTGGAGGGGGGTAAAGCTTCGAGTGTGACCACGGGAAAAAGATTATCCAGTTTAAATGGGAGCTGAATGAAAGAGGCATATGCTACTGCACAAATAAAAATGTTGCAATGTTTTTTGAATCTCCTAATGAAGACTGCAAAATCACCGCCACTGTAAACCTTTTTTTTGTCCTTCCCTTGCTTAAATAGAAAAGGTAAATCAGAATGAGGTGGATCATTTCTGCTTTAACAGCCTAATGCGTGTCCTGCAATTAAACTAGTAATTTAAGTCTAGGTCCATTAAATTTATCAGAATTCATGCTGCATATCACATCAGTGCCGCTATGCTCGTTTTTAAGGACAATAAAAAAATATATATATATAACCAAGTTTTTCAGTCCCATGTGGCTGATTTCAATCAGCCCTGAGGGAAATGCTAAAAGGTCAAAAAATGTTAAAGCGTTGCATGATGGCTTTGGCTGAGGCCGCTCGCAAAAAAAGAGGCTGCTGTTATTTTCTGGGCTTGCTCCGCTCTCTGTCAGTGCTGAGCGGAGATACAGCGTGCAGACTGCAGGTTCAGGGTGATTAAGTGCTTAAGGTCAGGCTGCTAATTATCTTCCTGCCATTCCTCACCTCACAACACACAGCTGCCATTTCCCCGTCGTCATGTGAACGGCCTTATATTTGTTTTCACTTCTTATCTTTATTTCACAGCTCTAAATTTTGTTGTATAAATGCAGCCCGTCTCAAAGCTTGTTTAAAACCTGTCTTAAAGGAGCTTAGAGCTGACATTTCGCTATAATTATGTGAGAAAGTTTAGGATGCTGTTTGAAAAATATTAGTGTCATTAGTAAATACCAATAGCCAAAGCAAGAAAAAGTGCCTGATTGCTGTTTGGTGATACCCTGAAGTAGGCTAAACAGTCTGAAACGCATCATCTCCTGATCTACACCAACTAAACCATGGTTAGGTAAGAAATAGAGTCTCTGGCATCTACTTTTCCGGAAAAGGTTAAGCAACCTCTGAGACTCCAGCAAACGACACTGACAGTCATTATACCCAAAAGCGGAAAAATCATGGAGGAGTGGTGATCTTTCCCAGGAAGGGCCTGACCTATCAAAATTACTCTCAGGAATACATCAAAGACTCATTCAGTTGGTAACAGAAGAACGCAGAGAAAAATCTAAAGCGCCGAAAGACTCAAGTCGCATCAGTTTAGGTCATTGTTTGTTAGCAGTAGCCTCTTTCAGATCATATTTCTGCTATAAACACACAACCGACGCCTCCCAAGCGAGGAGCTTTTGTCACATTCCAAATCTAGCTAGATGATGGGCTGTGTGTGTCTTTCAAAGCAGGTAACTGAAACGGGGATTACACACTTGCAGCATTTGCCTGAGGTGTGTTTGGGGGACTATCATCTTCATGTGGCTGAGCTGTGTGTTGCGACCCTCATGCAGGCCGTCTAAAATGCATGCTGTGCCTTACATGTGAGAACGTTGTTGTGCATCATCAACATGATGTCTGCAGGAGATTCTGCTGATCATGTTTCTTAGATTAGATGGAAATTGGTGGATCATCTGTTTTCTCTGCTCTCTCTGCAACCCACGGACGGTGCAGCAGCTGCTGCTGTCTTTGCTTTGTATTGTATCACTACATCACACACGTTTCACTGTCCTGTTGTACGCCAGTTACAGTTCAGAGTGGTTAATGCTTTGTGACTACCTTCGGTGATGATTTAGGGCATAATATTGAACAAGCTGCTCTTGCTCACAAGGCCTCCAAATGTGGCTAAATTGATGCAGTTCTGAAAAGAAGGGGGTCAATATGTCTCCGCTGCGATGTCAGAGACTTTATCGGCAGGGATTTTAACTGCGTGATAGTAAGATTCCTACCAACAGTGGCATCTCAAATTTAGCTTGACTATCTCTAACATCTATCAGGGTTTTTTCAGTATTAACAGGAAAAAAAAATCTTACATTGCGCTATTAATTCTTTAGTTAAAAACCCTAAAGAAATACAGATTTTAGTGTCGCTCAGCAACATTTGTGTTTTTCCGTACAGTGTGACCTTCCTCTGTTAGTGTTTTTCCACCGAAGCAGTTCCAGTGCTTAACAAGGGCTGCTGCTGTGTCCAGTTTTAACTGGTTTAATAAAAACACAGTTAAGAACCTGAAGCAGCTTGGTGCCAAGTGATTACATCACTTGGGCATGCCTTTTGATGTATTTTTTTAATGTATTTTAAATTTCTTTACTGGCTCACAGCTTATGGACAAAGTTCATCCATACAAACAACTAGACTCATAGACTCAGTTCAAGTCTATACGTTTCAGCAGCAAGGCAGTTCAAAATGCTTTACATGATAAAACATGATACAGTAACCAACTATTGAACATGCAATAAGCTATTACATTTTGTCAAATGCCATCATTAACATAATCAAGAACAATCATCATCAAATATAGATCAGATATATTTGACTAAAGACTGAAGATAAACTCATGGATGAGTTTCTCTAGATCTTCCAGGGACTTTTGTCATTTAATCCTAGAAATGTTCTTCAGGTGACAGAAGGCTGACTTCGTAATTGAGTTTATGTGTCCATAAAGGTTCACGTCTGAGTTCATCACTTCACATAGATTTTGGGCCTGATCATTAATTTCTAGCTGTAATAAATGACGCTACATGCTGACTTTTTCAACTAAATAAAGTTTTAGTACATCAACATTTGCATTTATCAATTTCTTACTTGCCTTTTCAAATATGTTAATGCTAATTTGTTTTCTCCTCAATTAGGCAGACTTACTTAGGTAGGGGCTTTCTGTCTCTTTCTGGTTTTGGCTTATGCCTGATTTTCACAATTTGATCTACAATTTTCAATAAACCCTCCTTTTGTGTCTGTTGAGACTAGATCTAGCTCTTGGCCCAGAAAGCCCTATTGCCAAAATAGAATCAGTTCACCACAGTAAAACTTGTGGCGACAGAAATAACTGGTGCTAAATAAGCAAGTGTTGGACTCTGGCTTACCACTTGAACCAATGTGAAAATTGAGTCATAAATGGTTAAACAATGCAGTTGCTGCTTGTATTATTTCTTCTGCTAACTCTCTTCTTAGTTTGGTTGCCACTGTATTGTGAGTCAGACAAGGTAAGTGTTTGGTAATCAGTGGGCTGGAGAACTTTTGAGAATGAAACTAAAGATAGATTTTTCCAAAGCTAGTTTGCAAACTGCTTGTTTTGACCCTTATCTGTTAATGAGCCTTTGGTCACCAAAACACTCTTGTGGTTCAACGGCAGGTGATCAGTGTATATGCTGAGTCTGCTGACATTTTATTGTCTCTAAAGACAATAAAACACTTGCTACGCGGAATAAATCACTTGGCTAATACCATCAGGTGCAGAAATAAAACATCTCCGCAGTTGAAAGGTTGCACATTTTACAGTTATATCAGTTTGATGCATCTTTCCTATCTTTTGTGAGAATAAAAAAAGCTCCACACTATCAGTCAGTGCATTAAAGGCGTCAGGGTTCGCCAGGACATTGTCCCCCACACCATGACAACGCAGCCAACAGCCTGAGCCACTGATTCAAGACAAGAAGCATCCGTGCTTTCATGACGTTCACTTTGACTTTTGTCTTAACATCTGAATGCTGCTGAATTTGAGACTCATCGGACCGACCCGTTTGATGTGTAGCCTTGGTTTCATGTGTGTAGCTGACAGCAGTGACACTTGTTGTCTTCCGCTTCGAGGATTGAAAATATGAATATAATCTACTTCCCTTGCCTTTCTGTAATCTTCAGCCAGTCTGTCCATTTTCCTTCAGACATCAACAAGGATTTTACGTCGACACATCTGCCGTTCACTTGATTTTTTCTATTCTTTTGGACTGTGCTCCATCAACAGGCTCTGTAATACTCTGCCAGTCTGTCAGGAACCAACAACTGTGTCACATTCAAAATTACATAAATCGACTTTTGTATTCCCAAGTTCTCCCAAGTTATTATTATTCCCAAGTTGAACTCCAGCCAATCAGCACTCAATGCCTAAAGGCACTGAGTTTCTGTCATGTTACTGGCTTATTATTACTAGTTTGTATTATGAAATAGCTGAACAGGGGCATTTCATAAACCTGTTCAATCTATTAAAAGTTTACTTGTCAATTTATATTTGTGCACTTGGATGTGACTTGTTCCATACAAAGACACTGAGCTTCATGACCAGGTCTGATCTACATCATAGTGAAGTTAAAGTCCTGGGAGCGTGGTTGTGATGTGGTCAAGATGGAAAGGAGACTTTTCACAATTGATTTTGTCCTCACAGTGTAAAGAACCCGTAGCTAAATTGCTAACTTCTTTCTTTTGACGTTGTGTTCCAGTAAACTTGCATACTTTTAATATTTTAGTAGTATTTGTGTTGCCCTTTGTGTTAAGGTCACAGAGTAAGGTTTTGTTGTTCAGATCTGTTGTTTTATCTTGTAGTTTTCAATTACTTTGAATACTTTAACACCTGCAAAATGCAATAATTTGCATCAGACAATAAAACTAATGGCTTTAGACATATTTCTCCTAACTTGTTTTTCCACGTGGTCTTCCTAAACTAATTCCCAAACGCCACAAACACAAACTCTTTCTGCGGAGTGCGGTGCATACTTCTCAACCTGATTGTGGATTCCTCACATTGCCTCTTCGGACCTTTTCAGGGAACCGTCCGTGGAGGTTATTCTTTGTCCACTTGTCGGTCCAGTTTCACCGATCTCTATGAGGCATCATGTTGAGCATTTGGTTGAGACAGCAGCCTCTTGGCAGGCGGCTGTTGTCTAGTTGTCTGCTTCAGGGCGAAACACGAGTTATCACAGTGCCAGATTGTCATTACTGAGCATTGAACTTGGCGGGAAAAAAAAAACCTTCTGAAATGGGCAAATGAGGAGAAATAAAGACTTCAAGACATGATTTTATTACACTGAGACCATATTAACATCCTCTTTTTACCTCACCGTGTTGCTGCTGTTCGCTGCTATTTAACACCAGCAATTGCAATGAATCTCCTCTAGATTGAAACCTTTAACCTCCGGCTGTAGTTTAGAGTAATTTAATACGGATCATGCTGATCTCATATGAAACCTCACACTAAGCAGAGGTTGGGTTTCTGTCAGTGAAAAACCCCTAAACGGATCCCTTTTCCCATGCATATGTCACACAGCGGTGTTGCTCAGATGATGAATGTGAATTCAGAGTGCCTGTTTGCTAATGAGGTTTCCACCGTGCCACATTAAGGCAGCCGCAGTGGGAAGTGCAGCTGTGTTGTGTCTCCTCAGCTCTGACAGGGCTGTAATCTGTGGGACTAACAATATCAGACATCCTGTGAAGACGTGTTAGCATTCGGAGCGTTTGAAGTGCGGTCGTACCACGCAGGGCTCAGCACTTAACATTTTACACAACGAGAAACAATAAAACAAAAAAAATAAAATAAAAAACTGCCAGGTTTTGATTTGTTCTGCTAAATTATCAATTGCTGGTAGCTGCGTACTACCCATCGAGGAGGAAGGATATTAATCCTGGTGTGTGGTGATGCAAGGAGTTATTACGCTTTTAAATGTGTCATTTCTTTTAGTAATCTAAGCTCCTTTTAGGTGGTTATGATCCTCTTCCTCTTATCTTTTTACGGTCATGAATAAAACATTTTTAGCCAAAAGCTATAAGTTATTATTACAGCTGGCATTTTGCGTTACCTCGTCCTTCACATGCAGGATTATGGGAAACCGGAGCGGAGTGAGCTCACATCTTGATGTTGTGTACAGTACAAACACCCCTTCAACATCCCAGATGTCATTGTTTTCTATAGCAGCACTACGCCGAAACATAATAAGGCCTGTTTTTGCTTTGTTGTATTTCTCTGCAGAATTCACTCACACTCCTGGCACCATGGTGCTCGCTCCTTCTGCTCCACCGGGAGACCGTCGGGTGGATTGAACACTCTGCCTTACCTCTTTTTTATCCTTCTTTTTTTTCCCCTGCATTTTAAACACCCAATTTATTCCTTTCATGAGGTGGATCTTGTAGATTGAGTCATTTTCACAGTCGGGAGGCTCACTGTGGGCCTGAGATGAAATGAACTCCCAAATCAATTTCAAATGGGAACAGTGAGCAAGCACCACCCCTGCATAGCTGGAATTGGTTTTGTTATTGAAAATGAAATGAAGTGTTTGGTTTCTTTTTTTTTTCGTCTCTCTCTCTCTCTCTCTTTATTGCAGATTACAGCTTTGTTCTCTTTGCATGCCATGATTTCCACTGGCTCACTGTGTGATCTAGGTTAATTTCAGAGACTTTTCTGTGCCCTGTCAGAAATTCCATAAAAGCGTCAATCTGAAAGGCGGCAGTAATTTCCTCGAGGTGATTTATTGTTTTTAAAATAAAGCGCTTTTGCCACCTTGTCTTTGTCAACACCAGTTAAGCAGCACCGCATAATAAGCTCAAATAATAGTGTTTGAAATGTGCAGAAAAAAGAGGGCAGGACAAAGTAAAATTGGTTTTGATCAGCAACGTGCTTGACAATTGCTTTTTTCTTTTATTTCGCAGCAGCCTATCAACTATTTGAACTGAAATCTTTTACAGTAATTTCTGTGCCAGCTTCTGATTATGAGACCAAATGTGCAAATATTTTTGAATAAATTCAAGACGTAAATTCAAGTCACTTTATCCCTGTCAGGGATTTTCATTATCATTTTTTTAGTAGGCTATATTGTTTTTTCTTTAAATATCTTTGATATAATAAGGTTTCAGAATGTAACTCCTCCATGAAATGAGTTGTTTTTCTTTATACACATGTTTGGTCTGAACAAGCTGAAACACTAAATTCTTTTTTTCTTTAACTTATACATGCAGTATGTAACATTAAAATATATTTAGTGCTCCTATGAACATCTGCAGTAACGAAGAGGAATGTTTCAGTGGTGTCAATCATGCCTGTGTTATGTGCTGTTCAGTGTGCAAATGGCAGAGAATCAACTTACCTTTACAGAAAAACAGTTTATTTGTCACGATTAATGACCATGCTACCACCTCAGCATTCTGTTTTGAAGAACTAGCTGTAATCTAGCAGAGAGCAAAGGGAAGTGTCTGAGCAGCATGTACACAGGTATAATTAACAGTGCCAGACCACAAATAGAACCACAAGGAGGAAGCAGAGGAACACAATTTGTTTTCATAAATTGTCTGTAAAAACATATTTTTATAAAGGTTACTGCCGTTTTTGCATCTTAAAATGACCTCATTCATCTGTGAGTACACATTTCAACCTCTTGTAACTGTTTTCACCATAAAGAAGGTTTAATCGATTAAAAAAATGAGAACTTTTCTAAAATATCTTAGTTTGAACAATGATAAGCATTTCTATTTGCTGCATTTTAAGCATTTCTCGAACATAACCCTACAATAAACAGGAAGTAATGTAAATTTGGAGACCCAAATTTTGGAGACAACTGCCACATAGCAACAGCTGCAGTAATAAACAGGGTTTTTTTGCACTTCTGATAGTTTGAATCTTATTAAATCCTTCCCACACATTAATACATGGAACCTCTGTTGGTGAATGTGTTCCTTTTTGTATTTCAATACGTAAATTGCAGAGGATTTGCAATTAGCTGGTGTTAGTAGCAGCAATAAGCCTCAGTTCTTTTAACCCTCCTGTTCTTTTAACTGCAGCTCTAATATGGTTAAGCCAGGTTAGATGTTTGTTCCCAGGTTCAACTTCCAACTTCAGAGGTAAATGAAACACTAGTAATAGCTGCCAGCGCTTGTTATTGGTTCACTTATTGGATGTGGTTTTGAGTTATTCTCCATCGCACCTCCCATCTGAGGAGTATCTGTTTGAAGCAGAGATCAGTGTGCGTAAATTGCTGGGTCTAAAATGATCCTGTTGGCTGTTTGTGCTTACTGGCTCAACATTACAGCTTATTTGCTTCATATTTACCTTTTTATTAGTAGATACTAAGGTTTCATCTGAAAGCAGCACAAGTACCGCTAGCTGTACTTGTGCCACAGATTGAGAATAATGGGTTGAATCCTTCACTTTTACAAGAACATTGAGCACTTTAACCATAGCAGTGCTTTCTCTTAGTCTCTTAGTGGGTTATTTAAAAAAAAATGTGGCTAGAAAATCTATTATCCTCCAGGGTTTTTTTTGGGGTTTTTTTTTTACATCTTTTGGCAAACTAATTATTGGGGGTATACCAAGTCTAAATTAATATCATTAAGTTCAGTTTAAAGCATGCCAAAGGCACTTCAGTTAGTAGCTGTGCTTTATATATATATATATATATATATATATATGCAATTATCCCCTATGGCAGATTTGAGGCTGCGGAATAATGAAAAAGTGAAAGAATAAGTCTCCTCTGGGCTGCCTGGCTTCTAATCACCTTTTCCTGTCTGCCTGTTTTGCAGCAGAGACCGGGTCCATGATTTCTCGGTACCCATCTCCTGCAGAGTTGGACGCTTTTGCCCAGAAGACTGCCAACAACCCGCTCTCCATCAAAATCTTTCCTTCCGACGTACGGGTGCCACAGCACAAGCAGCTCAACAAAACTGTGAATGGCTTGGACACCACCGGTCAGCGCTACAGCCCCTACCACCACCCACACTCAGGAGGCTACCAGGGCTTGCTGGCAATCGTCAAAGCCTCCATGGTGAAGGGTGTTCTGAAAGGCTCTGAGGGCAAGAGGACTAAACACATGAACTCTCAGACTTCTGTGGCACCGTATAATAACCCTCTGAATGATAGCTGCACAGTCAGACACAGGCATGAAGCCTATAACACCGGTTCATATAAGCCCCCTGATGTACCCATTGAAGCACTTTGTTCTGCTGCAGGAATGGCCTCCAGAGATCACAGCCTGGCCTCCCAGTCGGAGCTGGCAGAGGTTCAAAGCCTGATGAGGCGGATGAGCAGAGTTCCCCACAGCCAGGCCCAGCAGCTGGGGGGAGAGGCTCGGGCCAGCCCCTCGCTGCAGGCTGTGGCAGCAGTGGCACATCCGGAATCAGACTTTGTCTTTGGAGTACCGCCCCAGAGTAGTCGAGCCTTCGCAGGAGCAGTGCTGCCTACGCAGAGTTCAGACACAGCCAAAACCGGATACCTAGAGAGGGGCGACTACGCCGTGTGGCAGCACAAAGCCCCAACGCAGCCCTATCCACCAGAGGCGGTGAGGATGTACGCCGTGAGTAACGGCACTCAGAGCTGCAGAGCAGCGGAGGCCGGGATGGTCTCCCCCGAAACCTGCCACCCTCTGCCCTGCTCCACCCAGCCGCCTTACGGGCAGCGCCTCGGGAGCCTGGGAGCCGCCGTGCAGAAAGAGCGGACAGCGGGACAGTACTTCGCTCCTCTCTGGGACAACCCGGGCAGCGACGGGTATTCCTCTCAGGTGTTGGGAACAAATACGTGCGCATCCAGGCCCAGACATGTAGGGATCTCCCATCCTCATCTCCAAGCAAGCTGCCATCAGCCAAACCAAGCCCAGCTCCATCCACATCATCCTAATCAGCACCACCCTCATCTTCATCACCACCAAACCCAGGCCTACAGCACGGAGCAGAACCTCTCCTGCGGGCTGCCCAGCTTTGGGCTGTGCCACGCCGCGGTACTCAGCAGCAGCCTGCAGTCTCTGGAGTGCCTCATCAGTGAGATTCAGCCTCCCTGCATCAAAGAGTGCATGCTGGGCCGCGGGTACGAAGCCATGGGGGGGATGCTTCCGCTGCTGGAACACCAGCAGCAGCACATGCAGCTCCCCGTCTACAGATGAGGCGACGCTCTGGGACGCGCGAGTTTCGAACGTTCGTGAAATACACATGCCTTTTTAGTTTGTGCATGCATTTGTAGAAGGCTGTGCATTAAACACTTTGGAAAACGGGAGTAAATAATAATCAGGAGTCACGATGCAGGTTTACGCTACAGATCCTTTTATTTTTGACTGCTGTTGTTGATTTAAAACACTGAAGCTGAGCACTTGATCGCATTTGGATTTCGTCCGTTAATCGTACATTTTGTATTTGCAGTCGTCGACCTTTTACAAAACGGAAGTGGATCAAAAATAATCAGGGGTATCAATCAAAAAGGATGTAATTGCAAGATCTCTTAAAGAGTTTAGTAACGCAGTTGTGTATTTTTACCTCTCTCGTTCGAGTTGGACCACCGGTAAACTTTTTGTCTGTCCTGACTTTAAGCCAAGTCTAGTCATAACAAAGCATTCTCTATCAACATGAAGCAACTCCTAAAGCTTATATGAGAAGATATTGCTCATGAACACAGAGTTTTGTTATTTAACGTTTAAAATAATTTGTTTCACTTCTCAGCTCAGTTGATCTTGACTGTCAGATGAACACTGTTGCATTCAGGCCAAGCGAGATGCACCCTTTGGGGATCTTTTTTTTTTAGCATTCTTAAAGGTAAATCTGTCGAGTGAACTCCCCCCCCCCCCCCCTAACTCTTGAAGATTGTGTGACTGTTTCTCATAATGAATAGCTGTTTTCGAGAGTAGGCTGCCTGACTCATTTACTGTCTTGTTCTTTGCAGGGCTATATTATCTCTAATGGTTTGAAATGTATGAGTGAGCAGCACTTGATAATGTCTGCAATGGTTCTCTGAGACTATTTATTTCTGTCAACTTGGTGGGTTATGTGGCAAACTGTCTTTATAATTATAAAGTGCAATTATTATATATGGACACATGAGTTATCTCCATAAATTATGTTGATGAAATAACTTTTTGAAATGTATGACCCTAATCAAACGCTTTTTTTTTGTCTCTTCTTAATAAGGATTGTCAAGTAAAATAAATTTTTTTAAAACCCAACAAGTATTATTTTGTGACATTTATACATAGCCTACATTAAATGATAGTTTGGGTTTAGTTTCTTACAGAAGGATGTAGAACTTTACTCCCAAGTTTAATGTACTGCATTTCTCATTTTGTAAATACTTTTTAGTGATGTAAGTTCTTAGCATTTAAAGGAGCTACACTTTTATAAATGACCCATTCTCCATCAGAGAACAGCTATTTGTAAAGTCGTGTTAAATTTCTGACCATTCATGAATATTAAGTAATTTTCCTGCAGGACTGACTGTTGCTTCTAGTAATAGTTTGATAAGCGTTTTTCCCAACAATTTATTCCATCATTCCACATGAAACATGAATAATAATTTGACTTTAAAAATACTGATAAAAAAAGACCTTTAACGTCTCTTTTGAATTACCAGTATTAAATGTGACTGGATGTAGCCCCTTTTACTTCATCTGTCTTCCTAAATAGCACAACACTGCAACACTCATGCAGCTTAGATCATCATGGAAACGAAACATGAAGACACTTTAAGTAGCCTGCTAAAAAGCTAATTATACAGTGTGTATAAATGGGGGCATTAACAGCAAAAACTTCAACACTAACAGATGACCTCATTTTAGAGAAATATCTTTAGTTTAAAGTCGGCAACTGTCGCTGGAGCATTTTTTCAATGAACTGCAGTGCCTATTTTGTTGCATCACAGCTTCGCTTGGAAGTTTTTTTTTCCATTCTGCTGTGCAAGGCTGCTGATAAACCGGACATGTTCCTCTTGCTCAGAGACGATTAGCTCAGGCTCCTGTGGGAGAGGAACCAGAGCCTCTCCGACCTCTGGAACACACTTCAGATAAATAAGAGTGGGCCAAGGAAAAGCATGGCTTGTTAAGAGGATTAGGCTACATGTGGAATACAGATTGTCCTTTAATAAAATTCAGTGTTTTCTTTTTTGCATGCATCATCAAAATATGGATATCTTCTTAAAAACAAAGAGGAAAAAAATAAACATTTCCAGAAACAGATCAGAGGAATAATTTTAAATATGGCATACAGAAATGGGACGACAAACTTGAGGACTAAACAGGTGGATACCACCATCTAGTGCACGACGGTTAAAGTACAATCTCTTTAAAAAAAACATTTCGTTTCCGACACAGATGATTTATCAGAAACGTTTTTATTTCTTTTCAGTGTATTCAATCATATATTATCTATTAGTACTTGCAAATATGACATGATGATTTCATTCAGACACTCTGCCACGCATGATAATTAGAAACAGGTCACACAAGAAAATGAAGGCAACACAAAGGGACACTGCAAAAAAGATTCACATCATCTTCACTGGAAGGATGTTTCACACAAAAATATAAAATGGGAAACATCACTGGTTAAAAATAAAAAAAGCAAAATGAAAAATATTCAACCCTCACTCTGTCAAAACAAAGTGTTGGTCAGCGGAAGGGGTCAGAAAATAAAGGTTTACACCTGCAAAGATGAAAGGAATGTTTCTTTGATGAGTGAGTTTCTTTGGTGACGTTAAAAGAGATGAAAGGCACACAGTGATCTCATAAATAAAGCAGCAAAAACCAACTGTTACAAAGTCCTGCCTATAGGATAATATAAAGTTAACTTTAGTAATCCTTCAAAAAAGCATTTTTAACTTTGTCTTTCAATTTAAGGAATGGGCATATCCATAACACCAATTATACATAAAATACATTAAGCAAGGTAAAATCAGAGTAATAAACAGAACAAAAAAAAAAGATGCAAAACACCCCTTTTTAAGAACCTTTGAAAACTGGACTCGAGTTACACCCTGAAGGAGTCGAGTCCAGTTTTCTGCGGATGAAGCTGGGCTTGAGCTCCTGAACCTCAAGCCCAGCTTCATCCGCAGACATCAAACTGTGTAGTCCAGTTCTGCGTTTAGGTTCGAGTACATCTCGTAGATGGCATCCACAGTGGGTGTGTAATTTACCAGGAAGAGACGCACGTTTGCCAGACAGTCCTCGTCTTTTACTTCTTGTCCCTTTGACAGGGCCTTGAGGAAGTTTGATCTGTAGGGAGCTGCAATTAGTGCTGCCTGAAGGACACACACAGAGAGAAACCGAGAGGAAAAGTGAAACCACTAGTTACTGTAATGCTGTCAGCTCAAGAGTCGCATGATAGTCTGCATAGAATCGCCAAGGAAACAAAAAGAGAAATTAATTTTTCTAACCTAACGCAACTTCACAGTATAAAATAAAATAATGAAAAGTCCTTTGCACACAACATGTCCAGTGTTCAGCTTTCTCTGCAGCTTGGAATCTTAAAAATCGTATCTTTTTGTGATGGGCGAATGATTCATACAAAGCACCAGCAGGTTTTGGTGTGGAAGCTACTGCTGAGGGAAGAAGAAGTTAAATGCTTTCTTAGCATTAGTTGGAGCTTTCCCGACCCCACTAAGGGACAAGGGCATACAGAAAATGGATGGATGGATAGTTGGAGCTTAAAATTTAATCAGACGAAACAAATGTGTACACAAACAAAAGGTAGAAACTACTGACATGTCGAGACATTCCTGCTGTTCGGTCAGGCTTCCTGAGAGCGAGGAAGTGTGAGACTTTCAACAGATACTAGGAAGGCTAAACGGAGTACAGAAAAGGTCAAGTCCTTTTGGGCCTTCAATATGGAGATGAAATGTTGGCAGTCATTTGGAAACCTCAGCGTTTAGGAAAACATCCAATTCTTATTGGAATACACGCGCGCACACACGTTTGCGCAGCTATCTTCGTGGGGACTTTCCATTGACTTCCATTCATTTCTACAGCCTAAACCTTACCTTTACCCTTTTCCTAACCCTAACCATCACATCCCTAACCCTAACCAAAACTCAATTCACACCTTAGTCCTAACTCTGACCCCTGACCCTAAAACAGGGTTTCCCCTTGTGGGGACCAGGTTTTGGTCCCCACAAGGAGCAATTGGTCCCCACAATGTAGTATATGTCAGGAAAATCGTCCCCACAAGGTATTATAAACAAACGCACGCACGCACACACACACACGCACGCACGCACGCACGCACGCACGCACTGCTGTTTCAGGGATGGCAAACCAAAGGTTTCTGAATCAGTGAGAGACAATTATGTTGAAATGTTTCAGGTAAATATGACGCCAACTTGTGGTCAAACTTCAGTATTGTACCTGGGAGGAATAGTTAAGGGCTCCGGAAACTCCCACAAGGTTTAGATTGTACCCTGTTTCTAAGTACTGCTGGTTAAACAACCCCACTCTGAGTTCATACATGGTCCGACACTTTGCCAATAATGGAGCTTCTTTTGGGAAGCCTACCTGATTTTTTTTTTTCAATCAAGCGAAACGATATTTCAAATCACCTTGTCCTTATCATCGCACCTCTAGAGACTGATGCTAAGTTGAGTCATCTGTTTAGAGAATTGCATCATCAATCGAAGCTGCTGAAGACCGTCCACAAGAACCGCTACTCTGTTACACACATGGTGTGTCATTACCTCTGTTCTGTCCTCAATATTTAATGACCGCCCACTCACACCAAAAGGTGTAGAAAAATGTTTTTGCTTGTCCCGGTCTCATTGAGGTGACCTGTGAAATATTGTTCCTTTGCTCTTTTGAAAGATATGACAGAAGAAAGGCCTTCACTAAACACACAAAGAAACCAGCATTTTATCCTAATTATCAAAGTAACTAGGATTTGATGAACATATAGATTAGAACCAACATACTGAAGGTGATATTCTGGATGCAAGAGATTATTGTGAAACAGTAACATAATAACAAAACATTTCAGTTTTCAAATGAGACATTTTTTCCACATTGACCTTCTACTTACACTAAAAACCTTTTGAACAATCCAGCCGTGGTATTTCTTCAGAGCGTGCTCATAGGCTTTGGTGATATTGACCTGAATGAGGTTAGGGTTGTTCTCGTCTCTGTCTCCATCTGCCAAACTTTGCAACAAAACCTGTATGAAACGGAGACCCCTGCAGGAGGGAGCAGAAAGCACACCCATCTTTTGCTACATAATATAAGGGAGCTTAAAGTACAACGTAAACAGTATGTATTTATGTCTCTTTAGTCATGTTAAAGCCATGAACGTCAGTGCGTTATGTTGAATGTTTGTCTTAAATCAACACTAAATAGTGCTCAAGTGTTATAAAAGTTTAATTTGTTTTACAAACAAAAATCTGAAAAGTGTGACCTGCATTTATCTTCATCACCTCTGAGTCAGCCCTTACTGCCACTTAGGTTCGGTGTTCTGCTGGATGGTGAACTTTTACTTTTTACCCAAGTCTGAAGACTTTTGCAGCCTCTAGCCATTTTTCATTTGACTTTACTTTATCGACTTTGCTACATGTTTCTGTCGTCTTAGTGAATTCCTTTACGCTCATCTGAGGGTCATCAAGGAACAACTGACAACAGGTCGCACTGAGGAAATTACTCTGAGTTTGTTATGCAACCAAAGTACATTTGTACTAGTAAAGTAACCAAAAAAAGGGGGTCTCACACACAGCCAAGAATCTTTCCTCATCCGTTGTTAATTTATCAACTATATTCATTATTGAAGGCAATACATTTATCTTTGGATCCAAAAGAAATCTTAATTTCAATCTCATAGTTGAAGTAAACATCCCACTCTTTAGGCAATGCATCTGAACATCTGTGTGGCCAGGCAGACACAACCCACGTAGTATCCTGATTCTTTAACCGGGTGACACATTCTGCGCACTCTTTTCCTGCTAAAGTGAAGCATCCCCACAACATGATACATCTTGATAACTTTTTATGGCAGGCATGGTACCTTCGTGCTTATCTGCAGTATTAGTTTTATGATACATGTACGCTTTCACATGCAGGTGCAAAAGTTCAGAAATAACATTGTGTAAAATTTGCTTTATCTCCCATGTGGTCTGGAGAAATGTGCAAACTGAACTTCTTACGACTTTTGCTGGATTTGTAGAGTGGACGACTAATAGTTTTCCCAGTAAAACAGCAATTTGTTTCACAGTATTTTACTTTGGAGTGTCTGATTGAAGGGCCTTGTATACAAAGGGCCTGCCTGCCACACTTCTGAGATTTTTCTAAGCAAAAACTGTTCCTATGAAATCCAAATAAAGTCCATCAATGTTTGGAAAATTTCAAGGGGAATAAAAACTTTTACTTCATGGCAGAAGAGAGAAAGCAGCTCACCTCTTGAGCCACATCAGAGCCAACGTTGCTCCGACTTTAGGCCATTGTCCTTTGTGGGTTTCTCTCTCTGCTTCCACAATATCCTGCAAGGTAACGTACTTTGCAGGATCCTGATCATAAACTGCTCGAATTTTCTAAGGAGAAGAGAAAAAGCACATTTGGTTCAAGTTTGCATGAAAGGAAATGCTCCATTAACCCCCATCTGGCGATTTAAATGTAAAGCAGTAGTTATGAAAATACATAGAAGAGCTGAGAGTGTGCCTGTACAGCTCACCGTTATATTCCCATTAATGTCAGATTTGATGATTGAAAACACTTTTGATCCCAAGCAGTCTGCAAGAGAAACGGACATTTGAGAGCGCAGCAATGAAATATGAATGACTTCACGGCGCATGTGCCCAGCTGAGAGGGCAGAGTGAACGCGAATGGGAGGTCAGGGGGAGAGATGGAGGAAAAAAAAAAAACCCTGAATGGATAGTTTCAGTAAAGTCACAATGGGGTCAATGTTCGCTCTGTTCAGCGTTCAGTTTCTCTTTATATAAACCCACCGCTACAGATCCAACTTCCTCCACATGACATTACTGCTGTTTCAGTTGCGTAAAATTGAAATATCTCCTCGTAAAAAGCGATCGCACCGAGATAAAAGTCAAATGTTAAGTCATTGAAATAACCTATGGGAAACTTGATCAGCGCGGCGTTGGAATAAAAGTCACCTGCTGATCAGGTGGAACTTTACTCACCGAAAAACGGAGGCAGGGTCGACACATTGTCCAAGAACGTCTTGGTGTCAACAGACTTGTCTGCAGGAAGTTCTGCAAATTGATTGTCCAATAAAAGAGACATCGTGCCGTGTTGTGACAGCGGCGGTAGAGCAACAGCGGCTCTCTACTGGGGGAAAAAACACAAAACGACGAGAGCGGAAAAACCCGGAACTGTATTCTTGTCAGATGGGTGTGGAAGAGCTTCCAGCCCACATCATCATCATCCGCCCCTTTTCTTCTTCTCCAACAGGTGGCAGATAACGCAGGGGAGCGAGAAAAAAAACAAAAAAAAAAACAACCGCGACACACGAATAAAGACAACGAGGAAGTTGAGGTTAGTTATAGTTTATTATTCGCTAGACGGAGTTTTCAAGGTTCAAACTTACAGGGAATTAAATAGGAGGTTTGACGTCAGAGTGGAACGACTAAATAGGCTCAAAATGCAAAAAACATTAAAAAAATAAAAAAAAACAATTTATGGCACAATTCCTCTTTCGTTTTTTAAAAGTTGATTCTAAAACAGATTTTATTTAACTGTATAATTTATCAAAACTAACACTTTCTTTGAAATGTGACTTCAGTGGTTTAACCGCCCTCGTCTTGAAATAATTTAACTTCCCATTGTCAATCGATATTGGCTTGAAAAGAAGGTTAGTTATGGAATCAGTAAAACCTTTCATATGCGACTCTTCCTTCATCCCATAGTACAGCATTTTTTCATTCAGAGTAAAAAAAAAAAAATTGATGCAATTTCACACAAAAAATACTGTGATTTTAAAGATAATAGATTTTTTTTCTGGTAATGTCAACTTAGAAAAATATATATTTTTAGAAGATTGTTTTAAAGTTCCCATTTTATATGGATTACATGACTAGGTCTCAAGTTTCTTAAATATCTTTGCATGAAAATGTGAAACAATTTTTACATTTATGGTTCCCTACACATCTAAAATGTGTTTCAGTTTCAATAATCGTCCTTTAACTATTTTTGAATCACAGCTACTAGAGTAAAAATAGCTAAAAACGAGCCAGTATTTTTAATGCCTGAACCTGTGGGGTCAACCTCGGTGGAGGAAAGTAGTACCACGTTTCTGACTAGCTTAATATTTTCACTCTTGGCATCAGATGTCAGTCACCAGTTTAAACATTTTTTTTCTTAAACTATAACAGATTGAAAATCTCCGACACAAAATAAGATACGAAACAACCAGTTCCCTAAAAAGCTTCAAATATTTTATAAATGTCGTATTTATTCAGTTGTCAAAATTAAATGTTTTCTTCTTCCTTTTTTTTACTCTGCAGATAGTTGGAAAAATCATTTGCAATTTAAAAGCACAGCTGTTGCCGTGCGAATGCACAAAACACAACTAACCTGGCCAGACTGCAGGTTTAGGATCTTAGAGTTGGAGGATAAATGTCGAGGAGAGTATATTAGAAACAAACCTAAAGTGATCCTCTCTAATGCTTGCTTCGTTACACATCAAGTCTTCATAAAAAAAAAACAAAAAAAAAAAAACAGCTGGGCTAAAATAAATTAGCTTAATAAATGCAACATCAGTGACATTTTTAATACACTGAGGGGATTGTGGCAGATGTTTTATCAGTCCCACATAATTACCCAATATGCATTTTAAAATGATCATACTTCAAATATTCCAACACTCGTTTGCAGTCCAACATTCACAAAACCCGAAAGTTATTCAAACCTAGTAAATGGTTCATTTTAAATAAAGCAAATTTAAAGTAATAGTGGTCTCATTTACGTAAGGTGAAAACATCCTAGCACTTTTCCTAATGCGTGACACAGTCTGCAGCGTCTTCTACGTTAAAAGTGAACTACAGAAGATTATTTCTCATAATGCAATCGTCGACTTGGAACAGAAAGTCTCCTGGAAACACAGTGAACACGTTTTATGTTTATGAAGTCTAATTAAACCTGAGTAACATGAAAAGTACTGCAGTTCATTTCCACAACTGGGTCAAACTCGTCTGGCCGCCTATGATTTACAACAGGTACACAGAGGTTACGGTTATTTTATTGTGGGCTGGAAGCCATGTAGCAGTACGCATTTGACCACAGGAAGCGTGTAAAACACCCGATTACAGCACCACAGCAAATACACTGAGATCACAAGTTATCTTTGACTAACTGCTAGCTGGGACGCCCCAAACAGCAGGACCAATGTTAGCTGTGTTAAACAAAAAGCTTATGAAAATAAACACTGATATTTGTTTAGAGGTATGACATACATTTTTTTGTCTTTTTAAATAGAATAGCATTTGGATTAATCTGATAAAGAATTGCATGGATACATACATCTTACATATTTGCATAATGCTATTAGAATTGATTCAAAGTGGTTTTCACACATCCCGTCGTGGAGGGCGCATTTGAGAGCAACTTCGCCCCCTCACCAACAGTCTCACACACACATGCACACACACGCACACAGCATCATAATTATGGCTCTAACATTATAACTCCGATAACTACTGATACTTTACCTAAAGAAGAGATCTTCAACCAGCTGAGAGAGAGAGAAGCATAAATCTCCTGCTGGATGGAATGAAAGTGTGCTGGTCTGAAACATAGTCTAATACACCGAAGGCGTTTTGTGTCTTCGTCACAGTTGGCTTTCTAAACAAGTGTACACTTTTAAGCAAGCAACATCACAAAGATCTGAGATTACAATACAGCCACAGTTTCCTAAAACAACAGTTATAAGAAAAATAAATCATCGTCACTGGAGTAAACTGGGGAGGGTTTATCGGTCGTGATCCTTGCTGGTCTGAATCTTTTGAACCATGCCAAAAAGCAGACGTCAAGAACCACAACAGATGTCAAATACAGTACTGAGGAGAAAGAGAAAAAACACAAAGAAACTCTTTAGAGCTGCTTGTTGTTCTGGTTCGGTTCCATAAGCGCACAACGTTGCACTTTCGGAAACCAGAGGGATTTAGCTCTGCGAGGTAAGGATGTGTCTTTTCATAAATGCACTGCACAAAGACAAAAGTTATGTTTTGATGACTTTATGATTCTGAATCCTTTGGTAAGACATTCCCACCCCAAGGAATGTGTGTGAATGCTTAGACTCATTACCGTTGAGGAAACAGAAATATAACACTGATTAAAAAGAAAGCCTAGCACTGCAACAGATGGATTGCGCATCGAGTGCTTGAGGAGTGTCTTTGGGTTTAGGTTAGTTGTTGTTTTCTTTGGTTGTGACTGTAACAAGTTGCTTGGCAGCTTTGGCAATGTCATAGGCACACTGGATGACCTGCTGAGTGACGAGCTGGATGTCCGATGGGCAGGGATTGTGCTCTGCCGCCTTCTGGCACTCTCCGTGAAGTCGGCTCGCGCTCGAAGTCAGCAGATACAGAGAATTTCGCACAGTCTCCGAGGACGGCCTCTGTCGAGAGGACAAGGCGAGAAGATGAATAAAAATGCTCCTGAAGCAAAAGGGGGGATATTTAAGACCCGTCAACAAATCTGCCGATTGTTCAAGAAGTGAATACCTTGGGAAATAGGGCGGCCATCTCTGTCACGGCCAAACGGATCTTCTCAGAACACGGCAGAAAGCTGGAAGAGGGAGAATGCTGAATAAACAGGTTCTAAATGCTATTCTGAGTACAGAGATATTTAAATAAATGTAGCCTTTTTAGGATGGTTCTAGAAGTAAAGCCATTTTTCCTCCTCATGTTTGTCAATGTGATTTTAAAGACCTCGTTTCTTTCTTTACAGCATCTCACTAAAGAGACTTCTCATACGGCATTAAGAGAAATTAGAAAATCACGCCCCTATAGATGAAATATAGTAGGAAAGATCTCTAAACAACGTGGTTCACTTGTGTATCTATAATTATTGTAATATCAGTTATTGGAATCAAACAGTTCCCACGTATTTACAGAAGGCTACATGACGAATCTGAGCAAACAGCTAAGATAAAGGAAAAGGTTTAGACTGAAAACAAGAGCAGACATCGAGTCTGCAGACAACAGGCAAGAAAAAATATGAAAATGAGTGATTGCTTTCCATCAGCTGCAAGAACAGCCAGAGCCAGTTGAGGCACATCCAACTGGCTGCCAGACTCCAAACCAGTAATTCCAGGTCGTTAGCATGTGTCTGGTTTCTTTCAACATGTGACCGTGTTTAGCTTACAACTCGGCATATATCAGTTAACAGGCTAGTTGTGAAACAAGTGGCATACAAATCCCATAGCACGGCTTCTAAAAGGCACTGAAGCTGAGAAACCTTCAGCTTGAGCAAATCTAAAATGTAGCCGACTCCTTAAAGTCAGGTAGAAATGTATCATTCAACGGGTTTAATTCATTTTAAATCACGGCATCACATCATTTTGCTGTACCTTTCATGCTTGGTCTCCTGTGCAGCTCTCAGGAGTTCCTGGATGTTCTTGGTGATCTGCTCCGTCTTACAGATAACGTCCTCGGTGCACGGCAGGGTGGCGTCTTCTTCACCTTCCACCCCGGTTCCACTGAGTCAGGAGCTGCTACCGGGCTGCTGCAAACGCAAAAACACAAACACTGAATTCCTCCCAACGGTAGAGTTTAAAGTGAAATTAGAACCAAGTCTTGGAAGAAGATTTTATATTTATATTGACTTGGTGCAAGGTAAAATTTAAGGATTACTCTTGTGGTTGAATTTAGCACATGGTCTGAACATTTTAGTTGTTATGTCCTAAAAGGGAGCCCTCCGTCATTTAAAAACAACTCACTACTTGTCACCGAACATTTTTTAGTAGTATTTGTCTTTAAAGTATCTCTAAATTTTCCAATCTCAAGGACCCACATCTAATTCTTAGTCAAATCAAGTCAGCAGGTTTGGAAAAAACAAACTTCTTTTTTTTCTGCTTCATATTCTACGCCTTTTGTTTTGAATAACATTGATAACAATGATTAGTAATATTTTCCCACTTGGCTGCTCACCTAAGATATATAGTATATTTGCATAGTTCACAAATAGTCACGGTTAAGGTCCGAATATTTAAAGATTAATAAAAAAAAAAGGCCAGGTTGACTGATCTAGAGATCAAAGTTTGAGAAGCACTGCTCTAAATATACATAAAAAAAATTGTTTCACTTCACAGTCAGCAGCACTTTGCACAAACAAGACCCCAGTGAACATACAATGTTCCTACTTACCCAGCCTCCTCTAGTTCAGAGTGGTTTGGAGTAGTGTCATAGTCGCTCTCCAACATCGTACCGTGTCCTCCAAGACTACAGCCCTATAATGACACCAATGTATTACTATCAGTCAAACACAGAGTGACTGATGATTACAACACTCGGTACAATTAGGAAAATTTACTTCATGCATTTCAAAAATCAATGTTTCATTCTAAAGCAAATGTAGAAAAGGAGGAGAAAAAAAACATCAAGTGATTGTGTTTTTAGACATTCACAGCACAGCTGATGCAATTAGTAGATGTAATAAAATACGAATGTATTAAGTGTTCTGTAATCAGCGTACAATGCCAAAAGTACTTTGTGTGAAGTTATCTCATGTTTTCATAGAGATGCACCAAGGAATCAACCGGAGATGGAACAGACTGACTTTAGGCTTGATCGACTGGTCGAAATCTCAAAAATCGTCTCTTTTTCAGGTCACTGAATGCACCGTGCTACCAGGTCATGCTGACAACCACAATCTTCAGCGTAGACATCGTTACTGAAAGAACATTTAACTTTAGCCATTTTCAGTATCAGTGATTTGTCTGAAACATAGAGGAACCAAAGAAATCATTTTAAAGGAAACTAAGTTAATCTGGATTTCTTCCGTTCCTTCATTATACAAGACAGCGAGGAAGAGAAGGACCTTTTACGCAGATAGCAGAAAGGTCCTCCATCTGTAAAAGAATGGACTGGATTTGAAAATGTTGGCAGCCTTTTGGAAATCTCAGCATTATGCATCTACATTTTCTAAGAATACACATAGAGTGGCTTCTTCGAAGTGCTAATGGCACTAATGGCGAATATAACGTATAAAGACAGTTTAACATGCATTGAATTTCAATGCATGTCTGTTTAAAATTGCATTTTGCTGCCTGTGAGTAGTCAAACATCAGGAAGCCCAAACAAAAGAAAAGCTTAAATAATTTAAAATTAACTCAAAATTGGTCTCAGTAGGTGAAAACTATGCAAAACCTGAGATCAAAAAATAACTTGAAAACTCATATCAGTGCATCTCTAATCTTGATCACTGCAGCAGTGTGATCATTCAGACAGCATCTGTGCAACATTTCATGAATTTAATGTTTACTTTCAAACCTGCCGGGTTTGTTGAAGTGACTGGACCGTAGCAGAGGTACTGAGGTACATGCATGCAGCCAATACTCAGAAAAAGCAGTTCAAAGACAAGGTCTGGAGAGAAAAGACTGTGGGGTTAAGCAAGAGGACAGTTTTCAGCGTCCCTGGAGGCTCCAACTGAGCCAAGGGGACTTTTGGTACTCAACCCTGCGAGATCTCTCATCCCACGACCAGGACAGGGGAGAGGGGAAGGTAGGGAGGGAGGAGGCAGCTGTCCCCAAAGGGCCCCTCCCAATCTAGAGAAGGGGTCAAACCAAGTTGAGCAACACCATTGAGATGCAGTAAATGACTGAATGAATAAATGAAAATCCAAAACCAGCCCCAAGCCAAGCACCGTCACTTTTAACGATCAGGAGCAGGAGCAGGAGCGCCGCTGCTCGTGTGCTTACGTTGGTGGGAAATGGCTGCAAAACGACTCCGTCATCATGGCGAGCTGTGTCCGCTCGGTGGGAGAAATGTTTCGGAGCGGAGCCCGTTTCATACATCGACATGGCGCGACCTCCGCGGGGTGGATGTCGACTGAAGGGCCCCTGGGGATGTTGCTGTCCGCCGGGGGTTTGCCATCTCAGCGTTGTGTTTTCAGTCTGCAGGGAGCTCAGCTGGGGGGCAACAAAGAGACGTGTAATTTAATCTTGGCTGGAGGTCGCTTTCCCCACAATAGGTCTGTAATCAACAGATAAGCCTCAAGGTTAAAGGAAATTCTTTGTTGCAATGCTATATCGCACAAAAGGAGAGCTCTCCTTGACAAATGAAATGCCAATAAAGCACGTTGATAAAAAACTCTCGTGAGAATACCCACCAGAAGCGGCTTCCCTTATTTATGAGGGAAAAACAATGATGGTGAGAAACGTGGCTTTTACAAGCTTACTGAGCAAAAATCCTCAACATGCAACTTTTCAACAGAGTGCAAATAAAGAACACCAGAGAGGACATTATTAGGTTAACCAAAGAAGACAGTTTGCAACATTCAAAAAGTAAGTAAAAAAAAAAAAAAACGTTTTAAAGAAATTAACTGAAGATTGCATTAGAAGCATCCCGGTCATGTAGAGTTCAACACAACAGCAGACAATAAAGGCTGTGTTTTCAAGTCTGGGGCTTTAGTTTAGTAAACATTTTGACTGTGAAATATTCCAAATCTGAATATAAAAGTTAGCAGCACTGTACAGTACCTGGAGATAAGAAAAAAAAAAAACTTTGTCAGGAGAGAAACAGTTGTAAAGTAAACAACCCAGCAGCAGGAGGCAGTCAGTTCTCTGTTAGCTCTAGTAGAAACACAGTGAGGCGTCCAGATAACGGGTTGATATGAGATTAAATGAAGTGCTAAATGTGTGCAAAGAGGGCACTGTTTTGTTTTCCACATACAACCTAGAATAATTTCTAACTGTCCACATTTACTCAAAGTGTTTACATTCCAGGAAAGTAAAGCAAAATAAGGGGATCTATTAAATGAGCTCTGTGTTTCTGATAACCGTCCATAAAAGAGAGTCGATGTAATGTAAATAAAAGGTGCTTTTAGAGTTACTCCATCATGCTATGGGGACAGCAAGAAGAAAATCTAGCCCAATTCGTAAAGAAGTAGCCTTAAAACTGGTATAAAAGGTCAACTAAGCTATGTTTCTTACACAGGATGCATTAGAAGTAGAGCCTTGGAATGATGTTCTAAAATTTGTGTTTTAAGTCAGAAAACCAGAGGGATTAGCCAACTCGTATGAAGCAGTAAAACAAGTGGTACAAGAGAATCACAATGTATTTCTATCCATCCTATGCACTGAAACAGTAAACAAGCATGCTAACAAATACAGAATCAACTGTAAACTGCTGTCACACCATTTCCCCATCTTGCCAAGACTTCACTAAATGTGAGGAAATTAAGGTAATTTTTTTACGAATCAAACATTATGGCCGTTTTAGTCTTTAGAGTATGCTGTGTTTTAACAGCCTCTTTAGTATGACGAGGAAGTTTCTTCCAATATGAGAATTGAAAGGATGCGAGTTGTGTGTTTAGTAGACAAAAGGATCTTTGTTTCCTTCTGAATAACCCAGATCATGTTTCTAAAAAGAGACCATGCTATTGATCTGAATCTGCTGCCCTCAAGTGTGACCAGAAATGTTAACGGAAGAGGATTTTCTGAAACATCAGTAACGATGTCTACAACAAGTATGTCTGACATGTAAAAATATTGATGCAAGAAGAGACAAATGTGTAACTGTAGTAAGAAATAAAGTGGTTGTGGGTGGTATTTGGCAGATGCTTTCTGGAGGTGAAAGCGATCTAATCTCAGTTCATAATTCTACTTAGTAGTGCCAACCTGTTGCAGCAGAACAAGCTACATTTTCTGTTCCTTTCTGAAATATTCTACTAAACATGTTCAGCTAGAATGGTGATTTTTAGAGGTATGCTTGCACTGGTAACCATTCCAGTGAGAGCTGCTTACAGTCATGGCCAAAAGTTTTGAGAATGATTCAAATGTTAATTTTTACAAAGTCTACTACTTCAGTTTTTATAATGGCAATTTGCATATACTCCAGAATGTTATAAAGAGTGATCAGCTTAACAGCAATTAATTGCAAAGTCAATATTTGTCCTAGAAAATGAACTTTATCCCCCAAAACACATTTCAACTTCATTTCAGTCCTGCCTTAAAAGGACCAGCTAACATCGTTTCACTGATTGCTCCATTAACACAGGTGTGGGTGTTAATGAGAACAGGGCTGGAGATCAATCTGTCATGATTAAGAAAGAATGACACCACTAAACACTTTTAAAAGAGGCTGGTGCTTGGCATCATTGTTTCATTTCTGTGAACCATGGTTATCTCTAAAGAAACATGTGCAGTCATCATTGCACTGCACAAAAATGGCCTAACAGGGAAAAGTATCGCAGCTAGAAAGATTGGACCTCAGTCAACAATCCATCGCATCATCAAGAACTTCAAGGAGAGAGGCTCCATTGTTGCCAAAAAGTCTCAAGGGCGCCCAAGAAAGACCAGCAAGCGCCAGGATCATCTCTTAAAAGTGTTTCAGCTGCAGGATCCATGGCCTGGAAACTTCCCAGATCTTAATCCCATTGAAAACTTGTGGTCAATCATCAAGAAACAGGTGGACAAGCAAAACCTAGGAATTCTGACAAAATGCAATCATTGATTGTGCAAGAATGGACTGCCAGTAGTCAGGATTTTGTCCAGATGTTGATTGAGAGCATGCCAGGGAGAATTGCAGAGGTCCTGAAGAAGAGGGGTCAACACTGCAAATATTGACTTGCTGCATTAACTCATTCTGTCAATAAAAGCTTTTGTTGCTCATAATATGATTGCAATTGTATTTCTGTATGTGATGAAAACATCTGACATACACACATGAAAACCAGAGGGCAGCAGATCATGTGAAAATATAATATTCGTGTCATTCTCAAAACTTTTGGCCATGACTGTACATTTGGAAGAGGTTTATTGAGCTCTGTAAATTAACCAAGGACAGGCATAATAAACTAAAGGCCCAAAATATTCCAAAACTGTCTCGAATGTAGTCTAGAAACATTAAGAAAAAAAAAAAAAAAAAAAAACACCAATGTAAACCATGTCTTTAATTGATAATCGAAGGGAATATAGTAGTCTGATGGAAGATGATGAAATACTAAGAATTTATTTAATGCAAATTTATGTAACGTGAGGAAGATAAGACTTTAGCAGCATCAGCTCATAAAATCCACCCAACCATGAGTAGCTGAGACTCCGACTCCTCAACACACTGTTACATAAATTTCATCTGCCTGTTTGCACATTTGCAGATGAAATGGGTGACAGCAACAGCACATTACCATTAGGCTGGCAACATGCTAAAACTAACGCAGCAATCAACCAAATCAATAGGCCTCAAAGAGGATAGAAATTCAATTTGTTAGGTGCAATAATCCATAACTACACTTGCACTGAAATATTAATATACCATCATTTAATTAATGTCCACAAAGAGATTAATACTGCAGAACAGTTCATTTTATTCATACTTTCACAAAATAATTAAGCGCATACGACATAATCCATAATTTAACTAACCTTGCTCTGCATCATCTGCAGTTCTTTACTAAGATGACAGTTGACTTTGAGAAGCTGTTGTATTTTGGCCTCTGACGCAGTCAGGGCACTCTTCACCTCCATGAACTCCTGCACTGTGATTGGTCCATCAGACAGATCAGAAGACTCTGAGCTCTAATGCAAAAGAAAAAGAAAATGGAAAAGATGCTATCAATTTTAAATGTCAAGAAAAGTACTGATGTTCAGTGTGAGACTGGTTTCTTAAAAAAAAAAAAAAAAAATGAACCTTTGCCCTTCCATGGTTACAGTTATCCCCACATGTGGCCTCTTGTACTGGATCTTCATCAGATGCCACACTGTCATAATCTGGTTGATCGTTGTCTTGGCTCTCACTGTTGTGGCGACTGTTTATTCCCTGAAGGATCAGCTCAACGTTATCTGATGGCAGAAAGAAAAGTCAGTGATGAAGCAGGAGAGAAGCTACAAAGAGATCAAGATACCAAACAGAGCATATTTAAATTCTTCTTCTGAAAGTGCAACTGAAAATGACAAGGTAAAAAAAAAAAAAAAAACATAGTCCCGGGGGTGGTTTGGCATTTCTTGATTAAGCATCAGTTTAACACCTTTTATGTGTGACTCATACCACACTACTCCTACTTGGTTCAAACTATAGAACTGGTGCTTTATTGGAAACGTAAACACACAACCCCACAAACTACCTGGAAAAAGAGCTCGGAAATATATGACCAATGCGAGTACGGATCTGGAAAAACAAAAATCTCCTTCATGTACCTTTTGGACTATCGCAGGAATTACCCCACTGTCGTCGTTTAGCATCTGCTAGAATATCAATAACCAAGGTGGCAAATTCATGGGCGCTAAACCTCGCCAATTTCTGACGACCCTACAAACACAAAAGCAGAAAGAAAAACCTTCAGATGTCAGCTACTTGCACAAGAGCGTTAGGTTTCAACATGAAGAAAACTTGCCTGATTTCTGGTGGATGAATATTCAGGGTTGACGGGCAAAAAAGGAACAACTGTAGTGTCTGTGACAAGAGTGCTGTGATTCTGAGTGGCCAGCCAGACTGAAACATGAGGGTATTTTGCATGTAACATTAGATGGGAATGTAAATACAGAAGTACAGAGAGAAAAAAAACAAGTCTGCATATAAAACATAGCTTTATTTTAAGAAGTTCAGGAATCCAACCTGCATCAGTTTCTCTTCTATCCACTTCGTCATAAACATCCATGGCGAGTTCCTCAAATTGATGGTTACTTAACTAAAACAGAAGCTGAATTAGTCACTTATTTTTAGCCATTTGTACAGACATTTACCATAACTGAAGACATTTACCGACTGGAGCTTCTTCTTTGCTGCCTTAGCAAAATCTGACAAATCGAGACTGCTTTGGACAAAAGAATTCAAAAGAATTACTTTACCAGGTGGGAAAAAAAACTTCCAAAAATATTCCACTACATAAAGAAACATGAAATAAACACTTACTTGTTTCTATTCCATCCAATGTAGCACAGAGTAAAATACACGGTAAATACCGACTAAATATTTCTTCAGGTTCAGAATAAAAGATCAATTCAATAACCAAATATTATAAACTAAGACGGATGTTATAAAGATTTTAAGTCTTTAATATCTTCCTTTCAATAATCTGATTAAAAAAATATACCTGTCAGCCATTTGTGGAATGATGAAGTGCTGCCCATTTCTATGATCTAGAACAAATGAGTCAAAAAAAGTGATTTACAAGGAATTTATACAACAACAGAGTCTGAACTGTATTTTAGGTTGAACAAAAGCTTCGCTTCTCTGGCTTCCTGTTAAATTTTAACAGGAAGCCAGAGTCTATTCATTGACTTTGAATACACTCACCAGGTCTTCTGCCACACAGGTAAAATGTTAACCGGTCAGTGAGTTCATACTGTATCTCCACCAGCCTCTCTGCCAGCTCCTGGTGCCCAGCTTGTCTGCAGGTACAACACATGAAAAGAAAGTTTTACCACATCTGCTGATAAAAATGGCAAATCTAACATGAATAGTGTTAGACATTAAAAATATTGTTACTATAATTTTATCACAACGTAAAAACTTTGGTGCCTTAATTCTTTAAATGATTGACATCTTGTCTATATAATATTGATGTTTCCATTTTTATAAAAAAAAAAAAAAAACTAAAACATTTTTCCAGAAGTAATACTATATAGTATATGATATGTACTAAATATTTCTTATAGATATCTTTACTTTCTTTGTCTTCATATCATTGTTAAACTGGTTTATCAGAGCATTGCATTCCGTCAACAGCTTAGACTGTTGGAGTCTGTCGTCATTGTTCATTGTAGAAAAAGCATGAGTCATGTCAAT
The DNA here is from genome assembly GCA_033032245.1 of Poecilia picta. Lineage (NCBI taxonomy): Eukaryota > Metazoa > Chordata > Actinopteri > Cyprinodontiformes > Poeciliidae > Poecilia > Poecilia picta. The sequence continues at coordinate 14,403,594 of CM065364.1, read as the reverse complement.
TATAGATTACATTTCTCAAATTTCTTGCTTCACTAACTTCAACCCTTTTCCCACCACAAGTATTTCTCACCAACTTCTGCACAAAATAAAACACTGATCCATAACCGCAACATATTAAGAGTGGGAATGATGCTAATTTTACTTAAATCACTTAAGGAAAGGCAGATTTGCACCAAATTAAATTTTCTATTGCAATTTATTGATTTATGTGCCAGCTTGAAATGTTTTGTAGCAAAAGTGGGAACCTCATAGGGTGTGTAACATTTCCTGTAACACATTGACAAAGTGATGCTTGCAAATGCACAGTTAGGTAACTTCTAGAATAGCGATCACTGTTAGCAGCTTTCTTTTTTTGTACACCAAACCTCACCACAAAGCTCTGGGTACAGAAATAGCTTTTGTGCTTTTCAGCTCTGACATAAATTTACACTTCTTTGTTTAAAAACAGAATGTTACTACATGTGGCATGTTTAAAACTATATGGTTCCACGCAACTAACATCAAATTGCTCCGTACCACAATGTAGTTCCAAAATAAGCTTTATCAGACTTAAGTTTACCTTGCGTTATCAATCGGCGTCTTCCCACTGGAGTCCAGAGCTCCGGGATCGGCTCCATAAACCGCCAGGAGCTCAGCTTGTAGAGTCTGACCTGCCTTCGCTGCTATATGTAGTGGGGTGTTACCTTTCTCCTAAAGTCAAAATAAAGCAAATTTTGCACTTTGGAATTGACGTGAAAACACAATTTGGGCAATGCTTTTACTTTGAGCACATTTTTCAAGACTTACTGGGTGGAAGAAGTTGGCTTGCGCTCCTAGAGATAGAAGTCTGAGGCAGGTCTCCAGGTTCCCGGTCCGAACACTGGAGTGGAGTTGCTGCACGAAAATCAAAGAGAGGTTTGTTGAAATTTAAATGCGAGGTTCATTCATACATTGTTTGAAACATTTATTGAAATAAATGCTTTTTTTAAATGCTTTATGGCATATAGTATCTATACAATCTAAGAGTTTTGTATTTTAATATTCAGATTGTAAGCCTGGCCAAAATGTGAAAACGTAAAAGCAGAACTGAGAGCAGTTTATTGCTCTATAAAAAGAAAGAAAAGAAAAAAAAAAAGAAAGCATCAGGATGCTTTTTTTTTTTTTAAACACGGACTAAACTAATTTACATTAACCCAACGAGGGATGACAGAAAAAGAAATAAACTTCCTTTACTCTGCAAAAGCACACAAATATTTTAATTCCACTATCATCTGTCATTTGAGCTCCACTGTTGCTGACACATAATGTTAAATCTTTATTCTTATACTACTCATGGGAAAAAAAAAAAAAAAAAAAAAAAATCAAAAACTTTTTTTTTTCCTTACCTTACTGAGATCCTTTGCAGTGACACTGTCATCATCACGACAAGGCATCCGATGGACATAAGCCAACATCTGATATTTTGCCTTGATGAACTCCGTCTTGTTGGGACTGCAAATAAAAAAGCCCACAGATGAAATTGAAGGAATATTTCTACTTTCACCGACTGCCATGTCATTTTCTGTCTGTGTTTATTCTTCTGACTAGCTATAATAAATCAGACACAGCAGCTTTTCAGATTCCCCCAAAAACTTTTACTTTGAATATTTAATTGACACTTGACTTAAAGAGGATGTTGAAATTTTACAGTGCAGGTCAAATTAAGTCCACATCAAGTCACATTTGTCTCTTTTTCCTTATTGATTTGGCACAGGAGTTATCCCTCCCTGCGATCTAACTAACTGCTCAATAATTACTTTGCAACTATGAGCAGAGCATTGTAAAAATTTTAAAAAATAGACAAGGTTCTCCTTGTTTAGTGAATGACTCAACAAACGACACGGAGCAGCTGAAGGCTTTTTGTTTCACTGACAAACTTTCAAACCTTGGACACATTACCAACAACTAGAACTCAGACTAAGAAACTAATTTCAGGAAAACTATTAAACTATTATAAATTATGGTCATTTAAAATAAAATCTAACAATTCTCTGATAGAGTTTCTGCATGTCTGTTGATTGCTGATAGCAATGTGTTTTCTCACACTGTGTGAACTGAACCTATCACGACTGTGTTTACATGTCTCTGAATGTTTGTGTTTAGTCCACCAGTCTGACAGTCGACTAATAAAATATTTACACCCAGAAACGGATGTTGTATTCATCCCACTATCCTGCAGATTCTGTTTTCGTATTCCATACTTTGTGACTATAAGCTTTTCAAATAAAAGTTTACCGTTTTTCTATCACACTGATAACATACTGCCTACTAGGAGTTGTTCATACTTCTTCAAACTAAACTTATTTTATGGGAAGATTGAGGAAGTTCTTCAAATTGGCTCAGACTGCATTGCAATGAGTCATGGTCATAGCACAGAGGGCCAATTGTGCATATTCACTGACCCAAAGTATGAAAATCCATGTTTGCGGCAAACTGTTATACAAAGTGCAAGCAAGCATACCAAAATCTGCAGTGACATATATATATATAAATCCTTAAAAACCCACTTACTGAACTCTGTCCTGAGGGTTGGCTTTGCGTTTCCCACTCGCTGACGAGGAAGGATCCAGAAGGCTGTGTTCCCATATGGAATTTGCACCATTGCCATATAACGTCTGGACCATCTAGAGCAAGACACAACTAGCTGGTGTTAAAGAACACAAAAGTATTAAACGCCTTCAACTTTTTGTCCTGTCGTCATGCCACAACCACAGACTTCAAATCTTTTTTTTCTTTTTAAATTGACATCTTATATAATTTCCAAAGCCTTTGCCAATAAAAATCTCAAGTGTGGTCAGCATCTGTACCTAGCAGAACCAACTCTGACACCCTTAAATAAAGAGATGAAAGAATTATCAGGAGAAAAAGCCAAGAAGCAAATGGCATCTCAAGCGGATCTGCAGAGATCCACAGCTCAAGTGGGGGAGCTTGTTGATGGAAAAACTATTAGTCTGCCCTTTATGCAGAAGTGGCGAGAAGAGGACCCTTCCTTTGAGGAATATATACAACGATACTTCACACGAGATCTTACTAATACAGAGATATTCTGCAGAGGTAAAACCTTTTCACAAAGGTATCCCCAATATACCTGCAATTGTAATTGGCACCAGAAGATAGTTCAACAAAGTATCACCGGTCTGAATACTGTTGCACATCACAAGTTTCTGAATATTTTTTTATGTATATTTGAAGGCAATGCACAATTTCACTCCCAAGTCGATTTGTCACATGAAATACTAAATAAATGTATTTTTTATTTATTTAATTTTTTTTACATGCTAAATGAGAAATAACTCAAGGGTTAAGAAAACTTTGGCGAAGCAGACTGCGTGTCCTTGTTCATCGATCTGTGTGGAAGGAATGTCTGATGACTGAAAAGATTTGCATTTGATGTTTGCTTTGAGGGGGTTGCGCTCCTGTGTTGCTCACCTGCAGCTGAGACGGAGGCCAAGAAGACTGAGTCAGATGCCTGACCTGAGAGCTGTGTCGCCCGAGACCCCTGTGGATGCTGCAGCACTCGTCGCAGATCAACACACCCCTGTTCACAGAGGCCCAACGGGGCTCTGCGAAACACATGCGGGGTTTGTTAATGACCCAGGAACACTGACCGATATTCACACATTTAGTCTCAAAGCTGCCTCTGAAATATTCTGACAGAAAAATCGCGACATTATTTTTCAACCAGTCACTCAAGTAAGATCACCTTTTCTTCATCCCGGATGGATGCTACCAAGTCGAAAGCTAACGCCGTGTTAGTACTGTTAATTATTTTAAACATACAGTTTCATAATTACATAAGTTACCATTTCTACACGGCGACTACTTCATTTACAAACAAACTTACTCACGAGTAGCGCATTTACAACAAATACATTTAGCACTGCTGCTGTCTGTCAATGTCTTGTCACAGTTCCGAAATATTAATTAGTTTAACCAACCGGACGTAGCGGTTGGTTAGCGGGTTAGCTAGGCAGCTAACGAGAATGCTAGCTAGTTTGGCACCGTACCAGGAGCGCTGCAATCAGCGCAGACCTCCCTGCTTCGCACTCGCTTTGACATCCCTTACGCAGAATTCCTCTCAGTCCGGGAAGAGAAAAGATTTTCCTAATGTATATTACAACGCAAACAGTCCAGGTCGGTAGACTGTATTTGTGCAAGGCAAAACAAGCAGCTGTGTGTCTGTCCTCCTCCCTCCTACTGTTGAACAAAGCGGCGTCTCGTTCCAATAAGTACCCTGTGCTTCCTTGTCTGCTTCCTTCCTCCTTTCCTTCGTCGTCTTTTTTTTTTCTGTTTTATATCGGAGTTAATGGTTGAAATTTGCAGGGCTAGGCATATTGTTTGTACTTATGGTACAGATACGTGAAAAGCTTTCAAACAAATGTATGTTTTATTGCAGTGAAATTATATGAATCTGGAAATTGAAATAAAAATCAATCGAAGTGCATTCTTTCAGAGAAGAGAAAAAAAATCATAAAGGAAAATTATATTTTTGCTACCCTGCTGTCAATATTGACACTACATCAAGCCAACCGCACAGGACTTAGTCATAAATTTCACAAGAACGCAAAAGAGTTTTTATGTGTCTGGTGGCAGTGTGGATAAGTACCCAGGGTGCCATGAGAGAAGGGTTTACCGTACCTTCTGCTAGACCTCAAAATATGGAGCATTCAGGACAATTTATGTAAAATACAAGAAAAAGTGTGATCAGAACAGATCTTCCAAATGGACAATGTGTCATGTTTGGGGATGAATGTTGAGAAAGAGGACAGAAATATGAAAAAAATCTAAAAAAACTTAGATTTTCTTTATACTGTTGGGTTAAAAAACATAATTTAGTAAAGAGTGAATGACTTAAAACAGAAAAGATTATGTGATTTAATATCAAACAGTGAGAAAAATGGTTATGTTCTATATTTGAATATTCAAAATAGAAATCTGGTTTCATTTATGCTTATCTCTGATTACAGATTCATCACAATGCACCATGATAGCATTGCTTTTGCAGTTTCAGTTGACGTCTCAGTTTTTGCAAGCCTTCTGCTTGCATCCATTAGATCTGGGCTGGTCATGGCTCCAGATCAACAGTTTGACACTTATATGATATAATCATTGGTAAACAAAAGACTTGATAATCCTAAAATATTTGTTGTAATCTTTCAGAGAGACTACGGCAAGGGAGGTCCTGCTCCAGTCTGTGGGGGTGAGATATGATCCTATTTTAAAGGTTACTGTTAAGTTTGCTGTGACTTTTAGACAAGGTTCCCCTTACAGAGTCCATTTCTAACTCAAATTTGTTCCAATCTTGGAAAATGCATCTTTTATTTGACTCTGCAATTACAACCTTTTTCTGACTTGTACATTCACACACAAAAAGCAGCATGTACAGTAGATATTTTGCTAGTTATTTGCCATTGATTATTTTCCTTCAAGTCATCAGTGGTGGAAAATTCAACAAAAAGTCCCAATAAAAGCTCTTCCTCCACATTTTGACACATTACTTCAGTGTTGTTGTGTCTTCTATATTACACATCTCTGCAGCAACTGAACAACTTTGTACCAATAAGATTTTATCTCTGGAAACACCAAAATAGGATATTTCAAAGCACAACATAGGAGTATAACATATTGGTGTCAAAGTTGAACCTTTAAACCTTTATTCTTTGAATGTGAGAAAATCTGTAACCTTCTTGGAAACATTTATGAAACATCCCTGAAAGTTATACTCCATGCTGGGTTAAGATTTGGACCTTAACCCAGCATGGAGTAAGGGAGTAAACACAAGCACTCAAAAATATCTTACTAGATTCCCTCAATTTTTACTGGTTATTTGCATTTCTAGTCAAAGAGTAAAACCAGCTCTCAATCTAAGACTTTATAACTATCACTACTCCCCAAAAAGCTGGGGTTATTTACATAGTTTTATACAATTCAATGAATTCAATAAAACAATTATTTCTTCACTTTTTTTAAAAAAACTTCTAAATAGTCTGTTAATGTAGTTTTGCAAAAGTCTCTCAGGACAATTTAAAGACAGAAATATACCAGATATGCATGCATATTAAATTTATGCATGCATAAATATACCAGATATATTAAATGCATATCAAATATTAAATACATTAGTATGCATAAATATACCATGCATATTAAATGTATGCATGCATATATCTGGTATATTTCTTTCTTTAAATTACCCTACTCAGTTGAACTTTTCTTTTAATCTCAATATGGTATTTTGGATTATTGTCCACTATTATTTTTCTTATGTTTTAAATTTAACATTACTTTATTTATTTATTTATTTATTTATTTATTTATTTATTTATTTATTTATTTATTTATTTATTCATGTTCTTATTTTATTTTTCACTTTGCTGTGAATGCATGTTTACTTAGTTGTGTTGTGCAGAAATATTGTTAAATTAAATCCCAATAACAGGGAAAAGGGGATTCATGAAGCGCATATTTCTTGTTTGTTTAAAACATCGGCCGATTATGCCAGCGTATGGGTGCGTGAGAGCCTTACGGTGCCTCTGTGGCTTTAAAGGGGTGGTGGTTTTGTAGAGCGATCGCACATAGGTTTCATTTAGTCTCTGGGAACGTTTCCCTGAGCGCAGAGCAGAGCCTCTCTCCTCTTCCACTCGTGTCGCCTTTTCAGCTTTCCAGACGTTTCCCAGAAAGCTGCGCTCACCGAGCCGGGAGTGATGGGAGGTTCGGCCTTCGCCGCGCATCGTCATCATCATCATCATCATCATCATCATCATCATCATCATCATCATCATCATCATCATCTTCTTCTTCTTCTTCATCATCACCATTCCTTTTTTCACGCAGACAGGATCTGATCAGCATAATCATCATGTTTTCTCTTGTGACAGAGGCCGAGACGCGACAGAAACTGCTTCGCAATGTGAAGAAGGAGGTTCGTGATATTGCAAAAAAAAAAAAAATGTATTAACGTTATTATTAGGGTACCTCTTTCTTGCTCGTCTGTATTCGTGTTTACCGGAGCTTTAGGTGTGTGTGTGTGTGTGGTGTGTGTGTGTGTGTGTGTGTGTGTGTGTGTGTGTGTGTGTGTGTGTGTGTGTGTGTGTGTGTGTGTGTGTGTGTGTGTGTGTGGACGTCGCTCAGCGGGTCTGGCAACCCCGCAGGCCTGTTTATGATAAACCCGGTGGTTTCACCCCCGGCCCCCTTTGTAAATAGATGTGGATGTTATGATCCCAAATAAAATCGCCCTGCCCGTTTCCTGGTGAAGGTTGGATTGGCGTAAGATGTTGATGATGACGATGGTGGTGATGGTGATGATGACGATAGTACAAGTGATGATTGTAAATTGTGCACTTAAAGGAAACCATGCACCGATCGGTCTCTTTTTATTGCAAGATCTGCATTTAAACAAGAAAATAATAGTCCATAAGAACACAAAAAGCATGTCAAGGCTTCAAACTTACAGCCGTGACCTTGCCATCTGCTTAGTTTTAGATGTTGCAAACAGCTGCACTATTCAGGCAGCTTGTTTGTTTTTGCACAAAAAGCCGTGGAACAAGGGAGCCCACACTGCATTCAGACTGATCGGTGACTCTTTGAAAGAAAGAGATGTATTTCCCCCCTAAGATAATACAAATGAGGGGGTTTGTCCATGCCTTAGAGAATCTGGTACCTGCAGACTTGTTTCTTTGCGTTCATGCTCACCCTCAGCTGTGACTCACTGCTTCTTAAAAAAACAAACAAAAAAAAAACAATCCATGACTCTTGTAGCTATGAATCTGCAGCTGGGCTGAGCTTTAATATATAGATTTGTACAGGTTAATTAAGACACAGAAGCAGTAGTCTTATTTTTTTGTTGTAGTAGTTTATTATGCATAAATTAGAGGCAAACACACCCTAAGCTGTACTTATTAGGTGCATTAATGAACTGAATCAAAGTTCTGGATCCCTTTCATGCAACAAGGTGCTTGCTGCTGAATATATAATGGCATGTTGTTTTGCAATTAGAGGTCCAATCATGGCACATAAACATGTAATACATTGTAATTTACATTCAAGCCATATATACTTTCTATATTTCATGCTCACCTAGGGACAATCACAACTTACTCTGACTTGGAAATGCAGCAATTAGCTTCCATTGGGTGGTATAACTTTTAATGGTTGAAATGCAGATTCAGACTTTGACATATTCTTCTATTTTATAAGTAAAAACTGTCTTAATTCAGTAATTAAAAGTATTAAATACTAAAAAAAAGGGCAAAAATTGACCTTGCAAAGTTTTCATATCATTTGCCTCCCTTCTCCACATTTTGTCCCTCTACTTTAGTGCTTTATTGGAAAATGCATGCAATAAACCAATACAAAGAAATTTATGATTGTTAATCAGAAGGAAAACGAAACATAGATTTCCAAGTCTTTCCACCAAAAGCAGTCCGCAGTGGTGGGAAATAGTACAAATACTTTGTTACTGTACGTAAGTACAATTTTCGTGTATCTGTACTTTACTTAAGTAGATTTAATAATGGGTACTTTCTACTTTTACTCCACTACATTCTACAGTAAGTATCTGTACTTTCTACTTCACTACATTTCTACAAAACTGTCGCGTTACTCGTTACATCCAAGTCGCGTTGAGCTTTTTGTCTGTTAAAATGTGAAGTTCAGGGACTTAAGGTGGCGCCGTAAAATCCAAGCAATAACGTGACTTTGTCTGTTGTCACCCATCGCCTCCACCTTTACTCGCATGCGGAGCTCCAGACATGCGCAGTGGTTTCCTCTGAGCGGGAAAAAATGTCTGTTTAATCGTCAGTAATATAAATCATAAGATATGGCGACATGTAAAATCAGCAGCGCTTCGCTTTCACAGACGGTGGGACTTAGTCCAACTTTTAGCGTCACTTGGAAGCAAAGATTAAAGAAACGTAGCTGTGGACGTGATGCTATCAAAGCTAGCTGCACTGACTGAGACACTCTGCTGAATTATTGTGTGGAGACGTTCACTGAGGTGTCGCACAACGCTGTGGCCAAAGTCTGCATCGATATGACTTTCAGTAACGATCCGATTCTTCTGAACGGATCTTTACTAAGTCCTAAGGACAGAAGCCTCACTGAGAGCCGTTCTTTGTTCTTGTAATGCTCTGGTACACTGCAGTAGCTAATATTATTTTATTTAATTAAAACAAATATTTTGATGTATTTAATTTATTTGTAGCACAGCATGCTCATTGCGTTTTGTTTTCGTCTCCTGTCATGGTGGCAGACGTTGCAGCAGAAGGGAGGATCAGAACAGTCACAGTGTTCCTTCTGCTTTGTTACTTCTTGCGCCTCTGATAGTGTTCATAGTTGAGCGTTAAATGCTGTGTTTAATGGTGCAGACAGTTGTGTTTTCTGACATGGCCAATATGGGCAACTGCCCAGGGCGTTATCTTTTTAGGGATGGCAGGAGACCTCTGCGGATTGTAGCACAGAGAAGAAAGCAAAACAGAATGAAGAAGAGTTTGAATTGATACTGGTTAAATTTATTTCAGCTCTAAGTATTTAATATCTAGGTGTTTTATGGGAATGTGGATCTTTCAGATCAATTTGAGAAGCAATTTTGATAGGTATACTTAATTTTATTGTCATGTAGCGCGGGGTGCTGGTCTTGACTGGGTCTCTGGTTCGGTGGTCTTGACTAAAACTCTGCTACTGGCTCCTTGGTTGCATGTCCTCCCCCACCCACCTTCTTTCCATCACCTTTCTGTTGGTTTTCTTTCAAAATAAAAGCCACTAGTGGCAAAAAAAGTGAAGTTCATGATGTGTTAGGACAGGAGACAAGATGTTTCCATCCCTGAAATTATGATACATAGAATCACATATCTAAGTTTAAACTATGTTACAGAGAGTAAACATAATAAAAACATGCTTTATCTGTGGTATTGTTCATTAAAATGGCACATTTCTAATGTATTAAAATTAAATACAATCGGTTCACTTAATGATATTGTATTAGGGATTAAGTAATGGATTCAGCAAGTACTTTTACTTTTAATACTTAAGTATTTTTAAAAGCCAGTACTTTTTTACTTTTATTTCAGTACTAATGTTAATGTGCTACTTTTACTTTTACTTGAGTCCATTTTTGTCTGTGTATTTGTACTTTTACTTAAGTAAATTCTTTGAGTACTTTCTCCACCACTGGCAATCCATAAGAAGTAGAAGTAAATAAAGTAAATAAATGAAAGAATACAGCAGGGTCCACATGTTTATAAGAAAACATGTTTGCCTTAAGTCTGTAGTTGAATTGAGCTTGGGGAGATTTTATGCATTAAAACTATCATGCACACAAAAACACACTTGATGTCACAAGCAACCTCAAACACCTTAAAATGACAGAGGATTTCGCTGACATAGTGCAGTTATTTCAGTCTGGATAAAGCAAAACTTCTATCTTTTGCACTTTGCCCTGGGAACCCTGCACATTTTGACAGATGGGAAATGAACCAAGGAGTCTTATAAAATCCAGTTTTCATGGAAATCGCATTTAGGAAAGCCTAAAAAAATAAATTTTTGTACTCTGACAATAATTCTTAGCTTGTGCTTTAAATGTGGTGTAAAGTAATTTTATGGGAAAATGGACAGGAAGGACAGAATTGTGTGTTTTTTTTTCTTTCCGTTGTAACAGATTGAAATGTTTGTGGTGTTATTCGATAATGCGGGAGACGTGAATCTCACATTTGGTGGGCAGACTACCAGAAAATATATCTTGTAGAGCTGCAGAAAAGCTGAATTGCTAGACTTATCCTTTTGAAGGAAAACACCAAACGTTGATATAAGAGATTTAAAACTGGCAATCAAAGATATTCTCAGAAGATAAGGATACTGTTTCCATTTTACCATCATCTCCTGTTGTGTTTGCTGTTATAGCTGTTTCTTGTATTCATTCCAGAATCTCTAGCACCATTTACGAAGAACTGCTTCAAAATTCCGTTTTTACTAGCCATCACTCTTAAATTTTTCAGATCATCAAATAAATCTAAACACCAAACAAAACTACAAAGGTAGTATGCTGATGTACAAAGGCAAGTCTACTTCTGATTAGCACAACAACATAAAAACTGAAGGTTTTTTTTCAGGTGCAGGAGTGACCTAGTCAAAGTCTGGATATAAAGCAGATCAGAATACTTTAGTGAGATCTTAAGCTAAACACTTGTACTTAAAAACATTCATATATGACTGAATTGAAGAAATTCTGCAAAGAAAAGTGCACAAAGCTTCCTACCTGGGATGTAAAATCATATTGTATTTACTAAAGGTATCTTTGTTAAGACTTTTAGGTGTAACAAAAGTTGTGTTTTTCTTTTCTTTAGGTGAAGCAAATAATGGAGGAAGCAGTAACGAGGAAATTTGTGCATGCAGACAGCAGCCACATTATCTCCTTCTGTGGTAAACATCTTTCTGCTGCTTATTTTTATTGCCTTGCAACCTGCAGTGAAAGGTACTCCTTTTGTTTGGCAACACTCAAGACAAACAGAATAAAAATATACGGCTTGGAAAAATAAGTAGGCAACTTTTGACTTGCATTTTAAAACCATGGACTTTAATGACAGTCTTTTCTACAACACTACAGATGTGCCAGGCCCTGCCACCACCTATGATTTTGTCCACAACCTCCTAAATGTCACGTACAATTTGTTTAGGTTTGTTTTCTATCATTATGTCTATTCATATTTACTGGAATGGGTGGGTGGATAGATAGCTGCAGCGTATATTAAAGCAGACTGACACCCATCAAAGGTGTTGACGCTAACCAGGAGTGAGACATATGTGATTCACCTTTCTCATATCCTAGCAACCATGGACAACCCAGATTTCAGTGTATTTTTCCTTGTTCAAGCTGCACCTTTCCTTCCCATGTGCTTTTTAATGAAAAAAAAACAAAACAAAAAAACCCGCAATGGGAATGAAAATACTTCAGACTTTCAGAAAGTTAAACTTTATAGTTCATGAAAAAACAAATGTGTGTAATAAAATAAACTGGAATATTCATACTGATCAAAGCTGTGTGTGTGATTGTGTTTTTATAGCTGTTGTAGAGGCATGCGTGCTGCATGGACTGAAGCGTCGAATTGCAGGCCTGCTGTGCAGTAATAAGGTCGCTGCACTCTTTATGAAGGTGGGAAAGAGCTTTTCTCCTGCTGAGGAGCTCTGTCGCAAAGTCCAGGAGCTGGAGCAGCTTATTGAAAACAGGTGAAACGACTTCAGCCTGCCTTTATTTCTATTTAGCCGTCGGTACTCTTTCAGTTAGATTTGATACAACCTTAACATGAACTGAAAAGTGACATCAATAGGCTCTTTTTTCATTGTTTGATTTTGAGCATTTATTTTATTTATGCAACAATTTGGTGTATGTTCCATCATGCAGACACTGGGCTGCCTTAAGAGAGTTGGTGAATTGAAAAAATAAGATGGATTTGTTTAAATCATTGGAACTCAGGTACTTGTTGGGGGGAAACTAACTGCAAATCATTGTGAACACAGTATTTCCCAGATTAAACATGGTGGTGGCAGCATCATGTTGTGAGAATGGGTGGATAGAGCTAAATATATAAAATATATGAAAAATGCTTTAAGAAAAGCTGAGGCTGTAGAAGAATTGAGAATTGTGTGGAGCTTCAACAATTAGCCACACACTTCACAAATCTGGGCTTTGAAAACTTTAAAATTTCACACCACACTTTTCAGATTTTTATTCGTAAGAGTCTTACAGAGTCGTACAGAATTACACTTCCCTACAACACATTACTCTGTGTTGGCCAATCACTTAAAATTCCAGTAAAACACATTGAAATATGAGGTAATAACATAATAACATCTGAAAAAAGTTCAAGGAATAAAAATACAAATACAAGAAAAACATTTTTATGGAAAATATTACGTGTACATATTTTTCTAAAGATAACTTTTTGTGGTTACATTGCCTCTTTCCCCCTGTACATAGATTTTATCATTGTGTTTCTTTTTCTGCTCTTTAGCAAGCAGAACATTTCGTCTCTTAGTAACGACCGCAGTCGGCAGTCAAAGTTGCCCAACCTCCCTCCTCAGGGTCTGAAACACCTGTGGATTCGAACAGCTTTGATGGAGAAGCTCCTGGACAAGATTGTTCTGTACTTGGTGGAAAACAGCAGGTATTACATGTTAAATGTTGCACTTGTAGTTGAGAGTATTGCTCTTTGTATACCAATATTTGCTTAGGTTTCTTTTAGTGTTAAATATGTATCCAAACATGTTGACATGTTTTTCAAAATTTCACTTGATTTTCAATATAGTGTACCTCAGCATAAGGTTTTTTTTTAATTATGTGCCTACATTATGTATTGTAAAAGCTTTTTTTTTTTTTACCAAAACTGTAAAACATTCTGCATGTGCAAATTTGTTTTCACATTTTGCCTTAGTGCATTTTATGATAAAGAAGCCATGCTGATGGATCCTGTGGATGGACCAATCCTTGCATCTCTACTGGGTACTTTCCCTTATTGTGCCAGTTTTTAGCTTAGCAAATAAATATTAACAAAGATTTAAAACAACTAACTTAATTTTTTCTAGTTGGGCCCTGTGCACTGGAGTACACCAAAGTTAAGACGGCAGACCATTTCTGGACAGATCCATCTGCTGATGAGCTTGTACAGCGGCATCGAATCCACAGCAGCCACTGTCGGCAGGATTCTCCCTCCAGACGACCCGCCTTGGTGTGAAGTTCAGAAAGCTTATTCTTCCCATTAACTTCGCCACTATTTCCGTAGGTTCACACTTTATGATTTGATCTCTCCTTGAACTTCCAGATCCAGAAGAGACAGTCCAGTGGTAGCATGGATGATCGACCTCTCACATGGGTGAGAGAGTATGTGGAGTCCCTCCACCAAAACTCCCGAGCCACTCTTCTGTTTGGGAAGAACAACGTTCTGGTGCAACCGGTGAGTGTCTTAAGTGCAACAACACCTACATAGCTGGGCAATCACACTCTGATGAGAAATGTTGTTTATGCTTGCAGAGAGACGGCATGGAGGCCATTCCAGGATACCTTTCTCTTCATCAAACTGCAGATCTCATGACACTGAAGTGGACTCCCAATCAGTTGATGAATGGCAATGTTGGGGAGCTTGATTCTGAAAAGAGGTTAGAACAGTATGACAGTATGGTATTACAAAAAAGTTTTTTTTTTTGTCTTTTATAATACCGTATATAATCCCCTTTGTATTTCAGCGTTTTCTGGGATTATGCGATGACAATTCGTTTGGAGGAGATCGTGTATCTTCACTGTCATCAACAAAGTATGCTAATTCCTTTTTAGTTTTTGTTCCCCCCCCCCCCCCCCTCCCTCCAAATTTCAGCTATTTATCTGTATGTTGGTGATTTCCTCAGTAAACAGTGGTGGTACTGTAGTTTTGGTGAGTCAAGATGGAATCCAACGACCTCCACTACATTTTCCCAAAGGGGGTCACCTGCTCCAGTTTCTCACCTGTCTAGAGACCGGCCTGCTACCTCACGGACAGCTGGACCCTCCACTCTGGAATCAGAGAGGAAAGGTTAGCACAATGTAACCTAACCAACTTTTAATGTATTTTTCTCTAAAGAACCCAGATATCCTTAGAAAACTCAGTTCAGATTAATTTATTTACTTAGCAACGGTTCATATAAAATGTGAATATCAAGTAATGTTCAGTTCAGATCGACATTCAGTTAGATTGATTTAATCTGTTCCAGTACAATATGGGTCCATACCATACCAACTTTATTTATAAAGCACTTTAAAACAACCACAGCTGATACAAAGTGCTGTACATTAAAACACAGCATAATAAATAAGAGAAACTACACTCAGGATTATACAAAATTAACAACACTAAGACCTGTCAACGACTGAGTCTGAGGTACTTCCGGTGAAACCGAAAAGCAAACAGAGCAGCACTAAAGGTTCACTGTTTCAGTGGCTCTATAAAACATTTAGACAAGAAACAAACAGCTAAGCACAGGAACACTCACCTAGCAGTACTTTCTTTAGGAAAGTAAGGTGAAGAGAGTACACAGAGTTATTAGAACCTATGAAAATAGCTCTGCTTTTGGTCAGGAATGCGGCATATTCAAATACACCAGTAGATTTTGAAGATCCAACATTTTTGGAGTATGACTTCCTTTATACTTGAATAATTTTTGTGTCTGTCCATGACAACATAGTGTGTGGTTTAGATATAAGTTTCCAGACTTCCAATACCTACAGCTAACGAGTAAAATTAAACAAAACATTGAGTCTACTAAATTATTTGTTCTTTGATATTCTATAATATAAATAACAACAAAAACAGCATAAAAATAATTGCATAGCATTCAGAAGTGCTTGAAGATGTAATTAAGAATTGATTTCTTGTTAAGGTGTTAATTCCTTGAGTTTAAGAGCCTTTTTATGTCTGGGTGATTCCTGAGCAGTCGTTTGAAAAGGTTGACTTACTGGACTGACAGTCAGAAGAAAAGAACTTTTACAAAACCTGGAGAAATGTTGAGGCGAAGGTCGGATTAAACTAAATCAATTATACAGACATCAGGGAACTATACATGTTCCGTGTATGTTTTCAAATGAGTTAGGTTTTCACTCTGTCTTTTCTACAGGGAAAGGTTTTCCCCAAACTGCGTAGGAGAAGTCCCCACAGCTCGTGTGATTCCGTATCAGATAAGGAAGAGGACGAAGCCACTGATTATGTGTTTCGGATCCTCTTCCCAGGCAATCAGATGGAGTTCAGTAAGTGTCTTTAATCTTCTTAATCTGCCTCCTCGTGATGATCCAATAACACATCATTAGAGATTACGGCTGAGATTACTTGGCTCTTTTAATTTGATCTCAGTTTAGTTAAACGATTTTCCCCAGGCACACATATTTCTAATTAAGTTCATTCTAATTTGAAAGTGCTGCAGTTGTCTGTTTATTCTCTGTATTAATTCCCCATTATAGTCCTCTTTTCAGCATGGTGCTTTTGCACGGCCAAAAAGTTATTTATCTGCCTCACCTCCATCGTTCTGCTCTGCTGCGATATGTGTCCCTCTTCTTTTTTCAAATCTTCCCTTACCAGTTTGAAGACATTAACTTTATGTCCAAATTCTGTTTGCGTTTCCCCTTCTGCGGGCTTGTTTTTGATGCTGATTAACGCCGAGAGGAAATGATAAATGCTCCTGTGCTGTGCAGTGCCTCCTGAGATGATGGATCAGGGCGTTACTATGTGGCAACCAACGCCTAGAAAATCCTCCTGCTCCTCCTGCTCACAGAACGGCTCCTCTGACGGCTCTTTACCTAACGGCTGCAATCATGAAAGGTAAATACGCTCAAAAGATTACCTACAATTAATATTGAAATTGTTCCACTTGACTACATTTTCAATTTTACATCCCTGCCAGGGCTCCTATAAAGCTCCTTTGCGACACAATGAAATACCAAATAATCTCTCGGGCTTTCTATGGATGTGAGTATTAAAAACTAGTCATGATTTTAGCGCTAGAATAAAACCAGTTCTGCAGATTTAAGGGAGAGCAATAATTTATAATAATTTATTTTTTTGTTCCTAGGGCTCGCATACTGTCGCCATTTATCCACAGTCCGGACGCACCTTTCTGCTTTGGTGAACACCACTATAGTTGATCCAGATATGCCGTGTCATGCTAGTGATGGTCTCTCTGTGGAGGTCTGGGAACGTTTTCTAAAGGATAGCTCTGTAAGGTTCCCATACGCTCAACTGCAATAATGTTTATTATTTGTACTGCAAGGCAATTCATGAAAAAACAATGTCTTTGTTAGGCTTTTGAGGAAAAGGAGATACACAGGCTTGTGTATTTTGGTGGCGTGGCATCATCACTTCGCAAGGACGTTTGGCCCTTTCTGCTGGGACATTATCAGTTCACCATGACTGAGAAA
Source organism: Poecilia picta (assembly GCA_033032245.1). NCBI lineage: Eukaryota > Metazoa > Chordata > Actinopteri > Cyprinodontiformes > Poeciliidae > Poecilia > Poecilia picta. The sequence continues at coordinate 14,386,649 of CM065364.1, read as the reverse complement.
GCCAGACTGGAGGTATTTCATATGTCATTCGGATATGAAAGGACACATGCACATATTTGGGTTGTTTTATTATCTGCTTTCACTGACTTTCTGCGGCTCAGATTGATGATCGAATGCGAGCCTTGTATGAACAGACAATGAAGGAGTGGCAGGGCTGTGAGGTCATCGTCCGTCAGAGGGAGGGAGAAGCACGCCGAGGCCCTCGCGCGATGTTCCTCAGGAGCCAGCGTAGAACGGGGGCCCATACAGCGGGACTCCACCATCAGCACAGATGTAAGTTTGACCTATGCACATCTAATAAAATGCCACAATAGGGGGAAAAAACAAACTTGAAAGATATTATTTAAACCACAATGCAGAAATGTTTTATTTTTTCTTCCATGTAATTTTTCCACTCTAGTCATCTCTGAGTAGCAGCTCAGACCAACAAAGCGCCCACTCACACAGTGATTCCAGCAGCAGCGCTCAGGTACAGTTTCTGTTGGTTTCAACTCAATTGATAACCATCAATTAATAAACACATTTAGCACAATATTTTTGTTTAAAGTCTCCGAAATGTTGTAGTTAAACTTAAATCAAATATATCTTCTGTCAAATACTTCCTAAGTAGCTGAAGTGAAATATTTACATAAAACACACAGCATTTTACTTCAATTGCTCAGTGTCTGGCATAATTGACATCAGACCATCTCAGTTTTGGATCTAGAATGATTTTCTTCTCTACTACTTTCATTTTTGGCAGGTGTTTGAATCAGTGGAGGCTGAACCCATGGCTGAAGGAGAAGAAATGCCACCAATTAGCCTTGTGAAGACCGCAGAAGGTCCACAGCCTTCCACCAGTGAATCCTCCATCCTTGCTGTTCCAAATGAACAACCGGTTTCAGATAGTGCTACTGTACCTGAGTTAACAGAAGAACCTGCAGCCAAAGCGTCTGAAACTGTCAGTGAAGAAACTGTCGCAGTATCAGACCCAGCAATCGGTGAATTTGCTGGAGAAGATGTCAAACTCCCAGATCTTGAGGAAGAACCTGTGATCCAGAAGAATGAGGTAAAAAGTGAAGATGCTGCAGAGACAGGAATAAATAATTCCAAAGAGACATCTGCAGCTGAGAGTAAAGAGCCCACGACTCATAAAGTTGTCAAAGAAGTAGACATGAATACGAACGTGAAGTCAGCTCCGGAAAATACAAATGTCCTGAAGCTGGAAACGGAGGTGCACAACGAATATTTCCAAGCACCTCCACTCGGAGAAACTTTGACTCTTCAGGCGAACAAGAGCAAAGATCTGGAAGGGGAAAGCTCTTGTCCAGAAACATTAAGAGAAAAGGATGATTCCCAAAGTGACAAAAAGCCACAAGATTCTAAGAAACCTGAAAATACAGAAGCAACCGTTTGTGACTTTGCTGAAACCAAAAAAGCCGCAGAGATGCAACTTGAGAAACCTGGTTCAAACTCTCCAGTCAGACAAGTACTAAATGCCCTGCAGACCGCCTCAAGAGGCAGCTTTTCATTATCGCCTCACTCTCGGCAGTCCCCAGACGCAGTGGATTCAGATGATTCTCCCTCTGCCTTGGAAATGGAGGACATTCCTGCAGGGATAACATGTGTGACTTCAGAAGACGTTAAGCCCAGGCCTTTGATAGGGCTTGCTGCTCCTCCCATCTCCCTGGCCCAAAGGGAGAAAATGGCCTCAGAGAGGCTTGCCCAAGATCCTCATCTGGACACGGCATGCAACACCAGTCCTGAGTGTACTGACCTGGGTCTTTCTGAGGAAGAGGCTGAGATGGACAATGTGCTTAATGAACCAGAATCTGCAGAAACGGGAGGTGTGACCAAATATGAAGAATCCTCGGAGGAACAGACCTATTCTGTAAGCATTGCACAGCATAAAGACATTCTTTACCTCTGCTTCAAACATACACTAACAACTTTGGTGTCATTTTTTTGTTTAGCAAGAAACACTCGACATGTACTTGATCAACTTGCATCGCATTGACAAAGATGTCAGACGTTGCGACAGAACATACTGGTACTTTACTGCTGAGAATCTGGAGAGGTTGCGTAACATCATGTGCAGGTAAACCTGTTGCACTGCTAAATAAACAACTTGTTTTTTTTATTGTCACAATGCTTCTTCGTAAATAACTATCAGTCGAAGCCTGTTTATTTTTCTATTGAATTATAAAGAAATTTGTGGATTCGGCACCAGACTTGAGTTTGTAGGTTAAGCCAAAGAAAAACTTACGTTTGCCAGTGTGGCTTCAGTGCAACCACACTGGCAAACTTGCAACCAGTGCTGGTTTAAGAAAAGAATACCATCCCACAGCAGTGTGTGACCACACTACTCACCAGCATAAGGACGAGGTGTCAGGCTGTACTGGTTTTGTACGGTTCTTCCATGCACAACTTGGGCCCCTATTTGTTAAATGAATAAATTGTTTGACTGCCATTATGTCCTATTTATTAAAAACTCTACAGAAAAACGTTGTTCCTTTTAGCAAAGAGGATAAGTCAAACTCTCATGTTCATCTCTGCTGTTCAACACTCGAATGCATGTCCCTAAAATTGTGGCACCAATAAAGAAAAGGAAACAGGCTGTCCAAAGGTATAAGATTTATTGCTAAGAAGATTGCGACATCAAAGAAATAATAAGCCAAATGCAATTTGACTTACTATTTGTTCTATGTATACCCAGGGGTGAAAGTAGTTTTAAATTCTTGGGGTACTCTGACAAAAAAAATTAAATTTTAATTATATAAAAATTATATTCCTATATATATGTAAATATATAGGAATATTATATAATATTATTATACTGAACATCATGGCGTTTTGTTGATTTTCTTGTTGTTCTTTAATAAAGTTCTGAACCTTTTAAGCCAGTCAGAGGAGGACCTGCTGCTCTCAGCCTCCTGGCTGCGTTCAGTTTGTCTCCTGATGCCGAGATCGACTCCAAACCTTCTGAGATCCACATATTGCACTGCTGCTCTAGCAAAGCACAAAGAGTTCAGAAACAATATGAAATGGGAAAAAAGTTATTTATTAACTGATTAAGTCGTGTTTTAGATTGTTCTTGAAAAACTAATCAGTCACGGCTGATTAGTGGGTGAACTCACAGCTGGACAGTGAACCCACTGATGTTTTACAGCTGACAGCAGCTCCTCTCTCATGCAGGTACTACATAGCACTACTAAATCTTTTAGGGGTATGCAATACCCTACTAAACCCCCCTACTTTCACCCCTGAGTATACCTATAAAGTTGAGCTTAACTCCCAAGGTCGAATCTAATGAAACATTAAAAATGTGGTTATCATTGCAGTTACGTGTGGCAGCATCTGGAGACGGGATATGTGCAGGGCATGTGTGATTTACTGGCTCCCCTTCTGGTTATTCTGGATGATGGTCAGTAAAATGTAAAGTGCAAACTTTGAGTTTGGATTAGTGCGCATGGAGGAAACACGTCAGTTGAGTGTGTCCATGTCTGTGTTGGGGAATGTTCACAGAAGTCATGGCGTTCAGCTGCTTCACCGAACTGATGAAGAGGATGAACCAGAATTTTCCACATGGAGGTGCCATGGATACTCACTTTGCCAACATGCGATCACTCATACAGGTTTGTTTCCTTATTTTCCAAGTAATTTTCTTGTGTGAAAATGAATTAGATGCTGATTAAATTCACTGAAAATTTCAATTAAGTACAAGAATCCCAGTGTACAAGCTTCTCCAGAGCTGGATAATAGCAATATATAAGGTCTGACACACACTGATTGATTCTCTGGTTCTCCGTGGACAGATCCTAGACTCTGAACTGTTTGAGCTGATGCAGCAGAATGGAGACTACACTCACTTCTACTTCTGTTACCGTTGGTTCCTTCTTGACTTTAAAAGAGGTGGGAAGGAAAATATTAGAATCGTCCATGTTGGATCATCCAACCTTCTCAACAAAGTATGATTATCAGGGACTGTGTTATTGTTCTTCCAAACAGAAATGGTGTATGATGATGTGTTCGCTGTGTGGGAAACGATCTGGGCAGCCAAGCACACATCGTCTGAGCACTTTGTGCTTTTCATCGCTCTTGCCCTAGTGGAGATGTACAGAGACATCATTCTGGAAAATAACATGGACTTCACAGACATCATCAAGTTTTTCAACGGTAAGATGACGAAGGATGAAAAACTTAAAGATCTTAAAGTATTCCCCGTATTAATCATCTTCCTTTTGCATTGTGAAAAGTAGATGGAACTACAGGCATAAAAACAGGCTGACAGCAATGTACTGCCAGAGCAATATAGCACATCTTCTAGAAATAGTGAGAAATGGTGTTACTTTTGCAGTGTATTTAGATAACTGCTTCAAGCAAATCTTAAAACTGATGCTTAAAGTAATAAATGAGTTGTATGGTCTCTGTTCAAACGCTTTATATATATATATATAGGTGTATATATATATATATATATATATATATATATATATATATATATATATATATATATATACCTATATATATATATATATATATATATCAAATATATATATATATATATATATTTGATATGACTATGCCGACAAAAATGAAGACTAAAATAATTGACATGTTGTATTTTGCCGGCCAGTCTAACTTCTGCCCTCTATTCTCAGAAATGGCGGAGCGGCATGACGTCCCGAAGGTCTTGATGAAAGCCCGAGAACTTGTCCACCAAGTGCAGACTCTCATAGAAAACAAGTAACACTAAAAGATGCTGCTTCCCATGACCCCATGATTGGTGTACAACATTGTTTCAAAGATCCTGGCACATGACGACGTCAACTTTTGGGTTGGGATGGAGGTCATTAAAGCTGCTCATTATTCAAAGTGTGGTTGTAAAACAACCTCTCACCAGTTGCTCCTCTTTATATTCAGGAGACACAAGCATTGCCAGTAGATTTATTTTTGAAGTGTTATTGTTCACCCAGTGAATGTGCCCTTGTAGATGTTGCTTCAAGATGTTATTTAGCCTTAAACTTTGAAGTTTGTTTTCAGGGATAGAGCAACCAAACTCATCACTCTCTTTAAAATATGTTATTCCACCTGACACCACAAGCATTTTCTCAGAATTGAACTGTAGCTGCCATTGTTAATCATCTTGTGGAAAACATTCTTGTTTATTTGATATTGTGTCATTTCATAATTTGGATGAGCAAACAATTGGGTACAAATTGCATGTAGACATCCTTGCTCTGCTTTCAGACTTGGAACACTTAACCTTCTGTCTTGTGCCTCCAATGCGCTCAAGCCTTGAAAACGTGCAGACAACAACTCGGTGCAGCCCAGCACGAATGCACATATTTTGGTTGTAGACACGGTTCAAACATTTCCGCTGGTAGCTTCAGCCTTTATCCTTCCTCCCTCCTTCTCCGACATCCCCTGAGCATCGATTTAGAGATGACTCAGCTCGCTTGAGTGTGTACTTTGACTCAGATGTCAGTTTTTATTTCTGTGCAGGCCAGTGCTTCTCAGAAATCCACCTGTTCACCTACAGACATTTATTGCATTCACTCTTTCTATAAACTTACATAAGAAGCAGCGCTCCATTTATGCTGCTGTCGAGGATGAAAACATCAGCTGATGACGCTCATTAAATCCAACAAGTGCGGCACCAACAGATTCTGCTTCAGTGCACGATCAGGCGAGTGACGTGAGGATAACTCTTGAGGTGAAAAACACGACAGTAAATCTCCCGTCTTTTGCTTGTACCTCGACAGATTCATCTTTATCCTACCATCATGGTCAAATTACCCATCAGGATCTCTTCTCTTCATCTGTATTATAACAATATTGTGTTCTTGTTTTCTGAAACACAAGTTTACATGCTCACCACTGAGGCTTTATGTATGAAGAGAAATCCTGATTTTTATGACTTTATACCCCAAGTATTTCACCATGACTCATCAAGTTGTTTATTCTAAAACTTGGTTAAAAAACATTCAATGATATTTTGAGCTGCTACTGATTGATAAATGCTCATATATGTACTAGAAAAAGCACAGAAAAAAAAAGTTTTCTTAAAGATTTCTTCTCATATGTCAGCTTTCAGAGATGAAATACCATAACATTTAATAGAAGTGCATGTCCTTGAGTGCATTATTCCTGGAGATTTTGATCCCAACATTTGGACACCTATTTTTTGAGGGGTAGGATAACCTTAATAACTTGAAAATATCTAAAGATAAACATAACATCTAGAAAAAGATTAGTTTGTCAGATATAAATGCTGTTTGTGCTACATCACAATTGCAAAAATATCCAATACACACTTGTGTTGGTTCATTGATGTGGCTTCAGTTCCAGTGTTTTGGTATCACCGCTAACGTGTCCCCATACGAACTAAAAACTGCCTGAATATCGCTTCTTGCTTCTTGTGTGTTGCTGTTTGTGATCAGAAGATATAAAATGTGTTGAAGCAGATTTATTGTACAAATACTTAGCTGGTACATATTTAATAAATGCAGTACGATGTCTGTATATCAGTTAAGTCTAAATAATTATGAAAACATAAAGCATATTCATGGAAATATATTTTTTTCTGTCTTCTATAATGGTCCCAAGTATAATTAATTTATTGTGTATTAAAAATATTCTATTTTGCATCTGATGTGCCTTGTGTACATTTTATGGGGGAGGGGGGGGAAACCTGCCAATTAAATTAAAAATAATATATGTGAAGGTTATGTTGAAATAAAATTATATCAGTTAAGAGTTTGTAAACACAAACATCAATTAAAGTAAAATAAGGTTTAACCTGTGGAGTCTTGTGTCTAAATGGCCATTTTGGTCTAATTTTGAATTTACCCTTATGTTTTCACCATATTTTCATTTCCTTGTTTGGTATCATTATTTTCAGCACAACCTAAGCTTCATTATTTTACAGTGTTTGTTTCATTTTGACAAAATGCATTATCACATTGGATGAAAAAAAAATCCCCCACAAAAACAAAATCTGAGTAAAAAAAATCATATTTGTACTATTATAACATTTAAAAAATATATTGATTCAGTCGTTTTTACAGCCTAAAATGAAACTTTCTTTTGTAAATTTTAAGAACTTGTGTACAAACATAGAAAAAACTAATTAGTATAAATTATTTTTACAGCACATTGCGGGCAATTTCCCAGGCGTTTTTTGTTGTTTTGTTTCCATGTTGAAATCATTGAAATCCGCCCAGTGAAGAGAAACACAAAATGGCCGACAATGCTTTCTGATTGGTTGCGTCAGACATGCGGTACGTTTGAGGACATCGGGAAAATGGAGTTCATGTTGCATTCAGTCACTTTTTGATCATAAAACATAAATTATTGCGTTACTCTTTTTCGCTGCCTAGCGGCGCCATCACGATCGAACATATTTCTGGTTTTATTTCGAATATAGAAAAGTCTATATAAAAACACTACTTTTTTAAAGTTAGAAGTCTCAAAATTGAACTCAACACTTCTCACGAGGCCTTTTTTAAATAATTTTTCTTTGAGTGGCGGAGCGGTTCTTGCCCGCTGTGGAGCGGGCATCGACTCTTCTGAGATTTACCTATTTGAATCATTTCAGTTAAAAGCATTTTTTTCTTCCTAAAGACATGACAGTGGCTCCAAAGGATCCCACTGTGCAACTGTATCTGGAATATAAAGGTTTTTTTCATCAACGTATGCACATCCTGGCAGAAAAAAGTGTGCAACCTAACAATTGTTTTTTTAAAACTGTCGAGGATAAATATGGAATATGTGTAAAAGATTTTTAAATGATTTACCATGATCTCACTTTTTTGTTTAAAAAACTGGTAAAAATACAATATGTGAAGACTTTTGAGTCACTGTTCTGGATTTGTTTTAATCAATTTGTACACCTAAATGCAACTGACCAAAAAACTGCAGATAGAAACCAAAAAAAATTACAAATCCTATCCCGGAAAATGATTTTAGTCAATTAAATGTTTTGTGGAATTGATTTGCCTTTTCAAGAATGAAACTGTCCCAATAAAAGTTTATATTTTATTGGTAAAGAACAACAAATTATACTCAACCTGCAAGTCACTTTAATGAACAGCTCACACATCAAAAGAAAAAATTAAACAGGCTTCCAGACAACAGCTAAAAGGCTCACAAAAGATTAACATCGTTGAGAGGAAAAAATAAAATAAAAATCCCTAAAAATAAAAATCTAAAGTGAGAAAATGAATTTGATCAATTTAACAACACAAAATTACGCCTGAAATTTCTGACGAGGCTTTAATAAACAGCCAAGAAATTAAGTATCAAAGTAGAAATCAGAATGTCAACTTAAGAACTGCCAACCCTGTTTGAAACGGCTAAAACTAAAAACAGAGAGTAGGTTATTGTGGGTTTTCTGGCCATGGAATGCATTTATACCAAAATAGGAACAAGGATGCCTGAAGTAAAACAGGCATGAAATGGTTAAAATGCAAACATTTGAAATATTTCCTCCAGATGTTGCGTAAATACCGAGGCCTCTATCTGTAATGACGTGGAGGTGGGCTATGGTGAGGTGGGGGGTGTCTCCTCGGAGGCGGACTGTGCCTCATCATGGGATGGCGTGGAGGTGACGGGTAGCGAGGGGGAGATCCTCTGTTAAAATATGGAGGAGAATAGCGGCCTCTGGATCTGGAACGGGAACGGGAACGACCCCAGCTGGCACCGCCACCGCCTCTCTCCTCATAAACTCGGATATATGAGGTCTCACCCTGCAAAAAAAAAAAAAGCCTCAATAAATTACAAATAACAATAGTGTCTGTTTTCACCATCACTGATGCCACATACCTGATGCGAACGAAACTCAGTCCGGTCAAGTCGGCGTAGTGCGTACTCCATATCCTCCCTACGGAGAAACTCCACTACGCCCTCGCCGTCTCTCTGTACATCTGCGAAACAAACATCTCCTGCTTCTCTCATGTGATCCTTCAGATCCTGCCAGCTTCCAGTAGACGGTAAACCTTTTGGAGGGGAAGGCAAATATGATGAAAAACATTTAAGAAATGAATGACAACAGGAATACATTTGGTTTTGTTGACCAAAGTGTAAAGTTTTAAGGAACTTTATTAAAAATGAAGCCTGAATGACATTTTAAAAATCACGTTCATGAAGTTCTTTATGAAACAAAAATGCAAACTTTGATTAACTCACTTGAAATTTTAGCTTACGCAGTGATTCAGGAGTTGAATTGGAGCTTCTTTAATCATTTACAGTTTCACCTTGGAGAAGTTACTTATTGATAAGAGTAATTCCAACTCCTGCGCTGCATTTGCTTAAAACGCAGACCGACTTCAAATGTGACGAGAATGTTTTAAAATGCAACTACCCACTTTTCTATCGAGTCTTTTTCAGACAAGATGTAAAATTTGGTCTTTTAGCATAATTAAAAATACTTGGAGCTAAACCTTTCAGCAGCTATAAAATATATGGACTACCTTAGACTGCCTATATTTAAATTGTTGTCAAATTATAAATACTAGAGAAGTACAAATCATATGAAATCTGTCTTTCTGGAGCAGTAATAAGTACCATAGACGGCCTAGTAACAAACAGTGCACTGCAAAAGCGAACTTACTCACATCTTCTCATACAACCACCACAATGAATGTATTTTACAGAGATTTTGTGTGACTGACGCAAATAGTGTTGATCTTTTACTATTGGATAGTTGATGCTTCGCCATGGCAACAAGTTATTTTCACCATTGGGAACAGTTGATTAGCATCTCAAAAAGCTTAAATAACACTTGTATTATGTGAAAAATAGAAATATAAAAGGTTTCAGATTTGTACTTGAAAGATGTTTAAAAGAAGCATGCATTTTCCCCAGTCACAATTGTCACAAAATTCTAGTAAAATACATATATAAGTCTGTGGTTGTAACATGACCGAATATGCAATATTACAAGGCACTGTGTGTTGTGTTAACATTTTGTGAATGTGGAATACAACAGATAAAAGATACACAATGATAAAATTACACCTACCAGTCACTACAGCAGGAGTTTAGGATTATTCAGGCAACATGATCAGTTTTTGTTAAGTTTCAGTTTTCATGATCTGAGAAGCAGACTTCATCTCATCCACTCAGTCCCCTTGACTTCCAGTCCACCAAGAGAAAACATATCTGCCTGACTCAAGACATCCTTTACTATTTCCCTTGTCCTCCAGTCCGCCATAAGAGAGAGATGGTATTATTTGTCAACAACTTTTGAGATCCATTTTCATCTAGTCCGCCATGAGAGAGAGATTTTATTATGCGTCTACAATTTCTGACATCTTTTTTCCTCTAGTTTGTAATGAGCGAGAATAATGTCTGTCTATAACACTTGGGATCCATCTACTACGCACTTGTCCTCCAGTCCATGGCGAGAGAGAAACATTTGTCAAATCTTTGCCATCCATCTACAGAACCCTGGTCCTCCTCTCCACAATGAAAGAATTATTTGGGTCCTCCTCTCCACAATGAAAGAATTATTTGCCTACAATGGTTGGAGTCCATCTACAAGGCCCTTGTCTTCCCGTCCGCCATGATAGAGAGAAATATTTGTCTACAATCCTTGGATCCATCTACAAGGCCCTTGTTTTCCTGTCCGCCATGATAGAGAGAAATATTTGTCTACAATTGTTTGATCCATCTACAAGGAGCTTGTTTTCCTGTCCGCCATGACAGAGAGAAATATTTGTCTACAATCATTGGATCCATGTACAAGGCCCTTGCTTTCCTGTCCGCCATGATAGAGAGAAATATTTGTCTACAATCCTTGGATCCATCTACTAGGCCCTTGTTTTCCTGTCCGCCATGATAGAAATATTTGTCTACAATCGTTGGATCCATCTACAAGGGGCTTGTTTTCCTGTCCGCCATGACAGAGAGAAATATTTGTCTACAATCCTTGGATCCATCTACAAGGAGCTTGTTTTCCTGTCCGCCATGATAGAGAGAGATAGTTGTCTACTATCCTTGGATCCATCTACTAGGCCCTTGTTTTCCTGTCCGCCATGATAGAGAAATATTTGTCTACAATCCTTGGAGTCCATCTACTAGGCCCTTGTTTTCCTGTCCGCCGTGATAGAGAAATATTTGTCTACAATCGTTGGATCCATCTACTACACCCTTGTCCTCCAGTCCGCCATAAGAGAGGAATATTTGTCTACAATCCCTGGATCCATCTACAAGGCCCTTGTTTTCCTGTCCGCCATGATAGAGAGAAATATTTGTCTACAATCGTTGGATCCATCTACTACACCCTTGTCCTCCAGTCCGCCATAAGAGAGGAATATTTGTCTACAATCCCTGGATCCATCTACAAGGCCCTTGTTTTCCTGTCCGCCATGATAGAGAGAAATATTTGTCTACAATCGTTGGATCCATCTACTTCACCCTTGTCCTCCAGTCCGCCATAAGAGAAGAATATTTGTCTACAATCCCTGGATCCATCTACAAGGCCCTTGTTTTCCTGTCCGCCATGATAGAGAGAAATATTTGTCTACAATCGTTGGATCCATCTACTTCACCCTTGTCCTCCAGTCCGCCATAAGAGAGGAATATTTGTCTACAATCCTTTGATCCATCTACAAGGCCCTTGTTTTCCTGTCCGCCATGATAGAGAGAAATATTTGTCTACAATCGTTGGATCCATCTACTACACCCTTGTCCTCCAGTCCGCCATAAAAGAGAGAAATATTTGTCTACAAATTTTGGGGTCAATTTATGAGGCCCTTGTTCTCCAGTCCGCCTTGAGAGAGAGTGAAATTTTTGTCTACAATTTCTGGGATCCATCTACCAGGCCCTTGTCCTGCTGTCCACCATGAGAGAGAGAGAGAGAGAGAGAGAGAGAGAGAGAGAGAGAGAGAGAGAGAGAGAGAGAGAAATATCTGTATACATCTTTTGGTGTCCATGTACGAAACCCTTGTTCTCCTCTCCTCAACAAAAGAGATATTTGTCTACAACCTTTGGGGTCCATTTACTGGGCCCTTGTCCACCTGTCTGCCATGAGAGAGAAGAAATTATATCTGACTATGACTTCTATATTCCTAACAGTCCCTTTTATTTGTCGTCGCAGCATAACAGAGATTAATATCATTGGGCCACAACTCATGGCATCCACCTACCAGTCACTATGACCCGAAATTCGGATCTTCGAGTTGGGGGTCCAAACCTTCCTCTCTGTCCTCCTCCTCCTCCTCCTCCTCCTCCAAAACCTCCCATTGGACCAGTTTTGGTAGCAGCGGATCGAGGATACTCTACACGTAGCTTGGAGTTCCCATATGCATATCCATTCCTTCCAAAGACAGCATCCTCAGCATCCCTAAGAGAAGAGAGCAAATAACTCCTTACCAAAATACACCCAGTGGGCAAAAGTTGGATTTGGTGCCTCCATCCATTTCCTGCTGGTGATTGATTATTGGAGTAGCGTTGTACCACAAAATCAAAGTTGTCCAACAAGGGGATTCTGATTCGACTTGCCAGAGACCGTCCCGAAAACTCACCGTGGATCCTCGAACCGGATGAAGGCAAAAGGAACAGTTCCTCTGTTATTCTTCAATTCTATTTCTCGGATTTTTCCATATTTGAAGAAGAGATCCTCTATGTCTCTCTCCTGGACATCCATGGGGAGATTTCCAACATAGATCCGGCCGTCAGACATGTTGAATGACTGGATTGCACTGCTGACACAGAATAGGGGCAACTGCAGACTGTGAGTGCACCTCTTTGCTTTCAGAAACAGCAGTGGAAATGGTCCTTTTCCAAATCCATACACTTAGTCCTTTGGAGACCAATGCCTTAATTTAGACAAAGATCTGTATATCTGTAATCAGTAAACTGGAGACGAAGTCACCACAATAGTAAATGACGAGGTCAAGGGAAAAAAAAAAAAAAGTCTCAGAACGCTGGATCCAAGCCTGAAACTTTAAAAGAGGGTAGAAAATGTTTAATAAGAAATAGCATTTTTATGCAGATGAAATTATTGCAGCGTTAGCATTCATAAAAAAAAATGAACAAAATCCTTAAATGTGAGCAGAAAGTGCTAAGAACTCTAAAGTGCTTCAGAGAAGTGGAGAAAGCAGCAGAGTAATTTATGTACTATAAAACAAATAAATGAAAGACATTGATTTTTAAACAGTCAAATAGGTTGTTTTTTTCCATTTCCCCCCTTCACCAACAGGTTTTACAATTTTGGTAATTTTGTATCACTCTTTCTTGGTAGGAAAGGGAGACTGACTTACTGGAGCTTCCACGCTAAACCACAGGAATGTTTTGTACCTGCTTTGACAACCAGTAATTTACACCATGTTCTACTATAGGAAGAAACTTTACTGTAGCAAAATGTAGTTTTTAGGAGTTTATCATGGGCAAGATGTTCAGAGCAGGGATGATAAGAATAATGATTTATAGCAAAATGTCTGAAAACAAAACTGAACTTCACTCAAGATGATTAGCTGGTTTTGTTAAATGAATAAGCTGCCCTTAATGTTTTTCAATGCTTACAAATCATGAGTTTGCATATGCACACACCTGCATAAGCCTGTGATATTTCAATCAAAAACATTTATATATATGTCAATTAGAGTAGTTAGCAAATACTGTATGTTGCAATATATACCAACTGTGTTTTTTATTTGACACAGACTACTATCTGCTGGTGTAATTAACTGTGAAAATAAACACCTAGAGCAAATTAACCAAACCTTTAAGCTGAATAAAAGATTTATTGAAAGTTCAATTGTTTTATTGTCATAATTGTCAGCGTTTGCTCAACATCTCAAGTCAATTCCTAAAAAAATATTTTACATTCAACTAAGCAATTTTTGTGTGATCTTTAGACACCACTATTTTTACAGATTTCGATTTAAATTGAGGGAAATAAATCATCCAACAAATCAAAATTTAAAAACATAAATACGTTTGTTATAGTTCAATAGAAAACACAAAAAATGCACCGTGAAATATTTAACCCTCCTATTATGTTGCGGGTCAAATTGACCCGTTTCAAAGTTTAAAAATTGTTAAAAAATAGAAGTATTTTTTCTGCATGAAACTTTTTGTATTTGTCTTAATAGGTGTCCTCTATGTATAAAATGAAAATGGTTCATTTTACACATTTGCAGCCCCCCCGGGTCTATTTGTTACATCGATACTGTTCGGGTCAATTTGACCCGGCAGTCAAGTTGAAGGGTAAAAAGGTTAAAAAAATGTCCAATTCTATTTGTTTCCTTGCACCTATGAGGCATATTTCACCACACACACATGCACACACACACCCTTTCTCACTATTCTCTTTACTTCACTAGGAAGCTGACAGAAAGCAGGTGTTCATCAACTTTTGACAGGAACCTTTTCTGTCCCCTGGACAAATTCCACCCACACTGAGTGACACTCAGTAGAAGTGGGGGGGAAACATAAATACTCTCTGCAAGGGAGTCCTAAACACATTACACACTGAAGGTAAATGTAATATCGTCACTGTCAGAGATCAGGAAATGAGCAGCAGGGAAATAAAAAGATGACAACCATGGAAGTGCTAGAACTTCTTGTTGATCATGTCAGGACCGATTAGGATGGCAGAAACTCACATCACAGACATCAAGTCAGTCTTTGAGCTACTCAGGCCTAGTGCAATACAGAAAATCATTGTGTTTTTGGAGAGAACTGGAAGGAGCTGGACCAGATGCATTGACATGCATATTTGTAGGTCCTCATTCTGACCAGAGTTTATAAGTCAAAGGATGAATCAACAGCCAGTCTAAGAGATGCAGAGACAGGCAGGGTAATATTTCGGACCATAATGTTTCTGGAGACTTTTCTCCAGAGTAATCTGATTTGACAATCGACAGACAAGACAAACTAGCAGCTAATAGGACAGTGAGGAACAAGTGGGTTGTAACTTCCTCTGTTCTATAATCCAGGCCCTGATGTCACAGTGGATGGAAGACTAGTGGCATTTATAAAGATCACCGCTGGCATTCAGAGGTCGCTGCTCATTTAGACAATATATGCCTTCCACACAGGCTAAATATGGCATAAAAATCTGGGCATAATGTGATGAAAACCCAGTTATGTTTTGGACTTGCAGGTTTAAACAGGAAATCCAGCTGGAGGATCATCTTTAGGACTCATTTGTCTTGATTTTAATCAGCGGGTCAATTTGACCCAGAGCAGAATAGTGTCTCATATTCAATTAAACATAACCCCTTCAAAAAAAATCTAAATGTAATATAAATCTTTTTACAAAAAGTCACTTTCAAGGATATTTAGTGTTATTTTGTGTTTAGGTTTTTTCAGTGCGCATAAAAAATGTAAATCACATTTTCTTATGTTCAAATGAGTAAATTGTCGTCATTGATCCTTTATTTGTGAGGGGAAAAAAACATCATTGGACAAATATTGATTGAAATGGTTAGTATTGGAGTTAATAATCAGATACAAAAAAACGTTTTGGAGGAATTTGTTTTGTTTCTGAGACTGTAGCATGACTAAACTCTCTCCGGGTCAAATTGACCCGCGAACATTATTGCTGTACCTCAGAAACGAACAGGAGGGTTAAATACATCAAAAATAAAAATAGCTCATACGATAAATTAAAAAGTTTTTTTTATTTTTAACTGGCTCACCTATTCAAGTTCCAGTGATTTTCTAAAAGACTGATTTTCTTTTATACTATTCAGAACGCGGACCTTTTCCAAGGCCTTCTTGAGAAATCATTTATGATGAACTGACCAGACCTGTTTTTCTACCTTAACCGACTAAATGAAGATTAACACGTAGCGCTAACTAAACGCTTTACACCCACGGCATAGAATATCAGATTTATTTATAACGTTTTCAGCGTAACATGATAAAACTACACCACCACCAAATAAATGCAAGCTAAAGCTAACAAACGTTATCAAGCTAAAGCTAACAAACGTTGCTGCTACAACAAGATATAGCAGGCATTAAAATGTTTTTTTTTCTGTAGTCTACGTATTTGGTTTATTGACCGTGTAACCTCATTCATTTTGCAGGATTTTTGTTTTGTATCGACTTGAACCTGAATATGTTTGTTGGATACGCAAGTAAAATTTCTTTGTTGATCAGCTAACC
Organism: Poecilia picta; assembly: GCA_033032245.1. Taxonomy (NCBI): domain Eukaryota; kingdom Metazoa; phylum Chordata; class Actinopteri; order Cyprinodontiformes; family Poeciliidae; genus Poecilia; species Poecilia picta. The sequence continues at coordinate 14,370,545 of CM065364.1, read as the reverse complement.
TAGCTAAAAAAAAATCTCACTCCGGCTAAAATGCACCAATATTTCTACCAATCTATAACAGCAGTATTACTTAGAACATCGTGTATATTGTAATAAAAACTACTTACGTTTAAAACAGTACAATTACCTTTCAAAGATAACACCTAAGTGTTTTAGTTCGAACGCTACTTCTCAAGACACACACCTTCTTCCGTTTTAGCAACGTTAGCTGCTTCTTCTTCTTCTTCTTCTTTTTCTTCTTCTTGAGTTGATGGCAGTGTGGATAGTTCGTTGTGCATTACCGCCCCCAGAGGCAAAAGTGCCTCTACATATTTCTTTGCTTCCTACAGAAAGGGAATGACTGCATTTGACATGTTGTCTTTGTTCGCCAATCCTGGCTTTAATCGAAATCTCAGAAATTTCTCCTCGTGATATTCTATTAACTCAATTATTCAATTTATTATATATTTTAAATAATGTCATGTACTTTTATTTTAGTCGGGTAAAATCAATTTATTAAGTTATATCTACTTGAGTAAATGTGGGGAGTGCTTTTAGGAGTAGCTTTAGTGCATCGTACTGATACTTGAGTAATATTTTTTACGCAGTATCATTAATCTCACTTGAATTTTTTTTTGGAGATTTTACCCCCCGACGAGTTAATGAATGAAGAATCAACACGTTTTAACCACTAATGTATGAGACACAGAAACACGCATAAATTTCATGATGAACTGAGACTTTTTAGGTGTGTACAAGCTTTGTTGTTATATTATTTTCTATCTGCTGAGCCTAGTGCCATTTGGAGATCAAGCATACAGTCAGCACTATGTATTGCCATTTAAAGTACATTTTACTCTATACTTAAATTACCTATAGGGGGGTTACGTAGAAAATATATTTGTAAAAGTCTTTCTTTTGCCTGAATTAGTTTATTTTAATTGTGTCATTTATTTTTTCTATTTTAGTCTTTATCAATCAATCAATCTTTATTCCACACCAAAAAGGTCCATAATAAAAAAGGTAAAAACAAAATAACAGAAAAATAATAAAAATAAATTTAAAAAAAACATGACATTCACTGAGTCACAAATAAATGATGACACCAATGTTTCCACAATCTTGAGAAAAATCTCACTGTACTAAAAACAGGATTTACTAAAATTGCAATTATATTATTGCGTGACACAGAAAATCTACACATACATCTATACATGAGATTCCTGAGCACAGCTGCACATGTGGGAACATCATTATGTACAAACATATGGCTGGTGCTGCTCCATCTAGGCTCTCTGAGTAGGAGCCTCATGCCGTCATTGTAGGCCACATAAAGTTTCTGCAGGCTACGTTTGTTGTATCTTCGCCACAGATGGGCCGTGTAAAGTGAAGTGCAAAAAGCTTTAAAAAGAGCTTATCTTCACAGAGGATGAACACATACTAAACTTTCTGAAATATTTAATTTCATTGCATCTGTTGAGGACAATGCCAGATAAAGAGAAGTCAGGGGTTATCAGATGCTTATCTGCCCTACTTCTAACAATCATAACATTGCTTTTCTTAGCGTTATACTTGATGTCAAAGTCATAACCATATTGGGAACAGACCCTTAATAGTTGTTGAAGGTCAGCACTATATGGACTTAAGATTACCAAATCATCTGCATACATTATGTGATTGATTATGTGGTCACCAACTATACAGCCTGTTTTACAACAATTCAGGCGCGTTGATAGTTCATCCATGTAGATGTTGAAAAGGTAAGGGGACAGTAAACTTCCCTGCCTTACTCCGTTACCAACTTCAAACGAATCAGACATTGTGTTGGCCCATTTTACAAACATTGATTGATGACCAAACCAGTAGACCAGAATTCTAGTTAGATATTTGGGTTCACCTCTGCTTTCTAACTTGCCGAACAGTTTTTGGTGATTCACACGATCAAATGCTTTAGAGGCATCAATAAAACACATAAATACTGTAGTGTTGTGCAAATTATACAAGTCTAAAATCTCCTGTAGTGCAAAAATGTCTGTGCCATGTTTGGGTTTAAAACCGAATTGATTATCGGAGGTCAAGAGAAATTCTTCCAGCCTATTTGAAAGGACTCTTTCTAAAACTTTCGACAAACTACTAGCTAAAGCTATGGGTCGGTAATTCTCCAAAGAGCTAATCTTACCTGCTTTATCTTTAATAATTGGTACCAGAATGACAGATAACATTGAATTAGGTAACAGACCATGTACTAGACAGCCAGTGAAACACATAGAAAGTAATGCGCAAAGTTTCTTACTTGCATTTTTCAAATGCTCAGAGGAAATGTTATCCATCCCACAGGCCTTGTTGTCTTTCAGTGTCACAATTGCATTATATATTTCTTGTGGGGATACATTCACATTCTCATTACTGTGAATACTTTTCATTTCAAAAGTGTCACTTTTGACACAATTAAACAGTGACTGTAGTGCTCCTTCCATAACTGAGTGATTTCTTTTACACCACTAACACCGTCAATAGTAGCTGGAAGTGATGTTTTGCAGTTATTTACTTTCTTTATTTCTTTCCAAAAGTCCTTAACATTATTATTTCCTAACTTTCTAGCAAGAGAGTCAGACCTCATAGTATTTTCCTGTCTCCTTATAAATCTTAAAGCATATTTAAAATTAGCATTTGCTTGTTTTTTGTATTCAAACAAGGGGCCATGTCTCTGTTTACCTGAATCAACCCCTCCTGGCCTCTGCATGATGTTCTCTTTTAGTCGTTCCAGCCTGGCTTGGTGCTATGTGAGCTGGTTTTATGCAGTGGCTTGCTTGAGGTAAGGAGGGACTTCACAACATTCTCATACAAGGTACATAACTCAATACCATGTTGGGGGTCTTTACAATTCATATCACGGCACGAGATTGCTCCCTTTGGTAAGTATATATTGCTAAACATGTTGTTCGTTTGATAACAATAATCTGATAGATCTTTGTCAGTCAAGTTATCCCATGCTATTTTTCCTATGCTTGTATTATAGTCTGCAAGCAAAACAGAAGGTATGGAATTCATGGTTACACATAAGGAAAATGGTATATGATCACTGGTGGCAAATTCATAGTTGACACAAATGCCCTGGATGGAGTCATGAGCATCAGCTGTACAGATACAATGATCTAACCATGAGGTTGTATGCCATGCATCACTAATATAGGTATAACTGTCATTAGGCAAAAGCACCTTACTAGAAAGAATTAAGCCATTGTTGAGACAGAATTGCATTAAATGCTTAGCAAATATAGAATGATTATCTGTGACATCTGCATTTAAATCCCCCACAATAAAAAAGCAAGTAGATGGATTATCTTGCATAAGACATAATAAAAGACAGTCTATTAAGAAATTCATCTTCGTTTTGAGGACATTCATAAGGTGTGCATATGTTCAGAACAATAAAGTTTTTATCTCCACAGGTGAGCTTAAGTCCAATGGCTCAATCTACATCCAATCTAATCACATTAACCAGCTGATCATATTTTTTGTGCCACAATATTGCAACACCACCGGCTCCTTCCCCAAATTATTCTGGTGCTAAGGTCGGTAGTGGATTCACCAGCGCCATAAAAGTCTTTATGGATGCAGTTCAGCTTCTCCAGGTCCTGTTTAGCTAAGAATGTCTCCTGCACACACAGTACATCACAAGTCTCCAGTAATTTGTCCACCACAAAGCGACGCTCTGTCTGTTTCACTGTGTCCAACACGCAGACCTCGCGCATTATATGACACAATATTAATACCAGTCATTTATTGATCAGGATCTGCGTGGCCGTTGCTCATCTGCGGTGCTACAGATGCAGATTCGTTCACTTGCTGCAGTATTCCAGTCTCTGATGTTTGAGCCAAACCGATACTGTTATTTTTTTGATCTGCGCGCCTCAAAGTAGCGACGCACATACACACCCGATGGCCAGAGTTCTGGATCGTACATTTCTGCAACTTCAGAGCCCTGCAGTTATATGAAACGAGCTAAATCGGTTATGCATCGAGTCCATCTTCCTGCGTGTCACCGATTGGCCCAGTTTCTCTGTCAGATAGACACGCAGAGTGTCAGCATTGAGGTCGGGAGAGAATTTCGTAGCGTATTTACCAGCTTGGTTTTAACCACTGGGATGTTACTCGCTGTGCCAGTGCCAATAATTCCTCCTTTGCGTTGCTCCCGCTTTCGACGATTTTGTATTCCAGGTCCCAGTGACACGGCTCCCTTCAAGGGTTTCTGGGGCTTCGGCTTCCCTTCCCTCCTCCAGGCCGGATGCAGGACTTGTTGAATGGAAGCTTCTTCTGGTTGCTGCCGTTTAGCATCTTCTCCACGTAGCCCTTCCAATTGCGCCTCAGTTTGCGTCGATCCATTCACGGGTTCGTTAGCCCGACTAGATTCATGAGGTGTTTCAATATCAGTCAGCCGGCGCTCCAAATTCACCGTCGCTCGTCCAACATTTTGGCTCACCGTGGCCTGAGCTTCCATAGCTCCTCTTAGCGCAGAGACTTCCTGGCTTAGACGCTCCATTCTGCCGAGCAGAGCCGAGGCGTCAATGCTGCCGAAGCCAACAGGTGGAAGGTCGTTCAGGTAGTGCGAAACAAAACGGGGAATATTCTCACCACGCTCGTTTAACAACTTCAAGCAATCCTTCACATTATTTACGTCTTTCTGTGCGCCCTTATGTTTGATGTTACGCTGTTTTGCTGGGCGCAGTTCATACAGGAGACGTTTGGACTCTTCAATCCAGTCAGATGAGAAATTGTTTGTAGCCAACAAAACAATGTCATCGTGCGACAGTGTTTTTATCTTGGCAGAGATAAAATGTAAAAACTCATCTTCCACAATCACTTTACCGCATGTAGTATTGTAGACTTCAGGTTTTATGCGAGAAGAGGCAGGACGGTAAACTCCTGCTGTTGCTGCCGCCGCCATCTTGTCTCTCAATCTATGAACACAAAGATTCACAATGCCCTTGTGTAAAGGGGAGAAGTTCTGCAAAATGCATCTTTAGAATCTACTCATAACTTCTTTTGTCTGTCTGATCATGTAATTTTTTTAAGCATTGATGTTCGCTTGAGGTAGGCACCAGCACCGCTAGTAGGCTCTTACCCATGCACAGTGGTGGAGAAAGTACTCAAAAAATGTACTTAAGTAAAAGTATAAATACACAGACAAAAATTTACTCAAGTAAAAGTAAAAGTAGCACATTAACATTTGTACTTAAGTAAAAAAAAGTACTGGCTTTTAAAAATACTTAAGTATTAAAAGTAAAAGTACTTGCTGAATGCATTACCTAATCCCTAATACAATATCATTAAGTGAACCGATTGTATTTAATTTTAATACATTAGAAATGTGCCATTTTAATGAACAATGCCACAGATAAAGCATGTTTTTATTATGTTTACTCTCTGTAACATAGTTTAGACTTAGATATGTGATTCTATGCATCATAATTTCAGGGATGGAAACATCTTGTCTCCTGTCCTAACACATCATGAACTTCACTTTTTTTGCCACTAGTGGCTTTTATTTTGAAAGAAAACCAACAGAAAGGTGATGGAAAGAAGGTGGGTGGGGGAGGACATGCAACCAAGGAGCCAGTAGCAGAGTTTTAGTCAAGACCACCGAACCAGAGACCCAGTCAAGACCAGCACCCCGCGCTAGGTGACACAAAAAAAATAAGTTTTACCTATCAAAATTGCTTCTCAAACTGATCTGAAATATCCACATTCCCATAAACACCTAGATATTAAATACTTAGAGCTGAAATAAATTTTATCAGTAAAGATCCGTTCAGAAGAATCGGATCGTTACTGAAAGTCATATCGATGCAGACTTTGGCCACAGCGTTGTGCGACACCTCAGTGAACGTCTCCACACAATAATTCAGCAGAGTGTCTCAGTCAGTGCAGCTAGCTTTGATAGCATCACGTCCACAGCTACGTTTCTTTAATCTTTGCTTCCAAGTGACGCTAAAAGTTGGACTAAGTCCCACCGTCTGTGAAAGCGAAGCGCTGCTGATTTTACATGTCGCCATATCTTATGATTTATATTACTGACGATTAAACAGACATTTTTTCCCGCTCAGAGGAAACCACTGCGCATGTCTGGAGCTCCGCATGCGAGTAAAGGTGGAGGTGATGGGTGACAACAAAGTCACGTTATTGCTTGGATTTTACGGCGCCACCTTAAGTCCCTGAACTTCACATTTTAACAGACAAAAAGCTCAACGCGACTTGGATGTAATGAGTAACGCGACACTTTTGTAGAAATGTAGTGAAGTAGAAAGTACAGATACTTACTGTAGAATGTAGTGGAGTAAAAGTAGAAAGTATCCATTATTAAATCTACTTAAATAAAGTACATATACACGAAAATTGTACCTAAGTACAGTAACAAAGTATTTGTACTTCGTTACTTCCCACCACTGCCCATGCAGGGATAAGCGAATGTTAGATAATGGATGGATGGATACATGGATGAATGTAATAACTAAAGCATAATCTGTTAGATTCCATGTATGATAATTTATCTATTTTAATTTAATTTAATTTAATCTTATTTTATTTTATTTTATTTTATTTAATCTTATTTTATTTTATTTTATTTTAAGAATGGCGCGTGCTTCGACATGTGAGGAACCGCCCCTCGAGACCAGAGCGATGAGTTGCAGCCGCACCGACTCGCGCGCTCATTACCCAACCGTCACCCATTGAAGCAGCAGCCCAGCAGCACGGAACTGCTCACTGGGTTTTAAAAAAAGAAAACTCATTTAAACAAAGGGGAAATATGTCCTACACAAAGTTTGTTACGTCGCTTGCTCGAGCGAAGTCGGGAAACGTCAACAAAATCCGCATTTCACCTTCAAGACGTCGGTCAACCGTGGCATCCCCGAAGAGCCAGGAAGAGAAGGAGGCGCAGCGGCAGTTGGAGGGCTGCCCGGTGGTGGATGCTGTCCCAATAGAACTCATCAGCCAGACCAAAAACGCCAAAGACGTGCGTCTGAACAGAATTCACATCGACTTCGACAACACCGAAGAGGCATACAAAAGCAAGAATAACATCGAGCTGCTGCGAAGTCTGCTGGTCTTCAACCTGTGTAGAATTGACATCCTTGTTGAGAAGAATAAGGAGGTGAGTTTATCTGAAAAGGTTTGTCATTCAGCTTGCAAATCGCCCGTGTGTTAAAAGCAAACCGGCGTTATAACCTCTCTTCCGTACTCTTTCAGCTGATGGAACTCAGTAAGAAGCTGCTGGGTCAGCGGCTGTTTGAGAAGCTGATGAAGATGACCTTCTACGGTCAGTTTGTGGCAGGGGAAGACCATAACGCCATCAAACCTTTAATCCACAAGAACCAGGCTTTTGGCGTGGGGGCAGTGCTGGACTACAGTGTGGAAGAGGATCTGACACAAGAGGAGGCAGAGAAGAAAGAAATGGAGTAAGTACAGAGCCATTCACTTTCATTAAAATACTACTGAAAAAGCCATTTATTTCAGAAACTTGAATACATTGTATGGGTCAAATACACACAGATGAATGTTTGAAAACTTTTATTTCTGTAAATAATTTTCCTCTTGCATGTAATAAAAATATGACATTTAAATGTTTAATGTCTACACCAGACCAATGACGAAAAATAGTATTAAAACCAAAAATGTGTACTCATAGAAATGTATGCTTACCTACTTAAAGGGTGTTATTTTGAAAAGGTACTTGTAATCTGAGCAACAGACCTCATCTGAACACATATTCTAATTTATTGAATATGACTGTATTGACTGAGTGTGAATTCAGGTTTGTATTTAAGTAGTTGTACCACTGTTTAGTAAGCCTCACATGTAAAAGGAAGGCAGGCCCTTTCTTCTGTAGTTATATAACACTCTTAATAGATGCAAATCACTTCAGACAAGTACATTTGCACAGCCTGTCTTTATGTCCTACTTTGTAACTTAATGGGTGTGTCTGCACCTAAAACAGAGTCTTTCTGTCCAAGCCTTTATTGTCATTCAGCAATAACACAAACGCACTAAAACTGGGAATTCAGAAGGTTGTTTAAAGTCGGAGAGTGAAAACCATCCCTCTGCATATTTGTAACACGAGTAGTGTCATTCAGACAGCACCTGCAGGAATAACATTAAATACCACTGACACAACAAATTTCCTTCTTTACGGGAGTATGACTATGATGAGAAGTTATGCCGAATAATAGAATTTAAGTATTGAGATATTTCAGCAAATCTACCATACTTGAATTGCTCAGTAATTGCTTCAGAAAGTGTTTTCTAAGGTCTTTGGTCTCTGCTTGGAGAGTCTACAACATTTCATGTTGACTGCAGCCTAACCACAGAAACAGGTTAAACCACCATCGTACTCGCTATTCATTACCAACGTCCCTATTTTTAAATACTAGGGGTTGCAAAAATCCAGGGAATTATTTTCATTTGGAACATTATAATGAACAGAATTATTAGATAGTTTGGGGGGGAATACAATTTACAACCAGATCTTATGCAAGTAACCTTAAGTATGGGAATTTTTTCCAATTTGGAATATTTTCAGAATTAGTTAGCTTAACATGTAAAGTTAGGCAAAGAAACCAAACGTTTTCCACATATTGCATTCAGAATAAAAATGTGATTTCATCTTTTAAACTAAGCATTTTATTTCCTTTCCATAAGCTCTATAATATTTAACTGTACTGTACTTTCTGCTCTTATCTTATCTCTTCATGTATTGCTTCCGTTATGCCTCCTGATCGGTGTAATCTACAGCATGTTCTTCACCTCTTTAAAGGCCTGTAATCAAATCATAAAGTGTTTTATATTTGTTTTCAACAACATAAGCAGTTCTTGTCCCCTATTGGCCAATTGGGACATACCTCCCTCTTCTGATTGGTTGGATCTGATATCCAGCTGGAGGAGTGGACATTATTAAAAGGCTGCCAGCGCTTAAGGCTAATGTGGTGTAACTCTTTATTATACACTCATACACTTGTAAAGAAGGGTTGTGAACTGCTCTCTGGTGGCAATAAGCACAGTTTATATTTGTCCAAAAGCTTTTACTGCAAAAGAATGACATTGTCTGTTTTTCAGTACCTTCTTTGATAATATATCAAGAAGACTGTTTGCCTCAATTTAAATATCTCATCGAGTCAACATAAGTCAGAATCACATTGTTTCTCAGCACATAAGCTTTACTGTGAAAATACAATTTATCAGTAGAAAATGTTTATTCATGCATTCTATAAAGAATAGCTGAGCCTTCTAATGCAAATCTTCTTTATTTTCCCCAGTTCCTGTGTTTCCGAGGCAGAGAAGGAAAGCCCAGGTGTGTATATTGGTTCACATTAGGGATGATTTATTTATTTGAAGTTGTGCAACACATCAGTTGCTCCATGTAGTGAGGAGCGGCAGGGGAGTAGGCTGACATGGTGAAAAGAGGGTTTGCCTTTCTTGGAACGATGACACTGCAAGTGAAAGCTGTTCTAGTGCAGAGTGACATGCTGGGCTCTCAGGCCAACATGTGCTTTTGACTGGACTGCACTGGTTGGAGCTGGTTCTCCTTAGGTATGAGATGTCATACCAGCTGTTGCAGCAGGATGACGTTTGCTTCACATGAAGAGTTTAAAGCTTACAACACAGCTACAAGGCTTTCTCTGAAAGAAATGTTTCTCCATGTTATGTTCTTGTGGTTACTCAGACTAGCTATATTATTATTTGTGTATGTTTCATGATTTATTAAAAAAAAAGACCTTTTCAGTCTTTTTATGCATTTAATATTTTACGTGAAATAGTGAATATTTTACGTGAAATAGCTCAGCTCTTTAAGATGAAATACAATTACACTAATGATAACTTTTATCATTTTGACACAAACATTTGCATCAAAACTCTAGTTACTGAGTTCTAGCAACTCAGTAACTAGAAGTGAGTTGCAACATCATTCAGTTCTAGTTTATAAACTGTAAATTACTCCATAAAAATCAAAGTTGAAGTGCACTGTCTCCTTACATAAGTTGGCTAAGATCAGTTTTTATCTTTAGGTTCAGGTCATCGTGAGAAGAAGTACAAGGCCCACCGTCAGTTTGGTGACAGACGTGGAGGTGTCATCAGCGCTCGCACCTACTTTTATGCTGATGAAGCCAAATGTGACCATCAAATGGAGACATTCATAAACTGTATTAAAGCATCAGGTAAGTAGTATCTGAAGCAGTTAGGGAAAGAAGTATTTGTTTTGTAACTAAGAGTGAAGGGTGCAGAGTTGATCTGAAGACTATATATTTTTATTAGTTGTGTGAAGAGCTGGTATGTAAGCAATATCGTCTGAGCAGTAGAACAAGGACACTGTGTTATTCCTCTGAGTTTGTGATGGAGTCGAGACATTTGCTGACCAGAGCAAGGCCACCAGAAAAGCAAATATATTGCCATCTAAAGCAGATCAAACTTCACAAACATCATTGCTTATTAAGCAAACAGTTTGCTGTGGATTTTTGCACGTCTGTTACTCAACATGTTTGCTGTCTCTAGTTTACTGCAACATGTTTTTTACACTGTCTGGCCACTGTCGGTTGCATATGTACTCATGTGATGACCATTAAAGAAGTAAATCTTAATTTTACCAATAAATGAGCAGCCATCTTTAAACCACACTGCTTCTTTATTTTAGGTGGAGCTTCAAATGATGGATTCTCTGCTATTAAAATGACTGCACTGGGACGACCACAGTTCCTTGTAAGAAGAACTTCACATCTTTTTGTACAAATAATGAGCATCATTTCACTAAATTAGCCACTTTTTTCATCTTTTGGATTGCCTACCCTATTATCAAAGTTAAATAAAGTTACATCTGAGTTGTTACATGTGCCAGTCAGAACTGCAGTTGACCTTTATTACATGTTTATTATTTAAATCTTATCTTTTGTTTAAACAGCTCCAGTTTTCAGAGGTCCTTGTCAAATGGAGGAAGTTCTTTAACTTCCTCGCTGCACAGCAAGGAAAATCTGACATGACTGCTTTGGAGAAAAGACTGGAACTGGAGCAGCTGAAGGTATTTCAGGTCTTTTTTTCATGTCCCTACATGCTCACCTGGGACGGGTGTCTTTGAATCTTCTTTTTTGATTATTTTAGAACACTTCTGTTCATATATTTGTGGGATGTTTAATATTTAAGCCAATTTTATTTTTTATTTGTGTTGTTATATTTTGTTCTTGTAGGAAAGTTTGACTCAAATGGGTGTAGCAGCCAGAGATGACATTGAGAACTGGTTCACTGGGGAGAAGCTGGGTTTGTCAGGGTAAGATAACCTTCCATTTCCTGAGAAGCAGCGCCGGTAACTTTTTATCTGAATGTATCTATTGCATTTGACATCCCCAGAACTATCGACTTGTTGGACTGGAACAGTCTGATAAATGATACAACAAAAATGTCCAATCTGCTCATGGTGCCAAATCTTGAGGTAAGTCATTGCAACTTTTATGGTGTTTCAGAGGTGAACTGGTGATAAATTGGCAGTTGTTGCAATGTATGCTGCGTACCTACAAAACCTTTAAATTAACAACAAAAACACTTGTCAGATAAACCTATGTGATTAATGTCTACACCATCTGCTACTCAGGAAAAGAAATGTAGATGCTGGGAAGAACATCTCTTCCACTTTATGCTTGATTTCCTGTTCATTTGGTGGAAAATAATCAGATCTAAATTCACTGATGTGGAAAAAAAACATCTTCCTCCCCCCCTCCAACTAAAAAATATTGGAATCCCAGTTTAGAGAAAAAACAGACCCCAAATATTGGAGAAACTTGTACTAATCATCATTCAGCTTTCTCTGTATGACACACGCCTTCGTAAGGAGTTCATATTCTTCAATAAGAGTGCTAATCACTCTGTGTTTTGGCTGCACAGACAGGCCAGCTGGAATCTTTATCAAACAAGTTTACAGCCGAGGAGGAGAGCCAGATGAAGAGAATGCTGCAGAGAGTTGACATTCTAGCAAAGGTGAGAACTCAAAAAGATGACTAAAGTTATTACCAGTACATTAAATAATGCATAAACACAAATTGGTTATAACTTACCATAGAGATGCTTACAGGCCCTGTTTGCCTTGTGCACATATTCAGTTACTGCTGCAATGAACCATTATGAGAACTACTACTTTGTGCTTCAGCATGCTTTGGAGAATGGAGTGAGGCTCATGGTGGATGCAGAGCAGACGTACTTCCAACCAGCTATCAGTCGACTCACCCTGGAGATGCAGAGGAAGTTCAACAGAGAAAAGCCAGTGATTTTCAACACTTACCAGTGTTATCTTAAGGTGAATATTATTATTTATTAGGGATTTTTTAGGGTTGATATTGATTTTACAGTGTAGTTATAGATAAGGTTACTTTACTATTTTAAAAACTGGAAAATTCTGAAAGATCACTTTATTTTATTATACTTGATTTTATTCCTTACAACTTTTTATTAACATAATTTTGATGAAGTTATGGTCGTAATTAAAGGTTGTTATAAATATTTTCACCTTTTGATAACCTGAACGTTTTTCTTAATAAAAATGTGTAGTCATTCAGAGTATTAACTTTTTGCTACAATCTTATTACAATTTGTTTCAGTTTAAATTAAATTAAATAAGAAATAACTTTCTCACAGTTACGATACATATGTTATCAAATGTTTTCATTGTGAAAAAAACCCAATATTTCCTAAAGCCTAAAAAAAACTGAGTAGTAATACTCATCATATTTTTCCTATTGCCAATGGTTTTCTAGGAAGCCTACGACAATGTGACTCTGGATGTAGAGTTGTCCCGACGAGAGGGTTGGTACTTTGGCGCCAAACTTGTTCGTGGAGCTTATATGTACCAAGAGAGAGCCAGAGCCCAGGAGATTGGCTACGAAGACCCAATAAACCCCGACTACGAAGCCACAAACAGGATGTACCACAAGTAAGTCCTGACTTGGTTCCCAGAACATTTCTGTACTTCAGTCAGGTAGTTTTTGTATCCCTACTATTTGGCTTTTTGTTTGTCCAGGTGCTTGGAGTATGTCCTGGAGGAGATTGAACACAACAGAAAAGCAAACGTTATGGTTGCTACTCACAATGAGGACACCGTGAAGTTCACTCTTGAAAAGTATGTTTTTGCCTCTGTTCTGTATAAAAAAAAATGAAGGTTGAATATTGCTCCTTCATTAGATTCCAGATTGTGTTGAAGCATCAAACAGTTCTAATAGCTCAGATTTATCATAATATAATGTATCACAAGTCTTCAGATAACCTGATGTGTGTTTTTCCAATTTTTTCAGGATGAATGAAATGGGTCTGTCACCCACGGAGAATAAAGTTTACTTTGGACAGCTGCTCGGCATGTGTGACCAAATCAGCTTCCCGCTAGGTGCGTTGCACTCAGCTCAGATACTAAAAGCAAACACTGGGTTATGAAATCACAAAGGCTTACGTCACAGCCTCAGGTGACTGCAAAGGCTTAGCTAAAACATGATCCCCACAGACGTCAGCCTAGTCACAGTCAGGCGAGTTGATGACCTCTGAAAAAGACCTACAGTGAATGTGTTGAGAGAAAACAAGTTCCTGGTGTCCCTTTAGTGAAATCTGCCAAACATTACATCACAACCTTTTGGTGTCAACCCAATATTACCCAGTTTGACCTATAGTAACTCTATGCACATGATGTGGGAACTCAGAATTAAATTGTTGTTTCTCTTTTAATTACACACTAAATGCAAGACTTGAATCAATATTTTATAAAGCCACATTTTGTTGCAATTGCATCTGCAAGTCTTTGGAGGTATGTCTATATCAAACAAGTAAGTTTTGATTTAAACCACTTCATTTAGCTCCATTCCATTTAAACTCTTTTGCTATTCCAAGAAGTCTTCCTTCATGATTAACCTTCATTTGCTACTCTGTCTTCATATGAACCCTGACAGGCCAACCTGTCCCTGCTGAAGAAAATCATGCTCACGATGCCATACATGCACCCTGTGAAGATTGTGTGTGTGGCAATGTGCCCCACACAGTTTAAAGCTTTAAGAAGTTCACTCTTCTCTGAACTGACCAGAACCTCTTATTTCTAAAACAGCTTTATTCTTTATCCCTGAATTGTCTTTTGTGTTCTTTGATCACGTAGACAAGATTTGAAAACCATGTTGCAGTCATGACACTGTATGCTCACACAGTGGCGACAGTGAGCTTTACATCGTTGTCTTTTGTTTCCGTGTTGAAAACAGGTCAGGCAGGTTTCCCAGTGTACAAGTACGTCCCATACGGCCCTGTCAATGAGGTGATCCCTTATCTGTCCCGTCGTGCTCAAGAGAACCGGGGCTTCATGAAAGGATCCCAGAGGGAGCGCAGCCTGCTGTGGAACGAGCTGAGGCGCAGGTTTCTGGGTGGTCAGATTTTCTACAAGCCTGTCTACTAAAAAACATAAAGACTGAAATATCTGTAAGCATTCCTCTAGCAAACACAGTTTTCTCTGTGAGCAGTTTTCTCTTGGGAGGCTAATCTTTAGTTGCACTGTAAAGAAGAAAAATATAAGTTTTACTAAAAGTTGTATTAGGTGTGAGATGTATATTGAGAAGCGTATGCAGGAGATAATGCCAGACAGCTGAGTTTTAAGTGATTAACCACGATGAAACCTCAATCAGTTCTGAAAAATGAACAAAGATTGTCTTCTAAGGAAGAGGAAATGTTGATCCTTTCAGAGGGCAAAGAAAGCATGAATGAAAATTAAAGTGTTTAGTTTGAATGCCAAAGGTGGCCTGGCTGTATAGAAACTGCTGTGCTTTTAAAGTGAAAATGCTTGTTTGTTTTTACACCTCTTCCTTGTAGCAGTCATTTAAAAGTGCCTTGTAATTTTTGCAAAACTATGAATTATGTCACTTCTTTACAACTTTAAGTTTAGTTGCAGTACAGCACTCCCAGAATCTTTTAATTTGTTGATTTGTATGTTTTATATTGCTGACTTTTTCTTGAAACAATTCAAGAAAGTTTTTTTCTGGACTATTATAGTACTGATAAAATAAAAAAGCTTCAATATTAAATATTGTTTATTTCCATGTTTGGTTTAATGGTTGTATTTGTAAGTTGAATCAGAGTATCACTGTGTTTTTTTAGTGAACCAGTCTTTGAAAGAGTGACTCCTATCAGGGATGCATTCCTCACTGGTGACAGGTATTAGAAGTCGTTAATTACATTTAACAACTTCTAAATGTAATGAAATGCTTGAGATGTTCTTGTTATCAAACAGTGAGAGCATTCATTTAAAGGAAGAACAAAACATTAACTATCATGTTTCAGTATAACTAAGCCTTTTGAGAACACTGAATAAAAAGGTCTTTCTGGAAATGTTTTCGTGGAACAGTGGCCCGGTTAAATGAATTGAACTATGGGTGACATTGTTGTTCTTAGAAAAACCTGTTGTATCGGATGATCAGTTTTATTGCTTTCCAAAACTGACTCAGAAGTTTTGATGTAAAAGTTACAATTGAGAAGCAGGAAATGTGTTTAATCCAGATTCTATCCCATTCAGAAACTGTCGATGTGACAAAGAGCTTGGACATAAATAAATGTTTAAGTTTCAGCTACAGTTGTCACAACTGTAAACATGTAAACTAGCAATATTTTCAACCTCTTTGATTATTGGCAACTGGCACAATATGCTTATTAATCTGATGTTAGTGTTTGTGTGTGTGTGGGTGTGTGTGTGTGTGCCTTTAACACCTTTTTAAATTGAAGTTTATATTTTTTATGCGCTTTGTTGTTGTGAATTATGAACTTAAGAAAATAAAATTGCGTTGAAATACCTGAATTATTTTTACGTTCTATTTGACTTAAATGGTACCCGGATCAAATTACCCACACATATTTCTACTGTGGTGTTGCGCAGTATTTTGTTTCAGCGCCACTCATGCATATATGTACATTTTGCTTATCTTGCATTAAACAGTCGTTGGGTTCCCACTGTCAAACTACTGAAACAAACAATCAGCCAGAGACATCACCAGCTGAGGCTGCACCTGGAATCTGATACCTGATAGCAAAACAAGTATGTCTTGTGTTCAATATCTGGAGAATGTGTGCATTTGTGTGCGTGTGTGTGTGGACCCCGTGTGGCCCTATAAAGATAAGCATGTATAACCAATGGATGGATGAATCAGCTTTGTTTGTTACAAGTTTTGTTGCAACTTCTCAGTTGGATAAAACGGAGAAGCTTTTTATCCAAAGGCCAGTGCCAAGGGCCACTGACTATTTTCTGCTGACTAGACCAGTGGCCCTGGGCAGTTTGGCTATTATTTCCCGATAAGTACGTTTTGCCCCAACTTGGTGAATTTTCTCTGAAACACAAACTTTGCAACAGTTGCTTTTGTCACTTGTTGTTATTCAAAACCAAAGCAAACCTTTTGTTTTGCAACAAACATAATGAACCAATTGGTGTTAAAATATATGAGCAAGACTTGGAATGTACTGCAAGTAATGCACACAGTCACACTTAAGGGCAATCTAAATAGACCAATCAACTTAACAATCAAGTGTTTGGACTGAGGGAAGAAGCTGGATTACCCACGCATTCATTGAGAGAACATTCAAAGTCCATGTAGAAAAACCTCAGATTGGGATTCAAAACCACAACCTTCTTGCACTAACATTAACAGCTGGTTGCCCTGTTAATGTCCCCAATGTACTTGTAGCTTTAATGGCAGAAAATAGTCATGCATCCCTGTATCATTCACAATTAGCACTGCTTTGTAAGTGTCAAGAAATGTGTAGCTATAACTCAAAAAAATTTGAAAATGTTCAGGAGATACACATAAATACCTTTGTAAGGTGGTAACAAAAAGATAAAAATTTTAAAGGGGTGGAATTTTTTTTACAAGGTAAATAATCTGATAATCAGGCCATGTCATGCTTTTATTTTCATGCTCATGAATGTATCTGATATCCACACCCAAGGTTAACTGTCTCTAAGATGTCGCTTTGGCATCTGCAAGGGAGCCACACTGTCTCTCCAGTATATATGACTCTTTTTCTTTGCTATAAAAACAATGCATTGACTCTGTAGTCTGACGGAGCTTTACTCTAATCATTTACTGTGATCTGTTTGTGAGTGTAGGATTTTGTAAGCTCTTATATCATGCACATAGTATTGATTTACTTGATATTTTCCCCTTATTAGTGCTTGGATAAGATTTTTTCCATTACAAGGGCTACATTGCCATGTCAACCTCAATAAACAATATCATACAGTAAAATACTTCAATAAAGTCATCATGGATAGTCTTGATTGGAGCTAAGCAGAAATTCTTAGACTCTGGCTGGCTGTATGGAGTTGAACAGACCCATTGGTCTAAGGCAGAGGTTCCCAAACTGTGGGGCGCATCCCCTAGGGAGGGCGCCGTGCCATTGCAGGGGGGGCACGGGAAGCCATCTGGATGAAAAAGAAAGAAAAAAAAACATGAATGCTGTATGCGCTAAGTTTTTACCTTAGAATGGCCAACTCTCTGTTATTCCTCTGTCAATTTGATACAGTAGGGGCTTCCACACTTCCCATATCTGTGTCCTCTGTCACTTTTATCAGCAGTTAAAACTGTTTAATCCATTGTTAACATGTGCTAACCTGTTTCCGAGCAACATGAGCGCTACGACACTCGCGCTGGGTTTATACCTGTGCGGCAGTGAAGGAGACCTGCTGCTGCTGTGAAGAGATACACAGGTGTGTTAGAATCATGGCAGAAAACCAGCAAAACACAAATAACTTTTCAGTTTTTTCCCCAAACTAACAGACTGAGTTGAGTAAAGCTGTTGGATGCAGGTAAAGTTAGCAAAAAGATGACTAGCTAGCTAATATCAATACATCACCTGAAGCTTAACAAGTAGCCTGTAGGCTACCAATGTTGTTGTCTATGTACAGTTACGTTCATTTTGCCCCCAAAAGAGGTCGATTTCCCCCCACCCAGCTCATTCTTAGAGACAGGGAGTCTCTAACAATCCTTCCCCCCCAAACGTCGTTCAACCAGACAGATATTTGTAATCCATAAGGGGGGGCGGGGGCAGAAAATGTTTGGGAACCACTGGGGGGGCGCAGGAGAAAAGGTTTGGGAACCACTGGTCTAGTTTACCTGGTCTAAGGTAAACTAAATCGGCAAATGTATTTGTTCATCCATCCTACTAATTGAATTAAGTTCTTCTAATTACTTTCATAGCCAAATAAATAAAGCAGTCTGCAGACTTGCTGATTGCTTTTAAAATATTTATAAATTATTGGGTTACATTCAGGAACCCAATAATTGAGCAGGTGACATGATTAGGATGTCACCTGCTCAATTATTGGTGACATCCTATAATTGAGCTCACCAGAAATCAGTAGGTCGTATAAAATCACAGAGGGAGTTCAGTGGATGGTGAGGCAAATGTTGAAATTTCTGTAGAGCCAACAACACAACACAGTCTGTGGAGAGCTTAATAGAACAGATTTTTATGGCCAAACAGCTGCATCCATGCCCCACATTGCCAAGTGTGACACTAAGCATGGATGCAGTGGTGTAAAACATAAGTGGAAAAAATAAGGTTCACAAAGATATGGATGAGTTTTATTGGTGTAGATGAACCTGCACTGATTTACACAGAGGCTTGACTTCAAGGTGATAAAACACTTTTTGGATGAAATACAGTGGAAACTGTCTGACCTCACAAGAGGCTTCTGAAAAAAACAACCAAAACTTCTTATAACACCGTTAAAGGAAATATCAAAAAGACTTCCGAGAATTATTGTAGGTCTTATACATAAAAAGGAGGACTACATCACATTAAAGCATCTGGATTAAGAATAGGACGTAACTTCACTTCATGCATTAAGGCAGATGATCAAATGCTTATGGCAAATAACAGAATGAGGAATATCAGAGTATTTAACAATGCCATCTTAATTATTGATGTACATAAAACACATTTTACTTTCCAATGTTTTTTCTTCCTAGTGTGACATTAATTCTGTCGACATATTTTTATTTTTTTTAAAGGATGCCTTGTGACTTACTTTTAAAGATCACAGATAACGTCATACATTCCTCCGTGTCAAAGATCTCAAGACGTATTCTTCAGCTAAAACCTGTCTGTCACATTCAGGTTTTGTGGGAGGAGATCTGATTTCTTCGAATGCTCACAGCCAATGACCTGTAGCCTACGGGAAAGTTAACAGCATGAAGGGAGAGGTTGCTTTCAATTTGGAGAAGGTACAGTAATCAGAGTGGCTCCTCTAATGTTACCTCCTCTGGGTAAGTTCAAAGGTTTTTGCTCAGTTGTTTACTTGTACTGAATGTGTCTCGTAGTTTACAAGGCTGTTTTTATTCTTGCTTTTTGAGCAAAAGTTTTAAGACTTTTCCTTTGTGCGTAGGCTTTAATCCAACAGAGCAGAGTAAATTAACATGCTAATAAAACGCATGCTACGTTTTATGACTTTTAAAAGAAATATTGTATTAAATATTAACAGTGGATTATTATGGAATTAGAAATCAAGTTAGAGTATGAAGTCCAACAGACACACCTACTCAGATGAGACTGCCAGCTTGAAATGCCTGTTTTATCAGGCATCAGTTCACTGCGTGCAGTGAGAATCAGTTTAGTTTTTATCTTGTTACTTACCGAATGTGTCTGTAGTATTAGATTGTTTGGGTTCGTCTTGGAATAATAATGATTGTCCCTTCTTTTGTTGTTCTTGTTAAAACTTGAAATTTAAGGACAGTGTACATGTTTCCAGTATCAACATGAGGGCTGTGTGCTCTATTTGACAAAAAACAAAGACTTTGAATTTCTCTGTCTTATCTTTAGTCTTTGTTTCTCCTTTTCCCATGAAGACTTTTTCATTTTAGCAAATGTAAATGTTATAGCACAAAATTAAAGAAGGACAATATTATAATTTGAAAATGTTTTGATGGCATATTTTGGCTGCAGTGCAGCTTCATACTGGGTAAAATGAGGATTACATTTTCTCTCCAATTTCATTTTCAGGTTTGCATTTTGCAATTAATAATGTTTAACAAAGGATTTAAATGCATGGCGGTGGTGCGGCGGCTGTTACCATGGGTTGTGTTGACCAATGTAATGTTGGTCTTCTACTGTTTGACAGCGACGCGCCAAGTGAATATAAGGTAAATTAAATAAATGCATTTAAGTGATGTAAGTCAATACACAAATGCAGACATCATGGGTATAAACCCTATTAATGATTGGTTGTAAAATTATTTTATTTGAATTTTCTTTTCCTGGGTGGAAAAAGAAAATTTCTTTTTCCAGATTGTTTCAAAAGTTTAGATTTATTTTGTTTTATTGTTTAATCCACACAGAATCAAAATGTTACATAAAGGTTCAAATAGAGAGCCCAATTAATGTAAACCTAAATAAATCTTAGTGAGCTGTTTTTTTAAATATGCACTTATTGCAATCGTCAGCAATCATCTGCCATAATACTAGTTTGATTTTGATCACTCCTTTTGGCAGAAGCGGTGGAGAGTTCATTTAAGTTGTTTGATTTGTTGGCACTGATCCATCGGTTAAACATTTCCCATAGATTAGTTTGGCTCATGGCTTTCCAAAAGCTTAAAGCTATCTGCCTTTATCTATCCCAAAATCAGTTTGGATCTGTTTGGGAAGTTTGTCCTATTAGAAAATATAGCTGCTGTATCCGGGTTCCAATCATCCATCCATTTTCTGCCGCTTATCCGGCGTCGGGTCGCGGGGGCAGCAGCTTCAGAAGGGAGGCCCAGACTTCCCTCTCCCCAGCCACGTCTTCCAGCTCCTCCAGGAACCCCAAGGCGTTCCCAGGCCAGCTGAGAGACATAGTCCCTCCAGCGTGTCATGGGTCTCCCCCTCCTCCCGGTGGGACATGAACACCTCACCAGGGAGGCGTCCAGGAGGCATCCTGACCAGATGCCCGAGCCTCAACTGGCTCCTCTCGATGAGGAGGAGCAGCGGCTCCCGGATGACTGAGCTTCTCACCCTATCTCTAAGGGAGAGCCCATCCACCCTGCGGAGGAAACCCATTTTGGCCGCTTGTATCCGGGATCTCGTTCTTTCGGTCATGACCCAAAGCTCATGACCAAATCAAGAGCTTCTCTTTGTGAATCAGCTCTCTCTTCACCAAGATGGACCGGTACAGCGCCCGCTTCACGGCAGATGCTGCCCCAATCCGCCTGTCGATTTCCCGCTCTCTTCTTCCCTCATTCATGAACAAGATCCCCAGATAATTAAACTCCTCCACTTGAGGCAGGATGACCCCCTGACCCGGAGAAGGCACTCTACCCTTTTCCGGCTCAAGACCATGGCCTCGGATTTGGAGGCACTGAGCCTCATCCCGGCTGCTTCACACTCGGCTGCGAACCGCTCCAGCGAGAGCCGCAGATCACGATCTGATGAAGCCATCAGGACCACATCATCCGCAAAAAGCAGAGATGCGATCCTAAGGCCACCAAAACGGATCCCCTCAACACCTCGGCTGCGCCTAGAAATTCTGTCCATGAAAGTAATGAACAGAATCTGTGACAAAGGGCAGCCTTGGCAGAGTACAACTCTCACTAGAAACAATGCCTACTTACTGTCAGCAATGTGGATCAGACTCTGACACCGGTCATACAGGGACCTGACAGCCCTTGTGGGCGGAGAACCGCCTACGAGGCCCCCCTTGGGACATGGTCGAATGCCTTCTCCAAGTCCACAAATCACATGTAGACTGGTTGGGCGAACTCCCATGCACCCTCCAGGACCCTGCTGAGGGTGTAGAGCTGGTCCATTGTTCCACAACCAGGACGAAAACCACACTGCTCTTCCTGAATCCGAGGTTCAACTATCCGACAGACCTTCCTCTCCAGGACCCCTGAATAGACCTTACCAGGGAGGCTTAAGAGTGTGACCCCTCTGTAATTGGAGCACACCCTTTGGTTCCCCTTTTTAAACAGGGGGACTACCACTTGGTCTGCCAATCCAGAGGAACTGCCCCCGATGTCCATGCGATATTGCAGAGTCGCGTGAGCCAACACAACCCTACAACATCCAGAGCCTTAAGGAACTCCGGGCGGATCTCATCCACACCCAGGGCCTTGAGGCCACCGAGGAGCTTTTTAACCACCTCGGCGACCTCGTCCCCAGAGATTGGAGAGCCCAAACCAGAGTCCACAGGCTCAGCTTCCTCAACAGAAGGCAGGTTGGTGGGATTGAGGAGGTCTTCAAAGTATTCCACCCACCGACCCACAACATCCCGAGTCGAGGTCAGCAGCACACCATCCCCACTATAAACACTGATGGTGCTGCACTGCTTCCCCCTCCTGAGACGTCAGATGGTGGACCAGAATCGCCTCAAAGCCATAAGGAAGTCTTTCTCCATGGCCTCTCCAAACTCCTCCCATGCCCGAGTTTTTGCCTCAGCGACCACCCGAGCTGCATGCCGCTTTGCCCGCCGGTACCCATCAACTGCTTCTAGAGTCCCACAGGCCAAAAAGGCCCAATAGGACTCCTTCTTCAGCTTGACAGCATCCCTCACCGAAGGTGTCCACCAACGGGTTCGAGGGTTGCAGCCGCGACAGGCACCAACGACCTTGCGGCCACAGACTGATAAGCCGCCTCAGCAATGGAGGCACGGAACTTGGTCCACTCAGACTCAATGTCCCCCACCTACCCAGAACGTGTTCGAAGTTCTGCCGGAGATGGGAGTCCGTCTCACAGGGGACTCCGCCAGACGTTCCCAGCAAACCCTCACTACACGTTTGGGCCTGAAAGGTCTGACTGGCTTCCTCCCCCACCACCGGAGCCAACTCACCACCAGGTAGTGGTCAGTGGACAGCTCCGCCCCTGGTCTCACTGTCATTGCCCACGTGAGCGTTGAAGTCCCCCAGTAGAACAAGGGAGTCCCCAGGAGGGGCACTCTCCAGTACCCCCTCTAAGGACTCCAAGAAGGGTGGGTAATCTGAACTGCTGTTCAGCCTGTAAGCATAGACAACAGTCAGAACCCGTCCCCCCACCCGTAGACGGAGGGAGGCTACCCTCTCGTTCACCGGGGTAAAACCCCAATGTACAGGTGCCAAGATGGGGGGCAACAAGTATGTCCACTCCTGCCCGGCGCCTCTCACCGTGGGCAACTCCAGAGTGGAAGTACGTCCAGCCCCTCTCAAGGAGACTGGTTCCAGAACCAGAGCCACGCATCGAGGCGAGGCCGACTATTTCTACCCGGAACCTCTCTGCCTCGCACACTAGCTCCGGTTTCTTCCCCACCAGAGAGGTGATGTTCCACGTCCCAAGAGCCAGCTTCTGCAGCCGAGAATCAGACCATCAGGGTCCCCTCCCTCAGCTGCCGCCCATACCACAATGCACCCAACGCCTTTGGCCCCTCCGGCAGGTGGTGAGCCCATTGGAAGGCAGACCCACGTCTCCTCTTCGGGCTGAGCTCGGTCGGTTAAAAGCCTGGCCACCAGGCGCTCGCCATCGTGCCCCACCTCCAGGCCTGGCTCCAGAGTGGGATCCCGGTGACACGTGTCCGGGCGAGGGAACACCAGATTCAAAGTTGTGACTCATCATAGGGGTCTTCGGGCTGCGCTTTGTCTGGTTCCTCACCTAGGACCTGTCTGCCTTGGGTGACCCTACCAGGGGCATAAAGCCCCAGACAGCATAGCTCCTAGGATCATTGGGACACACAAACCCCTCCACCACGATAAGGTGGCAGCCCAAAGAGGAGGGGTTCCAACCAACTCACTCAAATTGTCAGTCTGGTACGAAATTACATTTGTAACAACTTATATAAACACTCTGAGTCATAATTCTGCTGAAAAGACGAGGGACGTCATCTCCAGAGAAGCAGGCTTCCCAGTGTTATGAATTAACAGGTTGAGAAAGAATCCTTTCAAGATTTCAAGAAATTGCAGTTGCCCACATGGTCAAGAAAATATCTGCTACAGACAAGGTTTATGGTAAGAAGAAATAAACATGAAGCTGCTTATCACCAGTGACAAGAACTGTGTTTGGACGAGTCAAGCAGAGACTTTAAAATCCTAAAGCACTGTACTGTACATGGTGGTGGTAGCATACTGTGTCTCTATTTTGCTACAAGTGGTGTATTGTTCAAAGTGGGTGTATTGATAAAACTCTTCAACTTTATCTAAAATTAATGCTAGGAGTAAAAAATGTGGACAGAATCAGAGAACAATAATTCCAGAACCCTAATTAAAAGTGTATTTAGAAAAGGGAAAAGCAGAGTAAAGGTAAGACTTATGCTGAACTATAGTACACTCAAAAACTGGTCTGTGTCAGCAACCAGCTCATTTTCATTTCTACCGATTCTGCCAAGAAGATGGTCAAAATTTCAGACAGAATTATGACAGAACCATGTTGATGAGAGTGCAAAGGCAAAGAACAACATTCAAAGAGGGTTTTTATACCTCACAAGGTATGTATAGTCAACAAAAAGTATAATTTTGACTCCGTGTGGATAGAAGAAAATCCACAATCTTCAAATTCCAGGCTAGGAATTAATAAAAACATGTACCATAATTTCAAATAAATAATTGAAAGCTCTAAATGAATCTGAGATTAATGGCCTAAAGTGTATGTAAATTTCTGACTACAGAAGCAGTAACCCTACTTTTTGTTTCACTCAAAGTCCCACACAGGAAAAGACGTGTCCCCTCAGCGTGGCAAAGACAAGTCCGGGCAACATCGCTGGAAGCCCTGACTCTAAGCAGAAGTGCTCTCCCAAAGTGAACATCATGTTCATGAAGACTCATAAAACGGCGAGCAGCACCATCCTCAACATCCTCTACAGGTTTGGGGAAAAGCACAAGCTCAAGTTTGCCCTACCTGACAGACGCAATGATTTCCGCTACCCGCAGCCATTCCTGTGCTCCCAGGTGAAGGACTACAGGCCAGGGGAGTGCTTTAACATCGTTTGCAACCACATGCGGTTCAACTATCAAGAAGTGTCCAAACTCTTGCCTGCAGACGCTTTGTATGTCACCATCCTACGTGACCCGGCGGATCTCTTTGAGTCAGCTTTCCATTACTTCCAGAAAATAATTCCTCTTACTTGGCGCATTAGTGGAAATAACAAACTGACTGAGTTTCTGGACAATCCAGAGGCCTTCTACAGTCCGGAAGCTATTAACTCATTCTACCTTAAAAATTTGATGTTTTTTGACTTTGGTTTTGATAACAACCTTAAAGTCCATGACCCTCATGTCATGAAGGAGATTCAGTATTTATCCAAACGTTTTCATCTTGTTCTTATAGCAGAATACTTTGAGGAGTCTCTGATTCTTCTTAAGGATTTCCTTTGCTGGTCCATGGAGGATATCCTGTATTTCAAACTCAATGTTCGCAGGACCTCATCCGTGTCCCGTCTGGACCCTGAGACGAGAGCCAAAGCCTTACAGTGGAACTGGGCTGACTGGAAACTCTATGAACACTTTAATGTTACTTTCTGGGAGAGAGTCAAGGCATATGGAAGAACAAGAATGGAACGAGATGTACATGAGCTGAGGAGAAGAAATGCAGAGATGAGGGCCATCTGCATTGAGGGTGGCGATGCAGTTGAAGCTCAGAAGATTAAAGATGCACATTTCAAGCCTTGGCAGCCCATTGGAGAGAAATCTATTATGGGATACAACTTGAGAAATGACATTAATCCTGAAAGCAAGTCAATATGTGCAAAAATGCTTACACCTGAGATCCAGTACTTATCAGACTTGGGAGTAAACCTCTGGTTGACTAGACTATGGGGTTGGTTGAAAGATTATTTTTTATAAGTGCCTTGTTTTCTTTGTATAATTGTAACTTAATTTTGAAAATGTTTTAAGATGGAATTAAACAGCTTAATTCGGATGTCCATTTCACAAAACGCATATTTATAATTTAAAATATCAGTTCTTGTTGCCTGAATTAAAGTTAATTTCTCTACAAAACAAAAGTCGGGTTTGCTGCACTTAATTTTTTTACATTGCAAGCTTTCACAAAAAGATTAAAATAAACATATTTGTTATGTCTGTTTGTTAAATGTATAATACATTAAAACTAAAAACTATTTATTAAGAGCTAAATAAGTGAGTCATTTCAGACTTATTAAATGATTAAAAATTGTAGTTTCTGACTGTGTTTACAGTGTTTGATTAATGAATTTCAGTTTAAAGTGTAAATTTACTCCATTCTTTAGCATCTAAACAGTCAGAGGTTTAAATACTAAACTCTGATTGGGCAGAGAGTATTTCTTCCTGCTGCCCATGATGGTATTGTGTTAGCTGGGCAAGATACATGTTTTCTATCTGTTATGGTTGATTTCAGTCTGTGTTGATTAAGAATTTTAATAAAAGTTTGGCATAAAACGTAATTAAAGCCGACATCCGATTCATTATTTATGTTTGCCATGGGCTATACTGATTTTATTAAGAAATATGGGGAGGTTTATTTTCATATCTAGTGAATTCTGTATGTCTGAATTGTTCTGCACAGAAAAGAGATGTTTTAAAACACAATTTGAGCTATGAAGCCTTTCATAGACAAATTCCTGCTATCTATTGGAGGAAAAAAATGGAGAACATTTGCATTCTCAATAGCAAGGTTAGCATCTCTTTGCAAACCAAATATATTTTTGGTGCAGGAAAAAGGAAGTTTCTCAGCAAGGTGTCCATGCAGGAACAAGAACTGAATCAGTCTTTCTTTGATACTTTATCAGTCTGTTTTTTTTTTTTCTTTGTCAGCATTCATAGTTCTGGCCAAAACTAAATGCCTTTTCCAGTGCAAGTGCTCATCTGGACACTGGTGCTACTTTCTCTTAGGCTGTAGACGGGTAGACTGTAAACAATAAGTTTAGAAAACCATGGCTAGAACTGCCATGGGTTTTTATTACACGTGGTGTTAGTGAGACACCTGGAGGACTAATACTCACCGGCATGCAAAGCCTCCAGGTGGTGTGGCCAATCTCACATACTAGCATTACCAGATACTTCGCATTAATGTAATTTTAACTTGGGAAATAAATCTAATTATTGCACCTCTGTGTTGAAACTAAAGTGGACATAGCAATAAACCAAGAGATGATAATACTAATCAAATGAAACTAAATGGAAATGAATGAAGAACAAAATGCAAGAATAAACTAAGAAACTAAAGTAAATACAGAGGAATAAACTGGTATGGCAAGACCTTTCGAGCAATAATTAATACAGAGGACTATATGGCAAGAATAAACACACTATTTCCAGATAAAAGGTAAAATAATATTGTTTTAGTGCCATGGGTTTGTTGAGACCAACCACATCTAATACTGAGAATAAATATATCTTACAGACCATAACAGTAAAGAACTGATCACTAATTTATGTTTTTAATTAGAAAAGATATATTTATTTCTTCAATATTATTTTTCATGTCAGTGTTAATATCATGAGGCTGAGGACTCCATGACACTTTGAATTTGACTCATTAGGATTTGATTAAAAACCAAATTTGTTCTTTGTAATTTCTGTCCAGTAAAACTATTAATTAGAGGTGTGCCGATCGATCGGTCACCGATCATAATGGCCGATTTCCGTGAAATCGGTGATGATCAGGATCGGCGATCATTGGCTCTTGAACCGATACCGATCACCTGTATCTCATTTCCAGCCTGTCTGTCCAGCTGGTCTCATCTTTCCTTCAGCAACAAATCCTAAGCGATATGTAACTATAACGCACTGAGTGAATGAGGACGTTTGCGTGGAAGCAGGTCAAAATGCATCAACACAACGAAGCTAATAGACATAAAAACAATGACGAAGTTTGGCTACATCGAGGCTCAATGCAGTAAAAAGACATGGAGGATCAGACAGCAGGTAAATCAGCACAGCTACAAACACTCAACGGATTAGCATGACGGTCAGAAAGCTAAACTAATAACCTGTAAAATGATTTAAGTCTTGGAGCTGCGATGTAAGACGCTGGTTCTGCTGTTGAACCGCTGCTCCGCTACAGGTAGTAATATTTAATATTTAGTCATATTTGACACGGAGCCGCTTCGTGGTAGCGACTCACACCGAAGCTGTTTAAAGCTGCAGCATCTAACCTAAAAAATACATTTTACATACGTATTAAAACTTTCTCTGTCCTAACATGAGACAGATAATCTCTAAAAAAATAATCGATCTCCTCCCTGTTACTCCTCTCAGTCAGAAACAGCCAATCAGAACTAGCAGTAACCAGCTAGCCGCTATGCTAACAGGAAGTTTTCATTCAGTAACTCTGGATTGTTTATTGTAATAGATCCTGTTTTTGCATTTGAATGTTAAGTTTTATACTTGAACTTTTTGTCAATGTTGAGAGGTTTTATTTTGGCTCTTTGCATTATTTAGCCTCTTCAGAGCCTCATATGTTATCAGTCTGTTAAAGATAGTATTATTGATAGCAGTTCAATTTGCACAATGCCTGTTTTGTTTAGTTTTCTTCTTGGAAAAGTTATTAAAAACAAGTTTTTGTCTAAATTAAGGTGAATTCATGGTTCCTTTTTCCACATAATGTAACAGTAGTGTTTATGATAAAAAATAAATAAATAATAATTATGTGATCGGTATCGGGGATCGGAATCGGCGATCGGCCCTCAGGGGTGATTGGTATCAGTATCGGGAGAAAAAAACCTGATCGGCACATCCCTACTATTAATCTATAATCAGTAGACAGGTCTATATAAAGATATAGTCCATGTTTCTGTCTCATATTTGTATGGCATTAAAAGGACCTGGATCTTGTTTTTCCACTGAAAGCTCTGGTTTGCACATTAAATGCCATGTGGGTGAAATTTTATGGATGATGCTCTGATGTCCCATTAACCTGAAGGCAGCACAGAGCTGCACCACCAGAAACCAACAGAAACACTGAAGAGAAGAAGAGCTATGATTAATGTAGTTACAGTTCTATCCATGTGTAGCCGGGGCATATTGTCCCCCTGAATGTGTGCTGCTGCGCCCTCTTCCTCTTGGCCAGACGCTGTGACAGAGCGCAGCTGGCTTGTTAGGGAGACAGGTAATCGGCATTTACATTTAAAAACAGGTAGATCGCTGAGGAGATCAGATCCAGGCTGATGACTCTTACAGAGGTATGTTTAACATTGATCATGAGGTGGGTTTAGAATTTGTCTGATTCCGCCACTAATTGTTATAGGGAATTCACTTTAGAGAGTGACGTCAAGAGCGCCGTTTACTGGTTTCACTTTAGAGAAGGTAAGGGCCGTTTCTTATGATTTATTTGGCTGGTTAATGTTGTCTAATTTGATTTCTATTGTGTGTAGGTTGGCCTGCTACTGTTTCGGTTTTTGATTTGTTTCAATTTCATTTTTTTGTTCTAGTTTACTTACTTTTAGATGGTTATTGTTGATTAAAAGAACTTTTCTTGTTTTGGTTTGTTTAGGGAAAGGGAGTTTCTATTGTCGTCCTCTGGCTTGTTTTAAACTGGACCTATGCCATCCCTGGGTCCTAGGCTGTTTTATCTAGATTGAGACCAGTGGAAGGGGTTTTTCTTCTTTTCTTTGCATTCACCAGGGATTTTTGTGTGAATGTGCTTTTGTTGGGGAACACTTGGGTGCATTTAGTTGTATTTGTGTTTTCTTTATTATTATTCCTCCCCAGAACAGTCTAATTTTATCTAATTGTGTTTTTAATTATTTTTCAGCTTTAAGGATTCCAGGGCTAGCATAGACTCCCATTTTTAGAGTGGCCATTTTATATAATAAAATAAATTGACTATTTTTGCTCAAATTTGTGAACTCAAACTGTAATCTGCAGCAGTGCCTCTGTCCATTTTTACAAACCTCTGTGTGATCTGGTAAAAAGAGGATCTAGAGCTGTACCCAAGGTCACACGTTTTAATGTTGCAGAGCTTGGTCGTTTTGCAAATAGTTCAAAGTTTAAACTGGCATGTTGAACATCTTTTATCCGTTTTATTTGTGGAATATTTAACTAGAAAATGGCAAAGAATAAGAATATTTTTTCCACTCTGGCTGCTGTTAAGCATACCAATTTTAAGTTGAATGTTCATTGCATTTTTCGTAGACGCCTGTATTTTTATATTATATGTATTTTTATGACAAATACAGAAACAAGCATAAAAATCAGAACATCTACAATAGTGATAGTAATATTAATGATAAAATAATAGTCAGTGCAAAGTAGCCTGCAAATTCTTTGGTGGGGGGCGGTGAGGGACCTGGATAAAGGCTGGGGGGGCCCTGGGCCACAAAAGGTTGAGAAACACTGGTTTAGAGTTTGTTTAGAGGTCCTTGTGGATTTAAATAATCCCTTCACTCCTTTCAGGCCTCCATTTCCCCGAGCTCAGAAAACCTCACCTACACACAGAGACCCCACCTTCAGGAACAAGAATGGAAAATGATCTTAGAGTTTTTGAATCCCAGACAAAACATTGACTAAAACAAAAACGTTAAGACTGATTTATACTGACATGGTCAATGTTTTGGATTATTTGCTTTTTCTGATATACATTTTATGTTTTTCTTGTTTATAGTTGCAGAAATTTAAGCCAAGTATTTGTGTATGTGACATGAATTTTTAACTATAAAGACAAAGATGTAGCAATTAGACAAAGGGATAGAGAATAGTCTGATGTAAATGTTTTACTACATTCTTATTTCCTACTACTAATTCACACTAGGGAAAAACTGGGATAAATCCCAGTTTTTCAGAACCTTAGTTAATAACAGCACAACAGGCTTTCTTGTAAGAGTAAAGCTTGGCAAATAAAGCAGTTACTTTATCAAATGCAATCGGGACTCTGACAATTTTACAAAGCCATTTAAGTGTTCAAGAACACAAGAACAAAAATCTAAACCCTGCATTAGACACTGAAACATGTTTAATATAACAATTTACAATCTGAAGACAATGGAATCAACAGAAACATCTGCAAGGTAAAGGACGAGCTTTGATCCATCCCCTGGTGGTCGGACAGCCTTTCAGCCTCTGCAGGTCCTCTCAGAGTCTCTCCAGCCTGGGCATGACTTGGAGCACAATGTCCAAGATGACAGCTGCTTCATTCAGGTGCTCAATCCAGGAACATATGGTGACAGAAACTACACGGCACATTAGCACTGCAGCCTTATAGAGCCCAGGGTGGCGTCTTATTCTTTGTTCTCATAGTTGTGTTTGATGTGTTTCCATAGTTTCTGTAACGAGTCACAATGAGGTAACATTAGACTCTTCATAAAAACAGGCGAAACGTTTCCAACGACATTAACGGACTCGGCTAGCCAAGCTAAGCTAACACTAGCTTCGTCCTCTCCTCACAAGGTCAGCACCGATTAAAACAACCAGGGACGGACTTACCCCGCGGTTCATCTGCTCAAAGATGGCGTCACCGCCTTGGTCAAACACCCGCTCAAAGAAGACCGCTCCAACCATGATGGTCACGGCGAAGGTGGACGTCCTCCTGAAGAGGAGGTTGTAGACGGTCTTAGCCAGCGCCATGTCTTCGGTGTAACGGGCACTGCGCAATAGCGGAAGTGGATCCACATGACGACTTCCTCTACTCAGGTTTAATGTTTTCCCACTTTAGCTACCAGCTAAAAGCTACGAACTTGTTTTAATGACCGCAGAAAAGCTGGTTTTTGTTTCTGAAATGTTATTGCATGTTGTAGCTTAAGAGCCACAGCGGAGTTTTGCCCTTATTTGTCAGTGCCGTATAAGGATAATTAACATTTAACGGTATGTCAGTCAGCATATTGGTGAACTATTTAGATATATAAGATGGTTTCCAAAAGCAGAAGTATTTTTTTATTTAAAATGGCTTAACGTTGTTTTGACCAGTATTTGTTTGCTAATTAAGATTTGTATGTGTCTGATTAACCACTATTTAAGTTCGCCTAATGTCTTGTTTGTTAGGTAAGTTTGTGCTTGAGTTGAAGTTTGAAAACATATTTTGACTCTTTTGTGATAAATTAAGAATATTCTTTGAAACAGTTCGGTATCTAAGTTTGTCTAAATCCTTGACAGAGACTGATGGAAATATTTCTGTAACACCTTAAATACCTAGAAGCTGATATGCCAAGAAAAATGAGGGGAAAATTTGACGGCATTTTTGTTGGACATTTGATTTATTTCTTAATTAAAGCCTTTAACACTTGATAATGATTTATTACTGAACCACAGAATGGATGCAACTGAACGCACGTAATTTTGCAATGTTTTTTGAATTTATTGTTTCCTCATTGTCTTCATTCTCCATAACCCAGCAGAAATGTTATTGCTGTTCCAGTCATGTTTTTATCTGCCTACTCTCACCTATTGACAACTGTCCTAGTGGAGCACCATGGGGAAGAGGTATTACTGTGACTACTGTGACCGGTCCTTTCAGGACAACATGCACAACAGGAAGAAACATCTAAATGGCGTTCAGCATCACAGAGTGAAGAAGGCCTGGTTTGACCAATTCAGAGGTGAGATGAGGAGGAATTCCTGACATTAGTTTGATGTGCTTTTTCTTCCATTTATCTTTTTAGTTAACCCCTAAATGGCAAACATTTGATCAGCGGACAGATCCCACCAGGAAGCACTCCCACCAATCTGCTGTCTTTCTGTTCCTTTCTAAACTGCTGCCTCTATCAAGGAGTCTGCGGCACATTTTCATTTTTGCAATCAGTGGTTGTTGCATGTTTTCTAACCTTTGCAGATTCTGCTGCTGTTCTTCATGATGAGCAAATAAAGAAACCCTGCAGGAAGTTTCTCCAAAAAGGTGAAAATAATCATAATAAACTATAAAATTATCAAATTCTACTATCACATAATTTTTGATAATAAAATTGTCACATTTTATTCATTGTTTTTGCAATTTTGTTTTTAGGAATATGTGATTTTGGCCCCAACTGTAGATTTTCTCACATGTCTGAAGAGGATCTGTTCTACTTAAAAAGACGCATGGAAGGTAAGCAGTGGCCACAAGGTGCTGCTGTGTACCATGTGATATTTAGGGGTAGATACGAATCTGAGAAGTGACGCTTTCTTTTACAATAACACCAGTTTTGCTCTTATTTGAAAAAAAAGATCTCAGACACGACAGACAATGTGGTTTTAATTTTTTTTAAATGAAGGATTAACACAAAAACTAAAGAAATACTCAACATATTCAAAGATATTAATGAAACACAAATGTACAGTGTGTTCTAGGTTACATGAAGGTTGCATGTAGAAAACCATTTAACTGCTGCATCTTAATGAATGCAATATTTCTTTATTTTAAGAGGAAAGACAACACAAAGAGGACTCTGAGGACAGAATCATCTCTGGGCGAAGTGTAGAGGAATGGCTCTTGAAAAGGGAAAAGAAGCGAGCAGGTCTTGGTAGCAAAGGGTATCCACATTCCTTTTCACTTTAACACGTTGGACTACATGGTTTGCATGCCTAATTATTGGTCCTGTTCATTTTGAATTCAACCGTTTAATTATTTATCTCTGCAGAGACTCAAAAACCAAGGAGGACAATGAGGAGGACAAAGCAGAAAGCGATATTCCTCAACTACTCTTCTCCATCCCTGACCTCCCACCCTCACTGTTGCCTCCTCCTCCAGGTGGATGGAGAGTCAGCGCAAGCAGTGAGTGGGGCTGAAGGACATTCGTCCCAGGGCTCAAATCCCGATGACTGGATATGTGATGTCTTTAGATGGACATTTATTTCAAAGAGATTGTTTCACCTTTTTTGTTTGAGGATATGCTCATTTTTTCAGTTGCTATAAGATTCCTAAATATCTATCTTCAGATTAAAGGAAAAGGTTTGAGCAAGAATCCAGCAGACATATTTGGAATCCACTGAAATACATCTGTTTGCTGATATTTACATTGCTGTAAGCAAAAGCAAAAAATATAAGGAATTTTGAGTTATTGTGAAAACTAATAAAAGAAGAAAAAAATTACAAAATATGTGTTGCTATTGAGAGGAACTGACTTCCTTCCACAGTTGAGAATCAGTCATGTTGGGTTAACAGGCGACCTCAGAAAAGATGGTTTATCATGTGGGTACAGAAAGTAGAAAGGTTTGACAAACATGTACTTTAACTTCTCAGTGGGCGTTGAGACAAACTTTCTAAACTTCTTGCATATTTCCAACCTTTTGTCAGCTGAATTTGTAGAGTTAATTTAAATAGTCTGGTTTCCTGGCACAGCTCCAACTTAAGACCTGAACCAGAGACTCAGGGCTTTGGGATGATTATTCCAGAAGCTTAATATTAGCCAACTTGATCTATTAGAAACTCATGTTTGGATGAGTTTTTGGATTGCCTCGCTGGAACATCTGGCTACTTCCAAGTTTGGTCATCCAGCTGTTGAACTGTTTTGTATTTTCTTTCATTGTTCCATGTGATGAAAGTATCATAATCACAACATGATGCTTCCACCATCATACTTGGAAATTGCTGTTATTGCAGACAAATAATTCAGCCTTTTGCAATTGGTTTCTTCTTTTGGGCAGCTGGAAATTTCAGTCAAGCTTTAAGCCGTTTACTTTGAAGCCAATGGCGTCTTGTTTTGTTTTTGTGCCTTTTAAGTAATGAGAGTGTAAAAGTTGTTTCAATGTGGACAATGACATCGGTTATCAAACTTCAGAACAGACTTGATCCTTTATGGTTCCTGAGTTTTTCAAGCTCATCTCAACCAATTTTTCTTCTAAGATTGGCAATTTGGTTCTCCTTCTGGTGATACCTTGTGTTTACCTATGATTTATTGTTTGAACGGATGATCTTGAAATACGCAGTTGTTTAAAAAAATGCTACAAAAAACATTGCCAGATATTTTTCAATCTACAATTCTTTCTATGAGCTAAGCTAATAACTACAGTTTTATGTATTTTAAGTCTTTGTTGATGGTTGTACTTATTTCATGCAACAGTGACACATTATTGGCCAGAAATGGTTGACTATACAATATATGCAGAATTACACTGTTTTTCTAACCCAGGTCTCATCCATTTTCCCAATTTTCACCATATTTTCCCCTTCATAATTGAATCATTTGTCTTTCTGATTTGACAGCATGCAAATGTCCTCGATAAACTCTGCATCTCTGCAGCTTTCTCACCTTTATTTTTTTTAGTAGAGACAACGCTACAAGATTTTTATTATTGCACTTCTTTTTATTGGACTACATGCATCTTGACAACACTTACAATAGTGTATAAATCGATGCAGTGATCTTTAGAGGCAAAAGAAAATAAAACAGATTCTTTTTTTACATTGTAAAATCATAGTTAATGTATCACAGTTGGATGGCACAATGCTAAGACATAAAATAATAATTGTAGTTAGCTGTTCAGACATTTTTGCAAAGTCTGAATCATTTTTGACCAAGTAGACTTAAATATCTTTGCAGGAGTTTTTTGGACTGGCGTTGCTCCAGTGGAACATGGGTTTGTTTCTAGAATGACAAAATCCAGTTACAATCACAACAAATAGGACAACCTGTTAACAAAGTAATTGGCTCATTAATACACCAACACATAAAGCAGGACAATATTTGTTAGTACAGTGAATCATAGGACAATATTTGGCACAGTGACTATATTTTTATATCCACACAACACTCATTTTTACATGATATGTTCACATGAAGAGGTAAAGCAATGTCATATAAATATGTTTTTGTTTTTTTAACGCCAAACTGCTACATTGGATAAAATGTATATCTTATTGCCAGAGTGATTCTCACCTACCCATGCTGTTCACTTCGTGGTAGAACTTTGAGAAACTGATCTGACTTAAGAAATAAATAAGAATTGTTTAGTAAAATCTGAAGAAAACCTTAAAAGTTAACAAATATTAAAAGTTAATGTAAGTGCATGGCCTCAATATACAGAACTTGCATCTGAATGTCCAGACACATCATTTTTTTGTATGTTTTTATAAAACTTTATGCATATATCGATAACAAAATAACATCGATTTAATGTATACCTCATCCAAGTATAAGAAAATATAGTGATGTCATATAATTAAATAATATGTTGTCTAAGTACTCTATGTAAAAGCCAGAAAACAACATCCCCCCATGATATGTTAAATTATTGTTCACAGCATACTGCAAAGAATTTAGTATTTTGATATTGTTTGCACATTGACAAAAATGACATTTACAAGAAAATGTCAGTTTTTTTTGCAATTATCACTTAACAAATTGCATAATTATTTGAACATCTACCTCAAAAATCTATACCACCCACGTACAACACACATTTATTTCTTGACATGCAAGTGTGCCGCATAGAATACATGATACTCATTTGCTATAAATATTACAGGTAATACATGTCCTAAACACGGTTCTATGTATTCTAAATGGGCCACTCTGCAGCTAAATGGTCTTTGCTGATGTTCATTTTGGAAGTGTGGCATAGATGCACAGATTTGAAATGTGCAAACTGGGATTTGAATGAATTGAAGGCAGGTTGTGAGCATAAAATCTCCTCTTGATTTGTGCGATGGATAAAGAGATCAACACTTTGCTGGGATGTGAAGTTTTAGCAGAACCCTCCAAACCTACTGGCATCCCAGTTCAAGAGGTGTGAAAGGCCTTAAAGTAATTCATTTTATTGCAGTACCATAACCTAACACTGAAAATTGGAAATAATATCTCAAATTTACAGGTACTTGCTGCACCCCTGACAGTTCCCACAAATAGATCTGATGAAATCATTTATTAATTTATACTTCGTAAATTGATCTGAATATCTGAGAACGTTATATTCTTTGGAGTATAAATATAACAAACTCATTTGTCAACATAGGAAGTAGAAGAAGACATGCCATTCAAGCAGACGTGTTTCATAAGTAAGAAAATAGTTGGAAGAAAACAAAATAGCAACCAAAAGGCTTAAAACAACTGGAATTCTGACAAATAAAGTTCATGGCATGGCAACCTGTTTGAAATACTGAACTGTTTTAAACAAAAATCTGGATTTCAGGAAGATGGTAGTGAAGAAAACATTCCTGAATAGATGTGAAAGTGATTCACCAGACACTAAACCAACCACGATCTCAGTGTCCAGACTTACTGCAAAGCCTCGAAAACCTGTCGGCTGAGATGATCTGAATAGAGCACAGAAAGAAACCACAACATCCGGAAGGTCTGGAGAGATTACACAAATATCACAAGCATCCTATAACTTTGTGATTTGGTATCGAAGACTAAGAAACCACTACCTAAACTATAATCATATAAACTACATATATATATGAGATTTGTGTTGATATTGCAGTTCAACAATATCAGTAGGGTATATTGAATCCCTCTCACACAGGTTGACTTGTTTATGGGTGTAAAGTTTTATCTATGCTAAAATTGCCACTGTGGTAGTAAATATTGATGTTTTCTCAACCAAGCACATTTAGGATAGTTGACTACTGTCATTTTTTTGTAGATAAAATGCTTCTGAATGCATCAGCATATTTTATTTATATTAATTTATCTTATTGCAATGAGCTTATCTTATATATATATATATATATTATTATTTTTTTTTTTTAAGCGAGATAAGGTCAAAGTTGAACACGTGAGCGTCCAGGGAAAAATGGTGCAATAATGACTCCTAGTTAGCAATTAACAGGAAAGTATATAAAGGTGACAGGGCCATGGTTTGGAAAAATGCTGAGCACATCAGCTTGGTGAAAACTTTGTAGCAGACGAGACAGTGGAGCAAACAATCGGACTTTGCCGGGATGAGAAGATCAACAGCAGTGATTTTTGTCTTTCTGGTTTCATATATCTGCAGAACTTTAGGCAAGTATCTCCTGTGTTACAGATATTCTGAATGATCCAATTCTCTTTTATTTATTTAAGATGCTGAGACAGATCTACAGTGAATACTTTACTAAATTCAGAACAAAAACAATTTTGTCTTTGAGAGTAAACATTGATCAAATGTATTCACGATCTATAAATTTTAAGTCACAAAGTTTTATCCGGCACAATTACAAACTAACATTTATAGTTCTTAAGATTCCAGGTCACAAATTGCATAAACAAACATTTTTGCTAAAATTATTGAGAAGGAAAAGGAGGAAAAACATCCACAAAAACAAGTAATATGTGTTTTTCTGTCTTTGATGGACACAAAATATTTTCTATATTTCTTCAAATGTATCTAAATGATGGTGGGATAGGTTCTTGTTGAGAAACAAAGTATTCCAACTTTAATACAAAACAAAGATTGTTGGATCATCTTTGCTTTCACAAGAAGATGTTTAAGTCACATGTTACAGCTTAAATTTAAAAATATAAAAAATCTGTCTTTAATTTTTTTTCTTTTACATGCACCACCTTGCAACACCAGTCAGAATATATAAATATATAACAGAATATATAACTTTGTGCATTTACATTTACTTTATCTGTTTTCTGATGGATAGGAGAAACTTGTGAACAAAATTGTGGGACAAAATTAGACTCCTGCTCCTGCCACCCAACATGTGGGTCTCTTGGATCCTGCTGCTCTGACTACAAAGAGTACTGTGTCAACACGTCTCCATACTCTGGGTCCATACTGGGTGGCACAGACTTTGTTGTCCTTGATGCAAACTTCAACAAAACCTCTGACATTGTTTGTAGGTAGGACAATTTTTTCTACTTCTTAATACTTGACACAAACTAGTTAAAAATCAACTGATCAATTATGTTCTTTTCAATTATCAGGTTTGATGATGAAACTAACACAGAAGGGTACGTGGATGGAGATGGTAGAGGCCACTGTATTTCCCCACTGTTATACGAAACCGGATGGGTTTCTTTGCAGATCTCCTCAGATAACGGCACCACATTCAACAGAGCTGGATCGTGGCTTTCAGGTACCGCAACTAAAGAATAAAATAAGATAAAAACAAAAGGTTTTTTTTGTTGAATAACTGGAGTTCAACTGTTATCCACATGTGCTGCTGTAGTTCACACAGGCAAGTTGGGTTCTCGATTCAAAGCAATTCTGGTGAACTCAACAAAGTGGCAGTACTATGGAACGCCTAATGTTGGAGGCGAACTACAGATGACGTGGAATACCACTTTAGTCAATGCAGAAAAGGTTAACATAGAGGTCTGGGGATATGAAGAGACGGGTAAGAAAAATGTATATCCACATTAAGGATTTCAGACACTGTAAATGTTCTCATTCCTTCTTGTTACAACCAGACTTTCAACGCACTAAAGGTTTTGGCTAGTCATGAAGAAGGGAAATAATACACTTTTCATATATATTTTTTTACAAGTAAAAATATGAAAAGTCTGTTGTACATGATGGCTTATAGAGTCACTTTTTGCATCAATTACAGCTCAATACATTAGAGATGCCAGCTACGCACATCTTGGTTGCATTGGATTTAAATGCACATAGCATTTTTAACTCCTGACTGGTCTCAGTCTGGACTGAATGTGATGTCCACATCAATCTCAAGTGTTTTGAGCTCTAAGATGTTTTATTATTATGTTATTATTATTACTGTTGCAAAATAATAATAATAAAAGTTTCTTTACTTCAGGTGTGCAGAATTTTACACAAGCCTTTTCCATCAAGGCTTGTGGTTGCAGGATGATAAAACAATGACATCTTTGCTGGAATGTGAACACATTTTAATGACACTGTATGTGGTCATTGCATTTTAGGAAAACATGCATTGTAAAAAGTGTTTCTCGACAGGGGAGCCATACTCAGAGTCCTGGCAGGGTGACTGGCGGTATCTGTACTCATTGGCCAAGGATCACCCCAACAGTGGCTCCTTTAAGTTTGTACCCAAAATAGCAGATGGAGATTTTTCTAGATGGGAGCTTGGTGCCCTTCGTGTCAGCTCAAGCAGCTACCCTGATGGCAAGTGGTATGTCCAAAAGATCCTTAAAGATTACCATCATCCATGATTTTCGGTGTAAAAGCTGTTCTGCCTGTATGTTTGATTCAGGAACGTCCAAGCTGCGTGGAGTGAAGATCACGCTCTGGCCTGGCATCTAGAGGAAAGCTTCAGGCAGAACTCAGCAGGATGGGCTCTGGATAAGTGCTTAGCCTGGGATAAGCTGGAGAACGAGCTGCCAAACTTCCTCACTGAGATCATCGACTGCCCATGCACGCTGGCTCAAGCAAGAGCAGACACTGGGAGGTTTCATGTAGGTGGAGATAAGATATTGAGAACCAGATTAAAAAAAACTATACAACCCAAGAGCACAAGCCTTGGACCGAGGGTTAAACATCTCTGTAGTTAAATAAAAGTGAAGAATTTGAACAACATAAGAAAGAGAAACTCATGAACGTCAAAGTCCTGGAATCTGATTTGGTGATCAAAGTCGATGTGTAATTGGTTGATCTGTTTATGATCGCATAAATCTCCTCAGTTCAAAGTCAAAAAGAGGTATCTCTCTAACTACAGCGTTTATGAGAACTATCTGCAAGCAGCATGCTGCAGGTAGAACATGTTTACCCTACAAACATGACTACTGAGTTCAAAACCATAAAATCATTTTTATTATAAAGTCTCTGCTGTGGATCATTAAAGCACAGAACAGTGTGGTTTCTTTGCTGAAGTTGTATTGTTTTCCTGGTAGTTATGGTTGAATCTTCTCTTTATTCCTCAGACTGATTATGGCTGTGATATAGAGAAAGGCAGTGTGTGCACATACCATCCTGGGAGTGTTCACTGTGTGAGGGCGATACAAGCCAGGTGAGTAAGCTGAGATAAAAATTACTGCGTCACTAGAAAAATGCTTAACTGGGTATATCTGGAGTTCACATGTTCTCCCTTTAGCATGCATGTGGCTGTGTTTTTTTTCTCCATCTTTCACAAATATAAACGTTGGGTTAATCAATCTAATAAATTTGAATATTATTGAAAAGTTAATTTGTTTCATTTTCTCAATTTGTTGTGAAACATATAGATTCACTACACAAGCCTTTATTTATGTAAATCGTGATGACTTCCACTGTTCTGCAATTAAATAACGTTTGGTGTTGTTTCCTTTCTCCAGTCCTAAATATGCAGCAGGACAACAGTGTTGCTATGACAGCACCGGTGCTCAGGTTCTCACAGCCGACTCGATTGGCGGTAGCACTCCAGACCGGGCCCACGACTGGGGGTCGCCTCCTTTCAAGAAACCCCCTCGGATCCCAGGACAGTCCCACTGGCTTTATGACGTGCTAAGTTTCTACTACTGCTGCCTCTGGTCAGACAACTGCTACTACTACTTCAAACACCGGCCCTCCAGCGACTGCAGGCGCTACCAGTCTCCCAGTTCAGGTACAGTTTGCTACAGCAGCTTTAATGGGATTATTATTTTTGTTTATGCTTACATTTTGGTTGACATTTCAGCGGTGGTGTTTGGAGATCCACACTTTATCACCTTTGACGGTGTCAGCTATTCGTTCAACGGCAAAGGGGAATACACTCTGGTCAGATCAGAGGAGAAGCAGCTGACAATCCAAGGCAGAACAGAGCCTGTAAAGGGTGAGATGCCGAGTTTTTTCCCCAAGTATTTCAACTATAAAAGAAGAAAAACAAACAGCACACGAACATTTTCTTTCTCTAAATGTGACGATAGATTCAGAAAAAATGATAAATGCAACAAAGCTGACAGCTGTAGCTATGAGAGAAGGCTCGTCTGACATCATAGAGGTGCGGCTGGATAGCAGAAATGATGGCCTTGAGCTACTGCGCAATCAGCAAACCCTCTCCTTTGCAGAGCAGACCTGGATGGATTTACAGGGTGAGATTTCACTGTCACATATTTTAATTCTTCTGACAAAGAAAGAGAAAAATTTTCCCTTGTTTTATTCAACTAAGAGCTCAAATTTGGGCCTTTCTCCTCTAAAGCACCATATTTTTGCATTTAAGTGGTACTACAAATGTTAAATAGCTAAAATCCTGCTGTGTGTGTTGTTTCCTCTGTCCTCTCGCCAAATATCTTGTAGGCGTGTTTGTGTTTTCTCCCATCTCTACAAATGTAACTGTGATGTTTCCATCTGGAGCCGGGGTGGAGGTGCGACGTAGGGGTGAAACTATGACCACCACTGTCCTGCTGCCAGAGGAATTCAAAAACTCCACTGTGGGACTGCTGGGGAAGATGGATGGTGACGCCAAAGATGACCTAGCCCTCAGCAATGGGCAGCTAGTGCAGAACCACAGCAACCCAGAGGAGCTGTTCAGCTTCGGGGCAAGCTGTAAGAAATAACCTTAAACACAATACATAAGGTTTTGTAGATAGAAATATAAGTAATAAAAAGAATATCTGGACAGATTCTATTAGAAATCTTCCTATATTGTGTAAATCTTTCACCAATAACAGTACAGATGCTTAATCAGGGTTTGTTTTTGTCTTTCAGGGGCTGTAGAAAACGCCTCCGCTTTGTTTACATATGATTCCGAAAACCTTCTCAACGCATATTACTTCGCTGCAAGACATGATCCAAATTTTATGCCAGTATTTTCTGTCCCTGAGAATCCAGATGATCCGCTGAACACCCAGGCAGCGGAGATATGCACCGGAGAGGGGTCTCAGTTCTGCAGGTCAGAAGAAAAGATGACAAAGAGTTTGGTTTAAAACACAGCAGCAGAGCCAATGCAGGGTTTAAGTTAGAAAACCATCAGCCATAAGGCTCAACAGCACCACTAGCATCTCGTTAATCTTGACTTTATAGTTACCAAGTGAGCAAACAATGAGCTTCTTAAGTCAGGTCTGGTCTTAGATGACTTCCTGCTCCAACAGGAATATTTATATTTATTGCTCCATTAGTTCATATCAACCTCTACAAGACCCAGCATTTGATTCAGGTGTGCTGAACCTGGGAAAAATTAAAACGTGTTATACACCAACCACTGGGGACGGACTTTGGACGCCACTGTTGTGAATAATCTGTTTGTGCCAC
Source organism: Poecilia picta (assembly GCA_033032245.1). NCBI lineage: Eukaryota > Metazoa > Chordata > Actinopteri > Cyprinodontiformes > Poeciliidae > Poecilia > Poecilia picta. The sequence goes on along the minus strand of CM065364.1, from coordinate 14,327,655 downwards.
ATTGCATTATTCATCTAACAAATGGCACTTAAGAGTCCTGTATCAATTAAGATTTTGAATCTTTGCATTAATAAATGCACATAAGAGTAATTTACCCCAGGTAAAATAGTAGCTCCTTATAATATTTTAAAGAAGAACCTCAAATAATATGAGTCACAACATTTAAAATGTGTATTTTGAATGAAAGTATTTTGAATGAAATTCAAAAGTAAAATTATTTGTACTGGTTGTGTTTGAAAGAAGAAATGCCGTATGATTCTTCATGTTTTTTTTTTACTGTAGATATGACATCTTTGTCGGTCGTAGCCCGTTAATAGGAAATGCTACAAGAGTTTCTTTCCAGAGTCATGTTTCTCTGGTGGATGATTTGAAGCCAGGTATGTTTTGAAGAACCTCAGAGAGTCACATGATTGAGTCCAACCTCGGCGTCACGCTGTTGGTTTTTGTTTCATGCAGTGATCTCGTGTGGATGGCTCCCACCACCTGCTAATGGGAAAAAGCAGGGAACTAGGTACCTACAGGGGGCGAAGGTCAAGTTTTCTTGTGATGACGGCTACAAACTTAGTGGATCAGAGGAGCGCACGTGCCAGAGAAACGGCAAATGGTCTGGAGAAGATGCGAGCTGCAGTGTTCCCAGTATGGAAAAACAGTAAATATGAAATGAATCAATAAACCAGTGGTTCTCAAACTTTTTCTTCTGCGCCCCCCTAGTGGTTGCCAAAAATGTTCTGCCAACCCCCCTATGAATTACAAATAGCTGTCTGGTTGAAACGACGCGTGTGAGCGGGACAGGGTGGTGGGCGGGGGGTGGATGATAGATACTCCCCGGGTGGGTGGGAGGCGGGGGGAAATCGACTTTTTGGGGGTCAAAATGAATGTGTAGTTGAACATAGACAACTACACATTACTGTTTGGGGGAAAAACTGTGAAAAGTTCTTTGCATTTTGCTGGTTTGCAGCCATGATTCTAACACACCTGCATAGCTCTGCACAGCAGCAGCAGGCCTCCTTCACTGCCGCACAGGTGTAAACCCAGCGCTCATGTTGCGTTTAAAAGCGGCTCGTTTAAAAGCGGCTCAAAAAACAGGTTACGACATGTTAACAACAGATTAAACAGTTTAAACTGCTGATAAAAGTGACAGAGGACACAGATATGGGAAGTGTGGAAGCCCCTACTGTATCAAACTGACAGAGGAATAACAGAGAGTTGGCCATTCCAAGGTAAAAACCCAGAGCATACAGCGTCCATGTTTTGTGTTTTTAAATCCAGACGGCTTCCCGCGCCCCCCCTGCAATGGCACGGTGCCCCCCTTAGGGAGCGCACCCCACAGTTTGGGAACCTCTGCAATAAACAATGAAACTTTGATTTTCAACAAACCAACAAATCGGTGTCTCTAAATGCGTCCGTGTTTGATCTTGAGTTTGTCTCTCAATGTATTCTCTTCCAATCAACATGTGTTTTATATGAACAGATTGCACTGTCCCTATGCTCCATTTCCTTGAATCAGAAACTTCTCAGAATTCAATCATTGAACAAAACATCGGAAGTGAATCGTTACTGCATTCCTTTCAAGTGATTTTGGTTGAGAAGCAACTGTTGATTGAATCCTTTATGAAATACTGTCATATTCACATTTTTGGGCTTCAATGTAAACCTATTTGATTCCATTCCATCCAGCTCTGATGAGAAGAAATTCAAATCATTATACAGTTCAGTGGGGAGCATAAAGGTTCCTGACCCTGGGTCTCTCTCTGTACGTTTTCCTCCTTTTTCTCTACCGCCATCACATCTTGGATACTTTGACTAAACAGGCTCTACTTCAACAAAATCTTAAAAAAAAAGAAGCATAATTTTGGACCGATGGCTATGACAATTTGAAAATAGTTGTATCCCAGGGATGTAACTAGATAAAAAAAACCTGGAAAGCAGGATATCCTTATTAGCCGAAAATGTGATCCTGTATTTAAAAAAAAAGTCCTGTTAGTCTTCCTTAAATAAAAATAAAGTATGTCGAAAGTGTTCAGGGGCCCATATTAATAGTTCAGACTCTGGTGTCTGTTTTTGTAAACCAGAAGTTAAAGTTAAGTGGTAAGATGAGGATCTTTTAAGTTTTCAAGTTTTACTATTTTCAGAGTGAGCTTTCTTTTAACAATGGTTGTGTAAACTTATCCACTGTTTTCAGGCACAAATGTAACTCCATATTTTTGGTGTACTGCAGCTGTTATGCAGTGTATGAAAGTGGGACATGTTAACATTGACTTATATCACACCAAAAGTTTAGCAAGCATATTCAATTAAACAACAATTAGTATCTTTTGAAGGGCTCTGCATCTTTAACTTAGCGATGGCCATCCCACATATCAGGCCCAATATTGGTCTTGCTCAGGCTAAATGGGTAACTCTAGGATTAAAGTTGTTCTGCGTCAAACCTAAAGAAGTATTTGATATGCTATCGTTGTTTAAAATGTTGGCAAGTTATATTTTTCATCCAGTTGATCATCCAGCCACAACACTGGGTGGCTTCATGGATGATCACTGCTGATCGTTAAAGTTTGATTTGTTTAATATTAGTGCAATAAAAAGTCGTAACTGAGGCTCTGGCGCTGTGAGGAGTTTTACTGAAGTAATTCAAATCCTTTTGTTCCAGGTAAAGTTCCTGGAATAGTGGCTGGTTCGGTCGTTGGAGCGTTGACTCTGATTGTAATTATAACAGCGATAATTCTCCACTCCAGAAAACAGAAAAGGTAATTGATTAAACTTTCTCACATTAAAAACATAATACATCAACACAATTGGAATTAAAAACCCACTAAGATTTTTTTTATTTTTTTGACTTTTTGTTCTGGTTTCATATATATTTCCATTTCTTATCTTGCTTCACTTTCTGTTTCAGGAAAAGCTCAGATTCAGATGAAGAAAGAAGTAATACGTCAACGCTCTAGTTCTAAATGCCATATTTTATCTGCATTGAAAATGTGCAGGTCATAAAGATTAAAAAATGTACAACCGGATGAAAACACTGATTATTCTCAGAAGAAGAGAAGAGAAATAAAAACAAGCTAAACTTTGAATTTAAGCCAATTTTAATATAAATGACTGGTTATAAATGACTTATATAAAACATAAGATTGTGTTTTACTAATGCCTGTATTTTTAATATTGTATATAGGATATACTTAATCCAGGTTTAAAAAACATCAGTGAAGCTATTATACTTACCTGTATGCAAGTGTTTTTCATTGTTAGTTAATTCTTCTCTCTACATAAAATGTTATTAGGAGCTCAGGACTAATAAACTTATTCTGGCAGCTTATCTGAACATAATACAGTATATGGACTAATTTATAATAATAATAATATAAAGTGTTTTATTCATGCACTGTTTTCAGCATATATGGACCATAAGCATATACAGGTGCATTTTTTAACTGTGGATTTTGTGTAGGTACATAACATTTTGTTAAATGTAAATAATCTAAGCCTATTTGCATTAAATTAAATCTGTTTTAAATCAGTTTGGTCTCCTTTTTTTGCCACCAAACCATCGAAAGATTTCCTAGCATACCATGTTTTTAGCAACAGGACTGTTGCTCTGGGTCTTTGTCGATTCAACTTGCTTTTCTATCATCTGAAGTATCACATTGATATCTCTTCAGGAAACAACAGGATACACCGGACATCCTTGTATGCTGATGTTATAATTCTCTATTTAGCAAACTTTTGAGTCAGCCTTTCAGTCTCAATGCATCAGACTAAAATATCTGCAGTGTATTTTGACATTTATTTGTAGACAGTATCCTGTTAGTGTGTCTCCTTCATTTGTCCAGAAGAAAGTCTTAACATTTTCTGAATTGCTCAGAGTCTGTATCTGATTTATTTAGTATTGTGGTGTAACCTTTTCTTGCTAGCTTTAAGTCAGAATCCCATTATGCTGCTGATGTGTTTACAACTGGACTGTTTACCTCTCCATTGCTGGCACTATTGGCAAACCTAGACCAGTGTTAAGCTGCTCAGTTTATTTATTTATTCAAAAAAAGAAACTAACCATTTGTTTAAATGTTATTCTTTATCAAAAAACACCAAACCCTTAAAAAAGATGTTCATGATAATGAGATAAAACCTTTTAAACAAGCCAGAGCTTCAGCCCCCAAAAGATACTTAAACCTACAAAAAGTAACAAATCAATCAATCTATCACATTTATTTCTATAAAACATTTCAGCAACAAGGCATTTCAAAGTGCTTTACTTCATGAAAACCCAAACATACAAAGTCATAGATTCATTGAATTGTTACATTTTGTCAAGTGCCAAATTTACACATCAGAATCTTTATTAATGTTTCAATCAACATAATTCGAATATTTTTTGTTTGGTTTTTACACATAAATATTTAGTTTCAACGTTTAACAATTTATTCATGCTTGTTGAAGGCCTGCACTGCACCGCTTTAAATCACAACAGAACACTAGACAAATAAAAGATGTTTGGTTGAAATACATTTTAAAAAGATTTGAATTTCATCTGCACTTTGCTTCACTGAACGTGTTTACCCGATAAGTGCTCGCCGTTTATCTGACCTGACCTTTGAGCATAGCTGAGAAAGCTTCAGATATTAAGTCACTAATAAATACCTCCCTCTCCAAAGGCCTGCAGATGCTCACTGCATTACTTGGAACAACTTGTCACCCACAAAGATGCGACTGTGAAATTCCTCGCTGCCATCTGATTTCACCAATCCCTTCATCCATCACTTTGTCCGGGCTGCGAACACAACTTTAGCCATGTGTTTGGGTTTTCTTTGACTAAATTATTTATCCAGAGATCATCTCATTTTGTTTCTTTTAAGCTCGGTGTTTAGCTTAGTGACTGGAAGTAACTCGTTTGTTTACTGTGTGACTTTAAATGAGCCGTTGTTCCCTCACATAACAGACTGCAGTGGTTTCTGTGGACAAAGAGCACCAGTATGTGACAAGACTGCAGAGGCCAGAGCTGAATAAACAGGCTGCTTGCTGCTTCCAGTAGGAGTCAAGAGTTATAAATACAAATAATTAGCATTGTCCGTTCCACCTACCGGGGCAACAGAGGAGCATCACCTAGACTTGCCATATATCAAGTCATTTTCATGTCTTACATCACGCTTTCTGCTGTGCAAGTGCAACATTGAGTCAGCTGGATATATATAAAGTGTGTGTGTTCAGCACTGCATGCCTCAGAGTAGCTTTCCTCCTCAGACCTCCTCCTCACTTGTTGTTACATGTGAGCCATAAACTACAGCTGCTCTATTGTTTCGTCAGTGTTGGAGCTGCAGGAGCTGACGAGCTTCTCTTCAAAGACATGGCAGAGCAAAACAAACTTTTACCTCGTCCCATCTTCCGCAGAGACGTGGCCTGGGAGCCCTTCCCGAACTGGACCCAGCCGAGCCGCATCTTTGCTCAAGACTTTGGGCTCCCTCCATTGCTGGAGCCCGGTGACATCGATTGGCTTGACTGGGCAAAGAAGAGGCTCGCTTCTTTCGCCTGGCCGGGGTACGTCCAGTCCCCTCTTTTGCCTTCGTTGACCAGTCGCCACGGTGAGCAGGACACGCCACAGGTAACGTGTGGCGTGTCAGAGATCCAAACCGGGCAGAACTGCTGGAAAATCAGCCTGGACGTCAATCACTTCACACCAGAAGAGATAACAATCACAACCAAGGACGGGTACTTGCAAATATCAGGTAAAGTACTGCTTGATTTAAAAGAAAATTTCTGATGAAATCTTTGCAAAAACTGCAATAAAATATTATCCTTAAACTTTGATATTCTTTGAAAAATTGGTTTGTTGTGAAGGAACTCATGAAGAGAGGCAGGATAAGCATGGAGTGGTCTCAAGGTGCTTCAGTCGTAAATACAAGTAAGTTGTCTGACAGTATAATGTATTTCACACTTTATACTGAATATTAGATCTGTTCATGAAACACATGTTGACAAATGAACTATAAACATCAAGTTAAAGAAGCAGGCAAAAATGAGAAAGGAGTATCAACAATAACACGCAGCAAATTTTTCTTTCATTAACTTTCCTCTCAAACAAACTGTGTGGTCGAATAAAAATGATTTGAAATCTAAATCTCTACTTGGATATAACTGATCATACTCAGATGATGCACAGTATACAACAGACATAACCCCCCACCCCCAACTATTACTGCATTTTGTTTGGTCTCACTCAGCAAAACAACCTCAAATGTGAAGTATTTCTGTTAGTTATATACTGACCAACTCTGTCTGCTTAAGGTTGCCACCGGGGGCAGATTTGCAGCACATCAGTTCGGCGCTGTCTGATGGAGTCCTGTCTGTAGAGGCTCCCGTCTCTGGCGCGTCTGTCAGCAACCCATGCAGTGAGATTGTTGTTCCAGTTCAGACCAAACGGACAGAAGACGGAGAGAAGTGAGCTGTGTGATAAAAAAAAAATAAATAAATTGTTGTGTCAACCTTTTAATATGATTGTTTACTAAGTTTGCATGTTTTAAATATTGTAACTTAAAAAAAAGCATCTAGACTATTTTAACATTTTTGTTTTTAAAATTGAAGAACTTAACCCAAATCTTTCCTCTTTCGAGCAAAAAAAATAATTAAGGTTAGTTTTCTGACTTCTTCAGCCAAACTTGGGGTGAATAATCATCAAAATGCTGAATTGATATAAAATAATCTACAAATGTAATAAAAAAAAAAACGCTGCTGGCATTTAAATTAGAAAAAAAAAATAAAATAATTTTTATAACTGCGTTTCAGTGTGTTTGTATTTTCTGCATTTTTTTTTGTTTTTGCAAATAGGTCAACACCGACATCTAGTGGTCAAATGGAATACTACATCCCAACGGTTAAAAGCAAGAAATGCGGAGGCTTACGTTTAAAAATTGTTTAGAAATACAATTTCATTGATCAGTATAAAATTAAAAGGCAACCTTTGCAACCATCAGTCTTTCAGTCATCTGTGGTGTCTGATATGTGTGGTATATTGCTACTATTATTATTTTTGGTTTTCTTATACATTTACACCAATCAGTCATAAAATTGTGATCACTTATGGGTAAAGTCCAGGGGCGGAGCTATAGGGGGGGCTTGGGAGGTGGTTGCCCCCCCCCCCCCCGCCCCCCCCCCGAACCAGGCCGGTGGGGGCCCGGGTCTGGAGGAGCCAGGGAGGGAGGAATGGATTCAAGTCGCTCGAATGTCGGACTATAGACCGAGAAAGTGAGAAAGTGCGGCCCCGCCTGTTGAGAAAGGTGTATCAATGTCAGTAGTTGTCCGTCCGCACCCCCACCCCCCGGTGATTGGTCAGGGGGCCCGGAAATTTGCCCCGCCCCCCGGCCCAACGCCGACTTGTTCCGCCACTGGTAAAGTCAATGGTCAATAACATTGATATCTCTTCATCATGGCTCATGATATCAGCAGCAAGTGAACATTTTCCCTCAGAAGTGAATCATAAAAATGGGATAGTGAAAGCATTTGATTGAGACCAGTAAAGGTCAAATTGTCAGTCAGTCTGGCCTGTTTTGTGTGCACAAAGCAAAAACAGCCCAGGAATGGTTTGTTAAGCACCACAAGCATGAGGTGATAAAAAGAGCAGCAACTTCAGATCAATTAGTCAAACATCTGGAAACCAGACATCACAACGGTCCAATCATCAACTGCTCAAGGTAGTTTTGGATGAAAAAGATGCACATTTACACCTTTATGTGGTCATAATATTATGTCTGATTTCTGTACAGTAAACGCAGGCTCTCAGCATGTCACTGGTCTGAAGGTTATAATGTCACAGGACTGTCCTGCTCCTTTGTGGTAGCTTAAGGACATAGCAACGTACGTCAATGAATGGCAGCCAATAAAGCGAAGCAGAAGAAGCAAAAGTTTAAAAAGCTGCAGTTTCACCGTCACATCAGTAGTCAGAGATTAAAACAACGCAGCCAAATTCAGTTCCACTTGTTATTCTACAAGCTGGTGTTAGCACTGCAGCACAGCTACATGTTACAGGATGGTAGAAAAGCAACATCTTAAAAATCTCTTCCCTCATTACTTTACAATCTATGGAACTGCTTATGGTCTGGTTATTATGAGCAGTTGTGTAACTTTAATGACAATCATGGTGAGAACATTTATGTTGCCAGTGTTTGTCACATTCAAACTGGAATAAGGCAAAGGTAGAAAAGTTTTCTGAAAATTCATGTCCGATTTTTCAGACATGAAAAATCAGACATGATTTTTCATGTCTGAAAAATCATGTATCATTCACACATGATTGTAGAAGTCAGATTTAGTTTATTCTATTTTTTCTTCATAATACAGTAATCAGACAGTAGTTGAGGCTCCATATAATCCAACTTGATCTTTAAGAAAAACAATGTTACGTTATAATGAAGGTAAGTAAGCTGTAATTATATATATAATATATATATATATATATATATATATATATATACTTTTTATATTGCAAATCCCTTACATCATGGAACATTATTCTTCTCATATTACAGATGTCTTAAAAGATGATAGTCTTTTTAAAGGAAGAAAAGAGAAGATCGCATCCCTTTAGAAATGACCTCAGCCTTGTTGAGATGTGCCTGTCCTGTTGTGTCTCTTTAAAGGAAGGGGGAGTGTAGGAAAGGGACAGAGGAAAGAGATGAATAGAAGGCACCAGAACCACCTACCATGACCAAGTGCGCTGTAAATGTAGGGCAGAGATTCGAGTGGAATACAAGCGGATCGCTGAACGACACATTCGTGGAAAAATCATGTTTGGATGCGCCTCATCAGAATCAAGTGTTTTTCAGCATGGCACCGCATTCGATCACAGGAAGACAGGGAAAGCATTTTTCCTCCCAAACATCTCCTGCATTTTGAAACGGAAAAGAAGAGAGTCGGGAAGACACATCACTGAGGTATCTTTCTGATCATCCATGGTAGGCTTTGTGTAACTCGCCCTCATCCAGCGGAGCCGTTGAATTCCTCCTGTTTCCCGAGAGGAGGACGCCAGAGAGAGAACGACTACACATCCAGAGGCTGCTCCTTTCGGTGTTGCCTGCAACTGCTTTGGCGATGCCCTTTTCTCTCACAGGAAGGACTTGCACGCAGTAGCCGGGGAGCAAGCAGGGGAAAGGATGCATTTAACGCTGGATGCGTGCTGCTTTCGGGGAGATTCGGCACTGACAGCAGCTCCAGCGGGAAAAAACGAGCGCGGAGGGCCTGGGAAGCACCCAGCCCCACTATCTCCTCCTTTTCCTCCCCCCCTGCAGGACCATGCTTGCGTGAGGGATGAGGCCGTGCACAGGGACGCCAGGCCAGAGCTGCGGCCTACATCCAACCAGAGTCGGTCTCTCGACTGCCAGATCCGTGAACACATCACCACCATCGAATCAGCACCTTTGGTACGCTGCGCGCCCGAGCGCCGCCGTTTGCATGAAAATTCGTGCGCGCGTGCGTGCACGGGCGCGCGTTAAGTGTCTGTGTTCTCAGCTGTCATCTGTAGTCATGGCAACCAGATCCACTTAATAGATGTCATTCCCCTCCCCTCCCTTCATCTTTAGTTTCCACTCTGCCTGCTCTTTTATGTGTGTGGACTGCGTTTGTACGGTTCGAATATCTGCCAGATGCCTTCAGTCACAGCCGTCTTGGTTTTTATTATCGAATGTGAAAGGTGTCATTTAAATTATTCCTGCCGTTCTGATTGGAGAGGGGTGTCTTGATCAGCCTTTTTGTCAAATATCGTTTTGTTCATTATGCTTAGCTTTTCATCAAACCTGGCATTAAGGAGAAAATACCGCAACAAAATTTGATTCTAGTCAACAGAGCTGACACTTCTTATGGGCTTTGATGTGATTTACCTGCACAAAGTGGCACGTCGTTGTGAAACGGAGGGAAAATTTCACTTCTTTAGCTCTGATGTGCATTTGTGTTCAGCTCCCATGAGTTAGTTCTTTGTCGAGTTTTTTTAGGATATGACTATAGGCTGAGATTCATTTCTTTTTGACTGTCAATGTCATGAGGTGTCACGACAGTACCCCCACCCTCAAGGGCGGCTACCAGACGCCCACAAAAAAAAAAAAAAAAAACAGTTCAAGAACAAAAAACAACCCAACAAGGTGGGCGGCGGGTCGACGTAAGGGGGGCAAACGTTCATAGAAAAACTCAGTCCAAAAGAAAACAGAACACAACCCAACCGAGTGGGCGGAGGGACGACGGAGGCGGGTCCGGCGGGCGTCTCCGCCGCCGGAAGCGGGGTCCTGTAGGCGGGTCCGGTGGTCTCCGCCGACAGGGCAGGAAGCAGAGTCGAGGAGGCGGATCCGGCGGTCTCCGCCGCCGGAAGCGGGTCCTGCAGGCTGATCCGGTGGTCTCCGCCGGCGCAGGAAGAAGCACAGACGTGGAGGTGGATGCGGCGGTCTCAGCCACCGGCGCAGGAAGCACAGACGAGGAGGCGGTTCAGGCGGTCGCTGGCGCCGCTGCAGCAGGAGGCGCTCGGCCCGTAGGGCCGGCTGGAGACCCTGGAAGGCCGGCAGAGGTGCCGGCCGGCAGAAAGCTCGGAAGGAGCACTAGGAGACTGAGCACTAGGAGACTGAGCACTAGGAGACTGAGCACTAGGAGACTCTGGGGGCTCAGACGGAGCAGACTCTGGAGACGGGGGCTCGGACGGAGCAGACTCTAGAGATGGGGGCTGGAGATGGGGGACTTGGACGGAGCAGACTCTGGAGACGGGGGCTGGAGATGGGGGACTTGGACGGAGCAGACTCTGGAGACGGGGGCTCGGACGGAGCAGACTCTGGAGACGGGGGGCTGGAGATGGGGGACTTGGACGGAGCAGACTCTGGAGACGGGGGCTGGAGATGGGGACTTGGACGGAGCAGACTCTGGAGACGGGGGCTGGAGATGGGGGACTTGGACGGAGCAGACTCTGGAGACGGGGGCTGGAGATGGGGGACTTGGACGGAGCAGACTCTGGAGACGGGGGCTGGAGATGGGGGACTTGGACGGAGCAGACTCTGGAGACGGGGGCTGGAGATGGGGGACTTGGACGGAGCAGACTCTGGAGACGGGGGCTCGGAAGGGCTGCTCGCCGGCAGTGGGCTCGGGGAGCTTGGAACTTTCCCCGCCGGAGCGGGCCATTTCACCAGTCGTGCCGCCTGACGACTCGGGGCCAGCCTGGCCACCTGGAACCCCATTACCACGGGGACTGTGGCGGCTGGAGACAGACGGGCTCTGGTGGTTGAAGATGCCACAACAGCAGCAGGCTCGGGCGGTGGGTAGATGGTGGGAGCTGGGGTGGAGACGGTAACCGGAGGGACTGGCGCTGACACAGGTGGAGCCGGTGCAGAGGTGGTGGAGCGAAAGTCCAGCTTGGGAGGTTGGGAACTTGCAGTCAGCACCTCTCTTGCTGTCTGAAACTGCCGCTCCACATCCTGGAGTATCTCCACCAACTGCCCGAGGGAGATACGGACCCTATTTCTCCAGGTGGATCGTGATCCATGTGGCTGCGTTAAGCCGGCCAGCCGCTGAATAGGGCTCGGCCAACTCAGCCTGGTATTTCCTTATCTCGCGGATCAAGTAGCGACGTTCTGCTGGGTCCATATTGAATGGTTGCGTTCCTCATCGGTTATGGTCGGGTCCCTCTGTCATGAGGTGGAGTTTTAAGGTGACGAGAAACACAGGTAGACCCAGGTTGTGATGATGATGATGTTTAATGACGAGGCTCAAACAGTCCAGATCAGGCAGCACGGCAGGGACAAAGCACACAGCTAATACCGGTAGCACTGATACACAGAAAACTGAAACGCGAGCTAGGCTAACCAGGACTTCACAGTTCAACTGGAGAGCATGAGACAAAAGACATGGATTGACAAGGACCATGATGATGATGTTTAATGACGAGGCTCAAACAGTCCAGATCAGGCAGCACGGCAGGGACAAAGCACACAGCTAATACCGGTAGCACTGATACACAGAAAACTGAAACGCGAGCTAGGCTAACCAGGACTTCACAGTTCAACTGGAGAGCATGAGACAAAAGACATGGATTGACAAGGACCCGAGAAGGAACACAGACAACAAGTGGGACTAAATACACAGGGGGTAATCAAGGGAACGAGACACACCTGGGAGACAATCAACGGGGAAGACGCAGAGACAAGACTCAGGGAACAGGATAACAATAAACACAGGATAAAACTCAAAAATAAACACAGGAAACCACGGATCACGACAGTCAATTTTAGAAGAACTCCCACAATTCCTTAATTGGATTCATGTCTCTCTGCCTGACGGTTCAGAGTTGTTTTCTGCCAGGATCAACATGGATTTTGCTCCTTAATGTTCCCGTTAGTTCTGACCAACTTCCCTGTTCCTGTTAAAGAGCATTTCCCCACTGCATGATTCTGCCACCACCATGTCACTGTGGGGGTGGTCTGTTCAGGGTTAATGTTTCACCCTTTAAGCTGGACTTCTTATGCAGTTGTGTTAGTTATTCCTATTGTTGGATGAAAAACTGAACAGCGCACCCTTAGATGGGATGTAATTTTATTATCTGCTTCTGCTTTAAACTACTCAACACTGCTCCCTGTATGATGTGTTCCCTTGTCTTTCTAATGATGTTTGTTCACTAATCTTCTCAAACAAAACGGAGGCCTTCACAGAACAGCTTTTTTTATATGAGGTTTAAATTACACGAAGGATGACCATGTCTACAGGGCAGTGTCATCCCTAGGCAATGTCATAGGTTGTACTGGATATTATTTGGGAGTAGAAGGCAAAGGGGAGTACATAAAGAGGCAGGCCACACTTTTCAGATTCCTCTATTTTTTTACACTTAAATCTTTGAACACAACCATTTTCCTTTCAGTTGTGTGGATGTAGCTCTGTGACAATAAGCAGGAAAGCTGTAAGAAGATGTAAACACACTGACCGAATCCCACGATTAGTGAGGATTGAAAAAGGCTGAAGTACAGAGACCGACTGTGGCACAATGAGAATGTTAATAATGAAACAGCAAGAAGACTTACAAAGCTCAGAGAAACGAGGGGACCGAAGGACAATAATGGTAAATGGAGAATGAAAAAAAACATCCAGGAACTTAAAGACAGGGGAGTGTGATAGTAGACAAGAGGCAGGTGGTTGATTACTATCAGGGTGCAGCTGGGAGAGGAAGAGAAAATGAATAATTAACACTAGGGGCAGAACTGAGACTCAAAGAAACTACAAATCCGTATGAAAAGAGTGATACTGATCTGAGAGGGCCGTATACAAAATCACAAGAATAGTTGTAGAAACTGGAATTCTAAATAACGGACAGATACAGAAATACATTTCAAACAACAATGAACACAGGGACCAGAATAGAGCATTGCAAAACATGTTAAGCAATAACAAGGAACAGAAACAATAATCAACCCCAAAACCAAACACCAAGGAACTTAACACAGAAAGAGAAGACTAAAAATAAACACAAAAATCACAACAAGACAAACGCTCTAGGCTCAAGAAAATTCCACACACTTATTGAAAGACTTAATTAAAAGTGTAACTCTGCCAAAGCTGCTTTAAAAAAGTTGCTGCACATTGCTCAGTCAGGGTAATGAAGCCACATTAACCACTTCTTTGTCGAAACACCAAGACTTTCTTCTAGTGGTAATGATGTCCATTTAAGCAGCTCATAAAGCTTGTAATCTTGCACTTGTTGTAAATCACATAACAGCGTTATAAACTATATGTACTTTTTGAAAAGACCATGCAGTTTCATTCTTAGAAATCACATCATCATTGTCTAGTAACCTAAAATAACCTGTGTGCACAATCACAAATACTTTGTTGAAGCAGATTTTAATTCACCTTCAACTTTGCATCTTCTTTACATCACAACTGAGATCAACTACAATTAAACTGACCTAAATATAAGTTCAGCTGTCCCAGTAAGATTATTTGCGTCTTCTAGCTATTTATGAAGTCACAGAATTATGTCATTTTACTCCTGATTTTGTATCAATCAGGAGAAGGACAGAAATGGCACAATGCAGAGAGTCATGCACACCTGGATAGATAAGACATTGCAAAAACTGGAGATTCTCTTTAAGCTGATGAAAAAAGAAATGGGAAACTAGACATGGAGGCCGAGCAGAATGATGTAGCCAGAGATCAGAGCTAAATTTGACAGAAAATGTATGGAACCACATAAAGGGGACTGCAAGGAAGATAATTCCTCATAATCTTGCAGCTAGAGTGGGCAATGATGATTAAAACTCATTAAATAAGACTGAAAGCTGAGGTGGAATCAAAACTTCCAGAGAGTATTAGTTTGAGGTTTTACACACTTATGGAACTAGTTTATGGCCCACTTCTCTTTATTTTGTTAGGTGAATGTGATGGCTACGTTTGAACGCTTTTATTTTGCCTTTGCCTGCCTTGTTTTCGCCTGCTCAGCTTCTTTCCCTTCCTGCGTTCTCCTGTCCAGGGCATCAGGTAGATCCAGGAGCATGAGCAGGACTTTGAGCTGCGGGAGCAGATGTCTGGGTATAAGCGCATGCGGCGACAGCACCAGAAGCAGCTGATCGCCCTGGAGAACAGGCTAAAGGCCGAGATGGATGAGCACATGCTCAGGCTGCAGAAGGAATTAGAAACTCATGCAAACAACACTTACATTGAACTGGAACGGCTGGCCAAACGCCATGTTGCTCAGACGGATAAAGAGGTATAAACAGCAGAGAATGAGCAGGAGACTAACGGAGTGATTCAAGCCTCGTTTGTGTCTGTTGGAACGTGAGCACGTTCAGGATGGAGTGATTATTTCGCTGTCTGTTCACAGATGAAATCAGTTGCAGCAGAGGAGAGGAGGATACAGCAACAGATTGTTGCTCAGCAGAAGAAAGAGCTGACTGGTTTCTTGGAGAACCAGAAAAAGGAATACAGGCTCTGCAAAGACAAGATCAAGGATGTAACTATCACCAGCAGCAGATACATTCGTGAGTGAATTCTGCTGATGACATCTCCAACTTTCGGTCCTGTTTGTGCTTTTGCTGCAGGAGATGAGTGAGGACACTTGTGCAACCAAGGAAGAGAAACAGGAACGACTGTCCAGGTACAAAGAAACAATGCAGCACTCCCAGGCTGAGGAGGAAGCTCACCTGCTGGCCCAGCAGAGGCTGGTCTACGACCGCAGCTGTCGCGCCCTCAAACGCAGGAGTCTGATCAGGCGGCACGAGTTTGAACAAGAGCAGCTAAGAGAGGTAATGGGACTTTCTGTCATCGTGCATCACTCGGCATTCAGACTACGAAGGCTGCTGCTGCTGGGTTAGGGGAAATATTTTCTGTTTCCTGAGAAATTGTCTGCGACCAAATTCCATGAAATGATCAGATAAAGCAGTTTCTTGGTAATTTGTTTAACTTTTGCATTAACTTTAATGTGGTACACAGGATAATATTTCTCTGTTACCTTCCACATGTTACTCTTTGCAATGTGAGCATTGTGATTGCTTTACAGTTTCTGGGAAAATTTCTTATTTCCTTTAAAAACCTTAAAAACAAATAGCTGTCTTGGTAAATCTGCTAAAAAAATTCCTGCAATAAATTTCTGCTCTCAAATCTTTTTGTTAAAATCATCAAATATTCGAACAGAACAGCTTGTCATGAAAACCTTGTGCATTTAACTTGGATTAGTGTAAAATGGCACACCACTAGCATAGATTAAAAGCAGAAAAGTGTAAGAAGCGAAAACATACAATTTATGTTTCAGATGTCGAATTTTGTCATCTTGTCAAGGGGGCTTGTCACGACCGAAAACTAATGGCTCTGAAATGTAATGTTGGGAATAAATACATGAATAAATAAGTGCATGAGGCATGAAAAATGCAAAACTGCTCTGAAACATTGTGTTGCAGGAGCTGAACAAAAAGAGGACACAGAAGGAGATGGAACATGCCATGATGATCCGGCAGGATGAGTCCACTCAGGACCTGGAGCACCGGCAGCTGCAGATGCTGCAGAAGCTGCGTGTGGAGCTCTTGAGGCTGCAGCACCAGACCGAGCTGGAAAACCAGGAGGAGTACAACAGCCGACGACAGACAGAACTGCACAGAAAACACACCCTGGAGCAGCGGCAGCAGCCCAGAAACCTCAAGGTGTTTGAGAAACTCTGTTTACTTTTTTATTGTTTATTTAAGCTTCATTGCTAATTGGGATGTATATCTTCCTTACCCCTTCACAGACCCTGGAGATGCAGATCAAAAAACAGTTTCAGGATACTTGCAAGGTGCAGAACAAGCAGTACAAGGCTCTTAGGAACCACCAGCTGGAAGTGTCTAACAAAGGCGACCACAAAACTATCCTGAAGAACCTGAAGGAGGAGCAAACACGGAAACTGGCTGTACTGGCTGAGCAGTACGAACAGAGCATCAACGATCTGATGGCCTCACAAGCGGTGCGTCGCATTGTAACTCCAAAACCACCGTTATTCTTCATCTTTTGGAGACCAGAAGCTTGACAATATATAGCGTGCACACCAGCATTTCCCATTTCTCACATTTTTTTTCCCAATCATTTCATTTTTCCAGATGCGACTAGAAGCGGAGCAGGAAGGTGAGATCCAAGCTCTAAAACAGCAGCTGAAGCAAGAGATGGAGCTCCTGGACGCCTACCAGAAGAAAACCAAGTCCCAAATGGAGGCCCAACACGAGCGAGAGCTCCAGAAACTTGAGCAGAAGGTTTCCATTCGGAGAGCACACCTTGAACAGAAGGTAAAATTGGAGCATAAAATACATCAGGAGACGATATCTGCTGATACTACTTTATCAGCGGAGTATATGATATCTGATTAATAACTTTATTGATCAGATACTCCAATCCATGCATGCAGGGTAGCTACGAAACAGGGAATCAAAAGGATCTCTTAAAAACAAATTTAATTCAGCATATTTTCAACAGGCATGTAAAAATATTTGTGTAAAATACTGTGAAACTTAAAAATGTACAAAAAACAGGTTCCTGTCATTTAACTCAGGAGGCCATGATTCATGATCTAATGCAGTGGTCCCCAACCTTTTTATTACCGGCGACCGGTCAAGACTTGGAGGGTGGGGGGGCAAAGGCAGAAGTCTTACCCATAAGGCTTCTGCATGTTGGTGTCCCCGCTGAAGCCTGAATATGCCCAATTTGGGTTCTCTTGGCCCTTTTATCGCAACCTGTGGGGTTTTCCCTGACTGGGAACAAGAATACAACCTACTGAATGTGACAGGTAGCCAATCAGAAAGCATGGTGACGTAAGAACAGGGGAATCCCAAACAGCTGACATATGGCAACTGAGTTCGGTGGATATCGGAGATGATATGTGGAAATGTTTATTATTATATGCAGTGTTGTATAAAGTACTGAAATCTCATAGTCAAGTAAAAGTATAGGTACCTCTCCAAAATATGACTTTGGTAAAAGTCCAAGTCATTGACTGAAATGTTACTTGAGTCAAAGTCTTAAAGTATCTGAATTTTCTTGTACTTAAGTATGGAAAGTACTGTAAACATTTATGTACTCAAGTAATGTAATGAAAAGTATAAGTAAAAAGTAAAACAAGGCAAATGCAGTTTTAATGACATTTTATATATTTTGGTAAACTTGTCAAATACAGTTAAAGTAATGTACACAACCAAGTGCAGGTAAAATTAAACCTGCTAATAGATAAACTTGCAGGCATCATTAAATTAAGAAAATTAGGTGCTTTACCTACAGCACAAGTTTAACTTAACCTGCTTTACAACTGAACCAGCTTCTTAGTTTCCCCTCCAGGACAGAAAATACAAAGTTTTTGTAAGCCTTAAGTTTTCCCTTCAAGTGGTCAGAGCTGAAAATGAGAAAAATAGTCAGTATAGAAAATGTGGCCAACATGAAGAAAAAAAGCCGTTACGATTTCTCTACTTCACAAAGTATCGGTGCAACAACTGGTCATTATGTGGCATTAGGGACATGTGGCTGCTGCTCATCGCGAGACTTGCTGTGTGTTTAATGGGAGAAGCGAAACAGGTGTATCCATAGACATAATATAAGGATAGACGCCTCATGGATCGCTCTCACCTATTGTCACTGACGAGACAATAGGATCGGTCCACCACTCCACTCAGCCTTATGTGTTTAGCAGGCAAAATGACATATAAGCGCATTTAATCGATCATAACACGTTTTTTTGTTACTGGGAACTATATTCAAACATTTATCAAAGCTACATTTATAAACAATTGTATTATTTAAGTATGTTTTTAATACATAGTTCAGCATATTTAAATATGCTTAGTGGCTATAACAATAGAATAGAAATGGAACATTCTGATATCAATGTATGATGAGCAAATTACAAAGCACACAGAAATGGATAATTTATACTTAATACTCAATAATATATATATAAAAAAAATTCCCTTCTCACCCTCTGCGGGTGGTCTCTTTCATCCTCTGAGCTCGGGTCCTCTACCAGAGGCCTGGGAGCTTGAGGGTTCTGCGCAGTATCTTGGCTGTGCCTAGTACTGCACATTTCTGGACTGAGATGTCTGATGTTGTTCCTGGGATCTGTTTTAGCCACTGCTCCAGTTTGGGGGTTTCTGCCCCGAGGGCCCCGATGACCACAGGCACCACTGTGGTCTTCACCTTCCAGTTCTTTTCCAGTTCCTCCCTGAGGCCCTGGTATTTCTCCAGTTTCTCATGCTCCTTTTTCCTGATGTTGTAGTCACTTGGTATAGCTACATCCACCACAACGGCTTTCCTCTGTTCTTTATCCACCACCACAATGTCCGGTTGGTTCGCCATCACCATCTTGTCTGTCTGGATCTGGATCCCACAGGATCTTAGCTCGGTCATTCTCCACCACCTTTGGGGGTGTTTCCCACTTCGATCTCGGGGCTTCCAGTCCATATTCTGCACAGATGTTCCTGTACACTATGCCCGCCACCTGGTTATGTCGTTCCATGTACGCTTTCCCTGCCAGCATCTTGCACCCTGCTGTTATGTGCTGGACTGTCTCAGGGGCCTCCTTGCACAACCTACACCTTGGGTCTTGTCTGGTGTGGTAGATCTGAGCCTCTATTGCTCTGGTGTTTAGGGCCTGTTCCTGTGCAGCCAGGATGAGAGCCTCTGTGCTGTCCTTGAGTCCAGCTTTGTCCAGCCATTGGTAGGATTTCCTGATATCAGCCACTTCAGTTATTTGTTGGTGGTACATCCCATGTAGGGGCTTGTTCTCCCATGATGGAACCTCTAGCCCCTCATCCTGTGTTCCCCATTGCCTGAGACATTCGCTGAGCATATCGTCCGTTGAGACTTTGTCCTTGATGTATTTATGAATCTTGGATGTTTCATCCTGGACAGTGGCTCTCACACTCGCTAGTCCTCTGCCTCCTTATATATATATATATATATATATATATATATATATATATATATATATATATAGTCCAAAATCCAATGTGATCCATCCTGCTGCAGTGAATCCATCTCTCTTTATAGATTCTCCCTCTTCTTCCTCACATCGTGTCTTTATGAAATTTTCAAAACAAAAACTGAAGATTTGGGATTAATCTTACTAATGAAAGAATTACATAATAATAGTTTTACCACCTGTGTAAACTTTGCTGATGAATGTTATAACACATAATATAAGTTTTATAATATATTTTACATGGTTTCATTTTTAATATAGGCTCTTGTGTCAGTTAATCTAAGTCAATGTTGGAGAATAATTAATGTTTTTAGATTTACAGAATCTCAGTTATCCTTCATATCGGGGCTGAACCCGTATTACACCAAACGCTGTAGCTAATATTAGCTGGTTTCTCGCCGGTGGACATAAATACAGTAAAGTAATATTCTAATCACAATATATACACAATAATATGTCCATCTTACTTGTGAAATGTTGTCTGTGGAGCCTCACATCAATAATCCATCGATCAGAACAACAATATCCCTCAGTGCTGAGGCATCTTCTGTTGTTTTGATTGCGCAAAGTAGGAGGGACTACCGCTCCAAGATGGCCGCCGTATTTCCTGCGCCGGATCAGCCAATGCGGGGTCTGCTCTTATATTATATTATGTCTATGGGTGTTTCCTATTGGTGGTGCTGAACAAGCCCAGGCAAGTACCGACTTTGTTGCAGTCAATCAGTAGGTGGGGTCAAAACACAGCGTTTCTATCTCTCGTTTTCTTGTAAGGAGTAACTAAACCACACATTGAAAATACTGTATATCGGAGTAAAAGTACGAAATTAAGTTCGAAAATATAGTGAAGTAAAAGTGAAAGTTATCAAAAATTTTCATACTCGAGGAAAGTATGAAGTACTCCAAAATATACTTAAGTAGTGAAGTATTTTTACTTCGTTACTATACAACACTGATTATATGTAAATGTCATTATTATATATGTTTATGTTTATTCAGTTAAAAATGATAACTATGAAAAACCATAGTCACCAACAAATCATAGTGCAGCAAATAGCTGCTGCTCACATAGTCTTTCATCCACCGTCTTTTCTTTTTTGTTACATCTTTTATCACTTAAAATGAGTCCACAAACCATCACTTTTGATTCTACATCATCATCCGTGTTTGGTTATTCTAAATTCCCGTATGCTATGTTGGGAGTTTTGTGGATTTCCTTCTGGAATCGGGATATTCGTGACTGGAGTTGGTTCATGCCTTGTAGCTGGACACACGAACCAATTAAACCTGTTGTTCTTATGCGGCCCGCTACCAATTGGTTCACGGACCGGTACCGGTCCACGGACCGGGGGTTGGGGACCACTGATCTAAAGCTTCTCCCCAAACTCTAATACAAAATATTTCCTGAATATTTTAATTAGAAAATAAACACACCTGTTAGTGGACAAAACTAGGGAAAAAAAGCAAAAACTTCAGCATCTCGATTGCATATGATTGCATTTAAACTAATACAAGATGTACAATTATTTGATCACGGGATTTTGCAAAAGTTTTCCAAAGTTGTCAGATTGTGAGGAAATCTCTTGTCCATAGTACTTATCAGACAAATTTAAGTCTAAAGCATCTCAAAACAAACAGAAGTGATCGAGTGAAATCTCATTTTCTGAGAATGATTTTGAACAAAGTGTAATGAACATGTTTTGTGTAGCCCATAGGCCTTCCCTAACTTGTTCAAGGAAGCATAATAGTCACCTTTAAAATGCATTAAAAATGAAATTTATTCTATTGGACCTGAATAATATGCATGCAAACCTCAGTAGAATCTGAGGTTTGAAGGCATTGGAAAAAAAAAAGAATGAGCAATACTTTTTCCACAGTTTGAGTCATAAACAAAATCATTTGTTCAGGTTTACAACTGGTAGAAAAACCATAGCTTTCGAAACTTCAGAATAATTAGTTACACGGTTTAATACGTCAATAGAATTGGAGCTAGAAAAAAACAGGAACCACCCAAAAGAAAGTTAAGGGGAAGTCATAAGAAAAAATATTCAATGTCACCATAAATCTAAAAAGTTGCTGTGTCAGCCTAGCTGTTAGGTACTTGGAAAATCTCAAGCAGTTTGCAAACTGATTCAAAGACATTTCTGTTGAGACAAAACACAGTGCCAGACTTCTATGACATATTAATTATAAAATATATAAACTGCCCTTTTATTATGTTTTGTTGACATTTTAGAAAGTCTTGTTTCTTGAGACGTAACAACAATCAAAATGTGATGACTAAATGAAATTAGTTCACACTTTGTTGAGAAATATTTCTCAGTTTTTTTATTTGCTATTTGAGCCAGAGTTACCTTGTAAGAAATAAAAGAGTAGTTTTCCTTCAATATTACATCTGTTTACATAAGTTTTTGTGAGAATTAAGATTGCTTCAGATATCAGACAGGCTTCTGTTTCAGACAGAAGAGGGGTGGCATTGTGCAGGACAGTGTGCACAGCTCTGCACTGCTGCAATAATTACCTGCTTTAAGACTCTGGTGGTAAGGATTTCCAGATTTGTGAACTTATTGTTTGTTCCAATGTTTGTTTTTATTTTATTATTATTAATGGAAGCTGTGTTTGGTTGAACAATGTGGGGAGAAATGGTGTGAAACTGTCATCAGAACATATTTATAAAGCCATTCTTCAATATAAAGTGCTGTCAATTCAGGATTTGCTAATCAGTATTTGGAAACCTAACAGACCGACACCCTACCACAAGTTTTAAAAGCACTCCATGGCAAGGCTAGTTAGCATGTAGACAAAACATGCCCTCTGGTAGTTACTCCATATATACAGACATCAATACTCAATTTTTTTTCAAACAGCTACCATCAAAATAGCCAACATTAACTTTCCTATTGTTCCCCGTACTGTTTTTAGTGGGTACGGTGAAATTCATCCTCACAACTTGTGTTTAAGTTCACAGGGCAACATTAATAATTTTCTTCAGTCATGGCCAAAAGTTTTGAGAATGACACAAATATATTTTCCCATGATTTGCTGCCCTCTGGTTTTCATGTGTGTATGTCAGATGTTTTAATCACATACAGAAATACAATTGCAATCATATTATGAGTAACTCTGGTGGTAAGAGTTACTTACCACCAGTAAGTGGTAAGTATCTTACTGCATTAACTTTTAATGAGTTAATGCAGCAAGTCAATATTTGCAGTGTTGACCCCTCTTCTTCAGGACCTCTGCAATTCTCCCTGGCATGCTCTCAATCAACATCTGGACAAAATCCTGACTGATAGCAGTCAATTCTTGCACAATCAATGATTGCATTTTGTCAGAATTCCTAGGTTTTTGCTTGTCCACCTGTCTCTTGATGATTGACCACAAGTTTTCAATGGGATTAAGATCTGGAAGTTTCCAGGCCATGGATCCTGCAGCTGAAACACTTTTAAGAGATGATCCTGGCGCTTGCTGGTCTTTCTTGGGCGCCCTTGAGACTTTTTGGCAACAATGGAGCCTCTCTCCTTGAAGTTCTTGATGATGCGATGGATTGTTGACTGAGGTCCAATCTTTCTAGCTGCGATACTTTTCCCTTTTAGGCCATTTTTGTGCAGTGCAATGATGACTGCACATGTTTCTTTAGAGATAACCATGGTTCACAGAAATGAAACAATGATGCCAAGCACCAGCCTCTTTTAAAAGTGTTTAGTGGTGTCATTCTTTCTTAATCATGACAGATTGATCTCCAGCCCTGTTCTCATTAACACCCACACCTGTGTTAATGGAGCGATCAGTGAAACGATGTTAGCTGGTCCTTTTAAGGCAGGACTGAAATGAAGTTGAAATGTGTTTTGGGGGATAAAGTTCATTTTCTAGGACAAATATTGACTTTGCAATTAATTGCTGTTAAGCTGATCACTCTTTATAACATTCTGGAGTATATGCAAATTGCCATTATAAAAACTGAAGCAGTAGACTTTGTAAAAATTAACATTTGAATCATTCTCAAAACTTTTGCCCATGACTGTAGCATAAATGCTCACTCTAGTGTTTTGTGCCTCATTAGAGTGGTGTTTCTGTCATTGAGTATTTCAAATTCACCAAGTTTATTCCCCAGATTCTGGGCTAAAGTAACCTTTTGGTTCATTTAGTTTCTTCAGAGTAGATATATAATACAATTCGGGAGTGGTCTGGACTTGAATTAAAACGAACTAGAGGAGGTCTTCCAACTTTCAAGACTTGGAGCTCATCACCAAAGATAAATTGTCAAAATACTAATAGAAATATAACTGATATATATATATATAATCCATCCATCCATCCATTTTCTGCCGCTTATCCGGGATCGGGTCGCGGGGGCAGCAGCTTCAGAAGGGAGGCCCAGACTTCCCTCTCCCCAGCCACGTCTTCCAGCTCCTCCAGGAACCCCAAGGCGTCCCAGGCCAGCCGAGAGACATAGTCCCTCCAGCGTGTCCTGGGTCTTCCTCGGGGCCTCCTCCCGGTGGGACATGAACTCCTCACCAGGGAGGCGTCCAGGAGGCATCCTGACCAGATGCCCGAGCCTCAACTGGCTCCTCTCGACGTGGAGGAGCAGCGGCTCGACTCTGAGTCCCTCCCGGATGACCGAGCTTCTCACCCTATCTCTAAGGGAGAACCCGGCCACCCTGCGGAGGAAACCCATTTCAGCTGCTTGTATCCGTGATCTCATTCTTTCGGTCATGACCCAAAGCTCATGACCATAGATGAGGGTGGGAACGTAGATCGACCGGTAAATCGAGAGCTTCGCCTTTTGACTCAGCTTCTCTTCACCACGACGGACCGGTACAGCGCCCGCTTCACGGCAGACGCCGCCCCAATCCGCCTGTCAATCTCCCGCTCCCTTCGTCCCTCATTCGTGAACAAGATCCCCAGATACTTAAACTCCTCCACTTGAGGCAGGACGACCCCCCTGACCCGGAGAAGGCACTCTACCCTTTTCCGGCTCAAGACCATGGCCTCGGATTTGGAGGCACTGAGCCTCATCCCGGTCGCTTCACACTCGGCCGCGAACAGTTTCAGCGAGAGCCGCAGATCACGATCTGATGAAGCCAACAGGACCACATCATCTGCAAAAAGCAGAGATGCGATCCTAAGGCCACCAAAACGGATCAACACCTCGGCTGCGCCTAGAAATTCTGTCCATGAAAGTAATGAACAGAATCGGTGACAAAGGGCAGCCTTGGCGGAGTCCAACTCTCACCGGAAACGAGCCCGACTTACTGCCGGCAATGCGGACCAGACTCTGACATCGGTCATACAGGGACCTGACAGCCCGTATCAAAGGGCCCGGTACCCCATACTCCCGGAGAACCCCCACAAGGCCCCCCGAGGGACACGGTCGAACACCTTCTCCAAGTCCACAAAACACATGTAGACTGGTTGGGCGAACTCCCATGCATATTTATAAAAGAAATTCCCTACTCACCCTCTGCGGGTGGTCTCTCTCTCTCTCTCTCTCTCTCTCTCTCTCTCTCTCTCTCTCTCTCTCTCTCTCTCTCTCTCTCTCTCTCTCTCTCTCTCTCTCTCTCTCTCTCTCTCTTTCATCCTCTGAGCTCAGGTCCTCTACCAGAGGCCTGGGAGCTTGATGGTTCTGCGCAGTATCTTGGCTGTGCCTAGTACTGCACATTTCTGGACTGAGATGTCTGATGTTGTTCCTGGGATCTGTTTTAGCCACTGCTCCAGTTTGGGGGTTTCTGCCCCGAGGGCCCCGATGACCACAGGCACCACTGTGGTCTTCACCTTCCAGTTCTTTTCCAGTTCCTCCCTGAGGTCCTGGTATTTCTCCAGTTTCTCATGCTCCTTTTTCCTGATGTTGTAGTCACTTGGTATAGCTACATCCACCACAACGGCTTTCCTCTGTTCTTTATCCACCACCACAATGTCTGGTTGGTTCGCCATTACCATCCGTCTAGATATATATATACTGTATATATATATATATATATATATATATATATATATATATATATATATATATATATATATATATATATATATATATGCTATGCTATGACCACTTATTTGTAAATAAGTGGTCATAGCATATGTTTTTTTTCTTTTTTCTGTTTTTTTTAATTTTTCTTTTAAGCCAGACATAAGCGCCATATTTGATATGTTTTTTTTTCCCACAAATGCCTTTATTTAAGTTGTGCCTGAAGCAGGTTTGAGTTTTGTTATAGTTTTGTAATATCAACATATATATATATCACAACAGTGATTTGGAATTGTGAGAAGAACTTGATTGCTGCATTGCCACCACCAAATATTTATTTCATGAATTAGATGGAGACATGCTATGAAAATGAAGAGAGAAATTATTTATTTCAAAATTAGTACACCTTTTACATATTTTTTTTGATAGATTGCCATCTCATTGACAATCAGAAACAAACTTTTCAGTGAAATAAAGGATGATTTTGACTCTAAATCTGCCAGGGGTATGAATATTTTCAATTCCATGAGTGTCTGCTGTGCTGATTGCAGATTGAAGAGGAGCTGGCTGCCCTTCAGAAAGAGCGAACTGAAAGGATCAAGCACCTGTTGGAGCGCCAGGACAGAGAACTCTGCGGTTTTGATTCAGAGAGTCGGAGCCTCGGTTTTGGAAGCCTTGGATCTCTGGACTTCCCCAAAGAAGACAACA
This sequence comes from Poecilia picta, assembly GCA_033032245.1. Taxonomy (NCBI): domain Eukaryota; kingdom Metazoa; phylum Chordata; class Actinopteri; order Cyprinodontiformes; family Poeciliidae; genus Poecilia; species Poecilia picta. The sequence goes on along the minus strand of CM065364.1, from coordinate 14,301,559 downwards.
GATGAAAACGGATCTTATCTTTTTAAAAGGACAACATGTCTGTGTCCTTCTCACATCCACTCAGCCGTTTTGCTGCATCCACGATGACAAAAACTGGATAACTTTCTCCGCTACTCTTCTTCTCTCTCTCTCTTTCTCTCCGACTTCAAATATTACATCGTCGAACAAGAGGGTGTTCTGCTTTTGCTGTGACACTCGGAGGGAGAAAGCAAAACAGAAGAATCCTTAAACACGTCCGCTAACGAGCAAACTTAGTGTAACTCAGTGTGTTCAGAAAACAGACTCTTTCCTCCATGCCATCTCTTCTTTTTTGGTATGAATTGAATCAATCAGGAAATTTTAGTAAAATGGGCACTTTGATATGTTCAGTTAGAAACCCATCATGTTCATGATGCTTAATGTGTGCGTTACATGGAGGGACATTGTGGAATGTGAACTACGGACTCCCCCGTGGTGTTAAGCTGCTTTTGTTTCTTTTTTATTATCATTTGATTTTTGCTGTATTTATTTCATTTAAATCTCTGAATGTGAATATTACTGTATGGGGGCGGGGAGGGTGGGTCGCTAGGGGTTTTCTCTTATTTATTTTATCATTTTTTTACAGGATTCCTTTCTCCTACTGATCACATATCCAACATGTGCGTACTCAGTATATTGTGGTCCCTTACTTTTCTACCAGATTTCATTTATCGGTATGTAGAATCAATTGGCATCAACTCGATCGACCCATTTAATCGTCTCACAACTCAAGATCCCACTCGCTCAAACTGCTTATTATTGCATGCACTTTAAGGACAAATTCAGGTTGTGAAGTGAAGCATGAATCTGTCAGAGATTTTAGCTGTTTGTAAATAAGTGGTCATAGCATATGTTTTTTTTCTTTTTTCTGTTTTTTTTAATTTTTCTTTTAAGCCAGACATAAGCGCCATATTTGATATGTTTTTTTTTCCCACAAATGCCTTTATTTAAGTTGTGCCTGAAGCAGGTTTGAGTTTTGTAATATCAACATTTTAAATTACTTAGGATGGCACATTTTCTTTTTCTTTTTTGTCTTTTTCTTTGTTGTTGTTGGGTTTGTCTGAACTTGTGAATCATTTAATTGTTCACTAATCTTGTAAAGGAAAAATGGTGAGATCTGTGCTGTATAATTTTTGATATGAATATTTGTACATGAAAACATAGCTAGAATATACAGAGACACTGGTCTATTACCGATAACAGAGCTTAACGATAAAGATTTTGCTTCTTTTTTTATAATGTCAAGAAATGGTCACACAATAGTTCAGTATATTGCTAAGTTGGACCATTAGACTTTCAGATTGTATAAATGCTGGTGAATGGAACCACAGACTTCTTGTTATTTCCCTGTGATGATCTTTTAGAGATCAGAGACTCTGCAGACGACGCGGGGCTGGACTGCGTTCAAACGATTCGCGTCTGAGGAGTTCAATGTTTTCCGCCATGTTCATTATAGTCATTGAACAGGTTGCACAATTGTTCCATTCATGGTGAATGGAAAGATGATTTTTGGTGCTTAATTTCTAATGTCACCTTTAGCCTTGTTGTCTTTTTTTTAAATATTTTTTTTAGTTTCTTTGGTTTTTTTGGAGAACGATTGAGCTTCACAAACTGTTCGTAAGCATTTTGCAACCCCCTCTGAGTAAAAACACAACAGGTTTTTCAAAGACTTGTGACCTATTTGAAGCCCCGATTGCAGTGAATTTCTCAAATAATGAACTATATGTATGAAGAAAAAAATAAATGCTACTTCATCATGGGTCACTTTTTAAACATAGTCAAAAGTGGTGATCTTGAATGCAACACTTTTCTGTTCAACAGTGTCTTTTTGGTTTTCTTTCTCTCCACAGCAGAAGCTTGTATTGGTTCCTCACAATGGGGGGCTGGAAAGCTGGAAGATGTCCCCTAAATTCACAAAGTATTTTAACGGGAGGAATCTAATAACACTCGGTGGCAATAGAACCTGACTGCTCTCGTCCAACTCGACCGAGTTCTGACGTTGGAACGGCAGAGTTCGATTTTTCATGAACTTTCTGAAATTTAATGAAGCTGTGTCTCATATGCAGTAAAGCCTTTCTTTGTCGTCTGGTCGTGTATCAGCTGAAGCTTTGTGGACAAATGGTTTCATGGAGAAAAAGTGCTTTTGAGGTGCTCGAGTATGTTTGCCTGAGAGCTTCAGAACAACAGACCTTACAATTTGTGTACATTTTGGGTTATTAGAAAGATGTATTTAGTTAGAATAAAGGGGACTTTCCTAAAGAATTTTATTCATCATTTCCTGTGCAGTTTGAAGACAAAATAAAAGAGATTTTGTTGAAAACAAAAAAAAAGTCTTGGCACTCAACATCCTGCTTCTTGACACAGAGAAATCCTTGGTGTGTGTGGTTTAATTTCTTAGCAATGTCTCTTTTAAGTGGTGTGAAACTTCACGCGTTTTCTTTTCTTTGGTGGGAAATGACCGCCGTGACCTACATTGATTCGTTTGCTATTTTCTATATTTAACGAGCGTACAGTAAATGCGGGTCAGAAATAACCAAAATAATCAGAAACGTGAAAATGGGAACAAGAGGTGTGAGAGAACTTGACCTGCAGAGCCTTACTTTCATTTCAGTGAGACGTTGCCGCATTCAGATGTCAAATACGAGTTTCATTTGACACAGTGGCAGGAATTTTACTAGAGTTTCCTCGAACTGCCAGCCACTGAGACAGACATTTGCAGATGTCTGACGGCTGCAGACAGACATCTGCAGCCGTCACCCACCTCAGCACCACCGCCCCACTTTTATCCCCTGGGGCAACTGGAAAGCCCCATGGGATGGCATGAAGAGTGGTGAGCCTTTACCTGAAGTGGTGTTGACACGGTTGTGGTGTATCGAGTTTCCCTGCCTATTCTCAGGTAGTCGGTGGTTTGGCAACTAAAGCACGCCTTCCTGTGCTGAAGATGCTTTCAAAAGTCATGGAGGTCATGTCAGATCACAACATGCTGTTTCACTTTCACTGCAGTCGTTGCAAAGGGGAGCTGGGCTGCACGATGCACAAACACTAACCAATTTACTTGAATTGCTTCAAGTAATTCAATTAAGTTTGTCCAACTTAATTTATTAAGTTGGATAAACTTGACAAATTTCAGTCAGTCTTACTCAAATCATTTAGTTTAATTCAAATAAAGACGTAAACTAATAAAGGATCTTTGTTTTTAAAAAGGTGTTTTGGACTCAAACGACCTTTGTAGTGGGGAATAAAAGAGGGGAAAACGTGCAACTAAGATAATCAGGCTGGGAATCAAACCTGCGACGTCTGTGTCAAGGACTAAGCCCTCCTTATGTGGGTTGTGCTCTACCCCTGCACCACCACAGCAAGTTGTCATCACTAAACCAAAAGAATTAAATGAGATTAATGTAAATAAGTGCATAAAATGAACTACAGCTCAAATACATGTTTTAGAGTGCATGGAGAAAGCTTTTGAATAAATAAGCATGCCTTAGAAACCAACACTCACTTCATAACTGTAACGTGAAGGGAAAAAGGGTAACTACTTTCAACTCCTTTTCACTGTTAACCTTAAATAAAATCCACAATTTACTCCCAGAAGTCACTCGTTAGTAATTAGTCTGGTTGTTTAATCTCAGGTTAATTCAACTGTCCTGTGTGATTTTTTTTTAAAGTATCCTAAGCTTTTTACAAATCTACCGAGACATGGCCGTTCACCTTAACTAATATGAAGGACGAGGAGAGCATGGAGAAGACTTGACCCTGGCGCTGACCCAACAGGACAACGATACTAAATACTAAACAGTCGGAGCAAAATCAATAAATGTACTAAAGAATCTGTGGCAAAGCTTGAATATTGATGTTCGCAGATGCTCTTCGTCTGTTCTGACCGAGCAGACAGACTGAGAAGATGAACTGGCTAACATCTCAGTCAATTTCATAGATTCATTCCTTTATTCTCCTAAGGATCCACTGACGGTTGAATACTAATACATGCCATGATTTTTCTAAAAAAAACAATAACTTATAAAGCATGAATCATTTTCCCTTTACTTCACAGCTACATGCTACTTTATATTGGTCTATGAAAACAAAATAAAATGAAATTAGGCATCTATCAAAAGATAGAACAAAAAAACTCAACGGGTAGGAACAATTTTGCAAGACGCAGTGGTATTTTGTCAACATTTTGTTTGCGTCCAGGATTTCGTTCCTCAATACCAGCCACGGGTGTTGCCAAACGGAAGTGACATCTTTCCTAAAAAGCTTCGTGTGGTTCATCACTCAAATCCCTGAAAGACGTAACACGGCGATGTGTAGCAATGAACTCATCCGCTCATTCTGCATGTGAGAAGCTGGGCTGACTGCTTCTTGTTACGCAGACTCACTCTTCTTTTACGTACTTGTAAAGTTTGTGATTGTGAAACGCGTTTCCTGTGACCTGACAACCATCCTGTATGGAATACCACATAAATCTGTTGCTGCAAAACAGAAATGTTGACTAATATCCAGAGAAAATAAGATGCCATTGTTTCTGTAAAAAATTTCACACTCGTCACCTCAGAACTGCACTTAGTTCTCATTTTATTTATTTTTTTAAGCATTAATCAACTAATAAAATGAAGGCTTCATTTGACAGCTTAGATCCTCCAGAGAAAAGATGAAATAAAGACTTTTGGTAGAACTTTCTTTAATTTATGCTAAAGTAAATTAAAGTTCAGAACTGTGACACAGGGTGATCTGACCAAAGGACAGAGAACATTTCTAGTGACTTGACGCCTAATCGCTAAATCAAGATGGTTTATTTTTGTGAAGTGACATAAACCCACCGGTTGTGCTGATGTTTTTCCACGCATGCAACCAATTTGTCTTAAATACTTTCAAACCATACCTCCATATATGTCTTTGCATTAGGTCAATGCCCCGACATGTCTGTACACAGATCAGGCATGCATGAGAACTGACCTAATCTCATGACCAACACATAATTGTAATTTTTAAGTTCAGGTCAATGCTATTCCCAAGAAACATGTCACAATTATGACAAATGATAAAAATGAATAACAGCAATAAGAAGAACTCGGTATTTTAGTCAGGAAGAAATCGCCCAGGATGACGTGCCATTCATGAGGTTCGGTGAACGTCATTTCCTGTGGGTTCTTCTAAAGAAGTTTCAAAGGAGTGTGATCATGACAAGTCCACACAATTTGACTGTGAGACACAGAGGAGAATGAATGGTCATGTAAAGAATATGCATTTTCAACAGCTTGTGGAAAGAGCAGCAAGTAAGTCTACCTACATTCATTTCTTATCAACTCAAAAAGCAGCTTTAAACATCGTCGGCTCTTTTTTGTCTTAAAATTATGCAACCTATTTTTAGTGACTTGTGGCTGTTGTGAAACTAACTGAAGTTTGCAGTTTCCTGCATGAATGAGTCTCATTCCCTTGTAGCCTTTTCTTTTTTGGGGGGGCCAGTATTTGTGTAATAGAAATTTGTTTCCACACAATTTCAGCATGTTTAAACTCCAAAAATAATGAGACCAGTCTGTTTTTCCTGTCAGTATGTTCTTTCATGGAGAGTGTTTGGTTCTGCTATTACAGTTTTGAACAAATGAACTCCTCCTGTAATGCGAGGCAGTTTACTTTAACTGACCACTTCTGTTCTCCTCAGCATTACTCTGCTTCCTGCTGCTTGTGGTTGTTGATTCAACTAAAACCGTGGCAGCCGCCAGAAACCAGGAGTGCAGCAGTGACCTGCATCGGACTATGAAACTCACCAGGCTTGTGCACAAGGATACCGGTGATCTGATAAAGCAATATGTGAGTAAATTCATAAATCTGCTTCATTTTTACCTGAACAATCACACATTGTCACTGTGTTACATTATGTTTTGAATCTGATTCAAATTTCCATTCGTCCCTGGCAGAAATCGTCCCAGGGGGAAATGGCAGAGCTCCTCTGCAAGGCTTCGGTGAGCGGCATCCCTGACCCGAACATCTCTGGGCTGGAGCCTTCGGAGAAAATAGCAAGCATGTACGCGCAGCTCCAAGCCTTCTCCCCTCATCTGATGAGGGTGTACGGGCAGCAAACAGACTTGCAGCCCCCAAAGAGCACGCTTCTGACTCTACTTGACATGGTGATAAATCAGACCGGGATGCTGACTCGCCGCATAAACAACTTTTATCACAAAGTCTTCCCGAACCTGCCTCTACCGGAGCCGGCGGGGGGATCCACAACACTACCGCCGCCTCAGAACGTCTTCCAGCAGAAGGTCTACGGCTGCGTGGTCCTGACGACCTACAAGAAGCTCCTGACAAACGTGTCCAAAAGCATGAGGACTCTAAGAAGCAAAGTCTGCAGAAAGGCACCAGCAAGTGAATTCAACTTATTTTGGTGAGCTGGGGCTGACCTCCGGCGGTCGGTGTCCAGCAGCACTTTACTTACTGAGATGACAACAGACTTAACGGAAACATGAGTTTGAAGATGGCAGGTACATCAGAGTAATGGAGGATATTTATCGTATTTAATATTTATTTTCTGAAAGTGTTCCTGGAAAGAGTGAAGTGTTTAAATGATTAGCGGGCTTATTGTTGCATGTTTTGTAATTTAAGTGTTTGTTTTTTTTTTGTTTTTTTTGCTGTACACAGTACATTAATCTGTTGCTCACGCCCCGATTGCATCGGTACCGAGAATTAAAAGATGAAACACAAGCTGATCTGTCTGTTGGATTATTTCTGTGAATTTTTCTAATAGGTGTTTTACCTCCTCAAAGTGTATGAAAAGTATCATGTGCTGTTTTTTTCTTTCTTATTTTCGCAAAGAATCACTCCCTAAAAGAGGAGTTAAAAAGAAAATCGGGAAGCTGCTGAGACGCTGACTGTGTGATATCAGCTTCTAGTGACGCATGTGTTCGACACAGGGCTGCATCAGATAGGAAAGATTTCATGAAACTAGCAGGCTGTCTGGTCAGTCACAAGGTGTGTGTGGGTGTGTGTTTGTGTGTGTGTGTATTGGGAGGGTCAGACCACTAAATTTGTTAACGGTGTGTCATTTGCAGCTTTGCATCGTTATTCAGATGCTCATGCAAGGGCGTATTAAGATGGGGAAGAAAAATGATAACATTTTAGATAAAGATGCCCCGTTGAGTAAGTGCTTGAAGACTTGAGCTTTATTAGTCTGGTTAATATCGTTTCCACAAAATTAACTTAATTTTAGCTCAACTTTCCTCCAGTCACAAGCTGTCAGGAAACTAGAAGTAGAGAGGGGATTTACTTTAGGTCATGAATCAAGTTCCCTGTTATAACTTTGCCTTATTTAAAGCAACACTGAGGGCACCTTAGGGCAACACCTACTACTGAGTCTGGATCATGCATTTCTTTTAACTGTGCTTATAATACGCACCCCAGCCCCACATCAGAGGAAATATAAAAACAGCTGCTGGCATCTCGGTAAAACCAGATTTACCGAACACTGCAGAAACAGTACCACCATTATGCTTGCCCACATTTTGTCACATTAGAGCCACAAACTTTCATGCATCTTATTGGGCAGCGCAAAAATATTGTGCGACAGCGATGCGAAAGAAAATCGATATGTGGCTATTTGAAATTTTCATAAATAATTATCCTAAATGTGTGAGGCATGTTTACATTCAGCCGATTCTGAAGGATGATCTTTTGCTCTAGATTGAGCGCTGAGTCTTTTGGGGTGCGTCCCTACCAGCAGACTGAACAGTTTGAACTCTATTTTTTTTATATAAGACAGCAGCTTAGTCAAACTGGGTACATTTTCACACAAATTCCAGATAAGAATTAGGTCTGGTCTTTAATCTACCCCATTGTCACTGTGCATTTTTAGAGTAGTTGTTCTGCAGGACCTCTGAACCTCTGCCAAACCCTGCGTGTTCTGCATATTCAAGTTTGGCTTCAGCATTGCCCATCAACAAAACTATGAATCCTTGCAGCATGATGCTGCCACCACCTATATTTCATAACAAGGATGGTGCGTTGAGATGTGCAATCAGCCAGTTTCCTGTAAGTGTGACGCTTCACATCTAAGTGAAGACTAAATAAGCTTAGTCTTTTTTTATGGCCTTCTTTCAACAATGTCTTTAGAAAAACTATGTATTATTTTCCTTCCACTTCACAAATATTAACTGCTTGATGTTAGTCTATCAGAATCAAACTAATATTTATTAGATTCGAGAAAACAGTTCACTGTCAGGTTTCAAAACCAAAAGAGGATTTAAGTCTTAATTAACCCACTGGACAGGGTCCTCCTTGGCTATTTAATCACTACTCATCTTATAGAAAATGTCAACTTCATCAGTTAGTAGAGTCAAATTAATAAAAGAAATTGAAAATATCTTTGAATGAACTTAAGAGTGGAAATTTAAGCCTGGGAGCATCGCAAACCTTTAATAGTTTAAAGGGTGCTACAGCTTGCTTTAATATCCCTTCCTTCAAATTTGATTTCTTTAAACAAATGATTTAGACTTTTATTTTGAAGGGCCCAATCAAACACTCTCTTCTCAGAGAAACAGACTGAAAGAGGCTTGAAATTGAGCTTCCGATAAACTCATTTTATGAAAACTATGAGTCAAGTGGAAAATAACTTCTGAAACTTTGAGTGGTTGAATCTTGTGGTGACGCCACAAGCGTTTTTTTCTTTTTAACCTGCACAGCATCACAACTACTTGTATGCAATAAATTAAAACATTATTGAAAGGTTCACTTCTTTCAGTAGCTCAGTTCAGTTCAGTAAGTGAAGCACAATGAAAACATGGCAGAAAAAGTTGAATGTTTAATAGCAGATTGAAAGGTATTATTTTCAAAATATACTTTTAATTTTATAACTGATTGGGAAACATTTACTGAATATGAATGGATGAGGTATAACAGGAGTTTAGATTTGACACACATTTTGGGTGATTTAAAACACACACACACACACACACACACACACCCACACACACACTTTAGCATCAAAGTGGGCCCAGAAGCTCTTCGGGACCTTTAACATAATTTGATCTGAACAATTTCTGACTACTAAGGGCCACTAGAAAACAATATTTTTTATCATGTCATCCATGTTTCCACATTTGTGTATTACCCATCTAATTTAATAATTATTGTTAAATAACTCAGATATGAAACAAATGGACATATTTTTAAAAATACACATTACTCATACATTTATAAATATGATTTTTTTTTCATCATTTCTTTTGTTTGTTCCCTGCTAATGTTGAGATAAGCTGCCTCTAGATGGCAGTATTTCTCAGTAACAAAGAAAGATGAAAACTGAATAATAGGCAATAAGCAATTATAATAATAATACTAATAATGACTCACGCTTATGAGTTTTCATTTTTTAAGCAATTTCATTATTATATGATTGTTTTTAACGTCTGACCGTCAGAAAAGCGTGGGTAGAAGGAAGAAAGATGACAACATATCTTCCTATTGCTGCAACATTTGGTGTAAAGTTCAAATGCTGACTTGCTGTTTTTAAGTTTCATTTTGTTTTGCTTTTTATGCTTTTATTTATTTTTCTTCAGTGTAGAAAGATTCTCAAAGACTTTTATGTGAAAATATCGGTTGTGTTAATCAAAAACTGTATCCTGAACATTGAGAGAAAAAGTAAATGTTGAAAGTTTCTTTAGTTTTCTCACCATTGCTCAAGAAAAATTATTTCCATTACTCATTTTTATTTCAGGTTATGATGTTTTCTTTTTTTTCTGATAAACCTTTGCACCATTTGCTCAAATGCCGTTCCCTCACCATAAAGAAATGTTTTAACCTTAGACTAACCTTAAAATATGCGAATGTTCCTTTTATGATAAAGTAGCACAAAGATTATATATTATTCTGCTTATTTGAAAATCATTGAAGCTTTGTTGCACAATAACTCCAACCTGAGAAATAAATTGCTCAAGGCCCTACATTAATATAGATTTTATGCCCATGATGAATGTATGTAGACTTTTCACTAGACCCATGGTTCCTTTTTCCTTTTGAGAGAAATGCAAATAATAAACAGTTTCAATGTTCTTTTATTTTCCATCTACAGAGTGCAGGGAACTGGCACTTACTGCTCACAACCAGAAATAGATATTTTTTGTAATAGAAAGAAAATGACAAGACACATTTTTGCCATGAGACAAACCACAGTGTCTTTGATCAAGGGGCATTACAAAAAGAAAACTTTACATATTCAAGGCCCTGCATTCACATATATAGTCTATCTAAATATCAGTCCATTTCTTGAACACTGCTAACAATAAAAGTGGATATTGATTTTAATAAAGTTCCATTCACAAACCTACACTCATTATTGGCATGAATGTTATATCAATTTTTGGTTTTTAATTTTTTTTCAGAGTTGACTGGTTGCGGTGCAACTTTACAAATTAAAAAACAAAAAAATCTATAAATGAATCATAACTGAAAATGACACATTCTGGGGAGAACAGCAGTCAAGCCATGTTAAAAGCCATTAGCCATAGCTACAGCTATAAGAGTTGTGTAATCGAGGCATGAAGCCATCAAGGCTTTAACCCAGTGTTTTGTGGTGGCTTGGTTTGGTTATGACATTCACTCTGACCTAAAAAAGACAATTCAAAAGCCTGCTTTATGGCCGAAAGTTGAAACAGCATTCATGCCCATGAAGCGTATTGTAAAGATTTTACTGGAACCAAAATGTTACCTCTTTTTAAATAAATGCAAATAATAAAGTGCTTTAACATCCCATTTTTGCGCAAACAATGCAAGGCATGCACATTTTGTAGTAAAGAAATAAATATTTTCTGCAGTCACAAGACAACTATAATATCACGTGAGATTTATGAAAACAATTTGCGTATTCAATCCGATTTACGTCAACAAATAAGAGTCATCCATGTTTGAATATCATTGCTCTGTCTTGGCATACAGTAGTGCAATTTTATTGCTTAGAATTAAGTCTTCAAATAAATTAAAATTGTCGTTCGGTTTGCACAGTTGTTCCAACATGCATGAGGTGTATCGTCAGTGCAGGCATGTTGCTACAGAGAAAAACAAGAAATTGATATCAAACAGTTTAAGGCATCAAACTTTCTATTCTCAAAGCTTACTTAAAACAGTTGGACACTTCAACGGAACTTGCAGCAAGGGGCCACATCCGACTTTAAAAAGCGAATGTTCATCCTTAATTCGATATCAAAGTTAGCCAACAGCTGCAAAGGAAACAAAATAGCAGCTCAGCTTTGCGTTTCAGACTCGTACAAATTCATTCAAACTAACTAAAATCAACTTCAATGTCATTTTAAGAACATATGTTGACCACCTTTGCCAAACATTAAATATCGGATGAGCTATTTTTCTTCTTTTTTAAAGCACAATGCACTCTGTGAACGAACCTTTAGAAAATGCTCGAAGGTGATTCCCTGATAAAATTCGTCAGGGTCCTGAGTTCAAAACAGGAAGTTTGTGATTTAGTCTGTGCAAGGAACAAAATAAGTGACTTTATCTAACCAAAACCACTGCCTTACCGTGTGACCAACTGTTCTGGCCACTTCATACATGGCTGCGTCAGCAATGGCTCTGGACGTTTCTTTCCCCAGTTCTCCGCTGCGAGATAACAACTCCTCCACCACCTGGAAACATCAGAACAAGAACAGCTCTGATTTTCTGGAGGTGAAGGAGCGAGGTGAAATCCTCAATTTCCAGGCGACTGACAGACAATAATTCACATGATTCTTGAGTGCAATAAGAATCATTTGAATATTTTGGACTCAATATAAGAAGCTCACGTGTTTGTAATCCTCAGGCGATATCAATCCATCACCGTCCGCGTCATGCATGTTGAATATAACTGCAGACAAAAATTCAACTTTTATGCCAGCCACTGGCAAACATCAAGCATGGATTAGAGAATCCCTGAAGACAAAACGCACATTTAAGTTTCTCCCTCCTGATGGCTTTACGCTGTTCATCTGTCATTTTCGAACACGGGGGCCTGAAATAAGACATGACCACCAGAAATTCTTCAAAGCCAATCTCTCTTGCCCTGCCCTGACGACTCGGGGAAAAGTTTCTGCAATAAAGACAAAAAATATACGTGCCATAATTATTCTAAAAGCTTACTTGCACACACAACCACACTAACAGTAATAATAAGAAATCAAATAGAGCCCAAGTCATGTTGTAAATACAAATATAGGCATTAGTGTAAAATGCCTATACCGACACCTAAAGCAGATCTTGTGGATTTCTGCTTTAATAGGAGTTAATAAGGAGAAAATTTATATGAAGTAAAAGAAGAAGAAGTCAGGAGAACAATGAAGTAGAAAAAGAAGTCAATTGAGATTAAAAGAATGGTTCACAAGTCCACAAATCTTTGCCCTGGAAGAAAATCTCTGGTCATGGGCTCAAACCAGTGGCACATGGTCAATCTATGTCACAGAGACATCAACTGTAAACTAATGTTCTTATTACCAAAGACAACCTAATACACATATGCAGCAGTGTCAAACAATTTCTGAAAAACCCCGCAATGGAATTTTTGTCCCTTTTGTCAGCTTTAAACTGTCTCTCTCTATATATGAATAAAATCTGTCTCTTTCTTTTAAATTCGAATCTAATAAATTATTAGTTTGAGAGAACTTTAACTTTCACTTTAAATTATTCGTCACTCATGCGCCAAGCGTGACAGATTTACGCCGAGTCTCTTCAGCAAGAAACCAAATGGTGATGTTGGTTCTTATTAAAAGAGTAATGGCTCCATTTTTGGATCACGCTTCAAGATAAGACTGGTCAGAGCTTGTGATTGGCTGGACATTGTTATGTTCAGAAAACAGCTGACAACACACGGGTAACCCCCATTTCCTGCACAGAGCATCTAAGGGGAAGGTGAAAGTGCTGACACCATCCTGAATTGGCAATAAGCTGTGACACATCCAGTACATACATGTCTTCAAGAATGACTTTTTAGTGAAGAACAAAACTGTCTCTTTCTCTTTACAGCATATACCGGATGCCATTGTCCATACATGGTAGTGCTTCCTGTTGCAGGGACAGGAACTATTGATTTCTTTTTTCTTAATCAAGATATGAAATGAATTACCTACTGTAAGAAAACATCAAAGTGCAAATAAAGATTCTTTTATATTTTACATTTCTTGCTTTGTATTTTTTTTTAAATAAGATGATGTTTTTGCTTTAAGATGAAGACAAATGTAAGACAATATGAGAAAATCAAAAATTACTATATGCTTCACATTGCCACAATGGTCCACAGATTTATTTGTTACACTCTTGGCTTTTTGCAATATTTTTCTTTTAATTGCTTTACGTTTTAGAGGACATATAGAGGAATTAAATAAAATAAACAGAAATCATTATTCATAAATGCAGAATTAAGATTCATCGCTGTACTGCACCTTCGGTTAAAGAAAGCCTCTATGATCTCGTTACGAATGGGATTGTATTCCAGAAAAGGGATGCGCAGGAAGTCTTCCCTCCTGAGGGAAGTAAAGGAAATTAAGATGTCAAACTTGGTGCAATATCCCAGCCAACATAATATGCGACTAGTTTCATGTTAGATGAGACGACTGAAGCTTTGCAATTAAGGTTTTCCAGCTTTAAAAACAATCAAGTTGGCATATCATGATCTGTTACTGACTGGAAACGGTTTGTAAATGACTGACGTAGTCAAGATCCAAGAAATCAGTGAAAAATCACAATTTTGCAGCTTACCTTAAAACATCACCTCCATTACTCAGCTGTTTGAACCTCTTGTTGAGGATTACAATCTGCGCAGGCAAAACTGAAAACAAACCACAAAGCGAGCAAATACTGTAAATAATTATACAATTAGTAAGTTTAAGCTGGAAATTCAAGCTACATTTTCACTAATGGAAACTTCCCAGCCGCCTGTTTTGTGTATTCAAATTTCATTTTCCACTCTTTTTAGTTTGCATCCTGTGCGTCTACCAATAAACTTCTGAGAGAATAGAGGAGTTCACTTGACAAGTAGTGAGCAGTAATCTATTATTAACAGCATTGTGTTTGTAAAGGATAGTGTTACACTTCCTGAACTTTCACTCTAAATTATTCATCACTCCTGCGTCACACTTGACAGGTTTACGCGTCGTTTCAGCACGAAACCAAATGGTGGTTTCGTGCTGAAACGTGGTAGCGCTTGCTTTCTCTTTCTTTCTTTCTTTCTTTTTTCTTTCTTTTTTGGCATCCTGCTTCAAGACAAGGCTGAAAATGAAAACGACAGGAATTGATAACAGATAATGGTAACTCACAGCCCGTTTTATCCGACAGTTCATTGTGTTCAAACGGGGTCGGTGTAGACTTCAGCGCTCCCATCGTTGCTAGAGGCTCTGCTCTCTCTTCCCTCTCTCCGCCTCTCTGACCTGTGGAGTTGTCAAAGGCACCGCGCAGCCCAGGGATCAATGCGATCATGTTTCACAATAATCCGTGTCCATATATATATATATATATATATATATATATATATATATATATATATATATATATATATATATATATATATATATATATATATATATATATATTAGTGTTTACCTCAGATTCCGGGCTCCCACCTGTTTTTTTTTGGCTTTCGTGTGGAGGCCAAGCAGTTCTCACCCCCACCCCCTCCTAGTAGGCAGCGACGGCTACTTCCGCAACACCCGTTGCTATGACGACACTTTGTGCTAAAAACAAACCGGTAACGTCTGGTTTAGACGTCGGAAGCTTTTAATTACTCAATGGCTGGTTTGAGTGGAGTAAAACGAGACATTGTTTTAATTTCGGTTCATCATATTGAGTTAAAATATCATTGAATGATTCAATTATTTCAATAACTCGATTCAGTAAGAGAAACGCATGCTGATTAATTATTTCTGTTCATTATGTGTTTAACCGTACAGCTATATAAATAAGACTTGCATCAGAACAACAAAAAGCACGTTTTACTAACAGAAATTATTAATAAATGTACGTTGAAGGGCTACTTTTAATTTGACCACTATAGCTTTAGCAGAATGCACACTAATTTATTGAAAATGACTAATATCACTCTTCTTTTTCGTTCTGAGTCACTTGACGACACACATTCGGGTTTACTTGATTTATTCCTACACGAAAAAAACAAACAAACAAAAAAACAATCTAAGTTGGTGGTTACGATCAACCAGAAGCTAAAGCTGCATAAAAATGAGATAAACTGACTACATAAATTCACATAATTAACCCTTAGCATAAATATCAATAAATATTTAACATCAATCTAGCAGCTTCTGTCCGCATGCATAACAAATAAATACAATAAATAAAGCTAAACACAGCACACTGATTAATTCCCAATGAACAGTTGACAAAATAGTTTAGTTACAAATTAAAATACAGCTGAAATGGACAACGTTCAAAATGTATATTCTAAACATGGTGAAAATGCACATAAAACCCTACACATTGTTAGATTTGTCTAAAATAAATGCTAAAATATAATACTGGTAAGGAAAACACAGAGCTGATCCTAATACGTACCACAGTTACAGACGGCAACCGAAAAAGGCTAACTGTCACTGGTAGCTATGGTAACCACCAACTGTCAACTTATTAACAAAAAAAGTCAGGATAAAATAACTAAACAAAACTTCATTTGTAAAATGAATAAACCAGTTTTAACAAACTTCACATCTACAGTAATGTTCCTAAAAACCTATTTAAACCGCAAATCCTATTTACAGTTCAAATTAATTCTTTTAAAAACAGAAGAAAAATTATGCACATCTTTTTAGATCTTTGTTACAAATCAAAATCTAAAACGTGTGGCATGAATTTCTATGCGAACCCATGTACTCTGACACTCCTAAATAAAATCCAGTACATCCAGTTGTCTAAAGAAATTACCCAATTAATGAGCAAAGATTTGTTGAAGAATGTTATGGAGAAAAAATAAGTCACCATGATGAAGGCCAGGAAGGACACTGCACAGATCGGAGATAAAGGTGCAGGAATGTTTAAGAACCCATTTCTTTAAAATGTTCTTTGACAAGTTCAAATGAATAGTTTATTCCCTTGAACTTTTCCTTAATCACATTGCATACTGATTGACAAAGACAAAATCATGTAATTGTGAAGTACAGAAAACTATCATTTGCAGCAGTTACAGCTGAATATGTTTCCAGAGCAAATAAACTTAAAGTTTCTGTGACTAATTTTGTGCTGAGTGATGTATATGTCAATATATAAGTTATATGTTCTCCAGAAAATCAGCATCAGATCTTTGCGGCTCATCTCTAACAAGTTCAGATTACTGCAACTCATTAATTCCCCGGAGTGGTTAAAAAATAAAAAATAAATGAAATGAAAAACACCAGACAACAAAAGAAATGTTACTGCACTAACTGAACCAAACCTCAGAGAAAGACTTTTGTGGTTATGGTAGTTGCCTACATCAGTCCTGCTGCACATTATGCATTATGTAGCATGAGGTTTAAGATGTCTAAGAGTCAGCGGTATAAACCACAGATCAGAACATTGCCAGTAACAGGTTTCTGCCCCGTTTGAGTCATTTGAAAATTCCATTTAATGCTGAATTTGACTTAACAAAAAGATTATCTTGACAGATAACCGCCACCTCAAAAAATAAAATAAAATTCCTAGTAACATATAAAAAAAATGTGTGAAGGTAGGAAACCAAGACCAGTAGATTAGGAAACAGTAAAAGAATAAATAGGGCATTAATAAAAGCCTAAAAACCTCCTTTTATTTTGTAATCAAATATAAATTATCTAAAAAAAAAATCATATGAACCATATAAGTTATATTATTCAAATTTGGAAACTAAAAAACATATAATACTGTACAAATTGTGTTACCTGCAGTACTTCTATGAGCCGCATGGGGGCAACACAGGAACACATTTGTGTGTTTTCCAGCCCAACTAGCTGTTAGCGGTGGTTAGCATTATTTACCATAGAAGCAGGAAAAGTTTGGAATCAGTTTTTTTTTGTGGAGTTTACATGTCCTCCATGTCCATTGAAAGATTTTCATTATTCAAACTCAAATCCTTCAGCAAGCAAATATGATGATCTTAATATCACGGTGTAAGTATTTACTTTAAATATTATTTAAAAATATTTTTTTTCCATGTTAAATTTATGCACACAATATGCTAGATTTTTTTTTTTTTGTAAATTGAACAAATAAAATCACATTCCTCTTGATAATTTACAAAAACTCAGTAAACCATAGATACCAAACAACTCTGTGGTTGCCTACTGAACAAACACTGCAGACACAAATCAAGCTTACAGACAAGCTGACCACTCTCTTTGTTTCTGGCATTACACTCCCCTCTTCTGTGCAAATGATCTAATTACCGCATGAAATCAAAATCACTGAATAAAAAATCACTGTAGTTCCTTTTCCTGTGCAACATAACAGCCAGAACCAGTTGCTCAAATACTGACTAAATTCAAACCATATCCTACAGAAAAAAAAATAAAAGAAAAAAAATAATTAATTAGATTAAATTCCAGGAATACTTAGTTGTTTTGAACTTGTAGGCCGCATACTGCTGCTACTGCTGCTGTCAGGTTCCTCCAGGCTGCACCCTGACCCACCATCATAGTACCACCACCAAAATCTCATCATAGAAGTTTTGAGCAAATTTCATAACATATAATACTTCAGAATATAAAAACAACATTTTATTATTGACTTGAGATTATCGAAACGTAATATCACATAGAAGCTCAGAACTGTACACTGAGTCTAGATTACCTCTGCCTATGCAAAATTATAATTTCAGGAGTCTTCCCATCCAAAATGGGACAAAACTTAAGACAAATGAAGACAAATGTCATAGATAGTCAAGTTTAAAGCGTTGGTGAATTTACATAGCATAAGAATATAACTTTTAGGTAAACATTTGTGGTAGCCAAGCAGGAAGTTATTTCATATAAACTCTAATTTATTCAATTTCTCTCTCAGTGTCCCTGACGGTCCTTGTTCTTTGAGCAGACTTTGATCTGTCACAATCAGTGTCTGTAGTTTGAAGTCATCATTCTTCTGTAAGTCAGTCAGTAACTTCACTGATTCTTTTAAATGATTGTTGCTCAGCTCCAGCTCTCTCAGGTGTGAAGGGTTTGACCTCAGAGCCGCAGCGAGCAGCACACAGGTGCTCTCTTTAACAAAGGACAACCTGAAAAAACATAGTCGAAGTCAATCAAAAGAGCGTGTATTATGAAGGCTTTAGAGATAATATACAAGTAATTACAATTAAACAAAATATGATATTTTCCCCCTTGAGTGGAAAGTTAAAAAACGTTCATCGTTATGAAATGGTTTCTCTACAGGTGAAAAGTGAAAAAAAAAAACTGCAGATATACAATTGAGGATATAAAATTAGTGTAGGACCATGGAAACTGTGGTTTGGCTCACAACTTCCTGATGTGAAATGACTAATGATCAAAACTGCTGGAACTGTGAGTTTCTTTAAGTGCCTTTAAATTAAAGCTAAAATAACCCACTTGTTTAGAGCTGAAACCTCATAAACTCACTGTTTCCTTTACTTTGCTACTGCATTGTAATGTTTTTTTTGTTTGTTTCAGTCATGTAAACGACTTTCAATTGTTGCTGAAAAAGTGCTAATCAAATAAATCGCCTTGCCTTCCTAATTTACCTGCCACTTTACAAGTTAGTCTGTATTTGCATATGTTTACCCTTTAAATATGTTAGCTTATTGGAACAATAATTCAGGTTCTTCATTTAAATATTTTGCTCAGGACTCAAATCTGAACTTTAAATGACAAATTACTTCTTATTTGTTCATGCTTTTGTTCTGAGTTTCTGAATTTTTCAAGGTAATCACACAAAACATTATTTGTTTGTTGTTGTTCTTCACAAAACACATCCATTCAGTGTCACATAAACAACCACAACCAAGAAACATTTGGTTCAAATCTTCAGCTGTCCTACTAAAAAGACACAAACGAAGTCTCACCTCAGCACCTCTAATTTACATTCGGTTCTGCTCAGCCAATCACACATCAGCTTCAGGCTCTCGTCCGTGAACACGTTGTACTTGAGGTTGAGCTCTCGGAGGGAAAAGCAACGACTGACAGCTAAAATCAGAGGCTTGCATCCAGATGTGGTTGCAATGCAGCATGTCAGGCTGCAAGAAAAGATTGAAATCCCAACCATTTAAAAAACAACAGTATTTCAGGTAATTTGATGATCTATCTAAAACACATTGAGAATTACATTGTTGGCACCTTGGTGAACATATAGTTCAGTATATAGCTATATCTACAATTTATAAATTACTGCCTGGATGGAATTCTGCATTGATCTTTATCTCTATTGTAGAGAAAACAAGGTGAGCGGTGTGGTGCACATGATACGCACTTCAGTATCTCCAGTCGACAGCTTTGGTCTTCCAAGAACGCAGAAAGTTTTTCAATTGCTTGTTCTTTCATGATGTTTCTTCCCAGATCTAGATCTCTTAAATGAGCCGGGTTTGTCTTCAGAGATGAAGCCAACACGGCGCAGCCTTCATCTGTTAAGCGACAACCTTGAAGTCTGTGGGCAATAAAAGTCAATTGAGCAGATTTTAAGGTCTTCAACATTTTCGAAATATTCTTAATCTAAATTTGTGTCTATATCTGTGCAGCATAAAGTCTTCCTTACCTCAGGGCTTCAAGTTTGTTGTTTGGACTCTTCAGTAGTTCAGAAAGTTTCTGCACCCCAGCATCACCTATTGTGTTGGCTCCTAGATCCAATTCCTTCAGCTGGTCAGGTTTGAAAGCTGAGGTCAGAGCAGCTGCACAATCTGCTTGTAGGTTTGTTTTAAAAAGCCTTGGGACAAAAGTAGATGTTTGTCCACTTTTTAAAAAAAAACCAGAAGAGTTTACCCAGTGGAAAGATTTAACTTTACAAACAAGTTTAATCGATTTCCATGCACAGTCAGTGCATCTGGTTGGCCTAAAGGCCACAAAGTCAACAATCAGTCAATAAATATTGATTGTGCTTTTGAAAGGCTAGATAAATATTAGTAAAAACAATGAGTACATTCATTTTTCTACTCTGTATCTTGTGAGCTGAAGATGAAAACTGGAAAGCAATAACTGCATCCCTACTAAAATGGCCTTTAGATGATCATGCATTTAATTATTTTTGATTAAAATGTTTTTCTTTTTAGGTGTTTAGAAGTGGAGGACTTTCTCACCACAACCGTTGCAGCTTACTGTCGGGGTGCTGCAAGAAGTTAGAAAGCTGATTGACTGATGTTCTACTGAAGCTGTTCCTGCTCAGATCCAAGTTTTGTAGATAAGGCGGATTGGAGCAGAGAGCTGATGCCAGACGTGTGCATCCTTTCTCTTCAAGACCACACCCAGAGAGTCTGCAGAGAAAAGATATTATTTCACCATGATCACGTGGAAATTTATGCTTAATCACAAAAGTCTTATTAATTGATTTACACAAAATCTTGCAAATCATGTACTCTCATATTTCAATGATCTTGTATACTTTTGCACTATCCACAAGACAAAGTGTACATTTATGATCTGATCTAAGAGTAGTACTTGTAAAATCTGGAAAATGTTTTACCTTAAAGTTTCCAAATGGCAATTCTTTACAACACCATAAAGCAGCATCATTCCCTTGTCATTGAGTTTATTTTTGCTGAGGTCCAGCTCTCTCAGATGAGAAGGATTAGATGTTATTCCTGTGGCCAAAAACTGGCATCCTATTGTTGTCATCCCGCATTGTTTTAATCTGCATCACAGAACAAAAGAGACATAAAAACATTAATCAAGAAAAGATCAGACCATATTCTGTCCTTAATTTTACAAGAGACAAATATTTTATGTTTCAATTAGTATTAGTTTGGAAGCATTTTTGCCTCTTATTTAATTAAAGTTATGTCTTATATATGAGCAGTGGCAGTTCCTCCAAGAATGGAGCATTGGGTAAACTAGTCCTTCTGCGCACTTCAGTTATAAAGCCTGTTTTACAAGCAAACAGTAACTAAAAAATGCAACTAAATATAAATTTAGTTGATTCCTTAGGAAAATAAGCAACCCTTTAAATCTAATGCCTTGGAGATATTTTCAGCTTTATTACGTAGATGGAGTGTTCAACAAAATGTTTATACAGTGTTTACACTGTGCAGAGTCTGTTCAGATCTGACATGCAAAACATGCATCAGGGAATTTGTTTGATGAAACTGACTGACTGACTGATTGACTGACTGACTGACTGACTGCTTTTCCCCCTTTTGAGTTCCTGTTCTGGTTAGTGGGCATGAATAGCTGAATGTGGCTCTGGTGAGTGATTGTTATGACTAGGAAAGCTCAGTTTAAATTTATTTTACTTACCATTTCTAACTCCTTTGATGCTGAACTCTAAAAAGACACAATAGTGTCTCATGTCTATCCAAGAAACCTTGCTTACAAAAAAATTACAAATCAACACATTCATACTCTCAATCTATGAGTTAAAAAGCGAAGGAATTATATATATTTTACCGGAGTTTTGAAAGTTTGCAGTTGGCATCCTGCAGGCAGTCAGCGAGCAGCTGCACTCCGGAGTCATTCAGATTATTTCCACTTAGGTCCAGCTCTTCCAGACCTCCAGACTTCATGGTAAGAACTGAAGAAACATAACTGCAACACCTGTCAGTGAGGTTACTCTCACTTAACCTGAGTTGAGCAAGAAAATGATGGTAAGCAATCTTGTACACCAAGTAGAAAAAGGTCAACATGAGTTAGGTTTACTTACAAAGCTGTCTTTGCTACTTTAAGCACCGGTAGCAGCCGCTCTAGTACTGCTTCAGATCCGTAGTACTTTTTCAGATCGAAGACAGACAAATCTTCATTGGAAACAAGCAGCACGAAAGCCAGAGCTGACCAATGGGCTGGCAAAATTTTGCTGACATCCCCTGAATTGTAATACTTTTGGACTTGCTCCACCAGAGATTGGTCTCCTAACTCATTTAAGCAATGGAATAGATTGATACCCTTGTTGGAATACGAGGTCTTCTGGATTTTACAGTGAATGTAGTTGATCGTCACCTCTCGGCTCTGTGGAAGTTTGTCCTTTTCTCCAAAGATTTTCTGAAGAAGCCCCTGATTTTTGTCTTGAGACAGACCCATCAGGAACCGTAAGAACAAGTCCCATCGTCCCTGATCACTGCTCAAAGCCATGTCCACAGCACTTTTGTGTAGAAAGATAATTGGACTTTCTCCTCCCTCGGACACCGGTATCACAGTGTTTGGGCTGAGAAGATTTTTTCGCCGATCCACGAAGGTCTTGTGTACATACAGAGCTGCAAGGAACTCCTGAACACTTAAATGTATGAAAGAGTAAACTTCCTTTTTGTGAAGACCCGATTCTTTTCTTATGATCTGTGTGCAAATGCCCGAGTAAACAGCAGCTAGTTTCAGATCGATGTCGCATTCCTTCAAATCTTCTTCTCTGAATATTATGTTGCCATTTTGTAGCTGCTCAAATGCCAGTTTTCCCAATTTCATGATCATGTCTCTGTCAGTATCACCTCCTTGGTAATCTTTTTGATTTTTCAGCTCTGTCTGTTTGATCAGGAAATGCATGTACATTTCTGTTAGGGTTTTTGGGAGCTCAGCTTGATCCTCTTTCATGAGGAGGCTTTGAAGTGCTGTGGCTGAAATCCAGCAAAACATGGGGATGTGGCACATTATGTAGAGACTTCTCAAAGGTTTTGACAAAAGATGCCCCAAGATCTTCTGAGCAATAGCCTTGTCACTGATTTTCTTTGTAAAGTATTCCTCCTTTTGCTCGTCGTTAAAACCTCGTACCTCTGTCACCCTGTTGATGTGCTTTGGAGGAATCTTATTGGCTGCGGCTGGTCGAGTTGTGATCCACACCGAAGCTTTGGGCAGCAGTAGGCCTTTGAATAAGTTTGTGAGTAATATGTCTACTGTTGTTTTCTTTGCAGCATTGCGACACGTCTCGTTCTTGTCAAAGTTCAGGGGAAATTTGCTTTCATCCAGGCCGTCAAAGATGAACAAAAGTTTAGAGCTTTTGTAATCTGAAACATCCAAACACTCGACCTCGTCGAAATAGTTACGTATTAAATCAATGAGAGAGAACTTTTCCTCGATTATTAAGTTTAGATCTCTAAATGTGAAGGGAAACACGAACGTGAAGTCCTGGTTGGCTTCTCCGTCTGCCCAGTCCCGAGTTAATTTCTGCACAGCCACTGTTTTACCAATACCTGCAATTCCCTTTGTCAAAACTCTCCGTGGTGGATCTTCTTCATTTGATAAAGCACTGAAAATGTCATTGAGATCAATTTTTCTTTCATTTGTAGGCCTTGTACACTCCAATTCAATAACCTCGTGTTCCCTGTTGACTTCACCACTGCCTCCCTCTGTGATGTAAAGCTCTGTATAGATTTTATTTAAAGAAGTTGACAATGTTTCTTCTTCTGTTCCTTCAGACAGAGTCATTGTCCTCGACAGAAGGTAGGATTTTAGTTCATCCTGGCAATCTTGGATGTTCTCTGAAAGATCAAAACAAAAAATCTAATTTTAGATTCCAGATCTTCAAATAACATAAACTTACAGCTCTGGAAAAAATAAGAGACCACTGCACTGAACCCCGTCAAAAACCTCCTGGTTATTCCACCAAATATTGATTTCTGAATTCTTCCTGAGTTAAAACATTAGTATTGTTGTTTTCATTGCATTATCTGAGGTATGAAAGCACTGCATCTTTTTCAGTATTTTGTCCATTTCCCAGGCTGCACAGTGGCGCAGTTGGTAGAGCTGTTGCCTTGCAGCAAAAAGGTTCTAGGTTTGATTCCCGGCCCTGGCCTTTCTGCATGGAGTTTGCATGATCACCCTGTGTATGCATGGGTTTTCTCCGGGTACTCCGGTTTCCTCCCACAGTCCAAAAACATGACTGTCAGGTTATGTTTTAACCTAACCTAAATTGCCCCTATAGGTGTGTGTGCATGGTTGTTTGTCCTGTGTGTCTCTGTGTTGCCCTGCGACAGACTGGTGACCTGTCCAGGGTGAACCCTGCCTCTCGCCCGGAACGCCAGCTGGAGATAGGCACCAGCACCTCCGACCCCATTAAGGGACAAGGGTGTAAGAAAATGGATGGATGTCCATTTCCCATTTTCTGCAGATAAATACTAAGTTTTTGCTGGGAACTTTGGAGACATGGTGTCAGTAGTTCATAAAATAAAAAGAACAATGTTCATTTTACTCAAACATACACCTATAAAAACTAAAATCAGAGAAGCGGATAAGTTTAAGTGGCCTCTTAATTTTGTCCAACTTTCTATTTATATATTGGGTTTCATTGCATTGTGAAAGGGGTCATTTTTATTGTGCTATTTCTTTTTCATCTTCTGTTTGTATCATATTTTAGTGTAATACAAATAGTGCAAGCCACAGAGATGAACAGTTCTATACATCTTACCTTTGAGTTTTGGAGCGAAACCCCTGACTTGGTCTGTTGCGGCTGGAGCTGAAACAGAAATGAGCAGAAAATTTTAATTTATTTTTAATCTGGTTTGAAGAAAATTCACATTTCTAAATTAGACAAATCTAAACTAAATCATAAATCAGACATGTTTTAAAATTAATTTCAAATTATTACCATGTGTGCAGTTTGTGTTGACAATAATATTGCCATTGCTTATGTTCACATTACTAAAACTGGGTGAGGTGATGACGCTTCCATTCTGGGCGGTGAGGACGTTGTTTACCGGTGCAGCTTGATCTAAAACAGAACAGACAACTTAGTTACATTTGTCCCATGTTTTTTTTTTTTATTGTAACTATTTTAATTTATACTAAATTTATACTGACTTGAAATTTCTGACATAATAACATATTAAAATATTGTTATGCCATAAAGCTGCTGTCTCACTGTTTCCTTTTTGGAATATATGCTGGTGTTTTAAAAAACACATTTTGTGGCTACAAAAGGAAATAAATTAACTGGATCATGTGGAACATAACTGAATATGACTACAGCTGAAACTGAAAACTAGTTTAGCTATTATTTTTCTTATACTCAGTGGTGCCTTGACTTGGTAATTCTGATCTAAATGACTAATCTTGTTAATAATTGCCTAAAGCCACATGCGTCAAACTCAAGGCCCGGGGGCCAAATTTTTATGTCGCTTTTAATGTGGCCTTCTAGACTCCAAATTGCATCAATAACTCCCTCCAGTTTTTCACAAATCTACAAAATTTACTCAAAAAATTCACACAAAATCAGCAGATACCCAAGTTTTTCTGATTTTACTGACATTTTTTCTCAAAAGTGACTGTTGCCTCAGCCTCACTTTATGTCAAGTTGCAATCTGTGACTGATACAGTGATAGTAAACATACATATTAGCGTGAATACCGTAAGAATTTCTTCCAAAGATTTCTAAGTGATCACAAAATCTATGATTTTGATTTCAAAAATAACACAAAAAACAATTACAGACTGATCCAGTCTGAAACGATGTTCAATATTATTTAATTTTAAGAAACACCTACTGAATGCTGAAACAGCTATTTATTGATGTTTTACCAATTGAATGGGTTTTGATGTGACCTAAAATTGAAATGAGTTTGACACCCCTGAATAGCTATTCATAGATAAATCAAATCAACTGTCGTACACTTTTGTTTTACTACCACCTTACACCCACACCCACACACAAGTTCTAACTTGATTTGACTGTCTAGTCTAGACAGTGGATGTGGGCTGCTATCGAATAACAATGTTCTCATTTCTGTCTTTGCCAACTTTTCTTAAAATGTAACTGAATGGCATTCTGGACTAATCTCATCCAGTCACCAGTTTTTGTTTTGATCATTTGACAGGTGATTGTCTTTCTGCTCTACACATAGCTGAATTTGTTCAGAACCGGAGAAAATAATCATTGGCTTTGCTTTCTCTTCCTTCTCAAAGTCAAACCAAGCCTTGTAAATACAAAAGTGATTCACTGTAAAATGAAGCTTTGATCTTACCATGTTGTGATGTCACCACGTCGACAGGCTGACCAGTTGAAAACTGGTTTTCCATAGTCACTATTTTAAACTCCAACAGGCAAACTAAGTGACTGAGAAACTAAGTTTATCCTCTTCCTGTATGTCCATCTTGACATGTCTGTCTGTTGATGTTAAATAATAAAAACACTCTCCTCGAACCAACACTACTTCCTGTTACCTGACATAAAAAGGAAACCTAAGAGTTTGCAGCTGCCAGTTTCATTTGAATTTGGTCACGTGAGGCAAACATTGTGCTTTGTGCGCGATATGACTCATATCCCTGTGTGCTTATATCATAAACCTGCAAGTACACAGACACACAATAAATGCACTTAAAGTAATAACAGTTAATGACTTAGAAAATGGTGCTTCAAATTCCATTTAGGTATAGTTTTCATTAAGTAAGATATGATGAAATACTATAGTTTTAGAAGAGAAATGTGTGGGAGTGCTTTTTGATACAATTTTTAAGAAGTGCAAGGATTAAAATAGAAGCAAAAATCCTCTCTTAGGTATATGTGTAAGTAGCTTGTGACTCTAAATGCATGTTTGAGGTAACTTTGAGGACTGTCTAAAATGGTTGGATGTGATAAAAACTTTGACTAACTGTGAATTTTTGTTTGTGTTTCTTTTTCTGTCAGTTTCCTGTAAGAGTGAATGAGTGAATGTATGCTTCCTGTTTTAATGTTTTTAAGACCAAATGTTGAAACTGATCAGTTAAAATCCCTTAATTTTGTACAAGAATGTGATGTTTGAGATTACTTTTAAGATCCTAGATTGTTTTGTGTTAGGGATAGCAATTTTATGCTGACTTTTCATGTAACGAGAGAGATTTATTACTTTGAAAGGTATAAGAGCAGTTCCAATGATGCTCATCAGATTGTTGTTATTATTATGTGTCAAATAATTCTTCTGTGTTATTTAATTGTCTTATTTCCAAGCTTAATACAAATGTAAAACTATTGTATACTATATATAGCCCTCTATTCAATTAACAAGGAAACCTTTGCAGTTCTCTGGTTCACCACAAGGAGGCAGCATCAATAAGCCAATAAACATTTTTTTTAACAGCTATTCATAATAAGGGGGTATGTTTACATCTTTTATAAATGAATAAATCTGGTAATCTTTACTTGTGTTGAGGCAAAAGCAGACATGACACAGCACTTATTCACAGGTCTCTGTTGTCTTTCAATGTGTTTCCGCTGCCTTATTAATTAACACACAGAAAAATTATCATCTGTCATTAAGTTCACTGCAAAATGTCTTTTGTTGCTTGATTCATTAAAAAAATGTCATATTCTCTAGTGACAGGAAAAGCTGTAATTTCTAATGTAAAATCTAAGGACTGTAACTACCTGAACACACTCCCATGTTCTATTCTAACTATTTTATCTTAAAAGCCATCATATTAATGGGCATTAAACTTTTATCAATGATTTGATCGACTGCTCACCCCTTGGTTTCTGCTGCGCTACGGCTAGTTCCTCACAATGGACCCTGCCATGAATGCTCAGGTTAGTTAGGATAGCTACCGATGGCCGCAGATAAATGGTGTTTCTGTAACGGTAAGTTGTTTGTCCACCATTAGCACTTTGAGCAGCATGTGCATATTGATTGACAGTGCTAAGACCCTCCTCCTGGCTCTGACTGGTTGTGTTTGAACTGGATTTCTGCAAATGGCTGCACTGGGAGGAGATTAATCTTTTTCCAGATTATCTGTCTCATATTATGTCACGACGCAGGAACAATTTTAACAAATATGTAGAAATATATTTTCATAAAGTTACATAGTTTAAGAATTGTTCCTGTACATTTTGTACATGTTTTGGCTGGGAAACAATGTGTGGTGCAGATGTCCAATGTCTTACTGCTGCAAATGACGCGCAGTAACTTGATTAGATTGACGAGTTTTACTTGTTGGTGTGATGCAAACTAAGGACTAAAAAATTAGAAACCTCTTGCAGCCAAACTAAAGGTTTTGACCCAGAGAAAAGCTCACATTTGAAATAAGACTGAACTGTCTTCACCTTGTGAAGGTTTTGCCACCACAGTTTTAAAGTTAACTAACAAAATGTGCAGTTTTTCACTTTATTAAATCAGTGATTATTGAGAATAGGGACAAAACAAGTCCTATGGATAAAGCACAAAATTTGAATAAAATATATGTGGACAGTAGGTAGAGATCTTTTTAAAAGTCACAAGATGCAATGCAAAATAAATTAGTAAATCAAAACAAGGAGAAAACAAATTAGTAACGTCAATCACAAAACAAAATTAAAAGAAAACAAGGGAGCAAATCGTTGTCGCCATCCGCTTCCAAATGCCCTTCGATGAGGCCAGAGGAGTAACGCCCCGCCCTCACAGCCTGCCCGATCCACAACAGGTTTGGTTGAGAGAGGCCCAAACGACGGCAAGACAAGACAAGACAGCAGAGTGTCCAAAGCGCTGCAGCTCCAAACAATCAGTTGACTGAAACAAAAAACCGATTAATGATGGATCCAGATAAAAGAAATCAAAAGTTAAATAGCAGGTAGCTTCAGTGGCACAACTACACATTCTACACTTCTGAGGACCCCATGACCTCTTCCCTTCTCTTCCTTTGCTAAGAGGCTAGTTAGCTCTGGTTAGCTTAAGGCTAGTTAGCTCTGGTTAGCTTATGTTATTCTTTAGTTTTTTCTTCTTTTTATTCCTAAGTTGTTTGTCACAACCATGATGTGTCAACACCATAAGTGACAATTTACAAAACTTTCATGACATTTTGTGAAATAAAAGCTTAATTTTGGTAAATTGTAAAGATTTCATGGACCTGATGAGCTACAATATGGCCTCCTTCAGAATGACGTCATATAAATTGAGGTAGTTTGGCTTTTTGTCACCTCCGTCAGATGTCAACTCCATCAGAGTTTCTCTGACTGTGTCAGTGAAATTGTTGTCAAATATCACTTAAATGTGCAATTAAGTCATTTTAATGTATTTCACATAAATTGCATTACTTCACATGTACCAAGTTTTTCATTTTACTCACTAGTTTGTCACCACCTTCAGTTCTGTGTCAACTCCGTCATGCAGTGTCAACTCCGTCAGATGGACTTTTTGTTGTTTTTTGTTTTAAATAATATTTATTTTGTTTCTTGAGAAGCATTTGTCTGTAAAATTAGTAAAAATATCACTAACAGGGTAATTAAAAATGATTTTTTTATTTATTTTTGTCAGATGGTGATGACAACGTTCTGGGTCAGGTCGATTAAAAACGTAATTTAAAAAAAATGTTGCAACTGGGAGCCTGTACCTTAGCATATTTACATTTCCAAAACATTATTGACATATTTGCATACATAAGGTTGAGAAATAACAAAAAATAAATTATGGGAAAATTAAAACCCATTTTTCCCTATTCTCAAGAATCACTCAAATATTGGAATCATGGTTTTACCCTTTTAAACAAGTAACTTCATCAACTTTCAGTACTCTGGAAGGGTCATGTTTCACCACAATTATCAGATTATGTAACAGATATATAGCACAGAAGTTACCATTCTATGTCAATACAAAGTTTTTCAACTACAAAATAAATCAACTGAATTCTCCATATATCACTGACCTTTGGGGATTAACAGGACGCCAGCAGCCGACTAAATGAAAACATTTTTATTTATGCTCTCCTTGCGGGGAGAGAACTGATGCATCAAGTGGAGTGCAATCAATCGTCAAAGACAAAAACAATACACTTTTTTTTCATAATCAGTCTCTGCCCTTGAAATGTTCCTTCCTATAAAATTGTCACACTTCCTGCCCTGTGTGTTTGCGTTTGTGGGCTTTGTAAGTATTACCAAGCGCACTCCATTTGACAGCCTGAAATTGATTTGAATAAAAAGGCCAGGGAAAATAAGGAGGTGTCTGTTCTATAAGGTGACAAAAAATAAATAAATAAATAAAAAATAGGGGGGCCAGAAAAGCACGGGCAAGGAGAGAGGGCAGTCTGTGCCTGCTTTGCATGCAGGGAGGGCTTCTTCGGGAGAAGGAGTTGACAGGGCGCCGCAGTGCTGCCTCCAGCTCTCAGACAACAGCTGCTCAGAATGAGGAGACGTCCTGAGGGTGCTGCGACATGTCTCCCTCTTTTTCCATCTCTCTTTTCACCTGTCTGCTTCTTCTCATTCTCAGCAAACAGATTCATGCTAGACACATGCGCTATATGTTGCCCCCGCTACTTTTTGACAAACTCCTTTTTTTCAGGGTGGCACACACAAGAAATTGGCAGGCTGCTGGCGCTCGAATAAACAAACAAAAATGAGCCGGGTCCGTCTGAATTTTGATGGGATCTGTGATTTGTTCTGATCTACTTGAAAAGGTGTTTATGAGGATTAATTATCAGCCCCTTAATTAAAATGAAAAACTCCTCTTCGGCTGAGATATTCAGCTTGACAAGCTTTTTTACGAGCAGCAAAAAGAACTCATTATCTTATTTATATTTGTCTCATTTGATTATCCACAAACTTTTTTTTCATTTATTGACCATTTTCCTTTTGCAAACATCTACATTTCTGTTTTCTACTCACTCTGCAACTGTTTATTCCCCAACCAACACAGATGTATATCTCAGAATAACAAGATTGTGGTATCTTGGCATGGGCTATAAATCATGCCCCCCTTCAAGGCCTTTGTGAATAATTTTACATCATAGAAAAAAATAAACAAAAACAGAAACATGAAAATGTGTTGTAATAAAACGCAGTATGACTTACCAAGTTGTGCACACATTCAGCCATAAAGTCCTGCATTTCTACAGGGGAGGTATGGATTTTTTAAATACCTTCATAGATTAACTGTTCTAAAAACACCATTAAAAAAAAACAATCGGCTGGTTGAATTGCTGTACCTCCTGAGAACACACAAAACAATTTCACATCCAAATAAAAAAAAGAATAGATATTTTGTAACAATTAGGATTTTAAGCCCTCAAAATAAGCATTTTTGTCATTATCAACTCCCGACCTTTCCTTGAGATAATAAAATCTACGCCATGTAAGAAAACAGCACACTATTGTTAACCGTATAACAATTAGCAACTTTGCAGAATTAGATGGTTCTTGAAGCTTGAACAACTGAAGCTTTTTGGTAGCTTGAACAACTTGCTAAAGTCTTATTTATATAAGACCTTATATAAACTTCTTAAAAACCAGACTTTGACTAGACCAGTCCATGTATTCTCTTACTGTTGAAGAATGAATATTGGCTTTTTAACTTGAACCTTTTGTTCACATGTCCAAGTACATCAAAATGCTAATTTACAACACTTACTCCTTCATATTCAAATTATATAAAATATTGCTTCTGATAGATAAACTGTATTTAACTTCAATACTTGACTGAAATAAATGTGGGTACTGGTTTTGCTCCGGAACAAAAAATGTGTAAGTTTTCTTAATTGCAAAGGCACGCAAGTAGCATCTTCAGTTTTTTTCTAAATATTTTTTTCTTTTGCTTTTGCACTCAGGCCCTTGAAAGAGTAGAAAGATGGACCTTTTCTATAGTTTGCCCTTGCTTTGTCAATAAAGGGCATACTCTGATCTCCAGACAGAAAGAAATCAATTTCAGAGAAGACAGACATGTGAAGCAAAGTTACAGTTAGTCCATGTTACACAGATAGTCTGTCTGTTGGAGAAATGTAAACATTAATGATGAGCTAAGATTATTTTTTTCATCACAGATGGTGCAGTAGCTTAACAAACTAAATTAAACTTAGAAGTTCAATTTCCCATTTAAAAAAAAGTTGTTTTTTCCTTAATGTGGAAGATCTTCTATTCTTAGACTATATTGGGGATGCAGGCCTTTCAGTGTCTGTGTTTCCAGTTGGTCACACCTGAGGGAGCCTTTAAACACAATCTGGCATTACATTAGTTACCCAAGTCTGACTTTGGCACCTCACAATTTAAAGAAGCTTTGGTTCACTGCTAGTGGTTTTGCAGCATCACTGCAGTCTTTTAACATGTAAAAAGGTGCAGCCATCCAATAGTGAAAACTCAATATGAGCCTTTTAAATGTTTCATATGAAAATTATTTAAAGTTGATAAGGTGAAGATTTGAAAGAAGAAAGATTAACAAATTGTTTTACATTTACAAATATAATTTAAACTTCTCCAGATCACACAGAGATGAAACTCATTGTCTAAAATATAGTCATTTATAAAGGTAACACATATTATATCAGAACATAATCTGTTTCGAATGCAACTCCATAAAAAGCTAAGCACTTGCTGTTCTACTTCACTTGACTATTAATATGCAGCATATACACACTACCGATTTATTTTATTGCTGATGTAAATGGATGTGGATTACATCAGTTTGTGCAGCTCTCCATAGACGTCAATGCCTGTTTTTAAACGGATGATAAAATATAAAAACAGTATATGCCAATGCAAATCACATCCTGCAACATAAAGCATTGCTTGTTGTCCAACAACTCCGCTGAAAAGCCTCCACCCAGGTATCCACTTATACGTTATTTTGATGCCTGCCACCCTCCAAACATTACTCCAATAATACTCTCAATAGATCCCACTCTTATACTACATTACATCTCTTGAACCGCGGAAAAAAAGAAAAACCTTGGGAATGGCTCGGTGAAGATGAGAGAGCATCAGGTGTGCCACATTCCAATCTTATGGGATCTGTGGGAGGCAAACCTAACCCACAGAGACTCCGGCTCACAATCCACAGTCCCTCTGGGCTTTATTACCAACATGCAGGTTCCAGACATGTCAAAGCACCTCTTAGATGTGATTCATCCATGCCCTTTTCCACAAAGAAAATGTAGAAGCCATTCAACATATAGGTGCCAAGATATATTTTCACCCTGCATACATAGATTTGTCACATGTGCCAATAATATTTAATGTAACCCTTCTTCGGTATGCACAAGTATCCCTAAAAAGATTTAAAGCTGACAAAGATTTAATCAAATTATGCTAATAGGAGGCTGCAGGTGTGAAATAGCTGGAAACTACAGTATAATTTGGTACAACACCTCAAATGGTAGCATTTATGTTTAAGATGTACATTGTGCTTTTTTTAAATAGTCTTTACATGACTGCCTAGTGTATCCCCAGCGGAGATAAAACCTCAAAAGTTTAATAGGATCCCTTATTGCTCATTCCAAATTAGATTTCATATATCTACACTTATAATCTGGGCTCATGGAAGGTAATTTTAAAATAGCCTGACATTTGTTCGCTTTTCCTCACCCGTTCCTGGGAGCCTTTAGTGGGTTTTAGGTCGTTGTCCTTAGAAGTTCAAAGACCTGAGGCAGAACTGTCCGACTCTGAGCAATATATTTTACTCCAGGATGTCTTGACCGTCTTGAGACTTTGTTGTGCCCTTCACAGATTCAAGGTTCCTCATTCAGAATAGGAACGTTCTTTTCTTTCTAAACGTCATTGTCGCATTGCTTTGATGAGTTCAGGTCCCAAATGCAGCCAGGCTTAAAGAGCAAATCACGAAGAAGGTAAACAATTTGTAAGGAACTCAAAGGAGCGCCAGATAGCAGATATTGCAACGGAGAACTAACGTGGCAACAGAAGGCTCCGACAAAGAACAAAGCAAACCGAAAGGGATGCTGGGGTGTCTGTTAGCGAACAAAAAGCAGGTGGTTGATTGTTTACAGGCTGCAGCTCAGGGGAAAGATAAGGAGCTGAAGTCTACAAAACATGAGTTCCACGTTCTGAAATGAGTGAACATTTTCATGATGTTGCCATTTTTTGAGCTGTACTACAATCTTCTTACTCTGGTTTATGTTCATTGTGCTTTAGACAACAATACCAAACCACAGAGTAGTATGTTCCTCAACTTTAAATAGACTGATTGAAAGGCTGAAGATCAAAGTTCAGCCTTGATTTGTTGATTTATTTCGACTTTGTACGTGTGACACAGGTTCCAATCTAAGTCAATTTACCCTTTGTAGTGAATAAAACCTGCTTTCATGGGAATAGTTTGACTTGTTTCACAGTCATTTTTGGGGGGTAATTTCATCACTAAAGAATCATTTAATAACAATTTCTTACCAATACACAGTTGGGATAAGACAGGATTTCTGTTCACCTTTGGCACCGTGCTATTGGTCTATTCTGCAGATGAATCACCTTGATAGGTGTCATACTCTTCCTAAATGTTTCTCAGTTGAAGGGCATGTTGGCACTTATTGTTAAGCAGGGAGCTTAATTCCTGTGTGCCAAAGTAATTCTCAGAGCTTTAACCTTTGTACAGTCCTATTTGCCTGTATAATTACGTTCCACGTGCAGAGAATAAATACTTATTACCTTGTAAAGTTCACTAAGTGGCACAAAATAAAGAGCGCTTCCAGCACAACAGTGCAAAGAATAGTTTTACAAAAAGGTCATGCTAGGTTTCACTTTGACCTCACCTGATATTCACCTTTATGACATTATTGTTTATTATCTTTAAAGTGTGCGTCACTGGTTCATTTAGAAGTAAATTCTGTGCTATTCAAACTGAAAAATCCTAAATGCAGACTGTGTGGTCTTATCAGAACAATCCAATCACATTTCAAAAGCGCAACAAAAAATCCCAGACTTCTGAGAGTTTGCTATTCCTCTCTCTGCGTGTGTACAGTACGTGATATGCATATGTTTTGATATCAAAAGCAAGGACAGCTGCTGAAATCTGAAAAGAGAGAATACTGAGTACATGTGGGGCGTCACAGAGGTGGTGGATGGTATACTGCTGATGAATATGTGATGATTGGATTGAGCAGGAACCTGTGATTATAAATTAGAGCCGTCCCATCTGGACTCTGTTCCGCCCCTTCTGTCATCAGTTCAGCACTAATTCTGAGCAGACAATGTTATCTGGAGGTGCAACAAATACTTTTCTGGGGTAAAATCTTTCTGCCTTAATTAGGAACGTCTAGATTTAACAGGATGTGTCTCATCGTCAGTGTCAACACGCCTCACCTTGCTGGTCTTTCTCTTAATTTTCGTTACATTTCATGCAGATTTGAAAACTCATTTTATATCAGAGAAAGAATGAGGAGCCCACATGTGAATTTGTTTCTAATCTGGTCAGAAGTTTTGTACAAACAAGACTTGAACAGTTACGACTGAAATGTTTCATGAGCAGAATCAAACCTACAATTAATTTGATTGAAAAATGGTGTTTTTGATGGAAAATCAACAAAGTGCACAAAGTATGCCTTTCTCAAATGACAAGTGAGAAAGGTGTAATTTGAGGTGTAATTCACACCTCTTTTGCTCACGGCCTGTTTTTGAGCAACATGACTGAAAAGAACATGCCCAAAATGAATTGAATATAT
This sequence comes from Poecilia picta, assembly GCA_033032245.1. Taxonomy (NCBI): domain Eukaryota; kingdom Metazoa; phylum Chordata; class Actinopteri; order Cyprinodontiformes; family Poeciliidae; genus Poecilia; species Poecilia picta. The sequence goes on along the minus strand of CM065364.1, from coordinate 14,266,169 downwards.
CTCATGAACTACAGAGTTTATTTTAATTGTTTTGGTATCAAAACAAAGGCAAGACCCTAGGGAATATGTTACAGCTCAAAAAACCACCCTACCTGTTACTGAGGAAAGTGAATTAATATAGTAAACAGCAGAAATTAAGAAAAAAAATCAATTTCTGCCTAAAAAACCACTTCAATCTATGAAGGTTCATTTCAAAGCATGCAGTTGAAAGCCAAAACATGTAGAAAACAACAGTTCACAATCTGACCTTTTACTGTGCCAAGTTTTATGAAAAAAAAAAGTTAATCATATGAGTTTTAGAGAGGTAGTACTTGATAAAAATCTAGTCGGACCTTCCAAATTAACCATTTTGGCACAATTTGTGCCATTTGAACTTTCTTAGTTTTTATTTCTGTAGGTTCTGTTTCAATCATTTATTCTTTTCATATAATAAATGATTATTTATCATAAATAAGTAATTGCATCTAATAATTGTTTTGGGGGGTTCCTTTGAAAAATCCACATGCATTCATTCATGAAAAGAGAAAAAAATAGACAAATTGTAATAAACTGAAAATGGAACAGATTAACTCACAATAACATTTCAAATAGAATTATATAACAATGAAAATGCAAATAGCAATTAAAACTCATGTTAAAATGACAAGATAACAGGAAAAAACTCACATATATCATAATTACATTAGAATAACAATGCACTCTGCGCTCTGCGCGTAAAGTCATTGCATTCTGCATTCAGACGTTCACAATTACGCAGGGCAGTTTCTCGGGATCCCATTGGCCAATTTTAATGATTGACATATCGTTCGAACCGTCAGAGCCAATAGAATCCGAGGGCGTTGACATCAAGATGGAATCTAAAGTCGTTCACCAATCACAGGGGGAGAATCGTATGTGACGTACATTTTCCGGGAATTTTGAATTTTTTTTTCATCTTAGCGATTTGACGAAAAAGGCTCTGCGCCGAACCGGAAACCATGTGAAATGGACGCAGGGAAAATGGATTATCGAACCAAGTGGAAATATTTACTCTAATATGGATTATGACCACGAAACAGCAAAGGTAGAACTGATTTTTTGATTTTGGCTTCGTGAAATGAGCTTTTTCCTTTTTTCTTCTTTAGCTGCTGGTTCAGTGAGTTGTGCACGTAGCCTGGTGACTCTGGTATTGTTGGAAACCGCAGAGCTTCGGCTTTAATCTGATATATAGTTTTTGTGTATCGGACCTCGTTGCTCTTTTGTTCCGTTTTTTACCGGCTGTGCCTCGTTAGCCTAGTCAGCGCCTAATTGCATTTATTTTTATCAATCTGCTTAGTGTTCAAGCTGGGTGTTGTTGAGGTAGAAAATATTGTTTCTATCATTTAGAAGAGCCTTTTCCCTTTACGTGGATATGCAATATGCCTATATTGATAAATGTATAGCATGTGTTTTTAATTGATCTTTTTGGGGCGAGCTGCGAGGACCCATATATGGGTCCTCTAGAGAAAAAGAGGTTTGGTAAGTCAATTACTTACTAAATTAAATGTTCGTAATTTAGTAAGTAATTCACTGTAAAAATCAGGATATTATTTGTTTAAAATCCTATAAAATATTTGAATTTTGAGCTCTTTTAAGATCTGTTTTGGAGTTGCCTTCCGCCAGCAGTAAGTTTGGATTCTCAAAACCAAAATCCTTCTGTCCACTTAAGCTGAGATACTCACTTTAAAAAAACAAAATACACTGTAAACAATTCAAGATTGTTGCAAAACGTAATTAGAATGTATAAATCCTGTTTCTCCTTAAGCTTTAAACAAAATGCCTCGACTTAGCCATCTTAAAGACATTTCTTTTCACTGTGAGATTTGTGTTTTCCCTTCCATTTTCCAGCATTTTTCCTTCCTCCTTCCCTCCCTTCATTCTGTGGGTGTGACGGATCTGCTGCGGCGCCTACTCCTCACCTTCATCTGCTTATCAAGCTGTCAGCACAGGAGGATCTGTCAGATCCTTCCTCTGGTTGCTGTAAAACTTACTATGCAATTTTGCTATGTTGCTGTCTGTGATTTACTGCGGAAATCAGTTATTTACATCCACAGAATAAAAAGACATGCACTTTTTTTCCCCCTCGTTGTCTGAAGTCAAATCAGGTCAAACTTCTCTTGCTTTCATCCATCCATCCAGCCATTTTCTTTACACCCTTGTCCCTTGGTGGGGTCGGGAGGGTTACTGGTGCTGATCTTCAGCTAATGTTCTGGGTGAGAGGTGGGTTCACCCTGGACAGGTCGCCAGTCTGTCACAGGACAACACAGAGACACACAGGACGACCATGCATGCATGCACACACACACACACATACACACACACACACACACACACACACACACACACACACACACACACACACACACACACCTAGTGACAATTTGGAGAGGCCAATTAACCTGACAGTCATATTTTTGGACTGTGGGAGGAAACCGGAGTACCCAGAGAAAACCCACGCATGCACAAGGAGAACATGCAAACTCCATGCAGAAAGACAGGGGCTGGGAATCGAACCAGCTCTACCAACTGCGCCACTGTGCAGTGCTTGCTTTCACTTAGTCAGAATTATCAAAATTATTATCTATCTGTAATCGATTATCTGTAAACTCATTTTTAGAGATTTTTCTTCGTCAGTATCAGGGATAATCAAACCCAAAAGGTTTAAAGTTATACAGTTTAAAAGACAAAAAATATCCTTGATATTGATATTGATATATTGTACGTAAATTTTTAAATTCAAAGTTACAAAAAAAAAAACAACCCACTGAAATGTTTTTACATCCTGGAATTTGGCAAATAGAGAAGATCATCTGATTTAACTTTAAACAGTGAGAAAAAATAGTACTTATCCTTTTATTTGGTGCATGTAAATATTAATTTTATATTCTAATATTATGGATTTGTGCATTCAAGTCCAAACTTTGGTCTCCTCCACACACCATCAGTATCCTTTCACAAAAACCCACACAAACACACACAGGGCTCACCTGGACTCCTGGTTCCCTTCCCCAGATGCCTGACCTCTGACCTCGCCTTAGGTCAGCCTGCAGTCCTCGTCTCCACCTGCCTGACCTCCAACACAATTCCTGGACGATGAAATTAAACCCAGAGAAACACAGCTTCACTTTTCTCTAATCTGCACCTACTGCATCTTGCTCCTACTGTTAGAAATTTGAAACAACAAAAACCAACTTCCTCAAGACCTTGAAAGAAGAAATTGTAATTGTGTTTGAAAACTTCATTTAGATCTTGATTTAAATAGCTTCTCATTGACTGTCTGCCTTTGGGTCCAGAAAAGACCAAAAGCAGAATGGGGCTGGTACTCTACAAACACGATGAGTTAAATTTTGCCTTACAAAGCGCCTCTGTTTCCATCACTGCAGCATATTTGAATGGCCAAAACAAAAGTTTTATGAAATTGCTACAGTTTTAGGTGGGTTTTGAGAGTAGAAATGGCCAATGTTGATGATTTCTTTTCACTAAGTGGACTCTCTAAGAGTGCTTCAGTGATCCGATTGATTACCACTCACTAATTGCATCGATCGTAGCTTCCAGTCACCTGCAAAGTCTAGTTTTAAGAGCCTTGTTTCTTTTAGACAATGTAGAAAACAGGATTTTCTACATTGATTGGCGTTATAACGATCACGATCGTAGACCTTTAAAACCGAAAAGATGGGTCTTCTGTCATAACGATGATTTCCTTCATTGTGAAGTTTCAGTTTTTACAATTTTATTCAAAGAGGTATCTGAACATTGTTGAAATTTGATCTTGGCAGAATTGTGAAATGAAAAATTGAACATAATGGATGAAAATAAAAGCTGTGACAATAGTGTTGCAAAAATATTAAGACACAACCAAGCTAATCATAAATCATCCCTGCTATTTTTAGTATATCATTTATTTTTTGGTGAAATAAATGTGACTCGGTGTACTGTTTGTCTTCTCCCTGCACCATTCCAGCTTGTGACACCTCCTCAAGGCAGTTTCTGGGAGCTTCAAAAGCGCTTGGCCGTCACGGGAGTTTCAGTTTGTTTCATCCTTCCTTGTCTTCCTGTTGCGCCGCTTTCCAGTCGCACAGGGGACAGGAATTATTTCGCAGAGAGGGACGAGGGTTGATCCGGGGACGTAGTCCAAAGGAAACAAAATGGATTTCGAATCCAGTTATGTATCTGTAAAATGTCAGAGGATTTCTGACAGGCCCGTGGTCAGTGAGGTTTTCCCTCTCTGACTGTAATTCAGACTGCATGTGAGAGACTCTGGTTAAATCCCAGCCCTCTCTAATGAAACTGTACAGAACAGATGCTGCACACCTTAATGAAATTCTTGGACTAGCTTCAGTGCGGGAATTGGTTCGCCTGGAAGACACTGGCTCCTAATTGAAAGCTGAGAAGGATCCTCCATCCCTCCTGCACGGAGCTGTGGCCTCTCTGCACCACTGCGTTTTTTGGGGGGGGTTTGTCTGTCTGTGACCTGCGTCTCCTCATTTTTCTTTCTATCCACTTTTCTGCACAGTGTGAAAGGCTTGACATTCAGTACTTCGACAGGAAGGATGAGCTTCTCAGTAGCTGTGTATATTATGTTATCTGAGGCCCAGTCTCTCCCCAGGTCCCTGCTTAGCACTCAGAAAGGGTCTGTTGTGTTGAGATACTGGCCCCGACTCACGCTGCGGTCGGGGACCCAGGTGATCCGGTGTAATGCTTCCCTTCTGCTCGGCAATCAAGGTCAGTGGATTAGAACAGCTGCATCACTCAATGCAAAACTATCCGGAGCAACGTCCGCAAAGCAAAGAGACGTGTGTTTGTGGAAACACACGTCTGCTGCGGTTTAAACTCAACTGCTTTTTAAGCTGCAGCCTGAGCTGCTGTGGGATTTTGTGTTGGTCTAAGTGATTTCCTTCCAGCGTGACCATCAGTCAGGCTCGACACGGAGTGTGTGCCACTAAAGTGATGATCGTCTCCCACGAGTTTCTTCTTGGCAAGTGTGGCGGCCATTGTTATTTTTCTCCTATGAGCCAGGTGAGACGCATGAAGGCAGCACGGCATAATCAAAAATTAAATATGTTAAACTACAGAGTTGGTTAAACTAGAGAAAGTTAATCATATACATTAGTTTATAGTGTTTTGCCTTTATTAGCAGGCCTAATGTAACCTTCACCCTTGCTGCCCACATTGTGTTGCGCACTTGCTGCAAACACAGATTTTAATTGTTTATCAGGGTCATTACTATTCAGGTGCAGGCAGTGGTAGATCCATAATGAATAAGATGGCAGAGGGGTAATCAATCACAATGTGTCGGGCAGCAACACTTGACACGTGGCATGTAAAATCTGAAAGCGGAGAGAGCTACAAAGGATCCTGCTGCTTCGAAGGGTTTCGGCGTTATTAGGAAGAAGCTCCACCAGCGCTCAGCTCTCATTTATATGGCAATACATCACAGTAACAACTTTCTGAGTTGTCTTACTTTAATAATCTTTAGAAATCCTCATCAGAGCTTTCTTGCCACTGTTTGCAATCATTTTTGTTGTGCTTTGCAACACTGAAGATAACCACCGAGTGCCTGTCTGGTGGTTAAAGGGCAAAACGCTGCTTACACACTGGTGATGTAGAGTGTGACAGGGATAACAGGTCAATCTAACGCAGTCAGACATAAGGACAATTTTAAAAACTCTATTTAGCAAGATGTGCATTTTGGACTAGACTGAAAAAAGGAGAAAAGCATGAAATGGTGAAGATTTGAAGGTAGACGTTTTTTTGCAGTGGTTCAAGAGCTTTAAAGGTGTTTTTTTCTGAAAATATATATTTTTTACTCAAAAAAAGGACATATTAAATGAACAAAAGTCAAATATTTTGACAAAATTGATAAAACAATTATAATCAACACATAACTATTATTGGTTCTGATTGGTTGACGTATTTCTATTAATCTTAAAAAAACATATAAAGTTAGGATCATTATTTAGAGAAAAATACTAATAAACCTTTCCTAAATCTGCATTAAGCTTAGTGTTTCATTTCTCTTTGAGTAAGCCAACCCTTTGACCTTTAGGTCTTCAAATTATTTACTCTTTTGAGGGATGAAAAATGAGATAAAAAGTAAATGATTTATGACACCACAATTAAAATGATCAAAGGAGTTTTTTTTCAGGTCTTTTTGTCTGAGATCAGGCAGTGAGCTTGCATCAGGGAAAAAGAAAGTAAGTTTCATCTGTTTGGGTATTCAGCTACTCTGAGCACCGTAAGCCTTAACATTTTGATCGGCCAATGATATTTTTAGTTCCACTCAGTGGAAATATCTTGGCTGGTCTGAGGCATTCTAGCTCTAATGACGATCATCGGAGGAGACAGGCCAGAGCTGTCAATCATCATTGAGGTTCGGTGATGCTAAAACTGCCATCAGGAGGATCCAGTTACAGCCAGCTTATTACTTTACCCATTAAAAATAAATAAATCAAAAGATTTGAAAATTTAAAAAATAATATGAGTCCTGGATTTTTTTTTTTAAGCCTTTTTTAGGATTAGCATCTGAAAACAGTGAATGCTCATGGACAGCTAAACACCTCTAAGTCTAAAAACAGAGATATATCCTCAGGTGCATAAAGCATATACACACGTAGAAGCTCATAAAAATACAATACTCTCAAAGTCCCATTGGTAGTGTTGTTTCATTGTTGTTATCATGTTCAAACTTATTATAAGAATGAATAAGCCACTAAAATGAATTCACAAAGGCATCTGAATTCAAACATGTATCCATCATCCAAAGGGAAAATTAGACAGCAATCCCAGCAGAATGACCCCAGTTCTGTTATCAGTGGTCAACAGCTTCAAAGTCAGATTATTACATTGTTATGCTTATAGCAGAGAAGGTCTTTTTTTTGAGTCATCAGGTGTTTTCCTCCCCACTGTCATTTTGTTTATTCTTTTATTTTGTGAGCACAGCTGAGAAGATGGGCCTCTATGTATGCAGAAGGTGAATCCATGCAGTGTGTCCAGGTTGAGTCGCAGCAGGTTGATTTATACATGGGATCGTAATCTGGCTCAGTGCTCGCTCCTGAACAAAGGAGATAGTTCTGCTGTAGAAAATTTTATGTGAATTTAGGATATCTTGTCGTTTTTCCTCAGGTGAAGAATTGCTTTTCAGATACAAAGAAGCTCTCTGGAAGAAACATAATGAATTTCTTTTTCTTTTTTTTTTTTATTATCGAACATTATTAGTGCTGTGTTGGCCGAACTAATTTTGTTTGTACTGGATGGGGTTAGAGTCTCCTGTAAGTAAAATTGTTGCAGCTAGAGTGGTGGATCTTCTTGTTTTTATTTGTGATCTTTACTTAGAAAATTGTAGAAAAAGCATAAGAGAGTTATAGCAGAAAGTAACCAAGAATGCAGTCAAAACTTCCTGGAAAGTGGTGATGAAACTACAAACTTTTGTGTTAATGCATGAAACAAATACTAACCCCCAAAAAGTAGCTACAGCGAATCTGAATGTGATTTCTTGATGCAAAGATTAAATGTATAGATAAAATAACTATTGGAAACCTACTAGACCAGCACCCTACCTGGGGATTAAAATGTTTTCTCTTGAAAGGCCACTTTGACTTTAATTTGCAGAAATGGAAAATTAAAGCGTTTTTGTACTGCAGGGAACGGTACAGAACGGAACGGTTCCAGCCCTGTTGTGTTTGCATATACACTGAGAGCGCCATCGAAGCAGTACCGGACGTCAATATTTTTGAAACTAAACAAAATAGCGGCCGAAGCCTTTTCCTCAGAGACGCGGTGGAAAACTTTATCTTTCCTTGTTGACTGATCTCTCATTCTGTACTCGTTCATCAGCAAGTAAGGGGAGGAAAAAATTTACCTCATCATTAGACCAGGTGATTGCACACAATCACCTGGTCTAATGATGACCGCAACGAATCCATTGCTAATTAAAACTAATAATAAAAAATTTTGAAAAGAGCAGTTTAATGAGAGCCAGCTGTCAACAGAAAATTAACGTCTGACTCCATAACAACCAGCGGCCAATCAGCCGGGTGGAACCGGTCGCAAGTTGTAATGCAAACACGGTTGGAATCGTTCTGTACCATTCCGTTCCCTGCAGTGCGAAAATGCCTTTAGATTTCATGTGAAAAACTGTAAAAACTGCAGTGTATGGAAGCATCTGAAAATTTCAGTTTTCTCTAGATCTTATCTCTGTTTTACTCATATGGTTAATAAATAGCACCGCAATAATATAGAAAAAAACATGAACATAAAATCCAGATGAGGTGATAGCGTTTCTGTTTTAGAGAGGCATGTCTTGAAAATATTTTGTTGCATTTGAAAACTGTGTTTTGAAATAACTGATTTCCTGCAAATCCTGTGCAGATATCTTTTGGCTCTAGAATATAAAGCACGTAGTTCTTTGAGAGCTATATTTCTGCATGTCCAAAGAAGCATATTTGATGTGTATGAATTGAATTTTTTATATAAATATAAGTTACTAGACATCAGAATTCTGCATATTGTAACTAACTTTCTAAACCCTCAAATACGAAGCGGACCAAAATTGAAGACTTTATCAAATTGAAACCCAAATCTGATATATTCACACAAAACAAAGAGGTCTGTCTTTTATCTTTGAACATATGGCTTGTTTCCTACCTGAGTGGAAAGATAATTTTACCATCTTTTGTTTGGCCATTTTTAGAAAAGGTGGCCTGAGGTTACAGAGGTCGCTAATGAATGTCAGCAGAAGAAAGGAACTCGTCTGACCTGATTGACACGCCAACACACCAGCAAGGTATTCTGGGATTCTGCACACACGTTTGACACATACATGATGGCTATTTAGAGCGGGACCAGTTCCGAATGATTACAAATCTAGTCTCAAAATAATCGCAAACGTTCATGTAAGAGCTGTTTTATAGGAAAATTTAGCTCAGTCAGTTTGAGATCTGTTGCCAATAATCATGTGGAATGCTAGACAGAAAGTAATGCATAAAAAAATTTACTCTCTATAAAATATTTGAGAATTTGTTCATAAAAGTAATCTGCCAGAGCTGCAACTTGTTGCACATCCTTACTTCAAGTATTCCCACAAAATGCGTTCACAAGTTGAAATCCTGAAATGTTGAAATCTGTGAGGAAATGTGAGAATAAAACTGTCGGCGAGGCACACAGATCCATAATCTGCATCGTAGCTGCAGACTAATTGTAAACCAGTCAGCTCCTAGTTTTCTTGTTAAGGCTGAGGTGGTTGCTGATCAACCAAACTTGTTCACACGAGTGACGGACTGTGACCCCTTCCCCATTTCTTATTTACAGAGAGGTCACACTGTCAACGGAGGAAAATAGAACATTTGATTGGCAGTTTTCTTTTCTTAAATTAGCATCCGGCACCAAGCTGCAAATCGAACTGAGAGAAGAGAGCAACAGCTATGGTAAAAAAAATTCCAGGGCTTCATTTAGAATTTAATAAAATCTTTAGAGGAAATGTTTGATCGATGAAAACAGGTAGCTTTACACTGATTAGAGAAAACAAGAAAAAAAAAACAGCATTCCTATCAATCTATGGATAAAAACGCACAGAATTAATCTTACTCTACATATCCACATGATTACCATGCAGGATCTGCAGTTCTATTAGAGGAGTCGTTCTTGGAAACCAAATCTCCCTCTGTGTTGCTTCCTGTCTGCTGTGGAGACAGCAGATTAAAATGGCAGCAGAACTGAAGGACAGGGCTGTTCATGAGAAGTGTTTTAATAGCACTGATATATCTAAATCAGACAGCTGCTGTCTGCACATACATCTCCCCCTCCAGGAGCTCGTCTTAATTGTCAGCATGGCATGAGAAGAATATTGCAATCATCTGCAGGCTGAACATTGAGATCCACACATAGTGGATCTCAATGTAAGTGGGTTTTACCATAAACATGGGGCCGTGGTGTACAGCGTGAGATGAGAAGACGTTAAAAAGAAGAGACAAAAACGAGAAAATTAAGACAGAAAGGAAGATATAACGACTTTTCTGAAAGTTAGGGTTTCACAAATGTTATTCATGGAATTGCATGCCTGGATTAGAAAAGGTTTTGCAGCCACATAACATTCTCACAGCCTGAAATTGCCACTTAATTCAATGACAATCCAATAAGATTGGGGCTGATTAGAAGGGAAAAGGAGCAGAACAAGACAGACTGAGGTGTATGAAGAAATGTAAGAAATTACACAAACAGGACCGAGATTTGCTTGCATGACAAATTTTTGAATCAAGCCTATTTTAAGTGTTATGTTAGATTATGTTAAAGTGACTTTCCTTCACTCCTATGTTCTAGTCATTGTGTATTTCTTTAAATCTTTAAACCAGAGTTTGATTTTTTTGTATCTACCCCTTTGTTTGCCTGCCTCTAAAAATTGTAAGTGAAAATAGACTAGATTTACTCAGAACAAAGAAGACGGTGTGAAAGAAACCCACTTTGCTTCATGCTTTGTGCTCCAAGCCACTGGGCCTCTCGGGCACATAATCTCTTTCCTGAAGCAGTTTCCCCCTCAAAATAAATGAGTTATTTCCACCTACTGGACCAGACAAAGCCCCAAACTCTCTGATGTGAAGTCTGGCTTATCGGATCTGGGTGGCTTAAACATGCAGTACTTAACCAAAGTACTTATAGGCCTTAAACTTCTTTACAATGTGAAATGAAAACCACATATCGCAATGATGTAATGTACTGTTGGTTGTTGTAAGATGACAAAACATATATTTAGGACTTATATGTACTTCTGTAAGGCATTGTAAAGTTTTTGGCTAAAATCTGAAAACTAAACATGAAGTTAAATTAATGTTTTCAGCTAATAAATGTCCAGGTGATTATACCAGAAAGTACCAGACATTTATGTATACTTGGGAGGAATTGTTGGAATATTTTCCAAACATCCATCTTCCAATTATCCGACAAAAATTGACTTTCCTTCTTAAGAGCGAACAGATCAATCTCAGAATCAGTAGGGTTACACTTGGTGTGCAAAACTCAAACATAATCAGATAATCTTTGGCTGACCACAAGTCGTGGCATTGCATCTGATCCCGGCCCTCTGCGGGGACTCGTGGCACGTGTCCGATCGGAAACGATCCTTGTCCAGCGGCATGTTCCAGAGATAACAAATCCTCAGGAGAGGAGGGCCAACAAGCAGATGAAAGAGGAGAGACTGAACAAACACCCAGTTGTTTAAAATAAACTGTACCTCACAGAGGATCTCATTACTCATGTAGGAGAAACTGCGGCTGTATTAGATGTGGACCAGATCAATCATTCATCACTTTTAGAGTGCATGTGTCTCCACAGGATCGTCACAGTGACATCCTGATGACAAACACCAAACGATGCGTGACACTGACTGGCGCTGTCGGCACGCATTCTTCTGCAAAGCTGCTTTAATCTCGCCTCCCAAATGATTGGGATATAATATTAATAAAAAATAGACTAAAAATATTTTAGATATAAAATAAGTGGAAAAGCAAAAGGTACAACAGTTTTGTTTGAATCCAAATTGCGCTGCAGAGTTTCAAATACATTTATATAGTAACAACAGGAGAAAATGTAATGCATAAATGCATAAATGAAATGCCTTATCTTGCGACAGACTAAACAAAAACTGGCAACGTAATCTGCCTTTGGGACTCTTCTCGCTCAAACCTGGTACATTAGGACCCTGCTTATAATAAAAATCTGCAACATTATTCTGCTACTGCTGCTTCGGCTTCACCTGAGCGTCTGCTGGCTGGCTGGACTCACGCTGCTGGGATTTCCTTCCCTGTTTCGCTGCAGTAATTGAATGCACAGGTGTGATGCTCAGAGCGCAGGGAGTTCATTAGTAAAGTGAGGAATTATACCTGACCCATTTTTCTAGAACACCCTGAACGGTGCTGACAACTTTTTGACATTCTGACTTCTGTTTTGACATAAAAAGGAGGGGTGTTTAATTTATAGCCAGGACGTGAGGATCCCTGGAGGACATCTTCGCATAAAATCCAGACCTTGAATATAAAATATGTTCAAGTTGGAGGTCAGGAGAACCCAAGGCTAAATTTTAAATGCCGTCCTCTACATTCGGATTTTGTTCTATGACTAAAATCTGACGTATTAGGATCAATAATAAATCTGTAGTTTGTATGTTTACCGAGCCACTTCAAGGATACATGCAGACACTATACTTGTGCAGTCACTCTGTGAGTGACAGAGGTAAACCTTGCGAAAAAAAATATCACCACTGATGGATTCAAGCAGACAATCGCACTGAATCGTCTGGTTGGGGAACCACTTCACTGTGAGCCGGCTGTCTACTCACTGCAAGCAAACATTGAAACATGACAAGAATGTGAAGAATCACAGACACAAATGGCGGATTGTATTTTTATTTTTTTGTGAAACACAAACATCCTATACTATTATCACAGAATTTTAGCAGGAAATAATTTCACGATATACATTTTTTTGCAGATTTTTTAGAGAGCTTAAAAGGAATTATGATTTTTTTTTTCTTTGCCGTGATAGATTGTTTATACCTTGAAATATGGAGAAAAACTCTCCATATTGACAATATTAACAAAAACATGGCATCTGTAAGAGCAGCCAGATCACAAAATGTGTTCAGCTTTTGGGATTTTTTTTTTTGTTTGATCCAGAAAAAACAAATATTGTTTCCTTTTGACTGCACAGTGAAAAGTATAAATAAATAATGGGAGAGAAACAAATACAGAAAAGCAAAAAACAAAGGTAAAAGCAGTGCAGAGATAATTAAAGTAAAAGAAGAAATGAATGAAAGAAAACAAATTTTTATGGGTAAATAAATTCTGTCAAAAATTAAACGGCTGCTAACTTACAATGTTGGCACCAAAGTAACTAATTTCAGCTAGAAATTGAAGTTGAAGTACTTTTTGCAACATTCTGGATTATATATGGATTTGTTTTGTTTTAGTTATGTTTTTCCTGGATTGTTTTGTCTGCAATTTTAATACGAGTCATCTAAGACTGGACTTTTGCAGACATTGGGTTGTTCAGTTTTAATTTGATAGAAGCTATAAAAACAAAACAAACTTTTCTATGACATTGTTTTTGTTCTGAGCTGGTGAAATAAATCATTTTCCTGTAACATCACAGAATATAAAGTTAAACTGAAACCATTGGATGAAGAGCTACATTCATCAGTGCAGTATGTACACTCATATTCATTAAATTGACAAACGCATTTCAAAAGGTACACTTAACTGGGACAAACAATCCTAATCAGACGGATATTCTGATTTATCCAACATGACTACATTCGGTCGAAACAGTAATTGTGATGCCGCCTCCTCGCCATATAAAACAGTCTGGGAGTTCGTGCCGATCCTTAATGAATGAATCTGGAGTCGGCATCCAGCACAGCGGCTCTGGTCCTGAGAAGCTTATTTAACTACGAATCAAAGAGGGAGGCCGATTTTGATTCGTCCTAAATCTACATACCCAATTTACATTTCAAAAGGAAGCGATCCTTTTAATTTCCATGAAATTGGGTGTCTATTAGAGGCTGAGTCAGACACACGCAGAACAGAAATCCAAAAACATCACACTTGGGAAATAGGCATGCAGATTTTTAATGTGTCAACCCACTGTCATAATTACATTCTAAACCATCTTAAGTAGTATATTATCAATAAAAGATGTGTGATCCTTTAAGCTAAAAGGAGGAAAATTCTCATATGTTATGCGTTAAGGTCCAAAAAAAAAACTTATTACTGTCCTTATCAGCGTTTTCTTTATTCCTAATATTTGTGTTAATTAGATTTAGTTGTCTTCTTATCTGTGCCAGAATTATGTAACTCATCATTGTGCTCTGATAGATCCTCCGATGCTTTCTGAGCAAGACGGAAGGATTTTGTGACCTAATTCTCAAAATGTGGGTCAGCTTGCTGCTTTTTGGGTCAGTCCTGCTGTGGGCCTGGATTTTAGGAATACAAGAAATATTGCACAAATTAAAATTCAGAATGAGATTTCTTTTTTCCCACTCTGAAAAACTGCAATAAAGTTGTTAAATGTAGGTCTTTGCTTCACAATGAGTTCTCAAACATTTTTAACGCTTAAAACTGATTGTTCTCAGCAAAGCTGCTTAAAATTCTGAACAAGTGTCTTTTGGATAATGTCCAGTAAGGATATTTAATTAAATTTTTATCCCCAGAAGACACATTGTCTAAAATATGCTTTTGCTCTCTCTCACTGAAAGACATTAACAGAACATTATTGTTCTGTCTGCGTGCCCACAATAAATTACAAAAGAGCCATGACCATTTACTTTCTTTCTTCTTAGACCCAAATCAAGCAGCCAGTTGGGATAATCGTGGGCCTACGGCTCTACACCGGATTGACCTGTTTAGCACGGATCTGCTCTCCAAATTCTGACTAAGCATCTGTCCTGCAGTCATCCGTTGTCACCTCTTTGCTTGAATGACTTCTGACATGAAAAGACACGTGACAACATTAAATGTTTTACAGTAAGCTCCAAGAATAATGGAGCTCAGCACACTCTTTTTTTTTTGTTTATTAGTCTTCCTTCCTCAGTTTCCCTCCTCTCCACCTGCCACAGCTGTACCACATTTCCTATGATTAGTTCATTGTCATTTTCCACCTCTGCCTCCTGGATTTTCATTGTTTTCCATGTTCTTTTGTAAAAAATCTCTCTTCACTACCTGCATTGATCTTCCTGCTTTTATGTGCCACTTTTTTCCTAGCACAGATTTATGAATTTTCATTAATATTCTCCAATTTGGATGACAGTTTTCTCTCAATTTAGGTCTTTTCTAATCACAAATCATAACAGGGGTTTACTGGAGGTCAGCACAGAGTTATGAAACTGTGTCCTCTGCCAGATTTATCTCCTTCCAGCCACAAAGCACTTATAAACCCCACCAAAACAACCCTGTCTCATTACCAGCACATCAAGAAAACGTAGAGTTGCCAACTGTAAACTTTCCCCCGCTCTGACCAGCTACATCCATTGGATTGACTTAAATAGTTATTTTCTTCCCTGCTGTAAGTAAAAGTTACCACAAATCAGCCACTGACTGGAAATATGCAAATAAAATTTGTTTAATGATCAGGAAGCTGATGAAATATGCAGCAGATGCGGTGTCCAAAACACTCAAAAATATTTTCATACTGTTTCTGAGATTTAAATGTTATTTTTTTCTTGATTGTGTTGAGTGACACCTCCCTCTTTGAATTTCTGTCGCTGTATGACAGACAGAGTGGGACATCCCGCTTTTATGCAGGGTCCCTTTTTCCTTATTTACTGTTTTTTAGTGTTGTGAGAACAAAAATAATTGTTTATAAAAAAATATGCAGTTTTGCAGTGTCACTATATTAGAGGGTTACAACAAATCCCCAATTACACCTCAAATGTGTTTGTAATATATCTTCAAACCAGAAAAGCATACTTTTTACAATGCTCTTGTGAGAGGTTTTCTTTGTAACTAACCTCTACCTAAAAAAACCCAAAAACATTTCAAGTGTGGTTTTACCCATTTAATAAACTTCAAGGGCAAATCTTGATCACTGAAGATGTAACGAAACAAGACTATGTGAAGCTTGATGATGCAAATTGTAGCAAACAAACAGAGGGATTCGAAGCGCTCTAATTGCCTGCCTGAGTTGTCATGGCTGCTGCTGCAATTGTAGTTCAGGGTTTGCTTTCAACTCTGCAGGGGAGCTTCTTGGTTTTCTGTGATAAACTGACCATCCTCTAAGCCCAGGCTCCTGCTTAGCCTGTAAACACACGAGTGGTAGCAAACATGTTCAAGTAGCACTCAGCAACAATAACGGTACTAGGATCTCAGAACTCGAGTTTTGGTCAGTTTAGATTTAAAATTTGAGAAAGGCTAATAAAGAACGAGATGATGCTTAAGTTAGAATATTGTGAAGACTGGGAACAGTGACATGGATTGAGTCATATTTAAAAAAAGAAATTGCTGGGGTTAATGAAATGCTAACACAATAATGTCTTTGTAGGGAAACCAAACAATCCTCCACTTAATTTTCCAATTAACTCTCTCTGACGGGGATGTGGGATGTTGAAAGAGCAACCCAGACAGCACAAGAAGATAAAAGACGGCCGAACTCTACGATTATGCTTTGAACTTAAGAAAACGAACAGAAAGCCTTCATTTGAAAGGTCACGTGAAACTAAACATTAAACAAACCTTTATCAATCTTCCTGTGAGGTTTTGGCTCAGACATGTTTTGGGGAACATGGCTGCCTGAGGGCAGGACAGAGTCACAGGTGTTTTTGTTGATATCAATTTGAGACAAAAAAACAGGACGGAGAGAGAAAACAAGTGAAGCAGCTGAAACCTCACATTTAGAAAAACGCAATGGTTTAAACAAATAAGCTAATTTACCAGGACACAGGTAAAAGAGTGTTTATTGGCATTAAGAACATAGCTGCTATCAGAGCTTTCCCACAAATATATAATGTTTTACAGCCACATGAAGGAACATTTGTTTAACTTTTGTCTTTCAGGCGATCAGCATCTGGAGGAGATGATTGTTAAATGTGAATAAAGATCAAATAAAATATGATTAATGTTTTTGTCTGGCAAGGGGACAGAACGCTGCTGGCACAACAGCCTGAAGGATCTCAGAACTGTGAAACGTAATTGAACGTTTCTATCTCGTGAGGATCTCTTTAAGGGGTCATTTAAAAGCAGTAAGTAAAAGTGACTCTTTTAGAGCCATTTCTGAAACAAATCTGTAGCTTTAGCTCTGGTCTTCAACCAGCAGTAGTTTGAAGAGATTTAGAGTGCTGCTTGTTAGTAGAAGAAATGGCTCCTTTTGCTTACAGGCTGCAGAGTTTAAGACCGTCCATTGGTTGGTTTGTTGCTATGGAAGTCAGAGGAAACATGACAATCCGAATCTGCAGATGTATTAATAATTATAGGCATAACTATCTCTATTTCTTGAAATAATTTTCAAAAGAACATGAAATTGTTCCCATGCAGGGCGAAACAAACGGATTCAGAGAAAAGTTCACTCGGGCAGCGTGGCTGTTGCTTTTGTGATCTCCTTTTCTCAGTGAAAATATAAATTAAAGCTACTCTATATTTCAAAACATGACCCCAAGTATTCTTTTAATTTACTAAATAGATTTTTTTTTCAGCTCTAAAATGTGCTGCCTTATGGTAAAAGGTTGAGACGATGTTAAAAGAAAATAAAACTTCCTTAACATTTTGACATTTAAACAGAGCTATACGAACAAAATCTCTGACAATTATGCTTTCTAATCTACTAATCTAACCAGGTTAGGTAAAACATTTACTGCTATAAAAAAAACTGCTCTCTGGGTTTATATCCTCTTTGCTTCAATTGGCTTAATAATTCTTATATTGCTTAACACATATTTTCAATCTACCAATCAGATATTGTTGAAAAGGAATATTAAGTAAAACTGTAAAAAACTGCAATTTCGGTTCTGTTCCTTCTTCCTGTCCCGGATTCTTAGCCGCGGTCTGGGAGCTCTCGCGAGAACACAGAAGAGACGTAAGCAGCGTGTTGGCGTCACAGAAGTTCAGAATTTAATCCAATCAGAAGAAAGTATAACACAAGACAGAGAAATTAAAGGAACACAGTCACACATTAGTCACCTGAGAAAATAAGACAGATAGAGGAAAATACGAAGACGTCGAAGACGTCTTCGGAGAAATAGTCAGCCCATGGTGCTAAAATTGGCCATTTCTGAATTATTTTTTGGTGTAAGCAGATTATATTCGCCGTGGGAGGTTCTTGCTTCAAGCAAGGCGTTCCTTGCTTCGACCAATGAGGAGCCGTCTCCTAGCCCCACTGAAAACGGCACCTCCCCTCACTCTGCTCGAAGATCAAAGAAACGTATTTGGAATTCCCTGCCTCAACTCAAACAAATAAAGGCACCTTTTATGAGCTTTTAAGCAAATACTTTTTCCGAGTAAACTGCAGGTCAATAGTTCACCACGCCAGATGTCCACTGGAGATTCCTTATTTCCTGAGACCAAATGTGGCCCTGTTTTTTAGATGATCTTCACACAGATAAAATTGCTTGCCTCCTGTAGTTTTACGACCTCAGTGACCCGAAACTCCTGACTTTAAGTAAACGATGGAGCCAACTCAAACACTAAAAAATGGTTATATAATTGAATTCAACAAAACACTAAACAATGATTATATTTCCTCAACAATATCTAATTTAAATTCACTATTTTATTTTATTGGCACTGAATGCCAGTAAAGGTAGTTTTTTTTGTGTGTGTGTAGAAAATCTTTCTTTCTCTATATAAGGTTAAGGTTCAGAAACATTTTATGACGCAGCAAGTGTATCTTTTAACCATGAATTTGGGGGCTTTGCTTCAGCTCGGTTCCAGGTCAACACGCTGTGCACATAAATGAGCTCATCCATCGTATATCTACTGGACTTTTTTCACCCTCCCCCCCCTCCCACTCTCCCACGAGAGACGGTATGAGGAGTCAAGTTTTTGAAACCAAAGCGCAGTCAACCAAATACTTTCACTCTCTCCTGGCAGCTGGACGTGGAGGTGGACAGCGAAGGTGGGCTGCAGTGATTCTTCTCAGACAAGAGAAGTGTGTAAAGGATGAGAAGCGCCTCGCTCTAATTAAATGGATCCTCTTCAAAGTTTTATAAACTGAGAAACTCCCTAAAGTTTGACACAGCTATTTCGACAAAAAATTACTAGGTCACTGAGGAGAGGCGTGTTTATGCAGGTTGGTGTGATTCTAAAAACATTTTTGAAAAGGAAAACACGCATCACCATAAATTAAGTTTCCTTTCTTGAGATACCATTAGATAACTTGCTTTAAGGAAATAAGTTACAAAAATGCTTGTGTTAGAAACATTGCATCATGTGATTTTAAGAAGGAAGATCCAATACTACTGCAAAACCAAAAAAAAAAAAAAAAGATTATTTGCTTTCCTTTTAATTTTGAATTTACGTAACTGTGACATCAACACAAATGCAGTGTGATTACAAACGAGCTATGTAAACAGAACTGGGATGTTTACTGTCCTTGCAAATGGAAATCACATAACATATGCTAAAGGTGTCTTATTTTATAACAGAATAATTGCACAAACATTATTCATAGGGATTTACTTTTATCCCTCGTTGGCATGGAAATTATTAATTTAACATCATATTTGACAGCCGTTTAACCCAAATGGTAGCAGGAGAGAGGCAGGAGTGCGAAATGATAGATTTGATAGGGTAAAAATCTCCAAAAAGAAGTAATTTAACTATAATTTATCAGGTTCCTGAGTGCAAGAACAGCATAACACAGAAACTAAAGACACTAGAGAGGTCAAATACTTTGAAAGTATGATTGCGATTTGAAAACTAAATCCACAGAATGAATGTCAGCTTGAGAGGGAAGCAACAACAACGAGTTGGGTTGACTAGGCTGATGACAGGACAGAAACATAGAACAATTTCAAGTAAAACCAAACTCTTAAATAAACAGAACTAAATATGTACAGTATATATATATATATATAATATATATATATATATATATATATATATATATATATAATATATGAAACAGAAATAACCCAATGTACAGAACTCTAAATAAAGCAATCAGACTGTGGGATCACGACATTCTGGACTTTTACTGATAATCCCCGAAGCATTTACCAGAACTCTGTTGAAAACTAGTTTGCTGTCATTACAGACAGATGGTGTCTCTGCCAGTAAACCTGTAATTTAAAGGAACCTGCCGTGATAAGAAGAGGGCTCAAATTTCCAGCCAGAATTTCACCAGAAGCTTGTTAATGGCCTCAAGAGGTGTGAGGCCTACCTGAAACTTGCCAAACGCTGTTTACTCATATATTACTGGGAGTGTATTTATTTGATCATATGTGTCTTTAAAAGCCACAATTTAAACTGATATTTATACAAATGTCTTGCAGGCACTGCATATGTCCCAGTGCATCCAGCAATGTTTTGAAGATTTATGAGCAACATAGCATAACAAAACATAAGACATTAAGTTCTGTTTTCCAAGGTTATTAAAGCGTCTCAGTAAACTCTAATTACTAAATGAAACCCAGGAAGACGGCAATAATCGCAGATTCCTGGCTCTACTTCGGAAGAGAGCATCTGCTGTGTCATTAAACTCTCCTGCAAGAGGATGAAACAGACTTTCTTTCCTTCAGGTCCAACAAACATATTTATTCTATTTACAAACTTGGAGAACAAAAATGCAGTTATTTATTTTTTCTGCAAAGCACAAACTGTTCAGTAGACTGTTGACATCCAAAATGTGTAAATTAATATTTAATTGCAGTAAAATCCAATAATCCTTCCTTTAATTTAGATGTATTTCTTCCGTTTTAATGGCATCCCTGCTACTTTTTACTACTCTCTTTTTGCTAATCGCAGAGCGCTCGGTCTTCTCCTATAAAATTTGACTGTGCTATCTCTTATGACTTCTTCTCTTCAGCTCTTTAGAGTTTTTCTAAAGAATAAGGTAAGGAAACTCATAGAAGATTATTTAGTGTCTAGTTTTACCATTTCTGTGTTGGTTTGGTCATCACTTGCCTCATGAAAGACCAGGTTACGCCACAATTTCTGATACTATTTAAACTCTTCTGGTACCCCAAAAGAGTCTCTAACAATGTACCAAAGATGTTTAACTAAAAACCAGGCCCACAGCATCACAGATCCTCCACCATACTTGACTGTGCAGAAATGGTACTTTTCCATACATTCTCAATTTGTTCTTAATCTCGAGCCATTGTCTCTGAAAATCCCAGCCTGAATGAAACATTTGGTTCCCGTTAAAATCCCAGTATAGGTTTTAACAAACTTTACATGTTTACACTTTGGATATTGGACAGAACAGGCATTTTCCCAAACATATGATTTAAGTAGCTTCTAATGGTCGTTATGAAGACTTGCTGATTTTAAGATGCTGCTATTCGCTGCAGATTTTTTTTGTTGCCAATATAAATATTAGCCCTCATCTAAAGAAATGGGCCCCTCTTTGGTGTAATTGTAACCCCCTTTGTACACTTACAAAAAAAGAGGCTCATGGATTACAAATTATACAAGTTCCTTGAAAGTGTGATTAACCTAAAAAACAGAAAAGTATAAATTAAAAACTGCTTCAGTTACAATTATTTTTAAAGGTATTGATAGGTGACAATAATTACTTCTTAATTTAGGTTTTCTCCTGGATGAATATTAGTTCTCAAAATAAATGTTTAATTTTACTTTTTTTTTTCTCTCAGTGGGTTATTATGCTAATGCTATAAAAGTTAAATTTATTTTAAGGCTGTTTGCACACTGGGGATGGCAACAAATTTAGGACATTATTACAAGAAACAAGGACAGCATTAACAGGTTGGCAAACCCGGGGAAATTTGAGTTTTGAAGTAATCTTTTAATGTTACTTACACATTTTCTGACTGGAAATAGCATTAACGTTTTGAGGAAGACGAGCCAGAGTCCGGACTTGAATTTGACAGAGAATCTGTTCGGGGAGAAAAAGATTAGGGTGATAGTGATGAGGCCTTCCAACTTCAAAAAGATGCGAGATAAAATAAAATCTCCAAAATATCTGAAAAATGCAAAACCCTGGTCAATAATTGTCAGAAGAGTTCAACTGCTTTTTTCCACTAAATACTGAGAAAGGTGTTTTACACAATTTAAATAAACTTCTTGAATGAGAATAAATTTAAATGAAAAGATGCTAAAAGTACAAATGATTTTGGGCTTAAATACAGACTTTGAGACATTACAACACCTTATCTATTTAAAGTATGAACTCTGGCATTTCATGATGATGACCGGCTGTCATCTGACTGACTGTGCAAAAAAACCTCTGTGACATGAGAGCAAAGTGTAAATCCAGCCGACCTTTCACAAATTAACCATCTGTTCATTTTCTCTGAGAGTTGGCTAGTTTGGCACCACAGGTGACAATCAGCTATTTAAACTAAAAAAATGTTTTAAAATATCCAGATTTACCATTTAGCTTGAGTGTTGGTCAAAGTGATCGACTGTAGAGCAGGAAATAAAACATGATGCCATGATATTGCCAGCAGTCACTGCAGCCAAGACTGAGGGATGAGTGAAGAAAACAGCTTTATTACTCCAGAGGCGACAGAGCCACAGGACTGTAAAATTGGTCACAGAAATGGTATTGATCTGGCTTTTCAAAGGGCTGTTGTGACCAGACTCATAATGTTCCTATGTAAAGGCTCTCGCTTTCTTCTCCGTCTTTATCCCATCCTACCAGCCACAACTGATGCTATTATGCAACGCAGAGACGGGCTGCGGCTGAGTGGCCGAGATTACCCGGTGAAATGAGAAAAAGTCCTTCGCTGCGTCTGTGTGTGTTTAAAAAAATAAAACTAACATCAAATGCGTCACTTTTTGGGGAATCTATTGGAATAGCAAGACCTACCCACTCAATGGAGATTTCTCAGCTAAGATGAAAACTTTGAATAATTCATCCTGAGTCATGCAGATTTAGATATACAGAAAACTGCGTTTTCTGAGCAAAGCAGTGACCTTGCTGGAAAATTCCCTTTTCCTTACACATATCCCCACCTGGGCTGCAACGTAATAGGATGGGAGATGAGGAGGATGAGCCAGTGCGACCAGCTTGTGCAGACAGTGACTGATTGTCTGGGGATTGCTACCTAACGGTATGCATTACTAAAACATAATTGACTTTAGTGCAAAACAACATCCCTAGGGTTACGGTGAGGCCTCAAGGTCAGAATCTTGGGTAGAGAGTGATAGGAACACTGCAACGAGATGAAAGAATAACAACAAGCTCCATTAACCTTGACCCTGCATTGAGGAGCTTCTATTAAAAATTGCGTCGTTGTTGTTTTTATTCCCCATCTCAGAAGAGCTATGGGTAACAACAATTCAGAACAGTGCAGCACAGTTGTGGAGCTTCTTTGTCCCATTTTAATATTTTCCTGTCAGGGCTTTGACTAATGGTGGGAAAAAAACAAGAAAGAAGATTAGAAAGCATAAACCTTCCTCCTTTAGCAAATGTGGTCACTGAAGCTGCTTCTGATACTCAGCTGGGCCCACCGACCAACTCAGGCACCAGTCTCAGACAAAATGACAGCATATTTAGTGTCATCACCCATCAAGCATCCGTCACTCGGCGCTGCCTCTCTGTCTGATTGATGGACACCCCCTGGTGTGCAGTGAACAACGAGACATCCAACTATCGTGACAGTGTCTGCGGCTAATGACCCGCTGGAAGGCGTCTGAGAGTGAACAAAGAGCAAAAGTTAGCTGCATGTCCGCACCAACAATAACAATCAATGATTTTAAGCACACACACACACACACACACACACACACACACACACACCACACACCTGCAGACTTGCACACAAAAGAAGGGAGAAAAACATCCAGATAAAATGTGCAAAGAAACAAGTAAGCATTTTAATAGGATTGACTTGCAAAGAGCACAGTACTGGATTTGTCTTCATGGACATAGATTGTATTATTGATAGAATCAAACTGTAAAAACGAAGCATTGTTTAAGCATTAAAATATTACACTGACTGTTCCTTACAAAAAGGTGCATCCAAACATTTTATTCAAGGATTAGGCTCACACCTTCGTTGCAGGAGAAGGATTTGTGTATTTATTTTCCTTAATCCACAAAGTGGCTTGAAAAAATATTCACATAGTCTGAACTTTCACCCATTTTGTCAAAATACAACCATCAACGTTGATTTATTTTAATAAAACTTTATATGTCTGAACAAGTACACAATTTTTTTTAAAAAAAGGACAGTGCATACTTATGGTATCACTGGAGGAGTTGCAGAAATTAACTGCTCAGGTGCCGCAAAGACTCTGTCTGGCATTTTTCTAAATAAAGGGGGGGAGGTTTATTTCAAATTGGTCCATGATGCAGATGCTGAGGATGGAACTGCCAGGCAAGAGACCTAGAGGAAGACCCAAAGAGGAGATTTACAGATGGAGTGAAAGACGTCATGAAGGTAGCTGGTGTGAGAGAAGAAACCGCAGACAACTTACTGTGGCTGCTCCTGAAAGGAAAAAGCCCATCAGTACACACAATCAGGGGAGGATTCTGAACGTCAAATTTTAAAAAGAATCTCCAAAAAAACTATGAAACTATTTGCTTAACATGCAAATCACTAAATCACCACACCAACCTTGCCCTGAAACATGGTGGTAATGCTGTGGGACTAGTTAGATCAGTGGCGCCCAACATGGGTCCTCGAGGGACGGCATCCTGCATGTTTAAGTTCTTTCCCTGGTTTAACACCACTTGGATCAAATGATGTCTCATTAGAGCAAAAAAAAGAACATGCTGATGAGGTTGTTACCACCAGGAAGAGATCTAAAACACGCAGGCTGCCCAGCCCTCGACTTTGGGCACATCTGAGATAAATGAAAGAAACTAAATTCAGGACTATCCTGAAGAAGAAAAAACTTTTAGAGGACACAAAAACAACACCTTCCAGCAAGACAAGAACAGAAAACATAAAGCCTGAGCTTTCACACTCCAGATCACAGCATAATGTGCTGTAATGTGTCAACACATACTGACCAAAAACACAACTGAAAATCTGTGACTTGAAAACTGACATTCAGCTTGAGTTATTTTGCAAAGAAGAAAACCAAGCAAGTGCCATAAAAAGTGTGAAAGGTCAGGGTACGTGAATACTTTTACACGGCTCCGTTTCCAGTGGGTGTGATGAATGTGCTGCTCAGTGTCAGTAAAGGTTACAATCTGCTGTTGACATTTCATTGTTAGCTGCAGTGAGCTATGAAGAAAGACTTCAAATGCAATCGTTCAAGTCAAATAACTTTTCCTTCGGGCAAAATTGTTTATGGATTGAATAATCTACTGCAGATGGGCAAGACAAATACATTTTGCAGGGTTCATTCGGCGCAAATATTTTAGGTTGATTTTTACTTCCCCGAAAGCTCAATGGAGGCTGAAGGTCTGTCACCGGAGCAAAGGAAAACCTCTGATTTAACGAGTTAAAATCTTTAAAACTGTAGCTGTCCAGATAATACACTCGGGAGACTTTATTGAAATTGAGCGTTGCAGCATCGGAGGTCTTTCCCAGTTCAATTCCATCACATAAAATTTTAAATGAATAGCTTTTTGTTGTGGTTCCCTCTGTGAGTATGATTTTGAGCTGGCGTAAAAGTGAGCGAACTATCCAATCAGGATTTTATATCGTTCCTATCAAAATCCTGAAACTTCAATAAAAGGAGCATGATAAAAGATCAAGAGAGAGCTTTTAAAGCCACCACATTTTGCCTTCAGGTACTTTCAGAGGGCTCGTTTTCCTCCAGAATTTTACCACTGAGCATGCGGGTTTCCCCCCCAGAGCTGTTTTGCACCTGTCAACCAGATTTTATGTCTGGCGGGGCGGCACTGGCCATGTTTTACTGATTGGAGGATTAGAAGAGGAGTGGGGTTGAGATAGCATCGACTCTCTGTCCTCCAGACAACATGACGATAGCAGTGTTGTTTGATGTGCGAGTTGAGGGCGAGTTTAACCGATAACTAATATCTGCATGTCCCATCAAATTGCGACCTCGCAAAACGGGGAAGCTTTAATTAGAAAACACCCAGAGGCAAGTAAATATGCATTTTTTTTTTTGCAATAAAATTTAATCTGCCACTGGAAAGTCAAATAGATGCAGAAAAGCAGCTAAAAAATACACCTTTGATCTGAGATGATTGTCGAATTATTTCTCCCTCTTAATATTCAAAGGAATGTATTATTGCTGCGTAAGATTTGCTGACCTCTTACCGACTCTTAGATTTTCAGAGACACAACTCTGCTGAACAAATTTATTACTTTATCTTAAACAATCCCATCAAGAAGACCCAGGTGAAAAAAAGTTTACTTTAGTATACTATATTTTAACATATTTTAGTATACTTTTATCGATGTACTTAAACTGTACTATTTTGGAACAACTAATTTTGTGCCTAGTATACTTTAATAGTATTTAAATTGTATTAAATTACAAATGATAGAATATTTTAGTATACTATACATACTTTTTTGGAACAACTTCAAGTATACTTAGAGTATACTTTTTAAATATATTTCAGAGCTTTATTATTATATTTTGATATAATTATATTTTGAGTGTAATAATTGTCTCAGAATGATATTAAAATTATATTTCATAATTCAAATATATTTTAAATATACTATTAATATATTAGTTATGTATTTAAATTACACTTAATTTTTATTTTTGATTTCCTGCTATTGATAATAAACTATAATTTTAATTACTTGTGAGTCTTTATTCCTACTTTCCTATTTTGTACAATACATGCATAACTACAGTGTAGTTATGCTAAAATTACATGGAAAGATTAAGTCAAGGTAATTCAAATATTTTGTTTTATTACCGACATTTTAAAATTGTCCAATTTTATGAACTTTACATAAATTATCAGTTTACACATCAAAAGTGAACACATGAACATGAAAATGTAAGTGTGACAATAAAACATGAAAGTGAGGATCAACGACAGAACATTCCTGTTCACTGCACCTTACAGAAACCTACAAAAAAGAACAATAGAGCAATTAAACAGAGAAAGCATTTGTATTTAAACAGAACAGAAAAATGGCAAATAAAAAATAATACTTTTTAAGATAATAATAATACAATTTTAAGACGTTGTGGACTCGCTGTATATGTGACATCATAAGAACTGATGATCATTGGGACCGGATGTCTGGGGTAGAAAAACATTTCTAGGTGTCTTTGCCTGTTTATGTTAGAAGTAGAAAAAAATGGTCAGCAATGTCATAGAGTCAGTTGATGTTGGCATTAACTATGAAGGTGTTTTAAGTGAGGACTTAAGGAGACAAACTACCTTAAAATCTGTCCATCCATGATCTGAACACACTGATCCTTGCAGGGTGGTGAGGGGGGCTGGTGGTGCCCATCTCCAGCAGCCATCAGATGAGAGGCAGGTTCACCCTGGACAGGCCACCAGTCCATCACAGGGCCCTGAAAGTCAACAACAAATAAAAAAAGGAAGATAAATGTTAGATTAACAAGAAGAGAAAATTTCTTTCCAGTTACCTTTAAATCAAATCATGTTTATTAAGCACTGATGTGTTGGTGACACATCAGTTTTTGTTGTTGAAAATGTAGCTAGGTCCTCATTGAAGAAACAAACTTACATCATGAAGACGATGTGGAGGTTCATCCTCAGAGCTGGTTGGTGATCTGGTGGAGTCAGAGCTTCTTCTGAGACAGAAAGTCTTTAGGTTTCCTAACACCTGATTTCTCTGGCTTCCTCTTTCATCTTCATTTGCTTAGTTAGACTGCAAACATATGTTGAAGATAAAAACATTGATGACCAAGTTAGAACAACAACCTCACAATATCAAAGTCTCTCTGTCTGATGGAGCTTAATTAAAACCAGGTTAAGTTTATGAATTAAAGTATAAGTCGCAACAAACAGCCTCCATGCAGTTATAACATGAAGCTGAATTATTACTATAATAATAATCATACAAGTCACAATAAAATGTATAAAAATAATTATTTAAGAAACCAATGTAAGTTATATATCTTTACTGCACTGTTTATAATTAAATGAATTAATAAGCAAACTTACCACCAGCTAGCAACACTTAGCAGCCTTCGTCCCTTCGGGCTCCTTTTGTGACACACATTTCATTTCCATCGGTTGTTGTCCCGTTGTGTTGTCGTCTATCTCGGATTAAGACGTCACCAGCTTGAATTTACCTAAATTAGTAACTATTGTCAAGGCCCTCTCTACTTTTAAGGCAATATTATGTGAGTAAAAATGGGGAATTTGAACAGCGTCTGTTATCTTCCCTGCTTCAAGTTTTTTCTTCTCTTTGTGGCATTTTTTAAATAAATGAAAATGTGCAATACCATCTGGTCTGGAGTGTGAACTGGAGCTAATGCCGTTTATTATAAGGTTTTACATCACACATCTGAAAATTGATTGGCTACTTTCTTAAAAATTACATCATGATTATCCTTTTTTTATTGTAAGCAATTTTAATAAATAGTAAAAGAGTATTAAGGCACTTAAAAGTTCATACATATTCATTCAGATTTTGTTCACTTAAAGTATACTTTTATTTAATATATTTGTTACGAAGAACATAAGGTAGCCGTTGATATTTTTAACTGTTCCTTTTTATTGCCGAGTGCTTTACGTGGACATGCCGATTAAACACATTGGGCAACTCTCATGAACATTGATTGGTAAGATGTAAATTTATGGGAGGTTCGGCTTGTTAGTGTAGTTGCTAGGCAACCTAAGTACACTACTGAATCGCCGTTTGTTTTCTTCTTTTACACATTAATCCACGTACCAATGTACAGTATCTATAGAGCCCCCTAGTGGAACTGGAGAGGTGAATCCAACAATATTAAAAGTGTATTTTGGTACAATTGTGTTTAAGTGCGTTTAAAGTTCTACTTTCGAAATTGGTTCAAGTGTATTTTAGTATACTTCAGATATACTTATCGGTGGTACACTTAATAATTAGCATACTTAAAGTGTACTTTCAAAAATGTAAGTATTTTTTAAGTATACTAAAATATACCTTTTTTCACCTGGGGAGGGATATAATCCAAGTCTAGACAGGTTCTCACTGAGCCACAGTATGCAGGATAAGTAGAGAGAATTATAGGTCTATTGAAGGGGTTTAAAGTTAAGTTTCACTTTGAGTTTTAATTTATTTTGGTTTAGAAATTGATCAGCTTATAATAACACCATACCTTTCAAGGGGGGGTTGGATGCTTGTGTGTTGTGCATTCTGAGTACTCGAGTTTCCTCATTCCTCACAAGTTCTCAGTTGATTTGAAGCAACTGAGAACTTGTGAACTGTCTCCTTATTGTTTGAACTCTCGCTGAATTTACTTCTACAATGATGACACTCTATTAACCAGAGAATCCAGGATGTCGATGTGATTCATTCTCAGATTAGAGTGAAATGAAATTAAATCAATTTTCCATGCTTCGTGTGTATTTAAGCTTTTTTAGCATCAGCTGTTAACAGCTGATTAAGCAGCTTGATGCTGAGTAATAATAAAGCATGGCCATAATTTAATTATCATGTTCCTATACTTTATTGATCTTGTGGCCACACTTCGCTGGCCCTCGACTGTGACAAATGCCTTTTCCCGAAAAATATATCACAAGAGAAGCTCCATAATCTGTCTATTGGCTGTTTTCGTATCCGAAGACTCGTCAGCTTCCAGTTTTCTTGGCATCAGTTTGGAAGATGGCCAGTCACGACCTGGGACGGATGGGCTGCACAGGAGCCGACCGGTCGGGTTTCTGGACACGCTTGGCACTGGCTCAGAAATCCCCAGGCTGCCTGAGGTATTCAAAAGGTTGCACCAGTTGATATCCTCATTATGTTTCAACACATTATTTGAAAAGCTGATGATGTAACAATTCACTAAGCGCTCGTTGGCACTTCGCTTCTCATTTGGCCCTCTGAAGGTGCTGGAAGAAACAAATTATATTGCTATTGGTCACGAAGTTTCTTGATGAATAATTCATCAGGATGCAGGGGGATTTTCACAATCGCTGTTAATGACAAAGTGTGCCATCTGCCACAGCAACAGGTAATTTAAAGACTCCATCATAGTGTCAAAAGCGTGAATGTAGACATGATACAAATGACATTGCCAAGAGGCAACAGACAATGCCCAGATGTTCTCAAAGGAAAAAAAAAATTCTGTTATTTTCCTGCTCATCTGAGTGAAAAAATATAAACAAATGTATTCAAGCATTGCTTGTTTTCCTCCCAATTTAATATGTCATGCAGGAAGATGACATAATAACCTCCTGGAGGAGGATGACGCATTAAACCCACTGTTTGCACTGTCTCCTACCGAAAATGGAGCGAGGAACAGACTGACCATGCCAAGGACAAATTAGTGTCAGGGAACTTGATCGAACAAGAGCGGGTGCTGACTGTGAAACATTGGGATAATGCATTTCACCATCAAATATTCATGAGTCCATGCACATTACGCACCGCGCCGTACGTCATCCGCTCGCCAATTACACCTGCAGCTCCAACAAGAAAGACACACCTAAAGGGTAGTGGGAACAACATGTGGAGTCGTAAAGCTGTCCAAAAAGGGTAGATCTGCATAAGAAATAGTCATCTCCGTGAATGTGCCCTGAAAGCTGGGCGCTGCTAGACCATAATTAGGATGAATTCATCGTCCTTAAAATTTACCAGAAATGAAGATGAGGAGATGTCTGCTGCTGCATGGGGACATCCTGCCCTTCTAATGTTAAAGACATAAAGAAGCACGCGTCCATTTCTGCCAGCAGACTATTATGTGAGCATTATTCTTCACTTTGCCGTATGAATAAAACTCATAATTAAATTGTCAAACACAATCAGGGAAAAGTAGACTGCATAAAGGGGGTGATTAAATTAAATAGCTTCTTATGTGTATTTTGAAATGAAAAGCTGTCATAAATTCTTATTCTGAATTAAAACATGATTTGTAGTTGCACATAGCTGTGTTTATTCTGTTTTTTTTTTTAGTTTGTAACACCATTTTCTCATTTTTTCTTAGTCAGTGGTCCCCAAACTTTTCCCTCTGAGGGCCACATAACATTTTCCTTCTCTGGTGGGGGGCCGGAGTCAGTTTGTCAGAAAAAGTGTGACGATTGCAGGAGAGACTAAATGTAAAAATATATTGTTTTCTGGAAAGCACAATCAAATAATCCTCTTTGGGTTCTTCACAGAAAAAATCCAGGAAGGATTATAGTCCGTATTTTCCCAACTATGAGTCGCACCGGACTATAAGCCACAACCTCAAAGTTTTTTGTTTTTTTTTTTAAACCAGTAAACATATAAGCCTCAGATATCTTTGCCGCTCCAGGTTTTCCTCAACGATGCAGCAGCAGCAGAGGGGCGGACACCCAAAGTTTGAGTCATAACAGGTCAATTGAATATTACATTTATTATGGTTGAAAAAGAAAAAGTTGCCAAGATTAGATTTAACAGAACTGATTACGGTAGTTTCCGAACGGCAACAGTAACAGTAAAAGTTCTGGGGGGGGGGGGGGGGGGGTGAACAGTCAGATCAGGCTTCTGCATGTTAGTGTTCCAACTAAATACTGAATATGTCCTATTTGGGTTGTCTTCACCCTTTTATCGCAGCCTGTGGGGTTTTTCCCTGACTGGGAACCAGAACAACCTGTTGAATGTGACAGGTAGCCAATCAGAAAGCGCGGTGACGTCAGAACAGAGGGGAATCCCAAACAGCTGAGATATCGCGCAACTAAGAGTCCAGTGGATATCGGAGACATGTGGAAATGTTTATTATTAAATTTAAATGTAATTATTATGCTTATTCAGTTAAAAATGTTATCTATAAAAAAACATATTCACCTCCAAATCATAGTGCAGCAAACAGAGCAACTGCTCCCGTCGTCTTTCATCCACCGCCTTTTCTTGTTGTTACTCTTTTATCTCGCAAAATGACTCCACAAACTATCACTATCAATCACTTCTACATCGTCATCCGTGTTTGGTTATTCTAAATTCCCGCTATGTTGGTGGTTTTTACTGGATTGTCCTCTGGAATCGGGATGTTCGTGACTGGAATCGGTTCCTGCCGTGTGACTGGAGACGCGAACCGATCGAACCTGTTGTACTTTTATCAGCTCTGTGGTCACAGAGGTTTGGAGAATCGGCTGACGATTCTTAAATCTTTCCGTCTAAACCAGACTTAAGACTCACAAACTCTCCTCTGGACCACTGTCCAAACGCTCTGACTCTGGTCGCTATGGTAACGTTTATTTATCCCATTGAAATAAGATACAGAAGCGCCACAAAATCAAACATTTTACTTTCATGAAAATTTTAACTCATGATAACGACTAAGGAGCCCTGAGCTTGTTTCTCTGCAAGGAGACGGTTCCATGTGGGAGCTGCTTGTAATGTGAGACTCACCTACCGGTCCGGGATAAATCCATCCTCCTGCCTCTCTGGGTCTTTTCCCTTTGAAAAATAAACTTTCCAAACACATCTGAGCTGTTTCTGACTCATTTTGCTGTTTGTGGGCTCAGTGTTGGCGCGCAAGTAACCAGACTAATAATGATTCACTTTATGCTAAAGAGACCTGGTGGTTGAAGAAAAATTCACATATAAACGGCTTGTAGTCCGGAAAATACGGTATATGGAAAAAAAAATTAAATGCTCTCTGGTATTGTTCAGAGGGCCGGACCAAATGTGGAGGCGGGCCGGATCCGGCCGCGGGCCGTAGTTTGGGGACCACTGATGTACGTCATTCACGGGAATAAACACAGATCCAAACCTGAACATACAGGCTCAGATATATACATACACCCACAGCGTCTTGACAGTGTCACCTTGACTCCTCCAAACAGGTTTTTCATCCACTCCAGATGTCATCTGGGTACAAAAAGAGCAATACACAATGCTCTCATTCATCTTGCAGATGTCTTACTCTGGATTTCTGTTACAGTCACCAACACTCATCAAAGCTTTTTCACCTGTACATGATGTTTTGAAGGAGTTAACATTGGCAGAGATATCTGACAACTCCTGTAGAAAACTACCAGTCCAGCCTCCCTCAGCATCACTCCTTGGTAAATTACTGCCTCGCAAATTGACTCTTCCTCATTTTCCTGTTTTTAAAACTCCATCTATTTCTGTTGAAAACAAGTGATTTCATCTGCTGCCATTTTTTTTGGGTGCTTCAGTTGACTGGTGTTTTTTTTTAATTAAGCTCTAACTGCAGATGTTTGGACATCACACAACTTGTGTTGTGATTCGAAAACTGTGTTATTTAAAAAAGACAGAAAAGAAATAAAGCCAGTTTTTCTCTGTCCAAAGCAGATAAATGTGCTTAGTGTGGATTTTTTTTTAAGTTTGATGCTGATTTTGTGGTCTTACTTCTTGCAATCTGGGATGGTGTTCCGCTGAGTTTGAGTTTCCACTAATTTTTGAAAACTTTTAACTTAACTGTGTAAGCAAATCTAAATAAAAACTGTAAAAGCTAAGTCCCTTGGAAACCAATCTGTTTGAATAAACTCTCCTATAACTGCTGACAGAAATTGTGAAATTTCCAGTTAATGCCTGTGCATGCAGACAAAATATTACACGGCGCTCTGCATATTTAAGCCTTTAAATATAATTGTGTATGGATTACAGAACATCCACAATAAATTAAAATATATCCATCCTGTTCTTATATTTAACAATCACATTTGCATGTTTTGCAATCATCATCCTGAAAGAAGAAAAGTTTTAATTTATCTTCAAGATTTCAAGAGTAATATGGCATTTATACACGTGAGTGAACGTAAACATTTGGCTCAATATCAGTGACTTAATTCTCCTCTAAATCACCAGTAAGATAAAAAGAGTCAAAATCTTTTTCTTTGTCTACGCTGGGAGATGATTTTTATTCCATCAAGCTGTCTTTATTATCTGATAGTTTCTGAATCTAAAGGGGCATTCACCCAATTATAGCAGTTGCCAATAATCCAAACTAAATGCTCGGCTGCTTTATTTTGATGCAGGTGTTTGTAATAAGACCTTCAAAACTTCTTTCTGCGTCGCTGCTTTTATAGATTGCATTTGCTGGCGTACAATGCATATTGTTTCAGCTTGTTTATTTTAAAACAATGGTATGAATATCATTACTATGTGGGACAAACAAGATCTACTCAACACTCTGTCACAAGATGATAGAAATTCACTATGTTCTTTGAATCTTAAGCAGTTCCCTCTTCCCCCACCACTTTCTGTTTGTGTGGTTTGGGCTCCCATTATTTGTTTGTATGGTTTATTTATTTATTTATTTATTTATTTTTTTTGCTGGATGTGGATTTGGAGCCAGCAAGCAGACAGCCAATCCTCATCCTGAATCCTGTTCTGACACAAGCCTGTGGCTACTAGCTTTGCCCAAATCCACAGCCTCTGTGCTGCCCAGCAGCCAGCATGGCAGGATTTCCACCACAATTATTCCTTCTTCCAGCTCCTCTTGCTCTTGTCCGAAACACAAGGCTGCTCCATGCTCTTTTTTTTTTAAATTATTTTAAATCAGCTCTCATTTCACCAAAGCAAAGCATTCATCGCCACACACGACTCATTTCAAAGCTCTTGCTTTAGTGGATTGTCTAAAAATAGATCCAGTATCGTCCACCAGCAATACGACTTTTGTTTTCATTCACAACAACGACGACAAAAAATCATAACCCTAACCCTGACAGCAAAAATCCTTCGTTGGAGTTCTCCTCCATCCTCTGGTGAAAGTTTCCATCTTGACTTCCTGGAGGTCAGCCAGATGCGGTTATCGCATCTCTCTCCTCTCGCTCTCAGATCTGAATCCTCCGTGGGCAGCATAAGGCTCATCCAGGACACTTAATTTGATGAAGATAAGCTGTCAGCTGAGGTCTTCCCCACTGGTGGCAGCCCGAGGCTGAGTTGATCTTCCTCTGCATGATTCCTAGCGGATGACAAGCACGATTCCCTCTTCAACCTCGGAGGCACACATTAGGCTCCTACTTGCAACACCGTGCACGTCCAGTGCAATACATATAAAATGATAATGGTAGTCTGGGAGGGGCTTTTCTTGAGATCGCACTGTTAAAAAAAAAAAATCTTTTATATGCTTTAGAGGCCTTGATGTGAAAAAAGGAATAAAAATCAAACACAGTTGAGCTATGATGCTTTTAATCAAAGAGCTCAGCATCTTAGAAATAGGAATCTGTGAATTGTATCAACCCTGGCTTTCCTGAGCGCAGAGCGTGGGGTCTGCTCAGGTGTAACAGACAGAGGCGATCCCTCCCCATTCAGCAGGGAATAGACCTGTCACTCCTGGACAAAAAAAAAAAAAAACCCTTGAAGAACCAACCAGCGGAACCACATGCAGCTCTCCCTGAACACAGGCGGCATGCTGTACACTTATCTGGTGTGAACCAGGCTGGAAAGATACTAATGCAGGGCCACCGTCATGCAGGATGCAGCCACTCTGAAGATTGGGCTTGTTGGTGTTTACACTGGATTTTCTGTTGTTCTTTTTTTTTTTTGATTTGGGCGCAATGTTTTGGAAGCTCAGGATGTTTTGGTGACTCACAACCTGTTCTGAAACAACAAATGTAATTGTTTGCTGCTTTTGTTGCAGGGTTAAACAAACTGACTTGCTGTTAGCTTCTTTGTTTTGTTTTGTTTTTGGCTCAGGTATGAAAATTCCCTGTGAGGATCATTGAAGTTAAAATTCAAACTCCTTCTAGAAACCCACCAGAAATATCAGAGCTGCAAACTAATTCAAGTGTTAAATGTCTATTTGTATGTTTCTTTCTCTCACTAATAGTTTTTAAGGTAAACACAGTTATTTAGCTTGATTCTTTTAGTTACATGTTCCAAGAATATCTGAGGGACCTCAAATGACTTCAATGTGTTTCTAATAAATCAAGTCAATCTAAAAAGCACACACGTTTTTTACAATGCAAGCTTTTGAGAGCGGTAAATCACTTTAAGGTTTTTCTCTGTGTAAAATTTCAGATATGTTCTGTGCAACTCAACTGAGAAACAATTCAGAAAAGGAAAAAATATAAAACAATAAAATATAAAGTTGTTTTAATCTTTGCATTCAGAGATTTAAACAGGGCAAAAATGATTCCATTTTGTAAAGGAACCGGTCAGGAGAAGAGCAAAACAAAATCCAAAGCAATACACATTGTCAATGCACTGTCACTACCTGGATTTAATTAAGCATATAGGTACAAGCCTCCTATTACTACATTGGCGCTATCTTCCAGCTATCAACACATTGCTGAAATGAGCTTCTTATTTCTAAACAACCACATCAGTGGTCAAGCAAAAGACGTTAAGAAGGGTCAAATTACTGCCGTGCATCAAGCAGAGAAAAAAAAACATAAGGAGGCTGCGGAAGCCTTTAATATTGACCCGAGAACATGACTAAAAACTGGAAGAAAAGTGGAGAGCCATTTAAGGAAGAAATGTTGCAAAAAGAAATGATTGTCTGACAATTACTTTAATGTTTGGTGAAATTACACCAAAGAAAAACAACAGTAGAACTGAGAGATGTGTTCAGTGACAAAGGTAAGAACATTTCCACACTGACAATGTGAAGGGAAGTCAAGAGATTGGGTCTAAATATCTGTGTTTTCTAATTTCTAATCTCTGAAGTTAATGGGGGGGGGGGGAGGCTGCAATTTGCAAGGAATCATAAAGATTGGATTCTGTGGTCTGAGGGGTCAGAATTACCCTCTTCCAGAGTGATGAGGGCAACAAGGTAAATAGAGCAGCAGATGAAGCGATGGACCCATCACATCTAGTGCCGACTGTAAAAGCCTGTGGAGGTAGAATGAAGATCTGGGGTTGTTGTGATCAGGTCTAGAATCAGTAACATTGGGAGTTTCAGCTGACTGTCTAAATAAACAAGACCAGGTTATTCCATCGATGGACTTTTTTTTCTTCCTTGATGGGATGGGATATATTCTGAAATGACAATCTAGGATTCATCGGACGCAGCGAAACACACAGATGCGCGTGTTGGTGAAAGCCTCAGTACAACAGTAAGACCTGATTCGATTTAGACTTTTTGATTTGCAGTGGTGATAAGACTGATTCTGTATCAAATGTAGCACCTATGTGGTGTTAAATGATAGGACTGAAACTGGTTTCATACCTTGTCATCTACAGCAGCTCGACATTTTGCTGCGAGGCTAGAAGGAGGTGGGGGAAAAAAACACAAAGGCTTTTACAGTTTCAATCTTTGCCACACTTAATCGTTTAGTTTACATCATGCAGATTACGGTCCATAAGGGGTCAAAAATAGAGCGTTTTGTTGCCTGGTGCATCTCCCTAAAGTCTTGAGTCTCAGAGCAACAAAATACAACTCAAAAAGAACAAACTGCTATAGCTGACAGAGGATGTTGACTAAACAGACTCAAGCTTGCTTTAATATTCTAAGTTTTCATGCTGGTGTTTGACAGCTTTGCTTCAAACTGTTCAAACAACCTCGAATCAACGTCTGAAGGCTGTTTTATTCTAAAAACAGTGAAGGCTTTGAACTGGACCCATCACAAATGATATTTTAAAATAAAATTCAAAAGAAAAAAAAAAACCCGTAGGCTATAAAATAATAGGGAAACCTCTTAGAATGTGTGTTTCTTCAGGAGATGCAGCCTGCATGAATCAAGGAGATGCTTTCAGTATGCAGGACAGAGAAAAGACTGGGTGGTTGGTCGGTGGTGATTATGGCGGAAAAAGATGGTACAAGACAAGCAAAGCATTTCAAGCCAGCATGGGGCGGTCTGGAGATTTTAATTTAAACCCCCCCACCAAGCAAGTGACGCAAATGGGTCGGCGAAGGAGGACAAAACTAACGGAAAGTGGGCAATAAAAGGCAGGACTGACAGCTCAATACGATTTCCACAAATAAACCACAGGATAATGGTGTGGCGACAGAGAAAGGACAAAGTGCCTGAGCAGATGTTTGTTTAGCACTAAAGACATAAACATTTACATCAAAATTTTCAGAAAATGGATTTTGAGATATGTCTGAGAGATATTTCGGCGCAGCCAGGACAGAGAGCAGAAAAAGTAGATTATTTGAAAGTGGTCAAGAAGCTGTTTCAGTAAAATCTTAGTAAAAAGCAGTAAAGACAACACCTGGGCAGCATTAACGTCCTTTGCTTAAACCATGAATGTGCAATTGTGACAAGGGTAAGATAAAAATGGTGTCAATGAATCACCATTGTTGTTAAACAGCCTGCCAAACACATTATGCTTCCCCACTGCTGAACTTTATGGGGACTCTGATTTCACTTTGCAGCAGGACTTGGCACCTGCTCACACCACAACACCATTAAGGATTTATTGGGTATTATCAAGAGGAAGATTAGAGACATAAGACCCAACAATACAGAAAAGGCAGATACAAAAGGAAACGGGGCTTCCTTAATAATTCATCAACTATATTGAATAAATCCAGTTTATTTTAAATGGAATTAAAATTAAATAACTTTCTATTGTTTTTTTTAGTCCTGAGGACTTGAATTTTGAGTTTCCATTAACTGCTAGCATTATTAACAAATCTGATAAAAATGTAGATCCCCTGCATATGATGAAAAATATATTTTTCATTTTATTTAGTGGAGAAACCTTTGAATGGCGTTACAATTTGTTGAGATGCTCCTTTACCTCAAGTTCAAGCATTTTGACTCCATCATGATGGGATAGCAAGACTTAAAGGACGATCATTTTCTAGACCACCGAGTTTCCCATGAGCTCCCATTAACATTTTCCCTTCTTGCGTGTCTGCATGCATGTTTATTTGCAACTTAATTTATGTTGTCCCTAATCAACAGGAGTTTGTGGAAACATATTAAATGAGGATTAGTGCATCTTCTCCTTTTTTGACCGGTTTACTCTTTCGCAAACCGAGTAAGTCGAGCTTCACCTGTTGCAAAACATCAGCTACGCTCGTATTGTACCGTTTGAACCTCCGCAAATTGGAGGAATGTGCGGAGAAAAAGCAGATAATGTCATTCTAGGTGGTGACTTGAGAGGAGGAGCGGCAGTGTGAAAGAGAGCACGCTTCATTAGGACTACAAGTGGAGAGAGGAGAGAGAGAAGGAGAGAGAGAGAGAGAGAGAGAGAGAGAGAGAGAGAGAGAGGAGAGAGAGAGAGAGAGAGAGGAGAGAGAGAGAGAGAGAGAGAGAGAGAGAGAGAGAGAGGAGCGCCGCCACATGCAGCGTGTCTGGATCAGATGAGCGGGGGTCACCCAGGATTCCCTTCAAACTGCCCTCCGCGGGGAAACAAACAGGATTAGATGACAAAGATTTCATTCCAGCCTCGTTTACTGGGGTAAAAAAAAAAAAAAAAAAAAAAAAAATCAAGGCTATCGCTTCCTCTGCTGCTGCTGCTCCATCTGCTTTTACAGAAGCGCGCATTCTGTCATCGATTTTTATTTTTGTATTATTTTTTTTTTGTTGTTGTTGCGCCTTCTCACTTCTCGTCTTTTGTCAAGATGCCGAAATGGGGGCAGAAAAGTGAACTGGATTCTGCCAGGAACAGACCGAAAGAAGAAGATGCGAAATAGGAACCAGTAAGACCCATGGCTGGATTCATTTTGTAGCGATTTTCATTTTCCAGTTTTATTATTGTTTGCTTAAACTCCGAAGAGAGAGAGAGAGAGAGAGAGAGAGAGAGAGAGAGAGAGAGAGAGAGAGAGAGAGAGAGAGAGAGAGAGAGAGAGAGAAAATTAAATGCATTCCGTTCTATTTTGTTGTGTTGGATTTTTTAGCAGACCGTCTGGTGGGCGGACGCAGGAACACAGACAGAGCTGAGCTCAACAGGCTGCGTCGCTAAAAGTTTGACGTGCCATTTCTGTCAAACCGTCTTTGTTTTACAGTTGGCTTTCGGAAAGCTGCTGCCAGGCTATGCATTGAACCCAAAGGCCAATTCACACTCTGCCTTTTGGACACACGCCCCGATCTTGGCCGTTTCTTATCCAACACAAAAACGCGCCGTGAAGGTGAACTTTGCGCAGCGTGGTTTCCCCCCCAGTCGTCACCCGCTTGATATTTTCCCGAAAATATCAGGGACTGTAGCCGACGGTGTGTCCAAGCTCCGGAGAGCGAGGCTCTATGAAGATCGCGACACGGTTGTTTCTTTCCCCTCGCAGAAATGCCAGTGCGCGCCGTGACCACCAGGTTCATGTACAAGGGGCTTTGCACTATCCCAGATGTCCTCTCCTACCGGACCCCTGTTCACCTGCCCGAGGACGAGGTGGAAGGTGAGCTTTGGCGCATTTAGCTTAATTGATTGTTGAAGTGTTTGGTGGTTGCAACCTGTTGTTGTGAGATTCGAGAGTTTGGGGCGCCTGAATTCATGCAGCTTTTTTCAGAGCTCCTCTCGCTGTGCGCTTCTTTCTTTTAACCAAAAAAAAAAAAAAAAAAAAAAAAATCTCATTCTCACAAATCTCACAGAGTGTGGAGGATTACAGACAGAAGAGACAGAAGGTGGATTTAAAGAATTGTGCACATTTTCAAGGCAGGACTGAGAAATTGCATGACTTGAAGTCAGGATCAGTTTTCCCAAGTAGCTTAGATGCACAATTAGCTCTTTAACTATCACGAAACTGGATAAATCCAATAGAAGAACAGTTATTGATTTGTCTGGGGGCAACATCTTAATTGCATCCTGCATGGTTGTAAGTGATTTGGGTTTAATCCAGGTGACAAACCTGGGGGACCAGAAAGAGGTCTGGTTCCTTATTCCTTTGAATAATATCAATCTTCTACTCCAGGGTAAAAGCAGTATAACACACCTTTTGGGGGGGGATGTGGGGGACTTTTGAATTGCAACTCTGAATTCTTTGATTTTGAGTAAATAAACGTTGGGGGGGACCAGCAATGTCACGCGTTTCTTAAACTATCCAATAAAGTAGAAGCTGCAATTGTAACCCAGGTGCATCTCTGTTAGGAACGGTGGTTTTGTTTTGCCAAGTGGCTCTCAGACGGAGAAAGCAGAGAATAGGAACAAAGTCAGGCAGACAGCAATAAAGAGATTCACACGATAAGATTAGATATCACAAAGTCTCTTTCCCCCCCCATTCCTTCCCTTCCTCATCTACTTCTTCTTCTTTTGTCTGTAGGTTGCCCACACATAACAGCATGCCCTTGCTTTGAACCTGTTTTGACATTGAAAATCCACAGTCTGCAGTGAGGACATCAATTTAATTAAATGATTGGATTTGTGGACAAGCAGGAATTTAGATCAACTGTGACATGCCTTTTGTAAGGACAAAGCTTTTTTTTTTGGTAATTTAGAGTCATTAAATATGAAGAACAATGAGGCAGGCCAATTAAACCTAAATTTATTTACCCAGAAAATATTCACTGAGCACTTAACGCTCAGGTAGATTAACTTTGCTTCGCAAACAGCAATTTTCTGCTTATTACAGGGAACCTCACTCAGTGTAGTTGAATGAAACCAGCAGGTTTCAGTTTTTTCTCCGCTGTCTAACAGGTCCAGGACCCGTCTGTGGGCATGAAACTGCAAGCACCCACCTGCCCTTTAATGCTTCTCCTGCACCACCTTCACACACACTGCAGTGTCCAAATGAATGTTGTCAGCGCTGCAGTCCTGTGTTTTCCTAAGAAAAACTCCAACTTTCTACGAGGAAGATCTAAAATAATCAGCACGTAAATACCAGTTTATCCACAAGATCTGCAATTAATGCAACATAGAAGCTCACTGATTGCTCATCTCATGTAATTACGCTCCTCTAATCATATTTAGAGTAGCTGCTCTACCCGTGGAAGGTTTTGGTCGATGTTCCCAGTCAGATTTAGCATATTCAGATTCAGTCAGTTAGCTCCACATCACCAAACCTGATTACAGCACACAGATAGATGGCAAATAAAAACTCTCGTTAATTTAACTCTTTCAATTATGCGGCGCTGGTAATTTTTCCATGTTAAAAATCATTATTACAGTGCTTCATCTTGCTTCATCTAAATATATATAAAATATATACACAATCTTTTTTTTTTACTTTAAATGAATAATTTATACACAGACAGTGATATGTGATTAAATCAGCGGGAATTTCTCTGGGTGACATTGTGGCAGAGACACGTGGAAAATAAAGCCCACACTGACAAACACAACACAAGGACAGAGGGACCTTGCATCCTGTGCAAAGAGGAAT
Source organism: Poecilia picta (assembly GCA_033032245.1). Lineage (NCBI taxonomy): Eukaryota > Metazoa > Chordata > Actinopteri > Cyprinodontiformes > Poeciliidae > Poecilia > Poecilia picta. Next base: position 14,224,350 of record CM065364.1, on the reverse strand, counting down.
GTGGCACAATGGTCAGCGTATAAAACAAAGTGCCTCAGATAAACAACTTCCAAGAGATTCATTTTAGAAAAATGGAAATTATTATCGCGACAGTAGTAAGCCAGCAGTAAGTCATGTACTCTGTATGCCGAGACGTGTAAAAACATTATTTTCAAACAGCAGATCCCACAAATTAATACCGTCAGGCTGAAGCAGAAGGACACCTGAAATAAAGGAGAAAAATATGTGTGGGCCAGATCTGCTGCATTTGAACAAATAAACATTAAGCTAAATTATTATTAAGCTAAACATTAAGCTAAGAGACGAGAGTAAGTTTTAGTCAAATTCACTTTATTCAAAGCACAAATTCCACTTAATGAATTGATGGAAATTAACATCATTTGACACAGTTCTTTAATATTATTATTAATCTGGTTGCATTGCCACCTTGCAGCATAAACCTCCTGACCTGCAGGAACTTTGCATGCTCTCCTCATGTATGTGTGGATCCAGGAACTTTGGCTGGATAAGCAGAACAAATACCTCTGGATTTTGTTGCTAACATTATTGTTCCTTTACATTCTGTGTTCTTGTTTTTCTGTTCCTTCGTTTAGCTCTCCATACATACACTTCTTCTAATCAAATTCAAATTTTGTAATTTCTTTCTGTTTTTATTTCTTCCTGCTTTGCTCCCCAGCAGCTCATTGTGGCAATTCCTCTGTTTGATTTGTGACTGTTTAATCGGTCAGGAAACCTGTTGACTTGAAATTTACTGCCCTGAATCCTTTTAAGGGGGGTTTTCTATTGAGCTGTTAATTAAAGGTGTTTGGTTTCCCTAGGCTGCCTCCTGTGAGTCCTGAATTTGGCACACGTGTTACTCCACCTTCTGACAGCAGTGCAGGCTGGTTCACAACTTGAAAATACCACAGCTGCCACTTTTTGTGCAGCTGAATAAAAAATGTTTGCTGAATAAAGAAGGGTCATCGGTGTCTCCCTTTTGTCGTGTAGCATTTTTACTATGCTAGAACATAATCTTTCTAATTATAAAACATTCAACTATGAGGAAAATTTTATGACAAGAATTACAGGGCAGCACTGGGTGTAGAGGAGCAGACAATATGGAGACTGTTCATCCTCTCTTCACATTTTCTTTCTGAATACAGCAAATAAAAGCCATCTATAGGTGTTTGTCATAATTTTGGCTGGACATTTAATCTGTCTTCATATCATACTGACTCAGTTTTCAAGCAGAATAGAATAGGTTTTCAATTAGATTAATACGGTGGCCCTGAGATTCAAACCACTTCAACAAATTCAAAAGCACAACAACATTAAGTAGTTTTTGGTGATTAAACTACAAACAACCAACATTTTTTTTAAGTTTGATTAATTTGGAATTTTATCCAATCCACTCAAAGTTATACAGTTACACTCAAACAAACGCATATACTGTGACAAGTTTATTCAAAATCTTCCTATTCTCATTGTAGATATACCAAGAAGCATCATTGTAGCTGAATATTTGAGCTCAAAGATTAGCATTCACTTGAACTGCTGCTTTCCTGGCACAGAACCAGCTTTTAAGCATAGTTCATTAATTTCCTTTAGACCTGATGTCAGGGCTTTAAATTTAGCCTCCTTCGTCTCTGGATACCTCAGAACTGGTTTGGATACCGGACTGAAACCATCACACCCAAACTGCCCCTGAGTGAAAGGAAATTGTTTAGGGTGCTTCATGACAACACAGTACACAGTCATATTCAATAAATTATAATACACGTTCTGATGAGGCAGATTTTTATCAGATTAAAAACATCTTGTGAAAATCGATCGCTTCTAAGATGCGTTTTGCTTAGGGATCAAGTTCCTGAAATAAATGGACTTTTCAGTAATTTATTGACTGCGTCGTAAACCCCAGATGATGCTGGAAGAACACCAGCGTCACTGTCCACAACGAAAACTGACAAAGAAAAAAACATTTTCCACCTTCAGGGTCAACTAATGTTTCCATCTGCCCACATGGAGAAGCAGAGTAGCCCCTGGAAGACATGAGGCAAATGTTGAATTATTTGGATATAATAACAAGGAGAATGTTTGAAGGGTTCAAACATCCGTCAAGCATGGAGGTGGCAGCATCATGCTGAGGGACAGTTTAACTCCCGCTGATACTGGTGGAGAGGGCACAAAGCTGTCAGAATATTGAAAAAGGAGAAGGATGTAGAAATTTGTCAGCCCTGCCTCAAATCAACTCATAAACTGTTGAGAAACTTACCAATAAAAACTGGTCCTGCAAACAGGCAGGAATTAACCTTAATCCCTGTGTGATGATTGGTTTTCTAAATATTCTGAGTAGAAACAAAAAAGTCGAGTGGCATAAAAATAACTGGAAGAAATTACTTATTTAAGAAAAGGGCTACAGCACAGAATTATTTATTATACGTTTTAATGCCTAATTTGAATTGTTGAAATTAAAACATGGGGGACTATTCTATTTAAACCATATCCACAAAGATTGGCTCATTATTTCTGGCATCTCGAGCCCTTTGCTCTATTCAACCTGGCATTTTATATGAATACCAATCCTAGGTGTAATAAATTGACTATCACCTCGAGTCCTGCTTCCACATTTTCCGGCAGAACCGTAACAAACACGTCAGTGACAGCAGTGAGGATTAGACTTATGTAATGACCTGATGGGAGAGGATATTGTCTTCACTTGCAGAGATTTAAGGAGGCAGATGAAGTGCTTACGGCGCCTAATGGGTCTGCTGTTTTCAGGGGACACTGTCTGAGCAGATGGTTACCTGAGTGGGTCGGGTCAGCGCTGCGGCTTCAGGCCCTTTTCTCTCACCTTCTGCACTTTATGCCCCTATCAGAAACCCTGATATGTTTTTTTTTAATCGTTAAGACACATGACTCTATAAACTTGGTTATATATGTATCAGGTGAAAAAATATGTTGAAAGGTTTGAAAGTGAACACCTCACAGGCAAGAATTGAGTCACAAGTTGAGTTTAAAGCACCCAAGAACAACGTCAGTGCAATACAGAAATACAACTGAGGAATGAATTAGTGAGGGCAACATCTCCAGCTTAAACATGAACACATAAAGTGAAGAATCATGCAGCGATTTTCCCAGTGACAAAGAGGAAGTCCTAGAAATATTTAGAAATGAGACAGCTCATCTGTCAACTAGTGTGGTAGTTTATTGTGCCTGGTGATGCAGGAAGGGTTGTAAACTCAAGTTCTGTTGTAACTCAAATGAAATAAGCTCACAGAAACGAGGATCGCGAATCTGAGAAGAGGGTCTGACAAGGAATTAATGAAAATCGGTTTCCTGTATACTGTGGTAGTAATTACTTGATGTAAATCGAACAAGAATCAATGAACTACAGGCTACAGCTACAAGGAAAACCGGATGTTAGAGAGAACAGAAGATGAAATAATACATTTGACAGCTTGACCACACACAAGTGTGGATAAGAAATCAAGAACAAAAGTAACAAAATCTTGGTTATCAGAAGACACGGGAAGTAATTAAAACACAGCAAAGAAGAAGACTATCATAATAAAACAAGTCAAACGTGTGAAAAGTCAAAAATTCAAAGTACAAAAAATACCCTTCAAGGATCATGACAGACATTGAAGCTTTACTTCTGATGTGCACCGTTGTTTTGATGCTCTGATCTACTGTGCCACCCAAAAAGTCAACTTTATGTCACACTAAGCATTAGTGAATGTTGAAAGTCCCACTTTGCTACACAGAATCAGTTTGTGTTTCACTTGTTAGGATTTAACTATAGGACATTAATGCAACTGTTTGTTAATTTAAAAATATTGTAAGTCCATCCAGAATTAGTTTTCTTACAAAACAGGTCAACGCTGACGTTCTTTTGGATCTAACGCTGCCATTTATTGGGTGGGAGAAGCGTGGAAACTGACTGGGATTTATGGCTAACATTTTCCAGATGCTTAGGATTTTTTTAACTCTAAGCTATGCTGTTTGACCTATGAAGTGTTTTGGATGAGCACTCTCTGTATATGAAGAGACCTTTAATTAAACTTCTTGAAACATTCAGGATTTTTATGGGAACTAAATGATGTTCATTTTGTTATTATGTCACATTTATTTGGGATAATTTCCTCTTGATGGAGTGTGCTTAAAGTGGACATCGTTCTTTGCCAAGTGTCTCCCCGTTTAACAAGGACTATATTAAAAGCTGGATCTAAAGCCATTATAAACGACCATTTGGGGAAACTAAATATAGCCGTGATATTTCAGTTAATGTGTGGTGATAAAAAGAGAAATAAACCCTCACATTTGTATGTTACTGTATGATGATATATATTTTTTTCATGTTTTAACGTTTGAGCCATAAAACACATTTCGCAAATCCTGCTGTGATTAACTTTTCAGGAATATTCTGCAATTTATTCCATTTCGACACAGTCCCACAGAAATTTGTCACGGCAATTTGACGAAAAAGAGCGAGCCAAAATTATGACATGACAGTTAAGATAAAGAATCCCCACTGGATCCCAGGCACTAAAATCAATAACCTGCATTGAACAGGCAGACATGTTAACTACCGCACGTGTTGACACAGATAAGCCTGTCGTTTTATGGCTGAGCGGTTGTGACTTCCCGGCATTTACTGCCCAGGAGGTGTCTGCGAGCTTGTAGCGCTCCTTGGTGCATTGATGACAGAGGATGTGAGCAATATTTATAGTTCGCAGCCAGCAGGAGAATCCCCCAGACGTGCAGCATTGTAGTGGAGCGCAGTCTTCCACTTTGTATGCAAAGCTGTCCTCTTTTGTGCTGACAAATACTGCTTCTTTGCAGTAAAATTGGAAGCAGATGAATGTTTTTGTGTATTAATGTATGTTGATGGAAATTTGAACCATTGGTGGGATTTCCTGTCCAGCTCTCGTTTGGCTTTAGGAGTGAGCCCTGATTTATTTCACTTGAGCGCACAACGAGCTTTTAAAACTGCGATGTATAAAAATTAAATACCATGGCATTTTATTTTGATGTCAAATTTCTGTTGTACTGTCAGACGCATTTGTCCCAAGTCTCCATTTATTTTCCTTTTCTTAGTCAGATTCTCATTTATGAGACAGAACTTAACTCATAAAAACATATCTGGCTGCTGGACAAGCAAATAAAATCTGTTTGTGATCTTTCTGCACTGAACAACAGCTGCAGTTCAGGCAACCCATAAATACCAACTTATGACTATATGAGAGGCACATAAAAGAGGTCATATATTGACCCGACATCAAATAGGCTTTTTATCAGCATCCTTTCAGCAGGACAGAATGTTTTTACTCTGTTTCCTCATCGTTGACAATGAAAACTTTCTTCCTGTAAACATTAATCACTGCACAAGAAACTAAATACATTTTAAAAAGCAAATCTGACCCATTGTTCATTCAAAACAGCAACAGCTTCACAAAAATCTAAATAATTAGCTCAAGGAACATGTGAAATGTGTGACTTGTAATCATAATTTGAGTCAAGTGAGAGCACCAGGTGGTGAATTCAAATACTTTTTGACAGCAGGAGTTTCTTTAGCTGCAGGCTTCCTACAGCACAACCACTTGCCGTCAAGTCACTCTGCATGAGTTGGTTATTATTGGAGGGAATTACAGTCAGTTTGTGGGGGGGAAAAGCAGAGGTTATAAATTTAAATATTTCTACTTCCATTATTTGTTTAGGCCACTGAAAGATAACTTTACATAAAGATGGAGACAAATTAGTTGTTTTCCCACCTTTAATTTGAGTCCATTTACTGTATCTATCGATGATCCATGTTAAGGATTATTTTTTTGTAACAAAATATCAGATGCAACACTTATTGTTACCCCAAACAGCAGCTTTAACATCTAAAATGTTCTTTTTACTTTCTGCTTCCCTGGGGTATAAATGTGACATGACAAAGATTTCCTCTCTCACAGTTAAGTACAGAAGAGGAGCTGTGATGCTGTGGGCCTGTTTCTCATCCAAAGAACCTGGCAACATTTTTAGAGTGCATGGCATCATAGATCATTTGAAACACCAGGAAATGTTGACGAAAAATTAGGCGACGCCTGGGAAACAGCTGAAGATAACATGTCATCAGGCTGAAATACCGAGCCAGATCAACTCAGAAATTATTTACCAGAAACAAATTGGCCTTTCTCAGTGGTGACACCTAAATCCCTAAAGACAACCTGTGGGAAGAGCTTGTGAGAGTTGAGGACTCTGGATGGTCTGGATAAATTATGCAATGAGAAATGGTTAAAGATACATCTCACTGTGTCAACAGCTTCATGAAACATAAAAATCTATGTTAATGTGTAACGGGAAAATATTGTTGGAGTGCATTACAGAAATTGTACTACCTTTGGATTTGTTCCGGGGGGCTTTGCCATTGAATTAATTTGCTGAAATTTAAAGATGGATCACACAATTGGAAAAAAAACAGATTTATTTAAAGTCTTTTACAGATCTTCACCCGGATGCAAACTAATTTTACTTGAAAATCATCTTGATATTTTTGATTAGCAACTTTGTGGGGGGAAAAGCCTTCAGCAATATTATACAAAAGGTTCATTAATGTATTGGACAATGGACCTTACCAAGCTCTGCCCAGAAACGCCCCTCGAAAGTCCCACGTGACTACATGTCTCACATTAACAGCTTAGCTCCTATGTCTAAACATGGCATTTTTCGTTTACACTGACTCTCTGCAGAGTATTTCTGAGTCGATTAGTTTAGCATTTCTGACGGATTTTCACAAAATATCAGCCACGACAAATGACAGGGGAACCAACAAGTTTTAGCCACGCGATGCCTCCAACATTGTGCTCATCTCAGCTAAATGCTATCAGTCGATGAGAAAAACAGCAGATCCTCACACCCTCAGCATAAATATAGCTGTTGACAAGATCACTGATGTCTATTGTTCTTGCAAGGCTGGGTAAGTTGGACATTTATGGTTTTGAGGGTGATTTCTGTTGGCGAATGTGCCTAGGCCTGATACACGGTACTCAGTGGCTAACACGATTAGCGTGGCTAACACGATTACAGTTTAGTAAAAAGCCTTTTCAGGTGAAATAAAATCTTTAATGTATGTCAGATACGGTACACATTGAGTATTGATCTGTTCAGCTAACATAAGACTGTAACAGACAGGCTTCAAGGTGTAGAAGTTGTATCGGTGCTGCCATTATGCTGTACTTGTCTAAAAGGTTTTCATAATGGATGTGTTTATTATTGACTTTCTTTTTTTCATTCGCTAAACACAAAGAAAGCAAAGCAACAATACTTACACCAGCAAACAATCCTTTGTTCGTATTGATCCTACGACGGTTGAGCTGCAAATGCGGTCATACACAAGCTGAATCCAAGCAAGACTTTTCGTTTCAGATTTTGGAAATCTGTGAATTTTAGTTCCATAAACACGATCAGAATAGCTGACATCGCCTCTACAGATACCCCGCTGACGGAGAACCATTTTTTTTCCGAGTCCTGACGCAAAAACATTCTGTCGGTCTGGCAGTCCACAATGTACATTAGCATGAGTTTGTGAGACGGTAGCCCACGTGGTAGCTTGCACTGTGACGTAAAATGGGCATTAGCCAATGAAAAGCGGCCGCTGTGGTAAGGTCCATTTGGCAAAGTCGAAAGAGACTCCACTTCCCTCTTCAAGAAAGAAATTTGATTTGTTATCTACTACTTGAGCTGTTTCAGATAATAAATGTGTTGTCTGTTATTCTGTTGATTGAGGTCTTGAAAGAATTAGCTTAAACATTAAAGGGGTCTTTGCAATGCTTAAACATTTTTGTAACATTCCCAGAGTCATATTTACATGGATACGGTATCATTGCATCTAGACACATTTTTGCAGCATTAGTTGAGTTATTTCTGCTGTCGCTGCTTTTTATTTATGACTCATCTTTTCATCTCAGTTCTAATCGGAAAATATGGTGTCAGGACAACCCTTTGACTACAACTGAATATATTTATTATGTAACTTTGAGAGGGGAAAACAATCTTCTTCTTAAGTGACTTAAATCACCTCTGGATGTGAAAGGACGCCTTTTTGATTTAGGAAAAAAAAAGTTTTAATTTGCATCTCTTTCATCTCTTTAAAGAACGTTTTTCTTCTTCCTTAGACTGACTCAAATGTTCCTGTTTGATCTTCACTGAGCGCAATTAACTGAGGGAAATTATTCTTTTTTTTTTTCCTAATCTGCTGTTCAGTTTAGAAAAATGAACAGATAATGTCGTTACTAATCTAGTTCAGAATTGACACACATTTGACATAAAACATTCTGAAGCATTCTGTTTTTTGCTGGGTATTTGTACAGAGAGAGTAACTTTTAATGCTTAGGTGCTGCCTGTTGTTCTCTTCAGTCTGGGTTCCCGTGAAGCAGAGACTTCATCTACCTCCTGCTGAATCGAGTCTATTACGGTATCGCTCAGTGTCATGATCGTTAATGAAGGTGAGGAGGGTTTTATGTGGCAAACTGGACAGTCCCAGTGGGGTGTTCCCGATGTTTGGTGGATGTCTTCCCTCAAGGATAATGTTTGCTGTTTGTTTAGAAGTGGCCGACTGTCACAGGGATTTCCACAGTTTGCACTGCAGAGGAAAGCCAGTAATTCAAATCACAAAAGTCAACAATTTTTAGAATATAGAGTAGTTGATTTCTGTTCATTTTAATCACTGTGTGATACCAGCTTACAGAAAACTGAAGATTTAGCTTCTCAGAAGATTTGAGTACTTCTTTGGACAAATAAAATGGATGGATGATATACAGAAAAACATATTCAGTGTCCTACACGATCGTGGGAAAACTGCTGACTTGGCAGCTGTCCAGCAGACCGTCACTGACATCCCGAGGTTGAGTTAGAAAAGGTCTTTGTTTGAAAGCTGAGCACATTAACAGAAAGTCAAGTGGAAGGATAAAGAGGGCTGGAAAAGCTCCAAAAGCAGCAGGGATATCGCCAACCTTCAGAGCTTGTTAACCAAAATCAAGGTGCGCACTGCTATAGTGGAGCCAGAACCACCGCAAGAACCACCAGACACAGATATACTCATGACAAGGATAGAACTGTACAACCAATTGCAAAATCACTCCTAATGCAGAAACAATACAATGTCACCATGTTATATGTCACATGACAGTGGAGTAGACTTTTGACTTGAGAGTTGTCCCGTAAGCAGCCATTGACGCCCTTAACAAGGAGGATACAAGCCAAAAAATGTCATTTTTAAATAGGTCAGCCAATTATGTGGACAGTAGTATCTGAGCACATTGATGGAAAGTTAAGATGAAGGAAAAGTGTGGTTACAAAAGGTGCACAAGCAATGACGATAAAACTGGGATTAGTTTTGTAGCTGATACCTCTTTTTCCTGATAGCCTTTTTCTAAAAATTTTAATTGTAGGATATAATTAGGTTAAAGCCTTCAATTACCCAATGAATGAACTTTTTTTGTTGTTCTTTTTGGGGTTGTCTTGTGCTAGAAACTAAAAAAAACTATCTTCATTTTGACTTAATTAGACATGAGCAAGCTAAAATTGCAAGCAAACATCAATATTACAACAATGTACAGTCCAATTTGATCCCAATTTTAGAGCAATAAAATCCAGTCCAGCTGATCCTCTAATAATCGAAAGGAAAGCGAAGCTATCTGGACCGAGTCCCGGCAATCCCTAATCCTGACCAAGCATGTGATGACAGTGGAGAGGAACTACTCCCTGTTGGCAGGAAGAATCCTCCAGCAGTACCAGGCTCATGTGAGCAGCCATCTGCTGCAAGCAGCTGATGTTTGAGAGAACAGAAAGGAGTCAAAGAATACAGACATACTGCTACGTTGGTGTTTTTGTTTAAGAGAGAAGATAAGGTGGCTGCTACTAGATAGGGAGGCAACAATCCTCAATGCATCTCAATTCCCAATCGCAGGACATTTACATACCTTCCCCTTCTCTTTCTTGGCTTCTGGCCCTTATTCCTGTCAACAACAACAGAGTTTCAAGTGTAGTCTCCTCTTCTTCATCTGGCTTGAAAATCTGGGATTTCCCCAATAATCAATATGCTGGGGCTTCAGTCACTTTTCTTTTGCCTCAGCCCAGAAGGACTTACACTCTGCCAGTCTGCAAGCAGCTGCTAGTCTGCAGCAGTTGGCATCTTGGCATCAACTTTTAATGTGAGCCAGCTTGTGATTGATGTTTTCAGCTTCAACATCGTGCAGCATTAATCGGACTGTGTAACGGTGAGAAAGGTCAGCGCGATCTGTTGGTCTTCATGTTTGGTTTAAGTTCAAATGAAAGGTCAGCAGACCTTTAAACCCAGATTCATTTTTTATAGTGTTTGAAACAAAGTGATTGAAATATACTCGAGGGATATAAAGCATAAAGTGTCCTTGTTTCTCTGATCTCTCTCGAGTTACAGATCCAGTCAAATAAAAATAACTAAAACGTGTTTTCAAGATAAATACAGTCAAGATGAAACAATCCAGGAAACAATCAGCAATAGGACATTTTAGAAAGGTTAGTGTTGCTGTGTTATATCTTAGTTGGAGAGATTAAAGCACTTGCAGAATATTCTTAAATAAATGTAATCATTTGATACCAATTTTTAACATTTCTGAATGCTTTAATTGCCACTAAAAGAAGCTCAACTATGACACCACAGTTATAGAAACTTTGTCATTCAAGAGAATCCTTTTTTAAACATCACCCAGTTTTCTGAACACACAGGAGCAGACTGTAAATTGATTTTTTTTTTTTACCATGGAGGGAAAAAATGTGACCTTCCCTTTCCGAAACTCACTAATTGACTTTATTGGAGGAGGAGTTTAGTTTCAGGCGTAAGATTAAGGGCACTCATTTTATACCAATCGTTATGCCCTGTCAACCCTCTGCTGATATGCCACAGTTTAAAACATAGCTTCTACAGTTTATTAAACTGGTAGAGTAAACCGAGTTCCTCTGACACAAACACAGCACTAACTACTTTTATATAAAAAACAGATGTTTTTGTTATTTTTCTAACTTATAAAACCCGTAGAATTAGATTGTGAGCGTTAGCAAAACATTGTCAAGGCTTCAAGATTTTGCTCTCAATTCATTTTTTTTACCGTACTGGTTTAAAGTGAGTACTGCACTGCTGGTTTTAAGTACTTCAAATACAGCAGAACAACTAACGGTATGATTTCTTTCGTATTGTCCTACACTATTATTGATCCTTTTTCCTAGTATTTCTGAACCGTTCAAGTGGATAGAACAGTAATTGTTTTCCCATTTAGACGTTGAGTAAAGTTTTAGGGCAAATGCTGATGCAGTTTTTTGTAACTCGGTGATTCCATACAGAAGAAGTGAGCTGGCCTTGGCTTTAGATCACTGAGCTGCTGAAAGCTTGCAGCACTACAAGGTTATGCAGATTGTCAGATGAAGGACACAATCAAAGCTGAGTGGGTTGAATGCATTCAGATAAAACCTCCCTTTTTAATATGTGGCATTTTTTTTGTTCTTTGCTACTTACATTTCATTTGTGCTTTACTTGCATCAGGCTTTTCTGCTAAAGGAATTATAATGACGCATTAAAAATGTTTCATACTTTTACTTTTTGCTGTGATTTTGAATTTCAATTTGCTTCGATAGTATTTATGTTCAAGTAAAACATCAGAAACTCATTTAAACATTTATATTTTGTAATCCTTTCATTTATATTAATGCAACAGAAACATTTGCACCTGAAGCTTATCAGTTATTTAAATGCAAATGCTTTCTTGAAGCACATAAACACATGTATATTTTCCTTCTAAAAACTGCTATATGTTTGTCCTTCTGCAAAATGGTTCTTCACAAGTAAATCCATCAATGTGTAGCTGCTGCCCAGCTGGCTGGGTGAATTCATTATTTGACGCTGGCACCAGAGGTCGCGACACTGAATCTCAGATGGTGCTTCGGGACGATAAGGAAACTCAAGCAGCGCTCTTGGCTGTAATTTAGACAAATATGTTACGCCTGATATGTCAAGGTACTGTAAAAAGCGTGTCGCTTGACCAGAAGCACCTCAATTTACTCGCTCTTTGTGAGTAAATTGTTTTTTTTTCCTAGTGTATAAATTCAAACCAGTACAGTACACCTCAATCTGTCTGCTAAATTCCAGTGAGCTATGTACACACAAGATAAATTGTTCCTGTTTCTTCGCTTGCATGCAAATTATGTTAGCAAAGTTACATAGGCGCATGAAATTAGCTCTATAGTAAAAGCACTCAACTTGAGCACAGTTTAATGAATGTCTATTTTGGAACCAATACTTAAGAAAAAAAAGAAAAAGTCCAAACATTTAGGTAATTGTCATCTTGAAACTTAATAGCAGAGAATGACTAAGCCCACATTACTCATGTATTAGACTGGGGTAGATTTGATGCATCAATTCAGTTTTATTATCTGTTCTTCCTATCATATTTTCTTAGCTGTTTCAGCCCATTACCTGTTTATTGACTTTCTTAATATAAAGACATGGAAAAGATATGATTTCCTTGATTTCCAGTACAATCAAAGACAAAGCACCACCTATAACCAGAGTGACTTGAAATAGTCTTTTTATATGTTATCTTCTAAATGCCTCACATTGCTGCAGAGTAATCTTATAACATTCTTCTTTACAACATTGATTTTGTTCATCGGAACACAAATTCAATCAGGTGGAGGCTTGGAGTTTGACTAGTCCGCCATACCACCTTTTATCTCTTTTCTTTTCAAGAAAAGATTGTTGCAGATTAATTGTTCTGGTCTCAGGTTTGACTTTTGAACACTACAGAGTTTATTACTCCAGATTTTGCCAAAAAAACCTAAATCTTCACCCTTCCACTGCTGTGCTAGACGAAGCATTGATTTGGTTTGTTTTCACCATGTTTCTATGCGTTATAGCGAGCCTGGCATCTTTGCAAAGATCGATAACTGTTTTAAATATGTTCCCTTTACAAATAGGTTAAATATTGCCCTATAATCCCTTCCAGATTCATGGGCAGCAACAATTGCTTCATTGATGTTTTCTTTCCTTCTTGACATTGTGTTGACAAATTCTCCTAGACATATATGCACACTTTCTGGCGACCAGGTAATCAATACATTTCATCAGCAGTGTCTGCCTTCTCTTCTCTTATGGAACAAGGATGGGTGTATGTTGGCTTTTTTAATCATGAGTGAGATCTTTTTCTTTTTTGGAATCCAATTTCAGTTTTTTTTTTAATGACTATTTGAATTGGGCCCGTTTGTTTGAGATTCTGCATCAATACGAACCAGTAGGTAAGGTCAATGCCTTTGATGTACAGCTCTGCTCTTTCTCCCCACTTCAAACAGAATACTTTGATGCAGAGCAAGAGGAGCCAAATGTAAATTCTGCTGGCTTATTTAGAAGGTTTACAGCTAATTAGAAACAAATAAACCTTCTCAATGCTTCCTGTTACAGCCAGTATTAGTTTGGTCATGGTGACAAGTAGTGCAGAAAGCTGCCACAAACAAACAGCTTATAAATTGTTATTTTTGCTAGAATAATAAAAGTCTAGTTTTAAATGAGGATAGCAACAAGAAAAGCTCCAAAATAAAAAAATTAATTAAACATGTAGCAAGCACAAAAACACATTTTGATCAGCTCTTCATTCTGTTTTATCTCTACATTTTTCTTGAGCACAATATTTGGATGATATTTATTACTATAGCAATTATGTTTTGTGGACAGTAGCACTTTTAGAGGACAGAAGTCAAAAATAATACTGTTAAAACCCGCACGCTTTTTCTTGCCTCAGTTTAAGTGCAGTTTGCCCTGCTGTAGAGCTAGTTGCTAAAGGAACTTAGAAAAGCAACAGAGTTAAACTTGTATGAGCTCTTATCATTAAAATGAGGCAAATATGCTTTTGGCCTGAACTGGAGATCAAAGTAAAGTCTCAAAATACTTTCAGTTTAACTACACAGCATGTTGGCTCAGTGAGGGAGATTGTGACCAAAATTAACTGCCTGAAATTCTCTGCAAAGCTGCTGTAAGCTTCTAATTTAAACAGTTTGTATCTGTGCATATTACCCATCATGTGTGACTGAAGCGGCTTTAAAAGACTGGAAAAAGAAAAACTAGCCAATATGAACCAATAACACCGTGTGAATATGCTTGTTCCACAGAGATTCGGGAGGCTTTCAAGGTATTTGACAGAGATGGGAACGGCTTTATCTCAAAGCAGGAGCTGGGAATGGCCATGCGCTCGCTGGGCTACATGCCGAACGAGGTGGAGCTGGAGGTTATCATCCAAAGACTTGACATGGATGGTCCGTCTCTCACTGTTTTTCTGCTGCGTACGGTCTGACACATGAGCTCTGCCGTGACAGTTTCTGTCTGTTTCATCAGGTGACGGCCAGGTTGGCTTTGAGGAATTTGTCACATTGCTTGGTCCTAAGCTCTCTGCTGCTGGGATGCCTGATAAGTTCCACGGCGCAGACTTTGACTCCGTGTTTTGGAAGGTAGACTCAGTCATCTCACCAGTAATTTGAGGGATAACAATTCAGTCAGTTAGAGTATAGGCTGCTGTTCTCACGTTGCAAAATTCAAATTATTACAGCAAATTCTGCCAGTCATTCTGATACTGGAATTTACTTATTGTAGTTTTAACTTCAAAAATCCCCTTTTAATCATGCAGCACATTTGATCCAGAAACAAAATTTCATCAGCTGTCTCTGGAAGATGTGAAAAAATGTTAATTAGAAAGAATCTGAGACAGAGCTAAGACAGAACTGAGTTCCTTTGTCTTTTGAACAGTGTCTCAGGCTTGTCTTTTCTGATCAAAGCTGGCGATCAGGGATGGGAGAGCAGAGGGGAAATTTCTCCTCCTAATTATTTTCTGTGTTCCCAGTGCGACATGCAAAAACTGACAGTAGATGAGCTGAAAAGACTCCTGTACGACACTTTCCGTGACCATCTCACCATGAAAGACATTGAGAACATCATCATGACTGAGGAAAACCACCTGAACAGTCCAGAGTCTCACGTAGATATTGACAGTATGTTTACTCAATTTCCTCTTTTTTCTTTTATCTTCTTTGACATATTCAAGCTGTGTTAAGACTGAGTGATGCACTAATGTTTTTCTTTTCCTAAATCTCTTCGCAGCAAGCCCAACGCAGCAGGAAAAAACACACATGTGTGCGTAAAAGCCTGATTTGTGCCTTCGCAATTGCATTCATCATCAGCGTCATGCTCATTGCAGCAAATCAAATGCTCCGCAGAGGAATGAAGTGAATTAATGTTGCCAGCAGGACAAAAAGGGATCTTAGGTTGGAGGATAAAGAAAACCATTAACCAAAAAACTAAAATAAAAAAATGCTCTCGTTTTCTGTTTTACATCATAGTTGAAATGATGCTTTCATAGCCTTTCTCTACAGCGTTAAGGATCAAATGATGTCACACAGTGGTTGTAAGAGATCGATTCTCACAGCTTACCAATACGAAAACGAGAGGTGAACTACAAGGGCTGATTAGTGTCACCAACATGTTTGGAAAAGAAATTTGAGCAGAAGTCAGAATGTAACTTTATAACACTCTAGAGCTCAAGAGCACAACATGTGCTGTCAGAGTAGCTGTGGTGCATAAAATCCTTCAGTTCTGTAGTGAAGCATCTGTCCATCTGGAATGCACCAAATAACCAAGTACCAATGATAGTAATAAAGCAATAATAATGTGAACCACATATTGTTTCATTTTAGGTTCCAGCAAACCCAGATTCCACTGCACATTCATTGGCACCCCTGGTTTTATATTTTTATATATTTTTGTCTTACAAATCTAAATATCTACTTAGATTTAATTTCCATCACTCTGAATATGACTACATACACAGGCATAAAGATTATCAAGATACATGTAATCCTTAGTATTGGAAAAATGGGAAAACATGCCATTTAAGTCATGTAGGTAGTGGTTTCTTAGTCTTCGATACCAAATCACAAAGTTATAGGATGCTTGTGATATTTGTGTAATCTCTCCAGACCTTCCGGATGTTGTGGTTTCTTTCTGTGCTCTATTCAGATCATCTCAGCCGACAGGTTTTCTAGGCTTTGCAGTAAGTCTGGACACTGAGATCGTGGTTGGTTTAGTGTCTGGTGAATCACTTTCACATCTATTCAGGAATGTTTTCTTCACTACTATCTTCCTGAAATCCAGATTTTTGTTTAAAACAGTTCAGTATTTCAAACAGGTTGCCATGCCATGAACTTTATTTGTCAGAATTCCAGTTGTTTTAAGCCTTTTGGTTGCTATTTTGTTTTCTTCCAACTATTTTCTTACTTATGAAACACATCTGCTTGAATGGCATGTCTTCTTCTACTTCCTATGTTGACAAATGAGTTTGTTATATTTATACTCCAAAGAATATAACGTTCTCAGATATTCAGATCAATTTACGAAGTATAAATTAATAAATGATTTCATCAGATCTATTTGTGGGAACTGTCAGGAGTGCAGCAAGTACCTGTAAATTTGAGATATTATTTCCAATTTTCAGTGTTAGGTTATGGTACTGCAATAAAATGAATTACTTTAAGGCCTTTCACACCTCTTGAACTGGGATGCCAGTAGGTTTGGAGGGTTCTGCTAAAACGTCACATCCCAGCAAAGTGTTGATCTCTTTATCCATCGCACAAATCAAGAGGAGATTTTATGCTCACAACCTGCCTTCAATTCATTCAAATCCCAGTTTGCACATTTCAAATCTGTGCATCTATGCCACACTTCCAAAATGAACATCAGCAAAGACCATTTAGCTGCAGAGTGGCCCATTTAGAATACATAGAACCGTGTTTAGGACATGTATTACCTGTAATATTTATAGCAAATGAGTATCATGTATTCTATGCGGCACACTTGCATGTCAAGAAATAAATGTGTGTTGTACGTGGGTGGTATAGATTTTTGAGGTAGATGTTCAAATAATTATGCAATTTGTTAAGTGATAATTGCAAAAAAAATGTGACATTTTCTTGTAAATGTCATTTTTGTCAATGTGCAAACAATATCAAAATACTAAATTCTTTGCAGTATGCTGTGAACAATAATTTAACATATCATGGGGGGATGTTGTTTTCTGGCTTTTACATAGAGTACTTAGACAACATATTATTTAATTATATGACATCACTATATTTTCTTATACTTGGATGAGGTATACATTAAATCGATGTTATTTTGTTATCGATATATGCATAAAGTTTTATAAAAACATACAAAAAAATGCACAAAAAAATGATGTGTCTGGACATTCAGATGCAAGTTCTGTATATTGAGGCCATGCACTTACATTAACTTTTAATATTTGTTAACTTTTAAGGTTTTCTTCAGATTTTACTAAACAATTCTTATTTATTTCTTAAGTCAGTTCAGTTTCTCAAAGCTCTACCACGAAGTGAACAGCATGGGTAGATGAGAATCACTCTGGCAATAAGATATACATTTTATCCAATGTAGCAGTTTGGTGTTAAAAAAACAAAAACATATTTATATGACATTGCTTTACCTCTTCATGTGAACATATCATGTAAAAATGAGTGTTGTGTGGATATAAAAATATAGTCACTGTGCCAAATATTGTCCTATGATTCACTGTACTAACAAATATTGTCCTGCTTTATGTGTTGGTGTATTAATGAGCCAATTACTTTGTTAACAGGTTGTCCTATTTGTTGTGATTGTAACTGGATTTTGTCATTCTAGAAACAAACCCATGTTCCACTGGAGCAACGCCAGTCCAAAAAACTCCTGCAAAGATATTTAAGTCTACTTGGTCAAAAATGATTCAGACTTTGCAAAAATGTCTGAACAGCTAACTACAATAATTATTTTAGGTCTAAGCATTGTGCCATCCAACTGTGATACATTAACTATGATTTTACAATGTAAAAAAAAAATCTGTTTTATTTTCTTTTGCCTCTAAAGATCACTGCATCGATTTATACACTATTGTAAGTGTTGTCAAGATGCATGTAGTCCAATAAAAACAAGTGCAATAATAAAAATCTTGTAGCGTTGTCTCTACTAAAAAAAATAAAGGTGAGAAAGCTGCAGAGATGCAGAGTTTATCAAGGACATTTGCATGCTGTCAAATCAGAAAGACAAATGATTCAATTATGAAGGGGAAAATATGGTGAAAATTGGGAAAATGGATGAGACCTGGGTTAGAAAAACAGTGTAATTCTGCATATATTGTATAGTCAACCATTTCTGGCCAATAATGTGTCACTGTTGCATGAAATAACAAGTACAACCATCAACAAAGACTTAAAATACATAAAACTGTAGTTATTAGCTTAGCTCATAGAAAGAATTGTAGATTGAAAAATATCTGGCAATGTTTTTTGTAGCATTTTTTTAAACAACTGCGTATTTCAAGATCATCCGTTCAAACAATAAATCATAGGTAAACACAAGGTATCACCAGAAGGAGAACCAAATTGCCAATCTTAGAAGAAAAATTGGTTGAGATGAGCTTGAAAAACTCAGGAACCATAAAGGATCAAGTCTGTTCTGAAGTTTGATAACCGATGTCATTGTCCACATTGAAACAACTTTTACACTCTCATTAATTAAAAGGCACAAAAACAAAACAAGACGCCATTGGCTTCAAAGTAAACGGCTTAAAGCTTGACTGAAATTTCCAGCTGCCCAAAAGAAGAAACCAATTGCAAACGGCTGAATTATTTGTCTGCAATAACAGCAATTTCCAAGTATGATGGTGGAAGCATCATGTTGTGATTATGATACTTTCATCACATGGAACAATGAAAGAAAATACAAAACAGTTCAACAGCTGGATGACCAAACTTGGATGTAGCCAGATGTTCCAGCGAGGCAATCCCAAAAACTCATCCAAACATGAGTTTCTAATAGATCAAGTTGGCTAATATTAAGCTTCTGGAATAATCATCCCAAAGCCCTGAGTCTCTGGTTCAGGTCTTAAGTTGGAGCTGTGCCAGGAAACCAGACTATTTAAATTAACTCTACAAATTCAGCTGACAAAAGGTTGGAAATATGCAAGAAGTTTAGAAAGTTTGTCTCAACGCCCACTGAGAAGTTAAAGTACATGTTTGTCAAACCTTTCTACTTTCTGTACCCACATGATAAACCATCTTTTCTGAGGTCGCCTGTTAACCCAACATGACTGATTCTCAACTGTGGAAGGAAGTCAGTTCCTCTCAATAGCAACACATATTTTGTAATTTTTTTCTTCTTTTATTAGTTTTCACAATAACTCAAAATTCCTTATATTTTTTGCTTTTGCTTACAGCAATGTAAATATCAGCAAACAGATGTATTTCAGTGGATTCCAAATATGTCTGCTGGATTCTTGCTCAAACCTTTTCCTTTAATCTGAAGATAGATATTTAGGAATCTTATAGCAACTGAAAAAATGAGCATATCCTCAAACAAAAAAGGTGAAACAATCTCTTTGAAATAAATGTCCATCTAAAGACATCACATATCCAGTCATCGGGATTTGAGCCCTGGGACGAATGTCCTTCAGCCCCACTCACTGCTTGCGCTGACTCTCCATCCACCTGGAGGAGGAGGCAACAGTGAGGGTGGGAGGTCAGGGATGGAGAAGAGTAGTTGAGGAATATCGCTTTCTGCTTTGTCCTCCTCATTGTCCTCCTTGGTTTTTGAGTCTCTGCAGAGATAAATAATTAAACGGTTGAATTCAAAATGAACAGGACCAATAATTAGGCATGCAAACCATGTAGTCCAACGTGTTAAAGTGAAAAGGAATGTGGATACCCTTTGCTACCAAGACCTGCTCGCTTCTTTTCCCTTTTCACGAGCCATTCCTCTACACTTCGCCCAGAGATGATTCTGTCCTCAGAGTCCTCTTTGTGTTGTCTTTCCTCTTAAAATAAAGAAATATTGCATTCATTAAGATGCAGCAGTTAAATGGTTTTCTACACGCAACCTAGAACACACTGTACATTTGTTTCATTAATATCTTTGAATATGTTGAGTATTTCTTTAGTTTTTGTGTTAATCCTTCATTTAAAAAAAATTAAAACCACATTGTCTGTCGTGTCTGAGATCTTTTTTTTTTTTCAAATAAGAGCAAAACTGGTGTTATTGTAAAAGAAAGCGTCACTTCTCAGATTCGTATCTACCCCTAAATATCACATGGTACACAGCAGCACCTTGTGGCCACTGCTTACCTTCCATGTGTCTTTTTAAGTAGAACAGATCCTCTTCAGACATGTGAGAAAATCTACAGTTGGGGCCAAAATCACATATTCCTAAAAACAAAATTGCAAAAAAATGAATAAAATGTGACAATTTTATTATCAAAAATATTTGATAGTAGAATTTGATAATTTTATAGTTTATTATGATTATTTTCACCTTTTTGGAGAAACTTCCTGCAGGGTTTCTTTATTTGCTCATCATGAAGAACAGCAGCAGAATCTGCAAAGGTTAGAAAACATGCAACAACCACTGATTGCAAAAATGAAAATGTGCCGCAGACTCCTTGATAGAGGCAGCAGTTTAGAAAGGAACAGAAAGACAGCAGATTGGTGGGAGTGCTTCCTGGTGGGATCTGTCCGCTGATCAAATGTTTGTCATTTAGGGGTTAACTAAAAAGATAAATGGAAGAAAAAGCACATCAAACTAATGTCAGGAATTCCTCCTCATCTCACCTCTGAATTGGTCAAACCAGGCCTTCTTCACTCTGTGATGCTGAACGCCATTTAGATGTTTCTTCCTGTTGTGCATGTTGTCCTGAAAGGACCGGTCACAGTAGTCACAGTAATACCTCTTCCCCATGGTGCTCCACTAGGACAGTTGTCAATAGGTGAGAGTAGGCAGATAAAAACATGACTGGAACAGCAATAACATTTCTGCTGGATTATGGAGAATGAAGACAATGAGGAAACAATAAATTCAAAAAACATTGCAAAATTACGTGCGTTCAGTTGCATCCATTCTGTGGTTCAGTAATAAATCATTATCAAGTGTTAAAGGCTTTAATTAAGAAATAAATCAAATGTCCAACAAAAATGCCGTCAAATTTTTCCCTCATTTTTCTTGGCATATCAGCTTCTAGGTATTTAAGGTGTTACAGAAATATTTCCATCAGTCTCTGTCAAGGATTTAGACAAACTTAGATACCGAACTGTTTCAAAGAATATTCTTAATTTATCACAAGAGTCAAAATATGTTTTCAAACTTCAACTGAAGCACAAACTTACCTAACAAACAAGACATTAGGCGAACTTAAATAGTGGTTAATCAGACATCAAATCTTAATTAGCAAACAAATACTGGTCAAAACAACGTTAAGCCATTTTAAATAAAAAATACTTCTGCTTTTGGAAACCATCTTATATATCTAAATAGTTCACCAATATGCTGACTGACATACCGTTAAATGTTAATTATCCTTATACGGCACTGACAAATAAGGGCAAAACTCCGCTGTGGCTCTTAAGCTACAACATGCAATAACATTTCAGAAACAAAAACCAGCTTTTCTGCGGTCATTAAAACAAGTTCGTAGCTTTTAGCTGGTAGCTAAAGTGGGAAAACATTAAACCTGAGTAGAGGAAGTCGTCATGTGGATCCACTTCCGCTATTGCGCAGTGCCCGTTACACCGAAGACATGGCGCTGGCTAAGACCGTCTACAACCTCTCTTCAGGAGGACGTCCACCTTCGCCGTGACCATCATGGTTGGAGCGGTCTTCTTTGAGCGGGTGTTTGACCAAGGCGGTGACGCCATCTTTGAGCAGATGAACCGCGGGGTAAGTCCGTCCCTGGTTGTTTTAATCGGTGCTGACCTTGTGAGGAGAGGACGAAGCTAGTGTTAGCTTAGCTTGGCTAGCCGAGTCCGTTAATGTCGTTGGAAACGTTTCGCCTGTTTTTATGAAGAGTCTAATGTTACCTCATTGTGACTCGTTACAGAAACTATGGAAACACATCAAACACAACTATGAGAACAAAGAATAAGACGCCACCCTGGGCTCATAAGGCTGCAGTGCTAATGTGCCGTGTAGTTTCTGTCACCATATGTTCCTGGATTGAGCACCTGAATGAAGCAGCTGTCATCTTGGACATTGTGCTCCAAGTCATGCCCAGGCTGGAGAGACTCTGAGAGGACCTGCAGAGGCTGAAAGGCTGTCCGACCACCAGGGGATGGATCAAAGCTCGTCCTTTACCTTGCAGATGTTTCTGTTGATTCCATTGTCTTCAGATTGTAAATTGTTATATTAAACATGTTTCAGTGTCTAATGCAGGGTTTAGATTTTTGTTCTTGTGTTCTTGAACACTTAAGTGGCTTTGTAAAATTGTCAGAGTCCCGATTGCATTTGATAAAGTAACTGCTTTATTTGCCAAGCTTTACTCTTACAAGAAAGCCTGTTGTGCTGTTATTAACTAAGGTTCTGAAAAACTGGGATTTATCCCAGTTTTTCCCTAGTGTGAATTAGTAGTAGGAAATAAGAATGTAGTAAAACATTTACATCAGACTATTCTCTATCCCTTTGTCTAATTGCTACATCTTTGTCTTTATAGTTAAAAATTCATGTCACATACACAAATACTTGGCTTAAATTTCTGCAACTATAAACAAGAAAAACATAAAATGTATATCAGAAAAAGCAAATAATCCAAAACATTGACCATGTCAGTATAAATCAGTCTTAACGTTTTTGTTTTAGTCAATGTTTTGTCTGGGATTAAGATCATTTTCCATTCTTGTTCCTGAAGGTGGGGTCTCTGTGTGTAGGTGAGGTTTTCTGAGCTCGGGGAAATGGAGGCCTGAAAGGAGTGAAGGGATTATTTAAATCCACAAGGACCTCTAAACAAACTCTAAACCAGTGTTTCTCAACCTTTTGTGGCCCAGGGCCCCCCCAGCCTTTATCCAGGTCCCTCACCGCCCCCCACCAAAGAATTTGCAGGCTACTTTGCACTGACTATTATTTTATCATTAAAATTACTATCACTATTGTAGATGTTCTGATTTTTATGCTTGTTTCTGTATTTATCATCAAAAATAATTTCCCAGAGAACAAAGAAGCCATTACAATAGAAATTATTTTCAAAGGTGTCTAAGAAAAATGTAATGAACATTCAAGTTAAAATTGGAGCCTAACAGCCAATCAGAGTGGAAAAAAATTCTTTTGTGTCATTTCCTAGTTGTTAAATGTTCCACAGAATGACCAGATAAAAGATGTTCAACATGCCAGTTTAAACTTTGAACTATTTACAAAATGACTGAGCTCTGCAACATTAAAACATGGATAGAACTGTAACTACATTAATCATAGCTCTTCTTCTCTTCAGTGTTTCTGTGGGTTTCTGGTGGTGCAGCTCTGTGCTGCCTTCAGGATAATGGGACATCAGAGCATCAGCCAAAAAATTTCACCCACATGGCATTTATTGTGCATTTATCTTTTATCTGGAAATAGCGTCCATTTATTCTTGCCATACAGTCCTCTGTATTAATTATTGCTCAAAAGTCTTGCCATACCAGTTTATTCCTCAGTATTTAGTTTCTTAGTTTATTCTTGCATTTTGTAATTCATTCATTTCTATTTAGTTTCATTTGATTAGTTTTATCCTCTCCTGGTTTATTGCTATGTCCACGTTAGTTTCTTTCCTGATGTTAGATTTATTTAATCATTTGACTCTATTCACTCATCACCTGCTGCGCCGCCTAATCATCATGTGTTTCACATCATATGTTGATTTTTTTACACTGTTCAGTGTCGGATTCTCTGTTTTTATGCCATAATTTACATCTAGTTCGTCGCTCCGTTTCTCCTGTTTCAGAGTTTTGCACAATGTACGCGGCGTTTGTTTGTTTTTTGAGACCCCTATGGTGCGCAGCGGTCGGGAAGATTATCGATGGGGAAAGGCAGACTGACATAAACCTTTTAAAACAACGGAAACAATTTCGGTAGGTGGGTACCGCCCACGTTGAGAACTGCTATGTTAGACCAATGACTGAGCATGAAAGAGTATTAAACCCAACCATAGTTATTGTTTTAGTATAATGTAGAAAATATAACAATATAAACTCAATGCATGCTTTGAATACCACTAACCATATTTTTTTTTTTTGCAAAACAACACAGAGGTGCAATAATTAGATTTATTGCCCAAGTTAAAATTACATTAATGCGAAGTATCTGGTAATGCTAGTATGTGAGATTGGCCACACCACCTGGAGGCTTTGCATGCCGGTGAGTATTAGTCCT
Source organism: Poecilia picta (assembly GCA_033032245.1). NCBI lineage: Eukaryota > Metazoa > Chordata > Actinopteri > Cyprinodontiformes > Poeciliidae > Poecilia > Poecilia picta. Next base: position 14,200,103 of record CM065364.1, on the reverse strand, counting down.
CCAGGTGTCTCACTAACACCACGTGTAATAAAAACCCATGGCAGTTCTAGCCATGGTTTTCTAAACTTATTGTTTACAGTCTACCCGTCTACAGCCTAAGAGAAAGTAGCACCAGTGTCCAGATGAGCACTTGCACTGGAAAAGGCATTTAGTTTTGGCCAGAACTATGAATGCTGACAAAGAAAAAAAAAACAGACTGATAAAGTATCAAAGAAAGACTGATTCAGTTCTTGTTCCTGCATGAACACCTTGCTGAGAAACTTCCTTTTTCCTGCACCTAAAATATATTTGGTTTGCAAAGAGATGCTAACCTTGCTATTGAGAATGCAAATGTTCTCTATTTTTTTCCTCCAATAGATAGCAGGAATTTGTCTATGAAAGGCTTCATAGCTCAAATTGTGTTTTAAAACATCTCTTTTCTGTGCAGACCAATTCAGACATACAGAATTCACTAGATATGAAAATAAACCTCCCCATATTTCTTAATAAAATCAGTATAGCCCATGGCAAACATAAATAATGAATCGGATGTCGGCTTTAATTACGTTTTATGCCAAACTTTTATTAAAATTCTTAATCAACACAGACTGAAATCAACCATAACAGATAGAAAACATGTATCTTGCCCAACTAACACAATACCATCATGGGCAGCGGGAAGAAATACTCTCTGCCCAATCAGAGTTTAGTATTTAAACCTCTGACTGTTTAGATGCTAAAGAATGGAGTAAATTTACACTTTAAACTGAAATTCATTAATCAAACACTGTAAACACAGTCAGAAACTACAATTTTTAATCATTCAAGAAGTCTGAAATGACTCACTTATTTAGCTCTTAATAGTTTTTAGTTTTAATGTATTATACATTTAACAAACAGACATAACAAATATGTTTATTTTAATCTTTTTGTGAAAGCTTGAAATGTAAAACTAAAAATTTTGTTAAGTGCAGCAAACCCGACTTTTGTTTTGTAGAGAAATTAACTTTAATTCAGGCAACAAGAACTGATATTTTAAATTATAAACATGCGTTTTGTGAAATGGACATTCGACTTAAGCTGCATCTTTTCTCCTTAACTCATTTATATCTTGTTTAATTCTTGTTCTTCCATATGCCTTGACTTTCTCCCAGAAAGTAGCATTAAGAGTTCATAGAGTTTCCAGTCAGCCCAGTTCCACTGTAAGCTTTGGCTCTCGTCTCAGGGTCCAGATGGGACATGGATGAGGTCCTGCGAACATTGAGCTTGAGGTGCAGGATATCCTCCATGGACCAGCAAAGTAAATTCTTAAGCAGAATCAGAGAGTCCTCAAAGTATTCTGCTATAAGAACCAGATGAAAACGTTTGGATAAATACTGAATCTCCTTCATGACATGAGGGTCATGGACTTTAAGGTTGTTATCAAAACCAAAGTCAAAAAACAGCAAATTTTTAAGGTAGAATGAATTAATAGCTTCCGGACTGTAGAAGGCCTCTGGATTGTCCAGAAACTCAGTCAGTTTGTTATTTCCACTAATGCGCCAAGTAAGAGGAATTATTTTCTGGAAGTAATGGAAAGCTGACTCAAAGAGATCCGCCGGGTCACGTAGGATGGTGACATACAAAGCGTCTGCAGGCAAGAGTTTGGACACTTCTTGATAGTTGAACCGCATGTGGTTGCAAACGATGTTAAAGCACTCCCCTGGCCTGTAGTCCTTCACCTGGGAGCACAGGAATGGCTGCGGGTAGCGGAAATCATTGCGTCTGTCAGGTAGGGCAAACTTGAGCTTGTGCTTTTCCCCAAACCTGTAGAGGATGTTGAGGATGGTGCTGCTCGCCGTTTTATGAGTCTTCATGAACATGATGTTCACTTTGGGAGAGCACTTCTGCTTAGAGTCAGGGCTTCCAGCGATGTTACCCAGACTTGTCTTTGCCACGCTGAGGGGACACGTATTTTCCTGTGTGGGATTTTGAGTGAAACAAAAAGTAGGGTTACTGCTTCTGTAGTCAGTGTGATAGAAAATTTCGTTTTTAGATTTATTTCATTCTTGATGGAACTGATGATATTTTTTTACCAGTTATTTTACTGATTATATCTGCTGTATTTTGTATTTCTGTAAGATGTGTTTTTCCATTAATTAAGTTTGCAGATAATGTTTAGCTGTTTCTACAGCCGTGATAGCAGAAGTGACCTGAAGACATCTTGGGTAAAATGGTTGATCTGGTAATTGTCTTAAAGGACTGATGTGTGGAATGTAGTTTGTACCCTGTTTGACCTGAACCCATGAACTGACAGAAAGTGTTAGAAGTTCCTCCTGAAATCCTTATCAGCTCTCCATCCTGCCATAAAATCATCTCCTCCAAGAGGGGAGAGATGGTTCATGAGGAGGGGGTCAGGATGTCTCTGTGGCCATCTGGCAGTAAGATAACATCACACTTTGGGAGGGTCTTTGTCTTTCTGTGACTATATAACAATGTGATGTGTGTTGATCAGGGCTCTTCTTCTGGCTGCGCTCAGTGAGAAGGGTCTTCGAACGCTTTTGCCTTCGAATAAAGAAACTTAAAGACAAAGATTAATCTTTCTTATTATTGAAACAGATTCTCATTCCTTCATAAAATTTCTACAACATCAGAAATTTACATACACTTTAGGCCATTAATCTCAGATTCATTTAGGGCTTTCAATTATTTATTTGAAATTATGGTACATGTTTTTATTAATTCCTAGCCTGGAATTTGAAGATTGTGGATTTTCTTCTATCCACACGGAGTCAAAATTATACTTTTTGTTGACTATACATACCTTGTGAGGTATAAAAACCCTCTTTGAATGTTTTTCTTTGCCTTTGCACTCTCATCAACATGGTTCTGTCATAATTCTGTCTGAATGTTTGACCATCTTCTTGGCAGAATCGGTAGAAATGAAAATGAGTTGGTTGCTGACACAGACCCAGTTTTTGAGTGTACTATAGTTCAGCATAAGTCTTACCTTTACTCTGCTTTTCCCTTTTCTAAATACACTCTTAATTAGGGTTGCAATTTCTTGAAATCTTGAAAGGATTCTTTCTCAACCTGTTTATCATAACACTGGGAAACCTGCTTCTCTGGAGATGACGTCCCTCGTCTTTTCAGCAGAATTATGACTCAGAGTGTTTATATAAGTTGTTACAAATGTAATTTTGTACCAGGGTGACAATTTGAGTGAGTTGGTTGGAACCCGGACACAGCAGCTATATTTTCTAATAGGACAAACTTCTCAAACAAATCCAAACTGATTTTGGGATAGATAAAGGCAGATAGCTTTGAGCTTTTGGAAAGCCATGAGCCAAACTAATCTGTTAAATGTTTAACAGGTGGATCAGTGCCAACAAATCAAACAATTTAAATGAACTCTCCACCGCTTCTGCCAAAAAGAGTGATCAAAATCAAACTAGTATGGCAGATGATTGCTGACGATTGTAATAAGTGCTATCCAATGACTTTACCACCTGAACTTCAATCTAATACCACCTGCAATACGTTTTCCAGTTTCTTTTCAGAGAAAATTCAAAACATCAGAGGATTAATCTGCACATCTACTCCAAAGTCAGTACCACTGCTGTGCCCAAACAAAACGAATGCAGGGACAATGACCCAATTTCCATCCATCCATCCATCCATCCATCCATCCATTTTCTTCCGCTTATCCGGGGTCGGGTCGCGGGGGCAGCAGCTTCAGAAGGGAGGCCCAGACTTCCCTCTCCCCAGCCACTTTTTCCAGCTCCTCCAGGAACCCCAACGCGATCCTAGGCCAGCTGAGAGACATAGTCCCTCCTGCGTGTCCTGGGTCTTCCCTGGGGACTCCTCCCGGTGGGACGTGCCCGGAACTCCTCACCAGGGAGGCGTCCAGGAGGCATCCTGACTCTACTTTGAGTCCCTCCCGGATGACCGAGCTTCTCACCCTATCTCTAAGGGAGAGCCCAGCCACCTGTGGAAGAAACCCATTTCGGCCGCTTGTATCCGTGATCTCGTTCTTTCGGTCATGACCCAAAGCTCATGACCATAGATGAGGGTGGGAACGTAGATCGACCGGTAAATCGAGAGCTTCGCTTTTTGACTCAGCTCTCTCTTCACCACGACAGACCGGTACAGCGCCGCTTCACGGCAGACGCCGCCCCAATCCGCCTGTCGATCTCCCGCTCCCTTCTTCCCTCATTCGTGAACAAGATCCCCAGATACTTAAACTCCTCCATTTGAGGCAGGACGACCCCCCTGACCCGGAGAAGGCACTCTACCCTTTTCTGCCACAAGACCATGGCCTCGGATTTTGAGGCACTGAGCCTCATCCCGGCCGCTTGTGATGGACAATCCGCGACGAGCACAGAAGTCCAACAACAGAACACCACTCGAGTTCAGATCAGGGGGGCCGTTCCTCCCAACCATGCCCCTCCAGATCTGTCATTGCCCACCTGAGCGTTGAAGTCCCCCAGTAGAACAAGGGAGTCCCCAGGAGGGGCACTCTCCAGTACCCCCTCTAAGGACTCCAAGAAGGGTGGGTAATCTGAGCTGTTGTTCAGCCCGTAAGCATAGACAACAGTCAGAACCCGTCTCCCCACCCGTAGGCGGAGGGAGGCTACCCTCTCGTTCACCGGGGTAAACCCCAATGTACAGCCGCCAAGATGGGGGCAACAAGTATGCCCACTCCTGCCCGGCGCCTCGACGTGGGCAACTCCAGAGTGGAAGTACGTCCAGCTCCTCTCAAGGAGACTGGTTCCAGAACCAGAGCCATGCGTCGAGGTGAGGCCGACTATTTCTAGCCGAAACCTCTCAGCCTCGCACACTAGGTCCGGCGCCTTCCCCACCAGAGAGGTGACGTTCCACATCCCAAGAGCCAGCTTCTGCAGCCGAGGATCAGACCGCCAGGGTCCCCTCTCTTGGCCGCCGCCCATAACACATTGCACCCGACCCCTTTGGCCCCTCCGACAGGTGGTGAGCCCATTGGAAGGGGAACCACGTCTCCTCTTCGGGCTGAGCCCGGCCGGGCTCCGTGGTGAAAAGCCCGGCCACCAGGCGCTCGCCATCGTGCCCCACCTCCTGGCCTGGCTCCAGAGTGGGACCCCGGTGACCTGCGTCCGGGCGAGGGAACGCCAGATTCAAAGTTTTTCTCCATCATAAAGGGTCTTCGGGCTGGACTTAGTCTGGTTTCTCACCTAGGAGCTGTCTGCCTTGGGTTGACCCTACCAGGGACATAAAGCCCCAGACAGCATATCTCCTAGGATCATTGGGACACACAAACCCCTCCACCACGATAAGGTGGCAGCCCAGGGAGGAGATGACCCAATTTCAACTACTTAATTATAAAACCCTAGAGGAAATAAGTCAATTAAGCTCCGGTTCCCGCTGTCTGAATGTCCTACCCACACATTTCTTTAAGAAAGTCCTGCCTGTCGTTGCTAATGTTCTGATCCGAATAGTAAACTCATCGCTGTCTTCAGGTGTTTTCCCCCAGGCTTTGAAGACAGCAGTTATCAAACCACTGATAAAAAAAGAACAATCTGGACAAATCAATACTACAGAATTACAGGACGATCTCCAACCTCCCATTCATCAGCAAAATTATTGAAAAAGCAGTTTTTAAACAATTGAATAACTTCCTAACAATAATGAATCGATTTGACTCCTTCCAGTCTGGTTTTCATGCTCACCACAGCACAGCAATAATGCTTTTATTTTTACTTTTAATAATGTTTGTATCTTTATCTTTTAATCTTTTTCAAAATTTCTTTCTCGTTTAAAGCCTTGTCAAATGGCGGTTTGACTAAAGAAGTTTTAAATGTTACAAGTTTTTATTTTTACTTTTTATTTATATTTCTCCCTGTTTATCTCTTTTTCTTTCTCACTGTTTATTCAATGTCACATGCTGTTTTTATTTTAATTATGTAAAACACTTTGAAATGCCTTGCTACTGAAATGCGCTATACAAATAAAATTTGATTGATTGATTAAAAAAACAACTCACTAAGATTTATTTAGGTTTACATTAATTGGGCTTTCTATTTGAACCTTTATGTCACATTTTGATTCTGTGTGGATGAAACAACAAAACAAAATAAATCTAAACTTTTGAAACAATCTCATAGTATGATTAGTCCACCCTGGAAAAAGAAAATTCAAATAAAATAATTTAACAACAACAAGCTAATAGGGTTTATACCCATGATATCTGCATATGTGTATTGACTGACATCATTGAAATGTTTTTAATTAAATTTACCTTTCGTTCACTTGGCGTCTCAAATAGTAGAAGACCAACATTAACACAACCCATGGTAACAGCCGCCGCACCACCGCCATGCATCCAAATATTCTGGTAAACATTGAATGCAAAATGCAAACCTGAAAATGAAATTGGAGAGAAAATGTAATCTTCATTTTACCCAGTACAAAGCTGCACTGCAGCCAAAATATGCCATCAAAACATTATAATTACAATTATAATATTGTCCTTCTTTAATTATGTGCTATAACATTTACATTTGCTAAAACGAAAAAGTCTTCATGGGAAAAGGAGAGACAAAGACTAAAGATAAGAAAGAAAAATTCAAATTCTTTGTTTTTTGTCAAATAGAGCACACAGCCCCTCATGTTGATACTGGAAACATGTACACTGTCCTTAAATTTCAAGTTTTAACAAGAACAACAAAAGAAGGGACAATCATTATTATTCCAAGACGAACCCAAACAATCTAATACTACAGACATGTTCGGTATGGAGGACCAAAACTGACATAATAATAATATAATACATATATAAATAAATAAAAGTAGAAATATATAAATAGAAAAATAAAATATATATATAACATAATAATAAATGAAAGAATCAATATAAAAATAAAAGTAGAAATATATAAATGAAAGAATCAATCAATACAAAAATAAAAGTAGAAATATATAAATAAAAGAATAAATATAAAAATAAAAGCAGAAATATATACTTTGATTTGATTTTATTACTTCTCCCTTTTCCGTTTCCTGTATTTCGGTTTGCCGTATTTATTTCTGTATTGTTTGCTGTATTTATTTCTGTATTGTTTTCTCGCTGTATTTCTGCTTCGTCGTTATGTTAATGAGGTGGGCTGCCTTCTATGTCCAGCTCTCTATTGGTCAATAAACAGGAAAGAGATCGATCCGTGTGCAGATCGATTGTGAATGTCTACCTACTTGCCGCTTTCAGCCTCAGTTCAACAGTCCTCGGAAAACCTGACTGAAACATTCACGAATACTCATTATCTTAAAGATACAATAAATGGTGAGGATAATAACAGCATTTAAGTGTTAGATAGCCATTATTACTCATTGTCAATTCATCATTCTCTCACTCTGTATAAAATAAACAGACTGATCGGAGAGTAAACCAGCTAGCAGTAGCTTTAGCCACAGTTGGGAAAATATATACACCGCTGTCAGTGCTGTAACATTAAAAGGTTCACTTTCTGTATTAACTGTAATAAAACAGTATTTACATGTTAGCCTTCATCAGTCATTGTCAATTTACCATCTCCAACTGTATTCAAAGGAACCCGCCTCCGATCGGAGAGTAAACCAGCCTGGCTGTAGCTATAGCCACAGTTAGGAAACATATACACCGCTGATTGTCAGTGCTGTAACTGCCAATGGCGGACATTTTTACAAAAGGGGGGCGCTGGGATGCCTTAGCGGGGCGTTTGGTCGAAGGTAAACTTTACACCTTAAATGCACAACAATACCAGTTTAGACTTTAAGCAACTTGGTAAAACTGTATTGTGTAACATTAAAACATGTTTGGCTGCACCATGGCAGCTCTTCTTCTATTCAGTGTTTGTAGCTTCTGTTAGCTTCTCGGCGCAGCTCCTCTCCTGCTACTGGTAGCTAAAATCATGATACCCTCACTGTGTCTCCCTCTGAAAAATTAACCCATTTAAATAAAGAAATCCCTCCATGGTGATACCACCATAGAGAGCGTTCATTTTATAGCGTTAACACCGGAGCTGTAAGTGGTCCGGTATGAAACGGGGGTGATAGACCAATACAGGACTTTTAAATTTCAATAATCAGAATGCAGAAATTGTTGCCGTTGTTTTAAAAGGTTTAGTCAGACTGTCTTTTCCCCATCGATACACTTCCCGACCGCTGCGCACCATAAGGGGTAAAAAAAAAAAAGAGGGGCACATTGCGCAAAACTCTGAAACAGGAGAAGCAGGACATAAAACGGAGCGACGAACTAGATGTGAATTATGGCATAAAAACAGAGAATCCGACGCTGAACAGTGAAAAAATCAACACATGATGTGAAACACATGATGATTAGGCGGCGCAGCAGGTGATGAGTGAATAGAGTCAATAAATGATAAAATAAATCTAACATCAGGAAAGAAACTAACGTGGACATAGCAATAAACCAGGAGAGGATAAAACTAATCAAATGAAACTAAATAGAAATTAATGAAGAACAAAATGCAAGAATAAACTAAGAAACTAAAGTAAATACAGAGAAATAAACTGGTATGGCAAGACATTTTGAGCAATAATTAATACAGAGGACTGTATGGCAAGAATAAACGGACACTATTTCCAGATAAAAGGTAAAATAATATTGTTGAAATGCCATATCTAGTACTGACAATAATCTTACAGACCACAACGGTAAAGAACTGATCACTTATTTATGTTTTTTAATTAAATTTGATATATTTATTCAATATTATTTTTCATGTCAGCGTTAATGTCATTGTTGTGATCGCTGTTTTTCAGTATAGTTATTTTGAGATTTTCTGTGTTTAGTCCTGTTTCCCTGAGTCTCTGTCCTGTCCTCCCTGTTTATTGATCCCAGCTGTGTCTAGTTTCTTGATTACCCTCCCTGTGTATTTAAGTCCACCTGTTGTCTTTGTCTGCGTGGGATCCTCGTCGTGTCACCACTCTGGTTCCCTGTGCTCCCTGTTGTCCAGTTCCGTGAGTTTGTCAATAAATCAACATTTTTTTCATCACTTCATCCTGGGTCTGCCTGCGTCCTACATCACCTCTAAAAACCAAACCATGACAGTCATGAGGCTGATGACTCCATGACACTTTCAATTTGACTCATTAGGATTTGATTAAGAACCAAATTTGTTCTTTGTAATTTCTGTCCAGCAAAACTATTAATCTATAATCAATAGACAGATCTATATAAAGATATAATCCATGTTTCTGTCTCATATTTGTATGGCATTAAAAGGACCTGGATCTTGTTTTTCTACTGAAAGCTCTGGTTTGCACAATAAATGTCATGTGGGTGAAATTTTATGGATGATGCTCTGATGTCCCATTAACCTGAAGGCAGCACAGAGCTGCACCACCAGAAACCCACAGAAACACACTGAAGAGAAGAAGAGCTATGATTAATGTAGTTACAGTTCTATCCATGTTTTAATGTTGCAGAGCTCAGTCATTTTGTAAATAGTTCAAAGTTTAAACTGGCATGTTGAACATCTTTTATCTGGTCATTCTGTGGAACATTTAACAACTAGGAAATGACACAAAAGAATTTTTTTCCACTCTGATTGGCTGCTGTTAGGTCTACCAATTTTAACTTGAATGTTTATTGCATTTTTCATAGACACCTGTATTATTTTTATATTATATGTATTAATTTGATGATAAATACAGAAACAAGTATAAAAATCAAAACATCTACAATAGTGATAGTAATATTAATGATAAAATAATGGTCAGTGCAAAGTAGCCTGCAAATTATTTGGTGGGGGGCGGTGAGGGACCTGGATAAGGGCTAGGGGGGGCGCTGGGCCAAAAAAGGTTGAGAAACACTGGTTTACAGATTCACTTTCTGTATCTACTTTAATAAAACATTTATGTGTTAGATAACGGTTATTACTCATTGTCAATCCACCATTCTTTGACTGTATATAATAAAAAGCCTCCGATCGGAGAGTAAACCAGCTAGCAGCAGCTTTAGTCACAGTTAGGAAACATACGCGTACACCGCTGCCTTTCAGTGCTGTGTTGTTAAAAACTTCACTAAAATCACTTACATCTTCCAACACAGTTGTTTAGAAAAGCATTTTAAATATTGACTTAAGTGCCATCTGCCAAATAATTTACATATTCTGATGTGATTCATAATTTCTCCATTTGTTTTGTTGTCCATCTTTCTCAACAGTAGCCGACCTAACAACCTGCCATATCTGGGATGGTCTTGTTCCTCTGTCCATGGCAGGTTCAGTCAATCAGCTGTGGGACATCTGCTGCCTAGTCAAAGTATCATGGGCCTCTTGATTTAAAAGGACACAAACCAGTACAGAGCCTCTCTGCTCCTGGAAGTCACACTTCTTGAATTAACACTTACTACTGCTAGCAGCTGTTAGCAATGACATCTTTGTGTATCTATTCTGTAGTTAATATCTATGTGTATCTATTAATAAATGAATTGATATTGTGTAGAGTTCTGTAAAAACTATTGTTAATAGCTTCTCTTGAGTAATGTACATATGTGCAACTTTTACATTTAAATTGCTTCTTTTTGTAAATTTTACACATCTGGCCACAAAGTATGTGGAGGAGAGGAAATGTTAAAATTAAAGCTGCCATTGTGGACCAAAGACATGAGGTTTGTGGCTGTTTCTTTAAAAAATCTATTTAATAATTATATTAAACACTGTACATGGTTACTACAGTTAACAATTTAAGTCATTGATAGAGAAATGTATTTACAAAAGACATCAATTTTATTTCAACAGTATGTACTCAGGGTTTACAACTTAAGAAGAGGTCCATAGGGTCCTTGGCGTGTGCCAGTCTGCAGTGAACTGGTGCCAGTCTGCAGTGAACTGGTGGATGACAGAGGCAATGGTTTACTGTAGTGAGCAGTTTGAAGCAGATGTCCCACCATGTGATCCATAGGGTTTTCCCAGCTGAGCACAAACTTCATGCACTTTGTTTCCACAGGCACCACAGCAGAATCGAGTGTAACCTGTTAAACCTCTTAAAAGGGATATAAAGGTGTTATTCCTATGTTATCAATTTCTACTGTCAAGTCTACAACCACAGGAAAACAAAGTATAAGAAACTTAACCTTATAATAACATTTGATAAATATTAATTGGAGAAATGTGAAGTTAATGAGCTAACTATATATATATATATATACTGTATATATATATATATATATATATATATATATATATATATAGAGAGAGAGAGAGAGAGAGAGAGAGAGATCACATTTCTCCAATGAAACTTTAATATCTATCTATAACAGCGTCTTCCTCCTCATATCTCTTGATCATAGCAAGAGTTTAACTTCTCAGGACGTGATGAAGTAGCGGGTGTTTGGCATAACTGTCAAGTTTTGGACTTGTGGCTACAGGTAATGTCGCTACTTAGCAGGTGGTGAAACTAGCGTAAATAAGGAGGGTTTAATACAATCACGCATTTTACATGACGGGTGGCAACCCCAGTTTATACTATAAAAATAAGATTAAGATTAGAGCCTAAATACGTTCAATTTCCAGAACAGAAAGGCTACTTAATGTTAGCCAGCTAACAAATTACTATTGCTAACCTAGCATATCAACTAACAGCTAGAAAAAAACAAAACAGTACCTTCGTAGTCAAACTGGTATCAATCAGCGAGGAATTTGTCCAGTTTAGATTATGTATAGATAGTGGATGTTAGGATGTTAAACGGATGTTGAAAAGGGTCTATAAGGCTCTCCGAAGAAGACCACAGAGCAGACATTCACAATCAATCTGCACACGGATCGATTGTGCAAAAATAAAAACCGCCTTGTAAACTACAAGACGCATTCAGTACAAGTAAACAACTGAGCAAAAACCTTTGAACTTACCCAGAGGAGGTAAGTAAGTAAGTAAGTAAGCTTTATTTCTATAGCACTTTTCACAGACCAAGGTCACAAAGTGCTGCACAATGTAAAAACAAAATAATTTAAAACATCACACAAACAATAAGCAATAAAACAGTGTTACATTAAAAAGCAATTTTAAAAAAGTGGGTCTTAAGTTGTTTCCTAAAAGTGTCAATACAATTTAGAGATCGAATGGTGCAAGGTAGCTCATTCCACAGACGAGGCGCCACAGCTTTAAAAGATTTGTGTCCCCTAGTCTTGTACAAGGTCCGAGGGACCATCAACAAGTTCAAATTGGACGACCTGAGGCTCCTAGTCGGAAAATAAGGCTGGATAAGGTTTTTAATGTAATCTGGCGCTTGGCCATGAAGGGCTTTAAAAGTCAGTACCAGGATTTTGTAGTGCATCCTGTAAGATACTGGTAGCCAGTGCAAGTTTTTAAGGATGGGTTTAATATGTTCCCTCCTGTGGGCGCGGGTGAGCAAGCGTGCAGCAGAGTTTTGTACTACCTGCAGACGCATTAACTTTTTCTTGTTGAGACATGTGAACAGACTGTTACAGTAGTCCAGTCTCGATGAGACAAAAGCATGAACGATCATTTCAAGCTCACCATAAGTCACCATTTTACGAAGTTTTGAAATGTTCCGAATTTGTAAAGAACAATTCCTAACAAGTTGATTTATGTGCTGCTCCAAAGACATTGTTCCATCCATAAAAACCCCCAAATTACGCACGTGGCTTTTAACTGTGCAGCTCAAGTTTCCAAGATACTGTTTAATTCCTGGCACGGCACTATCTGGAGCAACAATCAGGGTTTCAGTCTTACTGGGGTTCAATAAAAGGCTATTTCCAGTGAGCCATTTTGTCACTTCGGCCAAGCAATCGGTGAGAGTGCGAAGTTTATGTGGCTCACTAGGCTTAAAAGAGAAGTACAGTTGCAGATCATCGGCGTACAGTTGGTAGTGTCGATGATCATAAGGGAATTCTTATTGTAAAACTTTTAAAACTATGCAATTTCGATTCTTCCTTTGTTCTTGGGTCCCGGTTTCTTGTCCGCGGTCTGATAACTCTCGCGAGACACAGAAGAGACGTAAGCAACGTGTTGGCGTCACAGAAGTTCAGAATTTAATCCAATCAGAAGAAAGTATCACACAAGACAGAAAAATTACAGGAAACACAGTCACCCATTAGTCACTTGATATAATAAAAACAGATAGAGGAAAAGACGAAGACGTCGAAGACGTCCTCGGAGAAACAGTCAGCCCATGGTGCTAAGAATTGACTATTTTTCTGCCTTATTTTCCCTGCGCAAGAGGTTTTGTGCTAGTAGGTGTGTTCTATTCAAATAGGGGGCAACACCTCTCGACCAATTAGAAGCCGCCTCCGAGCACCCCTGAAAACGGCACTTCCCTACAATCTGGCGAAACATCAAAGAGACTTTTACCTCCTTGATGTTATTTGAAGTTAACCAGAACTCTAAAAATCCTGCTGACTTTTACAACTTACAAATGCCTCAGGAGACTTAGCTGTATTGTTTTAGACCAAATTGTCTTAAGGTGAACTGCAGGTCAATAGTTTACCCCACCAGATGTCCACCGGAGATTCCTCCCCTCCTGAGACCAAACGTGGGCCTGTTTTTAAATGATCCCCACACAGATAAGACTGCTTGTCTCCTGTGGTTTTACGACCCCAGTGACTTCAAGTAAACGATAGAGCTAACTCAAACACTAAAAATGGTTATATTTCCTCAACAGTCCCTCTTTTGAGGTCTGAGTATTTACAGACCTCACAAAATAAATTGATTAGTGTTTTAACCAAGGAATCAAAAAAATTTAGAATGACCAAACATTGATATACTCCTTTAACAGTCCCCCTTTTTAACTAAAAGCCCTGTCTAAGCAGGACAGCACTGGTCTACAGCCCATCATCTGCAGCACCTTGGAAAAACAACTAATAGGGAGGTGGATTAGGTAAGCTACTGCCACCCGGACCAGTTACTTGTATCTCAAATTAAACTCTGTATTCTACCTAGAGATGATAGAATGATCCTGAGCGAAAGTTTAATACTCACCTGTAGAACCTAAAGAATTCATAAGCTTTCCAATCCAAATGTCAAATACCCATTAACCTTTTTTAAATATGAAGATCTTATAACTCAATCATTTCAGGGGAATCAAACCACATTACAATCCTCATCCTTCCAACATATACAACCAACAGACTCAAAGCTGTGGAGGGAAAATCAGAACACACAAAAAGCAATTACAACTGGTTTCAATGTTTTTTTTTTTACACAGAATTATAATAGAATCTTAAGAGTCCGTATTATGTCTTCTTTGCTAGTCTGCAAAAATGAGATCTTCATCAAAAAATGTGACCAAAATACGCGCATAAAGAACCGAGAGTTCAGAAAGAGTCCGCAAGATCAACGATAAAAAACGCAAACGTGGGGTCGATGTGTGATCCTCTTGAAGCTTGATCCGTCGTGTACCCTCATCGGGTATTTTAAAGCTCAAGTTTCCCACCTGAGCGTCCGTTGCTCACTGAAAATTGGATTATTATGCCAATTAAACAGTGAGTTTAAGGAGAGGTTTCAATCTCCTCTTCTCTCAATAAATTGAGACCAAAACAGGATTATTATGCCTGTTCAGATCTCTGAAGACCTCAAAACTCAGAAAGCAAAAGTGGTCTCAGCAGGAATTCCTGCTGCACTTATTACTGGAACCATCGATCCTCCTTGGTCTGGGGAACTGCGTGTCGAAGCTCCTTCGTCCGTAGAGTGAAGCTGCAGGTCCTCCTGTACGTCTTGAAGGCTCACTGGGGCTCCTCAGCCGCTGCGCACTGACTCCACTGGAACCCGGCGTCTCTTTTTCCATGCAGATGAACAGCATCAGACGTCCTCTTCATCTCTCAGCCTGGTCTGGTGAAGTGAAGTTCAGCCCCCGTCCTTCTGATGACTTTAAACTGGACCCAGATGATTCCTGGAACTGGTCCTGTGACGTCTGGTATTCTGCAAACTCCGGTCCCAAACCTAGGACTTCTCAAAAACATCATTATGAAATAAATGTGCCGGTTCACCTGTCCCTTCTGGAGTCCATGCGCAGGTGTCGGAAACATCCTTCTCGTGTCAAACTCGTATGAAGAGAACCCTGTTAATTTGTTAATGGACAACACATAAAAATATCGACCCATAGCAAAACGTTTTATCTAATTTGAATTTAGACTGTGCACAGTTTGTAGCCAATTTTCAACTTTTCCTAAATTTTATCCAGAATTATCCGTATAACGAATAATCAAATTAGACCCAATATCCCGCATATAAAATGCTTCGAATTCATCAATAAATCTACAGTTGCTGTGAAATAAAAATTGATTAGGAACAAGTGGTTGTACAAATCTTCAAACATATCTTCATTTTGGGTCTCTGTGTTAAACATCCTTGAAGTAAAATGACTTCCTTGGCAAGTCATAGATGAAAACGTAGTATTAGAGGAAACAACAATAAACGATCCTAATTATTTTGTCGTTTCAAATCATATATTATTCTTATTATCAAATTTTATTTAAATAGTTTATTTCAATTTATCAGGCATGTAGAGATTTTATATTTAACTTTTATTTTATTATTCTTATGTCTTCATTTCAGATTATAATTTCATTCCTTAAGTTAACTCTCTTTAGAAACAGTTCCATAATTGTTCCTTTTAAATATCCAATTTAGACCATTTTAGTTTTAATCCTAATTTTTCATTTTAAATCCTCAAAGGATGATCAGCTTGTCTTGCAAGAATATGTTAACCGTGTCATTAAATAAAAATGATTCATCCAAATTACTCAAAATTCCACACTCCAAATTTCAACCCTTTTAATATTTGATTCAGTTTTTTCTTTTTTTAAATATTTATTTATCTTATTTAATAATGAATTATCCTTTTTATTTCTATCAATATATTTTCAATTTACTGGGGAGAAGCTTGATACAACTATATTCTGTAAACATTTATTTTTAGACCTTCCTGGATGCCTTATTTAAACCACTTATTTTGAATCATATGAAGTGATATGTAATCATGTCACAATCCCTTTCCCTCTTTTTAGGAAACACTGTTTTGTATAAACTATTTGATTCCAATCATGCATGTTAATTATTTCTTATTCCCTCTTTATTCTATAACAGAACAAATGTTCTGTCATAGAATACCATAAAAATGCCATATAAATTAAATAGAGAAATCAGTCCCTGCTAACCCATGTCCCATGTTCCAGGTGGATGCAAATGTAATATGGTGTCCCAGATTCCGTTACAATCTGCACACTGCCATCAACAAATTCATATTTGAGTCAAAATTTAGAAAGTAAGAAGGAACGTGGTGCTTGTAGCTCATTGTGTACTCAGTCCACCTCAGTATGTTTAAATGCAAATGTCAAATGCAGTCGAACTCCCGATTTCACTAAAATACTGCAACTGAGGAATAACCAAATGACATTTAAATCATATACCGCCGTAGGTAAAACGCAGCACCAATGTAAGTCAGTTATGGCTAAAAATAGGAAATCTGAATTATTCCCCTGCACCACGCTCGTCAGTCTGAAATTAAAAAAATAAGTTGAGACAAACGAAGTGAATCACTGAGGCAAAAAATGCTTGTTCAAAAATTGCAGAGAGTCACAAACACCAGTCTTGCAATCATAAATCTTTTGAGACATCCTGTTTGTTGTCACACCCCTACCATAGCCAAAAGGTCAGAATGTCAAGCGAGAGGAATGTGAGGCAATAAACCCAGTAAACATAGTATGCCCTGTGGCAAAGTAAGTCAGCTAAAATAAAAAATAAAAAATAAAAACTAAAAATAAACATCGCACTTAATACAAGATAAATTTGGAAAAATAATGAAATTTCACCAACTCAAACCGACAACTGGCAGTGGTTTGCATCTCAGAGGCCAAAACACGCTGAAGGAGGAGTCAGAGGACTAAAGTCACATGCGACAGGTGGAGAATCCAGTATCACCCAGCAACCAGACAAACAGGACATCCACCGAGCTATAGCGTGAACTGTGCAGAGTCCATGTGACTCAGAAACGGTACAGGGTATGCATGTCCCGTCTTTGAACTGAGGTAAGCTGTGAATGACAGCAGTGGTCCCGAGGGAAGAGACACAGCAAAAGTCACAGAACCACGGAGGATCCCCTCTCCTCCTTATCCATTCCCAGCAGAATGTCTTTTGATCCATGAAGTGTGACCTCCTGCCAGCACGCTTGAGATAACAGTCAGAGTGTAATCCATCTCTGGGTCCTGTCGTGACCCAAATAACAGGAAATAGCAGTAAACTCCACCGACCTCAGTCTTTGAAGATGTCGTCACTTCCACTGAACAGTCCATTTCAGAGGCACAGTTTGTAATCACAGCGGAGCGGAGAGCCGAGACATCGGCTTAAAGCAACAGCCGACACCTGAAGCCAGATGCCAAGCGACACCATCATCTCACACCTCCAAGCATGGTTCCAGCCTCAGAAACCTACCCCCACAGCACTTCAACCTCCAAGAGCAGAACTGCCAGTGTAAAACAAACCAAGTTAACAAAAATAAAACAAAAGGCTATACCAACGTTCCTTACTGCAAAATGTCAAATTAATGTCAGAGCCATCTGACATTCCTCTGGCTTCACACCCCACCTTCTGTAAAGAAAAGAGAAAAAAAAATAGAATTAAAACAAGATATTTCACAACCAAATGTGATAGAAGTGATATAATAAGCTCACTTACTGTTTTTTCTTTGTTTTGATCTATGCAAAATAGCACCTCGAAAGCATTCACTTCGCCTGTGCCAAAAAATCAGCAGTGACATAGAAATCTGCTATATTCCAAATGTGTGTAAACATGACAGATGCTTAACTGTCATCCGGCTTCATTACCTCAATTTGTAGTCCACTTATAAGCAGACATCATATGTTAGTGAATCATAAAGGCAAGATAAAATCTCCTTACATAATTAAATCCATAAGTCACTATTTTGAATGAAGGTCAAAATTTTGATTAAGAGATTCACAAGCAACTGCCCCCAAATCTCACCAATTTAAGTAAGGCCTATTTTAGCCTACTCCCCCATCTATTTAATAAAAACATAAATTCATTAAAAAACAATCATAGGTGGAAAACCAAAAATAGAAGAATCGTGCTCCTCTCAACATGTCCAAATCAGTAACCCATGTGTCACACAGACCAACCATTAAAACAATTAAGTTAGTATGTTAGTCAGTAGGTAGTACATCATAAATAAAACAAACAGAATGCAGGTAGAGCCCAATGTACACCCATAGTGTACACCACATTCCCATATGTGCAAGAAAGAGTTTCGTTTCACATACAGATAAAACCTGTTCCAAACATATTTCCACACAAAACGCATCGTCGTGGGCGTAGAATCACCTAAGAGAAAAATATGAATTAGTCCACACGTCCCGAGTTATCTATATGAAAAGTAGGAAAGAAAAACGATTAAAGCAGTAAATGATTAGAACCTGTTGGAATTAAAATACCTTATGACAGGAACAACGATTTCCAGAATTATTATGTCAATTTCATATATCATGCAGGTGTGTATCGCAAAAAACCTTATATTCAATATTGTCTGTGTGTCTAACCAAAATCCTAATTAAATGACCAAATTAAAAACTGAAGTCTCCAAAGGGGTGCCGGCTGTAATGTCATTTTAACATCCTCCCAGACCCACTGCACATTCGTGTCACACACTGTTTCATTCCACCATTTCATATAAGATCGTCTGCAGACAGACTTAGTACATTATCACTGTGTAGCACTCCAATGTGCTGTGTCTCTGGCGTCTGGGGCAGAACTGCGTGCACAGACAGTTCAGCCACAGAAACAGTAAGACAAAAATGCAAATCGCAATGAAATAGAGTCAATCAGCCAATTATCCTCAGTATATAGCAGGAGCCTAATTCCTACCATACCTAAGCCCATGGGACACGCAACCATCTAAATGGTTCGAAACAACAAAAATATAAAAATAAAAATCAACTGAACAAAAATCCATATACCCGGAGACTGGCCGCTCAGATCGTCACAGCATAAACTACACATTCACTGAACTTCAGAATAAAAATGCGCGGCCATAATCCATGCATACAGTGAAAGTGCGCGTACACATTTATAGCGTCGCAGTCCTGCATTTTCCAACAGAAGCTGCGAATCGTCTGCCGGCACTCCAACGGCTCCCCCACACACACACACAGCTTGATACACACGCACTGACACACACACAGCTACACACGGACACACAACAAGACACAGAACGGCCGATAAGACGCACAAAGACACAAATAAAATACAGTGTAACAAAAATCACACACTCACACAGAGAAAACTACACGCTAAGTCAGATAACAAAGAGGACAAACAGATAGAGAAAAATAGGAGCCGGCTTAGTATACAATGCGAACAAAACTCCCGCAAACTTAATTATCACTTCTTTCATTCACTTTCATTCACTATCATAGTTTGCTATGAGCTAGGTCAGGCTCAATTTACAAAACGCCTTTCTACCACCAATTCCAACTGCACTTTGTGTGATTGAATTGGGAGGGCGGCGTTACCTCAGCGTCTTCAAGCTGGAATTACCCCTTAGAATTAAAATTTCGCCGCAACGGATCCCAGACTCGTCCGAGCGCAGTTCCCAGAACTGAACCAATCGACCTGAAATGGTAAGTCCTTTTTTGGACTAGCAAGGTCCTCAGCCGATTCAGACTGATCATTAACACACCAACTATGCCAAATTATTGTTTTTTGGAGACGGTTAAATTCCAAGGTCACAACTACCTAGCTTCAAAAGCAGAGTGTGCAGCTCTGCTGAGCGTGCCAAAGCTCCCCGTTTGCTCCGTGTGTTTCAACAATTAACCATTAAATCAAATATGCTCAATTTCGGTTGAAGATTTCATACGCATTGTAGACAGAAAATAATTCCGAACACCTGGAACGCCACTCACAAGATGGCGCACACAAGATGGCGCTTACTACAAACCGAAAGCAAAAAATGAATAAACTCACCGTTCGCAGTTAAACACCGCAACGAATCCTCAGCGTCCCCACAGAGGGTTCCAGACCGCGGAACCGGACGAGCCTCCAATTTGTCGATGATCATAAGGGAATTCTTATTGTAAAACTTTTAAAACTATGCAATTTCGATTCTTCCTTTGTTCTTGGGTCCCGGTTTCTTGTCCGCGGTCTGATAACTCTCGCGAGACACAGAAGAGACGTAAGCAACGTGTTGGCGTCACAGAAGTTCAGAATTTAATCCAATCAGAAGAAAGTATCACACAAGACAGAAAAATTACAGGAAACACAGTCACCCATTAGTCACTTGATATAATAAAAACAGATAGAGGAAAAGACGAAGACGTCGAAGACGTCCTCGGAGAAACAGTCAGCCCATGGTGCTAAGAATTGACTATTTTTCTGCCTTATTTTCCCTGCGCAAGAGGTTTTGTGCTAGTAGGTGTGTTCTATTCAAATAGGGGGCAACACCTCTCGACCAATTAGAAGCCGCCTCCGAGCACCCCTGAAAACGGCACTTCCCTACAATCTGGCGAAACATCAAAGAGACTTTTACCTCCTTGATGTTATTTGAAGTTAACCAGAACTCTAAAAATCCTGCTGACTTTTACAACTTACAAATGCCTCAGGAGACTTAGCTGTATTGTTTTAGACCAAATTGTCTTAAGGTGAACTGCAGGTCAATAGTTTACCCCACCAGATGTCCACCGGAGATTCCTCCCCTCCTGAGACCAAACGTGGGCCTGTTTTGAAATGATCCCCACACAGATAAGACTGCTTGTCTCCTGTGGTTTTACGACCCCAGTGACTTCAAGTAAACGATAGAGCTAACTCAAACACTAAAAATGGTTATATTTCCTCAACAGTAGGATACCTCACTGAACTCCTGAATGACCCTTAGAGGAAGTAGGTACAGCAGGAAAAGAACAGGTCCCAAAACCGATTTCTGCGGCACACCCCACAAAAGCTCTGCAGAATCAGACACTGCATTCCCCACTGACACACTAAAAGTTCTGCCAACCAGGTAGGAGACGAACCATTCCAAAACACTACCCGACATTCCAACCAAATGTTGGAGCCTGTTTATCAGGATGCCATGGTCCACTGTGTCAAATGCCGATGACAGATCCAATAAAACTAGCACAGAACATTTACCGGTGTCAACTGCTACCATAATATCACTAAACACGTTCAACAGGGCTGTTTCAGTGGAATGAAACTCACGATACCCTGACTGAAAAGTGTCATAAATGTCATTTACCTGCAAAAATGATCTAAGTTGGATGCAAACCACCTTTTCCAGGACTTTAGCTAAGAAAGGGGTTTTTGATATTGGCTGGAAGTTCTTGAGTTCAAGAGAGTCCAAGCCCGCTTTCTTTAACTTTGGCTCCACAATGGCATGTTTGAAAAGACAAGGAAACACACCACTAAGCAAAGACATGTTACACATTTTTGTAATATAGGGCCCAATAAAATCAAAAACCCTCATAAACAGTTTAAAAGGTAGGACATCTAAAGTACCGGAGGATGGTTTCATGTCCTTAACGATGGTGAAGATGTCTTCCACAGTAACAGACTGAAATGAGGCCCAGTTCTGAGTGGGAGGGTCGAAATGCTGGGAACCATAAGAAGGTGGCAAACTGTCCTTTATTACCTTAACCTTATCAATGAAGTAACCAAGGAACTCCCCACAACTAATTGCAGAATTATGTGGATTTCCAGCGATAGGTGACACGAGGGAGCTGATAGTGTCAAAGAATACTCTAGGGTTCCCTTTATTTAGGTAACATTAGAGGAGCCACTCTGATTACTGTACCTTCTCCAAATTGAAAGCAACCTCTCCCTTCATGCTGTTAACTTTCCCGTAGGCTACATTGGCTGTGAGCATTCGAAGAAATCAGATCTCCTCCCAAAAAGCCTGAATGTGACAGACAGGTTTTAGCTGAAGAATACGTCTTGAGATCTTTGACACGGAGGAATGTATGACGTTATCTGTGATCTTTAAAAGTAAGTCACAAGGCATCCTTTAAAAAAAATAAAAATATGTCGACAGAATTAATGTCACACTAGGAAGAAAAAACATTGGAAAGTAAAATGTGTTTTATGTACATCAATAATTAAGATGGCATTGTTAAATACTCTGATATTCCTCATTCTGTTATTTGCCATAAGCATTTGATCATCTGCCTTAATGCATGAAGTGAAGTTACGTCCTATTCTTAATCCAGATGCTTTAATGTGATGTAGTCCTCCTTTTTATGTATAAGACCTACAATAATTCTCGGAAGTCTTTTTGATATTTCCTTTAACGGTGTTATAAGAAGTTTTGGTTGTTTTTTTTCAGAAGCCTCTTGTGAGGTCAGACAGTTTCCACTGTATTTCATCCAAAAAGTGTTTTATCACCTTGAAGTCAAGCCTCTGTGTAAATCAGTGCAGGTTCATCTACACCAATAAAACTCATCCATATCTTTGTGAACCTTATTTTTTCCACTTATGTTTTACACCACTGCATCCATGCTTAGTGTCACACTTGGCAATGTGGGGCATGGATGCAGCTGTTTGGCCATAAAAATCTGTTCTATTAAGCTCTCCACAGACTGTGTTGTGTTGTTGGCTCTACAGAAATTTCAACATTTGCCTCACCATCCACTGAACTCCCTCTGTGATTTTATACGACCTATTGATTTCTGGTGAGTTCCTGTCAAGCCCAATCGCTTCCAGTTTGGTTTATTATTGCTAATGGTTATCCAAGGGTGTGTTATGATTGAACTTATTGAGCAGGTGACATTCTAATCACTGACTTCCTGAGTGTAACCCAATAATTTATAAATATTTTAAAAGCAGTCAGCAAGTCTGCAGACTGCTTTATTTATTTGGCTATGAAAGTAATTAGAAGAACTTAATTCAATTAGTAGGATGGATGAACAAATACATTTGCCGATTTAGTTTACCTTAGACCAGGTAAACTAGACCAGTGGTTCCCAAACCTTTTCTCCTGCGCCCCCCCAATGGCTTCCAAACATTTTCTAGCCCCCCGCCCCCCCTTATGGATTACAAATGGCTGTCTTGTTGAACGACGAAGGGGTGAGAGAGGATTCTTAGGGGGGAAATCGACTTTTTTGGGAGCAAAATAAATGTACCAGTGACGTGTGGTGAGGTTCAATGCTGGTGAGGCACTGACTTACGATTATAGACATAAGTACGTCCATATGTTATTGGACGCATAGGCGTAGGAAACGGGGGGGACGGGGGGGGACATGTCCCCCCCAATATTGGAGAGAGTCACATTCGTCCCCCCCCAATTTTCCGCAGTTGCGAAAAATTTTAAAATCTTCCACTCGCGTGCTTTTATTTTGAAGGCGCACCACAGCGCATTCAGCAGAGCACTTCCTGCCCCCAACCAAGTGAAGGCAGCAGCAGATGGAGTCAGAGAAACTCCGGTTGAATGAGGTAAACCATCAGTCAGGAATGTTGCCATGAATATCGCTCTTTTATAACATCTTGTCAGTTTACTTTCATAATAGAACTAAATCTTTTTGGTTAAGTCGTTTTAATTCTGGGTTAATCACATGTCCAAAATTTTACTGCTAACATTGTTTAAAAGTTAGCTAGTCTAGTTACAATGATTTAGAATGAGACTGAAACGGCAGCAAAATTAGCCTTTTTATTATTTAAAGTGAGCAACACCTGATCACACTGACCATTTAACATGTATTTATATTTATTATATTATATTAAAAAAGATATTTAGGAGAACAGCAGTGCTAGAATGATGTTGAAGAAAGGTGAAGAAGCTCTGGCGAGGTATTTAGTTTATTGAAATATGTATTAAATGTTTTTAATTTTTAAATAACTATTTTATTATAAGAGGAGCAAGTCAGGGAAGGCATAGGAGAGCCAGGTGGAGTTTCAGAGTGTGAAAATATAAAAATTATATTAATTAATTATATAAATTATATTAAAAATTGTATTAATTACAGGAGGCAATAAGAAAAGTGCTTGAGAGGTTTAGAAATAAATTAGTGACAATTTTTGCTACACAGTAAATAGAGTTGAGATGTATAATAATGTATACATTTGAAAATTAAGTTGTTTAAATTCTCATTCTGTATGATAAAAACATATATTTTATATTCACGTCCTGACACTGTACATTATTGTAGTGTCTGTTGTAAATCCATGACTCCCTTCAGGAACATCAGGCTGTAGAGTCAGAAGGAGGCAGAGACAGAAACACATAACTCTAGATATTTCAGTTAAATGTTTGTGACTAAAAATTACGGGGAAAAAAAGATTTAGGCTTTTTGCCTCAGTGTTTTTCATGGCTTTTCTTTGGTAAGTTACTGAATGCAGAGCTGGAAAGTGAGACTGAGTTAACAGTGAGGGGCTAAGGTGTCTGTTAGATGTGAAAAGTATCATTTATATTTGTTTTGTAGATCATATTGTTTTAGAGAGTTGTTCAAGAAGAACAAAACTTGGATTTTAGATTGTATTTTTGTTGGTCAAACTGATATATTGAGTTTAAAACAGCTGAGTCTTATTAAATGAGCTGTTTCCTACTTTGGTTTTAGAAAGAGGTAGAACCAATTCAATTGCATGTCAATTTATATCAATGAATTTTGACCAATAATCAAATGTCTTTTGACCAATAAGATATATCACAATCTGGTAACCTGTCTGTGCTACCAGATTATTTAGCTTGCTAGTTGTGAGGCAAATGCTAAAGTGAGTGTTCATCCTGGAATTACGGTCATTATACTATGCATAATTTTAATCTGATTATTGGATTGTAAATAGTAACATGTAAGAATACTTGTTATTGACATAAGGGTCAGATTAGTACGGTGGCCGTGAGGTGCAAAGCAATTACAAATTACAAAATCACTACAACATTAACAAAAACACTACAACATTAACGAAAGCAATTACAAATTACAAAATCACTACAACATTAACGAAAACACTACAACATTAACGCAAAGCAATTACAAATTACAAAATCACTACAACATTAACAAAATCACTACAACATTAACAAAAACACTACAACATTAACGAAAGCAATTACAAATTACAAAATCACTAAAACATTAACGAAAACACTACATTAACGCAAAGCAATTAAAGATTACAAAATCACTACAACATTAACGAATCACTACAACATTAACGAAAACACTACAACATTAACGAAAACACGACATTTACAAAACGGAAAAGGTAGGTCCTAGTGGAGACCTAAGAAATCGCTGATTGGACTACAGCTCGGTTTACTTTTGAACCGGAAGTTATTCTGGCTTTACGTGTTTTTTTTAAAACATGAACATGCTTGGTGATCCACAGATAGACATAATATAAGGATAGACGCCTCATGCGCCGCTCTCGCCTATTGTCGCTGACGAGATTTAGGGCGGCCATCTTGGAGCGGTAGACCACTCCACTCAGCCTTATGTGTTTAGCAGGCAAAATGACATATCAGCGCATTTAATCGATCATAACACTCTTTTTTTGTTACTGGAAACTATATTCAGACATCTATCAAAGCTACATTTATAAATAATTGTATTTAAGTATGTTTTTAATACATAGTTCAGCATTTTTAAATATGATTAGTGGCTATAACAATAGAATAGGAATGGAATATTCTGATATCGATGTATGATGAGCATATTACAAGGCACACAGCCGTGAATAATTTATGGTGAATGGCTGTGTGTATAATTTATTATAATAATACATAGTTATACAACTATACAATCACAAATAATGATTAATACTGAATAATATATATTGGATGCATGTTTTTATATATATATATATATATATATATATATATATATAGCCTATATAAAAAAAATTCTTAGACTGTAAACAAAGATCAAGACAAATATTTCACTCCACAACTGTCAGTTAACATCTAATTTGTTTTATAGAATTACACTTAAATACAAATTAATTTGCACAAATTTCATTAAAAAATATGTATACATACATACATATAAACATGCATCCAATATATATTATTCAGTATTAATCATTATTTATTTGTGCCATTATTAATCATTATTTATTTGTTTGTATAGTTACATAAATATGTATTATGTAGTGACCATTTGTCCAAAAAACTTAAATTCAAAAATCAAAAAACTCAAAACTCAAAGGTGATCAAAACAAAAGGTGAATCAAACTCAAATAGTCACCTGATGCACATGGATTCTTGTTTATGCAGCAAAAAGAAATCAAAAGTCAAAATATGGTTCTTTGGTTTTATTTGCAGATCAGGCAAAAGGTTACAGGCTTCTGTTCCCACTGCTGTACCTGTTCACTGACTGACAAAATGAAAACCGATGTGACTGATTAGCTGGTAAAAAACCTTGTGACCACCACGTGCATAATAAGCTACTTAAGACCCACCTACTTATACCGTGAAATACCCACATTCCAATCTGAAATTAATTAACTAATTAAGTGAATTACTAAACAAAAAACTTATTCTAAACAAAAATTAAAATAAAAATTCTAATGATAAGTCAACTAGAAAAACAAACAAATGCTAAGAATAAACTAAACAATTTAAATTCTAAGATTTAACAAAACAATGGGAAAAATAGCTCCTACGGGTATATATATGTCTATCTTTGTTGTGAAATGTTGTTTGTGGAGCCTCACATCAACAATCCATCGATCTGAACAACAATATCCCTGTTTTGATTGGCAAAGTAGGAGGGACTATCGCTCTAAGATGGCCGCCGTATTTCCTGCGCCGGAGCAGCCAATGCGGGGTCTGCTCTTATATTATGTCTATGCTCACTCAAACTGAGCGTGCCAGAATAACTTCCGGTTCAAAAGTAAACCGAGCTGTAGTCCAATCAGCGATTTCTTAGGTCCCCACTGGGACCTACCTTTTCCGTTTTGTAAATGTCGTTGTGTTTTCGTTAATGTTGTAGTGATTCGTTAATGTTGTAGTGTTTTCGTTAATGTTGTAGTGATTTTGTAATGTGTTTTCGTTAATGTTGTAGTGATTTGTTAATGTTGTAGTGTTTTCGTTAATGTTGTAGTGATTTTGTAATTTGTAATTGCTTTGCACCTCACGGCCACCGTAGATTAGAGTAACACGTTACTGATGTGTTGATGGCATAATTGTTTGACATTTCTGCTCAAGCTATTTACTGATCTGTCAGGTTTCCGATATGCGTCCCCCCCAATGACAGACTTATTCCTACGCCCTTGATTGGACGTACGGAAATTTCGCGCAGCCATACAACGCTGGGGGGCAAAAAAAAATGTACATAGCCGCGTTAACTCAGTGAAACCTAGAAATGTAGGTATTAATTTCGTGATATGATCCACAGCAAAGGGAGCGAGAAAGCACTTTCTCGCTTTGCATCCGCCAAACTACAAGCAGACTCGTTGCCATAGCAACTGACAAAAAATGCCACTTAATGTTTGATTTAACACAAAAAAAAAACTAGATTAGCGGCCACTTCTACTTTACTGAATTACTTAGACATACAAACAGTAGCCTACAAAACGCACATTTCATTAAAAAACTAAACAAAAACATCTTATTGCTGTCTTACCTTTAGTTATCCTTTACTTAACCGTTACAATGAACCGCTAGCTCACTGTGTCTTACTCTGCAGTTGCGCAGTCACAATATCTGGGATCAAGAGCGCCCCCCAGCGGTGAGGAAAGAGAACTGCCTGCCTCACCTCGAGAATGTTCTCTGCCGTTTCTGATCGCTCCTCCGCGATACACACACAGTTGATGACAAAAAAAAAACTGTACATTACAGACATAAGCTAGATTATGGAAAATCGGTCCATATATTAAATGTTTTTTAGCCATTTTATTCCCGGCGTACAGACAGGAGGAACATGTGTAACCTGGTTGTAATTCTCTTTTGTTATAATTACACAAACTGTCTTTTTTTATTATTTGTCTTGTTCTTTATCTTACTGAAACACCTCTGTCATTATTTTAACCGTGTTACTTTAAGATCTGAAGCCCCTTCCTTTTATTTCTTCTTCTGTGGTATTGTCTTTGAATTGTTTGCGCCCCTTAGCCCCTACCCTTTTGTCATGTTATCCTGCGGGAGAGGTGAGCACTTTATTTTTCCATCTAAATACATTCAGTTTATTTATAGATTAAGCTAATTTTAGTTTTATACTTTTGTTTTGTGTAGGTCTTGGAGCGGGCAGCCTTTAACACGGTTGTTTTGTCTGTATTCTCGTCAGAAATTAACCGAGAATCATCTGTTCGAAAGATAAGCTGTGTCACGGTCCATTCACTCAATAACCAGCACAACGCAGAAAAGGATCCGGTTACACTTGGTGCCGTTTGACCTGCTGTAACGTCGAATCTCCACTGCTGAAGCTGCTGCTCGCTGCGCCTTTCCCGCCTTTGAGGTCTGGGCTCCGCCTTCAATGTACTTCGCGCGAATGCACTTTGACTGGCAGGCGTTGGTTTGCTGAATTCTGGTGTGGCCTATGTGGTTCTGGTGGCTTCTATCGGTGTGGTAATGAATGACAAGGAGCTGCTTAAGTTGGCATCAGCTGTTTCTTTAATTCTCCATCTGCATTTCACACAACGGGCATGGAGGTAAAGTCAGTCTCTGGCATAAAACAGGCTCCTCGTTGGTGATCCTCATGGCTCTGAGAATTACCCATAATAACCACAATAAAATCATTTCAAATTACAGTGATCGCATTTCAAATTACAGTGATCGCATAGTGGATTTTGTTTTACAGTAAAAGAACAACCAGTGAGTGTCTTTCAGAGAAAATAAAGTAACTAATAATAAAATAAAATGCTGATTTACTGGATGCCATTTTTATGTTTTAGTTTATATAACTTTGCATTTTAGAACAATGCAGAAACATAAACTAACCATATTGTTATATAAAACTTAATATAAAACTCAGTCTCATGTTAACCATCTGCTACAGGAGATTTGGTAAAACATACCTGCATTTCACAGAACGAGCATGGAGGTAAAGTCAGTGTCTGGCATAACACAGGATCCTGCAAGGAGGAGCCATAATGTTACTGCGTAGGAAATTCCCACTGCACTTTCCCACAAACTAAACTTTCTCAAACACGACAAAAACGACATATAGAACTAGCGTGACTCAAACCAAACATATTTCAACAATATGCAAAAACGAAAACCATAAACACACTTCACAAAATGCATAAATAATATTTCTTTATCACATGGCAGAGACACATTACCTCCTTGGTGATCCTCATGGCTCTGAGGATTACACATAATACCCCGCTCTTTCTAGGATGAATGCAATACAACTTTTTACCAGCAGCTGGTGCATTTTAGCAGGATTTAACCTGAACCATTTTTTATTTTTGTATATTCTTTTTATGGAGTTTTATCGGCTCTAGTGGCCTCCATTTGACAGTAGGCAGACAGGAATGCGGGCATCGAGATCGAGAGGGAAAACATGCGGTAAATGAGGCACGGTCGGGAGTCGAGCCGGTGACAGCCGCGGCGAGGACTCAGTCCTCAGTGCGTGGGTTGTGCTTATCCCCTGCGCCACCACGGCACACCCAATCTGAACCATGTTACATACACCCCTCTTAAATTCTGCTAAAATGGGGTTGCATCAAACAAGCACACACAGCACTAAAATAAAAGTGTGATAAAGAGAGCACATAGTCATCACATCAGTTCGAAACTTCCCTTAAGGCAGTTTGGCCGCAACAGTGCGGCTAATACGCTTACCAACACAGACCCAAAAGATGCCATTTACACCTTTTGATTATACAACCATTGCTAGACAAAGCAATCACCAAAAAAACAACTTTGAAATAACACAAATCTACTGTTGAGGAAAATCAAATTAACTATTAAAAAAACAACCAGGCTCGGGCTTTTCCTCCTGGTCCCAGGCTCTTTCTCGTATCCGAAGCCGGAGCCGCAGCCGTGTGGCACAAAACAGAGACGCACGCTACGTGTTGACGTCACAGGAGCTCAGAGTTTAATCCAATCAGTGGACAGTATAACACAAGACAGAAAATTTAAAGAAACACAGTCACACATTAGTCACCTGATAGAATAAGACAGATAGAGGAAAAACGAAGACGTCTTCGGAGAAATAGTCAGCCCAAAAGGAGCTAAAAATTGGCTATTTCTGGCTCATTTTCTTTGTGCAAGAGGTTTTATACTAGTAGGTGTGTTCTATTCAAATAAGGTGCAACACCTCTCGACCAACCAAAAGCTGTCTCTGACCCTTTTCAACTTCAGAAAATCCCTAGATTTCCTTCAGAGACAAAAACGTGGCTTCTCCTTTTGTTTTAAATAAGTTAGAAGCAGGATGTCTCCGATCCCCTGTTGGGTTATGGCCTTCTCAAATTACTGTGAAACAGCTGGAACTTCCACTGGTGATATCCTGACATAAAAAACCTAATTTGAAACCTTATATGACAATTCACTCTAGACCAAAAAGTAAAGGTCAATAAGCCAAAATAAGTTTCTAATTCCAAAACCATTATTAGACTATTTTCGATTAAATCAGGTTACCTTTTACAACTAGCATATTTTAAATATATTTTCTTAACACTACCCAGCAAACATGGTCTTTACAAAGGAAAACAGAGAGTCCACAGTCAACATTGAATCATCAACAACCTGTTCATTCATTTCACATATAAGTCTGGATGGAGGCTTAACAGGCCTATCCGACCTAGTACATAGCCGAGAAGGCTGAGTGCAAACAACATCAGTTACGGGCAAGTCCAGTTTTGTGTCAGTACTATGTTCAGCTGAAAGATCATGCTGAATGAGCTCAGAGTGGACAGCTGCAGTTGTAAGTTGAAAACTGGTTCAGGAGAGCTTGACAGTGCAACAGATTCAGGGAGATCAAGTTCAGGCAAAGCCTTGGTCACATCACTTGAGACAGGAAACACAATGTCTACTGAAGAACCACATACTGGAATGGAATTTACAACTTCATTCATACAACCATTTTCGTCCATCTGCAAAAGCCAGTTCACAGTTTTGGTTTCATTGTCCTGTACCTCATCAGGCACAACAGGATCAGTGAGTCCACGTCCTGCTGTGGAAGGGCAAGAGGAATTGTCCGCATAATCAGAAACAGCAGCAGCAGTGAGAAAGTTGACAGGGAGGAGAAGATTTCTGTGGATAACCTTTGTCCTTGATGTGACAGGGTCTTTGATGCAATACACATTTATATCAGGCTTCACAGACACCACTTCATATACTGTTGATTCCCATTTGTCTGCAATCTTCCTCTTCCCTCGCTCACCACGATTAGCAACCAAAACTCTGTGACCCACATTGAGAGGAGAACCTTTAGCTTTGCGGCTGTAGTAGATTGCTTGGTGGGCTTCTTCTGATGAACTGTTTTGTCGGGCAATGCGGGCAGCCACAGAGAGGTCATGTTTGAGGTGGGAGACAAACTCATGATGGTCTACAACTTGGCCATTTGACAGAGCATGCTGGAAAACCACATCAATGGGCAGGCGCGGGATCCTGCCGAACATAAGGAAAAAACAGTGCAAATCCAGTTGTTTCATGCTCAGTGCAATTGTA
Source organism: Poecilia picta (assembly GCA_033032245.1). Classification (NCBI taxonomy): domain Eukaryota; kingdom Metazoa; phylum Chordata; class Actinopteri; order Cyprinodontiformes; family Poeciliidae; genus Poecilia; species Poecilia picta. Next base: position 14,168,602 of record CM065364.1, on the reverse strand, counting down.
GCATAATGTTAGCACTTTGAGAATCTGAGGCCGTCTTGCCTTGAATTGGGGAGGAAGTGCACGTATTATGTTTCCTAAGGTTCTATTGTAACGTTCAACGATGCCATTCCCCATCGGGTGGTATGGTGTAGTGTGAGATTTTTGTATGCCAGTCATTTCCAGAAGTTCTTTAATGAGAATACTTTCGAAATTTGCTCCTTGATCTAAATGAATGCATTTAGGGAATCCATATATGCAAAAGAAGTCATCCCACAGACAACGAGCAACTTGTTTGGCTGACTGATTTTTGCATGGAAAAGCATGTGCCATCTTGGAAAAGTGGTATGTTACAACTAGGACATCCACACTTCAATTATCTGAGAGCTCAGCTGTCCAAAAGTCAACACAGACCAGTTCCATCGGCTCAGAGGTCTTAATACTTTCAAGGGGAGTTCTGTCATTAGGTTCTGGAGTTTTGCCAACCACACATCGAAAGCAACACTTCACATGGTTAATGATGTCAAGTTCCATCCCAATCCAAAAGAACCTCTGTCTGGCGAGAGATTGCGGGCCTGGCCCTGATGACCAGCTGAATCATGCACTCCTTGGAGGACTTTGGCTTTTAAAGAGTCAGGGACAATAAACTGTTGAGTTGTCATGTTCATTTGTTTGTCTTTCTTAACTCTGTAACTCAGGCCATCTTTAATGGTCAGCTTAGGCCAATGTCTCAGCAAGTTCAAAACACCAGGTAACTCACTTACTCGTTCACGTCTGGTGGGTCTCCTGTGACGCTGCATATAATAGAAAAGTCTGCCCAGCACACCATCCTGTCCTTGTAAATTAACAAGTTCACTCCTTGGCAGCAAGGCAGATTGATCATTGTCACTGAGTTGCAAGACAGCTGGACCAGTGGCTCTCATCTGACTAAAACCTCCAGACTCATGTGCCTCAAGAACAGCTGTCACATCTTGTGATGTTAATAAAGTCTGGGGAGTCGGTGAGGTCACCTCAGCATTGTCATCCGTGCACCCAATTACCAGCTGACAGTTTGTCATACAATGAAACGCATCTTGGACCGTTTTGTCCATCATACCGTTCACCTGGTTAAGTAGTGTGGTATATGGTTCAGTTACAATGTGATGGCTCATGCATGACTGAACAAATGGTTCTCTACTCAAGGCATCAGCGACAACATTTTTGTTACTAGGAACATAGTTCAGATCAAAACTATAGGCAGCGAGCCTGGAAACCCACCACTGTTCACACGCATCTAACCTTGGCTTGGTAAGTATGTATGTTAATGGGTTGTTGTCTTAATGGGTTGTTGTGAAATGACGCCCTTTTAGGCAGTGGCTAAACTTGTCGCAGATTGCCCATTTAAGAGCAAGAAATTCCAAGCGATGTGCTGGATAGTTTAGCTGAGAGCGTGAGAGAGTCCTACTGGCAAAAGCCACTGGTCTAGCCACCTTTCCATCAGGAGGAAGCTGTGACAAAACAGCTCCAATGCCATCAAAAGAGGCATCAACTGCAAGGATGAATGGACCATTAAAATCTGGATGAGCCAAGGTAACACTAATTATCAACTAATTTTTCAAAGTTATAAATGCTTCCTTGCACTCATCAGTCCAGTCAGATGGGGACAGTTTAACCTTACCCCTTTTGAATTTGGGTTTGTTGCCTCGTCCCTTTTTGTTTGTCACTCCAGGCTCAGCTACAAGGCAAAAGAGTGGTTTAGCTTTGACAGAGCACTTCCCAATAAAGTGATGGTAATAAAGGACCATCCCAAGAAAGGATCTAATTTTCCTAGCACATGGTGTTTCACCATCAGGCTCCATAAGATCAGTTTCCTGTACCTCACTGATAGCCTGAACTTTACTAGGATCAGTGCTTACACCATCCTCACTTATCACATGACCCAAAATTTTCCCTGACCTACGAAGGAAGTGACACTTTTTGGGAGATAGTTTTAAGTTATTTGCTGCCAGACAAGAAAAAAACATCTGGAGCCGATCAAGCACAACCTGTTCAGATGGGGCAAAGACCATCAGGTCATCCAAATAACATAGCAAGCTAGTGAAATTTTGGTCCCAAAAAAATAGACATCCACATGAAAGTCGCGGGACTGTTGGTCAAGCCTTGAGGCATCCTATTGTACTCATGCAGGCCAAAAGGAGAAGAAAAGGTAGTAAACCTTTTGTCATTCTTGTGTAGTCTCACATTATAGAACCCTGAAGTCAGGTCCATGGTGGAAAAGAATACATTCCCACCAAGTGCAGCGAGGGTATCTGTTTGATGAGGCAATGGATGTGCGTCTAACGGTTCGCGCATTCAACCATCTGAAATCATTGCAGATGCAGAGATCTCCATTCGGCTGAACAACCAGAACCAAACCAAACCAACTTTATTTATAAAGCACTTTAAAACAACCACAGCTGATACAAAGTGCTATACATTAAAATAAACAATAAAAACATACAATTTAAAACTAGATCCCGCTGGTGTTAAAAGCAACGTAAAATAGATGGGTTTTAAGATGAACTTTAAAAGTGGACAGTGAATGGGCCTCTCTGACTTGCAGAGGCAAGTTGTTCCATAACTTAGGGCCAATGACAGAGAAGCCCTGTCCCCTCTGAGCTTTCTTCTGAATCTCGGTACTTCCAGGAGCAGTTGATCTGCTGACCTGAGAGACCGATAAGGTATGTAGGGGTGAAGAAGCTCAGAGAGGTAAGCCAGGGCAAGATTATGCAGTGATTTAAAAACAAACATAAGAATTTTAAAATGAATCCTAAAATATACAGGCAGCCAGTGAAGTGAGGCCAGGACAGGGGTCACATGTTCCCTCTTTCACGTTCCTGTCAGAAGTTGTGCAGCAGCATTCTGTACTAGCTGCAGACATGAGAGCAGCGACTGACTGACTCCCAGATAAAGTGCATTACAGTAATCCAGTGTCCTCAGTGCCAGACATTTCATTGAACAGTAACAGATAACCACCATTAAAAAGAACAACGCATCAGCCAGTAAAAAAACAACTTATCTACAGGAAAAGGCTAATAAACAGACTGGTTTCTCATCCTGAATTTTTTTTTGTACGATTATGTACTGTTTTAAAATTAGTTTTCCCAAAACAATAAAAAAAGTTCACAAAATTAAAAATGTTGTTTTTCACTTGTTTCCCTTGCATAAAACAGAGTACACAAAACAGAGCCACATAAACTTGACTTTGTTGTCATCCATCCATCCATTTTCTTGACGCCCTTTGTCCCTTGGTGGGGTCGGGAGGGTTGCTGGTGCCGATCTCCAGCTAACGTTCTGGGCGAGAGGCGGGGTTCACTCTGGACAGGTCGCCAGTCTGTCGCAGGGCAACACAGAGACACACAGGACAAACAACCATGTACATACAAACAACAAATTCAACAGGGCTGTACAGGGCTGTTGAATGGGACGAGGACTTAAAATCACTGGTGGGGTGGCTATTTGGGTTCGTAAAGTTCTGGTAGATACCAAGCAGGTTTACCTATGTTGAGTGAATCCTTACTCGTCCAATGACCATACATACAGTTAAAGAAACTTAAATAACTCCAGACAACCAGCTAACTGAATAGTTTCTTTTAATAAGAACTTGGAAAAATAAAAGTTTTCCTGAGAAAAACCCGTCTTTTGAATTGTTGTTTCATTTAAACCAGAATTCAACTTTTGCCACTAACAGAACTCTAAACATATACCAAAATTTACAGTTTCAAACACAATATTACACATGGTCCCATACTCTCACTCACACACACACTGTCTGGTACCGGTTAAAGTTTTTGTTGCAGGCCTGAAGAATCTTGGTGCGATATCGCTACGAAAATCCTCTTCTCCCCTTTTAAACAATAAAAGGGACTCTGACCTGCTCGCTCAGCCGACGTCCTCTCCGTCCAGGTTGCTTTGCGAGTCCAATTTTGGTTAGAACTCCGCCACATGAGTTGAAGGACATGGCGACGCTAAAGCTAGCGTCGCCATGTTGACACGTTCCTCTAGCCACCTCGGATTAGCCACAGTTCTCCTCGGATCAGCCGCAGTTCTCCTCTTCAGTTCTTCACTCAACCACACTTCTGCAGGTTTCCCATACACCGTGTAAAGGTCTACTCGTGCAAAAAGTCCATAAAACAGTCCAGTTTTCGCTCAAACCTCAACCTCTGCTCGCAGTAGCAGCGGTCTCCATCAGCTTCCCTCTTGACGTCTTCTTCTTCTCCCCTCCTTTTTTTCTATCTTGAGTTCACTTGTCCCTCGTTAACCTAACTACTTCATAGATAGGCAATTCAATACAGTCGTTAATAAGTACACAAGTCATGTCCAGAAAAGCTTCGGCTTTCTGTTTTTCTCTTTTTTTTTCTCACACAACAGTAACTGCTCCGCGCATGTGTATAATCACTCAGATCAAAATTTTACAAAAACAATAATACAAGTTTCTTCACTTATATTTTCGATGTACATACAACCAACCTTGTAAATCAGTGATTCTTGAGAATAGGGACAAAACAGGTCCTATGGATAAAGCACAAAATTTGAATAAAATATACAAATAATATAATTTTTTCAAATATCTGACTAAACTAACCTGGGTCATGTGAGCACAACAATGTATATTTTTCAGGTATTTGCTGAATATTTTTTTATTTTAAACATTGTAGTCGGTGGATGATGCCTGTAAAAGCCTTTGTCCAGGAGCAGAACTCAGTACATTATAGTTTAAAACAATTAAAGAAATACTAAAATTATATATTATGACAATTAAGTATAAGTAGTCATATAAATAATTATAAAAGTATCAATAAATTGAATTAAAAATCATTTTTATATATTTTCCAACTCCATTGAAATTTGTCCTTAGTTTTTGTCAACACCGTCAGAAATGAAAAGAATGTAAAAAAAAAATCAGGCATTATTGGGGGCAGCAGAACTTCTGAGGACCCCATGACCTCTTCCTTTCTCTTCCTTTGCTAAGAGGTGTCGAAATCAGGAATATGAAGTAAACTGTAAAAAACTACAATTTGAGTTCTTTTCCTTCTTTCTCTGTCCCGGATCCTAGCTGCGGTCTGAGAACTCTCGCGAGAACACAAGGAGGCGTATGCAGCGTGTTGGCGTCACAGAAGTTCAGAATTTAATCCAATCAGAAACAAAAGAATAGCAGAACAGAAGAAAAACATGCAGAGTTACATTTAGTTACCTGAGATATGTAGAATACAAACATACACATACAAGACGTCTTGGAGAAATACAACCAGACCAACCAGCATTGAAAATCGGCTATATTTCTGCATTATTTTCGGTGTAAGCAGATTATATTCGCCGTGGGAGGTTCTTGCTTCAAGCAAGGCGTTCCTTGCTTCGACCAATGAGGAGCTGTCTCCTAGCCCCACTAAAAAACGGTACCTCCCCACAATTTGGTGAGACATCAAAGAGAATTTACTTCTTTGATGTTACTTTGAAGTTAACCAGAACTCTGAAGTCCCGCTGACTTTTACAACTTTGCAAATGTCTCAGGAGACTTAGCTGTATCCAAACAGATAAATAACAAACCGCATGTATTATTTTAGACCAAATTATCTACAGGTTGAACTGCCGGTCAACACTTCAAAGTCGACCATAAATTCAGGTTTTATTTCACCAATTTATGCAATCTCCTGACTCAGGCAGGGTCAGAAGATTTCCTATCACCTTCCTTAAGCACAAACATCCCAAGACTTCACAAGTCTCTGTGAAGTCCTGAGTTTTCTACCTTAAATCCTATATTTTTAATTTGCTGTTTGGTCTGTTATTCCTCCCAACATCTCTTTGATATTTTAAACTTATCTAAACTACAAAAATAATCAGATCCATAAACTATTTTCAATACAAAACAAAACATTTTCAATTTACTTTTATCATTGACTAATTTTAATTCTAAATAAGTAAAATATTCAATTAAAGCATGCAAAATTAAAGTATTCTTTATGATATCAGTCTGAAAGTTTAAAGCTCACAGTCTCAGAGTTCAGAAGTGCATAGGTCAACCGTTCGTTGTGCCAAATGTTGCCTAATGACCCTTATTTCCTGAGACAGGAATGTGTTCCTGGTTCTCACACAGATATGCTTTTAACCTCCTGTGGTTCTGTCCCCAAGCACTTCCAAATGCTGATTCCGTGAGCTTCCAACCCCCAGAGGCTGCATCTGAAGCTGGTGACTCAAAATTCCTAGTTCTAATTAAAAGATAAAACCAACTCAAACACAACAAAAATGGTTATATAAGTAAAAGATTCACTAAACTACAGCACTAAAAATGGTTATATGATTGAATTCAACAAAACACTAAACAATGATTATATTTCCTCAACAGTCCCCCTTTTGAGGTCTGACTTTAAGCAGACCTCACAAACAAATGGATTGTAGTTCGCACCAGAGGAATCCATAGTACTCAGAGCAAACCAACACATCATCACACCTGTTCACTAATCCTTACTCAGTCCCCCTTTTTACACAACACCTATCACCTCCAGTTCCTCCTCATCCTCAGCACCACGGAAGAGCATCTGATAAGGAGGCGGAGCAGGTGGACCACCGCTCCCCTTCTCAATGGAAACTGTAATAAGCCTAATTATGAGAGAGCGTATACAAGGAACACAACAGCAGCCACAGGTCACCACTATGGCCACAAAAGTAGCCAGAGAAACTATCAGTGACATCACAATCCCTTTCCATTTACCAAACATAGTGGAAAACCATCTGTCCAAACCACCATCAATTCCTGAATTTTCATGCATCGTTTTACTCAGAGTTTTCAAACCTTCCAATGCTCTTGTTACAGAACCATCTGGAGCTGTGTTATTTGGAATAAAAGTGCAGCAGCTGTCGCGGAAAAAAAAACAAACCCCCCCTTTTTCAGCCAAAAGCATGTCGAGAGCCATCCGATTCTGAATCGTCATCAAAGAGGTAGGGGCCAACTGATCTTTCAGACCCCCCACAGCATCCCTAGTAAGGTTGGTGAGACGCAAAAGATTGTAATGTACATAATTAATCCGGTCCACATTCTTATTTGGTGTGACAGGAAATAAGGCAGAAATCAGGGGTAAGTTTTCAAACCCCGCCGCAATTTGATCAGCCAATTTATATTGATCCGGGACCCCTCTTGGCACGCCAATAGCATCAATATAAGTAGGAGAATTAACAGTCAAATCAAATTCAACATCTACTCGTGACTGACGCACCTGTCGTTTACGTCTCCGGATCAAAGAATCCAACACCTGTGGGGGATCTACGGTGCCAAGCCTGTCTCCTATAACCGCAAGTGGAACTGCCAAGCGAGTCATCGCACACACACCAACAGCCTTTGGAGGAATCCGCACATACAATTTATCACCCCCACAATAATAATACAGTCCAGCTCTAGCCCAATGTCCGATTCTAGTTGCTGGCAAAGTAACATTACACCAATCAGTGGGAATCCGTCCCAACTGAAAACCAGGTGCAGAATGAGTAAAATCAAAACACACATAAACTCCTTCACCCTTCACCGGAAGAAAAGTTCCTGTCTGAGTGGAATTACTAACAGGTGGATATAATGCGGCAAGTGCAGTACAATTCACCGGATTAGCTTCACCTGTTATCCTCATCATGCAATCAAAACCCCAACTATCTCCTAAATGTAACGGTGCGGGTTCAGTATAAAGGTGGGGTCTAGCAGTGGCACATGCAATACAATTCCCAAGACTAGTTTCTTTCGCTGTTTGAACCATCCAATTTAGCCATAAGTTTTTATCCTTATAACCCGTTGCAGTTTGAATAATGTCCAATGGGGTGACTGCAGTGTAATCAATTTTAGCCGCATATTGATCAGGAACTGGACGTTCCATGTCCTCTGTTCTGTCAGGTCTGATCAGATTAATTTTAATCACACCCAGCGGATCTTTAGCATCAACAGAGGCACCCAAAGTTAAATAAACAGCTGAATCTGCTGGATATTTCCTAAAGAAAGCAGTTCGCATATTTGAGATGGTTAACACAAGAGGATTATAACCTGTCACTGGAGAACCTGGCAGTCTCCCTCGTCGTAAGGTGATCTTGTCATATTCTGCAACAGATTTGTAAAAATACGGTGGATTCCAAGATGAGCCCACCATTCTGAAGGCCGCACCCCAGTTTGGACACAATTGTCGAAACCCGTTCTCCTGAGTAATACAGTGCCGCTGGAAGGGCAAATCTGCACATAAATAAAGAGTCGTTCTCTGCCAATATTGAGGGCCCGTCCAGCAGCGGCGTGTTACTGCACACAAGTCAATTTGAAAATTAGTCAAAGTGCCCAGAGTATAATTCAACTCAATCCCACGATATTTAGTAAGGCACTTATCAACCGGAAAATTCAAAGAACGCTTCACACGAGTAGTCCCATTTTCACCAGACAATCCACGTCCGACTATCATGTGTCGGGAGTCAAGTGCCTGATCAAAAATGAATCCACTCGTGGACTTACCCAAAACCCACATTCCTGTCATAACCATGGCGAAAAACACACATATCATCAGCTTCCACCGCTGAGCCGTATGTCTCAATGGAAACTCCATACTCAGATCCTGTCAGAGTTAATCCTGTGATGTCCAGAAAGTCAATACCCAGCGAGCGTTCCACACTTCAAACAAAATATAAGAATAAAATGTAACATGCAAAGACACCTCATGATCTAGAATATAAAAACTTCTAAAAAACTCAAAACAATCCGACTTGTGATACAAAAATACCCAAAATATGCATGGAAAAGTAAAAGTATGATCTCAGACAATCACTAAAATGTTCTATAACCTGAAAAATCAACAGTTACTGCAGAATCACAATTTTTGTCACAAAAATCAACACCATATCAAAACAGCCAAAACGATACAGAAATTACAAAAGATTTTTTTTTTTTTTTTTTTTTGAAAATTCGTGTCTCTTCTTTGGTGATCCTCTTCTTAAACAAAAATATGAGTTTCACAAAAAATAGTTCGAATGGACGCGCAAAAACGAAGGTTCATAAAGAGTCCGCAAAATCAACGATATAAAAAAACGCAAACGTGGGGTCGATGTGTGATCCTCTTGAAGCTTGATCCGTCTTATACCCTGATCAGGTATTCAAAGCTCAGGTTTCACACCTGAGTATCCGTTGCTCACTGAGAATTGGATTATTATGCCAATTAAACAGTGAGTTTAAAGAGAAATTTCAATCTCCTCTTTTCTCAATATATTGAGACCGAAACAGGATTATTATGCCTGTTCGGGTCTCTGAAGACGTCAAAACTCAGGAAGCAGAAGTAGTCTCAGCAGGGATTCCCGCTATACTTCTTACTGGAACCGTTGAACCTCCTTGGTCTGGGGAACTGCGTGACGAAGCTCCTCCGTCTGAAGGCTGAAGCTGCAGGTCCTCCTGTACGTCTTGAAGAGCGCGCTGGGGCTCCTCAGCTTCTGCACACTGAGTCCAATGGAACCAGGTGTCTCCTTTTCCCTGCAGACGGACAGCGTGCGACGTCCTCTCGACGACTCGATATGGTCCAGTGAAACGGGGCTCCGACCACTTCCTTTTGATGATCTTTAGCCGCACCCAGTTGGTTCCTGGAACCGGTCCTGCGTCTGGACGTTCCTGTTTTGTCTGGTGTCTTGCAAATTCAGCTGCCAGAATCTGTAACTCATTAAAGAAATCTTTATGAGATAAATGTGCAAGTTCACCTTTCCATCCTGGAATCCAGGTCCCCGGTCCTGGAAACATCCGTCCTGTGTGTAGCTCATATGGAGAGAATCCTGTGGATTGGTTAATGGACATTCGGACAGACATCAAAGCAATAGGCAAACCATCTACCCAATTTAATTTGGTATGTGCACATATTTTAGCCAATTTTTGTTTAATTGTTTGATTTAATCTTTCAACCTTGCCTTGGGATGGGGGATGATATACTGTACCAAACGCATGTTTCAATCCTAGGATCTGCTCCACTGTCTGCAGGTCCTGGTTCCTGAAATGAGTGCCGTTGTCTGATCTTATCTTCTCTGGAAATCCGTGTGTTGGAATATAATGATTGATCAGACACTTTGACAGTTTTGCTGTCCTCCTTCTTAGCTGGCCACGCCTCTGGCCAACCTGAGTATGCGTCCACACACATCAATACATACCTGTATCCTCTAACAGGTGTAATCATATCTGTAAAATCCACAATTATTTCCTTACCTGGCTGTGTGGTCAGGGGGAAATATCCCCTTGGTAGTTTAATAGTGGGTTTTGCATTGTGTTGTCCACAAAGTTCACATGTTTTCACATGATTCTTTACCATGTCCCTCATAAATGGATGCCACCAGTGTTCCAAGTTTTTTAACATCTGTGCAATACCTACATGTCCAAGTCCGTGAGCTTCCTGAAGAACCTGAATTCTCATGTTAGGAGGAAGGATTACTTTACCGCTCGGTCCCCTCCAGAGTCCTTCATTGCACACGGCACCTCTCGATATCCAGACTGATCGTTCCTCCGGTGAGACTCCTTTCTGATGAAAGATCATTTTTTCCAAATGAGTTTGTTCCATTAACTCAGTTTCTGTACTTACCATCAGAAGAGACGGCAAATATCCAGCTGCTCCTTTGGCAGCCTCATCTGCAGCAGCATTTCCTGCTGCCACTCTGGTCTTGCTTTGATCATGTCCCCTGCATTTAATCACAGCAACAGATTTTGGCAGCAACAGTGCCTCCGCCAAGGTTTTCATCTCATTTTCATGTTTTATTGGCTTTTGTGCAGCAGTGAGAAATCCTGCTCTAAGCCACTGAGGAAGTTCTACATGCACAGCGCTAGCCACATAGGCTGAATCACTGTATATGTTAACCCTCAGTCCTTCAGCTAATTTAAGAGCTTCAATCATTCCCATCAGCTCTGCTCTCTGTGCCGATTGGGCACCCTTTAACCTTTCTGCTTTCAATACCTGAAACTCACTTCCCAAATCTTCCACAATGGGATATGCTGCTCTTAGCCCATCCGTATCATGTTTAAAACAACAACCATCTGTGTACAGATTTCTCACATCATCACCTCCTAAAGGGGATGCTTGTAGATCCGGTCTGATTTTTTCTGCCTTTTGTACCAACTCCTCACAATTATGTGGCTGTCCTGTTTGCATCCTATCAGCCATATTTACCCCGTCATGTACAAAAGTTACATTAGGTGATTCCAAGATTTTGCTCAGTTTTTGTTGTCTCAGTGTTGTCAATGTAAAGTGTTGAGAGTTCACATATGCCACTACACTATGTGATGTCATAACCTGTAGAGGGTGTCCCATCACAATGTGCGCTGTCTTTTGAATCATTTTTCCAACCCCTGCTGCATGTCTAGTGCATGCAGGGTGTCTTTTTTCCATGGGGTCCAGCATTGCGCTGACGTATTGAAGAATCTTCCTTTCCCCCTCTTTTTTCTGATACAGAACGGCATTAACAGTCAGTTCTGTAACAGAAACATCCAAATAAAACGGCGAAGCATAATCTGGGATGGCCAACTGCACGGCAGCAGCTAATTTTTGTTTAAGACAAATAAAAGCATCCTCAGCTGCCGTAGTCCAATTCAGAGCATGAGTGAGATTACGAATGCCATGTTCCCTGACCAATGCCCGTAAGGGGTCCGTCAGTCCAGTATAGTCAGAAACATAATTCCTACTATAACCAGTCAATCCGAGAAATGACAACATCACCTTCACAGTACGTGGTTTGGGGTGACTTAAGATCGCAGATTTGTGACTGGGAGACATCTGAGTCCCCGTCCCAGTCACAATTCTCCCCAAAAAAGAAACTTGTTTCCTAGCAACTTGTAGTTTAGATTTACTTACTTTGAAACCCCTCTCTGCCAGGTGCAACAACACGCGTCGTGTGGCTTCAATACAAGACTCCAACGTTTGTGCTGCTAGCATAAGGTCATCCACGTACTGAATCAAAGTGACACCGTCAGGGAGCTGACAATCTGCTAGTTGTTGTTTCAAAACTTGGTTGAAGATTCCCGGAGAGAGGGCAGAACCCTGAGGGAGACGAGTGTATCTCAGCTGCTGACCCCTGTAGGTGAAAGAGAATATGTCCCTGCAGTTCTCATCTAAAGGGAGACAAAAGAAAGCGTTAGCCAAGTCCACACAAGAGAACCAGGTCTGGGATGGATCAAGGTTCGTCAAAGCCACATGAGGATTTGGAACTGGCACTGTAGGGGTCAACAAAACAGAATTAATTGCCCTCAGATCATGTGCCATTCGATATTTACCCGTCCCTTTCTTTTCAATAGGTAAAATAGGAGTATTCCAGCAGGAGGTGGAAGATTCTAACACCCCCGCCTCCAGAAGACCCCTGATCGTGTCTGCTATCCCCTCCTCCGCCGCCTGCTTATGTGGATATTGTGACCTCCATATAGGAGGACCCGGCTGCAGAGCAAACGTAACAGGCGTGATGTCAGCCAACCCCACATCAGTGGGCCCTGCAGCCCACAGAGACTCAGGCAGAGAAGTTAACATTTGAGCTGCAGTCGGATGATCAGTCAATTCCCTGCCATGATGTCTAGGAAGCTGAACATGTCCCATAACCACAGAATCCACAGCGGAACACCTAATTTTGTACGTGTTCGTCGAAGGAGAGAAAAGGAGATCAGGAGCAACAGTATTCTGCCAGTCAGCAACATTGAGGGAGCGTTTTACCACGCCTCCCAATTCCATAGCCTGATGGCCAGGGTGCAAAGCCAAAGAAATATGTGGTACAGCCTCATCCTGCATCTTATACCAAATCAACTGTTCCTGGGTCAGATTAACCGCCGCAGCCACACCCTCCGGTGCCACAAAGATGTCCTGTGTAAACACAGTCCAATCTTTACCCGCCAACTGCGCTTCAAACTGTTCCTGAAACCATTCAGTCTGGTGTTGATCATAAAACAGAGTGACGTGAGGCAAATCAGGAGGCGGTCCATAAGGAGCAAGTGCTTGGATCCAGGGCTTCCAAAGCAGAAAACAGGACAAAATCCCAGCATGTTCAGTCGTCTCTGGCTGCAATACACCCCAGTATATATCCGAGAGCTGCTCCTCAGCTTGTTGCAGCAAAAATTGTCCATGTGTATAGACAGGAGAGCAGGTATGAGACGATCCATCAGGAAAAGTGACCATCAGTCCATCTGGTCCACACAAAATGGTTGCCCCCAAAGCAATCAACAAGTCTCTCCCCAATAAATTCACAGGAGAGGAGGGGGAACACACAAAAGAATGTGTCACATTTTGTCTGCCCACGACTGTGTGCAGAGGTGTGGAAATAGGCAGAGTCTGTTTCACCCCAGAGAAACCAACCACTGAAATTGTCCGATCAGAAAGTTTTTGCGCAGGCATGACAACATTCATGGTGGAATATGTCGCTCCTGTGTCCACCAAAAATGGTAAAGAATGTCCATCAACTGTCACATCAATCAGGGGATCTGCCAACGCGCCCTGATGCAAATTCCTCTCCGGGGTGTGTCAGTACTGTCCAGACTGAGAGTACTGTCCAGGATGCCGTGGAAGCAGAGCAGCATTCGGAGGCTGCTGCGGCATCTGATCCGGCCCTGCACCAGCTTGTGCAGGAGGCTGTGTGTTGTGAGGGCACCGTCGAGCCCAGTGACCCTCCTCGCCACAATAAAAACACACGTCTCTGTTCATTGAGCCTCGTCCACCCCGTCCTCGCACACCTGCCCAAACAGGCGCCCTCCGACGCCCCCCACGCCACCTTGGAACACCAGACTGCCAACACGGATCTGTATATATGTACGAACCAGGTTGCGCCGCTGCAGCAGGAGCCCGACCCGGAACAGGAAATGATGCAGGAGGAGTCGCCAACATAGCCTTGGCTTCCTTACGTCCCTCTTTTAAGAGAGTCATCTTATGTTTGGCTTCCTCTAATTGGAGTTTCAGTAATTGTTTCTTATACTCTTCCTGTTCCTTCTGCTCGTCCTTCTCCTCGTCCTGTGATAATTGCAAAAAATGTATTAAATGCAACTCCCACTTTGCGTGGTCACAACTCCTCAACTCTGGATTTTTTCTCATCATATTAGCGACAGAGGGGGGAATACCATCCAAGACAGCCTGACGAAAATGTGTTCTCATTAATGTGGCAGAAGACGGATGTACCCCAGTTTGTCGTCTCCATATTTCTATTGCTTTATCTAAAAACACTTTAGGGTGTTCTTTTGGGTCATAAATAAATTTAGGAATGACTGAGAGAGATACAGGGGGAAACATGTCTCTTAAAACAGCACCCACAGCAGTCAGCACAGCCGAGAGTGCCGTGTGATCAGGCAGATTTGTAGTACCTGCAGAGATCTCAACTTCCCGACAATTTGTCACTGTTGTTGCACGACCCAATATGGCTCTAAAATCCCCCAAAGCTAATGTCAAGCCTCTCGTCAGGGAATCCAATTCATGCAGCCACAGAGTAGCTCCATCAACCAGAGAAGGTAACTTCTCCATAAGGATCTGTAAATCTCCAAAAGAAAATGGTTTATATTTATGTCCCTGTTCTGTTGCTAACAACGGCATAACCTGGGCAGAGGAGGCCTCAGACTGCAAAGATGCAGCATCTGAATGACTTGGTAATGTGGAAATACCAGTAGTCAAACTCTGTATATTACGCCGCAGCCTCTGCTCAGATTGTAAAAACGCCTTGTGCACAGAATCAAAATCAGCAAAAGTGGGGGAAGCCACACCCTGTGGTGTGGAAACATCTGGTGGAGAAGGACCAAGGACACTGTCCTGTATGTGTGTTAACAGAGTCCCATTATCATGTGACCGAGGAGTAGAAGTGTACCGCGCAGCGCCCCCCTCAGATGATGAAGAGGATTGCACCGAGTCTTCCTCTGACAAGGGAACTTCTTCCACAAGACGGCCCACTAATTTCATATCCAGATTTAGTTGTACCTCCCCTTTTTCCCCCTCCAAACAGGAAGCGTCGGAGGCGGGGACAACTGCAGCGCCACGAGTGTGTTGTGAAATTTGAGCCACAGCTGGAACAGGCGCCGAAGGAGGCAGAGAAAAACAAATATTCTCACGTTGAACACGATCCGCCATCGGAAGGCCATCAGAGACAGATCGAAAACTAATCAGAGACGCCGGGGATGTAGACATTGAAAGAGGCGCTCCTTTTACTGGCGGAGGAACCGAAACAATCGGAGGCGTATGAGCCTTAACAAGATCCCATTCCGCTGTTCCCACACGCACATCCAGTAATGGATACAGTCCCGTATAAAAAGGGTTATAATTGTTATAAGGAGGAGGAGGTAGTGGAGCTTCAGATTGACTCAGTACTTGCGGAGGTTTCTCAGAAAACGGCTCCGAGCTGTCCACTACCTGGGCTTCAGCTAAATCGGCGTCTTGCGTAACTGGCCGGGTCTTATAAAGATGATCTGTCCCCTGCCAAGTTACTAAAAGATTAGCCCAGAGACGCCTGTCCTGATTCAGTTGTTTCAATTGTTTACTGAAAGATGCCCTAGCGAACAAATTAGCCTTATCCCTTTCTTCCTGCACGGCATCTCTCTTCGCCACAGCTCGTTTCAAACAGGCATTTAAAATCAGACCCAAAGGCGCCTCGGACGTAATGACGTCACCCTGTTCACGGACCGCACTTTCCAACAAAGTTTTCAAGGCATCCTCCGAAAGATGAAGAGAATCCAACCCAAGCTGCTGATCATATATGTTAATCAAATCTGCAATCTGCTCTTTGAATGATTTCCACGGACCGACACCATATGAATAGGCCATTTTATCATCAGTCAGTGCAGAAGCCATGAATAACAACAAAGCCACAGTAGCAAACAAACAGCAGGGTCAAACGCAGCAGCTCAAGTATATCACCGCGCACACACTCACACACACTAATACACACAGACTCACAAACTCACGGACTCGGACGCACACACCATAACACAGAACAGGCACTTATGACGCACAAAGACACAAAATAAAAATGCCGTGAAACAAAAATCACACACTCACACAGAGAAAACTACACACCACGTCAGGCAACAAAGAGGACAAACAGACAGTACAGAACAATAGGAGCCGGCTTAGTATACAATGCGAACAAACTTCCGCAAACTTATTTATCTCTTCCAGTCTGCTACGAGCTAGGTCAAGCTCAATTGAGAAAGCGCATTTCAATCGACCAGAACACCTACTTTGGAAGGTAACTAGGAAGGTAGCGCCACCGTGAGTAACCCAGCCGAATTTGAATTTGTCCGCAACAGTCCCAGACTTGTTCGGACGCAGTCCCAGACTGCAGCCAATTGACCTAAAAATGGTAAGTCTCTATTTTGGACGAGCAAGTTCCTCAGCCGATTCAGACTGATTATTAACACACCAACTATGCCAAATTATTGTGTTTTGGACACGAGCAAAATCCAAGGTCACAAAATACCTAGCATAAAACAGAGTGTGCAGCTCTGCTGAGCGTGCCAACGCTCCTCGTTCACACCGTGTGTTTTTAACAATTAACCATTAAATCAAATATGCTCAATTTCGGTTGAAGATATATACGCATTGTATATAGAAAATAATTCCGAACATCTGCAACGCCACTCACAAGATGGCGCACACAAGATGGCGCTTACTACAAATCGAAAGCAAGAAATGAAGAAACTTACCAACTCACAGTAACAAACTGCAACGAATCCTCAGCGTCCCCACAGAGGGCTCCAGACCGCGGGACCGGACGAGCCTCCAATTTGTCGAAATCAGGAATATGAAGTAAACTGTAAAAAACTACAATTTGAGTTCTTTTCCTTCTTTCTCTGTCCCGGATCCTAGCTGTGGTCTGAGAACTCTCGCGAGAACACAAGGAGGCGTATGCAGCGTGTTGGCGTCACAGAAGTTCAGAATTTAATCCAATCAGAAACAAAAGAATAGCAGAACAGAAGAAAAACATGCAGAGTTACATTTAGTTACCTGAGATATGTAGAATACAAACATACACATACAAGACGTCTTGGAGAAATACAACCAGACCAACCAGCATTGAAAATCGGCTATATTTCTGCATTATTTTCGGTGTAAGCAGATTATATTCGCCGTGGGAGGTTCTTGCTTCAAGCAAGGCGTTCCTTGCTTCGACCAATGAGGAGCTGTCTCCTAGCCCCACTAAAAAACGGTACCTCCCCACAATTTGGTGAGACATCAAAGAGAATTTACTTCTTTGATGTTACTTTGAAGTTAACCAGAACTCTGAAGTCCCGCTGACTTTTACAACTTTGCAAATGTCTCAGGAGACTTAGCTGTATCCAAACAGATAAATAACAAACCGCATGTATTATTTTAGACCAAATTATCTACAGGTTGAACTGCCGGTCAACACTTCAAAGTCGACCATAAATTCAGGTTTTATTTCACCAATTTATGCAATCTCCTGACTCAGGCAGGGTCAGAAGATTTCCTATCACCTTCCTTAAGCACAAACATCCCAAGACTTCACAAGTCTCTGTGAAGTCCTGAGTTTTCTACCTTAAATCCTATATTTTTAATTTGCTGTTTGGTCTGTTATTCCTCCCAACATCTCTTTGATATTTTAAACTTATCTAAACTACAAAAATAATCAGATCCATAAACTATTTTCAATACAAAACAAAACATTTTCAATTTACTTTTATCATTGACTAATTTTAATTCTAAATAAGTAAAATATTCAATTAAAGCATGCAAAATTAAAGTATTCTTTATGATATCAGTCTGAAAGTTTAAAGCTCACAGTCTCAGAGTTCAGAAGTGCATAGGTCAACCGTTCGTTGTGCCAAATGTTGCCTAATGACCCTTATTTCCTGAGACAGGAATGTGTTCCTGGTTCTCACACAGATATGCTTTTAACCTCCTGTGGTTCTGTCCCCAAGCACTTCCCAAAATGCTGATTCCGTGAGCTTCCAACCCCCAGAGGCTGCATCTGAAGCTGGTGACTCAAAATTCCTAGTTCTAATTAAAAGATAAAACCAACTCAAACACTACAAAAATGGTTATATAAGTAAAAGATTCACTAAACTACAGCACTAAAAATGGTTATATGATTGAATTCAACAAAACACTAAACAATGATTATACTGTATTTCCTCAACAGAGGCTAGTTAGCTCTGGTTAGCTTAAGTTATTCTTTAGATTTTTCTTCTTTTTATTCCTAAGTTTTTTGTCACAACCATGATGTGTCAACACCGTAACTGACATTTTACGAAACTTTGATAAGATTTTGTGAAATAAAAGCTTAATTTTGGTAAAATGTAAAGATTTTATGGACCAGATGAGCTACAATATGGCCTCCTTCAGAATAACATCATATAAATTGAGGTAGTTTGGCTTTTTGTCACCTCCGTCAGATGTCAACTCCATCAGAGTTTTTGTGACTCTTTCAGTGAAATTGTTGTCAAATATCACTTAAATGTGGAGTTAATTCATTTTAATGTATTTTTACATAAATTGCATTACGTCACATGTACCAAGTTTTTCATTTTACTCACTAGTTTGTCACCTTCAGTTTTGTGTCAACTCCGTCATGCAGTGTCAACTCCGTCAGATGAATTTTTATGTTTTTTTGTTTTAAATAATAATTATTTTGTTTCTTGAGAAGTATTTGTCTGCAAAATGAGTAAAAATATCACTAATAGGGTCATTAAAAATTATTTTTGATGTATTTTTGTCAGATGGTGATGACAATGTTCCAGGTCAGGTCGATTAAAAATGTAATTTTTAAAAAAAATGTTGCAACTGGGAGCCTGTACCTGTCATCTTTACATTTCCAAAACATTATTTGACATATTTGTATACATAAATTTGAGAAATAACAAAAAAAAAAAATATGGGAAAATTAAAACCCATTTTGTCCCTATTTTCAAGAATCACTGAAATATTTTGTAAATATTTCCAAAATAAGAGCATGGTTTTTAACCAGGGGCTACATATATGTTACTGGACTGGACTTTATGTGATTTATCGTAAGTCACACATGCGCCATTTCTGTCCATTGAGTCATTAATATCGGTGGTCAGGAAAATACTACAATCACGCAAAGAATCAGAACAACGGACCGATGTTTAGCAGTTAATTCAACCATAGATGATGGTAATAAGGGCTTCAAATGCAACAGGTGAGGAAAACGTTTTAATTTAAAGAAAACATTGAACAAGTGAGCAGTGGGTCAGTTATACTAACTGTTGCTGGCCTGCATTGACTTTGATAACCTAACATGAGCTGCGCAGTTCGGTGTGTTTTGGTTCCATTGGCACTAAAACAGGTCAACCCGCCACCAAGTCATCAGTAGAGCAGCTGGTTAAATCAGCTAATCAACCGCCGCTGAGCTCAGGAGAAACTTATTAATAATCACAACATAGACATTAAGCCTGACAGCATCATGTAACAGACTGAATGTTCTGTTTTAGTGTTTTTGCTGCTTTTTTTGTGTGGAAAATGTTTGTTTTTTGGTGTTGATTCCCTGATCGGTAATTTCTGCTCTATCTGCTCGTTGAGCTGTTGTTTGTCGGTTGCCATGGCAACGGGTCCGCCTACAGCCGGACATAGATCTAGAAAAGGCGGAATAAAAGTGATTGGAGCTATTATTTCTTTATCCATTTGAATTTTGTTACTTCTTAAATTTCTATGTTTTGTATTATTTACAGAGTTTATTTGTAGGTTGATAATTTATTTATTTATTTTTTTCTTGTTTATTTTCTAAATTTAGACAGGAAGTAATGTGGGTCAGTCCACTTTCTATAAGTCCAGGGGCCTGAAGGACCAGCAGGCATTTGGGTTTGGGGCCGATGGTTTTTACCAGAGCAAGAGTGGTAGCATGAGAACAAATGAAAGTTTTTATCTCTGTAATTGTTCGGTGAAAGAGGAAAATAAATCACCAAGATCAATTAATAAGTTTGGACATTGAACCATGTTTTGCCCGTGTCTAGAAACGTGACCCCAGTACCTTAGTAGTGGCTTGGTGGAACTTTAATTGGATATTTGACTTGGCAAACAGACAGAAGTGGTTCAGTCTAGTTTGGTTCTTCACCTGTTTATCAGCTTTATTGTGTCTCACTGCAGCTGCTGCAATTCCTAAAAACAAGTGACAAAACTGAGCTAATCCTGTGTTCTCAAAACGTGGTGATATTTATAACGGTCGTCAATCTACAGCTCCTACAGCATATTTAAAATAAAACGATTGACCAATATAAGTAGATATTCGCCCTTTCTTGAATCTTGACAGAACTAACAGAAACTAAACTGTCTATAGATTTATATCATGGAGAATTTATCAAACATCAGTTTTCTAATCTTTATTTTAAGTCGTATTTAATAGATATATCTAATAATAAATGATGGAGCTACTAATATTTTTGTGACAGATTACTCCTTGTCCTGTATTGGGATAAAATGGTTTTCTGGACACAATGCATGTCAATTGATATATGTATCAGTAATGCATATCAATTAGCAGGAGTATGAAAGACGTGAAAATAATTAACTATACTACATTAAGAAATTGTATTTAAGCCTTGGTGCTACATGAAGCTGATTTTGAAACAAAGCAAGTTAAAAACAATATTTTGTATTGTTTTCATATATATACAGGGTTTCCCCCAGTGTATTATAAGCATGGCGGCCTGCCATGCTTTGCTAGCCCCACCGCCAGGCTTAGCATTGCGCCGTTTCAGCTGTTTGGGATTCCCCTAGGTAATTTCCCTCAGAAAGCAGGCGGAGAATCCGCGCTTTCTGATTGGCTGCCTGTCACATTCAGCGTTAAGCTCCCAGTTAGGGACAACCCCTGATTGAATCCCCCCCCCAACAGAATTGTAGGATGCTCTACGGATCGCGCGCAACCCCTTAGCAGGTTTTCTGGGGGAAACCCTGTATAAACCCTGTGTGTATATATATATATATATATATATATATATATATATATATATATATATATATATACACAGGGTTGCCACCTGCCACCCTCTTGCCACCCCATAAATATTTTTCTAGATCCGCCCCTGCCCGCGAGACAGAGACTTCTATAACATCCTGCCTGCTGATGGGGAGACAGCCATAGACAACTGGATTCGACTGAACAAGTCTATTGAAGCAGCTGATGAGTGTTTGCGTATGTAGTGGTATAGAAATACACATAATTCCACACAAATAGTTGTCGGGTGAGGTATATAAGGAGCTGCGGCGTTGTCGTCTTTGTTCTCCCAGTGTGTGGCTTGCGTCCGGTGGACTCTGGGAGCGGAAAGCAACAAATCGCTGGCTGGTGTGTGTTGCACTGATGTTCTGGTGGTAGGTGTTCTCTCTCCCTGCACTTTAGCTGATCTTGGTCAGAAAGTCTAAATTGAATTGTGATTATAGGTAAAGCGCTGCTGCGCTCCTTCTTCTTCCTTCTGCGAGTGTGTTTGTGCGTGTTTGGATTGGCAGGTAAGAAATTGATGCTCATCTAAGCTCCAGTTTGTTAGTTTTATTTAAAATGGTGACTAATTAATTTTTCCTAGGTCCCCCCCACAGTTGGACCATTGCTGCTCTGTCTGCGTTCGTTTCCCGGAATGCTGTTCTGCTCTGCTGTCTACGTTCATCTCCCGGATTTCTGAACAATTGTTTTAAAGTTGGACTGCGGTGGCGTTATCCGCCCTCATTGGAGCAAGGTTTGGGGTGTGGCATCGGCGCGCCCATTTCATTTCCCGCTGTGGCGTGGCAGGGCCACGCCTGGTCCCGACGTTTTAACTTGTATTGTCTGTTTTCTATTTCTTTACTTATTTTGTTTACAGCCCTTTTGTTTATTTAGTCGGGCTGATGTTATATTGGTTAACGGTTTATGTTTTTGTTTGCAGTTGCTGAGGTCCGGTGGCGGTGTCGGTGTGGTGACGGTGTCTTCCTCGTCTGCGTGCTGTGATTCTTGAGTTTGGGTTGTCTCACTGCGTCTGGTGTTAAAGGTTTTTTTTAGTTTTTCTGTGTTTGGCGGAAGTCATCTCCATAGCGCCCCCTCCGGCCGGTAACCTCAGCTGCTGTAGCTCTTCTATTTTCTTTGATTTTCTTTTGATTTCCTTTTAAAAATAACATTTTAAAAATAATTTAATAAATGGTTTTTTTTTTATCATTTTGAAACTGTCTCAGATGTTTTTAATCCATGCTTGACTAAACCTGTGTGCCTTAAACAAAAGGTAATATTCTGGCGTTGTTGAGCAATTTACTAAAAATAAACTTCCACAAAATCTGAGTTTCCATCTGGTGTCGCCACACATAGAAGAGGGAAGCAGGTGGAAGATCCAGGAGCTGAAGTTGTTACAATGTTCATCAACCACTGTCCTGATCCTGGTCTAGCTCTTTCCTTCCAGCTGAAACCTATTTAGGAGTGGACTACTGCTGAGGTCCAGCGCTGCCTTGCTAACCATGTTGCGAGTCTTAGGAGGCCAATGGTTACTACAAACAGGGCTGTTGGTTCATCTACAGGCCCTGTTCTCTCCTGTCTTCCTCAGCTTGGTGCTCAGTCACCCAGTGCTGCGTTGCCAGCCGATACGGCACCATTTGCTGTCCGTTTTCTCCAAGCTGTTTTAGCATGTGATCGTTCTTACCCTTGTATCAGCAGCCACAGCAGCATGTTGCTCCACAACCGACTCCCTTTCAGAATGCAGGTCCACCCACGCCAACCTTTTCCTCCAGTTCAGGAGTTGAACTACCTCATCAAATGACAGAGATGTTTGATAAAGTTCTGTCTCTGTGTGCAGCTTCTCTTGATACAAAACAACATGGTCAACATATGGGGAGTTACACACGTGGTTCGAAACGTCCTCAGCATGCTCCATGCAGGGTTTGTTGCTCAGAGGAGCATACAACACATTCACACTGCAGACTGTTCAGACTGCGTCTCAACTGCTTCGGCTCAGGACACATTAAAAGGGATTGTCCTGAGCCTCCTCATCACACACTGCAGCCGTCCTCCCACTACCCTTGTTTAAACTAGAGAGCCCGTGTGATGAAAGGGGCAGCATGGGCAGTGTGGATAATACCCTCAGTAATACACTAGATGCACACTCTATTTATACTGAGTGTTGTAACGCTTCACCTGAGAACAGTGAAGTGGTTTTCTTGGGGTCACAGAGAGTTCAG
Organism: Poecilia picta; assembly: GCA_033032245.1. Taxonomy (NCBI): domain Eukaryota; kingdom Metazoa; phylum Chordata; class Actinopteri; order Cyprinodontiformes; family Poeciliidae; genus Poecilia; species Poecilia picta. Next base: position 14,145,515 of record CM065364.1, on the reverse strand, counting down.
AGGGCTAGTGATTTGTTTTTTGCCTCAGTTTCAGTGAGTTACCGATCTACACTGAGGGTATGTTGGACTCTGGGAGTATGTCATGTACATTGAGCGTGGAGGCAGAGAGCAAACTAAGAGTCGCGGGTGTTGATTTGATCCCTCTTGCAGTCCCAGAGAATGTGGTGCTCGTCGGGTGTGGTGGCCTTTTCACGCAGCCTCGATGCATCTATGAGTTGAACATTGAGATCTATGGCTTCAAATTTACAGCACCGACATCTTTTATACCTGGCCAACATGATGAATTCATCATTGGTAGCAATGTGCTCCGGCCCCTTACTCAATAAATGAAAACTGATTCAAGGTACTGGGAACTCATTGCGTCGGACACTTCAAACCCAGAGTGTGAGGAGTTTTTGTAGCTGATGAGTTGTGTTTCTCGGTGGTCAAACTCTACTTTACCTGACAAGATTGGAATGGTCAGGCTCAGAAAGGGTGTCACCCTCCTTCACCGTCAGGAGTATGTGGTTTGGGGGAAGCTGCCGTCCACCTCACCACTGTCATTAGGGAGCACTGTGGTCGTCGAGCCATCATCTGCTCGTTCCACTCCAAAAAACATTTTGGTGGGTCGTGTAGTAACACCCATGTTCCTTCATAGGAACCTGCATCGTTAGGTTCCTATGAAGGTTCTCAAGCCAACAGACAAACCTCTGGTGCTGCGCCGCAATGCTAAAATTGCTGATGTCTTCCCATGTGTTGCTGTGGAGGACTTTGCGTTTAGTCAGGGGAGATCTGAAGTGTACTGCAACCATTCTGCTGTTTCAGCAAGCTCATCACATCACAGTGCTGATCCAGTGCAGATGCTGAGAGACTGTGGTCTTCATGACATTGACAGAGAGCTGTGAGGTGTCAGGTGAGTCTAAAAGAAGACTGGCTGAACTCGTGGTTTCTTACCAGGATGTGTTCTCCAGGGGGAAACTGGACTATGGTGAGGCTAGGGATTTTGTCCATCGCATTCACTTGACTAATGACCAGCCATTTCGCTTGCCTTATCGACGCATCCCACCAGCACATTATCAACAGTTGAGGGAGGTCTTGTCTGAGATGGAGATGAAGGGTATCATAAGGAAGTCTATTAGAGAATATGCCTCCCCGCTTGTTATGGTGTGGAAAAAGTCTGGGGACATGAGGATATGCACTGACTTCCGCTGGCTTAATGCTAAGATCGTTAAAGATGCTCATCCATTGCCTCATCAGTCTGACTGCCTCGCTGCTCTTGGTGGGAATGCTCTTTTCAGCACCATGGACTTGACCTCTGGTTTCTACAACATCCCTCTCCATGAGTCTGACAAACATTATACCACTTTTACCATGCCGCTTGGACTCTATGAGTACAATCGTCTCCCACAAGGGTTATGCAACAGCCCAGCTTCCTTCATGAGGATGATGCTCAACATTTTTGGTGACTTGAACTTCTCCAGCCTCCTCAGTTATCTAGACGACCTGTTGGTGTTTGCACCTTCTGAGGAAGAATCGTTAAAGAGGCTAGAGATTTTTTTCTGTCACCTGAGAGCTAACAACTTGAAGCTGGCCCAGAAAAAGTGTCACTTTCTCAGGAGGTTTGTGAGGTTCTTGGGCCATGTTGTGGAGGCTGGTGGTGTTTCTGTTGGTCAGAAGGTCAGGGTCATCTCTGGGTTTGACAAAAAGGACCTCATGAAGGAGGATGACTGCTCTCCGTGCCAGAAGAAGGTGAGGTCATTCCTGGGCATGGTGTTATTCTATCAGCACTTTATTCCAGCTTGTTCCCGCAGCACAAAGCCACTTTACGCCCTCACCGCAGGTCAGAAACGTAAAGTGAAGGGCAAAGGCCATGGGAAAGCTGGAACATTTCGTGTTCTAACTCCCCAGGACTGGACTCCAGCTTCTGAGAAAGCGTTTGGAGACCTTAAAGCTGCTCTCCTCAACTGTGTGGTGCTGGCACATCCTGATTTTGAGAGGCCATTTATTCTCTCAACTGATGCTTCATTGGATGGGCTCTGTGCTGTTTTATTGCATGTCCTGGCTGATGGAGAGATTGCTAGACCTGTTGCTTTTGCCAGCAAGTCTCTCAGCCGCAGTCAGTCCAACTATCCTGCCCACAGGCTCGAGTTCCTAGCCTTAAAGTGGGCCGTGTGTGATAAGTTCAGCCACTGGCTGAAGGGTCATAGGTTTACTGTGTGGAAGGATAATCCTCCTCTCACATATATCCTGACCAAGCCCGAACTGGATGCCTGTGAACAGCGCTGGGTCTCTAAACTTGCTCCATACAACTTTGAGATCAGGTACGTTCCAGGGAGACAGAATGTGGTGGCGGATGCCCTGAGCAGAGCCCCTTTTGTGAAGCCCTTGGCTGATCGCCTTCTGTCAGAGCCTTGTCAGAAACTTTTGGAGCATGTCTGTGAGGTTCCTGATCACGTTGTGCAGGATGTTTTCTGTTTGACCTGTCAGCCCCAATCAGTGGACAGCTCTTCCTCCATTACAGCTGACACCTCCATGACCTGCGACGAGGTCTCCTCTCTGTCTGCAGTGGAGATGCTGGTCAGGCTCAGCATGCAGCATCTTTAGCTGACCATCTGGACATGATGATCCCACACACCACAGGTCCATCAACAGCTCTTTGTCTAACTGACCTTGTCTCTCGCCAGAAAAACTAACCTGTTGTTTCCAGAGTTGTCCTCTATGTTGAGCGGGGACCCCGTCTGAAGCAGTGGGACAAACTAATATTGCTGAATGGTATTCTTTATTGTGTCATGAAAGACCCTCTGACAAAAGGTAAACGGTTCCAGTTTGTGGTCCCTGATGCTTTGAAGTCTGTGGTTTTGACTGGTGTCCATGATAATGCAGGTCATCAGGGCCAACCACGAACACTCTCCTTGGCTCGTCATCGCTTCTTCTGGCATGACATGGAGAGAGATGTGCGAGATTATGTGAGAAAATGTCCCAGATGTGTCCTCAGTAAAACCCCAAAGCCTGCTGTTAGAGTCCCTCTGGAGAACATCAGGACCAGTGCTCCGATGGAGCTGGTATGCATTGATTTCTGGTCGGCTGGGGACAGCAACAAGTAGGTGGATGTTTTGGTGATCACTGATCACTTTACAAAGTTAGCACATGCTTTCCCTTGTCAGGATCAAACTGCTAAAAGAGTTGCAAATAAGTTATGGGATGGGTTTTTCTGTGTTTATGGCTTTCCTCAGCGCATTCACTCGGATCAGGGGGTGAATTTTGAGAGTGAGCTGCTGGCTGAGCTTTAGGAGTTGAGTGGTGTCAGTAAATCACACACCTCACCCTACCACCCGATAGGTAACAGGACTGCAGAGAGATTCAATCGCACATTGGGCAACATGTTGAGATCTCTTCCTCCACGTTCGAAGCACAAATGGCCTCAGATGAGCCAGGTCTGATCTTTGTTTACAACTGTACAGTTCATGAGACCACTGGGTTTGCACCATTCTATCTAATGTTTGGGAGGATTCCCAGGCTGCCTGTTGACCTCGTTTTTCGGAACGTTCTTCATGACGGTGCCATTTGCGACTACCACTCTTGCGTCAAATCACTGATTGAAGATCTGCGTGCTGCTATGCTAATGGCTGAGAAGAGCATCAGTACAGAGCAGAAACACCAATGTGACCAGTACAACAAGAGAGCCAAGGGTGCCGTCTGTCAGTTGGAGATTAGGTCCTGGTGGCGAACAAGGGAACCCGAGGAAAGCGGAAGCTTTCTGATAAATGGGAGCCTGTGATGTACATAGTGGTTCCATCCAAACCCGCTCTCCACATTTATTGAATTAGAGATTGTCATGGCAATGAGCGTGTGGTGCATCGCAACCTCCTGCTTGATGTGGACTTTTTACCTAAAGTCCATGGGACTGACCATGGATGGCAATGTGAACTGCCATGCTGACAGTGTGGTTAGAGTCCCCTTGGCTTCTGATCTACATGGAGCAGAATGTTTTAGCGAGGCTCCTAGTGCTGTTCCTGCTGAGCCTTCTCTACCTGACTCCCTGTCCTGCAGTGATGGCGAGGACCGTACTGCTTTATGGGTTCAGGATGTGTCCTCGGCTCTATCAGTTGGAAGTAGTGACCTGCCTCATGACTCTGAGAACTCCTCCATGGACACTGGAGTGCTGGCGACTGCTGGTTCCTTACCTCATCTTCCTGATGATGCTGGCTCTGTTCATCCTCCAGACAGTGTGGGAGGGGATTTTGTTTGCCGCCTAACTTCACGCTTTGGGAGGGTTATTAAACCAGTTTGTCGCCTGATGGAGTCCATGGCTGTCATTGAGGCACTTTATGATAAGGATAATATTCAGCCTGTTATTGATGTGTGAGTTTCCAAATTCTTGGTGTATGATAGGTATTTTTCCAGTCGGATCTCGTCACTCAGTCGTTGGCAGACAAAGTCGGACCTATGCCGCTGGCCCAGCAAAGAATTCACTTCCTGGGTCTTTCTTTCCAGGTCCAATTGACTTCTGGCCATGCATGGATTCAGCGCGTCTTCCTCTACCTGTCAGCGATTTTGTGAGAGATCCCGGATTTCGGGACCAATTTATGATATGTATTTTTCCTCAAAACTTAATTTAAAGAACCACAGACAACGTATATGAATTTCATGACCAAACTTCTGCAGAAGGAGAAGACTCAGCAAGCTACTCCTCCGAGTAGGTCACAGAGCGTTCTGCCGTATCTCTGCTCGAGCAGGACTTTTATTTGGAATAACAAAAGTCAGAAAAGATAAACAATGAAGTCAGAAAAGATAAACAATAAGACAAGTGGCAGGCTGGCAGGCTCTATCTAACACACAGGTCATCTAGTTCTTTCAAACTCTGAAGGGAACAATCAGTTTTTAGGAACACAGATATTCTATACAGCAATCAAAAAGTATTTGGACATCATTTACTGATTCACATTAGACTGAATGTTGATTTACTATCAATTAATATTAGACTGAATATGAACTAAAGTAATAACCAAAATGATAATACCAAAAAATCTCTAACGGTGTATAATTCCTGCCATGGGCTAGGATTGTCATTTTCTTTGTTTACCTAAGCTTCAGTACAATCTATATGTTTATTCTGTTTTGAAAGCTATTTTGTACTGGTACTGAGTGTCTTTTAACTGTTTTTCATTTTGTGTAATTCTAGGGGGGTGAGGGTAACCTGGTTGCAATTCTCTTTTATTATAATTACACAAAATGTCTTTTTTTTGGTTATTTATCTTGTTCCTTATCTTACTGAAACACCTATGTTATTGTTTTAACCGTGTTACGTTAAGAATGGAAGCCCCTCCCTTTTATTTCTTCTTCTGTGGCAGTGGTTCTTAACCTGGGTTCGATCGAACCCCAGGGGTTCGGTGAAGCCTCTGCCATGGAGGTAAAGACACTTGTGTAAAGTCGTGATGACGCCCCGCTTTGCCATCACTTGCTGCAGAGGATCACGTTACATTGCTTAGCCAATCAGTGATGCGGAGGAGCACTGATTGAAGGAGTTCCACTCTCAGCATGGATTTGAGCTCGTCTTTATTTACTTCAGCAAAGCTCACCATTTTTACCAAATTCTATAGTCTAAATCTGCTCCTTAGTCGCATCTTTTCGGGGTTGGTACTGCCTCTAGTGGTGTGGGGGTGGTAACACAGCTAATATGATTACATTATTACATTACTACATTACTAAATCAGAATACCGCAAAGTATTTTGTGTTTCGGCCGCGGGGGTGGGGGGAAGAGGAGGAATAAGAAATGTTCGGTGAATGCGCATATAAAACTGGGGGGTTCGGTACCTCAAAAAGGTTAAGAACCACTGTTCTGTGGTATTGTCTTTAAATTGTTTGCGCCCCTTAGCCCCTCTCCTTTTGACATGTCCTGTGGGAGAGGTGTGCACTTTATTTTTCCATCTAAATACATTCAGTTTATTTATAGATCTATTAAGCTAATTTTAGTTTTATACTTTTGTTTGGTGTCTGACTTGGAGCAGGCAGCCTTTAACACGGTTGTTTTGTCTTTGTATTCTTGTCACGTATATTATACAAAAATGTTTAGTTTTTTGGTAAGTTGTGAGAGGTGTTCCCATGCTCCTTTTGACATGTTGTCCTGTGGAAGAGGACTTGGAGCGAGCAGCCTTTAACATGGTTGTTTTGTCTTTGTATTGTCGTCAGAAGTAAATCGAGAATCATCTGTTCGAAAGATAAACTGTGTCACGGTCCATTCACTTGATAACCAGCACAATGCAGAAAAGGATCCGGTTACACTGCTTCACATGTTGATTTAAACTGACCAACCTGTGTGATGAGAGGGGCAGCATTGTAAACACCCTCACTGATTCTGTTAATCCACACTCTGTGTATGTTGACTGTTGTAAAAGCTTCCCAGAGGAGAAAATAATAATTTTGGTTGGGTCACAAAGAGTTCAGGAAGCTAGGGAGTTGTTTTATGCTCATGTGTCGATTGGTGGATTTTGACAGGCCTTTCATCCTTTCCACAGATGCTTCCACTGATGGTCTGGGTGCTGTTCTTTCTCAGGTACTGGTGGGTGAAGAAAGGACACGACCAGTTGCTTTTGCTAGCAAGTCTCTCAGTCGTAGCCAAGCCAAATACCCCGCTCACAGACTTGAGTTTATGGCTCTTAAATGGGCAGTGTGTGATAAATTCAGTCTTTGGCTCAAAGGTCATAAATTCACTGTTTGGACCGATAATAACCCTCTCACATATATTCTGACCAAGCCAAAGTTGGATGCTTGTGCGCAACGCTGGGTCTCCAAGCTTTCTCCATACACCTTTGACATCAAGTATGTCCCAGGCAGATTGAATATTGTGGTGGATGCTCTGAGCAGAGGGCCATTTGTCAAGTCACTGGCTGAACGTGTGCTGGCAGAACCCAATGCTGACCTGTTGAAGCAGGCCTGTGATATGAAGGATGAGTCTGTGCAGGCAGCATTTCATCTGGCTTGCCACCCCCAGTCTTTGGTTGATGTGGAGGTTACCCCACCTTTTGTTAGTATTTATTTAAATGTTTTCATTTAATATATTTAGAAATTCACTTTTTCTTTGGTGGTTATCGCATTAGGTTGTTTGCTAATTTGGGTGCACACATTTAGTAAACACCTTATGTTTTTTTTAAGATCATTAACTATTTTGTTTTGCTGAGTTGAAGGACTGGCTGACAGAAGGGGGTTGGCTGAAAGGAGAACCAGGAAGTGGAACAGTCCATCAGGCTGCTGGAAGCAGGGGACTTGATATGAACAATCTGCCTCTCTTTACCATGATGGCATACTTGCTAAAACCTTCTTTTGGTATTAGGTTATTTTTGTTCTTATAGTTAAAATAGTTTAGTTTAAATTAGTCATTTATGTTTATACATTATGTGTCTTTGTCTCCGTCCCTACCCCTCCTCGTTTGTGTAGGCTAGCCTGTTTGTATAAATCCCCCTGTGTGTGTTCATTGGAAGAGGTCAGTTTTTCGTTTGTTATCTTGAGTTATGTTTGCCTTAGTTGATTTCTTTTGGGCCCATTTTTGTTATATTTTTTACATTGATTGTTGAAACCTTTTGTCAAGAATTTCTTTGGAAAAAATAAATAGAAAATATTTTTTTATATATGCCTTTGTCCTTTGGATTTACTGGTCGGACCGTCACAGTTGACTTACCGTTTTCAACGACTGTCAATGTCTCCATGTCTGACGATAATGTCTCTTTGGTGTTATCATCCATCAGCAACTGGGAAGTGATGCCTAGACACCGTGCCACGTCCCTAGCTGACCACTTGCCATCAGTTGTTGTTCCTAATATGCTTCCTCTGTGCTTTCCAAGGCGGAGCTTCAGTCTCAACAAGGGCGTGATGCCACGCTCTCCAGGGTTCTCCATTATGTGACCAGGAAGTGGAGGCCTTCTAGACGTGAATGCCACGAGTGTCAGCAGACCTTGAAACCTCTGAAGCAGTGGGATAGACTTGTGCATTTGGATGGGATTCTTTACCGTGTTACAAAAGATCCCTTGACGAAACACAAGCGCTTCCAGTTTGCCGTACCAGAGTCCCTTTGGTCAGTGGTACTTTCTGGCATACATGACAACGCTCGACACCAAGGCCAGCCGCTCACTTTGTCGCTGGCTCGTCAACGCTTTTTTTGGTTTGATATGGACAAGGATGTGTGTAACTTTAGCCACGCCCAGCTCAATGGCAAGACAAAAAGGGAGACAGATGAGCAGATCCATAGAAACAATCATTTATTTGTTGACAAAAAAACGCTCTGGGAGATCAGGCCAGCCAGTCAGAGAGAAGTGTGGACCAAAGCTGCTCGTTCCAAACTGGTACGGAGGGCAATCAAGCAGACCAGTGACTGACTAGACATCTGTTTTATCATCTGCCGGTGTGTGCAATTAACAGCCCATCTACCTGCTTCCTGAAAAACAAACGAGAAAAAACATGTAGAGGACTAGAGACACCTACTAGACAGGAGGGGATCGTCACACTATGTAAGGCAGTGTTCAAGATGTGTTCTCAGTAAGACTCCTGAGCCAGCTGCCAGGGCACCACTGGAGAGAATAAAAACTGTGCACCTCTTGAGTTAGTGTGCATTGATTTCTGGTCAGCTGAAGACAGTAACAACAAGTCTGTGGATGTGCTTGTAATCACTGACCACTTTACTGAGTTGGCACATGCCTTCACCTGTCATAACCAGTCAACTAAGAGTGTGGCAAAGAAGCTGTGGGAGGGTTTCTTCTGCATCTATGATTTCCCTCAGCGCATACACTCTGACCAGGGCCCAAGCTTTGAGAGTGAATTGGTGGCAGAGTTATTGGATATGGGTGGCATTATGAAATCACACACTACACCCTACCACCCCATGGGCAATGGTGTTACGGAGAGGTTTAACCGAACTTTGGGGAGCATGTTGAGATCTCTGCCTCCTAGAATGAAACAAAAGTGGCCAGAAATGATTCAGTCGATGACATTTGTGTACAATTGTACTGCACATGAAACGACTGGGTTTGCGCGTTTTTACCTGATGTTTGGACGGGTTCCACGGTTACCAGTTGATTTCATTTTCAAGAGTGTTCTTCGTGATGACACAGTTTGTGATTACAATGCCTATGTCAAGTCACTCATGGATTATTTACATTCTGCTATGGCACTGGCTCAAGAACACAGTGCTGCTGAGCAGAGACATCAATCAAGGCAGTACAACAAAAGGGTCAGGGGCTTACCTATGTTGGTGGGGGACTGGATGCTGTTGGCAAACAAGGGCGCGAGAGGGAAACGTAAGCTGTCAGATAAATGGGAGTCTACAGTTTTTGAAGTGGTTGCTTCTAAACCCGGCCTCAATGTCCATCAGGACGTGAAAAGACAGTTCATCGCAACCTCCTTCTCCAGGTCAATTTCTCATCTTTGGACCCTTCATTGGGTGAGCAGCACTGTTCGTTTTGTTGCCCTGGGGAGCCCAATACCTCTACCTCAGAAAGAGGAACTGACACCCTTGGGTGTGGTAGCCCTACTTGTGCCAGTGAGTCTGCTGAGGCCCGTACAGCATCCTGGGTTCAGGCACTGTCTTCATGTGGGAGCGAAGACTTACCCTCTTCTGATGGGATGTCTTCTGCCCCCCTTGGGTGGACTGGTGCAGGTGCTCCTTCAATCCCTTCCACTGAATCACATGGTCATTCAGGGGACTTGAATGACCTTCAGGGATTAGGTAACAGAGTGACTACGTGTCTTGGGAGGATTATCAAGCCAGTGTGTAGGTTGATTGAGTCTATGGCCCAGATTGAGTCTGTTTTTGAGAGTCAAAAAGTTAAACTTCCTATTACAGATGTGTAATTTTTTTTCTTTTGTTTGTTTTTCCCAGTACTTCATCTTTGGTCACCTGATTGTTATGCTTCTAGGCAAGTGTTTTGTTGACTTTGTGGATGGGATTTGCACAATTTTATTTCTGAATATTGTCATTGTCCAAAACGGCGTGGTGTATGGGGCACCGCATCCTGTCTGATAGGTTTCTGTCACCTCTTAATCTTTTACTAGATAGCTCTTCTGCCAACTTTGTCAGTTGGCTGTGGTGAATTTTGGCCTGTGTTGTATGGTTTTTATTTGTTTGTTTGATTTCCTTATGATTTTATAATTTTGTGCAATTCTAGGGGGGTGAATGTAACTGGGTCTATATTAATAGTTGTATATTTCCACAAAATGTGTTCTTTCATGTATTTGTCTGCTTCTACTTGACTGTTGCTGGGTTTCTGTGTCTACTTTAAGGGGTTTGGACCTCCAACTTCGCCTTATTTTCTTCTTCTTTTGTTCGGGGTCCTCCAGGACTATAAATATAAATATTAAATTATTAATTTCCTCTTCTCTTTTGTTATTCATTCCACTGGGAAGAGCCAAGTTTTATAATCTATGGTAATCTTTTCGTTTATATTGTTCAAATGTTTATTTTTCCTTCTGTATTAATGACAAATGTTTGGATATTTTCATTTGAGTTGCTGTTACACCTTTATATCATTTGATGCATGCTACCTATTAAAAATAGAAAAATAAGGAAACTACTTTGTGTCAAATTTTAATTAATCGAGTTTGATGGATTAAAACGCCACGCCCAAATCAAAAATTGATAAATCGATGCTATCGCACACAAACATCTGTTAAATCTGTTTCATATATAATGCCTATCGTATAAAACATCTGTTTTAATAAGGTTGTATAAAGCCCTTATCATATTAAAACATGTTTTGATTTAAATTAAGTTATCAAAATAAAACAGACAGGATTCTGGAACTTTCTCTTAAATGTTAAATAACATGTCAGGGCAGCCCCGCCCCCTCAGTCTTGCATCATATTAAAACATTCTGGAATTTTCTTTCTCTTGCATCATATTAAATCTAATAAATTGTTATCAAAATAATACAGACAGGATTCTGGAACATTCTCTCTTGCATCATGTAAAATATAAGTCCTTATCATATAAAAACAGACATGATTCTGGAACCTTCTCTTAAATCCAATGGTGACCCAGCCCACTTTTATGAGTTTATGTTTGAATGGACCAATGGAGATAAAGGGGCGGGATTTCTGTTTTTCTAGTTTAAATATTTTCGGAGGCCCTGTCATTCTACTTGTTGCATTTTGGTGGAGTAAGAACCACTTTGCTCTGACAGAAAAAAAATGGTTCACATTAAAAGAGAAAAGCCTCCAAAGAGAAGACATCAGGAAACCAACCAACTAGCATGTGGCTCATCTGCAGATGGATAAACCATCATGAGACCCTGCTCCATCACTGATGCTTCATCCTCTACACTCCTGGATAGAAATCTGATCTTACCTCCATCAGCATTCGAATCCTCGATTCAACACGAGATTCCCACCTTCCAGGACTCTAAGCATGCTCCGCCTGATTCCTCTGGATCACCCCCTGCGTCTTCTGAAGCTCCTTCATCCGGCGTGGGAGAAAAAACAACACCGCACAGTGTTACCCAGTGGGACATCACTTCTTTGTGAGACTCCAGTCTCTGTGTACGAGAACCCAGCCCATGCATTGGGTGCACCACACAAGTCCACCTTTTTTCTGTGCCGAGTGCAGAATCCATCATGCCATGTCCTGCAACAGGAGTGGTCATTGAAACCTTATGGAATGTCTGGAAAATGGGGATCTCCAGAGCAAGGTGATGTTCAAGATGGTGAAGCAAGAACTGATGGATGGATTGCTACTAAGTTGATTGGAACTGTGAGAACTGCTGTGCTTCATCTATTGAACCCCACTGCTGCAAAGCTCCTACAAGAAAACTGCAACGGATGCTGAACCGGACATCCTAGCCAGTGACAGCACAAACTCTACACTTCTGGATACAAAACTGGTCTTACCTCCATCAGCGGCGTTCGAATCCTCAGTTCAGCACGAGATTCCCACTTTCCAGGACTCTGAGCATGCTCCGCCTGACTCCAATGAATCACACTCTGCTGAAACTCCTTCATCCGTTGTGGGAAAAACCAACACCACCCAGTGTTTTCCAGTGGGACCTCCCTCCTCTGTGAGACTACAGGCTCGGTCTATTAAATTCCAGTCCATAAATTGGATGCTTCCCAGAAGTCCACTTTTTTTTGTGCAAGAGAAAACCTGAAGACAAAAGGCAGCAGGTTGTGAAGTGAGGTGGAGAAGCTGGTCTGCTAACATCCGACTCAACTGCTTGAAGATCCAAAAACATCAGATGGGAATCCCACCACCAGACCCTCTGCTCCATGCATCACTCCAAGAAGTAAATCATTACAGTTGGACAAAGTTTCCTCTCTATTTTTTGCTTCGTTCACATAAATTTAATCCAATAAAGAACTTTTATCTCCACCTCCAAGCCTGGATCCACTCTGTCACTTCATCCCAGTCAAAGCTGATGAAGAAATTAAGGTCAAGGAAATTATAGTCACTATGTACTCAATAGTTAGGAATTTAATAAATCATGTTAATTGTTATATTAATTTCAAATCATAATTAAAAACAGAGAATAGTTTATTTCATAAACAAAAATGTATCTGTGTTTAACTTCCTCACCGTTTCTTTCTCTGTGCTGCTCTCAGCTGGTATCCAATAATCCCTCCTCCACTCTGTCACTTCAACCAACCAACTTGGCTCTGGGTGAATAAAGGTCCACATATTTTTGAGTCACTATCTACTAAATTGTCAAGTATTTTATTGACTAATATTTTGTTTTTACAGTAAATGTAAAAAAAAATGCAATTTAAATAAAAAGAGAATGGATTGATTTTGTGGACAACTGATGTACATTTTTAACTTTGAGAGCTTTTCTTTCTCTATGCTGCACCAGCTGCTGAGCTCAGCCTGAATCAGATAAACCAGCAGCCAACGGTCACTTTACTCCAGATAGGGATGGGAAACAGTAAAAGTCAAAGATATGTGGAACCAGTAAACTGTCAACCATCAATACATTTTAGAATAATAATAGTAAGACAAGCATACTGTTACAATTATTACAATAGTTTAATCCTATGAACACAATTTTGCTGTTTCTTTCTCTGTGCTGCTCTCGGCTTGTATCAGATAACTCAGCAATCTGTCTCCAACAGCCACTTTAAGCTGCTGCTTATTAAAAAAAGAAAAGTCAAATAAATCTGGTTCTACTGTTCCCTAACTCAACTAGTATTTACTAAGCCATCAAACATGCACAAAATTATTAATATTAGTACAGGTTAATAATTTTAAATTAAGTTAGAATTGCTTACCATTTCTTTAGGTTTGTTTTTCTTCTGTCAAGTAGTTTTCTATTTTAAACTCCTCTCCTATCTACAGAAACCAAAAGAAAACCACCATAGCACTAGCACACGATTAAAGAACATACTTTTTCATAGAGATTAGGACAGAGCACAAGAATGTTCTTGTTCATGGGTGTCAGGCTTAAACACACAAAAAAGAAGAATTTAATATTAGTTTATGGAAAACTATTTTAAATTTTTTCCTCAATACCTTTCCATTTAGTGCCATCTATGGTTCAATTACTGGTTGCCATCTTCAAAACACCAGGGCAAGAACATGCAAGCAGTTATGTACTTGCATCAAGTGTTTTAGGTAATAAACCTCCCTGAAAGGAGAAAAGTTGAAAAAACAAAAAACAAAACAAAACAGGAAAACATCACCACAGAAGCATATCCACTCAGACCTGGTCTCCAAATTCAATTCTGAAGCAAAACTGCATCAGTAGATCCACAAGTCCACCACACTTTTCAGATGTTTTTTTTCTAATCCATAACTTTATAAACCATGTATCCCATATAATTGTCAATCTATTGGAAAAAATGGAATACACTGAAATATGTGGTTATTTACTTTCTTACATGTATTACGCTCCTGCACTGTACTTTCTTTTTTCTCTCGATTTCTATGTCTGAATGTTTTAGCACTTTGAATTCTCTCGTTACTGAAATCAGTACAGACAAAGTATCAAAAACGAACATTTGTCATTTTCATATTGTTTTCTTGTAAGCTAACAAGTGAACCCTTTTTTATAATAAATCCCTTTAGTCAATATGTCATCACCAACAGTTAACTTCATGAGGATGAAAAGGTGATTGGGCAGTTTAGCTGAAATGTTAATTTAGTAATTTTTCTTTTTTTATTACCTCAGAGGCAGGACTTTGCTTAGACCCTAACCTGCTAATGACCACACAGCAAACTTCCTTCTGCTGCGTCTAATGTAAGTTTTTGCATCAGTGAAATAAGAACATGTTTAGTTTATGGTCAAGGATGTACTTAAAGCCAGACCCGAGCCATACAGGACACAAACTTTCATCTGTTACCTTCTCCCTTTTGCAAGTAATAAGTTATTTTTTAAAAAAGTAGTTAACAGTCTTTTTTTTGCTTGTCAGTATGTGATCGCAGTAAAGTGCAGAAACACAAGCATTACGCTAACAAAGTATTTTCTCTCTACTAAATGTATGATCTTTCAAATTCATCTATGTTGTGAATTCGTACTGTTACATTCTATGCTGTGTAATCAATCAATCAATCAATCAATCTTTATTCCAGACCAAAAAGGTCCATAATAAAAAAGGTAAAAACAAAATGAGAAAAATAATAAAATAAAAATAAAATTAAAAAATAAATAAAAAAACATGACATTCACTGAGTCACAAATAAATGATGACACCAATGTTTCCACAATCTTGAGAAAAATCTCACTGTACTAAAAACAGGATTTACTAAAATTGCAATTATATTATTGCATGACACAGAAAATCTACACATACATCTATACATGAGATTCCTGAGCACAGCTGCACATGTGGGAACATCATTATGTACAAACATATGGCTGGTGCTGCTCCATCTAGGCTCTCTGAGTAGGAGCCTCATGCTGTCATTGTAGGCCACATAAAGTTTCTGCAGGCTACTTTTGTTGTATCTTCGCCACAGATGGGCCGTGTAAAGTGAAGTGCCAAAAGCTTTAAAAAGAGCTTATCTTCACAGAGGATGAACACATACTAAACTTTCTGAAATATTTAATTTCATTGCATCTGTTGAGGACAATGCCAGATAAAGAGAAGTCAGGGGTTATCAGATGCTTATCTGCCCTACTTCTAACAATCATAACATTGCTTTTCTTAGCATTATATTTGATGTCAAAGTCATAACCATATTGGGAACAGACCCTTAGTAGTTGTTGAAGGTCAGCACTATATGGACTTAAGATTACCAAATCATCTGCATACATTATGTGATTGATTATGTGATCACCAACTATACAGCCTGTTTTACAACAATTCAGGCGCGTTGATAGTTCATCCATGTAGATGTTGAAAAGGTAAGGGGACAGTAAACTTCCCTGCCTTACTCCGTTACCAACTTTAAACGAATCAGACATTGTGTTGGCCCATTTTACAAACATTGATTGATGACCAAACCAGTAGACCAGAATTCTAAATAGATATATAGGTATAACTCTGCTTTCTAACTTGCCGAACAGTTTTTGGTGATTCACACGATCAAATGCTTTAGAGGCATCAATAAAACACATAAATACTGTAGTGTTGTGCAAATTATATCAAAAAGATAGTGACCAAAAAAAAAAAAAACCCTGTAAGAGATGTTTTTGACAACCTTGATTTGAGTTTTAACTCCATCTGCTAGGAAGGGTCCAGTGAACATTTTAGTTTATTTTCAACTGCATCTGTTCGGCTTTCCACAAAGAAATTTTTTGTAGTCCTCAACTTGATGAAGTGTGCAATGAGTTAAGCATGGAAATCAAGGAATGTTCAGTTTAAATCAGCAAATGGTCTTCACTGCATATCAATATGAAAAACTCCATGTTTGTTGCACAAATTCACATTCTACCTGTTCACAAATGTTCACCAACAGACAGTTCACCTCTTGTAATTGATAAGCTTATAAATGATCAATACTAGCCTTTCAGTTCCATCCCAGTGAGGCGGTGCTTCACAAAGCAAACTGTTTGTCAAACTGTCCATCTCAATCAGAAGATGTTAAATGATGAGCAATGTGTTATAGGTTGATGAAAGTAACAATTGTTTTTTTTTTTGTGACATCGAAAGTTCATTTTTGAGGCAAATCCATCTTATTGTAGTTTACTCTAAACTTGGACTGAAAACCCAACACAATTTTTGAAAAAAAAAAAAAAGAAAATCAGCTAAAGTGGGTGGTGCTTTGAGGCACAGAGTGACTCAGCCAAGTGTTGGGATAGATGGTGAGGAGTTAAGCAAGGCTGTTTTAAGTGCTGTTACCAACTTGGTACTTTATTGTTATAGTTTTCTCCAAGTAGCTAGCGTTTGGAGAAAGCCTCAACATGTGCAAAACTGAGAAACTCTATCGATCAACCAGCTGGACATAGAAGTATGTCACTGGAGATTTGTTCTCATGCCCTTGGGATGAATTCTTGGCCCACTGCATCAGTGGAAACTCTCGTATGGGAGCAGGCATAGCGGTGATGTTCAAGAAGAATTTTGGCCGAGTCTCAGAGTTAAAGGAGCAGAGTGAGTCAGACTAGTTACTAAAGTCTTCGTTTGGTAAAAAATTGTTTCATGCTTATACAGTTCATTCAAATGTCTGATTTCAACATCAAGTGCTAAATCATATTTTGTTTTGCATTTTTTACGTATGTCCTAATAGAGAAGCTGCCAGGGCAGTGTGCTGTCCTGCCACACGATAAACATTTGATATACTATCTGGTAAATACAGTATACCACAGTCAATTATACTGCATAGGACCAAAGTTGATTTATTATTCAATATTGTAACTGTATCTTTCCTGTTGGGTTCCAGGTGGTGGGGATTATTGTTTCCTTTTCATTTTTTTCACCTGCCCACCAGAGGGAGCCATTGGGTCACTCTGCTGGAGAGGGCGTGCCTGCAGGCTCCCAACTATCCACACCTGAGGAGAATCATTGTCTGGAGGGGTATATGAGCAGCAGACAGCCAACACTTCCTTGCCAGAGTGTTTGCCAGTTTTTGGTACTCTAACCCCTCGAAGTATTTGGTCTCAAGTCTACTTGTGTTTTGGTCCGAGTTTGTTCAGGCTCTCACCCTCCTATAGTGACTTTCCCTCAGGAATCCTCCAAGGCCTTGGGGTTGGTTCTTCAGTCCACCTGTCCAGCAAAGACCTTTTCCGCGACGCCTCTGCTGTCAGTTCTGAGACTCCCCTGTGGGACATATCCGACCTGCCACCCTCCTACGCCTGGTCCATCTCCAGCCTGCCTCCAGTCGCTCCCTCCTATATCTGGAACCACAAACCTCCACCCGTCACTCTCCACTCGTTTCATCAAGTAAGAACTGAACTCCAGGCCGTTAGTTACCCCTTTTTTTCCTTCCCCCGTGAAACCATCTAACCTCTCTATTCCCCTTGTGTGCAGATGCACCCGGACCCCGACCCGCAGTCCTCTCAAACCGAGCTTCTTTGTTTGTTTTTGTATTCTTTGCAATAAACATCCTTTACATCCATCTCTCTGTGTGTTTCTGCATGTGGGCATAAAGCATTAGACCCATCATGACATTTCCTATTATTTGTCTTAGATCACAAAGAAAAAAGCCAACCAGAAACTGACATACGTCAGCCTGAGAAAGAGTCTGGAAGACATGAAGTCTCACTGCTTACAAAATGGTGTCAAAAGGATGTAACATGGGGGAAAGAACCCGGATTGTGACTGAGGATGTGGCCCTAAAGCCAACTGGTAGACCACTGAAATATCAAGTGGTCTAGAGTTTCCCAATTAATAATACCAAGGTAGGTCTGGCTGAGAATGATGAAACATTAATAGTATACAAAATATACTTTATTTATACATTCTTAGACAATATTAAAAATAGACTTTATTATTCTAATTAAAACCCAATAAAACACACAAACCCAGGACAAGACTAGAAGCAATCTGAAACTTAACCAAAAACAGCTGCAAACCAAATTAGTAGAAGCAAAATAATGTTAAACAAAACCAAATCCCACATTGCCCCAACCCAGTCCTAAGGCTGTGCCCAATAAACTAATTAATAAAAATAAAGAGTAAAAAAAGAGTAAAAGTAAAAATAAAAAATAATAAAATAAAGAGAATAAACTGTTCTGGTCCTGCAGGGCTTGTGCTACAACTCCAGCTCTGGAAGACGACCTATTAATTGATTAGCTGAGAGCATCTAAACTACAAACACCAACACTTTGGTGAGAGCACAATAGGCAACAGCACCAATCGGTATCACAAATGTCCACGATCCGAACCCTCCGAACGGGGCTCTTACGGCCCGCGCAGGGCACACAAACATAAGGAGTCCAGACCAGCAATGCCATTTAGCAACATGTATTCAACTTGATTTTGTAGGAGTTTTCTTTTTATCTGTGTTTATCCTATGAGGATGTTCCTTAATAGGGAAAGAACCACCAACATTTATATCATGTTCCAACACATGAGTTTGGGAGGGTACATCTGAAAACAGACCATGGTATGAATTGATAAGGTCCACCATGTCCTGTTGTTGATCATCAGACAAGTGCAACAAACAATCATCCAGGTTAACCAGCATCTCAGAATTTTTTAGTCGGCCCCGCAGCATAGCCTCACCTGGGTGGTCAGTATCGGATTCAGGACTGGACAGCTCCTCCGAGGAAATCTCCTCAACCGACTGTGCTGCGGCTGGAGCTGAAGGTAAGGACATGTCACCAGAAGACAAACTCAAAGCAACAGAATGATTTTCATCTCGTTCATGATATTCTTATCCTTATGATGGAAACGAACTTTGAATCTCGCGTTCCCTTGCCCGGACGCGGGTCACCGGGGTCCCACTCTGGAGCCAGGCCTGGAGGTGGGGCACGATGGCGAGCGCCTGGTGGCTGGGCTTTTAACCACGGAGCCCGGCCGGGCTCAGCCCGAAGAGGAGACGTGGATTCCCCTTCCAATGGGCTCACCACCTGTCGGAGGGGCCAAAGGGGTCGGGTGCAATGTGTTACGGGCGGTGGCCGAGGGAGGGGACCCTGGCGGTCTGATCCCCGGCTGCAGAAGCTGGCTCTTGGGACGTGGAACGTCACCTCTCTGGTGGGGAAGGAGCCGGAGCTAGTGTGCGAGGCTGAGAGGTTTCGGCTAGAAATAGTCGGCCTCACCTCGACGCATGGCTCTGGTTCCGGAACCAGTCTCCTTGAGAGGGGCTGGACGTACTTCCACTCTGGAGTTGCCCACGGCGAGAGGCGCCGGGCAGGAGTGGGCATACTTGTTGCCCCCCATCTTGGCGCCTGCACGTTGGGGTTTACCCCGGTGAACGAGAGGGTAGCCTCCCTCCGCCTACGGGTGGGGGGACGGGTTCTGACTGTTGTCTGTGCTTACGGGCCGAACAACAGTTCAGATTACCCACCCTTCTTGGAGTCCTTAGAGGGGGTACTGGAGAGTGCCCCTCCTGGGGACTCCCTTGTTCTGCTGGGGGACTTCAACGCTCACGTGGGCAATGACAGTGAGACCTGGAGGGGCGTGGTTGGGAGGAACAGCCCCCCTGATCTGAACTCGAGTGGTGTTCTGTTGTTGGACTTCTGTGCTCGTCACGGTCTGTCCATCACGAACACCATGTTCAAGCATAAGGGTGTCCATACGTGCACTTGGCACCAGGACACCCTAGGCCGCAGTTCGATGATCGATTTTGTCGTCGTTTCATCGGATCTGCGGCCGTATGTCTTGGACACTCGGGTGAAGAGAGGGGCGGAGCTGTCCACTGACCACTACCTGGTGGTGAGTTGGCTCCGGTGGTGGGGGAGGAAGCCGGTCAGACCTGGCAGGCCCAAACGTGTAGTGAGGGTCTGCTGGGAACGTCTGGCGGAGTCCCCTGTGAGACGGAGCTTCAACTCCCACCTCCGGCAGAACTTCGAACACGTTCCGGGGGAGGTGGGGAACATGGAGTCTGAGTGGACCATGTTCCGTGCCTCCATGGCCGAGGCGGCTTATCGGAGCTGTGGCTGCAAGGTCGTTGGTGCCTGTCGTGGCGGCAACCCCCGAACCCGTTGGTGGACACCTTCGGTGAGGGATGCTGTCAAGCTGAAGAAGGAGTCCTATGGGGTCTTTTGGCCTGTGGGACTCCAGAAGCAGCTGATGGGTACCGGCGGGCGAAGCGGCATGCGGCTCGGGTGGTCACTGAGGCCAAAACTCGGGCGTGGGAGGAGTTTGGCGAGGCCATGGAGAAAGACTTCCGCACGGCTTCGAGGCGATTCTGGTCCGCCATCCGGCGTCTCAGGAGGGGGAAGCAGTGCAGCACCAACACTGTTTACAGTGGGGATGGTGTGCTGCTGACCTCGACTGGGGATGTTGTGAGTCGGTGGGCGGAATACTTCGAAGACCTCCTCAATCCCACCAACATGCCTTCTGTTGAAGAAGCTGAGCCTGTGGACCCTGGGTTGGGCTCTCCAATCTCTGGGGACGAAGTCGCCGAGGTGGTCAAAAAACTACTCGGTGGCAGGACCCCGGGGGTGGATGAGATCCGCCCGGAGTTCCTTAAGGCTCTGGATGTTGTAGGGTTGTGTTGGCTCACACGACTCTGCAATATCGCATGGACATCGGGGGCAGTTCCTCTGGATTGGCAGACCGGGGTGGTGGTCCCCCTGTTTAAAAAGGGGGACCGGAGGGTGTGCTCCAATTACAGAGGGGTCACACTCTTAAGCCTCCCTGGAAAGGTCTATTCAGGGGTCCTGGAGAGGAGGGTCCGTCGGATAGTCGAACCTCGGATTCAGGAAGAGCAGTGTGGTTTTCGTCCTGGTCGTGGAACACTGGACCAGCTCTATACCCTCAGCAGGGTCCTGGAAGGTGCATGGGAGTTCGCCCAACCAGTCTACATGTGTTTTGTGGACTTGGAGAAGGCGTTCGACCGTGTCCCTCGGGGGGCCTTGTGGGGGTTCTCCGGGAGTATGGGGTACCGGGCCCTTTGATACGGGCTGTAAGGTCCCTGTATGACCGGTGTCAGAGTCTGGTCCGCATTGCCGGCAGTAAGTCGGGCTCGTTTCCGGTGAGAGTTGGACTCCGCCAAGGCTGCCCTTTGTCACCGATTCTGTTCATTACTTTCATGGACAGAATTTCTAGGCGCAGCCGAGGTGTTGAGGGGATCCGTTTTGGTGGCCTTAGGATCGCATCTCTGCTTTTTGCGGATGATGTGGTCCTGATGGCTTCATCAGATCGTGATCTGCGGCTCTCGCTGAAACGGTTCGCGGCCGAGTGTGAAGCGGCCGGGATAAGGCTCAGTGCCTCCACATCCGAGGCCATGGTCTTGAGCCGGAAAAGGGTAGAGTGCCTTCTCCGGGTCAGGGGGGTCGTTCTGCCTCAAGTGGAGGAGTTTAAGTATCTGGGGATCTTGTTCACGAATGAGGGAAGAAGGGAGCGGGAGATCGACAGGCGGATTGGGGCGGCGTCTGCCGTGAAGCGGGCGCTGTACCGGTCCGTCGTGGTGAAGAGAGAGCTGAGTCAAAAGGCGAAGCTCTCGATTTACCGGTCGATCTACGTTCCCACCCTCATCTATGGTCATGAGCTTTGGGTCATGACCGAAAGAACGAGATCACGGATACAAGCGGCCGAAATGGGTTTCCTCCGCAGGGTGGCCGGGCTCTCCCTTAGAGATAGGGTGAGAAGCTCGGTCATCCGGGAGGGACTCAAAGTAGAGCCGCTGCTCCTCCACGTCGAGAGGAGCCAGTTGAGGTGGCTCGGGCATCTGGTCAGGATGCCTCCTGGACGCCTCCCTGGTGAGGTGTTCCGGGCACGTCCCACCGGGAGGAGGCCCCGAGGAAGACCCAGGACACGCTGGAGGGACTATGTCTCTCGGCTGGCCTGGGAACGCCTTGGGGTTCCCCCGGAGGAGCTGGAAGAAGTGGCTGGGGAGAGGGAAGTCTGGGCCTCCCTTCTGAAGCTGCTGCCCCCGCGACCCGATCCCGGATAAGCGGAAGAAAATGGATGGATGGATGGATCATGATATTCTTTTAGCATGTTTATGTGACACAAGCGGCTTCGGCGCACGCGGTCAGGAGTAGAAATTATGTAATCCGTGTCACTCACTTTACGTGTAACCACATACGGTCCGCTGTAGCGCGCCTGCAGACTAGCACCTTCAACGGGCAAAAACACCAAGACTTTATCTCCCAGTTGAAATTGCCTGTTACTAGCCTTAATGTCAAACCAGCCCTTCATTTTGCTCTGAGTGGCTTGAAGATTTTCTCTAGCCAACTCACATGCCCGATGAAGACGAAAGCAAAATGCACTGACGTAGTCAAGAAGGTTCTGTGAATCACCACTGCCCATCCATTTTTCTTTGAACAATTTCAGTGGTCCACGAACAGAATGGGCAAAAACAAGATCTGCTGGGCTAAAGCCGAGTGATTCCCGCACCACCTCACGTGCTGCAAAAAGCAGAAGATGAACTCCTTCATCCCAGTCTCTGTCAAACTTCAGACAGTATGCACGGAGAATGCTTTTTAAGGTCTGATGAAACCGCTCCAGCGCGCCCTGGCTCTCTGGGTGATAAGCGCTGGAACGGCACCGTGTGATGTCAAGCTGTTTCAAAACTTGCTTAAAGATGCGTGACATAAAGTTGGATTCCTGATCAGTCTGAATTACTCTTGGCAAACCAAACAAGGTGAAGAATTTCACCAAGGCAGACACAACTGACGGCGCAGTTATTTTGCGCAATGATATAGCTTCTGGAAACACGGTTGAACAAAGGGACAAGAGAAGAATCACAACTTTGTTCCAGAATAAGATTTTCCCTCGACATGTTGTTGTAAAGAGCCTCCCCCTGGTCCACATCATAGGAAAGTGCAACCGGTGTAGAAGACACCGACGTACCTACAGGATCCAAGTTGCCTTCCCCATTCAAAGGGTCATCTGATAAGCTGCTTTCCTCCAGATCGATCACATCACCGATGTCCAGTTCCATGTTTTTCTGGGCCATAGCGCGAGTAACCGCGCACACGGGGAACACCTTTGGATATTTTCTCTGCAACTCATCGGGGGCATCAGATATCACTGGAACTGTAGTGACTTCCGGATTAATCAAAATTCCACCCCTGGCCAAATCGTTTCCCAGAAGAATATCAACCCCTTTTATTGGGAAAACAGGACTTGCGGCCACCACCACCTCACCAGAAACCAACTTCGAATTCAAACAGATGCATGTATGGAGAATCAAAACTGACATAATAATAAATAAAAGAATAAATATATAAAAGAATCAATATAAAAAGTAGAACCAAAACTGACATAATAAAAGAATATATAAAAAAATCAATATAAAAATAAAAGTAGAAATATATAAATGAAATAATAAAAGAATAAATATACATCCAACATAATAATAAATGAAAGAATCAATATAAAAATAAAAGTAGAAATAAAAGCATAAATGTATACTTTGCTTTAATTGTTTTGCTTCTCCCTTTTCCGTTTGCTGTATTTATTTCTTCCTGAATTTATCTATGCTTCGTCCGTATGCTAATGAGGTGGACTGTCTTCTACATGTCCAGCTCTCTATTGGACAATAAACAGGAAACAGAACGATCCATGTGCAGATCGATTGTGAATGTCTGCCCACTCGGCCGCTTTTGGCCTCAGTTCAACAGTCCTCGGGAAACCTGACTGAAACATTCACGAATACTCATTATCTTAAAGATACAATAAATGGTGAGGATAATAACAGCATTTAAGTGTTAGATAGCCATTATTACTCATTGTCAATCCATCATTCTCTCACTCTGTATAAAATAAACAGACTCCGATCGGAGAGTAAACCAGCTAGCAGCAGCTTTTTCTATACACCGCTGTCAGTGCTGTAACATTAAAAGGTTCACTTTCTGTATTAACTGTAATAAAACAGTATTTACATGTTAGCTTTTATCAGTCATTGTCAATTTACCATCTCCAACTGTATTCAAAGGAACCAGCCTCCGATCGGAGAGTAAAGCAGCAGCTGTAGCTTTAGCCACAGTTAGGAAACATACACCGCTGATTGTCAGTGCTGTAATGTTTAGAGGTTCACTTTCTTTATCAACATTAATAAAACAACATTTAAGTGTTAGATAACGGATATTACTCATTGTCAATCCACCATTCTTTGACTGTATATTGTTAGGATTTGTGGAAGGCTGGGCCTTATCTTTTTTCCACCAGGCGGCGTCCAGGGACCTCCTGGAGGGCGTGACCTGCAGCTGCACACCTGTTGCCACTTACCATTAGTGGAGGAGTTATCAGGACAGAGCCACCGACACTCCAGTGCCAGAGTGTTAGCCTGTGAAGGTATTCACCGACTGTTACCTCCGACCAATCTGTTTCTCCCAGTGATCATCTCTTGTGTTGCCTCTCCTAGGTTTACATTCCCCGAAGTCCTGAGTCTGTGTGATCTTCCACAAAACCCGGCTGTCTCGGGTCGAGCGGCTCCCCCCCGGCTCCAAGCTGATTTCTTCCTCCACTCACCGGTCCGCCCTCTCGAGGAGCTTAGCTCCCCCCCAGTCCAGTCTGCCTCCCCGGATCCACACGGTACTTCTCTCCAGGCGCTGACGCCTCCACTACAGGATCCAGAACCTCCGAGGGCGAGCAGTAGTTCCTGGCCGTTTGTGTATATTTACCGGTTCACTCCTTGTTCAATAAATCACCTAATCTTACCTGTCTCCAAGAGAGTGTGTTCTGCGCATGTGGGTTCGACAACTAAACCTAAACATAACATATACACAGTCCAGTCACATTAATGTGACCATCTGTCAAAAGCCAGAATAACCACCTTTCGCAGAGCGAACTGCTACGAGACGTGCAGGAAGAGAGTCACTTAGGTCCCTGAAGGTCTTCTCTGGGATGTTGAGCCATGCCGACTCTAATGCCGTGGCCAGCTGCGCTAGATTACGCGGTTGAGGATCCATGGCGCGAACAACTCGATCGAGATGGTCCCACAGATGCTCGATTGGGTTTAAGTCAGGTGAGTTTGCTGGCCAGGGGAGGACGGTAAACTCATCCTGGTGCTCTTCGAACCACGCACGTACACTGGCAGCTGTATGGCACCTCGCATTGTCCTGCTGGAAGATGCCATCATCCTGAGGAAAAACAATGCGCATGTAGGGGTGGACATGGTCCGCAAGGACAGATGCGTACTTGTATTGATCCATCGTGCCTTCCACAATAATCAGTGAACCCAGAGAATGCCAGGAAAACATTCCCCAGACCATAATGCTCCCGCCTCCAGCTTGGACCGTTCCTGCAATGGTTGCAGGGTGGTTCCTTTCAGAGGTTTCACGCCTTATACGCCAACGTCCATCTGTCCGATGGAGCATAAAACGCGATTCATCTGAAAACGCTACCTGTCGCCACTCAGTGGACGTCCAGCTGCTGTACTGGCGTGCAAATTCTAGCCTTCGTCGTCGATGAACACCAGTCAGCATAGGTGCACGAACCAGGCGTCTGCTTCGGAGGCCCAGACGCAGCAATGTTCGCTGAATAGTGGTTTGGGAGACACTTGTGGTAGCCCCTTGGTTCATTTTAGTGGTCAGTTGCTCAACGGTAGCCCGTCTATCTGCCCGAACGCATCTCCGCAACCGTCGTTCGCCTCTGTCATCTATGGCCCGTGGTGCACCACATTTGCCACGTCGTTGATTTTGGACAGTCCCATTTTGCCATGCACGGTACACTTTTACCACGGCGGCACGCGAACAGTTCACAAACTCAGCCGTTTCGGAAATGCTTCCACCCTTGGCCCGAAAGCCAATGATCATGCCCTTTTGGACGTCGGATAAATCGCTTCGTTTCTGCATTACGCCAACGATTGAAATGTTTTCCGAAGCCCACACACACCCTTTATATACGCTCAACTGCACTGTGCTGCCACCTGCCTTCTGTGATTGGTTATTTAACTCTGAAGTGGAAAGTACGTGGTGGTCACATTAATGTGACTGGACTGTGTATAATAAACAGCCTCCGATCTGAGAGTAAACCAGCAGCAGTAGCTTTAGCCACAGTTAGGAAATGTAAACACCGCTGCCTGTCAGTGCTGTGTTGTTAAAAGCTTCACTAAAATCACTTACATCTTCCAACACTGTTGTTTAGAAAAGCATTTTAAATATTGATTTAAACGCCATCTGCCAAATAATTTACATATTCTGATGTGATTCATAATTTCTCCATTTGTTTTGTTGTCCATCTTTCTCAACAGTAGCAGACCTAACAACCTGCCATATCTGGGATGGTCACCTCATTAGCATACGGACGAAGCATAGATAAAAGAAAGCAGAAATACAGCGAGAAATACAGAAATAAATACAGCAAACTGAAAAGAGAGAAGTAATAAAATCAAAGCAAAGTATATATTTATGCTTTTATTTCTACTTTTATTTTTATATTGATCCTCCATAGATGCGATGAAGAGGGATGCTTAAAAAATTAATTCCAAGACCTTGCACCAATTCGTGTGAATTTAAAAAGGTCTCATCACTTAACGGCAGAACATTATCCAGAATAATGGATCTAGATGCTGCTGTGTCCCTCAAGATTGTTACAGGTACTCTTTCTCCGCCCGCTATAGAGACACTCTCTGTCATAAGGAAAGGTGCAGAAATTCCCAGCTCTACGTTCCCCGCCTCGCAGGAGACTAATACTGGGGGTGGCTTAGCTGACAAGGGTTTTTTGTTAAGCAAAAAACAGTTGGCCATAATATGACCACACTTATTGCAATGAGCGCAAACCGGCCTCCAACCGACTCCACCCTCAAAGCGATGTTCCACCTCAACTTTGGGCTTTGCAGGAGGCAGGGCACTACGCTGCGGCACATAGTGCTGTCTATCAAATACTTTTTTATGCGTCAAAACATACTCATCCGCCAATACAGCTGCCTTGGAGATTTCAACAACCTTTGTTGAGGAATATAACTATGATAATGGTTAAAAGTTATGTTGATTCACATTAAGATATGTTTTGCTGAAAAGGAATGTGTTATGTCAAATGTGCTGGGTCAATGTGACCCAGTAAGTTAAGTTGTTCCAAGAACATCTGGAAAACGTCCCAGATGTGAAAGACTGCTTGCGTAAAGGAACCTGGCCAGAGTCTCTGAACAGATAAGAACTAACAAATTGACTAATGGTCCTCTGAGGGAGCAGATTAAACTTTCACGAGGTCAACCCAGAATTCTCGGAACTTGCAAAACACACTCATGAGTCTGTAACACCATTGGTCAGATGGTTTCCAATACACAATAGTGGACTGAAACAGTATAAGTATTCGAAGCCAGAAGCAGAAGACAAGACATTTTGGATGCTGAGATGATGAAATGAGATGATGATAAATGTAAATTGTGAAGATGCCGCAGATGTGCATTAAATGTCTTCCTGTTTGCCTGTGAGCCGGAGAAAATGGAGTTTTGTGTGTCTCTTTAATTCATGAATTCAGCACCTTTGAATTCCTCGATACCTTCTGTTCATTTAAATATGTTACAATCTGTTTTGTCAAACAGTTTTTAAATTCTTCCACCAGAATTAGATCACGTAACTGACTAAAGTTTTTCACGCCCTGTGCCAAACACCAACGATCAAAGAGGACTTCCTTATCATGGGCAAATTCTACATAACTCTGACCTTCAGCTTTAACAAGCCCGCGAAACTTTTGCCTATATGCTTCCGGCATAAGTTTGTACTCTTTGAGAACAGCTAATTTCACTGTGTAATTGATGGGTATTTTCCGCGAACCTTCATTAAAAGAACCACAGACAACACATGTGAATTTCATGGCGAAGCTTTTGCAAAAGGAGAAGACTCAGCAAACTGCTCCTCCAAGCCGTTCACTGAGCGTTCTAAAGACCCTTGGTTTCAGCTTGTCTTTTATTATCAAGCACAAACAGGGAGGATAGCTAAGAAAGACAGCAGAGACAATATTTCTCTCTCAAATAGGACAAAATACATATCCACATAATTTTCAGAAAAGGGTGGTATCAAACGAATGCACTTGCTCATATCAAAGGTAGAGGAACCCCACGAAGCAGTCGAGCTGCTCACCTCAAGTTCTTTCAAACAAACTTCCTTATTTGGTTCAGTTTCCGATTTAAGCAGTTGAAACTCATGATCCAATTCCCGTTCTCTGAGAGCCAGACGGCAGAGTTCAAGCTGTAACTCCAATTCACGAAGATCAAAAGAAGACTTTTCAGTCCCAGCGCCCTGACAGTCTTGGAGGCTAGTCTGGGCACCAAGACTAAGCAGAGGAGCCGGGTCAGAGTTAGTTTGGATATCAACATCAGAGTTAACGTGTGGGCCAGCCTCAGAACTAGCGCGAGGAAGAACGCCAGCGTCAATCAAAGCAGAGACAATCTGAGATTTCAATTTTTGCCTTTTTTAACTGCTTAGAAATGGAGATCGAAAACTCACCAGCAATTAACAAAAGCTGTTCCTTTGTACAACAATCAATTTGCTCAATAGTAGGATTGTCCAAAAACTCTTCCAGTCTAAACTTCATTTCGATTTAGAAAATCGCAAAAAAACTAAAAGAGAAAAAACGAGAATCAAAGACGCTTCTTGCAACCCACAAACATCAATAAGTGTAGGAAAATCCGCCCAAATATTTAGGTGGCAATGTCCCAAACAAACACCCCAGCAAATTACAAGCGCATTTCCGAAACACCACAAAGATTCCGCACAAAAATATAATGGAATTAATAAGTCCTCCAAATATGACGAGCCCCCAATATGTTACGGCCCACACAGGGCACACAAACATAAGGAGTCCAGACCAAGTTACATAAAACAAAAGGTTTTATTCGATCCGTGGCTGGACATAGAGGTACTGGGGAATCGTGGCAAAATAAACAAAGGAGTGGGAGCATTCACAAACCAGCCAGCAGTTGACCGTCGGATTCGGGCCGCTCCCCTCACTCTGCCTCGCTGGATCACTCACCCTACAACCAAAAACCGGAAAAACCTCGGCTTGGCCAACGATCCCCAGACCTGAAAACACAAAAGGGAGGTTAACAAACAAAAAATAGCATTGGTGGAGCAGTAGCGAGGCTTGGAGACACGCCACCAACCAGGAGTTCTTCCAAACTTCCTCGCTCTCC
This sequence comes from Poecilia picta, assembly GCA_033032245.1. Taxonomy (NCBI): domain Eukaryota; kingdom Metazoa; phylum Chordata; class Actinopteri; order Cyprinodontiformes; family Poeciliidae; genus Poecilia; species Poecilia picta. The sequence goes on along the minus strand of CM065364.1, from coordinate 14,116,491 downwards.
TGGTGGGTGGAGCTTGATCCCTTTAAACTCTCCCCAGTCAATTAACTGCAAGAAAAACAGCAATTAAGCAAGGATTCATTCACAACAGTGACAGGAGCCCGTCACAGGGGCCTAGATGTGTTCAAGGGCCCAAAACGGGTGGGAATTTACAGCCACTTTATGTAAACGATGTTTTCAAGTAATACCACCTGGTTACATCCTACCCCCCCTCTATGAATCGGTGGCCCACCGATTAAGTAAAACCATGACCAAGGGTGAAAAATGGCTGTAGCCACGCTGCTGACACCTGGAACCTGAGAAACAGCAGCCCTTCTGCCTTCACTCATAGCTGGTCTTGGCAGACTCTGAGGATTGGAGTGCTTGCCTGCAGTTTTACGGGTGGACTTCCTAGGGCCAGTTCTAGTGCTTTGAGGAGTTTGCGAAGCTGACGGCACCTGAACAGGTGTTGGAGCTGGACACCTTTCTGATGGTTCTGAGACCACAGGCCTGGATGGATTACTAACAGCCTCTTGGCACACCAGTCAAGATCCCGACTCCACGTCTTCCTCATCACTTTTCTCCTCAGGTGCCCTCTGTGGCCAGTCATCATAGCAGGTCTCTGAAGGTGACAGGGCAGGCTTTATGGAGGTATGGTGCACTTGTCTAACAAGGTGAGGCTTATCAACTGGAGCAATTGAATATACAACACCACCTGAACTTGGCGCCCTCACGACTTGGTACACTGTAGACCCCCATGCGTCCTGGATCTCTCTGCGCCCTGGGCCAACATCACGCAGATACACTCTTTGTCCAACTTGAAGTGGCTCACACCAGACCTTCTCATCTTGCCTCACCTTTCTCCTGTGGGCTGCCAACTCCACTCTGCCTTTAACAACATCAATGGCCACATTTAGGCACCTCCTGTGCTCTGCCACCCAATCACACACTTTAGCTTCTGTGGGCTCAGGAAGATGGTCAAGCAGAAAATCCACTGGCAAGTGGGGCTCCTGTCCAAACATGAGGAAGTGAGGAGATTCACCAGTCGACTGATGGACAGTGGTGTTATAGTGGAAGACCAGCTGTGGGAGATGTTCTGGCCAATTCCGCTTTTCATCTGGAGCTAGGGAATGAAGCAGATTGAACATAGTTCGATTAAAACGTTCACATTGTCCATTTCCCTGCAGGTGGTAGGGCGTAGTGCGACTTTTCTGAACTCCGTACAACTCACATAACTGTTGTACTAGGACACCTTCAAAGTTCCTCCCCTGGTCAGAGTGGATACGAGCCGGCACTCCAAAACGGTGAAACCACTCATGAACCAGGATCTTTGCCACTGTTGTCGCTTTCTGATCACGAGTGGGGACACCTTGGGTGAACTTTGAAAATACATCTGTCATCACCATAACAAGCTCCCTTCCATCATGAGCTGGTTCCAAAAGTGTAAAATCAATGGCCAACAGCTGATTTGGTCTTGAAGAAAGAAGGTGACCCATAGGAGCTCAAACTCTTGGCTGGGTGTTCTTAGCAAAGGTACACCTCTCACACTGTTGGCACCAATCCTTTACATCTTTATCCACTCCTGGCCAGAAACACCTCTGCTTCACTACATGAGTCGTCCTCTCGACCCCCTGGTGGCCATGATGTTGATGAAGCTCCTGCAACACCTCTGCTTTTAAACTCTCTAGAAGAAACTGAAGAACTTCTTCTCCACCATCTGGTCTCCAAGTGCGCCGGTACAAAAGGCCTTCTTTCTGGACATTTCGGTCCCACTGTTTCAGAAGTCCACGGGCACCCGGCCCTAGACGCTCCTTCTCAGCCCGTCTCGGCACTCTTTGCTGCTGCCAAAACTCCAGGAAGGCTGAAATGGATGGATCAGCCCCTTGAAGCAGGCACAGATCTTCTCTGTTGCGGGATGGAAGGACAGTGATCGCCAACTGCACAGCATCTTCCTGCACCCCCCCAGACATCTCGCAGATTAGTTCTGAAATGGCTGTCCCTGGGAAGTGGTGCTGTAGTTGTGTTCTGTCCTCACTTGTTCAGCATTCTTATTCACACAGCCTGGGCGATATCTGACTGTATAGTCAAATGCAGAAAGCTCAGCAACCCATTGATGCTCCATGGCACCCAATTTGGCAGTGCCCAAATGGCTCAGTGGGTTGTTGTCAGTCCAGACGACACATCGGTGGCCCCACAGGTACTCCTTGAACTTCTCCCCCCAATAGTTGTCCTCATCCTCGACATGTCTTCAACCCAACATGTTCTGAAACAAGTTGATGGAGCGGGCCAGCCAGTTGAGAGAAACCTTCTACGAACCTCCGATAATTTGCAAACCCCAGGAATGACCGCAGCTCTGAGACGTTGGTAGGGTGAGGCCAGTCTAACAATGCTGCAATCTTGCCTGGGTCCGTGGCCACGCCGTCCTCCGAGATGAGATGGCCCAGGTACTGCACCTGCTTTTTAAAGAAGTCACATTTTTCCAACTTGACCTTCAATCCCTCTTGTTTTAGGCGACTTAACACTACCTCCAGCCATGCCAGGTGCTGATCAACACTGGAAGAGAACACAACAATATCATCCAGGTATAGCAAGAGTGACTGACCATGCTGAGCCCCAAACATCCTCTCCATTAAATGTTGAAAAGTTCCTGGTGCATTGCACAACCCAAACGGCATGTGCTTGAATTCAAACAGGCCAAAGGGCGTGCAAAAGGCTGTTTTTGGGCGATCATTCTCTGCAACTGGAACCTGGTTATAGCCACAAGCAAGGTTCATGGTTGTGAACCAGCGAGCACCTGATAGGGAGTCCAATGTTTCCTTTATTCAAGGCAGTGGAAAAGCATCTTTTCTGGTCTTTTTATTGGGTTGTCTGTAGTCCACACACAGGAGAAGACTGCCATCCTTCTTTCGGACCAGGGCAATTGGCGATGCATAAGGGCTACTGCTCTCTCTGATAACCTGGGTTGCCAGCAGCTGGCTATTATGAGACTTAACTGCCTCATATTCAGATGGAGGGATACGTCGATACCGCTGCCGCACAGGAACATTGTCTAACAATGGAATACTATGCTCGATTAAGTTGGTAACACCAAGGTCGCCATCAAAAGCAGAGAACACAGACTCATACTTTAGCAACAATGTTCTCACCTTATGCTGCTCTTCCCTGTCCAGCATAGAGAGATTAAGTGATGTTATCTTCTCTCCAACCAAACCAGTCTCAGCAGTATGGGACCTGACTGCAACCATGACTTTCTCCTGTGCACAAGGAACTTCCTGCAACTCTGACGGTAAGCTGACCACTTTTACAGGAGACAAAAAAACCAAGAGTACAACGGGGACCTTTTTTTTTTTAAATATTTTTATTAGGAGGGAAGCAGACATTACAAGCAAAATGTTAACAATTAACGACAATATACCATATGAAAAACAACTTCTTTGTGGCATTGATAGAAACCAAAACACAGGTATAGAAGAGGTAAAAAGTATATAAATGAAGAAACGGCATACAATTTACCTCCTATGAGTATTTTTCTTTTTCTTAAGTGAACAAGACACATGTACAAACCTAGTGAAAAAAAACTTAATAATAATAAAATAATAAAATAAATTAAAAAAATAAAAAGGAAAGGAGTGGGGTGGAGTGTATCACTCAATCCAGGAGAAGAGACTGAAGAGAGTGAAAGAAAGTCATGAAAGGGCACCATAAGTTATAAAATTTAGCTGAGTTACCTTTCACTGAATATCTAATTCTCACCAATTTTAGAAAAGACATGGTGTCTTTAAGCCATTGACCGCTGGAGGGTGGTTTAGTTAGTTTCCAATGGAAAAGAAGACGGCGTCTTGCCAATAAAGAAATAAATGCTAAAATGTCCAACTGATTGGGAGTGAACTGTTTGTAGTTAACTGGAAGCCCAAATATGGCAACATGGGGAGAGGGTTTAATGTCCACTGAAAGTATCTTTGACATTGCATCAAAGTAGGTCTGCCAGAAACCATGGAGTGATGAACAGGAATAAAACATGTGAGTTAAATTACAGGAAGGCGCATGACATTTCTCACAGTTGTCAGAAATGGAGAAGAATTGCGACAATCGATTTTTAGAGAGATGAACCCTGAAGAGAACTTTAAACCGTATAAGAGAAAGTCGAGCACAGATTGAACATGAATGAATTTTCTTAAGAGCATTATTCCACCAGTCCTCTCCCAAAATTAGACCCAGTTCAAGCTCCCAAGCAGCCTTAACCTTGGTAATGGGTGAAATATCAAAAGACAGAAGTTCATTATAAACTTTAGAGATATGACCTTTGAAGAGGATCCCAGGTCAGAAACATCTCCCAACACAAGTTCAGCGGCCTGGAAGGAAAACTGGGAAACAGAGCCCTGGCACAGTGTCTAATTTGAAAGTAACTAAATAGATGAGAAGGAGGAAAGTGAAATTCTGAAGAAAGGTCTGTAAAGCTGCGAAAGATACCTTCTTTGTAAAAGTCATTAAAACATGTCAGGCCTTTATTATCCCATGACAAAAAGGTTGGATCTGTGAGTGCTGGTTGAAACAAGTGATTCTTCATTAAAGGAGCAAGTGTAGATGCTGAGTTAAATTTGAAGTGCCTCCTGAACTGGCACCAAATTTTTAAAACAGAACGAACTACTGGATTAATTGTAAAGCCAGAGGGGTTGGATGTAATAGGGGAAGTGAAAAGAGCAATTAGTGAGGATTGGGAGCAAGATTGTGCCTCCAACTTGCACCATGGGAAGTCCAAGGATCCAAACCAGAATGAAATTTTGTGGATATGGGCAGCCCAATAATACAGCTGGAAATTTGGGAGTGACAATCCACCACTAAATTTGCATCTATGAAGTGTGGATTTGCGGATTCTGGGTGATTTTTCCACACCATAGGAAGCCAGAAATAACTTGATCCAACATTTAAAAAAATGTTTTGGCAGAAACATTGGAAGACTATTGAACAAAAATAGGAATTTGGGTAAAATATTCATTTTAATTGCATTGATTCTACCTATAAGTGAGAGAGGTAAACTATTCCATCTTTGGAGGTCCAATTTAATTTTAGAAATTAAAGGCAAAAAATTAGCAGCGAAAAGAGAGCTTAATGATCTTGTTACACTGACACCTAGGTATTTAAAACCAGAACAGCTCACCTTAAATGGAACGTCAGTGTGAAAGCTTTAATGCAGCCGCGTTGATAGGATAGCATTCATTTTAGCAATATTTACTCTATAACCAGAAAAGGATCCAAATCTCTGAAAAGCAGATAAAATTGACGAAATGGAAAGACTAGGGTTTGAGACGTACAGCAATAAATCGTCAGCATAAAGAGATAGTTTAAATTCTGTACCTAATCGAGAAATTCCAGTAAAAGTGTTAGAGGACCTTAAAAATATTTTGAGAGGCTCTATGGCCAGAGCAAACAGTAGAGGGGATAACGGGCATCCCTGTCTAGTGCCACAGAAAAGTCTGAAAAAACTGGATTTAATGCCATTGGCAGAGATACTAGCATGAAGAGAAATATAAAAGAGACGTATCCAAGAAATAAATGCATCAACCCAGTCCAAATTTCTTTAAAACTGCAAATAGGTAATCCCACTCAACTCTGTCAAATGCTTTCTCAGCGTCGATCGAGATCACAACTTCAGGTATTTCAGTGGTGGTTTTAGAGTAAATAATGTTCAGGAGTGTACAGATATTTAAAAAAAGTTGCCTCCTTTAACAAATCCAGTTTGCTCGTGTGAAACAATAGTTGGTACTATACTTTCCAGACGACAAGCCAAAGCCTTAGCAAGGATCTTAGCACCTAGATTTATTAAAGAAAGAGGTCTGTAAGAGCTTCAAAGATTTGGATCCTTGTCTTTTTTCAAGAGGAGACAAATAGAGGCTTGTGTTAAAGTATGGGGGAGACTGCCCTTTTGCAATGACTCCTTGTATACCGCATGGAGTATTGGTGATAGCTTGTCCTGGAATTTTTTAAAAAATTCAACAGGGAATCCATCCGGACCGGGAGCTTTGTTACTTTGCATGGTTTTCATGGCAGCAACAATATCCTCCATGGTTAAAGGCAAGTCAAGTTCCTTAGCAGCATTTGAGTTTATCAAAGGAACTTTAGACTGTCAAGAAACTGATTCATCTTAGTGGGATTAGCAGGAAATTCAGATTTAAATAAAGAATAAAATGACTGAAAGACCAAATTAATAGTAGTGGGATCCTGATGTAAAGTGCCTGATGAGTCCATTATCTGTGGAATCATATGCGAAGCTGCCCGACGACGAAGCTGGTGAGCGAGAAGTCGGCTAGCTTTATCACCATGTTCATAGTAAGTGGAGCGTGATCGTTAAGAGGAGTCGCTCTGCATCATTGGTGGTAAGAAGATCAAATTCAGTCTGTAAATCAACCCGTTGTTTAAGTAAACTTGATGTGGGGGAAATAGCAATTTGTTGATCCAGATTAGTAATATCAGCACCAAGTTCTAGCAATTTTGCTTTACGCACCTTATTCAAGTGGGCAGAATATGAGATCATTTGTCCTCGTAAGAACGCTTTTAGTGATTCCCAAAGTAAAGAATATGAAATTGAATTACTCTCATTTTGATTTAGTGCAATAAAATCATTAATTTGAGCTGCAATAAATGTGTTGAATCTTTCATCTGAAAGAAGTAAAGGGTTGAGTCTCCAAGGTGTGACATACCGATGTTGAAAAGCAAATTTAATATCTAATGAAAGAGGGGCATGATCAGAAATGACAATAGGGTGATAATCAACAGATAGGACATTTGGAATTAGTTTAGAGTCGACAAAAAAAATAATTGGTGTATCGTCGTGATATCGTCGGTGCATGTAGAGCATGATGTCTCCAACTCGCCCACGGTGTCCTTCAGGGCGGCACATCCAGCTGAACCGTTGTAATGTTGCTAGTTAATTCCGACTTCACTGCTAGGAGCTCAGCCTTTATACTCGACAAATTTTCAGTGAGAGCTGCTTGGAGTTCGGTCTTGAAGATAAGAGCCATTTCAACCCGGAGAGCCAATAGCAGCTCAGACTTAAAGGCTGAGATAGGAGAACCACCAGCGAGTTCGTCCGTGAGGGAAGGAGAGTCACCACGAGGCGGGGATCTAGCATGAGAAGCAGGCCTCTGTTGCTGTACAGACGATTTGACTTTTGGAGGTATTTTGGTCGAGAACGAAGCCGGGACTTAAGACGGGTGAACAAAAAACACACCGAAAAGGAATAAAAAATTAAGAAAAATAGCAATTATTTCTAATTGTTGCGGGAGCTCAGTTACATGCGCCCTACCTCGTCATTCACTCCACCGGAAGTCCCCCACAACGGGGTCTTAGTGTGACTGTACACACCCCTACATTTACTACAGGAACATAAACAGTGTCCCAAAAAACCAGCAAAAGGGAAGGAGAAACTAACAAACCCTCAGGTAAGCTAAACTTTACATCCAAAGGCTCAATTAATCTCCCCTCACCAACAACACTGACTATATTCTTGGTAAATAAATAATCCACAGTCACTTGACGTGGTGCAGATTAACGTGGACATTGGAGATTAACGTGGACCTGATAACATTGGAGCAACGATCTGCTGTTTTCCACTTTAGCTTCAATGCTAGTTAATACACACACACACACACACACACACACACACACACACACACACACACACACACGCAGGATTACACAACAGTTTTTAACACATATTTCCTCCAGATATAGTTGGTATTTTCCACGCTTAATGAAACTCAGAGGTTTGCTGGTTAACGAATTCAACATAAAGACAGGCGAATATCACTCAAGCCTAGTTTATGAACTTTACCTAGTGCTAACATTAGTTAGCATAATATGCTACCGGGGATCGCGGCAGATAAAACATGTGACTGTCGTCATACGTTGTGTCAGATTTCTTCTTTGAAACAGGGTGGAGACTCTAGTAGCTGCTAAACGGTGTCATTTTGTGAACATTACTTACCATTTATTCACATTCTGTGTCCGTCACCGAAGCCCTGCAGTTCCGGATGGTTCTGAGATCTCAGGGAGTCATCCGCTTTAGTCAGCGCTAACCAATCGGAACACGTCTTACATTGCTAAGCCCCGCCCAGAATGTTCATGTAAGCTTCCCCAAAGCAAATAAAGCTGTATAAGCAAGAAAATAAATTCAACCAAAAACTCAGCCAAAAAAAAGATAGACTCAACCAAAAAAAAAGTTTCAACCAAAAAAAAAGAGATTCAATCAAAAAATTAGTTACTTCAATCAAAAAAAAATCTTTAAAAATGTTTTTGTTTCGTAAAAAAATATTTTTATGATTAAATAGTTTTTATGACTTTTTTGTTTGAGATGATTTTTTTTTGGTTGAAACTTTTTTTTTAGTTGAATAATTGTGAAACAAATCTAACTCCATACTAACATGGCTGAACATGTGGCAGGCACAAACTTGATAGTGCCTACAGGGACTACAACAGGTCTTCTACCACGAAGCTGGTACCACAACACTACCACAACACTGGTTTGAATACGGCCTTCTTGAACCTCAGCCTGCTGACATAGCTGAAAGGCAGGAAGCCAGGAAGACTGAGCCCCCAGAACAGATGGGAGTTTAAACAAATCAGGGCCATACTGGTCAAATAGCTGAAGATAGTAGGCCTTTATTACATTCATCCCAATTATGCCTGGTGTTTGAGGTGAACTGTCCTGGCCTGGAGGGTCCCCAACAACAGGATCCTTCTTCTGGGGATTATCACCCCACCCACCTCAATATCAGGCTTGAGATAACCCAAGTAAGGAATAATCAAACCATTTGAAGCTCTCAATTCTAACCAATGGCACACCTTTAACTTATCTGGAAAATGCTTTTTAACGAAGCTTTCTGAAATGGTAGAAACTATAGAACCAGTGTCAAAAATACACTGGACTGGAACTCCAGATAGTTTTACAGTGACTTGGGGGGACGATGCAATTAAACACTCCTTCACCTCTTCAATTTGGGGACCCACTGAGCCTGAACCACCCCCTCCTAATATCTGGCTCCTAACACTAGGGAGAGTTAGTTTTCCGACCGCTGATGGCTAGAGGTGGATTGGACCTGAGGGGCACCACTTGTGTGTGGAGTCTTGAAACGGCCACAAGTGGTGCAATACCGGGCAATGTGGCCTGGTTGCTGACATTTGTAACTGTGGCGACACTAGATGGAAGTTCGGGCTTCGTGGGATTTTAGTTCCAATAGGTTGCTCAACAACACCACTCTGGGAATTTCACCCAGAGAATATTACCTCTTCTCTGAGGCACACAGGTTCGGTTATGCAAGGATTTAAAACATCTGAGACAGTTCACAATTATAAAAGAAGTTTTATTAAATTCTCTTTTAAAAATGTTCGTTTTAAAAACAAGTTCTTTTAAAAATGACACCGAATCAATCAAAAATAAATCAAAGATAATAGAAAAGCTGCAGCAGCTGAGTTTACAATAAACAATAAAAAAAAGAATATCAGCCCGGGCTAAATAAAGAAAAACAACGGGCTGTAAACAAAATAAGAAATAGAAATCAGAAAAAAAACAGATTAAAACATCAGGACCGATGTGGCCCTCTAGTCTCACTCGGTTGTGTCTGCCTTGGTGAAATTCTTCTCCTTGTTTGTGTGGCAGGAAGAAGGTGGAGGCTGCACCTGCTGGCAGGGTGATTGCGAGTGAGCCAATTGCGCCAGAGGGCGCTCAGTATAAAAGCCGAGGTGAGCTGCGGGCTGACACTTGTTTGCTGTTGACACGTTGCGCGCTGCGCTTCCGTGGTGAGCCGTCTTTGTGCCGAGTACAGGTGAGGTTGGCTGCCTGCGTATTTACGCCTGCTTGAATATTGTAGTTATACAGCCTTTGATCAGCAGAAACGTACGGGCGTATTCACCTCCACAGTTTCGGGCTGGATCGCTTGTTTTATCGTGCCTATCGAGCACAGGGACTTTTTTTATTTGCACTCATATTTGTATGTGTGGCGACACTAGATGGAAGTTCAGGTTTTGTGGGATTTTAGTTCCAATAGGTTGCTCAACAACGCCACCCTGGGAATTTCACCCAGAGAATATTACCTCTTGTCTGAGGCGCACAGGTTCGGTTATGCGAGGATTTAAAACATCTGAGACAGTTCACAATTATAAAATAAGTTTTATTAAATTCCCTTTTAAAAATGTTCGTTTTAAAAACAAGTTATTTTTAAAATGACACCAAATCAATCCAAATAAATCAAAAAACTAGAAAAGCTGCAGCAACTGAGGTTACCGGCCAGAAGGGGCGCTATGGGGACGACATCCACCAAACACCCCAACCAAAAAAAAAAAAAAACATTCAACACCAGACGCAGTGAGACAACCCAAACTCAAGAATCACAGCACACAAACGAGGGAGACGCCGTCACCACACAGACACCGCCACCGGACCTCGGGAGCTGCAAGCAAAAAAACCCAAACAGTTAAAAAAATAAAAAATGAATATCAGCCCGAGCTAAATAAAGAAAAACAAGGGGCTGTGAACAAGAGAAATAAAAATCAGATAACAAATTAAAACATCAGGACCCGGTGTGGCCCTCTTGTCACACCACAGCGGGAGATGAGACGGGCGCCGCTGCCCCAAACGCTTCAATGGAGGCGGACAACGCCACCGCAGTCCAACTTCAAAAACAGTCGCGTCAAGAATCCAGGAGATGAACGTAGACCAAGCAGAGCAAAGCAGCACAGATCCGAGAAACGTACGTCGACAGAGCAGCAATGGTCCAACTGTGGGGACTATAAAAAGATTAGTCACTAAAACTAAAAGAAACCGGAGCTTAAATGAGTGTTAATTTCTTACCTGCCGATTCACAAACACGCGCACACACACACACTCGCAGACCGAGGAAGAGGAGGGCAGCGCTGAGGCGTTTTTACCTATAATCACACTTTGACTGAGATTTTCTGACCACGATCAGCTAAAGTGCAGGGAGGGAGAAAACCTACCACCAGATCAGCGCAACACGCACCAGCCAGCAACTTGTTACTTTCCGCTGCCAGAGTCCACCGGACGCAAACCACACAGTGGGAGAACAAAGACGACACACCCTGAATGAGCGTTCAGCTCCCTTATATACACCACGCCCACCTTCAGAACCGGAACTCCTCACCTGGAAACTATTTGTGGAATTACTACATTTCTACACCACTACATTCGCATCTCTTTTACTGCCTGTATTTTAACAATGTGTCTTTTTTATTTTTATTTTCTTTAGAGGACCGCCGGTGGTGCGCTCGGACCTGGATGTGGCGCCCCTTTTTGGTGTAATTGTGCAGTGAATAACACAAATAGGTGGAGGGCATTTCAAAGAGTGAGTGACTTCACGGGTGTTTGTTTTGATTTCTTTGCTTTGGAGCCTATAGCATCCAGGACCTGGTCGTACCCACCTGTAAGCCTAGTTGGCTTTATTTTGTGTATTTTCTTTTTTTTTATGTACAGGTATTTTTATCTTTGGTAATAAATTATTGACTTGAAACCTGTCTGCTGCTGATTGCTAAACCGGACCTGTGTCCTTTCATTAATTCCTGGGTGATAATCCCAGGTGGCGTTGTTGGCAACAAAACAAACTAATTGTATGATCAAAACCACTGAATGCCACATAAGGAAACTATAAAAAACTCCCCATAAGATGTTTAGATACAAAACTTTTAACATCCCATTGATGTAAAATAAACAAATGAGGGTGGAAAATGGGGGGAAAATACAACATTGTGTCCTTTTTCACCACTCATATCAGAATACAGTTAAACTCATATTACCTTCATGGTGAAATAATTTATGTATTTTCCTGAAACATAGAATTCATATTCTCTAGATATGGAAACTTCCTCAGTGATATTGTTCAAATAAAAGTACCATGATGAAAACTGATTCCTGCCATTGATTCATATAAGATGTAAAACTTATTGCAAACACTGATGTTGCACTCTGTCACTAAATTTTTTTAATTCTGAAATTATATAGTTGTTGAAAATGTAACTTTCCTGTAAATCTGTAAATTGAAATTGTGGAAGAGTTTGCTCCTCTATTTGTCATGAGGTGGGAGGTTTGGGGTGGTGAGGAGACGCAGGTAGACCCAGGTATGGTGAAAAGGATGTACAGGTGCTGGTCATGAAATTAGAATATAATGAAAAACTAGATTTATTTCAGTAATTCCATTTAAAAAGTGAAACTTGTATATTATATTCATACATTGCATACAAACTCATATTTCAAATGTTTATTTCGTTTAATTTTGATGATTACAAATGAAAATCTCAAATTCAGCATATCAGAAAATTAGAATCTTGTGAAAAGGTTCAAAATTGATGGCACCTTGTACCACAATCTAATCAGCTAATTAACTCAAACCACCTGCAAAGGCCTTTAAATGGTCTTTCAGTCTAGTTCTATAGGCTACACAGTCATGGGGAAGACTGCTGACTTGACAGTTGTCCAAAAGACGACCATCGACACCTTGCACAAGGAGGCAAGACACAAAAGGTCATCGCTAAAGAGGCTGGCTGTTCACAGAGCTCTGTGTCCAAGCACATTAATAGAGAGGCGAAGGGAAGGAAAAGATGTGGTCAAAAAATAGTGTACAAGCAAGAGAGATAACCGCACCCTGGAGAGGATTGTGAAACAAAACCCATTCAAAAATGTGGGGGAGATTCACAAAGAGTGGACTGCAGCTGGAGTGAGTGCTTCAAGAACCACCACACACAGACGTATGAAAGACATGGGTTTCTGCTGTCGCATTCCTTGTGTCAAGCCACTCTGGAACCACAGACAGCGTCAGAAGCGTCTTGCCTGAGCTAAAGAGAAACAGGACTGGACTGCTGGTGAGTGGTCCAAAGCCATGTTCTCTGATGAAAGTAAATTTTGCATTTCCTTTGGAAATCAAGGTCCCAGAGTCTGGAGGAAAAGAAGAGAGGCACTTCATCCACGTTGCTTGAAGTCCAGTGTAAAGTTTCCACAGTCAGTGATGGTTTGGGGTGCCATGTCATCTGCTGGTGTTGGTCCATTGTGTTTTCGGAGGTCCAGGGTCAACGCAGCCACATACCAGGAGGTTTTAGAGCACTTCATGCTTCCTGCTGCTGACCAACTTTTTGGAGATGCAGATTTCATTTTCCAACAGGACTTGGCACTGCACACAGTGCCAAAGCTACCAGTACCTGGTTGAAAGACCATGGTATCCCTGTTCTTAATTGGCCAGCAAACTCTCCTGACCTTAACCCCATAGAAAATCTATGGGGTATTGTGAAGATGCAATACACCAGACCCAACAATGCAGAAGAGCTAAAAGCCACTATTAGAGCAACCTGGGCTATCATAACACCTGAGCAGTGCCACAGACTGATCGACTCCATGCCACGCCGCATTGCTGCAGTAATACAGGCCAAAGGAGCCCCAACTAAATACTGAGTGCTGTACATGCTCATACTTTTCATGTTCATACTTTTCAGTTGGCCAACAGTTCTATAAATCCTTTGTTTTTATTGGTCTTCAGTAATATTCTAATTTTCTGATATGCTGAATTTGAGATTTTCATTTGTAATCATCAAAATTAAACGAAATAAACATTTGAAATATGAGTTTGTATGTAATGTATGAATATAATATACAAGTTTCACTTTTTAAATGGAATTACTGAAATAAATCTAGTTTTTCATTATATTCTAATTTTATGACCAGCACCTGTATTTTAATGAAGCTCTTCAGTTTAAAACAGGCAGCACGCAGAAGGTAGCGTACAGCTAATACCGGTAGCAACTGATCATAATACTGAAACTCGAGCTGGGGCTAACCAGGACTTTACAGTTCTACTGGCGCAGACAAACTGACATATGACAACAAAACTTTGACGTAGGTTAGACGAGGACCCGACAAGGAACAGAGACAACAGGGGAGACTAAATACACACGAGGTAATCAAGAGAACGAGACACAGCTGGGAGACAATCAACGGGGAAGACGCAGAGACGGGACTGACAGGGAACAGGACTACACAGAAAACTAAAAAATAAATACACAAAACCACGGATCACGACACTATTTCCTGATCCAAATTCAGGAACAAAAATGTTTTCACAAAGTTTTTTTTTGTCATGACTTTATTTTGATTCTTAAGTTTGTTTTTAGACTTTTTAGACTGTGTGTACTGTAATTATGTGGAATTATGTTGTGTCTTTGAAAATTGCTTTGTAAATAAAACTTATGATCATGGTTTCTGACAACAGCTTCTTATTATTGTGAGGGATGACCTGTACCTGGTCGGACCAGGCTGCAGTATGTGAGAAATGTATTGGAAACATTTTTAAAATTCTTAGTTTTGCCTCAAAAAAATGAACTTTTGTGCTACATGTAATCCTTGTTTAGACATGAGTCTATACACAACACTGGTTTACACCAATCAACATGGTCTAAAAGTGATCTAAGCTTACACTTAAAAGTTACAAGGTTTATCACAGAAGTTTCGTAGGTCATGCAAAAAGTATCAAATAGCATGTCATTTGATTCAGTGTGGAAAAATGATGATGTATTCACAACAGCAGCCCAGAAAAGGCAGAGCTGCCTTCTGTCTGTAGACAATATACACTTTCCTGAAGTAACACTTTCTTCTTTCTGATAGAATATTATAAATTGTGTTTTCAGGATAAGCAGAAGATAATTATGAATAGCAGCAACCATCCCTCAACTGATTTTGCTGTAAGTTTCTTTTTCTTTTTTAGCTCATGCACACTTATAAAGTAATAAATTAAACATGAAAGAAAATTATCTGAAAATAAATATGATGTACTTACATCAAGTTTTTCTTTTCCTCTGACACGCAGAGACTGTAACGTCAATAAAAGTAAGAGAAAATACAGAATGCAATACTCAGACAAAGGTGTCATACACCTTCCTCTGTATTTGATTTGCACAAATTATCCCCTCATTTATGTTCTATAGACAGTTGTTGCGCAGTTCATTGATAAAGAACACATCCTGATTGAACTTTCAAAAAAACAGACTCTCTCTGGTAGGTTATTTAGTGTGAGCAGTTACTTGATGCACCAATAGCTGCTTAAAGATAAGCCACCAGCCAGTCAGAGATACTAAGTAACTGGTCCCAGTGGAGGAACATTTCCCAGTGGCAGCAGGATCCTGATATTTCATTTAAGAACATCAGGGGAAGGACAGTTTACACCTATTTTTATTTTTGTCTATTCAACAAAATAGACAAAATAAACGCATGACAAGATCATCACCATTCCTGTATCAAAGCAAAGGTCTTTATCTTTAATCAGATTTTAGTTAGGTTTGGAACACGGTGCACAAAACCCAGTTGGTAAAAGAAAACATTCTGATTGAACTCTCAAGAGAACAGAGACTTTGTCTATTAGAGTGATCAGCTACTCGGTGGACCAATAGCTGTTTAAAGATAAACTACCAGTCAGTCAGAGATAGGAAGTAACTGGTCCCAGTGGAGGAAAGCCCATTTTCCAGTTGCAGCAGGATCCCAATCCTGTGGGGGGAACGATAGTGTGCACCTCTAGCAGTATGGGACACAAACTACATCAAAACCATTTTTGTGACGAAGGTACTGAGTTTTATTTTAATTTATCTATGCTCAACTGAATAAATGTTTGTATTGGTGGTGGAAGAAGACGTTGGGAGCAGAAGGGAAGGAGATTACGAGACATGAACCAGAAAGAATTTTACTACCGTACTGGTTTTCTTAAGTCTGACCTGATGGATTTATTTCTGAGGAATGACACAAAAAGGCCATTTTAAGTAACTAGAGCTAATAAAAATGTAAATAAAATGTGCTGCAAATTTCCTTAAAAGACAACATTTGTTTTGAACAGAATAGAGAATTCTACATTACAAGATTATCACCATCCTGCATAAAAGTCTTCAGCCTTAAACAAATGTTCACATAGCAAACATTATTTTGTACAACTATAACAGATTCACATTTAAGATAATTTCTGGTGTCTGGTGTAATAGATCACCTTTGCTTTTTGGAAACATTATCAAATTAAACAATTAACCAAAAAAACTTTCACTTCACTGCAGTGTGCTGTTTTGTGTTCATCATTAAAATAAAACCAAATTAAATGCACCACATTGCAAAAACTTGCAAAAGTTTTTCCCACCAAGTCCCGCATTGTAACAGGACTTTAAAGTAGTGTCAAACACCTCACGCTGTCACCCATAGTAGAAAGGAAAAGTTAATTTGCTAAAGACTGTGTGTAAATTTTAGAGGAACCAGAAAAAGTTTCATATTTTTATCTGACAAGAGAGCAGACTGCAGTTTGACTAAAGTGAGATTCTCAACTATGAGATTATTTTTCATATTGATATGCAGTGAAGACCACTTGCTGATTTAAACTGAACATTCCTTGATTTCCATGCTTAACTCATTGCACACTTCATCAAGTTGAGGACTACAAAAAATTTCTTTGTGGAAAGCCGAACAGATGCAGTTGAAAATAAACTAAAATGTTCACTGGACCCTTCCTAGCAGATGGAGTTAAAACTCAAATCAAGGTTGTCAAAAACATGTCTTACAGGGTTGTTGTTTTTTTTTGTCACTATCTTTTTGATTACACAGCATAGAATGTAACAGTACGAATTCACAATATAGATGAATTTGAAAGATCATACATTTTAGTAGAGAAAAAATACTTTGTTAACGTAATGCTTGTGTTTCTGACTTTACTGTGATCACATATTGACGAGCAAAAAAAAAAAAGAAAAAAAGACTGTCAACTACTTAAAAAAAAAAACTTACTTGCAAAAGGGAGAAGGTAACAGATGAAAGTTTGTGTCCTGTATGGCTCGGGTCTGGCTTTAAGTACATCCTTGACCATAAACTAAACATGTTCTTATTTCACTGATGCAAAAACTTACATTAGACGCAGCAGAAGGAAGTTTGCTGTGTGGTCATTAGCAGGTTAGGGTCTAAGCAAAGTCCTGCCTCTGAGGTAATAAAAAAAGAAAAATTACTAAATTAACATTTCAGCTAAACTGCCCAATCACCTTTTCATCCTCATGAAGTTAACTGTTGGTGATGACATATTGACTAAAGGGATTTATTATAAAAAAGGGTTCACTTGTTAGCTTACAAGAAAACAATATGAAAATGACAAATGTTCCTTTTTGATACTTTGTACTGATTTCAGTAACGAGAGAATTCAAAGTGCTAAAACATTCGAGAGAAAAAAGAAAGTACAGTGCAGGAGCGTAATACATGTAAGAAAGTAAATAACCACATATTTCAGTGTATTCCATTTTTTCCAATAGATTGACAATTATATGGGATACATGGTTTATAAAGTTATGGATTAGAAAAAAAAACATCTGAAAAGTGTGGTGGACTTGTGGATCTACTGATGCAGTTTTGCTTCAGAATTGAATTTGGAGACCAGGTCTGAGTGGATATGCTTCTGTGGTGATGTTTTCCTGTTTTGTTTTGGGGTTTTTTTCAACTTTTCTCCTTTCAGGGAGGTTTATTACCTAAAACACTTGATGCTAGTACATAACTGCATGCATGTTCTTGCCCTGGTGTTTTGAAGATGGCAACCAGTAATTGAACCATAGATGGTACTAAATGGAAAGGTATTGAGGAAAAAATTTAAAATAGTTTTCCATAAACTAATATTAAATTCTTCTTTTTTGTGTGTTTAAGCCTGACACCCATGAACAAGAACATTCTTGTGCTCTGTCCTAATCTCTATGAAAAAGTATGTTCTTTAATCGTGTGCTAGTGCTATGGTGGTTTTCTTTTGGTTTCTGTAGATAGGAGAGGAGTTTAAAATAGAAAACTACTTGACAGAAGAAAAACAAACCTAAAGAAATGGTAAGCAATTCTAACTTAATTTAAAATTATTAACCTGTACTAATATTAATAATTTTGTGCATGTTTGATGGCTTAGTGAATACTAGTTGAGTTAGGGAACAGTAGAATCAGATTTATTTGACTTTTCCTTTTTTAACAAGCACAGCTTAAAGTGGCTGTTGGAGACAGATTGCTGAGTTATCTGATACAAGCCGAGAGCAGCACAGAGAAAGAAACAGCAAAAAATGTTTTCATAGGATTAAACTATTGCAATAATTGTAACAGTATGCTTGTCTTACTATTATTATTCTAAAATGTATTGATGGTTAACAGTTTACTGGTTCCACATATCTTTGACTTTTACTGTTTCCCATCCCTATCTGGAGTAAAGTGACCGTTGGCTGCTGGTTTATCTGATTCAGGCTGAGCTCAGCAGCTGGTGCAGCATAGAGAAAGAAAAGCTCTCAAAGTTAAAAATGTACATCAGTTGTCCACAAAATCAATCCATTCTCTTTTTATTTAAATTGCATTTTTTTAAATTTATTGTAAAAACAAAATATTAATCAATATGTTATGTTGCTTGACAATTTAGTAGATAGTGACTCAAAATTATGTGGACCTTTATTCACCCAGAGCCAAGTTGGTTGGTTGAAGTGACAGTGGAGGACGGATTATTAGATACCAGCTGAGAGCAGCACAGAGAAAGAAACGGTGAGGAAGTTGTTGAGGAAAAATGATCATTTTTAGTGTTTAATTCAGTTTAATCTTTTAGAACAAATTTATTAGTTTTGAATGGGTTTGTGTTGATGGTTTAGAACTTTAAAACCTATGCCGGGGTAAGTATAGATAGTGATGGATGGCAGAAAGCTTATAGCTTGGATCTTGGTGGTTTGTTTCACACAAGACAGAAGGTCGTAAACTAATATATCTTAGGGATAGGTGACACTATCTTTTTAAAATACCTTGGGAATCAGAAATTTGCCCAGGTCATGGGATAGAAAAAGCCTTCAGTGAGCATCTGGCATGGTTGAACTTTTGAACCATTAACATCGTAAAAGATTCCTCTTAGTATTGCATGCTCTGACTGAAAAGTGTATTATTTAGTTTTAGAATTAATTTAGTCAATGAGCAATGTATTTGAAAATGTTTTGTTCTGTATTAGAAAAACAGGAATTGTATCTGATTATATTCTGTAGACATTATATTTATTGTATTAGTTTAATATCAAAGAGGACTTTGGAGGGAATAACAGAGAAAAGGCATACTAATTTGTGGAAATAACCTTATATTGGAGTAAAATACAGAGTTAAAGATGTGGTCCTGGAAGAGCGGGAGAAACTAGAGTTTCACAGATATTTGTGAAATGCTTTGAAGTGGTTCTCCTTGCTTAGAAGGCATGAAGCCAGATAGTGGAAGCAAATAAATTAAAACTAAAAGGATCTCCAGGTTATAGGAGGAAACCTGATTTAGTGAAATGGCCTGAGTATAGTTGAATTTATAACCTATTCTGGCACATTGACCTGTAGTTTACCCGAAAAGTATTAGTTTAAAAGCTTACAACTGCACCTTTATCTGTTTGGGTGGATTAACAGGGAATTCCAGCAACGTCTCCTTAGACATCTAAAAGTCATAAAATTCAGCAGGATTTTAGGAATCTGTTTAACTTCACTAAACAAAGAAAGTGAAACTTCTCTTTGATCGTCCGAACAAAATTGCAGGGAGGTACTACATTCGAAAACGGTCAGAGACAACTTCCAGTTGGTCGAGCCGAGGTACGCCTTGTTTGAATATGCTAAAAAGAAGAACACTCCCACAGGAATAAAGGTTGATGCACAGGAGAAATGATTCAGAAAAAATAGCTGATCTGAGTTGCTTTTGCTCTGGCTCTTTTCTCCAAAGACGCCTTTGACTTTTATGTTTGTCTCCTCACTCAGGTAACAAAATGTATGTCTCTGTCTTTCTGTAATACTCTGTCATGTCTTATACTTTCTTCTGATTGGATTAAATTCTGTACTTCTGTGACGTCAACACGCATTGTTGTGGTTCTGTCCCCGCACGCGGGCTGGAGATGCAGAGAGAATCCAGGACCGGGAAGGAAATTGAGCAAAGTTGTATTTTCCTAAATTTAGATATTATTCCTTCCACCAAAGTTAAACACAGATACATTTTTGTTTATGAAATAAACTATTTATTCTCTGTTTTTTATTATTTGAAATTAATATAACAATTAACATGATTTATTAAATTCCTAACTATTGAGTACATAGTGACTATAATTTCCTTGACCTTAATTTCTTCACCAGCCTTGATTGGAATCAAGTGACAGAGTGGATCCAGGCTTGGAGGTGGAGATAAAAGTTCTTTATTTGATTCAACTTACATGAATGAAGAAATAAAAAAGAGCAAACTTTGTCCAACTGTAATGATTTACTTCTTGGAGTGATGCATGGAGCAGAGGGTCTGGTGGTTGGATTCCCATCTGATGTTTTTGGATCTTCAAGCAGTTGAGTCGGATGTTAGCAGACCAGCTTCTCCATCTCACTTCACAACCTGCTGCCTTTTGTCTTTAGGTTTTCTCTTGCACAAAAAAAGGTGGACTTCTGGGAAGCATCCAATTTATGGACTGGAATTTAATAGACCGAGCCTGTAGTCTCACAGAGGAGGGAGGTCCCACTGGAAAACACTGGGTGGTGTTGGTTTTTCCCACAACGGATGAAGGAGTTTCAGCAGAGTGTGATTCATTGGAGTCAGGCGGAGCATGCTCAGAGTCCTGGAAAGTGGGAATCTCGTGCTGAACTGAGGATTCGAACGCGATTTGTATCGAAGACCAGATTTGTATCCAGAAGTGTAGAGTTTGTGCTGTCACTGGCTAGGATGTCCGGTTCAGCATCCGTTGCAGTTTTCTTGTAGGAGCTTTGCAGCAGTGAGGTTCAATAGATGAAGCACAGCAGTTCTCACAGTTCCAATCAACTTAGTAGCAATCCATCCATCAGTTCTTGCGTCACCATCTTGAACATCACCTTGCTCTGGAGATCCCATTTTCCAGACATTCCATAAGGTTTCAATGACCACTCCTGTTGCAGGACATGGTATGATGGATTCTGCACTCGGCACAGAAAAAAGGTGGACTTGTGTAGTGCACCCAATGCATGGGCTGGGTTCTCGTACACAGAGACTGGAGTCTCACAAAGAAGTGATGTCCCACTGGGTAACACTGTGCGGTGTCGTTTTTTCTCCCACGCCGGATGAAGGAGCTTCAGAAGACGCAGGGGGTGATCCAGAGGAATCAGGCGGAGCATGCTTAGAGTCCTGGAAGGTGGGAATCTCGTGTTGAATCGAGGATTCCAATGCTGATGGAGGTAAGATCAGATTTCTATCCAGGAGTGTAGAGGATGAAGCATCAGTGATGGAGCAGGGTCTCATGATGGTTTATCCATCTGCAGATGAGCCACATGCTAGTTGGTTGGTTTCCTGATGTCTTCTCTTTCGAGGCTTTTCTCTTTTAATGTGAACCATTTTTTTTCTGTCGAGCAAAGTGGTTCTTACTCCGCCAAAATGCAACAAGTAGAATGACAGGGCCTCCGAAAATATTTAAACTAGAAAAACAGAAATCCCGCCCCTTTATCTCCATTGGTCCATTCAAACATAAACTCATAAAAGTGGGCTGGGTCACCATTGGATTTAAGAGAAGGTTCCAGAATCATGTTTGTTTTTATATGATAAGGACTTATATTTTACATGATGCAAGAGAGAATGTTCCAGAATCCTGTCTGTATTATTTTGATAACAATTTATTAGATTTAATATGATGCAAGAGAGAGAAAATTCCAGAATGTTTTAATATGATGCAAGACAGAGGGGGCGGGGCTGCCCTGACTTGTTATTTAACGTTTAAGAGAAAGTTCCAGAATCCTGTCTGTTTTATTTTGATAACAACTTAATTTAAATCAAAACATATGTTTTAATATGATAAGGACTTTATACAACCTTATTAAAACAGATGTTTTATATGATAAGCATTTTATGATGCAGATTTAAGATGTTCGTGTGCGATAGCATCGATTTATCCATTTTTGATTTGGGCGTGGCATTTTAATGCCACGAATCATGTTTGTTTTTATATGATAAGGACTTATATTTTACATGATGCAAGAGAGAATGTTCCAGAATCCTGTCTGTATTATTTTGATAACAATTTATTAGATTTAATATGATGCAAGAGAGAGAAAATTCCAGAATGTTTTAATATGATGCAAGACAGAGGGGGCGGGGCTGCCCTGACTTGTTATTTAACGTTTAAGAGAAAGTTCCAGAATCCTGTCTGTTTTATTTTGATAACAACTTAATTTAAATCAAAACATATGTTTTAATATGATAAGGACTTTATACAACCTTATTAAAACAGATGTTTTATATGATAAGCATTTTATGATGCAGATTTAAGATGTTCGTGTGCGATAGCATCGATTTATCCATTTTTGATTTGGGCGTGGCATTTTAATCCATCAAACTCGATTAATTAAAATTTGACACAAAGTAGTTTCCTTATTTTTTTGGAGAACTGGAGCACATGCTAGGTGCTAAAGCTAATATCACCCAATTGACATATTAAATAAACGGAGACCACCTCCAAACCCAGACTTGATGTCTTGTGGTTTGTCTGATCACTACACAACACACACAATGCAGAAATCCACCGGTCACACTAAGTAAAAAATAGGTACTTTATAGTACAAACCACAGAGTGAAAATAGCAATATAAATGATTTTATTATTATATATTATTATTCCATGATGACAGGTGAGGCTCTGGCACTAACAGCCAACTGGAATTTTTGCAGTTGGCTACTATAATTTGTTCTTGCGTTATACAGATTTATTCATCACAGAAACTTGGCTACAAGAAGGTCAGTTGTCTCCGTTCTCTGAACTTCTACCTCAGAACTGTACTTTTATAAACTCTCTCCGATTGACTGGAAAGGGTGGAGGTCTGGCTACAATTTTTAAATCCAGCTTTTACTGTCAACAATCACACATAAAATCATTTCTCAGTTTTGAACTTCAAGCTTTTGAACTGAAATTAACTGAACCAATTTTGTGTGTGGTGGTCTATCGTCTGCCAAAGTTCAACAAGGACTTTATTCATGAATTCTCTGAACTTTTGGCAGGGATTGTCCTAGACCTAGAGCATGATCGTATTTTAATTGCAGGTGATTTTAATATACACATATGCTGCCCAGATAAACCTCTGGTGAAGGACTTTTTGGACTTGATTGATTCATTTGATTTTACCCAATCTGTGGTTGGACCAACACATTCAAAGGGCCATACTCTGGATTTGGTGCTATCATATGGACTTTGTTTGGATGTCATGTGTTGAGGAAAAACGACTATTTTTAGTGTCTAATTCAGTTTAGTCTTTTAGAAAAAAATTCTTAGTTTTGAATAGGTTTGTGTGGGTGATTTGGAATGTTTAAAACAAATGCCTGGATAAGTGTTGGAACAATGAGGTCTCCACGAGAGCTTTTGGCTCGGACTCCTGTGGTTTAAACACAAAGGACAGGAGGTCGTAAATTAATATGCAGGGAGCCAGAGGACACCATCATTTGAAAATCCTCTAGGGAAAACAGGAACTCAGCCAGCTCACAGAAGAACAAAAAACTTTCCGTGGATACATGGGAGGTTCTAAACTGTTTAGATCATTAACATTTAATTTGTAAAAGTTTTATTTTAGTTATTGAATGCCCTGACTGAAAATTGTGATATTTAGTTTAGAATTCATTTAGCGGATGATGAATGTATTTGAAAATGTTGGGTTCTGTATGAGAGAATTGTTTAAGATTGTTCAATGTTTACTTGAATATTAGATTAGAAAAAACAGCAATTGTACCTTATTATTTTCGGTTGATGTATAAATATTGTTTTTTGGTTTAATATCAGGACGGATTTTGGAGAGGCTGACCACAATAACATAGTATTTTTGGAGATAATTTTATATTGAAGTAAAAGGTTTGTTCCTGATCAGGACAGAAAACCTGAATTTCACAGCTAACTGTGAAATTCCTTAATCTGTTTCTCTTTGCCCAGATGGCTGGAAGCTGAATACCAGTAAGAAAATATATTTGAAATAAGTTAGTTTTAAAATTTAACCTGAGTTGATGGAAATAGTCTAATAATAGTTTTGGAATTTAGAAACTTATTCTGGACCTCACTTTTAGTTTAAAGTGAATTGTTTTATAAGATATCAGATTAGTCCTTTTTGTCTTTTGGGACACCAGCAGTAGAAGTTCCAGCTGTTTTACACCACTCTGTGAAAACCATAAACTAACAGGGGTTCGGAGACATCCTGCTTCCAACTTATCTAAAACACAAAGGAGAAGCCGGCCTTTTGTCTTTTGAATGAATTCGAGGGAATTTCTGAATTTGAAAAGGGTCAGAAACAGCTTCCAGTTGGTCGAGCAGAGTTACGCCTTATTTGAATATATTACAGAGGAAAACACACCTACAGGTATAAAACCTATACGCAAAGAGAATAAGGCAGAAATAGCTGATTTTTTAGCTCCTTTTGGGCTGGCTCTTTCTCCAAAGACGTCTTTGTTATTGTTTCTGTCTACTCTTCTCAGGTAACTAATGTATGTCTCTGTGTTTCTTTAAATTGTCTGTTTTATGTTATACTTTCTTCTGATTGGATTAAATTTGTACTTCTGTGACGTCAACACGCATTGTTGTGGTTCTGTCTCCGCGTCTCCTCGAGACGCAGAAAGAATCTGGGACAGGGAAGAAACCAGAGCCAAGTTGTTTTTCTAAATTTAGCCAGATATAAATATTTTCTTCCTTAACACATGGAAATCTTTCAGACTTGTATTTCAGATCATTTTCCTATTTTATTCTCTATTAAGATTTCACCTTCTGAGGCTACAAGCAATGCTAAACCTTTACTTTGTCGTAACATTAACTCTGATACTGCTCTTCAACTGAATGCAATCTTAGCTCCTACTACATTTCCTACTGATAATCTTGATATTAAAGCTCTTATTACAAATTTCAACAACGTCTGTTCTAATGCTCTAAATACCGTAGCTCCTTTGAGAATCAAATCAACTATAAGAAAGAAAGTTTTGGAGCCCTGGCTTAATGAAACCACTCGTGCGATTAGATGAGAATGTAGGCGCCCTGAGAGGAGATGGAAGAAAGATAAACTGCAGGTTTCCTTTGAAATTCTGAAAGTCAGCCTGTTTAATTATCAGAATGCAGTCAAATTAGCAAAATCGAAATATTTTATTAATTTTGTAGCTTCAAATCGGCATAGGCCACAGATCCTTTTTAATGTCCTAGATAGGATTGTCAATCCCCCGACTATATCTAGCCCTTTAGGCTCTGCTGAATGTTGTGAGGCTTTTTCTAAGTTCTTTATGGAAAAGATTGAAGCTCTTAGAGGCTTGAATAAAATGGTAGATTTAGATTCCCATGGAATGCCACAATGCATAGCTTTTCTGGAGCATTTTCAGCCAGTTTCTATAGATGACCTGATTTTGGTTATTCAGCATCTGCGTCCTTCAAATTATCCATTGGACTGTCTTCCTAAAAGACATTTTTTTGATTTTTGGTAACTATATTCTTACGATGATAAATACCTCATCGCAGTCCGGTTGTGTCCCATCTACTCTTAAACATGCTGTGGTCAAGCCTCTTCTTAAAAAGTCCAATTTAGATCCCAGTGACCTATCAAATTTCAGGCCCATTTCTAAATTGCCTTTTTTAGCCAAAATTCTAGAGAAATTAGTTTATGTTCAGATTGAAATGTTTTTAAAAGACAATAATATAACTGAAAAGTTTCAGTCTGGGTTTAAAGTTGCTCATAGCACTGAATCTGCTTTGCTCCGAGTATATAATGATCTCCTCTTAATTGTTGATTCAGGCAACGTAGCAGTTTTACTACTTCTGGATTTGAGCTCTGCCTTTGACACTGTAGATCCATCAGATCCTCTTACATAGACTACAGCACTGTGTTGGCCTGCAAGGCTCAGTACTCGAATGGTTCAAATCTTATTTAGTCAACAGATCCTTTTCTGTTCATCTGGACCAATCGTGTTCTGGGGCTAAACCTTTAAAATATGGTGTTCTCCAAGGGTCAATTTTAGGGCCCATTTTGTTAATCTTGTATTTAATGCCTCTTGGTAAGATCTTTGAAAAATTTAATATTGCCTTTCATTGCTTTGCAGATGATATCCAGATTTATTTGCCCCTTAAACTGCAATATGGTACAAATGATTCTCTTCAACGGTTGCTAAACTGTTTAGCAACCGCTGAAACCGCTGAGTTTCTTGGTTCTCTGGCTCGGTCTTACCAGACCTCTGCTAGGAATCTTGGTTTCACTTTTGACAGCTCTTTAAAGCTAGATAAACAAGTCAGCTCTGTCGTTAAATCGAGTTTTTACCACCTTCAGCTTTTAGCAAAAGTTAAATCCTACTTCTGTTTTAAGGACTTTGAAGGACTTATCTGTGCCTTCATAACAACTCGTCTGGATTACTGCAACTCTTTATATAGAGGGATGGATAAATCGCAGATTCAGTGACTTCAAATGATCCAGAGTGCAGCAGCACGGCTTCTCACAGGAACCAGGAAGCATGACCATATAAGCCCAACTCTGGCATCTTTACACTGGCTGCCTGTCTTTTATCGAATAGATTTTAAGATTCTTTTGTTAACTTTTAAAGTTTTAAATGGCTTGGCCCCCCCTTATCTTCGGGACCTTTTAAATCTCCGGTCTGTGCCCAGAACCTTACGATCAAATAATCAGTTATTACTGACAGTTCCTCGTAGTCGACCAAAGAGGGAAGGAGATCGAGCTTTTTCTGTTGCTGCTCCTGTCTTATGGAATAACTTGCCTTTCCAGATCAGATCTGCCCACAGCCTGGATCATTTTAAATCGCTTCTTAAAACTTATTTTTATTCTTTGGCATTTAATTGATGTAACGTTTTGTGCTCTGTTTGTTATGTGTGTTGTTGTTCTTGTACAGCACTTTGCTGCTGTAAAGTGCTATATAAATAAATCTGACATTGACATTGACATACAGATGTAATTTCTCTTTTTTTCCCTCTGAGATTCTGCTTAGAAAAGGAGGTTATGAAGTTACATCCTGGCGCTGCTTTTTGTTTTAAAATGGTAAATTTAGGTTTGCCTCGATTTTTTATAAACTAATGCCTCTTCATTTTTTATTTTACTGTTGCTACAGATATTAGTTGAACATTGTGCTTTGCCTGCTAGTAGTTTAAATTAATTTCAGCTGCATACTTTCAAAAGAGTATTCAGATTTTAACATGCATTTTCTAAGTAGTAAATATTTTAGTCACTCTTACTTAGTAACTTCAGTGATGTTACACCTCTGAAACATTTTTTTGCACCAGAACTATTTCACTTAAACATTTAATTTCCTGAGATATTGTCAATTTATTTTCCAGCAAAACTCTCAAAAAGAGTTGAGGATTCATTAGTTTTGATTACGTTGTACAGCTAACTATGGACGCTTATTAGTTTTTTGTTTGTTTTTAATTTTTCAGGTTTGCATCATAACACTTCGTGATGTGTTTCTGAGCCATGATCGTTGTGCTGATTGCCTTTCCATTGGATCCAAGCACCTGGACCAGCTGACGGCGTCCATCACTCCATGGTCTGCCAGATCATCACAATGTGGACTAACTTTTAATTTACAGTACTTGGTTAAACTATGATCTGGAAACTGGAGCACCAGATATGCAAAAATCTACCTGCAGACTTTGTTGGCTACCATGACACTGCAGTCATCCTGGATGGGGCTGAGCCTCTTCCTCTCCTCCAGAGTGATGAGTTTTCATCACCAGTAAAGGCAAACAAGTCTGATGTCTGATTAGCTGCTAGGAAATATATTATATATTCACTGTTCATTTTTCTATCTTGTTTGTTCCTACAATAAAATTGAATCTCATTTGTAATACTCTACATTTCATAAACCTTTTTTCCCCTTTTCTCGGTGTTTACGTTATATCAAGTATTTGCATGTAGATCAGGAATTCAAATGAGATGTTAAAATGCAACACATTTAGGTAATACCAGCAAAGAAATGTGAATATTAAGTAATATGTAGTTAGTCATATAATTTAATATGAAATGAAATGAAATGAAATTTTATTCGAACATGATACAAGTATAAAAATAAGATAGTGCACAGTAACAAGAAGTGCATAAAAAAAGAGAAAGATACAGTTTTTTGTCTCAGTTAACATATCATGGTCGAAATGGGGTAGGAAGAAGTGAGAACTTATTAACTCCTACCCCCTAAGCACATGAAAACTTTACAGTCCTACCATCAAAGAAAAAAAAATAAAATAAAAATCAAAGTCAAAGTGGCAGTCAACATCCATCCATCCATTTTCTTACACCCTTGTCCCTTAGTGGGATCGGAGGGTTGCTGGTGCCTATCTCCAGCTAACGTTCCGGGCGAGAGGCAGGGTACACCCTGGACAGGTCGCCAGTCTGTCGCAGGTGGCAGTCAACAGTTACTAATATTTACATATACATTTTCCCTTATTATGCTGGTTTGTCTTTCCAAACCCTTACACCAAATTGTTACCTTCAATACACAGATTATTGCTTTCTCTCACCCATATGTCTATATCTGTTGAAAATGACCTCCTTCTATTTTATTTTGAATTGTATTAAACTATTGATTTGTTTCAAATATTCATTTAACTTGTTCCATAACTTTACACCTTTAATTGAAATACAGAAGCTTTTTCTTGTTGTTCGCAAACTGCGGATCTTTAAGTTTGAGAGACCCCTTAAGTTATAGCCCCCTTCTCTTTCAGAAAACATGCTCTGTATGTGCTCAGGTAGCAACTTTTTAGATACTTTGAACATAAATTAAGCCATTTTAAATTCTACAAGCTCGTCAAATTTGAGAATTCTGGATTTTATGAACAGTGGGTTTGTGTGCTCATAATAACCAACATTACGGATAATTCTAATGGCTCGTTTCTGTAGGATGGTTACCGGATGTAAAGAGCTCTTGTAAGTAACTCCCCACACTTCACAGCAATATGATAGATATGGTAAAATCAGAGAGTTATATAGAATATGAAGTGATTCAGCATCCAGTACATGTCTAGCTCTAGCCAGTATGGATATGCTTCTACTGAGTTTACTCTGTAAATGTTTAATATGAGGTTTCCAACTGATTTTGTCATCTATTATTACACCGAGGAACTTATTAGCAAAAACCCTTTCTAGAGTTACGTCCTCTATTTGAACTTGGATTTCAATATTTTTGTAACAGTTCCCAAAAACCATGATTTTAGTCTTGTCCAAATTCAGTGATAATTTATTATTGTTAAACCATATCTTTAACTTACTGATCTCTGAGGTGACTGTTGAGAGAAGATGCTCTAAATTTTCGCCAGAGGCTAGAATATTTGTGTCATCAGCGAATAATATAAATTTTAATACATTAGACACTTTACTTATATCATTTATATAAAGATTGAATAGAACTGGTCCCAGTACTGATCCTAGTGGTACTCCACAGACAATCTCCAGCCAGTCAGATTCCACATCTCCCAATTTCACAAATTGTTTTCGGCTCTTTAAATAACTCCTCATCCAGTCCAAAACTACTCCCCTAATTCCATAGCGTTCTAATTTTTTAAGTAGGATTTCATGATTTATTGTGTCAAAAGCTTTCTTTAGATCTATAAATATCCCTACTGCCAGTTTCTTACTATCTGTTGCATTGGTTATTTCTTCTATTAAGTCAATTACGGCCAGCGATGTTGACCGGTTTGCTCTGAATCCATATTGACTGCTACTAAGTAGCGAATGTTTTTCTATGAATTGTTCCACTCTTTTCTTAAAGAGTTTTTCCAGGATTTTATAAAATTGTGGGAGAAGAGAGACAGGCCTGTAGTTAGTGAAGAGGTGATTGTTGCCAGTTTTATACATTGGTTTGACCTTAGCTATTTTCATTTTGTTGGGAAATGATCCCGTTTGAAATGATAAATTGCAAATATAAGTTAATGGTTTAGAGATTCCTTTGATTACTATTTTAATAGTTTTCATGTCCAGATCGTCACAGTCAGTGGATGTTTTATTTTTACATTTATTCACAATGTCTATGATTTCTTCCTCTAGTGCAGGGTTGAGATATATGGACCTGGGATTATTCTCAATTTGGTATTGCTGAGTTGCAGTTTTTGTAGTCGGTATTTTTTCTGCTAATTGAGGTCCTATATTAACAAAATAACTATTGAATTTATTGACGACACTTTTCAAATCAGTCATATTCTCTTCATTATCTAGAAAATAGTGTGGATAGTTGTTATCGTTAGAAGATTTTCTAATAACTATTTAAAATATTCCATGTTTCTTTAATGTTGTTTTTATTACTATCCAGTAATTTATGATAACAGTCCTTTTTACATGTTTTTATATTAGTTAACTTATTTTTATATTTCTTATATTTGATTTCTGATTCAGACATTCTATGTTTTAGAAATTCTCTATAAAGTTTGTTTTTCTTTTTACATGCCTTTTGTATTCCTTTTGTGATCCACTGTTCATTTTTTGACTGCTTTTCCTCTTATATTGTGTGATTGGGCAGTGCTTGTTATATAGTATTTTAAATGTTTTTAAAAATTCTTCATATGCTGAATTCACATCATTCATTCTATATATTAATCTCCAATCATAGGCCAATAACTCAGCTTCTAGAGCTTTTAATGTCTCTTCAGACGTAACCCGTCTGTAATGCGTCTCTATTTTTTGATCGTCCTTTTTGCCCTTACAGTCGTAGACTATGAATACTGGTAAGTGATCAGTTATATCATTCATTAATAATCCACTAGTTAAATATACTGAATAAGGCTGGATGATATGACTTACAAAATTTTTTTCATACCAGGTTTGATTTTAATAGAGTCCTCCCGTCCTCAATTTCTATAATAAAATCACTAAAAATATTTTCAAAAAGTGCCTTTATTTAAATCATCTGTTCTGTGAGTTGTATAAGGGAGCATTACGGTCAGGATATAAGAAATTTTAATTGCAAGAATGCAGTCATTGTTACAGCAGAATAAAGATGCAATTTTATAACTCAGTGGTAGATTTGGCTGTGTTTCTTGGGTCATTTTGACCCGAAAACAACAGGAGGGTTAAAATTACAAGAAGTCGTTTTAATGAGAAATAAAGATTCAGATTGATCTGACAACCAGCTCAGTTCATGTGGTTCTGACATTTGTCAGTAATCAAGAGAATGCACATTTCCACCTCAACTGACCAGGTAATCATCCATCCATCCATCCATTTTCTTACACCCTTGTCCCTTGGTGGGGTCGGGAGGTGCTGGTGCCGATCTCCAGCTGACGTTCCGGACGAGGGGCGGGGTACGCCCTGCACGGGTCGCCAGTCTGTCGCAGGGCAACACAGAGACACACAGGGCAAACAACCATGCACTCACACCTAGGGGCAATTTAGACAGACCAATTAACCTGACAGTCATGTATTTGGACTGTGGGAGGAAACCAGAGCACCTGGAGAAAACCCACCATGCACAGGGAGAACATGCAAACTCCATGCAGGAAGGCCGGGGCCGGGAATTGAACCCAGAACCTTCTTGCTGCAAGGCAACAGCTCTACCAACTGTGCCACTGTGCAGCCCACCTTAGTAAGCACTAAGGTAAAAATAAAAAATATTGTATACAAAACGGAAAAAGAGGAACTGATAGAAATACTCTCTATAAAAAGAAAAGCAGAAAAGTTAATAGCAGGAGAAAAGTTTTTGGCAACATTAGCTCTGCCGATCTCTCCCTCCAGAAAGCCATCAAACTGAACTCCTGTCCAACTCCAGCTATTATAAAGATTTAAAAAAAGAAAGAAAACGGAAAGTTAAAATAACAAATATTGTTAAATTAATAATTCATATCTAAGGCGTTCTGGAATCTTATTGACATTTTACAAATTTCACAAATCAATTAGAAGGTTTCACAAATGTTTTATTTATTCTGCTGTTAGTACAGAATAATGTAGTTAGGTGTGAAATGTGTAGGTGTTGTTTTTAAAGTACAACACATTAAAAAAGCTCAAGATAGTGAAAAATTAAGAGTAATTGCCCTTTAGCTATTTTCGTATTAGATGCTACATTCGGAAGCTAACTTCAGCTTCGACTGATAGCTTGGGCACAATATAGACAGATCTATAACTTTATATAGATATACATCTATATCTATCTGTAAAGCATAGGTATGTAAATTGCACACTGCACAGATAATCAAAACACTTAAGGTTTACATAGCACCTTTGTAAGCTTGTCCCTGTTAGCTATGTCAGACATATGAGGCATTATGGTGAATACAAATGATTTATTAACTCACCTTCGAAGTTATTATGAAGTTCTGACACATCCAGCTTTGTTGTTGTTGGAGCGTTTCAGGACGTCTGAATAATTATGTAGGCATCATTAATAGTCATGCAGCTACTGAGGAGCCATCTAGGAGTTGCTTTTTCTACAGTTGAAATATTAGCATTTATATCATTGTAAAATAACATCATAAATATAAAAAAAATTTAAACCACAGCTTCTCTAACAAATACACTCATAAATGTAAATATTTTGTCAATTAACTTTTTTTGTTGTTATTGAAGTGCAGCTACGTATCCCTGCAAATCACTGAAAAATGCAAAAATATTTAAATTGCATAATTTACTATACTAATGTGAATTTTACCAGTAGTCTGTTCTTGTTATTTTTGTACTATTTTGTTTTATTTTACTTCAAC
Organism: Poecilia picta; assembly: GCA_033032245.1. Taxonomy (NCBI): domain Eukaryota; kingdom Metazoa; phylum Chordata; class Actinopteri; order Cyprinodontiformes; family Poeciliidae; genus Poecilia; species Poecilia picta. The sequence continues at coordinate 14,083,859 of CM065364.1, read as the reverse complement.
TCTTTTTAACAAGCAATAAGAGAAACATACTGCAGTATCAGAATGATAAAAACTTAAAAAATATACACTGTGACATCTTGAGGAGACAATAGTTGACAAACTGAATTATGCTGGCAACCAAATCATCAGTACATCCATTAATGTGAGTTTATTACAACTATATGCAATATTTACTCTGTAATATATGTCATTTTTGTACTATTGCTACTTATTAGAAATATTAAATTAGGTCTTACAACCACTTTCATGACTACAAAGATATAAAATTCAGCACCTATTTTCAGACTGTTTCTATCAACATTTGGAAAGTATGAATCACTCTTCAGAGCTCTGGTAATCCCAGTGACATGAAGTTGTGGATTTTTCTTGTTTCAAATAATCCCCATTCAGCCGCCTGATTGAGGTTTTATAACAAAGGTAAGACATTGGGAATAACAGAGCTGGGTTGGTGGATACTGAGGCATGTTGGGTGTTGAGATTCTCCAAACTTTATGTGGCCTTAGCAGATTAGCTCACGTATATTCTGCAGAGCTTCATCACAGAGTCCTGAGCTCCTTAGAGATGAATAACAGTGGAGAATGGAGGCCAGTCCCTCTTCTCCAACATCAATGTCTGATCTCATATTTACCCCTCTGATCAGTGGTGCAAAAAGTGGGTATGCAGAGTATGCAACGCATAGGGGCGCAGCACCAGAGGGGGCGACGCGCCTATGATGTTTTCCCATACACTTGAGCGCGCCTTTATGGACCAACATTATATTTAGCACTAAAGATTAAGGATTTGCTACCACTGAGCAAAATCTTTCCTGTTCTGACTGAAACAACCGAGGAAAGACACTTCAGGATTTGTTTTTCCAGCACAACCTTATGCATAATCAGCAAATGCTCAGCAGGGGGAGCTGCTATACGGGGATCGTCAGTGAACACAGGGTATAGATAGACTGAGAATTATTTATTGCATTGTATTTTCACTAACATAGTTTTCTAAAGTTAATCATAAATGTATGAATGGTTAAGCATGTTCTTACACAAAGATGTGGCATAGTTAAGCTCTTTATGGATTTCCACATGCATGTCTTAAATTACCATATCAACAAAGGTCAAATACAAAACAGGCTTTATTTAGCTTATATAGTTTATATGTTTTCTTCTATGAGTTGCTCTTTCTGCTGTTGAGATATTGGCATTATTTGGTGACGAACAACATCAGACTACTGTAAAGTGATATCAAGATGAAAAACTTAAAATCAGTCAATATGAAGAGCATGAGGAAAAGCAGGTAGAGAAAGCATGGCTGGGTTTTTTTGTTTTGTTTTGTTTTAAAGATTTGCATCTTTGAAACTTCTAAGCGTCATCTTCATCTGGTTCTTGTTGATTCCTAAAAGACAAAAATCTCAATCAGTTGCTTGTGTGTTTGCTTAAAAAGTATTATTATCTGAACTCCACACTCACCACCATCAAGTGGCCGTTCTTTGCTCTGTAGACCATGGACTCCTGGCCACTTTTGAAGTCGACAAACCCCTCTCTGCCAGGCTGAATGTCAAACCTCACACTGAACACAGAGAGAGACGATTCTTAACGAGAATTATTGAAATAATGCTGAGTATGATCCAGACTCTTTACCTCCCCTGAACCACTTTGACACAGCTCTGCTTGTCAGCAATAAAACTGAGCTTAGTCAGAGCCTCGTAGAGGAAGTCGCATTGCAGAACCAGATCTCCCTGAAACAACAAGCATGATTGGTCCTCCATATTTAATTACAGTAACAATCTGATTACTGTCTCATAATGGTCTTTCATTGCAAAAAAGACATCAAACCTTTTGCTTGATATCATCACAGGTGACATGGAGGATGAGGAAGTTGTCACTCAAGTTGCTCACAGACACACCTAGAAAAGAATCAGATCAGGATCTTGTATTCGTATTCTGATTTGTAAAAATCTCTAAAATAAACTGATCTATTTTTGTACTTACATAATCTTAACAAGTTAAATTCATGAAAATCCAACATTTAATTTGAGTGAATTCATATACAAAACAAATAAATAAATAAATGAAAAATAAGGGGATAATTATTTAATGACAATAAATAAAATAATGTCATTACTTCCCTAGCAGTAAGACTAAAAAAATCTCCAAAGCTCAACTTCAGAAAACGGCAGCTTTGGGTCGCCAAGTCTAGATAATAACCAATAGATGCGACTTACAGACATATTCATAAGATTATTACATTTAGAAAATGTATTTTATTATCTCCATTCACTAAGCAAAACACAGTAAATAGATTATTTACAGACAGAATTATGCTTTCAAGCCTTTATTTCTATTATTAATGATTTTTTGTTTTGCACCTACAGCAGATAAAAACACATTTAAGATTAGAATGTTAAATAAATCCAATAAAACAACAAAACTGTTATGATCCGTTTTCTTGTGTGTTTATTTTTGAGTTTCTTCTGTGTGATCCTGTTCTCTGAGTCCTGTCTTTGCGTCTTCCCCATTAATTGTTTCCCAGGTGTGTCTCGTTCCCTTGATTACCCCTGTGTATTTAGTTCCACCTGTTGTCTGTGTTCCTCCTGGGTCCTTGTCTTTGTCAATTGCTGTCTTAGTCTGTCAGTCGTGTCTTGGTCTGCCGGCACAGTTGGACTGTACAGTCCTGTGCCGGCTTTTGCTCTTCGTATCAGTCTTTGTTTAAAGTCAGTTGCTACCGATGCTGAGTTTCTGTTTTTCTGCTCTGCCGTGCTGCCTGCCTGTATTTGGACTGTTGAGCATCTTCATTAAATCACCATTTTCATCTGCACCTGGGTCTCAGCGTCATATCCTCACCTCAACCTCACCACTTCATGACAAAAACATGTTTAACCCAGACATATGGATTTAATGAAAAGTATCTTCGAAGGTTTTGATACTACACTAAGGGCGTTTTATTTACAAAAAACTAAACAGCATATTGTCCCAGGTTGGGTACGGTGGAGGATCTGTCATGCTGTGGGCCTGTTTCTATTTCAAAGGTTCTAGGAAACTTGCTAAAGTACTGTTAAGAAAATATATTTAAAATAAGTAAGTTGTAAAATTTAACCATGACTTCAATAATTAGGTAAAATGAATGTGTTTCAAATGAGATACTTGTTTCTTAAGATGAAAGCTCACCAAGGACACTCCCCTACAGTTCAGTACTGCGTCGAAGGAGAAAAACACGCCCACTCCGCTAAAAGAGTGGGACCGGGAACTTTGAATCTTCAGATCGTCATGGGGTCTCCGGGGAGAACATCCAGTGCGGTGGGGTGTTTTCTCCGTATTGTTTTGTCGTGTGTGTGATGTCTGTCATGTGAGGTAAATATTCCTGGTTTCATTCAGTTCTGTTAGTTTCATTTGTTGTTTTGTTTAATAAATGTCGTTATGCCTTTGGACGTGGAAACCGAGTTGTCTTGTCTTGTAAGTTCAGCTGATCCAATGATCACTTTCAATGGATCCGGGCAGAGGAGGAAATACACGAGTCAAAAGGTTTTTAAAGTTTTAGAATTTTCTTCTCTTAATAGTACCAAGACATTTAAATTAAAAATTCAATGTTTCTCCCAGTAAAAAACATTGGGATTTTGTTTTTCATCGACACAATGATTCTAAACATATCACCAAATCAGCACATAAATGTTTCAACACATACAAAATCTACTTTATATCAGGAAAAACTTTGTATTAATTAATCCTTAATGTAAGATTTGACTCCCAAGCTGAGTTGTTTACCTTAAAACATCTTTAGCATGTGTTGCTAATAAGCATGGATGGCACAGCAAGAAGGAAATTAAGATGCAGCTACACCAAATAGTGAAGTAATAAGTTTACTTTCATTTAGTAGCTTTATTACCTTTCAGCGAGGTAAAATCAATCCGCTGCTTGATCTTTGTGTCTTCGACCAGGTAGGCGGCTTCCTGGGTGAAGATGAGCTGCCGAAGACGAGGCCTGAAGCCGTTCCTGTCGTACTTCACCACTGGAACGCCGTACTGTGGACGAAACACAAACAATTAGGAAGATATCAAGAAAAACAAAAAGAGGCAGAGTGAACTCTGGCTCTGATTTACCTTGAGGTGCTCATGCTGAATAGTCTGAAGGACCTTGAGGTTAATGTCTTCTAAAGCTTGGTGAAAAGTTTAAAAAGAGAGGATCCAGTCAGCAAATTGAACAAAGTCTACAGTTTTGCATGTTTTACAAACTTTCATGTATTTTGTTTGAGCAGTGTATAGTTATAAAATGGAAGAAAGGAATATAGTGTTTTCATCTTTTTACAAATAATAAATCTAAAAATTGTGGGTTATATTTGTTTCCAGCTTTCCTGTCCCAACACAGCACACATCCACACAGCATAATGCTGCCACCACCATGTCTCACATGTATGAAAAAGGAAAAATACTATTAAAACAATCTTACCAATCCTCGTGTCCACAAATGGTCTGCACACACTGAGTGGGTAGTTTTCTTTTTTTCCTTTGAACATGGAGCTTGTTTGGGCTTTGAGGAGAAGCTGGAGAAGGAAAAACATCCAAACAATGTCACATGGTGACTTTAATTGTTTAAATTGAATTCTGAGAAACAAGAACAATAACTGCAAAAACTATTAAAACAATTAAAGAGGCTACACATGGAAAATAGATTTAATGCAGCACTTGTGCTTCCAAGATATTGTCTTTTTATCTAACTACAAAAGTAACGTAAGGAAACTATGGGTTCTTTAAAATGGGAGATGGAATAAGCATACTGAGATTGCCAAAGATAGAAAAAGTGAGTTGAAGATATTTTTTGAAAACTGTGGATCCTACCTGATCCTTCCTTTGTGGGGTGATTTCTCGGACGTACTGCCTCGCCAAATAGCGAACGAAGATGTTCTGCAAGAGCTGCGAGCCCTACAAAATAAAACCACATCATCATATGTTTTACGTCTTAAGAATCATACAGTACAATCACTGCCAAGGCATTCTTCAGAAACATGGAAAGCTCACTTACCTCCTTTAAAATGGGTGGCGGGGTGAGCCACGAGTCCATGTCCAGGACCGATTTGGGAAGGTTCTCCTTCAGGCGGGTGAGGTAGTTCTGCCTCACGTAGGCCAGGTACTCACTGTTGTCAATGCAGGCTGGTTGATTTCTGGTCATGAAACCTTTGATGAATCTATCAAAAGTCAATCAAGCAGGTCAGCTTATTGTCTCATTAAGCTGCTTTATCAGACGTTATTGCGATTATTGTGCCGTACTTCTTGATGACCTTGACCGCCCAAGCTCTCCTCTCACGCTCCTTCCTCGCCATCAAACCTCTCCAGCAGTTCTCAATTTTAGTGGCTGTTTGGACAAACACACGGGATGGATTACTTAAAAATTAACATCTAAAAAAAGGACATGTTGTTTCTGATTTTGATAACATCACCACATCTTACTCAACTAGGGTCATTTCAGTCACTCACCAGCCTCTTTTTGTTTCAGGTAGTCTTCTTTCACTCTGTAACCTTTGTATTTGGCTTGAATCCTTGTTGCTATAGTGACAGATGATGTTTTCACATTTTACAGCACTTCTGATAAGATTGTCCTATTATTGTTTTATATTTTACTTTTGAACTGATTGAAACTGAGTTATTTCTTACCAAGCTGATGCTTGCAGACCTGAAAGGCGTCTTCTGTTGCAAATAGAGTCCTGGGATGGCGGATGAAAATCTTCGTCCTTCAAGTGGAAAGCCAACATTTAAAGGGACAAGAGATCCAGTGATTCTTGACAGGAATTATAGATTGTTAGTAATCTTTTGAAACCATGCTGAGTATCTACCAACCTGCCTAATTTATACTCATCAGTTTTGTAGCCCAGGTGTTTAATGAGGCAGCGAACACCCTCTGCTGGAGAACCTTTCCAGTTGGGCCAGGTGTCTGGACACAGAGCTTTATACCTAGTGCAGAGGAGGAGCATTTGCAACAACTAGAGCAAACTTTACAAAGTAAGATGATTAAATCAGGCTGAAGATGTTCTGCTACCTCTGGAGAAAGATCTCATATTTGCGTCGGTATGCAAAGCCGGCTCGCCTGACCCTCAGGTGCTCCATGAGCCCCAAGTATTTAACCTGATGTCTCACCAGCACATCATCAAATTTTGCTGCAAAACACACCAGAGGACTGAGATTTCAGCTCAGTTATCTGCCCCATCAGCAGCACAGTGAACAGACTCCGTTTTGTGTAAAGGTAATCTGGTCTCACCTGGTTGTTTGGATTCATTGGGTTTGATGCAGCGCACATACCAAGGCTCTTTGGACATGAGGATCTCAGTCAGACCAACCAGGCTGTTCTTAAACTGGGTCACCACCTAAAGAGATGCAGGACAAGGTGGGCAATTTGAACCACTTCCAGATTAAAATCTGAGGGAAATTAAGTGTCGTCTGAGCATCTTCTCACAGTTTCTGGTCTCTTTTTGCTGTCAGGTTCAGAGGAGGGAAAGCAGTGTTTGATGATGGCATTTTTGGAGTGTTGCATGACCTTATGGAAAACAGAAGAATAATACGTTAACCAGTCTTGGTTAGAAAATCAAAAGAAATGCTAATAACCCCAGTGCAGTAACATATTTTTGTGATTTATTGATAATTGTATTCTTTGGTAAAATATATTGCTTTGTTGGGGGAAATTTTTGTTATTGTTGTTCTCTTTTGTTTCCTGAAATGAAAAGGCAAAATACTTTAAACAAGATAATATCACCCAGAAATTATTTTATGTGAACGTTTCGAATCAGAAAAAATCTAAGAAAATACGTTTTTTTGATATGTAAAAATAAAGTGCTGGAGTCAATCATAAATTAATGTATTTTATTTGAACCTCGAACCAAGCAGGTTGAACAAGGTAAAAGATCAACAATGGGGGAAAAACGCAGCACAACGTCTTTCAAAGCAAAATGTGAAATGGAAAAAAACCTAACATTAAGCTTTTCAAACAGAATATTGAGGATAATTATTGTTAAACTCTGTTTAATGTTTAAATTAAACACATTTCTGTCCACAGAATCACCACTTTGCTGAACATAGAGGCCCAAAATAAAATCACCTCTTTTCCACTTCGATACAACAAATCGTTGTTTTTGTCCAAGAATCCTGAAATGTTAAAAGAAAAAAATATTTCACTTATACATTTTTTAATAAACACCTTATTTTTTATCTCACTAAGAACATCTGTAGTGTAAAAGGAATTTAAAAAACAAATAAGCATGTTAAGCTTCTCTAATAGTTATGAACAGTCTTATTATTACTTACCAACAACACAATATGTAACCTCCCCAGCATAGTGTAGGAGGCGGAAATCTCCTCTTTCCAGTGTTTTTCTCGTGTTTTTGTTTGCAAGTTTGTGTCTGTGTGAGGAGAAACATTTAAGGTGACTGGAGTTTAGATGCCGTAAAGGTGAATTTTCCAAACAATTAAAATCTCACGTGACAAAATGAGGATGGCCGCCAATCTTTTCCTCCATCTTCTCCAGAAAGGTGAGGTCAGTGGCCTCCCCAGGACGCAAACATTCTTCATCCTATCAGCATGAAAATCATACGAATGTGTTTGATTTAGCCAAAGGTGTATTAATTCATTCATTAATGACCATAGCTTATTTAAATACCTACCAACAAGAGATGATTCCTCTGAATTTCTCCTCCACAAGGTCACAGATTATCTTGTTGTTAAAATATGGCACCGGTTCCCACTTTAGCGCAAGAACATTAAAAACATTAGATTGTTTTATGAATCATGTCATTTATTGATGCAACTGAATAACTGCATTATTACTTCGATCCCTTCCAGCTCATATTCCTCCTGCTCTGATTTAAGCGTCAGCTGGATGAAAAGCTGCTGCAGCTTCTCGTTGCAGTAGTTGATGCAAAACTGTTCAAAGCTGAAATGGAAAAGGGGAAAAGTGTTATTATGTTCAAAGTTTTTGTTTTGCCTGAAAACGGTAAAATGTGTATGATCTCACCTGTTAACACTGAAAACTTCAAACCCGTAGATGTCCAGCAGGCCGACCACCATCTTCCTGGAGGAATCCTGAACGCAACACAAGAGGGTGTAAACACACAAGAATACGGATTAGTGGCAAAAAAATACAGAGGGTTTTGACCACATATGTTGTCTTGCAAAAGTGTTTTGTATTTTCTAAGTTTACAGTCACATACCAAATTCATTGTATTTTACTGAGTTTGTCTTTCGGAAAAGAACAAAAGTTTCAAAATTTTGAAGTGGGTGAAAAATGTAACTGTTTTCTATTCTTTCTTTTTTTTTAGACTTAAAATTCTGAAATGTGTGGTGTGCTGCTGCTTTCACTCTGATACACCAAAATCAAAATTTGGCACACCTAACTGTGTTCAGCAGCTAACTAAATAGTGAGTTTATGGGTTTGTAATTTAAACCCAGTCTACAGTAAATGCAACTGATCTGTGGCGACTGTAGCCCTTTTTTAACCAGCATTAATGAACAAGCCTCCTCACAAAAACCAAAAACTCACACACAGACAGACCAAGGATGAAGATGTGGACACATTTCAAACAGGGTTAGATTATAAAATTATCTACCAAGCTTTGAACACAACTGTTTAATTTATCAAAGGAGCAAGTATTGGCCAAGACATTTGTGTCCACATAAAGTGACACATTGGAAAATGAGAACATTAATCCAAAAAACAACCAATAAACCAGTAGTGCTGCATTCTTCATGAAGGAGATATTAAGAAGAAGAGGAATAGACTGAACACTTTATATTTTGCTGTGTCCGGTAGAGCATCTAAAGCACACCAACACAGTGCTGACCTGGTTAGCCAGTGATTCATTGATCTTGTTGACCAGCCAGTTGAAGGTTCGGCCATAGATGGCTTTGGCAAGGGCATCCCTGGCATATACAGCATGTTCCACTGAGAATGGGCTGAGCACCTTTAAGAGAAAAATAATGTGAACGTTTGACTGCAAATAAACATCAGAAATTGGTAAAACACATCCAAAGCTATGGGAGCGTCACCTCTTCTGTTTTGGTTTCCCATCTTTCTGTGGGTTAAACCCTGTTGTAGCACCTGATTAGGAATACCCAACAACTGCAACAGAGACAGACAAAAACTGGGTGTTAAATTTATTCACGTAAGAAGGTTGGTGCAGGACAGACAGACAATTTACTTTTGACACCCAATGCATCTCCTGGTTGTTTTTGATCGCGGCGTATCCTCGAGCGTCTGCTTCAAACTTTAGGTTTCCCAAGTGGAGCACACTGGCAATAATGCCAAACAGGTGCTGCATCGACACAAAATAGAGACAATCGGAAAAAGAAAAAATTTAAATTTGAACATGATGACTGACTATGACCTCACCTCAGTGTCACTTTCGCCGAAGTCTATGACAGACAGCGCTTTCCGCACTGTCTTCCAGTCACTTTTATCATTGATCGAGCTAACTTTGGCACAATCCCCCTGAAAGCATGAAATACAAACTTCTGATTTAAAAATTTTTTGGAGCATGTGTGTGAGAAAACATTTAGAGATTCATCTAAAAAAAGTTTTGATTTTTGGCGGATTTCTTTTCTAATTTTCCTCTCACCTGCACCAGGTAACGATAGTTTCTTGCAGTTTCTCTCCAGGCCCAGCCAGCGGAGCAGATCCTCCTCTCCTCCCTCCACCAGCTGGTAGAAGATGTGGAAGTTTCTCTCGCCGTGGTTTTGGTGAACCACGCGGGACTTCTCCAGCAGGTAACTAAGGATGTGACCACCCACAGCTCCACCCTGAGGAAGAAGACAATCTCTAATCTCCAGATTCTGTGTAATTTGTCAGTATTTTTTCATTCTTTTTGTTTAAGCTTTCCAGTCTACCCGATGGTCAAACTGGATGTCCATGTATTTCCCAAAGCGGCTTGAGTTGTCGTTTTTCAGGGTTTTGGCATTTCCGAAAGCCTACAGGAAAATAAAAGAATCAAATGCTTGATTTAAAATGATATATTTACCTAAAAAAGAGCACAGCACTAATTTGCCACTGACTTCAAGCACTGGATTGGAGAGCAGCAGCCTGTCTCGGACGTTGTTCAGGAGTTTGGTGCTTGGACAGCTGACGGCGTAGAACTGGAGGATTTTTTTGGAGGCCTCGGTCTTCCCAGCCCCGCTCTCTCCTGAGATCAGGATGAAGTGGTTGTTGAACTCCGACAGCATGGTGCGGAAAACGTTGTCTGCCAGAGCGTAACTAAGAATACAGGAAACAGGTTAAGGCAATGCAAGAAGACTCTTGATTTTCATGGATCGATATTTTCCAGCTCAGTAGTGTTGTAAAAACTGATTAAATATCGATGAAATAAATCTCAGGGTAAAAATAAAGAAAACTTAAAAGTATTGGCATGAATTTCAAATGCAAGATGTGTGAAATTGTGAAAACTACTAATATTTGCAAGTAATGTTATGATGATCGTCCACAATTCAAAGATATCCACACGCTCTGAAACAGTATATTCCTGAATTGATTCACCTGGTTTATCTCTCAGATGTTTAAAAAGATAAAACAAGAACTTACATGTGAGGTGGCAGTTCAAAGAAGTTAACTCCCATATAGGTGTCCATTTGCTTCTTGCTGTAGATGTCCAAGTCTTTGTACGGGTTGACCGACACCAGAAGCGTCCCGATGTAGGTCTTCAAACAGAGACAAGGACATGATCTCATGACCTGCAGCTCTTGCACATTCAGTAATAGCACAACTATTCTTCTTCTACTGATTACATGACATTAAAAAAATGTCATGTAATCACGATTATATTTAGTTTTGTCCTTTACCAACAGCAATAAGTTTATTTAATCGCTTGTCACCGTGACCCGTTGGGTGGTTGTGACCTTTTTAAATGCTCGCTCTGCAGATTCAAAGAAGCAGAGCTGCTATATCAGCAGCACAAGGTGACAGATAGATGGTAAAATGCCACATTAGGACAGCAGGGGTTAGAGGCCAGGGCTGTGAGGTTTCATTAGACTTAAGGGAACAAGCTGCACAGGAAGCACCCACATAAATCAGGTTCTCATGGAAGCGTTTCCTCAGGTTGTCCAGAAAGGCACTCTCACTAGTGTAGGCATCCAGCAGAACAAAATCCTGGATGCCCACGCGATCCCGGGCCGTCAGGGAGGCCTCCATGTTCCTCAGGATCCGGTTATACCGCTCCTCCAGGCTCTGTGTCAAAACAGGAGCGATAAGACAGGGAAACAACAGGAGTAGATAACAAGTTATTGTTCGTTCAGGTCCAACTCCCTGTATCAACAAGTATGGTGGAGGGCTGCAAAAGTCTGAAGTCTAACCGTAACCTAAATAGTCAGACTTTCCAGTAAAATGGCCCTGGATAATGTCAGTCCCTGGCTTTTCACTATTGTCTTTGTTCACAGCAAGACTTTATCTTTTCTTTTCTTTGCTAGGAAAAATTGAAAAGTTAGAAAATGGAACTAGAAAATGGATCTATAGCTTTTTGTTCATAGATGTTTTGTTTATGAACACAGAGATAAACATAGTATAATTTCTGTTGGCATTAATTAGCAGTTAGTAAAACTAGAAATGCCTTGGTTTTAACATAGCCTATTTCCCAAATACTGCTTAATGGTATTGGGGAAGAAGTTTGTTTGGTTCTAGAGTAATATTTAGGTCACATTTTGTGACCTACATTGTTTGTTTATACAAAAGACCAGAAAAGTTGCATCACTGTTTTTACAGGCTGCCATTTTTAACCTGGTCAGAATTCATCAAACCAATTACACAAGATGAAATATAATATAAAAGGAAAAAAGAAAGAAAAGGAAAAAAATCAGGAATTCCTCTTGAATTTTTCATTTCTTTGTTTCTTTCTTTAATTTTTCAAGAACTCACTGAATGCTATTCACCTTTGAGAACAGAAGTGAAAATTAGAGGCAAATTTTAAAAGACTGGAAAACTCCAAGATCATTTAATTCAAAATAATACACTGAGCAAAACTAATGGAAATCTCAGTACAGTATTTTTCTTGAGAGCAACAAGACATAGAAAAGACAACATTGCTTTTTATCTAAGCAAAGCTTAAATGTGAAAGAGAAGTGAAATATGGAAACATCTACATAAATGTTTTAACTTTCAGGGTTAATCAGGGTTAGCACTTTGAGATTTTTATTAATGAAAAGTGCATTATAAATTAAATTGATTATTATTATTATTAATCAAAGGCTGAACCGAATTTGACTTGTTTTGTCTAATTTTAACAAGACTGGTATAGTTATTTTTACTCTAGTTTAGATGGATGCAGCTGTTGTTTTCTTTTCTGTGTGTCACTTTTCTCTCTGTTTTTTTTTCTGTGGTATTGGTGAGGAAGATATTGAGACACATGCCAACAATCCTGGTAAAATATCTCTCCCAGTGGGCGTCTCACTGCCAGCGTTTTTGTGCTCATGTTTATGGATTCCAGTTAGCGTCCTTGGCCACATCCGCTATTCCTATGTGAATCTAAATTCAGCCACCTCTATCTTATCTGCTTATGTGTTCGCCATAGACCTATTACTCTTTTCTTTTTTTTTTTTTGTTGCAATTTATAAATCAGAAAACAGGCAACCGAGCCTGGAAAACAGAGTAGATTTCATAAACATTTCAATATCAAAGTACAGTTAAGAGATAGAGGTCTTCGTGATTATATGCATAAATGCAGAATATATCTAGCTATTTAATACACAGCTCAGTTTCTGCCAGGTACAACCAGAGATTCATTGCACTTTAATTACGACGGTATGAGCCTTCTTGTATCACGTTTCTGTGGTTTCGTATTATCTCTGCCAAGTTTAGCTGCTATCAAGTCACAGTAACTGATTTAATAACATCTGATTTAGTGACACAGAAGAAATGCACAATAAAATATTTAAATTTTTCAAATATAATGAAGTTAACAATGGTTGACTGGAAGTCAAATCAAATATTTACCTACTCTCAAGGCCCTCGATGGTTGTCCTGATGCCTCTCTTCTTTTTTATCCCCAACTGAACCTGAACATCTGCTTTTATTGGGGGAACACAGGAAACACTGATGGATTATATCCTTGGTTTCCTCCAATAGGAAGTCGTAAATTATGTAGGGAGTGTTTTAAAAAAGGAAGTGTGTCCAGTTCTAAATACGTATTTGTTTGTATTCTTCTTTTATTATTAGAATTTATGGGTGGATATAGTTGAAAACGCAAACAAAACTGTTTTCTTCATTCCAGCAGTTGTGATTGCTAAAGCACATTTCCTACTAGAATCATGACTGATTCAAAACTCAAAAAGCCCTTCGAACTGGAAAACAACTATTCCACTATTGCCCGCTGTGGCAACAGATGATGAAAGATGGTTGTCTATAATTTGCTCATAATCGACAGTAGGGAAATTTAGTTTTGTGATATCTAACTGCTTTTAATTGTTTTTTTTTATTTAGAACACAGAATCTGTCCCATCTTGTAGTTTGAACAGACCCAAATGGGGATTAAAATACAAATGGAGTAAGAAATTAAATAAGAAAATAATATGTGAGATTTGAGCATACTTTCTAAAGTGGCTATGAATTAAGGCTTGCTGTTGTTGTTTTTTACTTTTTCTTTTACTCTGAACTGATTTTCTTGGAATTTTTTCTTTTTTTCACCGTTTCCACATGCGGTTTTTTTCTGATTGATGTCTCCTCCTTTTACTTGTCAACATGTATTTTGCTTGTTAGGCCACTTTGGTCTGATCAATCCATTCTTCTATTTTATTTAATTTTCTTGGGGAAGGCATGAGTCTTTAACAGCAGTCGTAGGTGAGAGGCGGGACACACGTTGGACAGGTAGGGGGTTCATCACATTGCAACACAAAGATAAAGAACAGAAAACTATCCAAATATGAAATTATATCCAGGAAAACCAGTTAACCTAACACGGATGTCTTTGGATGTCATGGAGAAAACCCATGAATGAAAGGGAAGAATATCCAAACATTACTTATGCAGATTATATTCAACTGAATATCTCCTTTTTACACCTAGAGGTGCTTAAGCCACAGTTGTTGCATATCTGTTCAGAATCTTTCAAAACTGCTTTTTAGGTCTCTGTGTGAACAAATGCCTGCATATTTCATTGATATTTTATATTGTTGTTCTCCCAGTAGGTCATTGAGGACAAGGAGGCCTATACTGGGAGCGCAAGGTTGTTGTTCCCTGTTGTCCTCACATCATGTGTCTGTGATCATCTAAGTGTTCACGTATCATTTAGTGCAAAAGACAGATTACCAATCAAAGGAAATGTGACCTCAAGAAACAAACAGAAGGCAAAACACAATACTGGAATGTTACCAAAAACCACTAAAGGAAATGTTTTCTTTCCTGGTAATGGAAGTCAGTACCATTTAATACCATCTGAGCTAAATGGTAACAACTTCCTGAACTGAAAATAAACAAAAAAACGACATAACCCAAGTGACAATATCTCAGTAAGAGCAATCACAATAAAAAAAACATATCTGAACCGGAAAGTCTATCTGACTTGAAGATCATCACCTGAGAGGACACCCCATTGTCCGTGTCCATCCAGTACGGTGCTGGATCCTGTTACCCAGCCACAAAGTGGCTGTTAGCCTTCTGAAAGAGATAGCTCTCCTCGTGGGCAGCTGAGTGACACCATACATCACCAAGGGCAACATACATTTAGGGGGACTGCAGGTGTTTGGAGAAACCTGACCTTAATCAGTCCTTCAAAGACACCAGTCCCCTAAGTTACTCACACCTGCCAGCTCAACTGAATGTTTTCAGCTTTGCATGCTGGAGGTTAGATCCTGGTAGATTTAAAAATAAAATATTTATTAGACAGGACTGGCCTAAAGAAATTTTTTAAAAGCATTTTGTGCCAAGCATCATGCTTTAGCTTGTAAGAATGAACAACAAATGTAAAGGTGTAAAACCTGCAAAACAAACTAAATTGTACCACAACACATATATAGCATCTTTGTGTTATTCCTAATATTTCACCAATATTCAGATGACCAACAATTGCAATTGCTAATTCATTGTAAATGTAAAGTTTTAAGATCCTGGAGGGAAACCCTGACATTTCTCTCACCAGCCACACCCCGATTATTCTTCTAGGGTCCCAAAATTGTCCCCAAAAGAAAGCTGCAGGTAACAAAGTGTGTTCTGTGTCTCCTCAAACTGCGATGTACCCAGAAAATTTGAAGTGGGAATCATATATCCGACAACCTCCATAGACTAATTCATTTTCTGAGGAGATAAGAAGACCTTTACCCTATCTCTAAGGCAGAGCCCATCCAGCTTAAAAAGGAAGTTCATTTCAGCTGCTTGCATTCAGAATCCTCTTCTTTTGCTCATGATCTGCAGATACATGTATCTCACCATCAGAATCCGGAACATAGATTAAGCGCTTTTTGAGTTGGCTCTTTCTTTACTATGACAGACCAGAGCAGCCGTAGCTCAAAGCTAATCTAAATGACTTTCAATGATTTCCACAGCAGGACAAGTGATATGCGGCAGCCTTGGTGAAATGGTTTCACAAAAAACGCAGACATAACTCTTAAGAACCGGCTATGGATTAAAAGCATCCCCAGCACAAGATAAACGTCAGCACTACACACACATGGACTGAACAGCCAGTCTCGCATCAGCATCACTACAAAAGTTAAGATCCAGTCTGTGCTTCATCAGCCTGGAAATAAACCACATGGTCTCTTCTGTTTCCAAGGTTCACCAGTTATTTGAAGCCCATTCTTTCTAATGTCCAAGAATTTCTTCTTAAGTTCTTGTTTTGTTCACTTTCCTTATTTATTTAGGCTAATTCTGCACAATATTGTCATGATCAGGCGCAGGAGAAGAAGAAAAAATAATAAACATAACATGGAAAGAAGCAAAAAGGTTGCACAAATATTTTTTTTTTATCATGGTAGTGTAGATACATATACCAACTCAAGTAATTTACCTCCCTCTCTTCCAGAGCCATGTGTGTCATGGTTGAACTGATCTTCTGTGATGATTCTCAGTCCACAGGTGTGCAACTCAGGCACACGAACTCCAGCACAGAGGCTTTAAAATATCAGAATATCTTCCATATTCGAGCCTCTTCAGTTCAGCAATGGTCTAAACTGTTCTGTCCTTCATCCAAAAGAACAAAAAAAAAAAAAAAAAAAACAGCCTGAACACAAACCCTTCACCACAATTCAAGATAGCAAGGGATGGAACTGCTGCTTCCTCCTTGGCTGCTGCTTTGACACTGGCGATTCAGTAACGGGCCACCTGGTTCTGGAAGCAGGGGGCTGCTCAAACATGAATGGAGCCGAGGCAGCAAACATTCATCCAGCTCTTCACCCGAGCGTTGAACTGTGTGTAGGAAGAGTGTGTGTATTGTTTTTATGTCTGTGTCTGTGCAGGTATGTAACACCAGGTTGCTGTAATCCGATCCACCCAGAAACCCACTCTCACCCTCCTCCACACAACATACAGGAAAGATATTCAGTTACTGATCTTTGATTAGATGGATGTATTTCAAAGTAATTACCTGCAACCTGATAAAACTAGAAGGTAACGGATTATTCCAGGACTGAATTAATGCAACACTGACCTCACTTCAATGCCCAGCATGAAAGAGTTTATTTTTATGAATGTGAAATAAAAAAAATGTGTTATGAGATCACTTAGTAAATTACGCTTGAACCCAAAGAAATAAATAAATAACTTTGGGACACATTTAGTTGACAGAAAACTAGAAATGAAAGAAGCAGACATTGAAAACATCCATCACTGTGAAACACTATCAACAGATCTGCAGCTTCCACCTTTTGTTTTTCATTTGCTACAGTTCTTCCTTGTCAGGCCACGCGATGCTGTCGTCTAATTGCATTTGTTTAAAATTTAACATTGCTTCCTGAAAGCATCAACGGAGCCATCTTACGTTACTGCCTCATGATTGGGGAAACCACACTGTGATACAAGAGAGCAGGATGGAAAAATGCTCATTAACATACAGCAATGCATTATGTAATACTTACACATTTGTAAAACCTTCTATAATGAACACAGTCTTGTTTAAAGCTTTCAAACATTGGACGTTTATGTCACATCTGGATATCTAAATAATATTATCCAGAAATCCTCAGCTACTGTACTCTTCACCTCAGACATTATGTTGTATTTTATTCTCTGCGATGAAGCCAATCTTGTTTCTATAGAGACAAACTTGTTTCCTCCTCAGGTCTAACAACTTCAAACCAACTTATTCATGTGAGGAAGCAGCTTCATGCTGAAGGGGACTCTTAGTTTCAGGGACCTCTGTTGAACTGTTACAGATACTCTATAACTTCAACATTTAAAAATAATTAAAAAACAAAATAAATTGTAGCAGACATCAAACCTTACCTT
This sequence comes from Poecilia picta, assembly GCA_033032245.1. Lineage (NCBI taxonomy): Eukaryota > Metazoa > Chordata > Actinopteri > Cyprinodontiformes > Poeciliidae > Poecilia > Poecilia picta. The sequence goes on along the minus strand of CM065364.1, from coordinate 14,066,487 downwards.
TGATTCCATGTCGAACTTCTTCTTCGGACTCACCGCTACGACTCTGCTGAGTTTCGGTGATGTTCAGGGTGAGTCTGCGGATGATATTGGGACAGAGGGATGCGCTGTGCAATCCACCTGTCTTGTATTTATGGCTGTCCATGCCGCAGCCTCAGCGCATCCTCTGATGTCCTACTTTGCTTCTGCTTCTACACCTGACCTTATTCATGTACAAGGGGACAGAGGACTGTACGATTTAGATGCTCATCAAAAGCTGCAGGAAATCTGGAGAGGCTGGAATCAGCTTTGAACAGGAGAAATGCACTTCCTCCCTATTTGAAGATATTTCCATTTTACAATATGTGCTTTGGACTGGCAGCTCACCAGGATGTTGAGTTTATTACAAAGACAAACAAAAAAAGTCTGGTTCAGTTTGGAAACAATCTGAATAACATGGTTGGTTGTGCAATTTGAATAAAATACTGGTTATTCTGGTAACATACTGTTTTTCTTGATATTAACACAATTACTGATCAAACAAACACACAAAAAGCAAGCAGCACAACTGATGACACATGGTTAGAAAGTTAAAAATCAGGGTAATAGCACAACCTACAGTCTGTCATACATCATGACACTCAGCCATGCAAAATTGTAAGAAATGTATTTTGTTTCAAATACAGCAGCCCTTTTATTCCCAAACTGTGGGGCGCGCCCCCTATGGGGGGCGCCGTAACATTGCATGGGGGGGGGGGGGGCGTGGGAAGCCATTTGGATGGATGAAAAAAGCAAAAAACAAAACATGAATGCTGTATGCGCTAAGTTTTTACCTTAGGCCAACTCTCTGTTATTCCTCTGTCAATTTGATACAGTAGGGGCTTCCACACTTCCCATATCTGTGTCCTCTGTCACTTTTATCAGCAGTTAAAACTGTTTAATCCATTGTTAACATGTGCTAACCTGTTTTCCGAGCAACATGAGCGCTACGACACTCGCGCTGGGTTTATACCTGTGCGGCAGTGAAGGAGACCTGCTGCTGCTGTGAAGAGATACACAGGTGTGTTAGAATCATGGCAGAAAACCAGCAAAACACAAATAGCTTTTCAGTTTTTCCCCCAAACTAACAGACTGAGTTGAGTAAAGCTGTTGGATGCAGGTAAAGTTAGCAAAAAGATGACTAGCTAGCTAATATCAATACATCACCTGAAGCTTAACAAGTAGCCTGTAGGCTACCAATGTTGTTGTCTATGTACAGTTACGTTCATTTTGCCCCCAAAAGAAGTCGATTTCCCCCCACCCAGCTCATTCTTAGAGACAGGGAGTCTCTAACAATCCTCCCCCCCCAAACGTCGTTCAACCAGACAGATATTTGTAATCCATGGGGGGCGGGGGGCAGAAAATGTTTGGGAACCACTGCTTTACTCCAAGGAACATTTTTTTAATTTAGCCTTATTATTCCAGCATCGTTCATTTGACATATTGTACTTATTGAAACTTTGCCAACTTTGCACTGATTCGTTTATTAGAAAGCTTTATTGTGAATCTCCCCCTTGAAAAGCAACTTTATCGTTTCCTGGTGTAGCCACGCCCCTCGAGCTTCTGCAGGTATTGTTCTCTGATTGGCTGTCTCATTGAAACCTGAAGCGACTGCACCAGCAGGTTTGACAACAAATGACCTGTTTGTCTTCAGCTGTAGCTATGCGTCCTCTGTATTGCAAGACTACAACATGAAAGACTGGACAAGATCTGCTAAGGTCACTTACAAGCGCTGGAGGAATCCTGGACCAGAGTAAAAACACCTAGATTTTTGTTTCTTTCTTTGTAATTTATTGACAGGTGTTATATTCTCAGAAACAAATGTGCTTTCAGGGTTTGCTAATGCTCCTTCACTTCCTCTTTTAAACGTATAAATACGATTTTTTTTTTTACACTAAGCTGTGAAATTAGTCGTTTTAATTTAGCAATGCCTGAATGTGTTCTTTCTGTGTGCTGACAGTGATGAGGGAGAATTTGTGGGTCACACTGATGAAGACCAGGCCACGGATAATGAGATCTGCACCATTGCCTCAACAAAAGTTGACTCAGGGAGCAGAAAGTCCGCAAACAGCTCTGGAAATAATAAAACTGCAGGTTTGCCCAGCCTACTTGTGAATTACACAGACTTGTTTCTTTGTGTTATCAGCTAACTTGAATGCTAACAAAGCCACAGAAGCCACGATTCTGACTGAGCGACAGATGTCAGAATCTGTGGCTTTATTGTGAATCTCCCCCTTGAAAAGCAACTTTCAAGGGGCGATTCTGACTGACTGTGGCTCAGTCAGAATCGGCCGATATGATGAATTGTGATGGTTTCCTAAAAGAAAAGAGCAAATCCAATGTAAAGAATGCTTAATTACAGGTCAGTCTGGAAATATGAGAACCGTTTATGTAGGCTGTGACCTCTTTTGGTGTTTGGTTATACAACTGGATCCATAACTGTGATCAATTCTCTAAAGTTACGCTGCTGATTTATTTCTCTTTTTATAACTAAACCCACATAGTTCAGTCAGTGAACACGCCTTACAACACAGTCATCCTATTGTATATTACTGTATTAATATATACTTGTTACATAAATATGATTAACAATTCTTTGTATTTGTAATCACAAATAGCAGTTCAGTAAGGCCAAATAAGTGAACCATTGGTGTTTTTCTACCGTATATAGAGTTTTGCTTAAAGGCCTAAAGTACCTATTTTAGTCCTGTCCGACCAGATAATCATCTTCCAGAAAGACCAGATTTATGGAACTTTGTTTACTAAGTGTCTTGAGGACCAGGGCTGGGAAACACTGGTCTAATTTTATTTAAAAATCCCTTCAGCTCTTCACAGAACAGCTGGATTTATACTGAGATTAAATGATTGCACTAGAGTTTATTTAGACCTTTGAAGATATCAGGCTTTGAAAGCAAACCACAGACTTTTAAAAATAACTAAAAATAAGAAATCTGCATTTTGTCAACTTGCATCCACAAACTTCAGTGAATTTTTCTTGCTATTTTATGTGGCATTTAATTGTGAAGTGGAAGTAAAATCAATCAATCAATCAATCAATCAATCTTTATTCCAGACCAAAAAGGTCCATAATAAAAAAGGTAAAAACAAAATAAGAGAAAAATAATAAAATTAAAATAAAATAAAAAATAAATAAAAATGATAAATGGAAGCAAAATGCCTGATAAACTGACACCAGTCGCTGTTTCTGTCCCTTACCTTAAACAGGAACATTTACAGTGGACGATGCACTGGAAGTGATCGGATTTGGAGTCTTTCAGTGGAAGATCTCGTTCATTACGGGACTCGCGTGGGTAGGAATCCTGAAGAGACCCTGGAAATGCCTTTCTCTCATTCTGTCCGTTGTATGTATGTCTCATGTGCTCCTCTGTGTCAGGTGGGAGATTCCATGGAGATGATGATCCTCAGCATCCTGGGCCCCGAGCTGCACTGTGACTGGAGTCTCCCCAGTTATCAAGTGGCGCTCATAACATCAGTAAAAAGCCTTTGGGCGCTTTCTGAGATTTGTGTGATGGTTGCTGTCGTTTGCATTCAGCTTGTTTTTTCTGTTTATTTTTTTGCATCAGGTTGTTTTTATTGGGATGGGGTTCAGCTCACTCTTTTGGGGTAATGTGGCTGACAAGTATGGAAGGAAAGTAGTAAGTGTCACATCTTGGGGTGTTTTTTTGTTTTTTTAGGTGTGTTTCATGACCTTCCAGTACCTTCTGTTTTGTTTGTGTCTTGGTGACAGAGTTTGGTCATTTCCATGTGCTGGGCTCTGTACTACAGCCTGCTCAGCGCCTTCAGTCCAGTCTACGGCTGGCTGCTGGCCCTTCGAGGCTTCGTAGGCTTTGGCATCGGAGGAACGCCTCAGTCGTACGTTCTCTCTGTCCTTTTTGCCAAAGTGAGATACATCAGCAATTGGCTAATGATTTTTTTTTTTTTTTGGTTTGAGTGTTTTTTTCTTTTCTTTTCTTGTTTTTAGAGTGACTCTGTACTCTGAATTCCTTCCCGTGAGGGCAAGAGGCATATCCATCATGTTGATGGCGGTATTTGGAGTTTGTTTCTACGTAGTTCATCAAAGTTTACAGTAAAGAAATCACTCAGAAACATTACGGAAATCATTCTCTTCTTCAGGTTTTCTGGGTCCTTGGCACCGTGTTCGAGGTCCTCCTAGCCCTGTGGGTAATGCCCACTCTGGGTTGGAGGTGGCTACTTGGTCTCTCCGCCATTCCAGTGGGAATTTTTGTTTTTTTCTGCTTTGTAAGTATATTTTATAAGATTCAGATGGAAACGTAGCCAAATAAGCTACTGACGAACTCTAATGTGTCACACAGTGGTTGCCTGAAAGTCCTCGTTTTGATGTGCGGTCGGGGAGAAGAGAAAAGGCCATAGCAACTCTGACTCGCATCGCCCGTGAGAACGGCAAAGAATTGCCTCAGGGAACACTCATCGAATATAAACAGGTAACGTTAGAGATAAATGTTTCCTCAGAGATGAGATGATGACGATGTCAGGTTATTTATATGTACTAGCACAAACATTTGTTTACGACTTTTATTTTCACAGAATGAACGTGGGCAGTATAAAGATCTTTTTTCTCAACAGTACTGGAAGATTACTCTTCTTCTATGGTTTATATGGTTAGTTTGCATAATGTGTGTGCTTTGTTCTGAACATTCCGCTTTAACCAAGTTGATATATTTGGAGTGAATCAGTGGCTTTGTAGCTAGTTAGCATTTTGCAAAAAAAAATATTTTCCTAATTTTTAGTGGCTCTATCAGAGCATGTATAATCATGTACATAAATGTCATATTGGAGTTTTCCATTATTTATTTGATCTATTCTTTTATTTGTAGTGACAGAATTTTTAAACAGTTTGAAAGTATTTTTATTTTGATGCACAAGTTTGAATTTCTTTTTTGTAATTCATACACCTGAACTGAGCTTCTGGTCAGGTTGGATATTTGACTGAAATAAGTTAAAAATTATGTCAAAAGGGCTTATATGACCTGCAACATTCTAGAAGTTAGTGCAACTTTGATGCTGTGATTTAAAACTTAGTAAGATTATCATTGTTGAGAAACCAGTTTTATTTAGGAAGGATTTTGAAAGTAGGTTAATTAGCTGTAAATAATGCAGACCAGTTTTTAGAAATTGACAGACTTGCCATCTCTTTAATATTTTTGCATATTAAGGAGATGGGGCTCAAATAAATTATTACAAGGCCAGAATAAATATTGTATTAATGTCTGTTGCTCATGCATATATATATGCACATGTAATTCTAGCTATATTATTTATTCTTCAATTTTTTTTAATTTCCAGAATCTAATATTTGTCCCTCTTCTTTTTTTTTTCTTTCACCAAAGGTTTTCTTTTGCCTTCTCTTACTTTGGGATTGTCCTGCTGACCACTGAACTGTTCCAAACAGAGTCATGTGGAAGTGTGTACCATATTTCACAAATTGTAATAAGTTATACTTTTATAAAGTGACCATAAAAAGATATCAGCAGCTCTCTCCTTCCTTATAGTGGCCCAGGGAAGCAGCATTGAACCGAGGTGCAGCTTAGAATGTAAATATTTGACATCAGCTGACTACAAGGATCTCTTATGGACAACCTTGGCAGAGTTCCCAGGTAAAACATTTGCCAGTACTTTTTATTTTATTTTTTCTGAGTACTTGATCTGAACTGTAACATTGTTGTGTGCTTTAACATTTTTTCCCTTTATGTTTTGTTTGTTGTTTTTTAGGCCTTTTAATAATCCTGTTTGCAGTTGATTACCTGGGCAGAAAGAAAAGCATGGCGATCTGTTTTTTCATGTTTTCTTTGTGTATTCTGCCCTTGTATGCTTGCACTGGGAGGTGAGATCGCTCTGTGATACAACAGCAAACGTACACTTTGAGGCTCGTGGCATCGCTGACACCGATTTTTTTTTTTGTTTGTTTTTGCAGGATAGGTCAGACGATATTCATCTTCATTGCGAGAGCCTTCATCTCTGGAGGATACCAAGTTGTTTTTGTTTACACACCAGAGGTATGAATCAGTTTTGCATTGAAAATATCTGTAGACAAACTGTTGTCCAACGCATGTACTTATTTTTGTGATTCAGGTTTTTCCTACAGAAATCAGAGCCTTGGGCATGGGGACTTGCAGTGCTTTTGCAAGAGTTGGTGCTCTGATTACTCCATTTGTGGCTCAGGTATGCAGCTCTACTATACAGCTGAAGCCAGATATTATTATACAGTTCATAAAAATATACATACCCATATCTTCTCACTGTCATACTAAACTTTTGCTGTTGTAGGTTAGTTAGAATTGCCAGAAATATTTCTAATTGAGCTTTTGCGGAATGTCACCATTCTCCTTCAATGGATCCTTTCATGGATAAATCAATGAAAATATAAATCAACAAATAGTTGCTAACACTGCTACACACCAAAATCTGTTGAATGAGACTTACATTTTCAACAAAAATAACGAATGTATTTTCTTTCTATATAAACGTGAAGAAGAAAAAAAACTCCTACAATAAATCACCTTTTTGCAGTAGCTGGGGGGGGAAAAACATGTAAATCAGTGATTCTTGAGAATAGGGACAAAACAGGTCCTATGGATAAAGCACAAAATTTGAATAAAATATACAAATAATATAGTTTTTTCAAATATCTGACTAAACTAACCTGGGTCATGTGAGCACAACAATGTATATTTTTCAGGTATTTGCTGAATATTTTTTTATTTTAAACATTGTAGTCGGTGGATGATGCCTGTAAAAGCCTTTGTCCAGGAGCAGAACTCAGTACATTATAATAGTTTAAAACAATTAAAGAAATACTAAAATTATATATTATGACAATTAAGTATAAGTAGTCATATAAATAATTGTAAAAGTATTGAAAAATTGAATTAAAAATCATTTTTATATATTTTCCAACTCCATTGAAATTTGTCCTTAGTTTTTGTCAACACCGTCAGAAATGAAAAAAATCTAAAAAAATCAGGCGTTATTGGGGGCACCAGAACTTCTGAGGACCCCATGACCTCTTCCTTTCTCTTCCTTTGCTAAGAGGCTAGTTAGCTCTGGTTAGTTTATGTCATTCTTTAGTTTTTTCTTCTTTTTATTCCTAAGTTTTTTGTCACAACCATGATGTGTCAACACCGTAACTGACATTTTACGAAACTTTGATAAGATTTTGTGAAATAAAAGCTTAATTTTGGTAAAATTTAAAGATTTTATGGACCTGATGAGCTACAATATGGCCTCCTTCAGAATAACATCATATAAATTGAGGTAGTTTGGCTTTTTGTCACCTCCGTCAGATGTCAACTCCATCAAAGTTTTTGTGACTCTTTCAGTGAAATTGTTGTCAAATATCACTTAAATGTGGAGTTAATTCATTTTAATGTATTTTTACATAAATTGCATTACTTCACATGTACCAAGTTTTTCATTTTACTCACTAGTTTGTCATCACCTTCAGTTTTGTGTCAACTCTGTCATGCAGTGTCAACTCCGTCAGATGGATTTTTATGGTTTTTTGTTTTAAATAATATTTATTTTGTTTCTTGAGAAGTATTTGTCTGCAAAATGAGTAAAAATATCACTAATAGGGTCATTAAAAATTATTTTTGATGTATTTTTGTCAGATGGTGATGACAACGTTCTAGGTCAGATCGATTAAAAATGTAATTTTTTAAAAAAAATGTTGCAACTGGGAGCCTGTACCTCAGCATCTTTACATTTCCAAAACATTATTTTACATATTTGTATACATAAATTTGAGAAATAACACAAAAAAAATGGGAAAATTAAAACCCATTTTGTCCCTATTTTCAAGAATCACTGAAATTTAAGTATGTTTAAGCATTTGGAAATGAAATCACATTTGATTATCATGAGCAGAAAAACACCATTTAAACTCTATAATTGCAGATTAAAGCAAGAATATTTGCAGTTTTCTCTGACAAACTGATTTTGTCTGTCGTTTTCAGGTGCTGCTCAGGACGTCAATGTATCTGACCCTTTCTGTGTACTGTGGCTGCAGTCTGCTTGCTGCCCTTGCATCCATATTTCTGCCTATCGAGACTCTGGGCAGGAGTCTGCAGGAGTCCAGCCTTGACTCGGACAGATAAACAACATAATCAGGCAGCCAAATAGTTCAACACGAACAATGGACCAGTGGCAGGTCAACCAGGAATAAAATAATATTTTGTGCCGTCTAAGCTTCTGGCAATACATTTGCTTTTGCAATAATGAACTGAATTATCAGAATGATGACTGGACAAGGTCAGAGGGCAATCTTATTACAAACAGGAGGGAAATAAATTAAGGACTGCTGACTGTGTCTAACAATAGCAGAAGGATTTTGTACATTATCTTCCATTTCAGCAACAAATTTGATTAAATTGTAGTCACCTTAGACATTTTTTTTATTGTTCATAAAATTATGCTACTTAATTTCTTAGACTCAGAAAAACAAGAGGTCACTTTGAGCTAAATGGAAATCAGTCATTTTCAAAATGAATTTCTTATAGTTTTTCTCCTGTTTGTTTGCTTTACTGAACTGGATGTGGAAAGAAAAATACATCTTGGTGAAATAAAACCTGATGGATTGAGGAGTGGAGGAGATCTGTATGATAATGGATTGTAATTTCACATCTTCTAAGAATTGGAAACAGGAATGTATCATGTTCCATTTCAAAAGCTATCCTATGAATTTTTATTTTATGTATTGGACTAACACAAAATGGTCCATTTTGATGAAGTGAAAGGACATTAATTTATGCTTTTCTTGTGCAATTTTACAAATAAAAAAAATGTAAACTGTGCCCAGTTTGTTTTTATCCTCTCCTTTTAATTTCAAACTTTTGCTTCAACAAAAAAAATAATGAAAGATGTACAACATGGTGACTGCTTGTTCTTTGGGTCAATAAAACACGAATATTTTCCTGAGATTCCATAAATGTAAATATTTAATATTACATTTATTTTAATATTTAAATAAATTTGATCACCATCATTTTATAATCGCAATAATTTTATTTCAAAAGTTATTCGCTGGACTTTTATTTATAATTTATTTTATTTTATTTGTGTTACATAATTTTTATAATAATCTTATATTTTAAAAAAAGGACGACTTGCATAATATTTATTTCGCAGAATAACACTAACAGCATGGTGTGGGAGTTCCTAGTCTGGTCTGTCACCTTGACAACATTGGCCCAATGACAGCCCGCACGCGAACTAGGCCAGCGAATCAGAGCCGGCCGCTAAAGCTGCATGTCATTTCTGCTCCGCTTTGCTACCTGCAGCGTGTTTTGTTTGTCTGTCTGCCGTGGAATATCTCTGGGACCGCCGGCTGGAGCCGGACGCGGGACGCCTCGCCCCCACCTCACGCCCATGAGGAGCCCAGGAGCCGCGGAGGAGACGCGGAGCGGACTTCCCTGGGGTCGGGTGCCGCTGGATGAGAGGGTCTGACTAGGCATTATTTTCTACCCGGTGACAAGAGGCAAGGGAGCAGCGGCGCATCCTTCTCCCCTCCCCTCCCCGCTCCTCGGCTGCCCTCCGCGGCCGCCGCAGTCCACCGGCCATGGCCCTGGTGACTCTGCAGCGATCTCCCACCCCGAGTGCGGCATCCTCGGCCAGCAGCAGCGCGGGGGAGGTGAGTGGGAAAGCCGGGAGTCGGGATTTGTGTGAAGAAAAGGCTCCTGCACGAAATGATACAGTGTGTGGCGACTCGCATCCTGCAAGTCAACCCCCCCCCCCCCCCCACACACACACACACACACACACACCGCCTGTGTGTTTTGTGCACTTGACAGGGTTTTGTTTCGCTAGTTTGTTGCAGCTTTTTGCAGCGGATTTGTAAACAAAATCCTGCAGAGGGGGAGGGAGAGGGAGGGGGGCGGGGAGCCATTCAGGGTTTAGCTGTCAAGTCAAAGTGCCCGTTTTGCACTCAGAGGTTTTTCTCTCTCTCTCTCTCTCTCTCTCTTCTGCTTGTTCATTGGGATTTGTGCTCTCACAGCTTTTGCAGTTTGGCAGGGTGGCGGTCTTTTTACACAGTTTAGTCCACAGACTGTTGGATTGACCCGTGATCTTTAAGTGATGCAATAAAAACTTACAAAAACAACTGTGTTATGGGATAGCAGCTGATTTAAGGGCACAACACGCTTTGCCAGAATAACAATTTCCTCTACAAAATCACACAAGCCAGTCTTTTTTTCTGATCCCTTATCTTGCAGATTGCAACTGCTGCCTTTGTTATTATGCAGATTAAAATCAAATATATTTTCTGAGTTCCAAGAAAAAGCTGCGTACTTTCGTCATCACTAATTCTTCGTATCACATTTTCTTTTCTTTGGCTTTCAATTCTGTAATGAGGGAGAAAAAAAAAGGATATTCGCCTTCTGAGTTTATAAAACGTTAGGTAACTGACCAGCAGATGGCGCTACAGCAAGCCGCGTTGGACACAAATCACTAAATGTGAACGTTTAAAAAAACAAAACTATTTTATATTATAAAAAAGGTTCGCTCCAGTCTGTGCTAAATATTTTTTTAAATTATTAACTTAGAACCAATGAGCTAATTTAAGTAGTATCAACTTAGTATCAAATCAAATCTTTTTAAGCAGCTTGGTTAAGAATAGCATTAGGAAAAACTTAAACTGTGATATTTTTGATTGCTTTTTTATGTTTTGGAGAAATAGACTTAATTTTCTCAAAATGACGGCAATAATTATAAATGATTTTTTTTAACAAACACTACGCTGATTACATCTTTAATAACTGTTTTCTTAAATCCATCCATCCATTTTCTTTACAACTTTGTCCCTTAATGGGGTCGGGAGTGTTTTCTTAAATAATTAATTAATCTAAATTAACTTCTTAAAATAACAGGAATAGTCTAATCTTTAATATATATATTTTTAAAAAAGTTGATTATTGGGTAAAATGAACTCAGAGGTACATAAAGGTAAGCGACCTTCTTGGAGAACGACCCATGCAAGTCGATCTAAAGCTTTTCACTCACAGCTGTTGTGCGATTTCAAAATCTGCACTTTTTCTTTTTCTTTCAGGATTTCGGAAGTGACGATGACAGGAAAAATAATCAGAGGTAAGACTCAATGTAAATGAATTAATCGGCTACATTATCCTGACGTTTTACAACATCCTTGTCCAGGCATGGATCTGAACATGATGCTTCTTTTCTGAATCTTCTCTGATATTTTCTTGGAATTGAGATCTTTTAACATCTGTTTTCAGTCTGGACTGAACTTTGACTCCAGCATTTCACATTTCTCTCTATTCTTTCTGCTTCTGTGCAAAGATACACAGTCTGTCAAAAATAATACAGCAATACAGTAATTATCCATGTCTTGATTCACAAAGTCTTTAAATTAGGTTTTACTTTTTGTCCTGTTGTTGTGGCGATGTGTCAAACACAAGTAAACATTGAACAACGCTGTGAGAAGAGAGTTTTACTTTTTTTTTTTTGTTAGACTTTATCTTGTATTGCATTTCTTCCTGCCTATTCAATACTTAATTTTCCTCCATGGTTCTCACAAACAAAGCAGGTGAAAAAAATAGATCAAATAAAAACAAAAACAGTTTCTCATGCTCTTGCATAAGAAAGTGCATAAACTTTTGTCCCCGCTCAGAAACAAGGCTTTTCTTCATCCAACCAACGTCACAGAAGTCAAGGCATGTGTCAGCAAAAGCTTTGCTGAACACTCTCGCCTTTGTGTTGCATTTGTAGGCTGAAAAAAAAGCCCCGTCATGTTTTGTGATTCATCGTCGGCGCGAAACCTTGATTCTTGCGTGTCAAACATGAGACGTTCCCACCCGCCTGCACACACTTGCATAAATGCAGCACATTGTTGCAGAGTGTTGCAGCCGCGAGAGCTGATTGCCGAATCACATGCTGCGAAGGGAAGCCGGCAGCACGGCCATGGGAGACGCGTGAGGTGGGAGAAAACGAGAAGATAAAGGATGTGGAAGACGGTATGAGTCGACTCAAATTAGGCTAAATCCAGTTAGAGGAACGAGCGGCTGCAGGACCATGGACACCAAGGTGGAAATGAGGGAGGCCTTCTGGACGAGCTTGAACTTATCCAAAGTGACTGAAAACGATAAAACCAGCAGCATGCATCTGGTTGTGAAGTCTTCACCTGGAGCTATTTTCAATAAATTGCCTCACCTTGTGCAGAAAGGGTCTGTGACTCAGAAGGAGATTTGTCGCATGTAAGTTCTCAGAGCAGCAAAACGTAGCGAGTGGGCTCGTGTTGAGCTTAAGACGTGAGAGCTCCATCGGGTCAATTTACTAACAGTTCTTACTTTTTGAAGTCTTTCAGTTACGCTTCTGTTCAAGCACATTCCTCATCTTTTCGTAGTTTGTTTGCAAAGAGACAGACTTTTGTCTAATCCTTCAACGTGATCTGAAATATGTGGTTTTCCAGAAAATCTATGCAACAATTAAAAATATGTTATCAGTGGCATACAGGTAGAATGTGTTCACCTTTTATTCTGGGTAACAAATATGCACATATGGAGAATTTCATACAGGAACATAAACGGATACATTTCGGTTCTGAAGATGTATGGCGCTATTACCATTTGCTCTGCAATGCACAGAGCATCAATCATGATGCTGAACCTCTTAAAATCAAATAAAAGTGAAATGCTAAAGTTGATCATTTTCCCATCTGATCAGGTCAATTCTCCTGCCTTGTCGTCAACTAAGATGTACTCCAATTATAAATTTATCTCTTTAAAACCCCTTTCTATAAACTTTGCATATCATTAACTAGCTCTGTTTTTACTTTATATTGTCAGTGTCAATTTGTTTAAAAAATCCAGTTGACAGTCTTCATGTTCTTTTGTTTTTTTAATAAATTATTGTTTCTAGTATTATGTTGGTTCAGCAAATCAAGCCTCGGACTTCTTTTTCCTTTTTTTTTTTTTTGCTGCCAACTCATCAAATGACAGTAGCAGCAGAGCTGAAACAAAAGGCCTTGTCATGGTCCCACTCAGACATACCAGGCTTTGTGGGCTTTTGGTTGAAAGAGGAAAATAAATAAGTGGTGGAACAAAGCCAAACTCTGTACTGGGCTAAAGCTCTCTTTCTGCTGCCTTTACGTTACAGTGTGAAGTTCTTCTTTTGGCATTGTGATCTGCAAAAGGCGTGTGAAACATGCAACATGTCTTAAATGCTGGATTGGGACTCAGGACCTGAGTTTCATTTAGCAAAATCCTGTCCATTGAGGATCCAAGGAGGTTTTTAAAGCTCTTTCATTGAGTGGGTATATAATACTTTAATGAGTCAGCACATAGAGATTTATTATTTGTAGTTATAAGTTTCTTGCAGCTTCATTTAAGAGATGAAGAGAGAGAAAAAGCAATTTTAAAAGGAAACAGCTTGTTGTACCAACATTCAATTTTCTTCCAGCTTATGGACATTAACTGCATTTACTCTATTATTGAGTGAAGTTTCTCATTACTGGAGCAAACACAACATTCTTATGTTGCCCTTCCTGTTTCTGTTGCCACTACCTTACTGTCCGCTGTGTTGATGTCCTTTGTCAGTCCGATTTTAGATCTTTTGTTTTGCTTTTTTTCCCAGCATCAGTGAAAGCTTCTTCATAGTCAAAGGAGCTGCCCTCTTCCTCCAGCAGGGCGGCAACGCACAGGGACCAAAGACTCCGACGCACCACAAACATGCAGGTAGGAAGAAACGGACGCCAAAAGCTTTGACACTCCAAATGCTAAACCATATTTTTCTGCAGTGTTTGGGGAAATGTTTATTGCCTTTTGTGTCGCATCTGAAATGTTTTATAGCATCAATGAACAAAAATCTGTATAATCAAATGATGATTTCAGTTATTGATCCAAAGCAGCTTGGCCCTTTGTGGAAATATAATTACCCCCTGTAGCTGCTCCCCAGCATTAGAATGAATTGCGTGGTCTCGACGGGTGAATTTTCCAGGTTTGTTTATTTTCTTTGACTGGATCATCATATTTCAGTCATCACAATCACCACAGACATTATCACCGTGAAAACTAAACAGATACACAAATATTAGAATATAAACATAAACTTACAATACAAACAAAATAAAATAAAACGTACCTCGCTGCCTTCACCAGGGAACACCTAAGTGTTGGTAGTTTCAAGCACCTTTGACAGTTTGTTCAAAGGTGCTTGAACAAACTAATGAGGGCTGCCCTCATTAGCTACGGCAGCCCGTGAGGTAAAAAAGAAAAACTTTACAAAGTGCAAATACAGTTAAAATACAAAACAGCAGTGGTAATCAAACAAACAAATATCGTTAAACAATCTGCAACATACTTAAATAATTTACAATAAATAATTACAAATTTGAATAATTTAGGAAACTTAATTAAAATGATTCACTATCAATTACACCCCCTAACCCTGAAAACATGTTTTCATGCTCACGCAGGTAAAAACTTGTATTAAACGTTAGTGATTGCCGACGATGAGTCTCTTACATCACGCGTGAGGAGCACATGCAGTTGTTTCAATTCAGCAACACTGGACACTTTTTTTTTCATATGAACTTCCTGTTTAAGGTTGTGCCACATAAATGCAATTGGATTTAAGTAGGCCACTTGAAAACGCTTACTTGGGCTTTTTAGCCAGTTTTGCTAGTGTGCTTTGAATTATTGCTCTGCCACATAATCCAAGTGTCTTTGTGCTCAAGTTCATAAATTGATGGCTGTGCATTCTTCCTCAGCTTTTTCTGCTTGGTAGCAGATTATTTGGGATCATTTGAGAAGGACCTTTGTGTTGATTTTGATCAGCGATAGTTTTCACCTTGAAATCCTGCTTTGGATGCTATTTTTACCCCGTCTCTCTTTCTTATTGTTGAATTGTGAGGCAGTGAGGCCTGCAGTGCTCTGATGATTTTCTGGGTTCTTCTGTGACATTCTGTATGTGTCGTCAATATCCTCCTTTGTCTGTTTTTCACCTCGAAAGGTTTACCGCTTATTTTGTTCCGTATTTGTTCATGAATCTCTTTCCCTTAATAAATAAAACTATAATTCGAGAGCTGCATTTTGTATTTGCTCTGGTTATCTTTTATGATGATGCTTCCTTTTCAGGTGATTTACCTCAACATCTGCTGGTGATGTTCAAGATCCTGCGGTCTGAAGATCGCGTCAAGCTGGTCAGCTTTTTGAACTTCTGTAAACATAAACATCATTACATTTATGTAGAGCTCTAACATTACTGAAACACATTTAAACTATACACATGTTAAACATCCATTGTGGGGAACTTATGATAAGGATGAGATGTACTGCAGATGATTCATATTTTAGGCTATTTCAACTGAAAGCACAGATGGCAGATATGACCCAAATAATAATCCAGACCTGCTTTGAACAACAACTTCAAGTCCTCTCTAAGTTGTTACTATTTTTATCGTTGGATTAAAGTTAAAATATCTCCACAGTGCTGCTCTGTTACATCTTTACTGAAATCGGGTTTTTTTTTTTTCACCAAATATTCTCCTTTTGTCCCCCAGGCTGTGCGTTTGGAAAGCGGATGGTCAGAGCGTGTGCGTTACATGGTTGTTATCTACACTAACGGCCTTCAAGACACGGAAGAAAACATTGTTTTGGGAATGGATTTTCCAGAGAAGGACAGGTATTCTCTCTTTCTCACATAAATCACATAATCTGAAAATCAGATTATGTGATTTTCTGAAATGATATTCTGCTAATTTCCAGTAAAACCTGCTCCATTGGGATGGTTCTGCCTCTGTGGAGCGACGCCAACATTCATCTTGACGGAGATGGGTAAGATGGGTTACTGATTAGTCTTTCTTTCACGCATGTAGTGTGTCTGTTTGGGGTCACATGGAGACATACTGCTTCCTAGTGTCAAAAAAAGTGAACTACACATAAGAATGATTCTTGCTGACCTGGTAACATTGCCTATATGCTGGAGGAATGTTCCACCGCTTGGGCCCACTAAATGGATCCTGTCCCGCTTTTTAACCTAACACAGATCCTTTTCCCTCCTTTTCTTCCTCACCAGAGGCTTCAGTGTGAACACAGCAGGCCGGTCACATGTCTTCAAACCTGTTTCTGTGCAGGCTATGTGGTAAGTAGAGGCAATATTTGGTTTCAGCTTAAATTTATGGCAGCAATTTAACAATACAGCGTTATTTCTTCAGAGCAACAGAGAATAAAAACAGCAAATACAGTCAATACTGTTATTCAGAACTTCTAAAATCGCATCATCAAAGACCCAAATAGAAATAGATAATTTTCTACTATTCAATTGTTGGATGACATAAACATATTTCAAGCAACAATGATGTATATATCAATATGAAAAGTCATATAAAAGCTCTGAATAATTATTGTCCTTGTGGGTTTAACTTATTTCTTCTGCTGCTTACGTTTTGAGCGTTACCTGCATTTATTAATGGGTGACCTAGAAACTGGAAATATGTTTTAAATTTGCATAGTGTTACTTTTTTTAACTTTCCCATTTTCTCTTGGAAATAAACTGGGAAAACCTCAGAGCACACAGATTTCAAAATAGAGACATGTCTAAAATGACTTAAAATGAATGAAATGTTCATTGCAGTTCAATAATCTCACAATGAAACATTCAGAATTGCAAACATTTAATGAATGGATAAATCACCTCATGAACATTAAGTATGGTAGAGGATGTATGATGCTGTGGACCTTTTTTCAGTCTCTGAAATTTTAAGTTTCACACTCTGTTGAGAAAATATTAGCTTTAACTTCACCCAAATATTTTATTTCTGTAAAATAATTTGGTTATTATAATTGGAAACATGTCAGATGCCACCTGCTGGTCAGTTGTGAAAATAACAATAAATATGTTTTTGTTTTTTAATTTTTTTTCCACCCTAGAAGCAAGTTTCTTCTCCGCTGTTAGTTATCTCACTACACATTATTCTGACTGGATGACCTCTGGATGACCAAGCTGCCTTTATGCCCACAGGTCTGCCCTGCAGGTCCTCCATAAGGCGTGCGAAGTGTCCCGCCGGTTCAACTACTTCCCAGGTGGCATTGCTCTTACGTGGATGGCGTTCTACGAGAGCTGCATCACCTCAGAGCAAAGCTTCATCAATGAGTGGAACGCAATGACCGACCTGGAGACCACGCGGTCCGATTCCCCCAACATATTCGTCAATGGGTAAGAGCCTGCAAGCTTTTAGGTTTAATTGTTCTTTTGTTGTCTCTGTTTTAAATATTTATAGTTTATGGTATAACTTGCTTTTTAGACCGACGGAGCGAGAAAGAACAGAGTGTCTTGTCAAGTCCAAACTTCGCAACATCATGATGTTTCAAGACTTGGAGAACATCACGTCAAAGGAGGTTTGTGCCGGGTTTAAACCAGAACAGTGTGAAACGTTTTACGTCATTGGCTTTTTGGCAAAAAGTGCTACTTTACATTTTGAAAGTGGATGAGATGTATCAAACGTTTTGGGTGTCCTTCTAGTAGTGGAGTTTTACAGTGAAAAGTGTGAAAATAATCTGGCATAGTGCAGCACAGTAATGAGCTCCTCTTCTTCAGATCCGTAACGAGCTGGAGCAGCACATGAGCTGCAACCTCAAAGAGTACAAGGAGTTCATCGACAACGAGATGCTCCTGATCCTGGGTCAGATGGACAAAGCCACGCTCATCTTCGACCACGTTTATTTGGTGAGTCCGTTTTTTGCTTCGTTTCATTTTAGTGACTGTTTTTGGTTGCTGCAGCTTTCATGGTTGAGTTGAATTGTCAGCAACCACAGGTCCGAACAAAAGTTGACCTCACATAATTTCTGTTAGCTTTAGGATAAATAATTGAACCTTTGATTAGTCTTTGTAATTATTCATTTGAAATTTCTTACACGCGTTCTTCTGTCTTTACTTGTCCTTTAGCCTCTTGCACCTCTGAACAGCAGTAGAAGGTTATAAAAACATGGATATCTGTGCCTTGTTTCCTTGTAGGGTTCTGAGTGGAACGCCTCCAACCTGGAAGAACTGCAAAACTGCGGGTTAGTAGTTCATTCATCATTCGAAACTGGATGAGATGCATCAGTATATTCAAGATTTTTCATGATAAAATCTTGAATATGTTGTTTTAAAAGCTGAAGCAAAAAAAATGCATGACATAATTTCCATATTTGACACTGTGCATGCGTCAGCAGCCTCAGGTTACAGATTAAAGAATTACAACTCCATACGCTTCCTTTTGCAGAGTCGGTTACATTCTGAACGTCACCAGAGAGATTGACAACTTCTTCCCAGGGATGTTTTCCTATCACAACGTCCGCGTGTATGACGACGACGCCACTGACCTGCTGGCCCACTGGAACGATACCTACAACTTTATCGTCAAAGCCAAGTAAGAGCCCTTCACATAGACATGAATCTGACATCGCTTAGAGAGGATTTGTCCAAAATAAACACCATGTGAAGAACAGGAGATGTATTATGAGTGTCTAGTGGAGAGAAGATTACTTGAAGTAGAAGTCTTTTTTTTTTCTTTTGTTTGGATTAGGAAGAATAACTCAAAGTGCCTGGTGCACTGTAAGATGGGTGTGAGCCGCTCTGCCTCCACAGTTATCGCCTACGCCATGAAGGAATATGGCTGGTCTCTGGAGAAAGCGTTCAACTACATCAAGCAGAAGAGGGGCATAGTTCAGCCAAATGCTGGTTTTATGCGGCAGCTGGCGAGTATGAGGGAATCCTCGACGCCAGGTCAGCTGATCTAGATTTTTATGCATGGATCCAATAAGACAAAAGGCTTTTTGGCAGATTTGCCTTAATAGAAATTAGATCATCTAAGTTCGTTTATTCCGTTTTCCTTTGACATTCATCTACATTTTAATTAGGGGCACAAAGATACGAAAATTTAGTTCTCTCTTTACTTCTCCCATACCTCCTTCTTTCCTCCTTTCCTTTTTTCCATCCTTACTTCTGAATTGTCCATATGTCCACACATCCATCCGTCCACTCACTCTTTCTTTTCAACCATTCATCCACCCATTGACCTCTCTGATGGTCACTCTTTCCTTCCTTGCATTTGTTTACTTTTCATCCTACCTGTTTTTTCATGGTTCTACTCTGTTACATCTTCCACAAATTCAGAGTAAATGTGTAAAAACTGGCATTGAAAACTCTATAAACTAATGTAATTGGTTTACGCTTTCCAAACGAAAATTAGTGGAAGCCTTGATAGAGTCTGGCACATATTTTGAAGCGGAACTTATTTTATGTTCACAGTAAACAGCGTCACAACAAGCTATGGCGGCCTGACACGGACGAGGAAGGTTCAGACGATCTGCAAGCATCGGGTCACAGTACGGGTGGAGAGGAGACGCCGGTGCTCAGAGGGGAGGAGGCCTGGGGAGGCTGCGGGGCGTCGCCATGCAGGGGTCTGGAGATGGAGCCCTTAGACTCTCTCAACTACAACTATTACTTCAGACGTCTGTCGGACTCTGCACTCGACAGCGAGCCGTCCACACCGGTGCGGGGGCCTCCTCTGCTGGGCATGGACAGAGTTTTTATCGAAATAGAGGATGTGGAGAGAGATGCCCTGCTGGAGGACGAGGGTTTCCCCATGGCCCACCTGACTCTGCCCGGCGAGGGCACAGCTGCGCAGACCTGCAGCCGCCTCGACCCGATGGAAGACATGAGGCTGAGGCTGGAATTCAGCACGCTGGAGGAAGAGGATGAGGAAGAGGCCAAGAAGGAGGAAGAAGAGATGGCGGCCTTGGCTCAGACAGCCGGGAGTTCGGATGGGAGGAAGACGGGAGAGGAGGCTGAGGGGAACGAGGAGAGCCAGCTGGGATTAGCCAACCTGAACACCAACAACAGCAACCGCCTGGCTGCCAAGCGTAGCTGTCCTGCAGCTTTTGATGTGAGTTATTTGAATGTTTATCTTGATAAAGTGGTCAGTTGAAACATTATTTAGGTTTCAAACACAATTTTAAACAGAAATGCAACTAGAAATTGTTCATTGACTGGAGTAGGATGAATTTCATTTGAGCGAACCATTATGTTTTACCATTTTGGATCTGGTTTTTACTCTGAGCTTCAAATTTCTCAGTTTAAACTCACCTCAGAGAAAAAGTTGGGAAGTCTAACATCCAGTTTGGATAGAGAAACGTTTCTCACCGCATCCAAACTTTGTTGTAACTCTGCTAGCCTGTAACTCATAAAGTCAGGCGCATTACTGCACAATTTGTCTCTTGAATGTGTTCCTTTAAAGTGTGAATTGATAAAAGGCAAATAAATTCACTAGTGTTAGCTAGTACACTGCAAAAAAGCAAAATCGTAGTAATTTTATTCTAGGTTTTGATCTTTGCACAGCTAGTAACAGAAAGGTCAGACGATAGGAATTAGATAAAAGTCTGATGTAAAACTTTAAAATTGTTTTCAAAGGGTTAGATACTGAATACTAAGAAATGTCTTTGATTTTTTTTTCACATGGTTTTTAAAGTGAACTTAGAAATTGGCAAAAACCAGTCTTATGACAGTATTATGATTTTATTTTATTTTAAAATGATGTTACTGACTCTACTCTGTGTTTCAATTTTGATCAATTTAGGACAGTGCCAGCGCAGGAAACCCATTAAAAGTGAAGCCTTCCTATCAGTCCTGTAAAGACTGCATGCGTCTACCACAAGGGTGGCTGTGCGACCGCCCAGCAGGAGGCCGTTCACACCGCCTTAACACCTCCCGCCACTGCACCGTACCCTCCATATGCATAGATCCTCCGGGACACACTTTCTGTCGACCCCGGCGGTCATCCCGTCTAACTTGGTCCAGCCCTGCACTAACTTCTACCAATGTTCCAGCTGCACGCTCGGTAGCACAATCACCCTTGAAGCCAACCATCAAAAACTTTTCTCGCCCATGAACTGTGAGGAAACCCCTCCGGACAGCAGCTTGGTGGAGACGGAGGACATGGAGGAGCCGCAGAATGGAGATCTGCCGGACGAGGTCGCAAGGCAGAGTAGCGAGGCCATCGACGTGACTGAAGCCGACGGACTTAAATTCGGTGCTGAGATTGCAAGCTTCCAGTAGGTCCTCCGCCTTAGTCCCAAACCGATGCATCCTCTCCACGAAGGAGCTGGCTTACCACTGCCTCAGCTGCTGTGAATATTAGATGCTGTGGTGTTGCACCAGGAAGGCAGAAGCTCTGCAGTGACCTCTGCTGTTTCAACCTTGCCTCATAACTTCAGAAAATAAGTCAGTACACTGCAAAAAAACATTTTTTTTTGTTTTTTTTTTTTGTCTAGTTTCTAGTGGAATTTACACTTGAAATAAAACAGAATTAATTTACAGTTAGCTTTTCAGTAAGATACAGGAGCCTGTTTTAAGTCAATAACTCCTTAATATAGTTTTTTTTAAGTACTAGTTCTACTTGCAGATTATATCACTGTACGTTTCTTATTAATATTAAGGAATTGTTGACTTAAAACAAGCTCTTATCTTGCTGAAAGTTATTGCCGTTAGTTTTGTTTTATTGCAAGTGCACTAAGATATTTCCATTAGAAACTTAACCAAAAATACTTAAGATTTTGTGCTTTTTGCAGTCTAGCAGCTATGTGCAGCTTCACAAAGATGGCCCTTTTGTAGAAGCTGGCTGTTTTCAAAGTCTGGATAGATGTGGCTAAGTAAGGAGAGAAGAGCTGCTTCCCAACCCACCATTAGCTCTTTAAGAGCCTCATAGCAACTCTGTACACTTTCCAGTCCCAGCACACATGCAGTTTCACCACATTTCAGTGGCGATGCACCCATCATACCTCCAGCAGAGGTTGTTGGGTTTAGCTCATGTTGGTGCCTGGATACAAAACGCCAAATTTGGCACATTAATCTTGACACAAACGGCTTCTGTCGGCATGCTCTAGGTTTTCAGTCATATTCAAAGTATTCAGTATGTACTCATGTGGGAGCTCAATACAGTATTTACATTTGGGCCTGTTCTCACACATCATGTTATCCTCTTGCCTGCTGATATTGTTGCTGCTACAGCTGCTTTTTGCATTGTGTGTGTATTCACAATAATTTGAGAGACGCATGTAATCATGAGTCTTTGGACTACACGCTTTCCCGACTGTTTTGGTGAAGGACTGTTTTGTTCCCAGTTTTCTTTCATCGTTGAGCCTGACCTCTTCTATTAAAGTTAATTGAATCACCTACTTTAGGCGCTCAGTTTAGGCCTTGAGTGAGCATGCAAAACACAAAACACATGTTTTTTTTTAAACATTTCTTCATTTTTACATTTTTGCTTGTATTAATATTGTACCTGCGGGTCACACTATTTAATAACAACTGAAAGCACATTGATTTAAAATTTGAGGTACAATTTGACTGAACCACTGTTAACTATTTCCTCCCATATCGAAGTTTTCCTGATACCTCGGCCACACCTTGTGTGTTTTTCTACTTTTTGATACAAAACTGTGCCATTTATACAAATTACATCCACTATAAGGGTTTTTCTTAATAAATGAGTAGCTCTAAAGACTCTAGAAGTCCTCTGTGTAAATGAGGGGAAGTATTGACCCCCTGGAATCAGATTGTCCCTTCAGTCCTCACTTTGAAATTGAAAGAAAGAAAGAATTATAAGACACAACCAAAGACCTAAAGGTCAACTTAATTGTGAGTGATTTCGAAATGTATTAAAAACTATTGATTCCCACATTAGATTTTTGTTGTTGGTTATAGCTCAAATCATAGGCATCATAGTTATAATCACATCCTATTTATTTGAATATTTAGTCATTTAAAGAACAGCCAAAATGTGTCACATTTTCTCTACGGTCTCTGCAGCGAGAGTTTCCTGAGTGATTTGAGCATGCATTGCTCGTTTTCATAGTGGCAAAAAAGCTGACTTTATTAATACAGAATGTTAAGAACAGCAAGCTTAAAATGAATAAAACAGAATAAAAAATAATAATAATTGAGAGCAGAATATTGTGCGAGTAAAATTAGCAAGAAGGAAACCTGACGGACATGAAGACAATCAAAAATTAGATTAACAATGTTATACTGAGGCTAAAGTTAAAGGAATGAGATGGGTCTTTAGAGCAGATTTAAACAAGTGGCTAGTGAAGAGGCCTTTCAAATGTTTATAATTTAGTGGCTTCAATGGAAAAAACCTTTTCCTCCCTAAGTTTTGTTTTTTCTGTGTTCTTGGCACCTCAGCTGCAGCTGATTAGCTGATCCGCCTGACCAATAAAGAGATTTGCAAGCACATAAGTTGAAGATGAACTGGGAACATGAACCTCAAGCCAAGGATTCAACCTCATCACTGGCTCTGAGTACCATAATTTATTATATTGATGAAAAAATATCTCAGGCTTTACAGCCTTGGTGTGATTGTGGTATTTGCAACTCCACAGCAAGGCTGAATCTGATCCTGAAGGTGCAAAATCTTATTCTTTGTGTAATAAAACTATGAAGACTGTGAAAAAAAAAATATGCTTCACCTTGACACTAAAATGCGGTTTTCCAAAATTTGATAGGGATGGTGTTTCTGGAGGTTATGGGGGCGATCCATTTATAATTGAACATCAACCAGTCAAAAATGTATAATTGCTCTTAAATCCAGTCAATCTTACCTTCATTGTTCAAGAAATATAAATATCACATAATGGGTAATCTTCTTTTAACTCTAATAAAAGCTGGAAAATATTTGATATTCATAGCGAAAGCTACTTTTGTTCTAAACCTAATGGTCTATGGCACATGGAGGTTTCGACGTCTGACCAATCCGTTTTGTTTAAATCTTTCTAATATTATTTTGAAGATTATTTTGGTTTTACATGAGCATCCAGTCCAGCTCACTGTTGTCCAGTTTATTGGAAGTTGAACCATGATTAGTTTCTCTTCAGGTTGTTTCTGTGTAGCTGATGGTATGTTGTTTTTCTTTCAATTTTTTTACATTTGAGCCTGAATGATGCCTGCTTGTGTGCAGGAAAATGTTTACTTTGCTGTGTCTGTTTTTGAGCACTTCAGGGAAATGAAAGAACTGAAAGAGTCATTGTTTTTTGTGTGATTTTACAAATTTGTATACGTCTTAGAAGAAAACAATGCGCCGAGTACACCCTTAGCTGAATCTGAGAGAGCTGCGAGATTGCTCTTCTAATGAAATGATAATACTGTGGGTGTTTCTCAAGCTGTTTTGTTCCCTCTATCACTGTCTGAGCATCTTTAAGGCAAATTCCTGGCATTTTTTTAAGAAGCAAACTGTTATATTTAAAAGTATAATTAAATTCTAATTATGATATAATTAATTATGCAGACTGGACTTGCATAAACCTATTAATCAAATTCTCAAGTTTTTCTTTAGATTTTTTGACATCTAGTGGTCGAGCTGCAAATTGCAACTTCTTGAAAAGCTTCATCTTACCTTCCTTGTGCCATATATTTTCACATATTTCACTCATTAATATATTACTTTAACTAGACTATGATGGGATGTTTTAAATCTAGCCAACCATATAGTCCACTGTAATATTAAATAATTCAGATTTTCTGGTTTTACGATTATCGTAGATATGTGCCTGTGTGATTGGTTATATTTCTTTAAAAAAAATGCCTTTGAGAGTTTATTTATAAAATTCAGGTGGTACTTATAAAACATCTAGAAGTATGAGGTCTATGCACCATCATGGTGCTATTATTTTTTATGATTTTTACATTTGTTTTTGTTTAATTACGATACTATTGTTGTTTTTACTTTAATTGTTAATATCTCAATGTTCTGTTTTTTTTTTGTTTTGTTTTAGACTTCTGTGATCTTTCGGTGACTATTTGGGTATGGTTGTACTGTTTCAGTTATGGTGGTTTCTTGTTTTAAAAAAGAGCCAGACAATTCGTACTTGTTACGACAACCGATTTGCTGCTGCAATGAGACGGGATCACATGGCTCCAATAAACAATGGCTTTCAGCTGAAGTTATTCTGGTTCATTTGGGGGTCATAATCAAAAAGTGCTGACCGTCCCAAAATAGAGATCAGAATCACAATTATTTGAAACAAGAGTTGGAATATAAAAGGTACAGAACATATTTTATTGTTGAAACTGAATCATATGAGCTCTGAGCTGTCCATAATTCATGAAAAACTGTTCAATAAACTGATATCCAATGCTTTAGGGGTATAAAATGGAAGCAGGAAGGCATGAAATGGTGACGTATGGGTACAAAATGAGTACTAATTATCAAAAATTAGATTTGTTCAGGAGCCTTAAATTCAAATATCCACTATGCCACCATCTAGAATATGTTCAGTTTTAGTTTGTGTTACCTGGTGCTCTGTCTGCATCAGTCTCATTCTTCATAAGTTACCTTAGACTCTTAACAACTGCTTTACTTCTGTCTTCAAACTACTGCGCCATATTTGTTTTGCTTTTTGCCTCACATTTAAATATCCTTTTGTATTGAAGTGCCTTAACTGTGGCCACAGCTCTGTTGTAAAGCACCGCGGCGATTGCAGATGGGTTTTCAGAAAATGCGTTTATCTTTTCATTCATCTTCACTCTTTGAAAGTTTATGCTTCCTGCAGCATTTAACTCAGCACATGAATATTGTATGCAAACATATATGCTCATACATGCCGTCCTCTCCCTCATAACTCGCATACTTAATGGACTTCCATCTATTATTAGCCTGTAATGATACTGTATTTGTTATCGTAAAGCTTGCCGTATGCTGCATCGGTTCAGTAGCTGGCTGAAGAACATTTATTTGCTGGACAAAGAGAAATCATCTGCATCAAATTGTTACAAATTAAGAGTTTATCTTTGAGATGCTGCAGTCTGGACTAGTCTTTCTCTACAGTACATCAGCTTAACGACAACATTAAGAAAAAGAAAATGCCAATAGTGTTATCGTGTATCAAGAAGCACTCGTGTGAATTATTATGTTTTTACCACAGTAAAAATGATTTGCAATCATTGTAACTTTGGAAAATATTTTCCAGTTGTGAATTAGGTTTTTTAAAAATTTTATTTATTTAATTTTCAGTTCAATTAGTGGCAAATACAGGCATCAAAAAGGACAATCCCAGTTATGAGCCGGACATAACCGTGAGGGCCGTGGGGCGTGTTGTAGTTTAAAAAGGGGGGATTGTATTTATTGAGTGTACAGAGCACAAGTATTTCCCAAAGCATGTGAGGTTGAGATGAGTGGTAAATGTAGAAAAAAACACCTGGAGAGCAAGCTGATGTAATGTTCACCTTTTGTTTTCTGGTTATCTGTGTACTGTATCAATGTTCAGGTGTACGCACTTTTTTTTTTTTTTTTTTTTACATTTTGTTACACTGTGTCCAGTCTGATGTATATAATGGAAATAAATAATTTTTTCTCTAAAATCTGAGTTGTTGTAAATGCTTAAAGAGTGTTGTTTTTTATTTAAATGTTTTGAACAACTGGATCACACAGAAAAGTACGTGTGGAGTTCCTCTTGGCTATATTCTTACACTCCCTTTTTTCCTCTCACAATATGACGCTCAAATCAGGGCGATGGGACAAACACTCCTTGCTGATGGCTTGAAATATTTCCACTTAATTCTTGATAAAAGCGTCTATTTTGTGAAATGAACCAGTACTTTCTGCAACTAAATGCCTCTAAACACTCGTACTTTGTAGCTGGAATGGTTTTCTCAGGCTTTTAAAGCACTCCTTCTTTATAATGGTCACCATAGTGGCTAAACACTTCAAGTTTAATTTGACCAGACCACGGTTTATGTGCTTTTTTATGGTGCTGTTGGAGAAATGGCTTCTTCTTCTGAGTTGTCATACAGCCAGTATTGGTAAAGGAGTTTTTTTCACCAGTCTTAGCAAGCGTCATCATAGGTTATTTTGCTTTTCTGCAACATTTCAGACCAAAGCACATTTATCTTTGGGAACCAGAACCTCCTTCCTGAGTGAATTAATTGCTGGACAGCAAAACAAAATGTGTGTTTTCTTATTCTTACCTGGTTTCTGCTGTTCATAAAACTGACACTTTACAAGAGAGAACTCTTGACTGAGACCAATTGTTCCCAAAAGGAAGAGAAAAGGAGAAACTTCCATGAAAGAAGCTCAGAATGTAATGATAAAAAGCACCAGCAAGGACACAAACCAGATCTGCCTGTTTCTGCTTCGACTGTCTCTTTTAGTCAAATGCTAGGAGCAGCAGGCACTTTTATTGAATTAGTCAAATGAAGTACAGCTGACATAACGGGGCAGGTGACTCCGGGAGGAGTGATCTCCCAGACGGACCAAAGTCCCAAAGGACAACGGTCAGGCGCAGCATCATCGTAGGTAAGTGGTCACGCTATTGAATTATCCCTCTAGCTGATAAAACTCTTTGCTAACACTGTTATAACTTGTGAAAATTATTTTACTGTTATTGACACGTAATGGTTTTCCTTTTAGTTTTAATGCTTGTGTTATCTGTTTATGGCTTAAATGTTAATGGTTGGTTTATTTTTTTATAGTCATAGAATAGCCGTTATATAAAGGAAACAGCAGGGCCAGATCAGTGTAAAATATACAAACAAGGGGTTTATGAACATATAAACACGTCTCTGAACCTTCATTAAAAACATTTCTTGAGTTTTTGTAAACAATTTTTGCAGCTCTTTACATCATAACACATCCCGTCTCGCTGTTCTCCATGTAAATTTTACTGTGCAGCTTGATCAGACATCTGAATATCATCTGCAACAATTTGAATTTCGGTTTATTATCGACAGTTGAGTCAATTCTTCAACTGGAAAACAAGGCCTCTTCTAAGATGAAGATAATAGTTTGTGTACTCTTGGTCACAAGGCACTTATAAACTTTTGGCTTGCGCTGTAAAGCATGAGAGACACAAACATGGGAAACGGGCGTAGAGACAGAGAAGGAGTAGGGCTGGAGGGGGTTTCACAAGCCAATACCATGAATGCCTCCCACTGCTGCCATTTTAACACATCCATCTCAAAATAACGCTTCAGATGCACTAAAGCCGCAAGAGCACGCATCTGTCAAGCTGTTAAACTGCCGTCATCGACACACCAGATGAGCAGAGCCGCAGTGAAAACATGTTGGCTGATATGGGAATATAAGGAGTTTAAGTTGAACAAAATGTGGCAGAACTCCCACTCTCCGGTCAGAAAAAGTCCCTTTTGTTGATCCAACTTTTCTGAGTTTATCTGACATTTCCATGATCATCAAGACGGGGAATACAATTAGTATAGGCTGCTATACATTTATTCTAATATTTAACTAGCAAAAATTAAAGCCACACTGTCTTCCAAAAATGTTAGCACCTTGTGACCCTTTTGACGTTTTCATGTAGCAAAAACTTAGTGTGTTCCATCTGAATTACCACAAAAGTTTCAGTGAAATTAAATGTAAAATAAAATGACAGTAAAGACAACTGCTTTATGGAAGTCTTAGACATTTTTCTGAGAACTTTAGAGAACAAACAGCATAATGCAGGCCAAAGAAAATACCAGACGAGTCAGGGATGAAGCTGTGTTGAAGATTAAAGAATTATTATGTTATATAAAAATCTCAAAAAGCATTGTTGCAACCATCGTCCACAAGTGGAAAGAGTGTCACATACCCACTGATATTTGGCCGTCCACTTAAAATGACAGACTGGACAAGAATCAAAGAAAAAACCTGGAGGCGTAAAGTAACTGGAGGAGCTGTAGAGACACACAGCTCAGGTGGAATAACCTGCCGACATGCAGGAATTCCCTGACGTGCCACAAGTTTTGACCTTTGCAGAGAAGTAGCAGGAGGAAAGTCCCTAAAAGCCTTGTAAAATATAAATCCCTAATGAAAAAGAGTGAGGTTCTTATAGCTTAGAAATCGGTAAAACAAGCCACAGATGTGTTTTGTTTATGTTTTGATTTACTTTTGTTCAATCACTGGAAAACTTTCAATGCCAGCTGTTAAAACCAGAACCAAAAAAACAAGCAGAATCATCTTGCTAAAATGACAATTAAATTTATCCCAAAGTTCATTTTAAATCAACTTTATATGGAGTTTAAGTGGTATTTCAACAAAACTACCTGGAATTGCATTGTTCTGGGGATCTTTCCTGTTTAGGTCTAGTGTTTTCTTTGTAAGTTAAAAATACTCGGAGCGCCTGTCAGTAAAGTCAGTTGAGCTGTTTTCCCCTTGTTATAATCCCTCATGCACCGTCCATCATGTCTGCAGCTAAAACCGGCTCGTCAAAAAACAATTCCCCTCATGTGTCAGAGCCTTTGTGACTCGAATCACGTATTCCCGGCGACCTTTCTGTAGCTCCCGTCACCAAAACAATCATAAACATTCAGACAGTCTGAAGGAAGGCACGCATGGCACAAACAAGACTTGTCAACACAGCAGTAGTAGGCGATGTGGGGTTCGTCAGAACAGAGTAGGTGTGTCTATAGTAGAAAAATTGATTTCATAGAAAATCAAAGCTTAGTGATTTAGATTCAAAGAAAAACAAAAGACGTATTTATTTCATTGACGTATTTGTCTGCAGGCGTGGGATCATTTGATCATATCTGACCTTGGCACCTGGCAGCTGACCTCCTATCAACCTTATCTTGTTTCCTTTTTGGCCTCTTGACTCACTGGCAGCAGTCAGACCTGCTTTAATTATAGCCTCTGCAGCATTCCTGTCTGACAGAATAGGGAGCGGAAGATAGTGAGGCCTTGGGAAGCCAATTATGAACAGTGGAAGAATATCTAAAAATAGAGAAAGGTTCAAAATAATTAAAGATAATCTGTAAAAATCTGTAGTGGAATTTCACTTTGTTGAGGGTAGAGACAAAATACATCCTTTATGTGTGTGTTTTGCTTATGCATTTACAGAAAAGGAGTCATGGGGCAGAAGCTGGAGAGGGTGTCTGAAAAAGATGAGGAATCCCTGGGTAATTCTGACTGGTCCGAGCAAACCGGAGACACGCGTCTCTCCGAGGTTGCAGGACAAGACGAGGGAAGACATCAGGAGGACAGCAGTTCTGTGTCCCATCTGAGCGTTGGTGGGATTAGAGTAATCGGCAACTCAGGGAAGCTGGCTGTCGTTACTTCAAGTACAGGCCCCCAAAGCGGGCAGCCAATCAGGGCTCAGGGTCAGCAGGAACACCTTCTGAACTCCAGAGGAGAGTGGGTGGCTCCAGGCAGGGAGACAGACTCTCACGCTGTTGGGGACTCAAAAAGGGTCCTGAACTTTAGGGAGACGGGACGAATCTCCAACAAAAAGCAAAGCTCTGAAAAAGTGGCTGCAGCCGGGACGGGGACTGCAGCGATGGATGAGCAGGACAATCTGAACTTCTCGGAAACAGACAGCAGCAAGGGTGCAACAACCACATGCAACCTTTCCAACGAGGAAGACTTTGTAGTTCTGGAAAGAGACGAGAACTGGATGTCAAATGATGTGGAAAACAACACCGCAGGTTACCAAAGCAGACCTGGGGGCGAGGAGGACGGTTCTGATGTCAAACTTTCACAATCTTCCAGGATTTCTCCTCAAGAGAAGAATAAAGTTATTGCACGTGCTAAGGGTTCAGCCGGAGACAGTTTAGAGACGGAAATGGGTCGTCATTCGACTCAAGTGACAGGCAGCAGGTGTCAGCTAAAAGGAGTAAGCTGTGCCCGGACTGCTCAAACCAAGACAACTGGTAAGGGAATGGCAGAGACCGACCAAAATGTTGCCATTCGCATGAGGGAGGAGCAAAACCGATGTAAGGATCAGCGGCAAGAAGTAGATCACAATCATGAGAACAGGTTTGCTGGGGCTGTATCCAAGAGGGCCAAAGCTGGAGTCCAGAGCAACCTATTACCTTCTACCAAAAGAGATAACATTCAAGTCACCAGCTCTCACCTTTCACAAACTGTAGCATCTAATTCCGGAGAACCGCGCCTGCAAGACGGCCATTCATTTACCCTGGAACAAGCTAATTCTATGCCTTCTCCGTCACAGGTGGGAAGCTGTGATGAAAATATGCAAGTCGCTTGCCTGAAGAAGGAAAGTGAGCTTGTTTGCTTCTCTGCTGTCGTCACATCCCCACCTGTATCTCACAGTTTACCAGGGGATGATGCATCAAGTCCACCAGAAGCACCGTCTGCCTTGTCCACCAGGCCAGCAGAGAAATCCAGACCTAAAGGTCCACCTCCTCCTGTTCCCAAAAAACCCAAGAATCCCTTCATAAAGCTTAAAACTGCACAACTAATGTCTACTGATGTGCAAAGAAGAGTCAAAGACCACCTGCGATCAGAGGATAGGGCCAAGAGGAGACACACGTTTCATTTTAACAAAGATCTCCCATATGGTGCACCAACTAATCAGGACATGTGCATGTTGTGGGACGAAAGGGGCTCGTATGCCGTACCGCCTAACTTTCGCCGGCTATCGGCTGACGTTGGTCTGTGGGACCATCTATCTCTGAGGGACATGGATGATCGCTTTGGAGATATGATTGATTATGAATACTGTGTTCGAATGGCAGAGCTGTCTCCAGAGGAAGAGCCTCAAAACTTGGACATGATGCAGAGACGGGTGTTCCTAGAGAGACGATCCAGGCGTAAATGGTCGCCCCCTCCTGTTACGGAAAAGTCGCAGCACACTCTGACCTGCACAGAAACTCTTTCCAGGCCAGGGGTCATGCCTAACAATGAAACTGAAAGCAGAAAATATACATTTTTAGAGAAAAAGGAAACGCAACCAATGAACCCGACTCACAGAATCAATACACACAGCCGGAGCGAGCATACTAAAGATTTCACAGATCCCATCAGCAACAGAGACGCAGACAGATGCAGCGAGGTGGGGTCCTACAAGCCGGTAGCGGAAATCGTGAAAGAAACAAACCAAATGCAGAGGCAACAGGGTCGAGTCAAACCTGAAGGGCCCAAAGTTCAGGTTTGTCTGGCAGAACAGAACCCAACCTTGAAAGTTTCCCAAATGAAGAATACCTTTGATGTCCCAAAGAAATCCAAGGAGAGGCCAGCGGAAGTCCAAGCACCTCCAAAGAAAGGTAGGAACCCCAACTATATACCTACCAAAATATCCACAAAAGCTAATGTCTTCTCCCACATTTTCAACATTATTAAACATGTCTCTCATTAAACTCCAAACTTGGTGCCCAGAAACCACAGTAAACCATCCCTTCTGCTTCTGAGGTTTTAAACTCATTTATTTAATTTTCTGCCAAGCTATGCCATTATCAGACTAGAAGAGGTAAAAGAAAAATTATTTACAGACCAAAACTAAATCTGTGACTGAATTTATAAATAAACTCTGCTTACAAGAAACAAAAATGTCTCAATTATTACTGGTTGTTGGTCCTGTTAATCAACATCCTCATCAGTTGGTTATTATATTGCGCTTATTTTGTATTAAAGACAACATCCTGGAAATCAAGGAGATAAAACACAATGAAAAAGATTTTAGATATATTTGTTTATAGCTTATTACCAGGTCACATCAAGATCACTTTTATTGGTGTGACAAACCACTCCTTTTGAGTCATTCCCAGCTTCAGGTTTCAATGTTTTGTGCACAATCTACATAAAAACACAATCCTGTGGACCTATTGGAAGAAACACCAAGAGTCCAAAGGTCTGAAAACCTTCTTCTTTTACATAACAGTGATTCTTGAGAATAGGGACAAAACAGGTCCTATGGATAAAGCACAAAATTTGAATAAAATATACACAAAATATATTTTTTTCAAATATCTGACTAAACTAAACCTGGGTCATGTGACACAACAATGTATATTTTCCAGGTATTTGCTGAATATTTTTTTATTTTAAACATTGTAGTCTGTGGATGATGCCTATAAAAGCCTTTGTCCAGGAGCAGAACTCAGTACATTATAATAGTTTAAAACAATTAAAGAAATACTAAAATGATATATTATGACAATTAAGTATAAGTAGTCATATAAATAATTATAAAGGTATCAATAAATTGAATTAAAAATCATTTTTATATATTTTCCAACTCCATTGAAATTTGTCCTTAGTTTTTGTCAACACCGTCAGAAATGAAAAAAATCTAAAAAAAATCAGGCGTTATTGGGGGCAGCAGAACTTCTGAGGACCCCATGACCTCTTCCTTTCTCTTCCTTTGCTAAGAGGGCTAGTTAGCTCTGGTTAGTTTATGTTATCCCTTAGTTTTTTCTTCTTTTTATTCCTAAGTTTTTTGTCACAACCATGATGTGTCAACACCGTAACTGACATTTTACAAAACTTTGATAAGATTTTGTGAAATAAAAGCTTCATTTTGGTAAAATGTAAAGATTTTATGGACCGATGAGCTACAATATGGCCTCCTTCAGAATAACATCATATAAATTGAGGTAGTTTGGCTTTTTGTCACCTCCGTCAGATGTCAACTCCATCAAAGTTTTTGTGACTCTTTCAGTGAAATTGTTGTCAAATCTCACTTAAATGTGAAAATAATTCATTTTAATGTATTTTACATAAATTGCATTACTTCACATGTACCAAGTTTTCCATTTTACTCACTAGTTTGTCACCACCTTCAGTTTTGTGTCAACTCCGTCATGCAGTGTCAACTCCATCAGATTGACTTTTTGTTGTTTTTTGTTTTAAATAATATTTATTTTGTTTCTTGAGAATCTTTTGTCTGTAAAATGAGTAAAATATCACAAATAGGGTCATTAAAAATTATTTTTGATGTATTTTTGTCAGATGGTTATGACAACGTTCTGGGTCAGGTCGATTAAAAATTTAATTTTTTAAAAATATTTTGCAACTGGGAGCCTGTACCTCAGTATCTTTACATTTACAAAAGATTATTTGACATATTTGTATACATAAATTTGAGAAATAACAAAAAAAAATCATGTGAAAATTAAAACCCATTTTGTCCCTATTTTCAAGAATCACTGTTTCCGAAATAGGAACAAAAACAACCACTTGGGTTGCAAAACTACAAAATCTCAGTGGACTTTAATCTGACCAAATGACGGAAATATGCAGACTCCATGGAAAAAAAACACAAAATGCACAACACACAGCAATAAGACTTGCATAGTGCTAAGAAGTTAAGTTTTTCAGCAAAGATGTCAAGAAGGAAAAAAACAAATATGCCAAAGAAACATTAACAGCTGGAGGGAATGAAACAAATAATTACAATGAAACAGGGCAGTGAGTGTTTGTGTAGTGATTACCCTAAATCTGTGTGATTCATTTACTGTAAAATTTAAATTAGGAGCGGCTCCTATAAGACTAGGCCCGTTGATTCTGAAACTTTACATTTTAAGATTTTATTTTCCACTGAATAGGTCGTTTGCACTATTGTTCTAAAAGGTTGCAAAAATAATAATAAAAAAATCATTCAAATGGCCGAAAAAGGCCCTCGGACCACACAGTGGACACTGTGATATTAATGAAATCAGCTGTAACACCGCATTCTTTCAAATGTGATTCATTTTAGCAGTTGTCGCCATAAACTATGTAGTGTAAAGGGGGATGATGGAATGGAAAGATGTTCAGCTTGAACTCTAATATTTTCATCTCAAGAAAACAAAAATGGTCCTATAAAGACATGTGGAGGACAGACGGACGTTTTTTTTTCTTCTAACACCGCCCATTCCCATTTCCATTCAGATCATTGAGAAATCAGAGCTGGCATTTGGTTTGCGCATGTGCCGTAGCCCAATATATCTTGGTGAATTTAATAAACGGATGAGAGTAGAGTAGGCTAGTCTTACACAGGTGAGGAGCGGACAGTAGATGATGTGTTTTTTTTTTTTTTTTGGCCACTACATTTAACGAGATTGCAATCCTGGTTCACTTTACTTATTAGTACTTGAGAAGGGGCTGTAAGAACCTTGCAACTGGGCTCATTGTATTCCCAGCGGAGACAAGAGATACTGAAGCACCGTCCTGCAGGATAAGGGCGCGCCTAAAGTGCCACATTCATGTGTTGAGATTGATTTTTCACCCTCCTTGCGTTGGAAAATCTTGCATAGATTTTAGGAGGTAAGGAAACTTAAACTGTGTCTTTTTGCATCGTGCAATTTAGCATTTATTCTGTAAGCTTTGCGGCATCAGCGGACGCTCGCTGGATGGGTTTGGGAACGAGAGCAACCCAAAAAATGGAAAAAAAAAAAAAATCCTAAATGGAAATTTCTGCACTTGCGTCAGCTGGAAGCGGTCCACCGCAGCTAACGGTTAGCAAAGCCTGCTAACCCACAGGCAACTGAGATGGAAAACACATTTCAGGTCTAAAGGATGGCTTGTTTGTCTGGATAAGTGGTTCCACATGAAGCTAACAGCTCCTATTGTTCAGCCTCCTAACGGTGAAACGTCTGTGTCGGTGTCTGTTGACGGGACCAGCCCCGTTACAGTTTCCAGCTGCCACTACGTTGAAGTTAGCTTCCGATTTACAGCATTTGATGCAGTTGTGTAAAGGATAGTTTCGCTCTTTTTACGGACTCTACACAGCTATAGTCAAAAATCTAAAACGCTTAAAATTAGATTATTTTTATTCTACACTGGCTACAGTTTGTTTAAAACAGAACCTGCAATATGTGTAACCTTTATTTTTTTGTGGAACCTAAAAATGTAATAGCTTCTCAAACGAAGCTATTAAAAAGGTTTGCTATTAAACACAAACATTTTATGTTGCTTATAATATATGTTATGTTTATTCCTTCAACGGTGTTATTTCTCAGATTTTTATTTATTTGTAGCTATCATTTTGAAACCCCAATGAGATCCTGCCACTACTGTAGGAACAAATCACCTCAAGTAAATTCTTAAAGAATTCGTATATAGACTGAATTGTTCTACATAAAGTTGTTGTGTAAAACACTTTTTTCATCTGAAACCTTTCTTGGTGTGTAAATCCACAAATGTATTGATACTGAACTTATTAGCATCCTTGCATATAAAGTAAAGATTTGAACAGCCATCAACCTTGTTTTAAGCTATCTGTAGGTCCAGTCCATCCAGGTTCGACTACTATTTTAGTTTTTTTACTATAGCAGACTAAAGTTATATTCCCAAATAACTGTAAAAGACCCTCATTCTATGAATCAGAAGCTAACTTCAAAGTCCACCCTCTGTTTAATCTAGCACTAAAGTTAGCAAGCACCACTCGCTTTAATTAGCATTCTCTTTTACAATATCAAAAAGGATGCTTGATAATGTCTTGCAACATCATTTTGAACCGCTACTCTAGCTTAACTGTCTCCTTAATTTCCTTTGTATGTAACGCCTGTTTTTAATGTAAAGCTCAATGGGAATATTAGCTAATGTTGCTAGCATTGCCTGCTAGGAAACCATTGTTTAACAGCAGCACCGTGCTGCGCAGCTTCCATTGAAAGCACGAAGCGGAATTCAAATGTTCAACATGCCGGTGGTGTGATAGGCTAAAGCCGAGTTAAAGCGATAGTAGCCGTATCTGTGGTGGCACTGTTAGCGGTAGCATCATGTTCTGCATGGTTTTTCACTGTTTGCTTTTCACTGTAATGTCCAGAGGAGTCCGGGGGTCATTGCCTGTTTCCCAAAAATGTATATTACAACATGAAAATGGAAGTAAAGAACTGAAACTACAGGCTGTTTAGATTGTTATATAATAGGAAAACGGATAACTAAAGTAAAACATATAATAGACATGCACAGGATCTAAAATATTAAATCAATATGCCCAAGATTAAATGTAGAGTACAACTAAGCCATACAAAAACTATAAATATTGTAATTGAAACTGCAAAATGGTTACAGACATTTAGGAAACAAAACTATCAAGGCCACTAGCTTTAGAAATATAAATAACCTTTATTTTCCCTCTTTCCCAGATGCACCAGTAGTCCATCTGACTTTTAGGTAGATTTACCCAAAAATAATAATATAAAAACAGAATAACATACTTTCTAATACTAATAACATACTAATTGCACATTTAGAGAATATGAAAATACTGTACAGTTCTTAAAAATGGCAGACTGAGTAGGATCATTGAAAAAAGTATAACATGTGCATTTATATTTGTGCTGAAGAAACAGACCATTTATAGGAAGTGAAAAAACTGCAAACAGGGATATGTAAACCAAAACAAGAATGTTTGAGACGAGGGAAAACAACAAATGACAGCAGAGATGTAAACACTTTGTGCATTTGAGAACAGCAGTGCTGGAAGGAAGAAAGAATCAATGATATCTATTTAGTACGTTTGATTATTTATGGATAAAAACAATCCTAGAAATATTGAATTCTAATTTACTTCGATGTTGCACCGTGACATGTTTCCTTTTTGTGAGCGTCTTGACCTCAAAAAATGATCCTATTTTTTTGGAGACTTGAGAGTAAAGTATTACTGCATCCTATGTGATAAATTTGTGTGTTAGTCTTGGTAGCTGCTGTTGAATGGGGCTCCCTGCGTACAGGATGTTCTGATCAGCTGGCTTGACATGCCATGTGTCAACTTTGTCTCTTCCATGTCGAGGTCTTGCGTTTTGATTTATAAGATGTGTCAGCTCTTTCGTCCTGTTCTCAGACCATACTAATGGTTGCAGATGTTCTGCGTGAGACTTTTATTGCTACTGACTCTTTGCATCGATATGTTTATCATTTAACACTTGGGGGGGAAAAAATCAGTCACAGAGCAGAGAATTAAATTGGAAGTGGCAGGAAAGAGACAGGACTCTTAAGTCTTCTGCTGAAATCCCTGCTGCTTAATTAGCTTTTATGTCATCTTTATTGTGTAACAGACATAAGAAAAAGAGTAAAAGACGAAACTAACCTTTTAGTCTTTGTTTTCAAAATCCCAGGTACCAAACCTATTGGCACCTTTAAAGGTTCCCATAAAAATGACAAATGTAAAATATTTTTTTAGAGATTTATGAATTTTTGACTGCGCTCAGATGACATGAAGCACTTCATGTGGCTCTGGCATTATCCATAAGATAAATATGAGGAAAAGGGACCTTATGCCCACTGTTAGATACGATATAGGATCTGTGATGATGTGGGCTACTTCTTATATGCCCTATGAACTGTGAAAATACCAAGACATTTTTTTTAATATTTTCCAGAAAACGGAGTGAGTCATCCCCAGGTTTGAATACATTTTGTTTCTTGTGGTAATTTGCTTTCCACACCACAGATGTGTGCAGATAAAATGATTTGAAGAGTGCAAAATGCATTTAAATAAAAGATGATAAAAATCTGTGTATTACACCTGATGTGACCAAAGCAAAGGACGCTGTCAATCAGTCTGCGCACACCCACACGGTCGTAAGATAAAGTCGAAACGGACGAAATAATTGGCACTTATGTGGGTGTATAATGTACATGTAAGGGCTTTGAAACAA
Organism: Poecilia picta; assembly: GCA_033032245.1. Classification (NCBI taxonomy): domain Eukaryota; kingdom Metazoa; phylum Chordata; class Actinopteri; order Cyprinodontiformes; family Poeciliidae; genus Poecilia; species Poecilia picta. Next base: position 14,028,132 of record CM065364.1, on the reverse strand, counting down.
CAGTGGTCCAAAAAATAAAAAAAGAATCCTGGAGTCCCATCAAAAATAAATATCAAGTTTCCAAGCAACGGAGCAATTTTATCAGATTACGGCTTTAAATCGGAACAACACCAACGGTTGCGGTGCTACAAGTACAGTTCACCTCTGCAGTCTGGTTTGTAGACGAGGGTTTTGGATTAAATCCAAGTCTCAGCTCAAAGAGGGGTGAGTCAGCTTTTCCATTTTAGAAATCTCTCAACTGTGAGGGAGCAGGTGGCCTGCTGTGATGGCAAACCTGGTCACAACTGAGGGAGGAGACGACTAATGCATCGCCTGATTGCCCGTTTAGGAATCTTACACATATTTAAACACCGAATTGGAACATTATGTCAAAAACGATTCAGTTGCTAGCTTGTGTTTGAGAAGAAATGAACAGCATCCAGGGCTTTGTGTTTAGAGAGAAGCTGACTCAAACGCCGTTTAATGTCGATGGAAGACGGGATCGTTTCGTGACGGATGCAGCAGTAACTAACAGCCCATCTGTGCTGCATTCACAGGAACTGATGCAGCAGCTTCAAATTATAACATCCGTTATGACGGCTTAGAGCCTTCGCCCGGCTTCCCGCTCTGCAGATCCCGAAAATAAACTACATAGTCAGAGAGCTTAGGCAGCAGAACAGGTTCTCCACTGGTCAGACTGGCATATAACTAGATTAAAATATTTACCAAGAGAATGGCATTTGAAATATATATATATATATATATATATATATATATATATATATATATATATATATGTATGTATGTCTGGTACAGAAACTGATGTTGATGGAGGATGAAAGCTTAAACTCAGATGTAATTCATAAACACAACCTCAGTGCCATGACTCCCATTTTAAAGCTGCTGGATCAGTAGAAGCTCTTTTTTTTTTTTTGACCCGCTTGATCCCGTTCTTCTGTTTGTTTTGATGGAGTGACTCAGACCCGCCGTGCTCCTCCCTGTCTCGTTTCTTGCCATAGAAATGTCGCGGCGAGTTGTGCGACAGAGCAAGTTCCGTCACGTGTTCGGTCAGACTGTGAAGAACGACCAGTGTTACGATGACATCCGCGTATCCAGGGTAACGTGGGACAGCTCCTTCTGTGCCGTCAACCCCAAGTTTGTTGCCATCATCATAGATGCCAGCGGAGGAGGAGCGTTTCTCGTTCTTCCTCTAAATAAGGTATTCAATTTTGTGATTTTTGCTGTGTATTTTAGAAGGTTGATGGTCAGTTTCTGTGTTTTTAATCATTTTTGTTTGCTTCCAGTCTTTTTTGAAAGAAAACCCTGTTCAATACTGTTTAGAACTTGAATTTGGACATGCCACTAAATGTCACATTAACCCTACAGTGATGAGAGTGTTTCCTAAAGTAAGCAGAGTTTCCCAAAGTGTTAGGACCTCACTTTGGTTTGTGAAACATTAATACTTGATTAACTTCTATGATTGTCCATTTGAACTGGTTTATTGGGAAATTTTGTCTCTTTCAACAAAGAACAGACCGGGTCAGAAACTTCTACTACAGCCATTTAGAGGGTAGAAGATGAAAAGTTTAAGAACTGAGAAACGTGTAAAATATGTGTAATCTTTTTATAGACTGTTAAAAATGAATAAATTAGACATTTTGTCAAGATTTCACCAAATATGTTGCTTTATTTTTTTCTGCATGCATTTGGGATAATACAAAGGAAGATTGTTGCACAATCTACATTATTACCTCAAATTACCTGAGCTCTGGAAAAAGAAAGCCCACTGCATTGAACCCCACTGAAAACCAGAATATTGATTTCTGGACTCTTTCTGAGTGGAAACATTAGTATTGTTGTTTCTAAATGAATATGAAATTGTTTCCTTTGCATTATTTGAGGTCTGAAAGCACGGCATTTTTTTGTTGTTGTTGTTATTTTTGACCATTTCTTATTTTCCGCAAATAAATACGAAATTTTTGCTTGAATTTTCGGAGACATGTTGTCAGCAGTTCATAGAATAAAAGAACAAAGTTCATTTTACTCAAACATTTACCTATAAAAAGTAAAATCAGAGAACTGATCATTTTGCAATGGTCTCTTCATTTTTTCCAGAGCTGTACTATAAAATAACAACTAATAATAAACATTTTTAAAAGGTTTTAGTGTCCAAATAACATTTTACAGTTTCAAGAACTTTTAATAAGAACCCAGAGAAAGTGTCATAGTGATTGGAGTTTTCTCCAGTATTGAGGAACACAATCATCCCGTCCTCCAGCTATTGCTGCACACTGCAAACCAGCAGGCTGAAAGAAGACACCTGCCCATTTCTGTTCTGCACACCAACCTGCTAGCACCATGTCAGAAATGATGCATGATTGGCTTGCTTTGTGTTTTTTAAGCGCCTTGAGATGACTTGTGTTTTGATTTGGTTCTCTCTCTATAAACTGAACTGAATTGTATCAATCATGATCGATGAACCTGTTTCTCTGTCTCTCAGACTGGCCGTATAGACAAGGCGTACCCGACGGTCTGTGGTCACACGGGCCCAGTGTTGGACATCGACTGGTGTCCACATAATGATCACGTCATTGCAAGCGGCTCGGAGGACTGCACAGTCATGGCAAGGCCTCATCTATATGTTCTAACACTCATTCAATGTTTGCTTTATAGCAGAGTACAAATATGGTTCTTTGATGTTATTTCTGTGGTTCCTAATTTCCCTTCATTCGATGCAGGTCTGGCAGATCCCTCAGAAGGGACTGGATGCTGCGCTGTCGGAGCCTGTGGTTGTGTTGGAGGGCCACTCCAAAAGGGTCGGCATCGTGTCCTGGCATCCCACGGCTCGCAATGTTCTCCTCAGTGCCGGTGAGATTGGATTAAACTCCTCAAATCAAAATAAAACCAAGAAAATAACGGTTTATACGAGCGGCTCCTGTTGGATTGCTGAGAATAAACTCGCTTCCGTTCCAGGCTGTGACAACCAGGTGGTCATCTGGAACGTGGGGACGGGGGAGGCCATGATCACCCTGGACGACATGCACCCAGATGTCATCTTTAGCGTCAGCTGGAGTTGCAACGGCAGCCTGCTGTGCACCGCCTGCAAGGACAAAAAGGTCCGCATCATCGACCCGCGTAAAAAGAAGATAGTGGCGGTAAGTAAAAGGTGCTAGATCAAAGAGTAACGTCTCCCCGATAAATATGCATCTGGTGCCACGGTTTTACAACCTGACTGGTGTGACTCTGCTTTAAGGAGAAGGACAAAGCCCACGAGGGAGCTCGACCCATGAGAGCCATCTTTTTAGCAGACGGAAACATTTTCACCACTGGATTCAGCCGCATGAGCGAGCGTCAGCTGGCCCTGTGGAAATCTGTATGTCTGGTCCTCTTGACTCTAAAATGTACTCTCTATCCAAATGACACATCCTGACGTCACTAGTGATTTGCAATAGGACTGAAACAATCGGGTTAATTGTGGTGAATCAATTATTGAAGTAATTGTCAACAAATTTAGTTTGTTGACAACTCAATTAATTGTTGATTAATTGTTAACTGAAGCTAGACTCGAAAAAAATGCCAATCGATGTATGAAGAGGACATTTAATGCATTTCATGTGTTGTATAAAAAAGGATTAAATGGAAAATCTGCAGAATGTCCAAATTGTTTTTATCTGACTAATCAATTAATTATCAAAATAACAACCGAATAATCGTCAAACTGAAATTATTTTTAGCAGCCCTAATTTAGAAAGAGATGAGAGAGAATCAAAAACACAAATAAGCCGTTAAATAACTACTTTTATTGGGCAACACTTCAATCAAGCTAGAAGTGAATACAGCAAAGAAATTTTGACATTTATGTTATTTTAATATAATAATTCATTAAATCCATAATTACATTTCTAAATAATCTTTCAAGGCATATATAATAGCATCAGTATTTTTAGTATTAATAAAACTAAAATTATAAAACATTTTCTGGTCAGAGGAATTGCTAATCTGCACAGCCGTTTAAATACAGACCAGTCAGATGATTAGTTTCAATACAATACACAATATCTAAATAATCTGAAACATTGCATATTTCCTATTTTGTTCCAATCTTGCCAAAGTTTCTGCTGTTCACCTCCTTTCCAGCAGATGGCGATGGATACCAAGTAACATTTCCTGACAGAGCACATGCTCTGATGTTTTTCCCCCATTTTTAATTAATATAATCCTAAATCATACCAATAAAAGTTTATCTAAACTGCACCGCCCCTTTAAATATATAGCTCTGTGTTTGCAGGACAACATGGATGAGCCCATATGTGTCCAAGAGATGGACTCCAGTAATGGAGTTCTGCTGCCGTTCTACGATCCAGACACTAGCATAGTCTACCTGTGTGGAAAGGTAGTTGACACTAAAAGGGGTTTATTTATTTTTTATTATTTTCAAATGTTAAATCGGAAGGTTCACACATTCTGTGCCTGCAGGGAGACAGCAGCATTCGGTACTTTGAGATCACCGACGAGGCGCCATTTGTTCATTACCTCAACACCTTTTCAACAAAGGAGCCGCAGAGAGGCATGGGCTACATGCCCAAGAGAGGCCTGGATGTCAACAAATGTGAAATAGCAAGGTATTGAGACATTACTGTTTTTTATATATATATATATACAGTATATACATATATATATTTATATATTGTTCTTTTAAGAAATTCACTCCTTTTTGCTTCTAAAGCATCTAAATTAAGCAAAATCGTGATCGTACTTTTTTTATTTTAAACAATAAAGCAAAATATAAAGGCAATGAGTCTAAACCGAAATCTGCTCCAGACTTAAAAGCATTAATAATTTCAATTAATTGTATTCTGTCAGACAAACATTAAACACCCAAATTATTACCGTGGTTGACAGTTGGTTGGGTTATTTTTATAGAAATGTGGTTTTTGGGTTCAATATAACCAACACCATCATGATTCTGCAAAGGACTTTCTTTTAGACCTCCTGTGGTTTATTCAGATGCAGCTTTACAAACCTAATTAATGCTGAAATAATCTGAGGAATTAAATTTTACCAGTCTTCATGTCTGGATAAATATGGAAAAAATGAAGCTGAATATGGAAAAGGTTTTGCATTTCCTGATTTTCTTTCATACTCTCTGTCTGTTGCTTAAACACAAAAAGCAATTTTCTACAAATAATTTATCAAAACAAAATTTAAATCAAATATTCTTTTGATATTACATTTTGTTCCATCCACATCAGCCCTGCAGTTATTAGTTTTAAATATATCTGATTTTTTTTTCTTTTTTTTATGCTCGTTAAAATATTTTTTTTAAATATTTAATAAGAAATTTTCAGTATATACATTAAACTGGATTAAGGTTTGAGAACAAAATGAAAAGCTTTTGTCATTAAAGTGATTGGAGCAGCAGAAATGCAAACTAAAAAGAAAAATCACACAGGATCCAAAGTCACAGAGCTCAAAATGTTTATATAGAGTTTTCATAAACATACATTTTTGACATATAGACGTAGATTTCCTTTAAAACCAGCCTTTTCTCCAGTTGTGTTTTCTTTCCCAATGAGGCGGATTAAACTCACCAGTCTGCACTGTTTATGGGGAAATTAAAATAAAAAATACCAGATAGTGAAGGAATGAATTCCTCTCTCTTGGAAATCATAAAGAGACCAAAAATAAACTTTTTTAAAAAAAGATCTGAATTCAAAATATGTAGTTTTATAATGGAAATACACAGTCCAGTCACATTAATGTGACCACCACGTACTTTCCACTTCAGAGATAAATAACCAATCACAGAAGGCAGGTGGCAGCACAGTGCAGTTGAGCGTATATAAAGGGTGTGTGTGGGCTTCGGAAAACATTTCAATCGTTGGCGTAATGCAGAAACGAAGCGATTTATCCGACGTCCAAAAGGGCATGATCATTGGCTTTCGGGCCAAGGGTGGAAGCATTTCCGAAACGGCTGAGTTTGTGAACTGTTCGCGTGCCGCCGTGGTAAAAGTGTACCGTGCATGGCAAAATGGGACTGTCCAAAATCAACGACGTGGCAAATGTGGTGCACCACGGGCCATAGATGACAGAGGCGAACGACGGCTGCGGAGATGCGTTCGGGCAGATAGACGGGCTACCGTTGAGCAACTGACCACTAAAATGAACCAAGGGGCTACCACAAGTGTCTCCCAAACCACTATTCAGCGAACATTGCTGCGTCTGGGCCTCCGAAGCAGACGCCTGGTTCGTGCACCTATGCTGACTGGTGTTCATCGACGACGAAGGCTAGAATTTGCACGCCAGTACAGCAGCTGGACGTCCACTGAGTGGCGACAGGTAGCGTTTTCAGATGAATCGCGTTTTATGCTCCATCGGACAGATGGACGTTGGCGTATAAGGCGTGAAACCTCTGAAAGGAACCACCCTGCAACCATTGCAGGAACGGTCCAAGCTGGAGGCGGGAGCATTATGGTCTGGGGAATGTTTTCCTGGCATTCTCTGGGTTCACTGATTATTGTGGAAGGCACGATGGATCAATACAAGTACGCATCTGTCCTTGCGGACCATGTCCACCCCTACATGCGCATTGTTTTTCCTCAGGATGATGGCATCTTCCAGCAGGACAATGCGAGGTGCCATACAGCTGCCAGTGTACGTGCGTGGTTCGAAGAGCACCAGGATGAGTTTACCGTCCTCCCCTGGCCAGCAAACTCACCTGACTTAAACCCAATCGAGCATCTGTGGGACCATCTCGATCGAGTTGTTCGCGCCATGGATCCTCAACCGCGTAATCTAGCGCAGCTGGCCACGGCATTAGAGTCGGCATGGCTCAACATCCCAGAGAAGACCTTCAGGGACCTAAGTGACTCTCTTCCTGCACGTCTCGTAGCAGTTCGCTCTGCGAAAGGTGGTTATTCTGGCTTTTGACAGATGGTCACATTAATGTGACTGGACTGTGTATGTAGAAACTCTGCTGGAAATCCCCTTAAAGTCATTTAGAAGCAGTGTTATTGTCATTTTGTCACGCACTGTAAATGTTGCTTATATGTCATCAATATAAATAATAAGGTTTTTATGCCAAATAAACTGAAAGTTGTTCTATTCATAACAAAATTCATATATTTATTCACTATTATTATCTATTGACATACTTATAGCTGATACGCTTAACATTTTAGTTGTGTCAGACAAGAGGACATGTCTGATGTTTGTCTTTGAAAGTATTTCCAAACAGTAATCTGTCCTTCATGTTGTATTTGGAGTTATGGCTTCTTCCTCACTAAGTGGCGTTTCAGGTCATGTTGAACTCCTTTCATCATTATCTTATCGGCTTCAGCAGCATCTTCACAAAGTCTTTTGGTTTGGTTCTGGACTTATTCACATATTTCACACCAAAGTAGGATCCTCAGAACCAATCTCCTTGTATGAAGGCTGGTTCCTTCATACCAGGAAGGAACCAGCCTTCCTGGTATGAAGGCTGTATGAAGGAATATATGAAACAAAATTATGAAATTATTGTTTCATAATAATTCTTAAAACAGCCATGTGTAAATTGTATCCTCGGAAAAATCTCTCTTCTGATAAAATTTGAGTGCCATTGAAATAACTACTTTGTTTTCTCTTATATTAAACTCTTATAATTTCTCATCTCTTCAGGTTTTATAAATTACATGAGAGAAAATGTGAACCAATCATCATGACAGTCCCACGGAAGGTAAGTTTGCTTAAAGCCTTCATGTCTTTTACTGTTCTGTGAGCTAGTAGGCTTTTCCCTTACTGGCGCCTAATAATTTTCCCCTTTTCCCCACGCCGTGCGCCCGCCCAGTCGGATCTGTTCCAGGACGACCTGTACCCGGACACGGCCGGCCCTGATCCTGCCTTGGAGGCAGAGGAATGGTTCGCCGGGAAGAACGGAGGCCCGATCCTGATCTCGCTCAAAGACGGCTACGTCTCCACCAAGAACCGGGACCTGAAGGTGGTCAAAACGAACATCCTGGAGAACAAGCCAGCCACAAAAGCAGAGAGCATCCTAACCATCCAGAAACATGCTTCTCCGCAATCCATTGTCGTGAGTGTTAGCAGAAAATACAATTTTTATCAACATGTATTGAATATTGACTGTTGTTAACAGATGGTGTGATGGCATTGCAGGATTTTTCCTTGTTCACTGTCATAATTTTGAAAAATCCAAGAAAATTATGGATCAGTACATAATCTTTTTTCTGGCTCTCAATATAGCGCAGCTGCACGGAAAAATAAACGTCATTGCCTGTTGGATCACATTTGACTTAAACCGGATGAACAGATGTTATTTTTTTTCCGCTCACCATCCAAATTATTCCTCCCCTGGTTCCAAATACTCAATATTTCTCTTCGTTTTTTGTTTTTTTCTTTTCCAGAAAATGGAAGACAAACTGGAAGAGGTACTCCGAGAGTTCAAGTCACTCAGGGACCGCGTCATCCTCCAGGACCGCCGGATCGCCCGACTTGAAGATCAGGTCTCCAAGGTTGCCATGTAAGATGCAGAGACCCTTGCCAGGATTGCTATTTTCTTTCTGAGTCAGCTGTGGCCAGTTTTTAAAGATTTGGCTTGACCGAGCTTGGTTTCCGTTCCATTCCGTCGAAACCAAGCCCACATTCCAAGACGAACTTTTATTTTCGCTCATCGGTCCTCCCGTTTCACACTCTGCCCCGACCCGCTCACAGAGGAGAGGAAAAAACTTTCAAAGCCCATGTTCACATCCGAAGAAAAGACATTTTTGTTAAAGAAAGTCTTAACTGTTTTTATTTTTTAAGATGTGGTGAAGCATTCTCACGTGAAGGTTGTATTTACTGCTCAACAACTGTAGCATCAGTATTTCCATTGTTCTTATTGCAGGGTTTCCCCCAGAAAACGTGCTAAGCCTGGCGGTCGCAGCGTCGGGTGGGGGTGCAATTCAATCAGTTGTTTTCTCCGACTGGGAACTTAACGCTGAATGTGACAGGCAGCCAATCAGAAAGCGCGGATATTCTGAGGGGAAATTACCGAGGGGAATCCCAAACGGCTGAAACGGGGCAACGCTTAGCCTGGCGGTGGGGCTAGCAAAGCATGGCGGGCCGCCATGCTTATAATACACCAGGGGAAACCCTGCATTGTGTTGCCAAATATGAATTGTGTGCCGTTTCATGAACTGCTCTTACGTTGTTGGTTATTTTCTTTCTCCTGTTGTACATTCCAGTCAGAACCTGGTAGAACAGTACAAGTCAAAGCTGGATTATTTTTAAAACAAAATGCTGTCGGACTGTTTTCGTCCCCGCAGTTTCCTTGTCGGCATCGGTCAGAATGTGAATGTGTATGAGATCCTAAAACAGTTTTCTCCTGTTCTTCTGGGGCTTGTTAAAGTTTACCATTGGGGTCCGAACATGGAGGTGGAGGGTGGGTGGGTGTAACATCTTCCTGCTGTAAATGTTGTGAAAATGTTGTGGTGCCTCTTGTCACTGTTAAGGGTCAGACGAAAGTTGCCCTCTCCGGTGCATATTGGTATTGGGAAGGGACCACTCGCAGCCCGTGTTTTACTGAACCTCTGACAGACAGTTCTGTGCACATAATAAAAGATTTTACACATTAAGGCGCTGCTTCTTTTCCTCTTTATTTAATACAATCTGATCTGATCCGTCAACAACTTTACATTTCCTCTATTTCACTTCTGTTATCAGATAAGCATTTGTAATCTGACTGAAAAATCTGATACATTTCAACTATAGAAACTGTTGTAAAATATAATATTATTCTTCCTTGAGCAGGTTAGGATAGGCCTATGGTGTATTTTTTGCACAAAGTTGTTCTCAGATGATGTAATTTCAGTCTGGTCAGTTGTGCCTTTTTTGAGTTACTTTCAAAATTAGGTTTTTAATGCGTCGTGTCACTTTAAATCCAAATAAGCTGATGCTGGCCACGCCCATCCGAGTCCACATTTACACTCGCATGTGAAAATGGCTGCAAACGTGCAGTTACACAATCATAAAAGTTTGAAAAGCAGAAGTAGAGCCTCCTACACAGCCAACAAGAATGCAGCAAGTAGTTTCTGGATAGGCAGTCAACAACAAAATACTTCCAGCAGCCATTGTACAGCACATACAATAGTAAAACCAGCTGACCAAATGTGCTGGACCTTGGTTTTATTCCCATCGCTAGGTAATAACTGTCTATAAACTGTTTGTCTTATTATTGTGCCATGTAGCAAATAGGAAGGATTTTCGTAACACTAACTGACCTGAAAAGTTTAGTCAGTAAGAAAAGATTATATGGTTTCATGCTTCTCTTTTCCTCTGCTGGCAATTAACATTAGAGCGTGGGTGTACTTAAGAAGCCCATAACTAAAAGCCAAAAAGTGGGTAAAAGGAGAACTTCTGCTATTTGGATTCAGGTGGGTCAACGCAGGAGGAAGAAGCAAGAAAAAGACGAGTAATAAACCACAGGAAGAGGTTGAGTCTGTCTATTTATTTACCAATAAATAAACAGGCTTGTACGCAAAAGATTTTTTCCCAGCCTTTACATTACATACATATCTTTTTGTCACTTCTTCTTGGTAACCCTTAAACAAAAACAGGCTGAGTGTATATGTGACTTGAATGTTGTGCAAAACCGCATGTCAGTGTGAGTCAGTACAGGAAGTGACAGTTACGGTTTCCACATTAGATGGACGAGTCTGTTTCCACTCGGATCTCTAATGCAGAAGGCCAGGCATGAAATTGTGCACCAGTCTCTTACAGTTTGGCCACTGTCATCAGTCATCTGACCGCAGCATTATCTCAGCATGAAGACTTCTGACTGATAAAAGGGAGTTTCAGTTGACTCCACTGCTTTGTTCAGGAAAAAAAAAACACATATACTAAGAAAACAATGATGTCCTCATATGACTGATCCTAAGTCCCTGCGGTTACCTCTCAGTCCCTTGAAATCTCTCATTTACAGCTTTTCTCCCACATGACCTGCAGCTTTAAATATGAGGCAGAAATGTGATCAAGGGTTGACATGCGACAAGCATCTGAGTGTTTTACAGAACTGAGCACTTCCTGCTATTTTAAACAAACCAGTACTCTAGACATGCTAAGGACGCTCCGCGACAACGAATCTGAGCTCTGCTCGGCCTTACATCTGTCAGGTGAGTCTCATCCCATCTCAATAGATACAAATTAATATTGGTGGTGGGGTGAAATGAAATGGTCATCTCTTTAAAACTGCAAGTGCTCTTTTTAGTGAATGCGTAAAGATATGGATTTCTAAAGGAAGTGTCTCCTCATATCTAAGTCATCTAAAAGTGTGATATACCGTCAGGTTTTTTTTTTCTTCGTTTCCTGTTTCTGTCATGAAGCAGAGCAACAGTTGCCATATCAGTGCAACGAGGATGTGCGCAAAGAGAGCCTGAAATGAGCTGAGGTGAACATTTTTATTGAATCTAACATCAAATTCGTCCAATACCGAGGTAAGACGTGAGCAGGTAATTCTGGAAACACTCTGTTGAGATAGTTTTAAACACCTATTTTACCTGAATGTAATGGAGTTTGTTAGTAAAATGTAATGACATGTTCCTCAACTTCACCTTTTTTTTTTTTACCACTGTGACACAGTGGCAGCTCTTTAAAAGCAGATAACGCTGTTTGAGTGTTTCAAAAGACCAATATTTGCTGAAGTTTTTAGTGTTTTTCTGGTGAGAATGAAGCAAAGGGTGTGGTAAAGGAACATGATCGTTTCATTATATGTAAGAAGTTACTGGTATATAAATGACACATACAGTTTTTCCCCTTGTCAACATCGCAGTGGGAAGTTTATACACTCATCATGTGCGCAGATGTATTATTTTGGGGGTTTAGGAGGCATTCGAGGTGTTTTTATTGCAACGTGTATGATTACACATACACCTTAGCAGTTTTTAGAGGATAAACACTTTCTGAAGCCTTGAACTAGGTCTCAGCATCATCTTGTCTGGTTATTTATCCACTCAGAATTTGTAAACTTCATTTATGTTGGTTCATCTCTTTTTTTATTTAAAACTGTTGAGGTCTACGTAAAGGCAGAATCTTGATTTGAACTAGTTTTTCCTGTCAGAATATACAATTATGTCCAGATTTCAACCTTCCGGCCCAAACTATGGGACTCAGATAATAGATAATTGGTGGAAATAATCAGGACTAATTATGCAGTTAATGAGTCTCAAAGCTATTAGTATCTGGAGGATCCTGTAGCGTCACTGTCCACAGCAGCATGAGCTGGGAGAACACAGACCAATAAATAAGTCTGTGCTTCAAAGTCAAAGCTCGATGGAAATTTTTACCTACAATGAAGACAAGAAAAAATGCATCCTGCTGAAAAGTTTCATGGCGAAAAGAACCAAACATTGAGCTTTTTAGTCATATTACAAGAGGAATGTTTGGACAAGTCAGGCAGAGAGTTTCAAGCTGTCAAGCATGGTAGAGGCCGCTTCATACTGAGGGTCTGTTCTGCTTTATTGACAAACTGGATTGAGTCATGTTGAAGCAAGACCACATCCAAATTCTCCTGCCTCGTCTACAGAGGTGGAAGCTAGGCAAGGCTTGTAGCTAAGAAATAAGAAACTGAAAATCTGTCATCTATTCTTGATGAAAGAATAGACGACAGATATTCTTGATAAGAAATAAGATCTATAGATATATAAATATCTATGACCCTAGTTTACAGGAAATTCATAATTCACAAGAAATGCAAGAAAAGCGTACAAATTCACCGTCACTTTACGTCTCCTTAATGCAGGCAATGTTTTCAAAATGATTTTTTTTTCTGTGATTTCAGATCTCATATTCAACAACCATGCCCTCCAGCATGAAGATACATGCTGTGCTGCTCTGGGGAGTGTGTGTGTTGTTTCCTGTGGAGTTGGTGAAGAGTTCAGGGCCCGAAAACAACGACACGAACGTTACCGTTCCACCAGACAACACAGCCAACCAGCGAATCACTGCATACGCAAACACGTTGCAGCCTGCAACCTTGCATCCAGCAGAACCTACAGCTGCTGCTGCTGCTCGTGCGACGGAGGCGGCGTCACCCACAGCGGACCATAAGAACGGTGACAGAAACACAAGCAAAAGCGAGAGCAGACGGCTTGGTTTGACTACCGCCGAAGTAACAGTCAGCCATTCCAAACCTCTCGCCCCCACAGAAAAGGTGACGACTAAGGATGTAGCTCCTGTAAAGACGGCAAATGCAACTGCACAAACCGTCCCTGAAGGGTTGACAAGCACAAGCAAACCTCTGTCTGTCAGTCAAACAATCACGGCTAGAAGAGAAGAAGAAACTTCTGCTGCAGTGACCACAGCGAGTGGTGGAGCTAAATCTCCCACTGCCAACATCACTGATACAAGTAAAGAACACATTTCCTCGTCAAACACCACAGGCCATGCGCACACTTCTACCGAAGTCACATCGACTGGAAGTGGACTACATCTGTCCACCGCCATGACGACAGCTACGAGTGAAGTGCAGCCGTCGTATCGTTCAACAACAGCAGAAGCTGTAAATCAGACAACAGACCATCTCCCCCACACATCTGCCTCGAGTTTTACTAACACGACTGCTCCTGCAACACATCCTGCGACTACATCAGTCTCATTTGCTTCTACTCAAAATTCAACATCCATTACTGGAGTCAGACCAGAGGTACCTTCCACCACCTCTATGGATAACTCTACTCAAAGCACTTCCACCTCCAGTGGTCCCACAACTTCAGTTCCTACCTCAGGAACCAGTAAGTCCACCAGCACCGAGCTCCCATCAAAACCCTCTTCTGTTTCCGCCACCACTGACTTCAACTCTACATCGCCTGCACCGGTTTCCACTTCAACAGATTATTCCAACACCACCTCCAACTCTACCAGCCCAGCTGGGGCTTTTATTCCACACACCGTTGGGTCAACAACACGCTCAACTCCATTGACTACAAAAGCTCCCTGCGAACCGTCAAAGGACTCGTCAAGCAGCAAGGTTCCGCCCTGCTCCACCAGGGGCGTGGAGAAGCAGTGCCTCATAGTTATCGCCGTCTTGGCCATTGTGGCCACCGTCTTCATAGTTTCCACCATTGTCCTTTGCATCAAGCTGTCAGAAAGAAAATACAAAGTTAGGAAACCTCAGCAGGACACGGAGATGATGTGCATCTCCTCTCTGCTGCCTGATAGGAGTCACACCTACACAAGGCAGCGCAATCCGGTGAGCAACGGAGTCCTGGTGTACCCTGCGGGAGGAGACAGCGACGAGGAAGGTGGGGATAATCTCACCCTCAGCAGCTTCCTGCCAGAAAACGACCGCTATGTTTAGCTGCTTTGGTGCAGCCTTGTGAGACGGAATGGATCTGTCTTGGATCAGTGATGCAGAAATTGAGTGATTTTATGTGGTAGACACAAAAACCACAAACACTTACCACTTCATGGCCAAAGCTGGATCACCCACATCTGACAAAATTTGATCTGAAGGATGTTGACTTTAAGCAAAACTTGTCGTTTTTGCATAACTTTACAAACGTTCTCCCCCCTCATGGGAAAACTGAACCCAGGATGCAGAGAACGATCAAAGATGCTCTCCTTTTTTTTTTTTCATTCAAACATCCGGACCAAAAACTCTTGTGGGATTTCACTTTGCAACAAGAGACAGGAAGCCTTTGCTTTGTCAAGAAAGAGCTCTTCTTCACAGAGACTGCTCACTTGTTTTGTGGAACCTGAAGACTTAACAGTTTAAAATCAGACTTTATTGAATAGATTTTACTGTTTATCCGTGTGTAAAAGCGCACTTTTTCAACTCCAATAATTGTTTTTTTTAATGCTATATGCACGGCATATGAAAAGTCGACACACCTATCGACATGACAGGTTTTCCGTAACCAATGTTACTTCCAGTTATTTCAGAACCATTTCTTAACTGAAAATCAGAAATGTTTTAGAGAGCTTAGAGAGGTGGATTTACAAACTAAAATATTGCGGTTTCACGTTATTCATTCTGATTCAGCTGTGAGCACAGACTGGACCCATTCAAAACTTTATTCTTCTTCCAGGAAAGGCATCCCTCCATTTTGAACAGTGATCATTTTCATAAAAACCTGTTTGTTTTTGCACCACTTTTAGCAGATTCCTCCACCCGAGTGTTGCATCTCTGCATCTGAATAATATTCACCTTTCCTGACTGATCAGTTTTTCTAGCTTTGGGATTTGCTACCTGTTTAGTTTCTAAC
This sequence comes from Poecilia picta, assembly GCA_033032245.1. Taxonomy (NCBI): domain Eukaryota; kingdom Metazoa; phylum Chordata; class Actinopteri; order Cyprinodontiformes; family Poeciliidae; genus Poecilia; species Poecilia picta. The sequence goes on along the minus strand of CM065364.1, from coordinate 14,012,917 downwards.
TCCTATTTATTTATTGCTGATAACAAAATACATATCTACAATTCGTGCCTTGTAAAACAAAAGGGACATGGCAACAAGTAGATACTTTACGGCAATATGTGTCGTTCTTTAAACCAGGGACAAAGTGGCAACAGTTAATGCTAGCAATTTTCTCCACAGCCTAAACACACTCAGTCATGTTGAAAACCAAACTAAAAGTTCCTCACTGAGTTCTGTATTTCCTAGTCCTTTATATTTGCTTTTGCTTTTCAACTACAAACCTGAAAAATCCGACTTCCCAGCACAAAGAAAACACAAAATTTGAGTCATCGTCCCAAAGTTTCTTTTCTTCCTCAGCGTTTTAGCAGAAACTTGAAGTTTTCTGCTAAAAAGAATCCTTCTCTGGTATTTGGAAATGCTCATAATTTTTTTTTCCATTTTGACTAACGCCCCAAGTTCAACTGAAGAGAAATGGGATCAGTTTTCTTATTTTCATCATCATTTTTGATTAAGTTTATCTTGTTTTAAATGTTTCTAACATTTTGGAGAAAGGTTGTACCTTCTCCTGACTGATACCTTTTTGACACTGTGATCCCTCTGATGCTCGTTAAGGTTTCTGCAAGCTTATTGCTTTCACTGAGATATGATGTATAAAATGTTAGGCAATGCCTACCAGAAGAGTTTTACTTTATTCGAGGTCCATCAGAGGAACTTTAACTCCAATTTAAAATGAGCGTGTAGCAATGAAACCACATTTTAACCTGGGTGTGTAGGCTTTTTATATCTATTATATAATATTCTGCTGAAAATGGCTTTTTCCTTGTAGGGCTGCAGGATTTCTTATTTATTTATTTTTTGGCAGCTTTGAGAAAAATCTTTGCATAAGTTTTTTTTGGAAGAAAGCTTAAAAAAGTCTAGCGTGCTGGTATAGTTGACACTGAAGGGGGCCAAGCTAAGTTTTAGTTGTTCATCTCTAGGAAATTGTAGACTTAAAAAATATATACATATGTTTTGTATTATTTCTGCAGAACATTTTATGTTTTGTTGTCTCCATTTTGTTCTCTTAACGATACTCTTATAAAAAGCCCAGTTCACTCAGACTAGTAAATAAGGATGTTATTTTGATACATGTGCTTTCGTCAAAGTTTAATCTGTAATTGATGTGTAACACGAGGATAGAGATTAGTACTGCTGAAGTTGTGACTGCAGGAAATTGGGGATGAATCATAGTTATTTTGAACTTTTCATGCAAAAAAAATCAAAAGTCGCAATTTTGCATCTTGAACTTAAGACTTAATATTTGTTTTCTTGTCTAATGTTAGGCACAATTGTTTAAAATGGGTAAAATCAGAAATCTCTTTAGGAAGGTAAATGAGATTTATTGAACTTCTGCTCCCTCTTTGCAGCTGAGCTGAGTAAACAGATTAATAATGATGCATCTACTCTGTGCGTTTTCTGTAGAAAACAGTGTCTTTCATCATTAAATGTGTAATTTTGGTACTTCTTTTGTAACTTCTCTTTACGACTCTCTAAATGGCAAACAGTCATATTAAAACTGGATCTTCTCTAAACTCATTCAGTTCCCTTATTCACAAAAGGCTTCACAGACAACCTTTTGTTTCCTACACTGGATTTTAATTTCACATTCACTTCCCTTCTTGTGAAACGATAACAGTTCTCTGACTACCTATTAGCCTCACAATGTCCCTTTTCCCCCCTTTGTGTCCCATCAAATATGTGAAGCAGGCAGCAGCAACTATCAACAAAGCCCAGACCAACATAAACCTTTCTGACGCCAGACGTCATCTGATGCTCCTCTTGACCATATAAAGCCGGGATTGTCTTCGGTCGCAGACAAAGCAGAGTAGTAGAGAGAAAAGTGTCGTCTCAGGCGCAGTCACACTCCCATCCTAAACTGGCCACACACTCTCGGCGTGTGCATTGAATCCTTTGCTTGTAGATGAAAAACACCTCATTGTTTGCAATAGTTTCTCCTCCCAGCCTTTTCTCTGGTTGTTGAAGTTGTTTTGGCTCCACAGGAAACATTAACCTCTCCCTGCATTAAGGAGGTCAGTCACACAAGCTGCTCTCTGACTACTTCATTTAACCCCAGGTGGTCGTCTGTTACTCATTAGCATCACTTCGAGGCTGCCACATCAGGCCTTCTCGCTGCATAAAGTGTCAGAGCGAATGGTTGTTACCATGGGTCCTGCAAAAGTATCCATCTCTCTTAAACCTTTTCACATTTTGTCACATTGCAGCCGAAAGATTCAAAGTGTTTTTGTGACATTTTATGTGATAGACCCACATGAAACAGTACAAAAAACTGTGAGCTGTAGATGTTTTAGGGAAGATCTACAGACTAAAATTATCAACCTCAGTCTTGGTCAGAGTGAATAAAGCGTCTATGAAAATCAGTTTGCTTCCGATTCTTAATTGGATCTGCTTCTGGACTTTGACTAGGCCATTCTAACACATGAATGTGCTTTAATCTAAACTGTTCGATTGGAGCTTGGGCTACATGGTTAGAGTTAACCTCTGATAAAGTCTTTCTCAGCTTTTCCTTCTGTCTTTAGCTCCATCCATATTCCCATCAACTTTGAGCAGATTTTCAGTCCCTTCGTGAAGGAAAGCTTCTTTGCAGCATGTTTCGTTTCTTTGAAGAGATGGTTTTCTTTTTTCAGAGAGAACTTGAGACGTTCATTGTTGGTCTTCTCTCACATAAAGTTGGTTACACTAGATTTTATGTTGCGGTATCAGGAAAAGTTGGTTAAAACCAAATGCTTTTTGCACTTTTTAGATTTCTCTGTGTAAAGAAAAGCAGAATGTACTTTATTTGTTACCTTCAATCTGCTTCACAATTGATTTTGTATTGATCGACACCCTAAAACCCCAATAAAATACACAGGATTTCTTTTGTTTTTAATAAGACAAAACGGGCTAAAAAGGTTAAAGGCGTTTTAAATACCTTCCATGTCCAGTTAGCCACACAAAGAGCAGAGTGGAGGTCCCTGCCCCCACAGCACTTTATAAACTCATACCTAACAAGAACAATCTGTGCGCAGGCCTGGAGAACCCAGACACTGTCGGGGAAACTGGAGGAGGAGGGAGGAGAGCAGAGCCAGAAGGAGGGATCTGTACTCATGGCTAATGACATCTCTCCTGCGCTATCCAGACAAACTTCCACACTGAAACCTGAAACTTGCAGAGGTTGCGCGGTTCCCCAATCAGTCACATGTGCTCTGCCTCTAGCTTTGCTTCTTGCAAACTGGTTTCAGTCACCCTTCCACCAGAGGGGATTTCAAGCTGAGAATCTTCTTCCACACTGAACGGTGAGTGAAATGGAAACACATTAGAAAGTTTTCTTCTTAGTTCGGAAAGCGCAGACAGCATCATGCAGCTCCTGTGCGTGATGCTGTCTGAAGTCAGGAGGCATGACAGCATCAGGATGCTGACAGACTCAAGTTATTTAAACTTCTGGATACTCTTTACATCCAGAGTTGATAATTACCAAAAAAAGAAGCTGATGGTAAACTTTAATATTCCTTAAATGCTTCGTGTGACTTCTTTTCCTTTCTTTCCATTCGGTCACCTTTTGCTGCCATGTTTTTGGAGGGTTTTTTGCGTCTGACTGCACAGACATATTTGGGTATTTGGCTCGGGGTGATTCACAAAGTGGAGGAGAAAAAGTTTATTTTCCAGTTGGAAGCTGGGTTTCATGTGGGACAGCTTGAGCACAGATGCAGCTGAGAGGGGTTTAAAAAAAAAAAGAAAAAGAAAGTGAACCGCTGCCAGTTAACACAGAGACAGAGGAGAGAACAGAGAGAAGGCCAAGTCAATAAATACAGCTGGCTTTACAGGGCCAGTTCATGAAATATGCAACAGAGAAAGAAATCTCCCAAACAAACATTTAAAATTAGGCCAAGTAGATTTATTATATTTTAGTTGTTGTCACCTTCCATGATAGAAGAGAACAGTCAGCAAAAATGAACACTTACTACAGTTTTAGAGGTGGTACTTTTAAGCAAAATGACATTTTATAAGTATAATTTTCATAATACCTTCATTTGCATTCATTGGTTGCTCACTATATTTGTAAATTGATATACTGTATAGAATACAAAATGTCTCAAAATATTCTAAGCCCATTAAAACATATCGTGTTAGACTAAAATAAAAATTATTAAAAAGGTAAATTTATTATAATCAACAAACAGTAAATCAATAAAACTGACAGATGTTTTGTGTGCTATTTTTACATTCCCTTCACTAATGTCAACATGTGCTCATGTGTTCAACATCAGGCCTGGTGGGAGTGAAACTTGAGACTGAAGCCAATTCAGGGTCAAACTAGAGGTCACTAAACTGAGTGACCTAAGTCTGAAGTCTTATGTGGGGACAGGTTAATGCATTAAAACAAAGATAAAAACAATTGATATTAAATGTATTTACATTGCAAATGTTTTCAATACGTTTGAAGAGTAAATATGTGCCAAATAAGGCATTGTTTTTCAAGTTTGTAAGTTGATACTGACTTACAAAAAGGCATTTTCTGAGTCAGGACAATCCTTTTTGCAAATGCATAAATCGTGTTTTATTCAGAAAAGATTTCAACTCAGCATGGGCCAGTGTGAGATTCTCATGGTATAACCATGAGTGAAAAAACTGAGTTTTATTAGAAAGAAAATGGAAACAAACCCATATATTCTTTATTTAAAACTGAAACATGCAACTGGACATTGCTCCAGCCAGCAGCCCACGTTAAGCAAACTGCTCCAAAACTGTAGCTTTACAGCCTCCGTTTGATAAGAACAGTGTGTTTATTTGATTTTTTTTCTTTTTACCAGAACAGTTCATGTTTGTTGTGATAAGAAATGTTTCCAGGCAGCTGAATTTGACTTTCTTGAAACTGATGTCACTCCAGCACTTCCCCCACGATTTCATCAAAAGTAGTAAACTATAGCATAGGGATAGGCAACATGGACTTAAAGTTGTATCACATTGTTTTGTGTTACTATGGTGATAACGATAAAAGTGACAATAACATTTTGTTTCTTCTTTTTTTTGGTAATTTTGCGGCTCTGACTGATTCATACAGCAATCACAGCCCCACAAGCACAAATACTGCTCTCGAAAAACATTCCCATTTTGTAAAGCACTTCACTAAACAGCGCTGAATTTAATCATATATTCAAATACATTGAAATCTATTGATACTCTCAACAATGGGGAATATAATAAAGTTAACATTCCGGACAATTCAGACAGTTTTGGAGGCATTTAAGGATCAAAAGCCTAATGCCTTTTGATGCTTAAATTAAACATCGTTTAATGTCACTATAACTCTAATTTGCTCACTAGCCTGCGCCTTTTTTTTCTTTTTCTTTTTTACTGATAACAATGAAATAACATTTTGACTCACACTTGTTGTGCAGTTGCTTAAAAGCACGCAGCTCTGTCATTTGCATGACAATAAATCTCCGTTTACAACAAGTGATTTATACCTCCGTGTAGCATTAACTGTCTTTCCGTATGGACCTTCAGAGATCTGGAGAGGAAGCCATGCATCCAGGAGCCCTGCGTCCCATCAGCCTGTGTGTGGTGTTTTGCATCAGCAGAAGCCTGGCCACACATTTACCTCCTTACGGTCCCCTAGAGGGAAGTACGGATGAGGAAGAGTTTAGCCTCATAAATTCATCCGTCGTTCTCAGAGTTCACCCAACTGAGTACCAAACCACACCACCAGAACCGTCACGAGAAGGAAGAAACCTCAGCAACTTCACCAGGGTCCTGAAGGAGAACATGCTCCTCATCCTTGTTTCAAGCACACTCGTCTTTCTCACCCTCCTCATTACCTGTGGAGCGTTTTTCATGATCCGCAGGCTCAAGGTGAACTCCTACCACCCGTGCTCCTTCCCCTCGAAAATGTACGTGGACCATCAGGACAGGACCGGAGGCACCAAGCCCTTTAACGAAGTGCAAGCCAAAGCCGTTCCTGAGCTGGAAATGGAGCCAGTGGACTCCAACAAGCAGCTCCAGGCTGAAATCTTAAGAGCTGCAAGCAGCCTACGAACGCCAACTAAATGTCCTCAGGCTGCAGAAAGCAGCGAGACAGCAGCAGACCCCAGTCCTGAGGACGACTTGAAACCAGACCACAGCGTCCCGGAGCAGCAGCTGCCGCCTCTGCCTGAGGAGGAGCGGCGTGAGCTTCCCGACAGCAGGGAAGCTGAGGCAGCAGGTTTAGAGTCGGACCATCCAGAGCATCTTCACCCGGGAGACGGGGATTCAGAGGAGCCTCCGAACGGAAGGAGTCTCCGGCCCTCGTCTCTGCACATTCACAATGAAACTGCAACACTGCAGCTGATCGCCGGGGAGAAAACGGCCTTCTAATCAGCTTTAATGAGACAAGCTAAGAGCTTATTCAGAGGGATCCTCTAGCCACGTTTCATTCTCGTCACTTCTGTGTCATTTTGTAAAGAACAGGTCTTGTAAGACGTTTTAGCAGAGGACTAAAACTATGACTGCACGTTGAAGGATCTACAGTGCCTTTTAATTGCATTCATGTACTTTAACTTTCTGTATTTTTTGTGTATTTCAACCACAAACTTCAGTCAACTTCAATGAAACTGAATTCATACATTAACATGAAGTAGAGCGTTCATTTTGAAGCTTTTATTTCTTCTTTTTTTCAAATAAAAATGAGAAATGTCTGTTATGTATTTGTATTCCGTCCTCATTTACCAAGCTAAGAACTTATTCAATTTCGATGCATTTCACCAGCAGGGACAGATAAGCTGGTCAGAGTTGAATGACTGACACAACAGCCAGAAGAAAACCTGCTAAATGTTGCGGGGATTTGAAACAGAGTTTTACCTGGTGGTTGCAGCATCATGCTGTGGGGAAACACGGATGGAGACAAATACAGGACAGTACGATGGAGCAGAATTGATACAGCCCTAAATGTCCCACCGGAGATGATTGAGATCAAACATACTCCTGTCTTATACTGGCCCAGTCAAAGTCCATCCATCCATCCATCCATCCATTTTCTGCCGCTTATCCGGGATCGGGTCGCGGGGCAGCAGCTTCAGAAGGGAGGCCCAGACTTCCCTCTCCCCAGCCACGTCTTCCAGCTCCCCAGGAACCCCAAGGCGTCCCAGGCCAGCCGAGAGACATAGTTTTTTTAGCGTGGTGGGGAGGAATGTGGTGGGCCGTTCCTCCCAACCACGCCCCTCCAGGTCTCACTGTCATTGCCCACGTGAGCGTTGAAGTCCCCCAGTAGAACAAGGGAGTCCCCAGGAGGGGCACTCTTCCAGTACTACCTCTAAGGACTCCAAGAAGGGTGGGTAATCTGAACTGTTGTTCGGCCCGTAAGCACAGACAACAGTCAGAACCCGGAGGGAGGCTACCCTCTCGTTCACTGGGGTAAACCCCAACGTACAGGCGCCAAGATGGGGGGCAACAAGCATGCCCACTCCTGCTCAGCGCCTCTCACCGTGGGGAAGGAACCGGAGCTAGTGTGTGAGGCTGAGAGGTTCGGGGTAGAAATAGTCGGCCTCATCTCAATGCGTGGCTCTGGTTCTGGATCCAGTCTCCTTGAGAGGAGCTGGACGTACTTCCACTCTGGAGTTGCCCAGTCAAAGTCCAGGCCTTAATTTCACAATGTGTGGGACTGCGGGTAGTTTTGCAGCTGTATTTGTGGTGTAAAGCAGAGCTACGCAATATGTTGCAGCATAATTTTAATTTCAACATCAAATGTGCAATACCTGAAACACAAAGGACAACCTGGATGCAATGATGCTACAACCATTCAGGTTGTAAAACCATTTTCTAAAATCCTTCTAGATTATTCTGAGCCTCTGAGTCAACAAGTAGAGTTTGGAAAGCTTAGGAACAACAGTAAGGACTTTATGATTGTAGAAAATCCTGAGGAATATGTGGGCTAATTATTATAATTTTCCAAATATTGTGCAACCCAATTATGAAGTACCGTAATGCCTTATTTTATGGTTATAATGACATTAGTATTGATTTTGAAACCAGTAATCAATTTCTTTCCATAATAATGCACTACTTTGTCAGTCTAGAAATTAAAATAAAAAGTATTAACATCTATGGTTGTTATTCTACAAATGAATAAAAAGTTCAAATGGACGAGTATTTTAGAGAATTACTGTTACTTAAAACTGTATATCAGGTTTATAATGCTTGCTTTTTCTCTAAATGTCATATAAAATTAAAATTAAAAATTTCCAGTGAAAAAGTTAAATTTTCTGCAGATCTGTCAATAAGCTCCATTAATTATGAGGTCTAAAAAATAAACTGGGCTGAAAATGTAATGATGCAAAACATTTTTATTGCAGGCTTTCGAGGAAGCATTTGTGAATATAATAAATTACACTTTCAACTACTGGACCCCCATCTTCAGCGCAGATTTTTACTTTAATCCCACCTTTCAAAATAAACACTCCTCCTCAACACAATCTGAAAACCAAACATAATCTCAAACAGCATAAGGCTCAGCTTTGTACCGCCAACCCAAATAGTACATTGTGCGTTTATGTGACAGGTTAAAACATACAGTAGACAGGGTTAGAGGGCCAAAGACTAACACAGAAAGCCTTGTGTAACAGTTCTATAAAGGGTTGACGAGTGTGCGTTTGTCTTAATTACTGCTGGAAAGTGAAACAGAGGTACTGGGCCGCTGCTATTTCACTTCTTCTGAACAGGAAGCAGACGGCATCCGGCTCAAAGCAGGAGAGCTCGGTTTAGTTGCTGGCTCTGACTGCCTCCTGCTGGTCGTCGTGCTGCTTGAGGCGATAATCCGCGAGGGCCGCTCTGATGGCGTCCTCTGCCAGCACTGAGGGACAACCAGGCGAAGGTCAATTAAACATGCATGAACGCAGGAGGTTGAACTGTGAGGGCATTGTTAGAGGAAAGAAACACAACGACGTCTTACTGGAGCAGTGCAGTTTAACGGGTGGAAGACGGAGCTCCTTGGCGATGTCGGTGTTTTTAATCTCCAAAGCCTCGTCCAGCTGAAAAAGAAGCACGAAATTTAAGCAACACCACAACTCGGATTTGTAAGACATCAAATTAGTAGGGTTCCTACTCATTTCTCGTTTCAAAATTTTGTACTTTTCTAAAAACTGAAATTTGCAAATTCTTTTTCCATTTGTTTTCTTAGTTTTGGAGAGTTGAAAAAAACGAAACGTTTATCTCTTTGCAGTTTATAAACAGCATTTTTTTAAAGCAATCCCAAGTCATCACTTGTTTTGTTGGAGGTTGTTTTTATTTTGCTTTTAGACTAATTATGTGACTTTGATGATAATAATAGTAATATTTTGTTTGGCATCTAACTGTCCAGAGGGTCTTTCAATATTTTTTTTACTTATTATTAAGTAGCACATTAGATAGAATTATCCTTTTTAAATGTAAATCAACGTAAAAATCACTGGTTTTTAGTCATTTCAATTTTTATTTTTTAGGAAATGATATCTGAAAGCCAAACTTTTTCCCATACTTTCTTTCATTTTGTTTCCTCGATACTTATCCAAATTTGGGAAATTCTGAAATCATTTTTGATTCTCTTCAAGACTGCCTGGAAACCCTGAGAGTAGATCAGGATAAAAGTAAAAAGTGTCAGCTTACTGTTTTGCCTTTCACCCACTCAGTTGCCAGTGAGCTGGAGGCGATGGCAGAGCCGCAGCCGAACGTCTTGAACCTGGCATCCACAATCTTCCCCTGGTCATCCACCTCAATCTGTAAACGGAAATATCAATTTTAAACAAAAGGGATTATAAACAGAAGTCCATACATTAGTGCTCTATACTTTAGAGTACCCCATGACATTTTAAAAAGCTTCTTCGTGACAAAGAGTCAGTACCTGAAGTTTCATTACGTCTCCACAAGCCGGCGCTCCCACCAAGCCAGTTCCAACTTTCTTGGAGTTCTTGTCCAGTGATCCCACATTTCTTGGGTTTTCATAGTGATCCACCACCTTGAGGTATGCAAAGAAAACGTGAGAGCAATTCCACTGCTGCTTATTCTGTGAGCTGATCTCTAATTGTACTTTGTGGTCCCAGAGTGCCACAAAGCATTCTGCCCCAGAATACATGTCTAAAAGTCCTGGATGTTATGTAAATACCCGTTTCCTGGCTTTCTTGCATAAGAGACTGAAATACACAGACTTGGATTGGATTAGATTTATCCACAAAACCATCATTTGTCCCCCTTCACCCGTCCCTCCCTCCTACTTTTTGTTTCTGCTGAGTCACTCTGACCAACAAAGTATGAGGTCAGAGGGTCATCTCAACGTTCAACGTGGTTCTAATATGTTGAAAGAATTTACTTTACACTATTTTGACGTATTTCTTCACATATCAGCAATGTAGAGTTTTATGGCAACATTTAAACCTAGTTACAACACCTTTAATTGGATTAATGTGACTGATTATTGAAATAATCGTCAACCAATTTAGTAATCAATGAATCATTAACTGGAGTATACAAACTCAAAAATATGCTTTTTATTTTTTTAATTTAAAGAGGGAATTTAATTATTTGTTTATTTGCAACTTCTTAAGTACTTCTTATAAAAAAGACTAAAATGGTTAAATGAAAAATGTGTAGAATGTGCCATTTTTTTATACAATCAATTAATTATCAGAACAATCAATAGACTAATCGATTACTAAAATAGTTGCAGCCCTACTTTTTCCCATTTTACTCCAGTAAACTATATTATATAAACAACCAGAGATCGCAAGTGAAACAAGACACATATTTTTAAATGCCTTTCTAATTCTGACTGACACATGGCCACTTTATTTGGCAAAACTGATCATGTAAAAATCTGAATATTGTTGCTGTTGTGTAAATGAAACAGAAGCAGCTACACTGACATTCAGCTGTTTCTAGCACAGTACAACCGGTGGACACTTAAGCATATTAATAGGATCTAATTACATTTAAAACTGTGGGCAGCTGGTTGGAGGATCAGTGACCTGGTTCTAGTTTTAAACTTGCCAACTAGATACTGTAAAACAATAAATAATGTATATTTCTCAGTTTCCTTCCCTGCTATGTAGCATGGTATTTATAACTCAGTTAAACACGCCTCCTGCTGCTGCTCTGATGTAACTCAGGACATTTATCAGCAACATATGTAAGCTTCTTTCCTCTGGTTATCCCCGAGTTTCCAACAACCTTTAAGTAATTTTTTGAGCAAAAAAAAAAAAGTTCCATAATTGCACCATTCTTTCATTAGCAACACATCTATATCTAAACGCAAGAGTAAACATATCGTAAACATTATCCTGACAGATTCGAGGACAGCTTTGACGGTGTTTACCTTCTCATGGTAGCAGCACTGAGTGATGAACTCAGGAGCCGAGAGCCTCCGAGTGAGCAAAGACAGAGGACTGAGACACTTCTTCACCACAGAGCCCGCCATGTTGGCCTAATGGCGCAGTTAACGTTACCGGACAGAAGACCGAGCAGCACCGAGGTAGAGCGGGGAGGACTAATCCAAACTGCGCATGCTCAGTTAATGTAAATCAGTCAGAGGATATGTACGGAGTCCTGTAGGTGCCAATTTTTCCAGAAACAAAGCACATACGACAAAGTATTACGGCCATATCAAGAAAAAATAAATAAATAAAAAATACGAGAATAAAGTCATAAAGTCATGAGAATAAAATCAAATAATACGAGAATACAGTCATAACTTTTTTCTCTTAATATTATGACTATATTTTTTAGAATTTTTTTTATTCTTATTGTTGTAATTATCTTTATTTTATTAGTGTGGCCACAATACTCTGTTGTAATAGGGTCATAGGAAAAAATTATATGGGAGTTTTCTAAAGTTTTAAAAATGTAAAACAGATGATTAAATCCGAAATAAATACCTTCTAAGACACTGTTGTAAAACTTACAAGTTTAGCTGCTCTTCAACTGCAAAAAAAAAAAAGAAAACAAATGAAAGAAAAACAAAACTGACAAAAGGTCACAAATTTTCTAATCAAAACAAATGTTATCTCCAAAAAGTGGTATTTGCAAGCTGTAAAATCAGTATAATTTCTAACTGTGTATCAATGTATTTCTGTATTTTATGCATTCCAGCATTCAACTCAAATTAAAAGAGGAAATGTTCCCTAGAAGTGGTTTTGTGTTGTTATTGGCTAATCCCTTTATGATAGAAACTCTCAGAAGGTGCAGTTTTGTGACTTTTTTTCCATTATAGATTTGTTCAGTTTTATCTTTTTTAATGATTGAGCTTATCAAACAACATTTCAGACAAAGACAATATTGTAATTGTCATGAGAGAACTGGTGTGCTCATGGAACCTGAAATGTTAGCATTTTTGGATGACAGTGAGGAGGGTAAATAAAAACAGTTTCCAAATGCAATCTTTTGTCTTAAGGGATAAAAGATCCCAACCAACACGGTAAAATATGAAAATACAATTGCCCCGCTTATTTCCTATCCACACCCATTCAACCTGATCTGTGGAGAAATCACTTGAATAGAACTTGCATTACAACATGAACTTCAACATGAGAAACAAAGTCATTGACATTCATTGATCAGTAAAGAGCTGCAAAGATATTTCTATGACTAGTGAACCATAGTGAAAGTCATTAGCTAAAATTCGCTTGGTTATGCTCTAAAGCCCAGCCGCAATTGCACTGCAGAATAGATGCAAAAGATTTGGTTTTGGAGCAACTTAATCAGATTGAGATACTGTGGTTTTCAACACTAACAGTTCATTAATCTTGTAAACCCTGCATATGAGGTTGAATAAAGTAATCCTCTAAAGAAGAACACATAGCAATGTAAAACACTCACTGCCTGATCAAATACTTGATACCAGTAGTTGTCACGTGGTGCAAGTAGTTTTTCTGTTTACTGGGTGATTTCCAATAGACCCAGGTTGGTTTGGTTAGTTTCTTCGCTTTTGGTGTTACATTTTTGGTCATATGGTCATACTTGTCTTGATCACGTTTTCTCTAGACTGGACATTATCAGGACTTTTTCTTCCTCATTTTTGTTAAGATAATACTGCACATATTCTTTTATGATACTGTGAAATCAGCATTTCTGTGATGACCTGACCAGAAACCATTCTGTTTGTTCCTCTTTGTGCAAAGATATCAAACCTATAACATTCTGTAAAGATAACTTGTTGTCCGCAGTCACTCTTGTTTGATTCAGTTTAGGATGACACCAACGCCAGGGCCGACCTGAAAGTCTTGCAGGAGTCTCAGGACCCCTGCTGGCCTAGGACCCTGAGAGAGCTCAACCAATTACATCAACTGCAAAACTTTGACAAATGGTGGGTTTCAGTAAAGATAAATAAACTATGGTGTTCTCAGGATGCATACAACAAATACATTGTCAGGTTGAGGAAGTGGTCAAGACCAACAAGTCTTAATTTCCATAGAGGGAGGAACTGATAAAATCACAGGAACAGAGTTACAGAAGATGAGGTCTACAACATCAGACAACACCCAGGACAAGGGCCATGCAGAGATGTGCCTGAAACAATCAAAAACATAATACCAGGCCGTAGCATGCTGGCAGGCAAAGCTTAAATGGAACACCACAACCAAGCGGATGAAATAGTGGACAAGAATGTAGGACAGACCAGCAAGAGTGTTTAAGAATAATAAGGCTAAGATTGTGTGGGACGTGCGAATATAGACTGACAATCGGGTATTGTAAATTTAGACGAATTAGAAAAGAGAACAGCCATGGTAGATATTGCAATCCCTAGCAACATCAAGAAGAAGGAACATAGGAAGCTTGAGAAATACCAAAGGGTCAAAGAGGAAACAGAGAAGTAGTGGGGGTCGGGGTTTGCGTGGTGACATTGGTCATCAGAAAGTAAACAAAATTAAAAACCATGTGTTTAACAGTTTTTATTTTACAAAATAGTTTTTGTAAAAAAAAAAACCCAACAAAAACAATCCAAACCAGCTGTCTTTTCCCTCCTACTTATCAGCTACTTGATTCACTGCAATAATTTGTCTCAGAAACTTCCTAACATGTGTAGTGATATCACAAAATGTTAAAATGTGTGTGTGTGTTAAACACTTTTGTAAGGTCATGAATGAAGCTGCGTTCTGATGTTTATCATTGTGACAGGGCGTCTCACTGTTTCCAACCTACCAGTTTCTTGTAATCTTGAATCTGTTAAGCAATACGCTCAGAGAAAGAGAAGTGAGAAGCTATATTCTATTCAGCACAGAGAACTACGGAAGGGAGATGTTAAGGTCTGTTTTTACATCCACACAAGAAGTAAGTATTTAGCTTTATCTACTTTATGTTACACTTTGGATTGCAGATGTTTATTTTCACTGTTGTCTGTATGACCATGTTTATGAAGAATGTCTTTTTTTTTCAGAAAAACTAACAATGGAAGTGGATTACGTTGAATATAATGATTACACTCCAAACAATGAAACTACAAACGTCCTGCAACAATCCGACGGCTCTCAGTCCTCTCTGACTCTTGTTATTGCCGTGGTCAACATCTTCATATCGTTTCTTGGTCTGATAGGGAACGCTTTAGTGGTGTGGATCTGTGGGTGTAAAATGAAAAGAACCGTCATCACCACCTGGTACATCAGCCTGGCTCTTTCAGACTTGTTTTTTTGTATCTTTTTGCCCTTTAACATTTTTTATATGCTGACCTCAAACTGGCCTTTTGGGCAGGTTTTGTGCAAGTTCACCTCCTCTGCTTTGTTTCTCAACATGTACAGTAGTGTGTTTCTGTTGGTCTTAATCAGTGCTGACCGTTGTGTCCTTGTTTTGTTTCCTGTGTGGGCAAACAACCACCGAACGGTGCACAAAGCAAACGGAGCCGTCGCCATGATGTGGCTTCTCGCTGGACTCCTAACACTTCCTGCAGCAATTTTTAGAACCACCACCGCAGTCCAAGAATCCATCACCAAGTGCCAGTTGAATTACAACTCCCCTTTCACACACCAGGCTGTGGTACTGGGTCGGTTCTTCTGTGGATTTCTCGTTCCTTTCTTGATTATTGTGCTCAGCTGCGTGGTGATCGGTGTGAAGCTGAGAGGCTCAACCATTCGATCCAAAAGGCCTTATAAAATCATGGTGGCACTCATCCTGTCGTTTTTCTTCTGCTGGGTCCCCTACCATACTTTTGTTCTCATGGAAATGAACTTTAGGAAACACAGGCTAGATGTTATTGAGCCTGGACTAAAAGTGGGGGCCACCCTGGCAGCAGCTAATGCCTTCATCTCGCCCATTCTCTACGTGTTTATTGTCAATGACTTCAAGCGAACTCTGAAGCGCTCGGTGATGTCAAGGTTTGAAGAGGCGATGGCTGAGGATATCCGCACAACTGGGTTCAATCACTCAAGATCCAAATCAATGGAAATAATTCAAACCATCACTATTTCCTAAAGAAAAACATACTGTATTTTGATCTTCTTTAAGTTGATTTAAATCTTTAACTGTGAAAAACACAAAACATTTATTTTTTTATTTAAACGTTTTGATGGCTTTTCATTGTTTTTGCTATACTTTGTAACTGAAACAAATGCTGTGGTTGTAACTAAATGAATTATCAACAATAAACTGTTGTTCTATGCAATAAAAAGTAAGTATTTTATTCAAATTCAATGTGCACTCTATTTATTTAAATTGTTTGCTCACATACAAAAAAGTGAACAGTCTCATGGTTGTTTTACTGAGATAAAACAAAATGCATAAAGAGCACACTGAATAAACACTCAACATTTGTTTGTTATTTAATAGTGGACATATTTCATTCTCCGAACAAAACGTGACTTAGAACTTGATTGAAAAAGTTTTATTGATAGGCGTAATTTTGTGTAGTTAATCACCAGGATTTACCCTAGATGGATGCCTATTTCCACTGCTCCTACCCCCGTGGTGCTGTTATTGAAAGTTTTACTTCAAAAAATATCAAATATACTACTACAACAATTCAGCAATTGCTCACTAGCTTGCTTTAGACCAAAGTATAGCAGAATAATAGAATGTAAAATTCATCAAACGTGGACAATATAAAAGAGATGATAGTGCTGCTGTGTGGTTAGTAGTCATAATTGCATAATAATGTTCCCCAAATCAAATTAAGCTTAGGGCCTCAGACAAATGAAAATTATCATGGTGGGTAAGAATCATATCTCCAACTCCAATGGCCCGGCTTTCAATCATACAGTCAGTCATAGGTTCAAAGAGACAAATTGGGTCAATAAGTAGTGCTTTTCAATCCCTGATTGTATCATCCAGGACACATTACTGTGAAATTTTATCTCTGCTGCTCAGATATTGAACTGCTAGCGCATGTCATGACTGTCAAACAGCAAGAGCCTTAAATCAGGAGCTTCTTAAGATTCGTTGCAAGACTGACCTCTACTGGAGTACGTCCTTCTCACAGCATCAACGTTCACGACAACTCTATGAAGATATTTGGAGGCTATAAGATACGACATTTAATTTCCCTTCGGTGTAAATAAAGTTTGTGTTGTTTTTTTTTAATGAGCTGGACTGAATTAGGTAGGTTCTTAGAAGTGAGATTGTTAAATGGTAAAAACGAAAAAAAAAGTACAGATTTGAAAGTAATTTTCATTTGATTACGGAGCATCACATATTATCAATAGATTACAGTAAACAGGTTAGTAAAAGTAATACTGATAGTGTTAGAGAAAGTCTAGCTCATTAAATAAACACGCCCCCAACGTTCCGCCAAAGGAAGCTACCGGATTAACTTGCGGATGTGATGCAATCAGCTGTGAGTCCTCCTCCTTTGCGCTGTTTTAAATGCCAAAGGTATTGTCATATTGCAGCAGCATGTAAAGGGAAGCAAAAATGTCCCAAATGTGGAGGAGATCATCGATATGAGTGTGGATGTGGAGTGGGTGTACAAAGCAAATGTAACTGTGGTGGTCAGCATAATGTAGCTTATGGAGGTTGTGAGGCAAGGAAAAAGGCAGCAGAAATTCAACAGCTGAGAACAATTAAAAACATCACTTATTCAGAGGCAGCAAAAAGTGTTCAAGAGAAAAGAGCAGTTCAGGAAAATCAACAGCCAATGCCTAGTACAAGTGCTGAGCCCAGCCAAATGTCAAAATCAGGAATGGAAATCACAAAGGACAAACTAATATTATTCATGCCATATGTAATCAACTGCACTGATCAAGTAAAACAGAAAAAATTAAAATTATAGTGAAAGGTGCAGAAAAATGTTTAGCCGTGAAGGATTTATCTTGGGAACTAATAAATAAAAAGCTTGAAATGGATGGAAAATAAGGTAGAGGAAGATTTAATGATTATCTTGCAATGGAATGCAAGAAGTCTAATAGCAAATTGTGAAGAATTTAAAGGATATATAAACTGTTTGGAAATTAAACCAGATATTATTTGTGTTCAGGAAACATGGCTTAAACCAGAGCTAGACTTTATTATATGGGGATATGACAGCATTAGAAGGGATAGGGAGCAAGAAAGTGGAGGAGGTTGTGTAATATTTGTTAAGCAATGAATTCAGTAGATAAAGGATCATCTTTAGAATGGCTATCTGTGGAAATCTGGGTTAATAAAGAAAATATTAAGATACTAAATTTTTATAATCCCTGTAAAAACTGAATTTAGATCAAATGGAGGAAATGTTTAAAAATCTAGGAAGAACTCTAATTTGTTGTGGAGATTTAATGCCTTTAGCACTGTCTGGGGTCATAAAAATGATGCAAATGGAGAAGTGGTAGAACAAATAATGGATAAGAAACAATTGGTTAAACAAATTAATGGAATTAGAAGTGAATATGGGTATCCAGTTCTTAAGAATGGAGATAAAATTGCTCTAAATGAGGAGGAAACGGCAAATACGCTGGGTAGGAAAATTGTTGAAAGTCATAGCAATAATTTAAATACAGAAGAAATAAGGAAACAAGCTTCTATAATTAAGGAAAATATTATTCTATTAGAAGTAGATACAGAATATAATGATCTATTGAATAATTCCTTTTCATTATTTGAATTAAACAAGGCTTTAAGGAAAACAAAAAAATTATTCTCCAGGAAAAGACAATATTTCTTATATTATGATATAATATAATATCTAAAAAGATATTATTAGATTTCTTCAATAAGATATGGGAAGGGGGTTATTTACATGTGGCATGGAAGGAAGCAATTATAGTTACAATTTTAAAGCCAGGAAAGAGAAGTCAAATCCTACAAGTTATAGGCCTATTGTATTAACATCACATACAGTATATGCAAAATAACGGAAAGAATGATAAATGAAAGATTGAGTTATTTTGTGGAGAAGAAGGGGTGTTTGTCAAAATTTCAAAGTGGGTTTAGGAAAGGTAGAAGTACTATGGATCCTATTTTGTGTTAAGAACATGAAATCATAAAAGGGCAAGTTAAAACCCTTAGCAGTCGCTGCCCGCCCCGTGGCGGGCTGACATCATGCATGTAAAAGGCTTCCATATAAAAAAAGAAGGCATGAGGAGTGTGCATTACAAGACCTGTTGGACACCAGAGACCTCAAACTTTATAAAAGTAGTGGTTTTATATTGATTTTCTTTCATATTTACTTCCAAATAAAACCAGAAATATGATCGATCATGTCCGCCATATTGTTTTGCGCATCCGGGAATGTTTTATGACCAAAAAGTGAATCAATGCAACATGAAGTTCATTTTTCCCGATTTCCTCAAACGTACCACATTTCTAAAGCAACCAATCAGAAAGAATTGTCGCCCATTTTGTTTGAGCTCGTAACTGGAGATTTCTATGCAGACCTCGGCTGGCAGCCATTTTGTAAATAGTTGAAAGGGGTAGGGGGACGGAGGAGCAGTGGCGCAAAAAGTGGGTATGCAGCGTATGCAACGCATAGGGGCGCAGCACCAGAGGGGGCGCCAAAGGACCGCCTTACGCTCTTTCACCTCGCACAAACTACGAGGTTCCCTTCACTTATCGTCGCCTCTGGGGGGCGGGGGGGGGGGGGGGGGTAGCGAGAGTCGTTCCTTCCCTCGGGGGCGGGGGGCGCGGATTTATGTTTTTACATCCACCTGAATAATGTGTAGTTGCGCCACTGTTAAAGTGTCATTATGAAAACCATCCTGGTCAAGAAATTTTAAAACCTAGTTGGGAAAAGGGGAAAAAGACTTTAAAGTCCTTTGGGTGGTAGATAGAAAGCGATGTGAAAGATTTTGAATTATCATCTATAATTATGAGTCAAACAGTTCCTGTATCACTGGTCCATCCATCTGTTTTTCATGAAATTGTTGTGGACTTATTGTTGGAGAAGAGGAAAAAATTAAATTTTTCAGAATCAAACTCAGTACAATCAATCATATATAGAAAATAAATACTTTGGTTATGTTCAAGTGTATACAGCTGCATCTAAAAGTTTAAGTAGCAACAATGGGGTGTTGTTTATCGTTCCAGAATTTAGTGTTAAAAAATGTAAGAGAATTTCTGATGGCATCTCAGTGTTTACAGGGGAAATGATGGGAATTATTTTGGCTTTAAGTTGGATTGAGGAGGTTCGTCCTTTGAGAAGTTTAATTTGTTCTGATTCAAGCTCATCGTCACATTCAATTAAAAATAATCAGTCTAATAGTAGACCAGACCTTTTATTGGAGATTCAGTTAATACTTTATAGAATTCAGGCCATGGGATTAATTGTCATTTTTACATGGGTTCCATCTCATATAGGAACAAAAGGAAATGAGTTGGCAGACAAATATGCAAAACAAGCTTCAAAGAACAGTTACATTGAGATACTGATTCCATTTAATAAAGAGGAAATAAAATCTATTATGAAACAAAAGGTTAAGGAAAGATGGCAGAAGCAGTGCAAAGAAGAAGGAACTGGTAGATGGCTTTATAGTATTCAAAGGAAAGTTGGTGCAATGAGGGGAACAGGAAGAAGTAGAAAGAAGAAAACATTATATCCAGGTTACATTTTGGTCATACAGGTTTAAACACAATTTAAAATGGGGAAACATCCAACAGGTAATTGTGATTTTTTTTTCAAGAAGAGACAGTAGAACATGTTTTGTTGTTTTGTCCAAAGTACTCTGAGGAGAGGAGGAGATTAGAATATAGACTTCTAAAGAATAAGCTACAGTTAAAAATACAAAATGTTTTGGGATATTCCTCTCCTTCAGAATATTTACGTTATTTAATAAACTGTCTTAAGAAAACTAAACTGATAGAAAGGATTTAGTTGTTTTTTTAAGTTGCGTTCTGATCCACACTCCGTACCAGTATGTGGCGGTAATGCACACCATTAAGTTGCTTGCCAACCGCCATTAAAACAAAAAGAAGAAGAAATCAACTTAGTTTCACCCCCCATAGTCCTTACAGCGCGTTACGATTTTCAGCTATTACCTGACATTTTACAAACAGCTTAACTGAATTGGAATTTAGCTTCGTTAATGTTTACATTTTACTTTCAGTTTCTCTATTAAACAGTCCTGTACAGCTGGTCCTTCTCGCTTGCTAACGTTGCCAGCTTAGCAGCTGGTGATTTTCTTTCTTTTTTTGCTTTCATCCCTCCTCCCCTTCGTTCACTTTTCTGCTGCTTGTCAGCGACCACCAATTCAGTCGGATGTGTCTACTTCGGGGCTGGCAGAGAAAGTTCAGTTGCGGTAGATAAATGGACGCCGCTGCCCCCTCTACTCCTCCTCCGGCCGCGGCAGCAGCGGCGGCCTCAGGTTCTGCTGCGGCCGCTGCTGAAGCCTCCAGTCCGGCAGGATCCAGCAGCTCGACCGCTGCCGACGGCGGCAGCAGCCAGGACAGCACTTTTGAATGTAACATCTGTCTGGACACCGCCAAGGATGCCGTGATCAGCTTATGCGGACATCTTTTCTGGTGAGATTCAACTGGGATTTTTTTTTTTATATATATATATATATATCGTTAGAATCAAGAGCAGAGTATCAACTTGCTGGACTGCTTTTAGTTAGAATCTAATAGAATTTCAGACATGCAGATGGTTTTTAACTTTCGGAGAATATACCACTCACTATATAACATATTTTTGGAAGTTTCATCTTAATAAAATCATGTGTTATTATATTTACTTCCAATTGAATGTAAAGCAGTAAAAACAGTAAAGCTTAAGCTAAATTCAGTGCACTTGGTCTTGTTTTTATGTCAATCTCACGTTTATTTGCAGCACATTTAAGTTTTTCAAAATGTTCACCAACCGCCATGACATAAAACAATACAAATAAAAACCCTGAGGTATTAAACAGCACACAGAACACAAGTTGATTACTGTAAATGAATTATGCTGATGAGCCGGTAAATCTGTAGTTATTCTGGTAAATCTAAAGTTAAGTTGCAAACACAACTTGTATATTTTTATATCTTTGACTTTTTTTAGGCTTTTTGTTTCCTTTTTTGTGCAAGGTCTTTATTTGTAGCTTGCTACAAAAATATCCAGTATGGTTGAGAAGGGAATGTTTTTTTTGTTGCTTATGTGGAACAAGACCAAAATGTATAAAGTTATTTTTGTGGTGAGACTCTACAACTTGAACTCATCAGTCTTTAGTAATGACAGCAATATCAGTTTTATGCCGTAGTTAATTTCTAAGCTTAAGTGAAACTCCAAAATGTCTGCCTCCAATTGCTTTGTTTGAATATTATTTAACATTTTTAAGTCATGTATTTGATCAAACGTCTCAAACTCTTTCCTTTCTTCTGCTCTTTGTAGCTGGCCTTGTTTGCATCAGGTAAGCTGGATCTTCTTTGTCCCCTTCCAAAAAAAAGGCAAGCAAGCTTTACAAAATAAGTTGTTAGCTCAATTGCATCACTTCTTGCTCATGCAGTGGCTGGAAACCCGACCCAACAGACAAGTATGTCCAGTTTGCAAAGCTGGCATCAGCAGAGAAAAAGTGATTCCTTTATATGGAAGAGGAAGCACAGGACAAGAAGATCCCAGGTGGGTGCTGTAACCTGTTGACACAGATGTAGCAAAGACTAAAACTTGATCTGTTTTTCGTTATAATCCACATTATGACACTCGGCGGTTAAAAATGTCATGTAAAGTTTCCGTAAGGCTCCGTCACATCAGATTAAGACTGCAGGACACAGAGCAACTGGGATATTGTAGGGCAGTCTTAATCTGGTGGGATTAAATAAGCAATTTTCAGAATAACTGTATATTTTCTTCCAAACGTTTTTTTTTTTAAAGGGAAAGAACACCCCCTCGGCCTCAAGGACAAAGACCTGAGCCCGAAAACCGTGGCGTAAGTAAATGCAAAGGCACAGCCGCATGAGCCAAACACAGTATGTCGTGTTCTTATTTTATATTGGCATCACTATAGTTTTGCCTTTATTTCCTAATTCATGGCAGCTGCTGAGGAAATCCATCCATTCATGATGAAACCTTTACATGTGTCTGCTGCAGGGGCGTACCTGTGTTTTATTCATTAGCAGTCACACACACTTCCCACTGGGATCCGTTACACTTTAACAGTCGAGTTGAAGCTCCTCTCAAGAGACCCCCCACAAGTCTTGCAGCTCATTGCGTCACACCTCACTCACTGTCTGTCCTAACACGTTTCTAATGACATCTCGCAGGGCTTCCAGGGCTTCGGCTTTGGAGACGGTGGCTTCCAGATGTCATTTGGAATCGGCGCCTTTCCGTTCGGTATTTTCGCCACGGCTTTTAACATCAACGACGGCAGACCTCCTCCAGGTAGCGGAATGTTTCACCCTAAGCTTTTCGCTTTGTGCGTTTTTTGAAACGGCGGCGCAAATAACCTCTGCTGACCTTTTGCAGCGGCTCCTGGAACGCCTCAGCACACGGACGAGCAGTTTCTCTCTCGACTCTTCCTGTTTGTTGCTTTAGTGATGATGTTTTGGCTGCTGATTGCATAAAAGCTTAGGAAACTGGACAGGTTGTCGTCACCTCAGATTGGACGGAGATTTTGTTCAATGTTTTTATGTCGCTCCTTTTGAAATACAGTTGAAACCAGATGTTTTACACGCCACAGTGTAAAATGACATAACTAGTGTAACTGAGTTATTCAGATGACGGGTTGTAACGCTTGACACTGTTGAACGTCATTATGTTTGTAATGACCAAACACTTCAGTTTTGGTTTCATTAGACAACAGATTATGTCTTATAAACTTCAGATTGGAGTATCACGTTTATTTCTGGATAATGTTTGACCAGATGAACTTTGCACTTTCAGATCATAGGAAATTGTACCTGAACATAAACTGTACTTGTGGAGATTCACTGTTCACGCCTTGGTTTCTCTTATTTTACACAAGGAAGCATTGTGTTTGTGCCTGAAATGGATCCGTAGGTATGCCTCTGTTTAAGCCAAATGTGAATTAAACTTTACAGTCATAACTTTTGGCATTTTCAAATTGTTTAGAAAGATAAGTAATTCACTGTTCTGGTATTTAGTGAATGACGATTATCTTATACAATTCTAACCTAAAAAATGAAAAGTTTAGTCTGATTTAATACCCTAAGGGAAAATGTATTCTATACAATGTGAATATCTGGTTTTAACTGTATTTATTGATTTAATTTAGTTTGTTTGAAAAATTCCTGTGGTATTTAAACAGGTCTGAACATTTGAGCTAATTTCCCTTTAAATGGGGACTGTGTAAAGTTGCAGTTTGTAAGAAGTTTCTTCAGAAAAACCTAAATACTAGAAACTGCTAACCAGTGATTAAATGCGCTAGTTCATAATGGATTCAGATTTTGACTAAACGGATGAGCATGCACTGACCCAGAGCATGAATTTGTTTCGCTTGTAATCAGATAAAAATCTTCTTTTCAAACAGTGTTTTGCTCTAAACTGTACAACCTTTTTCTTTTCTGATTTCCACTGTAATTAAATGGAAAATGTAGATGAGAGTAAATGAAAACTGGTTGAAAATGGGGGTAACTTTTCTAACTGAATTTCCTCTCGACAGTAAAGCTTTATAATAAGCTATGACTTTTCCTTTGTTTCTGTGTCGTTTTATTACTACTTAATCTCTACAAAAGCCATCAAATAAACACACAAATTTAAATGTAACACTTTATTTAAAACTTAACATTTTGATGAAAATATTTACAAAGGCCATGCAACGTGGAAACAAAAATAAGTTAAATTTTGATTGGTTCTATGTGTCTTTTGGTGCCTACTTTTCCTGCACGTTAAATTCTGCTTCGTACATTATCTGCTGGATCTTCATTTTAGTCTCGCACCTTTTCTGTGGGGCCAGTCTCTTCAGAGCTGGAACGAAGCTCAGCAGAAACAGCTCGTCCTCGTCCTGCCGCATCTTGGAGGGGCATGGCCCGCCGCCTTCCTTTGCCGACCACTTCTTTGACAGGTCTGTACTTGGATTAGACTCCGTCAACAAAGTCCGTTTCCGTCCAGTGGTGCTGGTGGGGTTTATCTGGGAGACAGGGGGCATCTTGGCCACCATGGCCAACTGAGTCAGCTCTGTGTCTTGAGACAATGCGGGAAGCTGCGTTATGAAGGCCAGCGGAGCTTTTAGCTCGGACGGACTCGTAGAAACCTTCATAGAAGTCTTGGTCGACTCTGACGAAGCGGCGTCTCCCTCAGCACTCCCGGATTCGTGGTCGGGGTTGTCGTTACTGTTGCCACAGATCTCCATCACTCCCACTCTGGATCCGGTGAAGGGGGCGATGAAGTTCATCAGCTGCCTGTACTTCCATTTGCTTTGTACAAACTCTCCCTGCTTCTTGCCTTTGAGCTCCATCCGGACCTCCTTCAGGTAGCGGTCTCTTAGGTTCTTCCATTTCCTTTTGCATTCATGGGCTGAAAAACAAGATTTCATAGTGCAAAACTGGAGCATTACCAAAATGTTCAAAGATTTATGACATATAGTGAAATATTTCAAGGCTTTTTATTGTTTTTAATAACTGTTGGCCCACGCAGTTTTCTGAGGTTCACGGTCAATGCAACAGTCTTACCAGGACATTTTAGACTACTTTATGCTTCCTTCTGCTGAAAAACTATCTAGATGCTGACTTTATCTTCCAGCAGGACTTGCTTACTGGCCACATTGCCGAATGTCACAAAGGTTGGGTCAACCTTGGTGTTACTGTGCTTGATTGGTGAGAAAACTGCATTGACAGAACTGACTGCCTGTCAGTTCTGTGTAAATTATCCTTTTTTTTAATTGATCTTCAAAATTACAAGCCATAAAGGATGGAAATATTTAACTCCATCTCAACTCTGTAATGATAGTTTCACTTTCTGAAATAAGAAAATATCAAACGTCTTATTCATAATGTATGTTTTATTCATTATTTTTTAAATGTTTAGATCAGGACAGCCCTAAAACACCTGAATTAAACTGATGTTTCAGCTCGTGTAAGCAGAGATTCATTTGATTCAGGTGTGTTGGAGAAAGGACGCATCTCGAAGTTGGAAAGTAGAAAAGTGCCTTGATTGGATCAAACCTTAGAAGGTTTGATCAAACCTTAGAAGGTTTGATCCAAACTTTAGAAGTGCTTGTCAAAGTTCAAATCTGTATTACACATATTGTATTATAATATATATATATATATATATATATATATATATAAAAAAGACTTTACAGCTGATGTTAATGTGCTTCTTATCACAATCTGGCTAAATGTGACCTTAAGAATTAACAAACAAGTGCAAAACAGGCTCCAAAAGCATTGCCGTTCTCAATATGTTTTAGGGTGAAAAAAACAAATAAAACCATATATTTTTTTCCATTTAGAATTATGCACTAATTGGTGTTTGTCACACAAAGTTCTAATAAAATACATTAAGGTTTGTGGCTATAATGTGAAGAAAACCTTGAGGTCTGAATCATCTGCAAAGCATTTGTTTGACAAGAACAATAATTACTTTAAAAAATAATTTGTTCCAACCGGTAGAGAGAATAAGTCTATATTGGGTGTTTTTATTTATTTGTTAATATTAAATAATAAAAACCTGTATGTTGATTAACCAATGTGTAAAAAGTTTTTCAATTGAATTATTTAGCAGTATTCTAAAGTTAGATCTTCAAAAATAAACAAAACCAAACATGATTAAAGGCATTTGTGTGTATGGCATACAAGTATATTTCAGTTCTGCACTCTGCTGCCTTTGACTTTGCGCACTTATTCTGGGTTGGGGCCCTGCATTTGTCCCGCACAGTGTGGCATGTTTAACAAACCGAATCGCTGTGTTAACTTTTACGGCTTTTTCAGGAGCATTCTTTGCTTTTCCAGCCTTTCTAGCACAGTTTCAGCAAAGAAAGCGCCTAGAATCGCTCGAAGGTCGGAGAATGCTGCGTGTCCATGCCGCTGGACAAGTTCAGTGCCGCGGCTAGCTCCGCGGTAGAGGCACGCGGCGCCGCTCCGCTTCGCGCAGCGCGGCCTGCGGCGTGGAGCTACGGCTGTCAACCGCTAGCACGGCGCGCGCGCCTGCATCAACGTCCAAGTGGACCTAGCAACCAAGATAAACACCTAAATCACAGCAAATCGCCAAGTTCAGAAGCGTGAAATACTTCTGTGTTCCGCAAACAACTCGTGCCCGATTAGGCTCCCGACGCAGATGCTGCTAAGTAAACAATAACTAGGAGTAAAGTTGCGATAAACAAATACTCACATGGGTAACCAAGTGCCATACTGATGTTTCTCCACGCGTTTATACGACTTTCCGTGCAACGGTAATTCGGTAAAGTGACATTGTACAGTTCCGGGTAATTAAATACAGCTAAAATTAACTTATCTTCCATTTTGCCCTTGTATTTTCTTTTTCTGCTACTGTTGCGCTGTCGCGGAAGCGGCAAGCTCCTCCCGCCTTTTCCGCCTTTGCTGCAGCTGCTCCAACGCAAGTTATCGCGAGTGGCGGACTGCGTGCCGCTCGTGTCGCTCTGTCGTGTGGACTTTACAGTGTTCTGACACAAGGGGGCGCACCGGTCACTTATCTTTTAAGCTAATACTGTTTTACCCAGAATACACACTAGCTATACTAAACATTACATAAATTAATTATGGATTATTTAATTACTTTACAGCGGTTTATGTTTTATATATATTTTTTAAATTACTAACTAAATGTTTCAGAGTGGTCCAATAGAAGATATATAAAATGTTGAAAGTGGAAAATTGTTTTTAGTAATAAATCACATTTTTTAATTTCTAAGTGGGATTATACTCTGGTCAAAAACTGTAGCTGAAAAAACCATTTATTTTCTCACATTCTTCTGGCTTCATACTATTTGAAATGCTATGAATGCACAATTACACATTGTATATATATTATTTATTTTTTAAAAGTAAGAATCTCAGTCTTTGTATTTGCAGTCTTTGTTTTATGCAGGCCTTACCTTTGTTACAGTTCTCTTTAGTTTGTGTCAAATTTTGATGCATATTCTTTTTACATATCTACAAATATTTTACATAATACAAATATTTTTGGCAGTGATCTGCAATACACTATGTTGTGGCTCAAATGTGATCTTGAACGCTATTTTGTCTTAGCATTATTCAGGCCTGAGTGAGCTCCAACTGCTGAATACAAGACTAAAAAGCCTAAAAGTTTCAGAGCATTATCTTGTAAAATGTGACATTTTAGAATTGT
This sequence comes from Poecilia picta, assembly GCA_033032245.1. NCBI lineage: Eukaryota > Metazoa > Chordata > Actinopteri > Cyprinodontiformes > Poeciliidae > Poecilia > Poecilia picta. The sequence continues at coordinate 13,985,325 of CM065364.1, read as the reverse complement.
ATTGAAAAGTTCATTTTCATACTGTGCAGGCCAAACATATTGCATTTTTATGCATCTGAAATACAGAAATGTAGGGTAAATAGTGTGAGGAGCTACACAATCAAAGGGAAGACTGATGTTTTAACAGCTGCCCAGCAGACATACATTAATACTGTCTAAAAGGTTGACGAGCCACAAAATGATCTGATAAACTGTTGTCGTTGTTTGTTGTCTACATTTTTATTGATTTTCTACAACCTTTTATGTTCATCGATTGCGCTTGCGCCCCACTCGGGAGCAAAGGTCTAACTATTTTAGGTTTGAAGAGTTGTTAAATTGCAGCATTGCATTCCATTACATAATATCATTGTCTGCTTCAAATGGTCCAAGTCATTCTTGTCTTGTGATAAATCAATTAGTTCAGCTCCTAAGTCAGTTTACTCTTCAAATGCACCTGAAAAAAAAAAAACTATGAAGACATTATTTCCAACTGAACCATTATAATTCTCTTCACTTTACCAGATGTACCAAATATTGCTTACAACAACAATAACACAAGCCTTTATAATTCTGATCCCCTGTAATGAATTTTGAACCCTGTGGACCTACAAGGATTTTGGCGCAATTCCTTCTATTGAGAACCACAATAACCTTAGATAACGATCTCGCACACGGCGCATACTATACATCAGCCATCTGAACGCTATTAAACCCGGGTGAAAAGGATGGGAATGGTGTTTATTGTTATCTGTTTTCAAAAGCCCTTATAACAGGTTGGAGCTTAAGACAGATTGTGGAAATCCGTTAATTCCCTGAAAGAAAAAAATAGGAGATGTATTGCCTTGTATGAAATCGCAGGATTTGCTGGGAGGGAGATGAATTTAACCAGTAATAGCTTTACCTCCGCTGTGCACATTGTCAGCGAAGTCAAACTGAAAAGACTGCAACACAAAGATAAGACACAGGACGTATGATTTTGAATATAAACCACATTGATGGATATATAACCATAAAGCTGCACCTTTGTTGCATCTTTATTCAGATTTCACCCACTCATCCGTTATGGGTGGTTAAATGTAAGCCAGGAGTTGGTTTGTGTAACTTTCAGAGCAAATCTACAAATTAATACAAGATCATTTGTCATTTAAACTAAGCATAAGAAGCAATATGAAATGAATTCAAAGACTAATCCTTAAATTCATCATACACAAGCATGAGACCACACCAAAGGTGTCCGACTATAAGTCCAGGTTTCTAATACCAAGCAATCCCCTTTTCTCTAAAACCTCAACAATGAGGATTTTAGGAGCTCTCCACTTTTCATTTTATGCAGTGAAATCTGATTTCGCTTGAAGAAAGGAATGAGGCGAGATTAGCCGAATCTGCCGTCCTCCCTAACCTCTTCACAAAACTGCCCAGATTAGCTCAGAATTAAGTTTCAACCGTTTTATGTGTCTGGTCCACAGGGGGATTATAGTTTTACTTCCATCTTTTTTTTTTCTTTTGCCTATAAGGGCCAGACTTGCTCTTGTAGAAGGAGTAGAAGCAGAGGAGCCACTGAGAGGGAAGTATCACAGAGTGTTAGAGGCCTCTATCTGGTTATCACTACTGCTTTTGAGATCAAGGAATTTCCTTAAACAATGGACGGACACATCAAGACGGAAAGACAAAAGTTTCCGTTCACCATTGAGAACATTCTGAACAAATATCCTAGCAGTATTGGAGACAAACAACCATGTGGAACAAGAGTTGTTGGACTGAAGGAGAAGATGGTGTGTCCTGAGCCTGTTCATCATGCCTGCTTGTGCTGCTGTTTCTGCTCCCACTGTGCTGACATGCTGCACTCTGATCTCATCCATGACGGTAGGAACAAACCATCAGCTGTCTTTGCATAAAGTGACTATGGAAATTCAGTTTTATGTTCTGAAACCCTGAAGGCAACACTTTGGCCATGTGAAGGTGGGGTTGTAGCTCATAAAGCTATGTAGACTCTCAAGCTGTAGGTGTTACTAGTGAAGACTTGTATGCAGATTTATTTAGTGACGATGAGGATGTCGGAAGACTTAAAAAACTGCCACCCTAGTAAGAGATTTAAAAGCGTTTTCCGGCGATGCAGTCTGCCTGTCCTTATCATGTGTCAATTGAACCCCCGTGATAAAAACTGGAAATCAAAACAGAAATCCTGTCAGCATTAATGTAGATATTGCAGTTTCTGGTCCAGTTCTGACTAGCATTGTAATTTTAAGCCTTGTAGACATTGGTCAAGTTTCACCATAATCCACATTATTAATCTGTGGTTCATATCTGAATAACCTTGCTGTCAAAACAACACTGCCAGTCTGTCTAAAGTACGTTCTCACACTCTGTTTGTCAGAAAAACACACCCTTCTGTGACTGTCTTGATGTATAGTGGCATTCCAAATTATAGTTAATAATCCATAATATGGTAGCATCTTCCTGTTTTTGTGGGTATGACTCAAAATGATCTTTTCAGTTTCAGAAAAGTGCATTTGTCATTTTCATTTGATGACATATGTGAATCTTGTTGCAGCCTGCCAGTATGGATGGAGCCCAGCAGCTATGCTCTCAGAGACGTGCCGGCTGGGGGAGGCTCACAGGGAGGAGCAGCAGCCTAAAGGGGGCCAGGTGCAGAGGCGAACCAGGCGTCACCGTACAATTTTCACCGAAGAACAGCTGGATGCACTGGAGGAGCTGTTCCTGCAGAACCAGTACCCAGATGTAAACGCGCGAGACAAACTTGCACAGCAAACTAACTTAAGAGAAGAAAGAGTAGAAGTAAGACAGCAGCTGCATGTGTTGCTAATGCTTGATGGAGAGGTTTCACTCTCTTTTGATTACGTGGACATGAACAATCCTGTCAAATATTGCAAATGAAGAATGGGAGGTATTAAATAATAATTATGTCTCTTTTCTTCCTGGTAGGTTTGGTTTAAAAACCGAAGAGCAAAATGGAGACGCCAGAAAAGACTGTCATTTGTAGTCGGAAACACTGAAAACTAATTTCTTTCATATAGGTTTACAGCAACATGGAAATTTATGGAAACCTTAAGTTATATTTTTTTTGCTCATGATTCAAATAAATAGCCAAGTTCATGAACAAAATGGATCTAATTGTGTCAGTTTGACCAAATGAACCTGCATGCAGAGACTAACATTATACGCTAACCTTTTGACATTTGACATTTAATTTAATCCATATATCAAGGATGGAGTAACTTTTTGTAAAACAGCTTCTTGTCATGTGTTTATGATCTAATAAATACTTTCATGACTGTATTGTTTGTGAATAACCGGGAGATTTGTCGTACAACAGAACAAAGTTGTTTGTAATTTTCTCAATAAGTCTAATGCACAGACCTTTAGAAAAAATCTTAAAGAAAATTTGTGTCTTTGTTTAGCAGTTTAAATCCAGATATAATTTTTTGTCAGTTAACATGGATAGACTATTTTTTTTCTCGTTGAACGTGGAATTATGATACCACATGAAAGTGCAATATTTTTGGCCTGCATACAGTGAACCATTAGATGATTAACCCATCTAGTTGCATTAATTAGCTTAGTTAATCAGATAATCAGCTCTACTAAGCCTAATAAACGACTTTAAACAGTTGTTGCATTCCCTCTATTAAGCCACTCCTGAACCAGAACGAGACAACGAGACTTACCTGGGCTAAAGAGAAAACGAACAAAATCAGATAAAATTGGGAATAAATAAATATGTGATATTTTAAGACGCAGTAAATGTGCTAAAGTGGACTCCATCAAATTTTTAGGAAAAAAATATTTAAAATGTTCAAGTCTAAGCTAGACTTTCTCTTTATATATAAATATTTTATATATTTTTTTAAATATATATACAGGCAGTAATAAGGTATGCTTAGTTTTTTGATTTACAGTCCGTACTGGTTGGTGGCGGTAATGCACCATATTGCTGTTTGCCAACCGCCATTAAACTCTAGTAGTAATGGTAGAAGTAGTAGAAGAAGAAGAAGAACATTACGTAATTACGTTGCGTGTGGTGTCGTACCGTAGTGTAACGGCTATTTTCAAGGGCTAAAAGTTCGACGAAACGTTGCGCTTAGCGAGGCTGACTCTTCTTTTAGCCTTTATATATTTATTTCCTTAAACATATGCTATTTTATTTAGCTGAAATACGCCCTTTGGTATTATTTAGAAGTCGTTTTTCATCGCAATAGAGTCGCCGTTTCCCTTTGAGCTAAAAGGCGAACAGGTTCCATCCACAATGGAGGGTAGCGCGAGCGTTCGGAGAGCCTTGTCAGGGACTCTGGTTCCTTCAACAGTCACAACCGTTGCTCTGTGTCAGCCTGAGGATAAAGAGGAGGGAAAACTGAAGAAAAAGGTTCTCGATGAAGAGGAATATGTTCAGGTCAGTAACTCAAGAGAAACACGGATTCAGAAACGACCTTGATCTCAAGATGTAAAAATGTCGTCAACAATGTAAGCGTCGACGTATTTCCAACGTTTTGGCGTACAAACTCGAAGGGTATTTTGATTGACTTTAGTACGAAATCAAGATGTTTGAGATTCTTCAATGTATAAAATCGAGATGATTCTTTAAATTCATTTTCTGCTACATTCACAACTACTGGCCCTTTTAAATAATTTGGACAGTTTTCTTCTTAATTAAAGTTGGCCCAGAATCAGAACTGTAAGGTCATGCCTCCAAGAAAACTAGAAATCAGTATGAAGCAAGAAAAATCTAATTTTAGTACATTTGTGCTCAATACTGCAGAACTGTTTTATGCTGCCTTAAATTTGGTTTTGTACATATTCTTAATGTTTGTGTCTTTCTTTACTTGGCTGATTTTGATAGAGCTTGGAGAAAATTATCCAAAGGGACTTTTTCCCAGATGTCACCAAACTTCAAGCACAAAAGGAATACCTTGAAGCGGAGGAAAGTGGAGACCTCGAGAAGATGAGGGAGATATCCATTAAATACGGCTCATCGTTGACCAAATCTACACCACAAACCTCTGCACCTTGCAAGTGGAAGATTTCCAAATGAAATGAGTATTTATTTTTACACTAGATGATTTTTATTGTGATTTCTTTCTATCTTTTTCTCTCTTTTTTTTTTGGCAAAATGCAAGATTTGACCCCTGCCAGCTTTGAGACCCCAGTCGGTCACACCGGATCACCATCCTTCACTTACTGCAGTCAAAGTTCAGATTTGGGTAAGTTAAGACAAATATGCTCAGTTTAGTTTAACACTGTTGATGTGGAAGTAAATTCAGTAGATATATATGTAAACTAGAGTAATTGACCCATCCATTTGTTGGACCATGTTTCTGTAGAGAGAAAGGATGATGACAAAGAAGAAAAAGAGCTGCCCAGTCTGGATCGTTTTCTTGCTAAAAACACCAGTGAAGACAATGCATCGTTCGAGCAGATAATGGATGTGGCAGAAGAAAAAGAGAAACGGAAGCACTCCTGGTTATATGACTCGGAGGAGGAATTTAAACAGGTTGGTAATGATTTTGAGCTGTTATTTTCAAAGTAATTTAATGAGACACCTGAATTTAAGGTTTCGTTTTTTCTAGAGACATGATTTTTTTTTTTTTAATTATGGATGATCTGCACACTTTGATATTTATGAGTTTAAGCAATTATGGCAAGTTTTCTGTTAGATCTTGGTCTTTGATGTCTTAGTTTCAGTTACATACATATCTCATTCAAATAATACAGCTCAACTGCTCTCATCAAGCAGCACCATCACCATGTGAAAAATTACAATATCTTGAAACTAAGTTAAAGCTGCCTCAGATAATTTACACCGGAGCTTCAGAGGTGTTATTTGGGTACATCTTAAATTAAGCCATCGGCCTCCAGTGGGATTATAGCATAAGGTGTTTTTGTCGGCTTACAAGTTTTAGCTTAATGTTGCATCACCACAACTCTGAGGCCTGTAGGGGTTGCTTGTTTCCAAAGCGACATTAATCCTGTTTATGATGCTGCCATGTAATTAAATCATCTACAGAGGGAAAAAAAATTGTAGCTGCACCTGAATGGTTTTGCAGTGCGCTGAGACACGTAGTGCTGCTTTGTAACTGCATTTGGATGTTTCCTGGACATTAGAGATCAGAAAAGAAAACATGACTGCTTTGGGTGCATTTGTGGTTTACTGTAGAACAAGTGGAAAAGATTTACATCATCTGTGATCTTTTTTGCAGGACTACAAGAGGAACCACACCTTCCCGATATTAGGGAGAGCTGCTATTGAACGCATCAAAGCTGAGCTGGCAACGTGGACGTACAAAGCAAAAAATACCTTGATGTACTATCCAGAGGGTATGAATGTTGAACTGAGAAAACTGCTTGATTTTTTTTTTTTTTAATTGGTCAATTTCCCTTTAACTCAGCCACAACATTTTCTAAAGTGTGGCATAAAATGTTTGATGATTTTTTAAAATGTAATTTTTACCTTTACCTTAGGTGTTAAAGATAATGATGATGCAATCTTCAAGAAGCCCAGAGCGGTGGTGCACAAGAACACTCGATTTGTTCGAAAGCCGTTCAGCAAAGCTCTGAACAAAAGCCAGATTCAACAGGCTGCGGCCCTCAATGCACAGGTAACTACAATAATGGGTGACGTTTTCACAGCACAGAAACCTTGTGTAAAAATGAGTTTAAAACCAAATTTTTTACAAATCGGATTCCAAACAAGTTGGGACACTAAACAAATTGAATAAAAACTGAATGCAATGATGGCAAATGTCAATATTTTATTCGTAATAGAACATAGATGGCAGACCAAAAGTTTAATCTGAATTGTGAATAAAGGAAAATATGTTGATTCAAAATTTCAGTGTCTACAAATCCCAAAAACGTTGGGACAAGTACCAATAAGTGGCTGGAAAAAGGAAATTGAACATATAACAAACAGCCAGACGACCAATTAACACTAATTAGGTCAATTGACAACATGATTGGGTATAAAAAAAGCTTCTTAGAGTGTTGGTGTCTCTCTGAAGCCAAGATGGTAAGAGGATCACCAATTCTACCATTGTTGCGCAGAAAAATAATGCAGCAACACCAGAATGTGTTATCCAGCGTAAAATAGCAAAGACTTTTAAGTCATCATCAACCGTGCATAACATCATCAAAAGATTCAGAGAATCTGGAACAATCGCTGAGCTTAAGGGTCAAGGCCATAAAACTCTACTGGATGCTCGTGATCTCTGGGCCCTTAAACGTCACTGCACCTCAAACAGGAACGTCACTGTCAAGGAAATGACAGCATGGGCTCAGGAATACTTCCAGAAAGCATCATCAGTGAACACAATCCACCGTGCCATCCGCCGCTGCCAGCTGAAACTCTACAGTGCAAAGAGGAAGCTATTTCTAAGCAAGTCCACAAACTCAGTTGCTGGCACTGGAGTCATTTAAAATGGAGTGAGGCAAATTGGAAGCAGCTGAGTCTCGATTTGAAGTTCTTTATGGACCACTGGGACGCCATGTCATCCGGACCAGAGAGGACAAGGATAACCCAAGTTGTTATCAACTTTCTGTTCAGAAGCCTGCATCTCTGATGGTGTGGGGTTGTCTGAGTGCTTGTGGCATGAACGGCTTGTATGTCTGGAAAGGCTCCATTAATGCAGAGAACCATGTTCAGGTTCTAGAACAATATGCTCCCATCTAGATGTCGTTCTCTTTCAGGGAAGACCCTGCATTTTTCAACAAGATAATCCCAGACCACGTTCTGCAGCAATCGCAACATCATGGCTACGTAGGAGAGGGATCTGGGTACCGAAATGTCCAGCCTGCAGTCCAGATCCTTCACCTATAGACAACATTTGGGGCATCAAAAAGAGGAAGGTGCCACAAAGAAGGCCCAAGACGATAGCACAGTTAGAGAGGCCTGTAGTAGAGATGAATGGGAGAGCATTCCTATTTCTAAACTTGAGAAACTGGTCTCCTCCGTCCCTAGACGTCTGTTATAAGAACAAGGGGAGATGCCACACAGGGGTAAAAATGGCCTTGTCCCAACTTTTTTGGGATTTGTTGACGTCATGAAATTTTGAATCAAATATTTTTCCTTTAAAATGTTACATTCTCTCAGTTTAAACTTTTGATCTGTGATTTGTGTTCTATTGTGAATAAAATATTAGATGTTGGCACCTCCACATCATTGCATTCAGTTTTTATTCACAATTTTAGTGTCCCAACTTTTTTGTATGGAATCCAGTTTGTATGTATGTATATATAATATTATTGTTTTTATTTAAAAAAGCAAATCACATATTGCTCCAGCTGTTGCTAAATATTATTAGTTATAAAATGCGACAGACTGGCGACGTGTCCAGGATGAACCCCACCTTTCGCCCGGAACGTTAGCTGGAGATCAGCACCTCCCGACCCCACTAAGGGACAAGGGTGTTAGAAAATGGATGGATGGATAGTTATAAAAATTGTAACATGTATATTGGGATGAGTTCTGCTCTTTTGGTTTCCAGGACTTGACCGTTTTACTTCAATTTTTTTTTCAAAAGAAATGTTTATTTAAAAACTTTGTTTAAACCAATTCTGTTTTTGTTTTTTGTTTTTTTTAAATTGCAGTTCAAACAGGGTAAAGTGGGCCCCGATGGGAAGGAGCTAATACCACATGAATCCATAACTGTGAATGGATATGGCTTTGAAAGGACTCCATCACCTGCCCCTGGTGAGTGAACCTGCAAATTCACTATGAAGTAGGGCTGAAACAAGTGTGATTAATCAATTATTGAAATAATAGTCTAACTTACTAGTAATTGATTAAAAGTTAATTGGAGTAAACAGACCCTGAAACATACAGTTTGCTGAAAACATAACACTCTCAAAGCAGTAATTAGGCAAAACTTTAAAAAAATTACAGTTTGCATTTTAGATGAAAACCTTCTTTAAAAGTATGTTCTATCTAGAACTCCTGAACTTCACCCGGTTCACATTCTGCAAATTTCTCTTATCAAGCACCTTTTGATGTCCAGTTATTAGTTTGTTACATCTAAAAAATTGTTAACATATCAGCCCTGCACTGTATTAATAGTAAGTAAAGCAGAAAGGGCTGATTTAAGTATCATATTGCATTTTTTTATGCAAAAAAAATTTTTTACATACACACACTCCCTAGGTGTGTATGTTGTGTAACTTCAGACTTCTGCCCAGGTCCCCCTTGAAAATGAGATCCAGATCTCAATGGGGCTTACCTGGTTAAATAAAGGAAATAAAAAAAAATTATTTACATTTTTACTATTGTATAAAATAAGTACAAGTGTTTTAAATGAAAAATCTGAGAATAATTAATTGCTAAAATAATCGCTACCTGCAGCCCTACTTTGAGGTTCATTCACTTTTTAAGTTCCCTCTTTTCTATTTATTTTATCCATTATCCAAACTGATGACTTCCTACTTTCATACGTGTTAGCTCAATCATCTGTTCCAAATTGATCTTTAGTTTAATGGTGCATATTTTATTGCTTGCTCTGAGTTTCTGAGAGGTACTCTTTTGGATAGTTTCATCCAAATGTAACTTTTGACTTTTTCAGGTGTTGCAAATTCGCCTCTGATGACCTGGGGAGAGATAGAGAGCACGCCGTTCCGTCTGGACGGATCAGATACCCCATATGTTGAGCGAAATCATGGCCCGTCATTCAAGGTTAGCGAGATATCCTTTTTTTATGTCTGCATTATGAATGTCTAATTATTTATCTCGCTATATTTTGATGCTTATTGTTGTATTCAAAAGATTCCCGAACCAGGGCGAAGAGAGAGGCTGGGTATAAAGATGGCAAATGAAGCTGCTGCGAAAAATCGTGCAAAGAAACAGGAGGCATTGAGAAAGGTTACAGAGAACCTGGCAAGGTAAGGAGTGCACTACCTCTGTTGAATGTTTTCCTGATTTATATACTGATGGAGAAATTCTCAAAACTAAGAACACTTTTTCTACGTTGCAGTCTCACGCCTAAAGGTCTGAGCCCGGCCCTGACGCCCGCCCTGCAGCGGCTTGTAAATCGCAGTTCCAGCAAATACACAGACAAAGCGCTGCGGGCAAGTTACACGCCGTCGCCCTCGCACAGAGTCACCCCCTGCAAGTCTCCCTTCGCCGGACCAGCCACTCCTTCAGGAACGCCAACGCCCACCAAGGCTAAGACGCCAAGCTCGCAGGACCTCTCATCACTCACGGATAATCTGCTGCAGCTTCCCAAGAGACGGAAAGCCTCAGACTTTTTCTAAGAATAGCTACTCTAAGTTCAAACTGTTAAACTTCTGTTTAACAAAAGTCTTTAAAACTTACGAGAAGAGGATTTCTTTTAGCTAGAATTTCTAATGTTCTGTTGCTAAGTTCAATGGCAAATATGATTGTTAGTGTCTCTGTGAAATGTATCTTGTCCAATTTTCTCAGTATTTCCTTTTATTTCTTTAAAACTAATGAGAAGAGGATTTCTTTTAGCTAGAATTTCTAATGTTCTGTTGCTAAGTTTGATGGCAAATATCATTTAGTGTCTCTTTGAAATGTATCTTGTCCAATTTTCTCAGTATTTCCTTTTTCGAAATGGAAAATTTGAGAGATTATCTATTTATTACGATCTAGTGTGGTTCTTGAAAAATATACAAAAACAAAAAGCCAAGCTCAATGTGTTTTTCTGTTACTTCAAAATGTTATAAAATGCAAGACTTCTGGATTTTTACAATGGAATATATGAATGTGGTAATTTTGTCCAGTATCATTTTTTGGTGTAGTTTTTAGAACCACAAATTTAAATTAACTTTATAGTATGTAACATCAAAGTAGTATTTTATTTTTTTTATGCCAAAGAAATTTACTTTGGATTTATGCATCTTTACAGACACCCATAGTAAAGTGTGCATAAAGTGCAGTGTGAATGCAAGCTGAATATGTTAGTGAAAATTGCAGAAGCACAACTGCTGACTTGCAGAAATGTTCAAAAATTGGCAGAAGCAGCAGAATAAAGCAAAAGCTTGCAAAACGCAAATAGAAAACTTGTAGAAAAGTGAAAACTTACATTTTGCTGAGAAGCTGCTTCTGAATTTATTTCTTAGCTCTGGCTGGAATTTATTTCTCACTCTGTTTCGTCAATGATGACACTCAAACATCCCACAAAGTGTTGATGTTTTGCTGTTGTGTATCTGTAATGTTTAAACCTGACTTTAAAAAGGTGTAAATCTCAGTATAACAAAATTTTAAAACTTGTCAAAATTTGTTTTATATCTTGTTATTATAACCAGAAGAGTTCTCATTATAACAAAAATTCTGTTCCTGAAATGGTATGGAACCTGTCAAATAAAAATCCTAATATATAGCAGTGGGCCCCAATGGTTCAACTCTTCCACCGCCTCTGTAAACTGCGTTAAAAGTTGCTCCCATTGTGGCTCCACCCGCCCTCACATACACAGTGTCTGTTTGGGTATAATCTGGCAGACTCCTCCCCGGCAGCACCCCCAGTTGATGGTCTGCCTGTGAGCTGCTGAATGTTTGGAATTGTTGTGATGGGAGGCCGTAGCCATCTTGGATGAGCGCCGCTCCGCACCGAGCACCAAGGGTCGACGGTGACCGTGGAGCAGCCAGCTAGCTAACGTTAGCTGCTGCTGGGAGAGATTAACCTCGCCTCTTATTACGACTATGCTTTATTTGCGCCGTGTTATGTAGTCGACGTATTGTGTGCGCAAAAATGAGTTTAAGTAGTTTTAAACGTTTTGCGGCTATAATTTAAAAAAGGGAAAGGCGTTGCTGAACCTCGGTATATTTTTAAATTTCTGGATAGAGGAGTTACTATGAATGGAGGATAAATGTTGCCGAAGGCTGACAACAGCAGTTTCGTCCTCCTCTTCTCTCTTCTCTTCGTTCTCACACTAACGGACCCACCACGGACAGGTAAATAAACCCAAGTTTGTTTATTTTTTTTGGCATGTGTCCCTGTTCCGTTTGCTCGACTAAAAAAAAAAAAAAAAAAAGTGGGAGAAACAGATTTACAGCTGCAGGTCAGGCGCAGCGGCCTGTTGGTCAGACCTGGGACTCTGGTAGTTTTCAACCCGTCTCCCTGCTGCTGTTGTTCAGGGTGCAGCTCCAGCTAGCTATCTACGCAGTACCTGTATTTCACTCCAAAACTAGGTCACTTGCAGCAGCCAGCAGATATGCATTTATTACACTTCATTGTTTTTGTTTTTTATTGTTATTGTTTTTAATCAAAGATGCTATGTTTGGTTAATTATACTCTAATTCCTCATTAAAATGATGCACCCTAATTTAGTTTAATTAGTTAATTTAATCACTGCAATCCTAGGTTGATCTCCTTCCCCTAGTCTGTAATTTAAAATGCATGAAAGGGATTCGTCTTCCTGCATCACCAAACCTGACTCACATTCATCTCCACCATTAAACACAACAGACGTAGAAGAAAAAATACTAACGATTGTTAACTGCTGCCTGTAAAGATGACTTGGTTAAGCAAAAACCCTCTGTTTTGCTCTAAATAATGCACCACCTTATTGGAATACTACTCTTATCTGTGTAGATGTCTTTTTTTATCAATCAAGGAAGTGTGGATTTTCCTCCACCAAAAGCATTTATTGGTGCTTTGAATGATCTTCGGTAAAAAGCTTTGTAAGCGTCACCACAGGCCAAATCTGTGGTTTCCTTCAAGCTTGGTCTCGTGATCCCGTCAATTGTGTTGAATTAGAGTAACCTTATCAGTGGAGCTCAAGGATAAACTCATTATTGTTTGGCTCTAACCAGAGGACTGACCTCCTACCTAGAGAGCACAGTAAAAGGACAACATTGTTTATATTTGTGTTGTGGGCATTTATTTGACAGCTTCTTTTCAGTTTGTAGTCAAGTTAGGTTTTTAGAGGGGTTACAATATGGGTTAGAGCTTTGCTGTTGTATTTCCATAGCTTTAGCCCTTAGTGTGAAGGTCATTTTTGTGCACATTTCATCAAGATGCCTAACGCTTTTGAGAACAATGCGTAGAGTTCACCCAGTGCATGTTTGGAAACGGCTGCTGGTTGTTTGGGTGATGATATTTTTCACTGTGGGTTTCTGTGGACTCTTCTTGAGAGCTACTTGACTAGGACTTTAAGTACCAATATTGAAAGAGAAACAAAATTACTACTTGCATAATGTAGGTGGATTTAAAATTATTAATAGAACCTGCTTTAATTTTAACAGGAAGTTATTTAGCAATTTTGCAGCCATTCAGCATTCATAAATCTTAAAGCTCATTGAATCCTTATTTTTACACAGCAGATATATTTCACAGCACATTTACTTGGCTTCATTTAATATTTAATAGTGCTAAGTGTATTTTTAAAATAAGGACACAGACTTTCATAAGTCAAGTATAAATTAAAGGGAGACAATCAAACATTAAAGAATCTTTTTTCTAGTCGAGAGATGGAAGCAACACTTGCATGTGCTTCGTGTATAACGCTGCACTCTGTGGTGTAACATTGTGGTAGGGTTTGGTACACATGATGGGCCTCTCAAGAGTTTCTGAGGTCATTTTCAACGACCTCTGGTTTGCTCCAGTAACATGGAGAATGGATTTTAGCATTAAACCGTGGCTGGCTGAAATACCACACAAGAGTTTGTTCAGACTACTTCAACTGGGGTGTTATGTTGGAGACTAAAATCAAATAAAATGGTGGATTAAAACTCCTCACAGCCAGAATATTTTAAAAATAACCGTTTGCTGAAGATTTTTGTGGACTTAAAAATAGGGCTGTAGTGATACGATAATCTCACGACACGATACACGATATTCTGCCCACAATACGATATATATTGTGATATTCAGCAAACGATACAATTCGATACACTTTTGCGATTTTCTGAAAGATTTTAGAGGGACAGAGTGATTTTGGTTACATTTTGTGACTGTTATAAAGTTGGATTGAATTAATTTAACTGAAAACTGATTAAAAGCACCAACTACACAATACCTGGCTCTGGTTGGACACAGACTTAAAGTGGACAGCTGGACAAAATGAACCAAAGAAGTGGAGAGAAAACATGTTTCTTTTAGTTGAAACAGTCCAAACTGTAGCTGACATGCATTAGTAAAGTAAATAAAGTGAACCAAGTACCTGCTCTGAATAGTTTGATACCTTTTTAACCTGAACATCTGAAGGAATCACTCTAAGCCTGATGACCAATCACTCTCCTGGTGAAGCAAGCAGTGAGTGAGAAAGGTGACAGTTGGATGTTACGATACTTGCAGATGAATATCGATTTTTTTTTTTCTAGGAAAGAAAATATCGATATATGTCGCAATATCGATATTATTATACAGCAAAGATTTGTGATTTGCTCATTTAAAACTTGAAAAAGTTCATTTCAGCTTTTGTCTGGCATCGTTTTGCAACATCGCTTGTTACTTATAGGAGTATATAAATAATTTCGGAGCATAGTAATTAAGTTATGTTGATTTTAAATATTAAACTGTATGTGAAGATCATTTTGATATTTATCTGTTTGGGTTCCCTGTGCGGTTGGGAACAGGTTTTTGATTGCGCTATGCCCCCCTGTAGAAACCCATAAAACATTCCTGGTCCTCTTGACATTCCTGACTCAGAATAAGACCTTTTCTTAAAAACAACAACAACCAAAAAACTCGTGTGGCTGGGCGATCTAATGTTTACTCATTCTGAAACGAGGTGAAAACAGATTTATTTGAGAGACATTTATGTGATTATACTGTCTGGAATATAATTTTATACATTTTTGAAGTTTCAGTTGTTACTACCGCTACTTTTGCACGGACTGTGGTAACATTTCCTCATAAAATGAGGTAGTCCAGTGGTACTACTTACCATTTGCATTCATCGAATCAGAACTGAAACTGAGGTCTGTCTGGGGAAAAATATGATTAACAACTTCTTGTTAGTCCGTTAAAATAGCAGAAGTGGCAAAGCAGTTTTTTTACACAATGAAAACTGTTTACTTTGGTTAGTTTTTTTATTATTTTTTTTATTTTTTGAGGGAAATTGACCCACAGAGCTTTTATCTGCTCAAAGATCGAATTAAATGCGATAAGATACAAAGAAAATAATTACCTGTACCCACTCGCTGCTTTTAACACAAACCTCCAGGTTGAATCATCGGTGAGGGAGAAAGCTCCTGTACATTGCCACGTTTTGCTCTCCATTATCAGGCCAGTCTGGGCTGTGAATTGTCTACGCATCAAAAAAAAATGTTTCTAAGTGAAAGAAGACCCGTAGTAAAATGTTGCTTGGTTATTTTTCACTCTTGTTTGTTTTCTTGACAGCTGCAGATGCTCTCACAAAGAGAGTTTCTGAAGGGCAGCCTTGATAAGCTCTTCTAACACAGAGTTAATAACGTTAAGGAAGCGACACAATGTCCTAGCAACACGTCTCTACAGCTTACTTTAAACTCGTGTTTGCTCCTGTTTTTGTTAGGCGCGTTGAGCTGAAGTTCAAGGATAATTCTGCCGTTTTTATTCTTCCTTTTGACGGTACCGGTTGGTGATTTTCCTCAGAAGGTTGCAGTGAGGTTCCACAGCGGGGATTGCAGGTCATTTTACATTTGAAGCTGAAACAGCCAGTACAGTCTCTCTTTCACGGTGAATGTCAATGTCGAGGCTTTAAAACATTTTCAGGTTGTTCAACACAATAATGTGCACTTCCTAAATGCATTTCTGCAAGCTGTGCACATACAAATGAGCTGAGTTTTCAAAATTGACCTTGCGAAGCATGATCGTATGACTCACTCGGTAACACTGAATGTGGTTGACATGCATTCACAATGTGGATCAGGAAACTAGGATATGAATCATTTAAAATGATCTATACTGATATTTAGGCTTGGCACTTAATCTCCATGATGAAAATGTAAAAACATTTTTGTTGTTTTGCTTTGAACCATTGATTCATCCCATCTAATTTTATTAAATGCAGTCTGGTACTTTAGCTTTGCATGATATCAGAAAATCTTGAAAATGTGATCTTGTTGAATATATTGTGATATTTTTCCTTGCTCTTCATTTCTCTATCATTGCAATGCTAAATCATTCTGTGCGCTTAAACATCCTGACCACGTTTAGTCTTGTTATGCATCAGCATCAGGGGCAGATTTCATCTAACCACACTGTAGCACAAAGAGTAAAATGCATGGAGCTTTAAGTAGACCTGCTTATCAAATATTGCCCAAAGTGTATCTCATATTAATGATTATTTAAGTATGAAATTGAAGAATTCCTTTGTAAATTCCTTTCTTAAACAAAGGGTGGTTAGTTGAAGAAGGGACCAGTATTGTAAAACATGAATAATTTGTTTTAAATTTCATTATCATTAGTCCAAAAATGTCTCTATCCACGTCCTGAAACAGATTTACTAAACCTTTTATAGTCAACTTTTATCCCACTCTATTGTCATAAAATGTATTGAATATGCAAACTTCATTTGCTATTTTAAAATAAAGAAATGTAGATTCCATGTATTATTAAATAAATAAATAAATAATTCCTTCTTCACCCTTGCAGCCCTCCCTCCCCCTTAAAGACATGCATATTTAATATTCCTCCTCAGTGATATATTTTTAAATCCATGGCTTTTAATGTTATCCCTGCTTGTTGGCCATAATGCATTCAGTCCCTGGAAACTAACACAACCCTGTAATAGGATACATCTCAATCCACTTAGTGTCACTAAAAAAAAGATGTTTTAGCAACCTTAAATGGTTTCTTTCAGAATACAGCGCTGGTGTGTAGATCTACGTCCAACAGTCTGCATTTGGCCAGAATAATTTATTACATTTTACTGAATTTTTAGCATGTTTTTAGGTTAGGTGCAACAGTCTTTAATCTAAAAAAAAGTATGTGTGATTGGGTTTTTGAGGCTGGGTAAATTAGGTTATGTTCATAAGTTTGCAACACAAACTCTATTAAATATTGCAATGTAGTGATTTATTTGAATTACAGGTAAAAATGAAACTAATTAACTAAATAGTCATATTATCATTGTCTGTATTTATTTCAGGTCCACAGCTAGCTCTGGCAAGATTATTGACAGGTAAGAAAGCTTTCTTTTTTTCTTTTCTTTTTGCTGTAGAGTTGAGTTATTGCTTTCTGAGAAATGACCAGCAGCCCCAAAACATTGTTTTACAAAATTCCCAGAATATCTTTTAATTAGGGAAGTTTTGTCAGAAGTCCTCTGTTACCCAATCCCTAAAATAGTTTTCTGAGAAGCAACTTAAAGGTCATATTTGAAGTAAAAACATGAAGCAATGAAGCTCCAAGGATGACTGTTCAGTGCCTTTTGTCCTTATCGAATCTCATCGACTGTAGAGGTGAAGTTCTGGTCAGCTGAAGTCTTGAGGTTGTTGTTTTGATGACAACTTAATAAAGGCAGTATTGTTGTTTTTGCTTCAGTGACCTGATCTTGGCAGTTTGATGAATGACTCTATGAAGCAGATTGCCTTAACATGCTGTTTGACACAAAACAGATGCCTGTTTAAAAATGTGCGGACAAGATCAAATTTGTCTGCAGATTTATGAATCCGTTTTTATCATCGCTCTTTTGGGAGATTAATATCTGTAGAGAACGTGAGAAGAAGGCTGAATAGTTTCCAAGATAGTTTGCCCCACATTTGACACCTGTTTGCAGCCATTTCAGCCACCATCATATTTGATTTTAAACGCTTATGTTGCTGCCTTTAATGCTCTTCATGCATATTTTATATCCCTGCTGTGTGTTTCTTGTTGGAAAAGGTGTTCAACTTGCACACATTTAGCCACACAACCCATCTTGTTGTGTTTCAGAGCAGCGCTGCAACACTGAGCAGTTCGCCTGCCGCAGTGGGAAGATGCAGTGTATTCCCATGACATGGCAGTGTGACGGCTGGACAGCATGCGAGGACAAAAGCGACGAGATGGACTGTCCCCGTAAGTTGGACTCCTGTTATGCAGCCATTCTAACACCTGTGCTTCTGGAGCTCTGATTTCTCTGGAGGCCTGCAGCACACAGGATGTTTCAGGCATAAAGGATCAAATCACAGGCAAGCAGCTTTAAAGAGAAATATGGCTGCTCCCATGGTCCCTTTGGGATGTAGAGAAATTGCATCAATCTGTATTGTGTTGTGCGACATGACTACATCAGGGCATATTTGGTGTATTCTTCCCTAGAGTTGCTGTTTACATTTGCAGTGAGTGATTAGTATCAACAAACCTCCATATTTCCCAAAAAGCATTAATATTAATAAACAAACAAATCAGGACTAGTGGGGTAAAAGCAGGAGAACACTGGTTTGAAGTGTCCGTTTTTGTTTACCATTGGGTTGATCCCCTCAGCAGTGTGTAGATGTTACAGAGCTAAGCTTTTTGACCGAAATCCTATTGTTTCCCCCTAAATCCTGACGTCTTATCCCCGGACCCCTGGTCACATAATGGGAATTATTAGAAGGATTGAGTACAGCATGTGACCTCCATAAAGGAGTAGCTGTTCTGGCTTTGAGTTAATGCTGGTGGTGTCCACCTGATTACGGTTTCACACTGGCCCCTTTTTTTGTTATTCAATAAGGCTACAGACTCCTGAAGTAGAAGAAAATATGATCACTTTTTCATCTTCACGTCTAATATTTACAACCATTTAGGAATGTTAATATTTTTAAACAATTTTAAACAGAAGTATTTTTTTTTTACATGGTCATAATATGCAGAGGATGTAAAAACACCAGATAAGCTCAATGGATGCTCGTGTAACCAGAGAAATTATTTCATTAGCAGGCGTAATTCCAGTTAATGCTGGCTTTGTTTTTGGAGAGGCGGCTCGGTTTCCCCCAGTGTATTATAATCCTGGTGGGCCACCAGGCTTTACTTGTGCCCCCACCAGGGTAACCATTGCTTACTTAAAGTTTTTTTTAATGTTTGCATTTTTAAGACTTTATAGTTGGTGCTCAGCTATTAAACTTCCAATCATCCAATAACGCATAATTATCAAGTGATATTTTCAAGTTTTCTGTCAACTTAAAACAAAAAATTAACTCAAAAACACGATGGGCCGCTTGATGAATGACTGTCTCAACCACTGGGCTTCGTAAGTTTTCAGGGGAAACCTTGTGCGTATTGGATCTTGAAGTCAGCATTTGAAGGATTCTCAATCCTCGGCAGGTGTTCCAGTTGATTTTTCAGAGTCGGAAGTCGGATTTTCGCATTAACGTTGTAATCCGAACAGCTGCTAAACCCAAACTTTTACATTAGGGAGGCATGATTCATCCTTCCAGAGAACTTTCTCCACTGCTCCAGAGTTCAGTGGCAGCATGCTTTATTTCACTCCATCTGAAGCTTTGCATTGTAACGATTGGATGCAGCTCTCCATGAAGCTGTTCTTGAATTAATCTGAAGGCTGCATGACTTGTGGCGGTTTGGAGCTACAGCCTCTGTAGAAAGTTGGGGATCTTTGATTGGATGTTACAGGTATGAGCTTATCTATCAAAGGAAGACCTGTCATTAGAAATGACCTTCCTGCTTATTAAACATCCCTTTAACATGCACTAATTTTTGTATTTTATGCTTCTGAAGTAACTGTGCTTCTGTGATTTTACAAGTGACCTTTAGCATGCCGCAAGTAATCATTGGGCCTCTGGCTCCAAGGAGAGATAATGTGTTCTGTTACTACGTCGACATTTCTTTTCTTGCATCGACAGGCAAATATATTCAGTTTCTCCTGATTTGCTACCACTTTGATGGCCTTGTTGCAGGAGGAGAGTTTGTTGTGCGTAGACAATGCCAGACTTCTTCCATCTGTCCAGATCTTAATCTCATTAAACTGCTAATCATACTTAGAAGAGGCTAAAATCTGCAAAGCTTTCCAGCTGCTTTTCCTGTCCCCAGATCTGGATCTTCCTGCTTGATCTTTTGACTCAAAGTTGATTGGTTTGGGTTGTGTAATTATCTTGTTCTTTGTTGCAGAGATTATTTGTGTGGTCTGCAAGTGCAACTGACTGATAATAAAAATGTTTTGCAGCAATAAAGGAGGAGAGTTTTGGCTTTCAGAACGGATACGACAACGTAGAAGACGTCATCGGCGTAGCTCAGCCCGTTCGCTTCAACAGTGAGCATCTCACTTTTGTCTTGGTGCTTCTGCAGCTTGAGACCCTGCAGCCGTCAAAATGTCCTCCCTGCTTACAGAGAAGTGTCCCAACGGCTGGCATCACTATGAGAAGACGGCCAGCTGCTACAAAGTCTACCTGAAGAACGAGAACTACTGGAAGGCCGTGGATACGTGCCAGAAGGTGAACGGCTCCTTGGCTACGTTCGTGACCAGTGAAGAGCTCCAGTTCATACTGGAGATCGAGCTGGACTTTGACAACAAAGTGTGTGAGCTCAGAGAACAGTGCACGTGAGTTGATGTTTACTTTCTTACCTCGGGAACCTGAAGCCAGTTTTATACAATTAATTGGATAATTAATCTGCACATTCTGCAGATTTTTCATTGAAACTTTTACGTTTTTTTATACAATATTAGAAATACTTCAGTTCCTCCTTTTAAATAAGAAAAACATTTGCTTTCTTAAAATGCAGTAATATAGCGTTCATTTAGTAAATTTGAACCTAAAACTTGAGGAATTTTAGTTCCACAGAAAAAGCTGTTTATATCTTAAAAACAAAATGTATATTTGTTTAATTCACTCTTAATTACTGCTGTGAATATTTTTTTGAGCAAACTGTTTAATTAATGATTAATTGATTACTAAAAATTATTTGAGCATTATTTCAGTAATCAATTCATCCTGATTAATCGTTTCAGTCCTGATGCTCTGTCTTTACCGACAGATTTCTTCATATGATCCATAAATGTCTGAGCAAATTGACTCAGAGGTCACAGAGTGATAGCCTGCCATCTAGTGGTGACAATGTGTCGGTTCATGAACCCATAAATCAGTCCTTGGACTCAGCATGTAGTAATGTGTAGTAATACTCTGTCCAGGTTTTGGGTGGGCTATCAGTATGTGATCACCAATCGAAGTCACACCTTGGAGGGCCGTTGGGAAGTGGCCTCCAAAGGTAATGAAAGGAAGAAGAGTTGAATAGTCTCTGCTCTGTGATCTGGGTTGGGCAGTAAGGATGCGCTTTCCTCACAGGGTCCATGCAGGTGATTTGGCCGCCTGAGGGCCTGGAGAAGTTTGGGGAGACCTCTCCCTCTCAGGACAACGTCTTCTGCGCCCAGCTGCAACGCTTCCAGAGCAAGAGCATCAATGAACACGGCCTGCACAGCTGGGACGCCGAGAACTGCTACAAGAGGTTCCCGTTCCTCTGCAAGAGGAGTATGTGTTCACTCCGTTTGCTTCCAGATATGTCTATAATCAGCTGTTTTATTAATATTTTTGGTTACTCTCGGCACAGGGCAAACATGTGTGGATATAAAAGACAATGTAGTAAACGAGGGCTACTACTTCACCCCGAAGGGGAACGACCCGTGTCTGAGCTGCACGTGTCATGACGGCGAGCCGGAGATGTGTGTGGGCGGCGCTGTGTGAGCGGCCGCAGGGCTGCACTCGCTTTAAGAGGGATCCCAAAGAGTGCTGCAAGTTCACCTGCCTGTATCCCGGTACTTGTGTTCATCTTTTGGTCTCTGCCGCTGTGTGTTTAGACAAGGAAACTCTGGACATTCATACCCGTTAACTGCAGAATCTCAAGTACTACAAGAGATGTAGATTAGGGCCGCAACTAGTGCAGCGAAAACATTTATTCTAACATCCACATGTGAAATGTTCAGCACTTTATAGTTGACTTGACATTAATGCAGTCTAGGGCTGATCTGTTTGTTTGGGGGGATTAACCAGTTACTAATAAAATAGAGAAAAGAAGTGCTGAATAGTTTAAGCCAAAACTGACGCTTACAGATAAAGGCTGTTTTTAATCTTAATTGCATCATGAATATATTTTTGGCACATTTTTGACTTATTACTTTCAGCATGTTGTTCTTTCAGCAAATGCCTTTTCTGTGTCTGTAGCCTTCAGTTAACAGTTGATTGATTACAAAATTAGTAACGATTATTTCAATAATTGATTCATTGCAATTCATTTAAACTATTAACTAGTTGTACAGCTCCGATTGTGCTCAACTGCACAAGCGAAAGTCTTATTTTGTGTGTTTTTTTTTCTCTTTCCCCTCAGATGGAAGCACTCTGTTTGACTCGATGGCCAGTGGGATGAGGCTGATCGTCAGCTGCATCTCGTCCTTCCTCATCCTGTCGCTGCTGCTCTTCATGGTGCACAGACTTCGTCAGAGAAGACGCGAACGCATCGAGACTCTGATCGGAGGCAACTGTAAGCCTCAGCCGATCAATATGATGTCATTTAGTTTAATCTGATGAAATGGGATGAATAACACACTACTTATAATCCTGTGATTTGCAGTTTCTGCTTTTAATGATGCTGTAATCTCTATTAATCTTTAACATTTCTCGTTTTTTTTGTTTGTTTTCCTCAGTGCACCACTTCAACCTCGGAAGACGAGTGCCGGGCTTCGACTACGGCCCAGATGCCTTCGGCACCGGTCTCACTCCTCTGCACCTGTCTGACGACGGCGAAGGCGGGGCTTTTCATTTCCAGGAGCCGCCCCCACCGTACGCCGCCTACAAATACGCCGACATCCAGCACCCAGACGACCCCCCTCCTCCGTACGAAGCCTCCATCAACCCGGACACTTTCCTCTACGTGGATTTCGGTAGGGAGCGTCCGTCCTCCTGTCCGGCGGACTCGTCATGCGAGCTGTAGAGCTGCAGCTAGCGAATATTTTACCGATTATTCTATCGATTTATTCTGACAATCTGATTTGTAAAAAATTGTCACTTAACCACTTAAGTTTTTTTTTTGCATAAAATTAGAAATACTCTGAATATGTTATGTTTTTGAGTCTGTATGCCCAGTTAACAATTAGTCCATTACTAAACTAGTTGACGATTATTTCAGTAATCTGTGTTTTCAACACTCTGATGGAAATATCTTAGTACACTTTACATAAGAAATACAAGAGCTTGTTGTAAGTTGATAATTCCTTATAATAATATTTTTTTCATCAATATAAAGGAAATATTGACTTAAGATGAACTCGTGTTTCTTGTTGAAAGGTGACTTGTAAGTTAGTTTAGTCTATTTGCACTAGAAACTAGACCTGCAGGATTACTCTGTAGGATTCAGTGTTTTTGCAGTGCATGTTTAATCGTTTGAGCCCAGGATGAGCTCTGATTGTTTCCTCTCCTCTCTGCTCTTCATCGTCGCCTCCAGGACACAGCGGGGTCTCCATGGTGCCGAGCCAGATGAACTCTCTGGGCGACAGGCTCGTGGTCGATCTCCCCGACTCCCCCGCTCCAGCGCCCGTTCGCATGCCGTCGTCTCAAGAGAGGGAGGACTCCATAGACAGCAGCACCCTGCTGGTGGGCCCCGACTCGCCAACAGATGGCCACGCCCCCGCTCCTCTGCCCGCAGACTGCACGTCCTCCCTCAGCACTGTGGTATAGGAGCGAAGGACGGAGCCGCACCCGGATCTCACTAGTCAGAACTGCAGGCTGTTGATGTCGGCCGCAGGGAGGAGACTCGTGTTTTGTACAGACGTATAAGGAGGAGCGGCGACTGTTTTCTTGCAGCGGGATTTTTTCCTTCTGAAGAAAGTATTCGGTTTTGTTTGCTTTTTGAAGACACTGGCATCGGAGGGAGCAGCAAGGACTGATTCTGTACAACAAAAAAACCCAAACGCATCCCAATAATTTGACATGGCTGCGCTCTTTGTTTTATTGCTGAGAAGCAGCCTAATTGGGTGAAACCCCGACTGCTGTAAATGCTCCCTGAGGTTCAGACTTTATACCTGTGTTTCAGTCCCGCAAAGCGTCAAACTACCAACCCAGCTTTTGTTGCTTGTACGCTTTTTGTTGCGTCACACTTTGAAGCGGCAGCGTCTTTACCGATCTCCAAGCTATTGTAACGTCCACCGTCTGCTGCAGCATGACCCAGAGCTGATGGAAACCTTTGTTTTTACAGTCCGATCTAAGCAGCTGTCTTCCAGATTTATAGCACAGATTTGCAGAAGCAGATGTTTTATAGCTCAGAAGGTGTTTGGTAGACTATTATTGTTGGGTTTTTATCGGGTTATGCTGACAAAAAACGCTTTAGATGTCAGAAGACTGTGGTGATGCTGGTTATTATCAGTTTGGTGTTGCGTTTGTTTATTAATTTATGACTGCAGGCTGTAATTTTGGTTGCTTGTTGGAGACATATAAGCTGATTGTGACTAATGATGCGACAAAGACCTGGTTACTGTAAGGGTAAAGATTAGAGATGAAGGTCTTTCATAAATGAAAAAAGCATTATTTAAAAGATTTCTCCAATTGTATTATTTGTGGTTGGGCCGTTGTGTACATCCTTCATGCTTTGATTTGTGAGGTAAGCTCATCGACTGTCGCTTCCTGTCCATCCCAGAATGTGCCAACCAGGCGTGGGCTGGCGCAGCGTTTCCTTGGTAACATAATTTTAGTAAAAAACATGTATATCAAGATATTTTCATGCAACTGTGAAACAAAAAGGCAGCATATAGTGATCTAATGGGTTTAATTAAAAGTATACCTTGGTGTTGCTAAAACAATCTGAGATATTAGTTATTACAGGTTTAATAATTCAACTGGCTTTATTCTAAAATATAAACCAGAGAATAAACACAAACTACACGGTAGCAGCTTTCAACCAAACATGTCGATTTTTCACAATGTTCCTGTTTATTCGTGTAATTCTGGATGGGTATGGAAAATTCTTCGTATAATCCACGGACAAATGAATGAAACAATCCAAGGAGAAATAAATACTTTTTGGCTTCTGGACTCTCTTACAACATGTGGTTTTTAAAATTGCCCTTTGGATGCCAAAAAATAAATAATTACATTGATTTCTGGAGACGGCTCGAAAGCTTTAGAGTCTTTATTTCATTACTGTACATCATATTAGTGTTCAATTTAAAAAATCTATATGTCTATTTGACTTTTAAATGGAGATAAGTTTGTTCAGTTTTGAAATTTATAGTGAAATATCCCTTTAACACACTGATGAATTGTAAACCAACCAAATGATAAACCTCAACCTTACTGAAATGTTCAGCCTGTCATAAAATCTACCAGGAAAAATAAATACATTTTGAAGTGTAAACTTTGTAGAAACCATGAGTGTAGAATATTTCAGCTTTTTGCCCAGTTTAAAAACTCAGAACCCTGATCATTATTCCATCTATCTAGCCTGCAGTCCGCTGCTTACCGTACAAAGCCAACTAGTTTTAAATCAAAAATATTTCCAAACAGCCTGATTTCTTGTTCCTAAAGTCCAAGCACAAGTTTAGTACCTCTGCTCTACCTCTTTCTCTGGCATTTTATTAAAGGGAATTAAAATGGGTGGCCAGCCCATGCCTGGGCTGAACCTCTGCAGAACATGATGATGATGATGGTGTTTCAGCAAAACTGTTGCTGTTTTTGTTTTGTGTTTTTCTCCCTTGGATAAAATGTGTATTTAAAAGAAAAATTGTAAGTTTGGAGCAAGTAAGACGGCAATCATTGGATTCATTCGAGGATGGATTCGACTGAGTTGGAGGTTGTTGTTTTTTTTTTTCTTTTTTTTTTTGGAGGTTCCTCCATTACCACCAGCAGCATTCAAACTCACGATCTGCCCCCAAAAATGATTTAAAATATGTCTGACTCCACATCTCATGTTCGAATGTACTGAATATACATATATATATATAATACATGACTTTTTGTGCTCATCTTTAACTCGTTTGTTTTTTATTTTCTACTTTTTGCTTTGACAATCCACAGTGGATTATCCAGCAAACAGAGTCATGTTTTCATACGCTGGCAAACGTGAGCATGTGTGTTTAACAGATGGTGTTCAGTTCTGTTTGCACCATCTTTGTTTTGGTTTTCTTCTTGCTTTATGTACCTTTTGGTGCATGTTTTTTTTTTTTTATGTATTGGCATGCTGAGAGGTAATTTTAGCACAACTGTGTACAGTAGATTTAAAGGCTCATACATGTAAGTTCAGCGTTTTGTATGAACTGAAAGAAATGTGTGGGATGGGGGGGAGATTGTAATGCAACTTATGCTACATTTCATTGTCTCTTATTTGACAGCCCTTAAATTAAAAACAGGGGGAAAAAAAACAAGCCTGTGTTTTTCTGACATAGATCTACATCTAATCTTAATAAGCTTCACTGCGAAATCCGAGCTGGGGCCGCAATCCAAACTTTACGCTGAGCCTATTCATTTATCCTCTGCAATTTTTTTCCCCCTTCTTCCTCAAGGAAATCCCTCCACCTGACCAAATGTCAAAGAGATTTAAAGTGGAATGAAGGGAAATCCCCCTCCCCACCTCGACCTAAACAGTGAGACGGGGGGCGCCCCGAGATTTAGATGATTTGAAGGAAGCAAATGTAACGCAGCTCAGAGTGACTCATACGGCAGCAGGCGGAGCGGAGAGAGCGATACCCAGCTGGAGAGTGTTGTCTGGGATGAAAGGAGGCTTTGTCCCCCGGCCCCCCACGGAGCAACGAGTGACAGAATCACGAAATGTATTCCTGATGAGAGAGTAACGCTAAACGGCTCAATCGACGCACAGGTTCGCAACCAACATGGAGTCAAATTGCAAAGCTGAGCATTCATTGGGTTGTTGTTTTTTTAAGGATTATTATATATATATATATATATATATATATATATATAACATTTTTCTTCAGTTTTGGATTATAAAATGTACCTTTTAATGTTGCTATATTGTATTTGAGACATGAGATTAAAATTGTGGGTTTTATTTAGACTTGTACCATAAAATTACTTGTTTTTATTTTTATATTCTAATTGGGGCATAACATTAAAATGCCTCTAGATGTGAGCCATAAATTTAGCTTTTTGAATTCGTATTTAATTTGTTGAAGTTAAACTGAAAAAAAAAACATTTTAATGGATAAAATTATTTTTTGATTTCTTTATTTTGTTGCATTCAAGCCATGAAATTATTATTTTTTTCTTATGAGATTTCTTTTTTACTTATATTTATGTTATTGGAGTAAGACCATAACATCAAATTAACTTTTTTAATTTATTTTTACTTTTTTGGAACTAAACTAAAATTAAAAAGTTAAATTTTTCCCGTTTTTCTAGATATAAACCATAAAGTTAACTATTTTAATTTCCTTATAGTGATCAAATCATAAAATTACCTATTCTTACTTAATTTAAATTATTGAAGTTGGACCACAGCATTATTTTTTTTTTTGCTTTTTTTTTTTTTGAGTTGGGCCTTACAATTTGCCTTATAATTTTAAAACTGAACTATGATTAAAATGTTTTTGTTTGTTTGAAAACAAACAAAAAAGATGTGTTCAAATTACCTAATTTTATTTATTTATGCTGTCTTATGAACATATATTGATCTGGACAGTTAAAAAAAACTTTAATTTATTTAAACTAAATAATTTGTATTAGGCCATAAAATGACAATGCAATTCTGTGCATTTATGTATGTTTAGAGCATAAAACTAACTTTCCAGGCACACTGATGTGTAGATAAAAGCACATCCTCTCATGAATGGGTCTTGTTACTAGTCACTGAGCATCTCCGATGGTTTCAGGGAGGAGGGGAGAAGCCGTCCTCGCATCAATGAGGCTGTTGATCAGAAAGGACCATTGGACTGGTAATGACACAGTTCACTGACCAGTCCCAGAGGAAATAAAACTCAGCTTTCACCACCAACCCCACTTAAGCCGGACGTTCCTGCAGATCTGTCTTCATTCTACCTCAACACACGCAGACGGCTGCTTGAGCCACCATGCAGCGGAGCGCAGCTCTCCTCATGCTCCTGTTTCTGTGCGCTGATTCGCGTAAGAGTCCAAGTTAATATCAAAAACTTTGTTTCTGGTTAATTAGGTTTAAGGAAACATCTGGTTGATTGTGCTGGTTATTTGTGTCTTCCAGAGGACTATTGCTATGATGAGCCACATTGCGGTAAGTAAAATAATAACTGTTAGTTTGGAGACTCTAGGTTTACATTTGGAGCCATCGTTTTAGCAGCTTTGTGTCTGTAAATTCTTTCATTCAGGGCTAAATAAAATATTTCATCTCCAATTAACTTGATAGACTTTAAAGCTTTTAATGCAAATTTCTCTTGTGCGAAAGTTGTGTTGCGCCAGTATTTGATCCAGTCCTCCATGTTGGCTCAGCAGCATCTAATCCTACAGATTAAAGCTGTTGATTATCTCAGTTTCTTATTAAACAGCTTCTGTAGATTTTTTTAAATCTCACAGTTACAAGAACCTTTCAGATTTATTTCAGTGAGTTTCATTGTTGAAACTGATTTTTTTCCTGCTCTTAAACCACTTTGTGGTTCCTCAAGAACATAAAACCTTACCAATGCATGTATGCTCAAATATGGTCATAAACCTTCACTAATATTTGGTTAAATGTCCTTTGGTGACCTGAAACTATTTGCTTTTTGTTGCTATCAACAGGCACCAGAGTTAAATGCCTGCTTTACATATACTTTTTTTTGTTTGTATTTGTAGTTTTATGTTTTTAAATGGTCCTTGTGTGCCCCCTTTTCTAATGGCGCCCTGGGCAGCTGCCTATATGGTCACCACTGTTTCATTTTGAAGATTTTGATTTAAAGTGCAGTTAAATAATTTGGCCCCATAATCTCAGTTTTGCAAGCAAGTTTGAAGGTGTTGATTTTAGGAGAAACCCCTTCTTTCTTATTTGACGCCATCTTGGTGTTTACCCCGGCTGAATCCTAATAAACCTTCTTTCATCTAAGTGGGAAACAATATGAAGCGCACATCTAGAGCTGTTTTAGAATGACAATGACAAAAATCAGATTGATTTTATGGAAAAGCCCCAAAGTATAAAAAGTATAATTGTAACTTTCAATTTCAGAGAAAACCTACATTAAGATGGTACTTGTGGACCATATTTTTGTTTTTATCAAGTATTGAATCAATGGGCTACATATGGGGCCCACACAGGGAAACTGGAAAGAAGGAGGGCTTGAATAAGTTGTTTTGGAGTCGGAGTTATCTGAACTGAAGATCATGTTTAAAAAAAAAAAATCACCTGAAAATGACACATTTTTAAATATTTTCCTTGCTCTCTTTTTGCTTCTCGAAACACATATTCAACTTTTCTCTTGATCCTGTTCTGGAGAGTCCAGCTGACTCAGTGATTCTCTCTTCACCTCTGCTTCAGATCCATATTCATGGGGCGACTCCTTCCCTTCATGTCACCCTTTGCTCGAGCGCCGCCACTCTCCCATCAACCTGGACCACCAGTTGGTCCGAAACGACTCCTTGGGGCCGCTGCGCCTTGAGGGTTTCGACGCGGCCCAACCAGGCCACTGGACGCTTGAGAACGACGGACACTCTGGTGAGCATCCCGCAGATTCCCGTCGTGTCCGGTGTTGGACTTGACGTCCGTGTTGCGCCTTCCCTCCCTCCCTCCCTCCTTCAGTTCTGCTACAGGTTGGCAGCGGCATGGCTGTGAGCGGCGGAGGTCTGCCAGATGTTTACCACACCATCCAGCTGCACTTCCACTGGGGAGGCCTGGCGACGAACGGCTCTGAGCACACGGTGGACGGGCGCAGATATCCGATGGAGGTACAGTATGGTCAGTAGGCAGCTCTTCTCCGTCTGTCGCAGCGGGCGGCCGCGCCGCAGCCGCGCCGCAGCCGCGCCGCAGCCGCCCCTTAACGCCGCCGCTGCGCCGGTTTTGGTGTCGTCCGCAGATGCACATAGTCAACATGAAGTCCATCCACCCCAATGAGTCTGCAGCTTTGGACGACCCAACAGGATTTGCTGTTCTCGGCTTCTTCATCGATGTCAGTTGATGGAAACGTGCAACACCTTTCATTGTAATGTGGCGGCAGTTTTTTTGCAGAAGGTCGTGTCTCTTGTTGCAGGTCGTTTATGCGGACAATGTTCATTTTGGACACATTTCGCAAAAACTGTCTTCTGTGGCGTACAGAGGTTAGACTCACCATTTACAATCACTTGCTACTGCACTGAAAAAAATAAACTAAACGAAATTTGACCAAGTTTTTTTTTTGGTCTAGTTTCCAGCGCAAACATCTTGAAATGCTCAAAATAAGACAAAACTAACCTACAGAGAACTTCTCAGCAAGATACAGGAGCTTATTTTAAGCAAACCAATCCTTAGTTTTCATTTTATACACAGTCCAGTCACATTAATGTGACCACCACGTACTTTCCACTTCAGAGTTAAATAACCAATCACAGAAGGCAGGTGGCAGCACAGTGCAGTTGAGCGTATATAAAGGGTGTGTGTGGGCTTCGGAAAACATTTCAATCGTTGGCGTAATGCAGAAACGAAGCGATTTATCCGACGTCCAAAAGGGCATGATCATTGGCTTTCGGGCCAAGGGTGGAAGCATTTCCGAAACGGCTGAGTTTGTGAACTGTTCGCGTGCCGCCGTGGTAAAAGTGTACCGTGCATGGCAAAATGGGACTGTCCAAAATCAACGACGTGGCAAATGTGGTGCACCACGGGCCATAGATGACAGAGGCGAACGACGGTTGCGGAGATGCGTTCGGGCAGATAGACGGGCTACCGTTGAGCAACTGACCACTAAAATGAACCAAGGGGCTACCACAAGTGTCTCCCAAACCACTATTCAGCGAACATTGCTGCGTCTGGGCCTCCGAAGCAGACGCCTGGTTCGTGCACCTATGCTGACTGGTGTTCATCGACGACGAAGGCTAGAATTTGCACGCCAGTACAGCAGCTGGACGTCCACTGAGTGGCGACAGGTAGCGTTTTCAGATGAATCGCGTTTTATGCTCCATCGGACAGATGGACGTTGGCGTATAAGGCGTGAAACCTCTGAAAGGAACCACCCTGCAACCATTGCAGGAACGGTCCAAGCTGGAGGCGGGAGCATTATGGTCTGGGGAATGTTTTCCTGGCATTCTCTGGGTTCACTGATTATTGTGGAAGGCACGATGGATCAATACAAGTACGCATCTGTCCTTGCGGACCATGTCCACCCCTACATGCGCATTGTTTTTCCTCAGGATGATGGCATCTTCCAGCAGGACAATGCGAGGTGCCATACAGCTGCCAGTGTACGTGCGTGGTTCGAAGAGCACCAGGATGAGTTTACCGTCCTCCCCTGGCCAGCAAACTCACCTGACTTAAACCCAATCGAGCATCTGTGGGACCATCTCGATCGAGTTGTTCGCGTCATGGATCCTCAACCGCGTAATCTAGCGCAGCTGGCCACGGCATTAGAGTCGGCATGGCTCAACATCCCAGAGAAGACCTTCAGGGACCTAAGTGACTCTCTTCCTGCACGTCTCGTAGCAGTTCGCTCTGCGAAAGGTGGTTATTCTGGCTTTCGACAGATGGTCACATTAATGTGACTGGACTGTGTATAAAAGTACTAGTTTCACTTTTAACAAGACATTTTTCTCTTCTTATCAGAGAAATAATCTGCCGGTGGAACCAGCACTAGAACATTTTCATCAATATTTAGAAATCATTGACTTAAAATCTTGCTGAAACGTTACTTGCGGGTTTGTTTTGTCTTGCTTCACATGCATTAAGATGTTTGCGCTAGAAACTAGAACAGAAGCATTTGGTGAAACTTTGTTTTTGCAGGTTTCTAACATGGCTGTGCATCTTTTCCTCAAGGCCAGACGACTAAAGTAAAGCCATTCCCACTGCTGAGTCTCCTGCCGAAGCACAACATGAGTCAGTATTACCGTTATTCTGGCAGCCTCACCACCCCTCCCTGCTCCCAGGCCGTAGTTTGGACTCTCTATGAGGTCCCCATCTACATCTCCTGGTCCCAGGTTGGTTCTGATTCCTAAAACAAAAATCACAGGATTCCTGCCTGGCTGCAAAAATAAAAATAAAAAATAACTATTTTTCTTCCTCAGCTGGCTCAGTTTACCTCGCAGATCTTCTCGACGGAGGAAGACGCAGAGCAGGTGACGCCTCTGCAGAACAATTTCAGACATGTCCATCCCACCTTCAGCCGCACCGTGTCGGCCTCCAGAGACGCCGGGCTCCTCAGGGCGGCGGCCGGCCGACCGATCCGGTCAAATCTGCTGTACATCATCGTCCTGGGCAGCTTCATCTTTAAGCTTTAACACTCCTGTTATCCCACAATGATGTCTGAGATTTCTATAAAAACCTCACTGGAAAGTGCCAAAGGGTCTTTTGCCTTTGTTTTGGTGTTTGCTTTTTAATCTGATTCCTGGATAAGTTCTTATTTTGTATCTTTTTACATGAACTAGGACAAAAAGGGGGCCTGACAGTAGGATGGTGTTCTAATAACATCAACCATTGGTTTGATGTTATTAGAACACTGAGCCAGCTGAGGAAGAAAAATTGTTTTTTTATTTTTTACAGCCAGGCAGGAATCCTGTGTTCTTCTAAAAATACTCAAACCTCTTAAACCTTTTCTCATTTTTTAATGTTGCAACCTGAAGCAGTTTATGTTATTCAGATATTACCTGGGTGGATCTTCTGTTGTCACTCTTTTGAAATTTCTAACTTATTTTTTAATTAGGATTATTCTGTATTTAACTTTCTGCCATCATCCTATCATTCCCTCCTGACTGAAGAAGACCATCCACCCAGCATGATGCTGCCACTACTGTGTTTCACTGTCAGATTTATGAAGCGTACAGAAAATAATTGTTTTCCCAACTGATCTGTGAGTCTCTGCAGCTCCTCCACAGTTACTGTGAACATTTTGGTCCTGTCAGATTTTAGAGAATATTTTGCAGTTTAGCTTCTCTTACGTCGCAACAATAAATATAAAATAGCTGTTGTGTATTAAATGTTACAACAGTTTCATTTTAACTGGATCTCGCACAACACAAAATGTTTATAATAAATATATGTATAAGATATATAAATATATATAAAAAAACAACCTTTTTAATGGATGCATCTACTTTTAAAATTACACTTTAAATAAGAAAAATTACAATAAATTAGATTTAAAAATGTTAGCAAAAGTCTAAAGTTTTAATTCAAAGCGTAACATGAATGTTATTCCAAAGCTCTTAATTTATATGTTATTGAGACTAAGCAGAATAAACAGAATAACGTTTAAAAAAACATATGCATTCCAACAATTTATTCAAGTCAGATTAGCATTAATTCAATATATTCTTACTCAAGAAAAAGTAAAAAAGTGTCTGGTAAGAAGATTACTCAAGTACAGAGGACTAATCATATTATTTGATTTAATATTTAGGAAATAAATCAGACAAAAATAACAAAGTTAAGTGCAAAATGTGGTATTTTAAAGACTAAAATGAAAAAAAAGAATACATATAGTTACAATATAACATATTGAGACAGAAAAAAACACTTTTCCTAATATAATTTTCTTCCTGTGCAGATTTACTGTATCTAGTTTGACCTTGAAATGTTTCAGCAGGTTCAGTAGATACAAAATAACGTCCTTGTGTTGCAGTAGTTTTCATTTCATTCTGCTACCGGATAAAACAGATTCCATCTAAGGAAATGACCAAGCAAGTGGCGACTGTAGAAAGGACCCAGAAAACAATATGTAATTTAAATGGACACACATGAAGAACAAGCCAATTAGTCCATGGGCCAGACCATTTTTTTGTCCATTTCAGGGTGGCAAAGTCTATCAATATTTTTTGAAAAGATACATGTCTCTAGTTAATATTTTGGTATGATAGGCCTTCCAAAATGGTAGCTGAGTCATAGTTATCATCTCATGAAGTAAACAACCCCTTTGGAAAAATTCAGTTTTTTGGTACTGGTGTATCTCTGGTTTAGGGTCATGGTATGGGCATTTGTCAAAGGTCTATAATGCAATATTTGGTATCATCTTAAAGGGGACACTCTTGGCTTTCATTTAAGCCATGTTTTGAGTTTTTCTGACCAACACAGGTTGGTTTTCAACTGTTGGCAGAAATGTAAACAATAATCTGAATTATGCTGTCAATAGTAGCCTAAGCATCTGAAAATAATATATATATTTTTTACTTTTACCTTAGAATTAGTAATTTAATGAGGGTTGTTTTCCTCCCTCATTCTGTCTCTATGTGGCCATCAAGGGCTACTATTGTGTAGCCCATGATGGAAAAGCTCACAAAATCTGATAAATAGGCCAATACAGCATCCTAAAATCTATGTAAGTGCACATTTCTATTACTGATTAACTTTCTTATAACTAA
Source organism: Poecilia picta (assembly GCA_033032245.1). Taxonomy (NCBI): domain Eukaryota; kingdom Metazoa; phylum Chordata; class Actinopteri; order Cyprinodontiformes; family Poeciliidae; genus Poecilia; species Poecilia picta. The sequence continues at coordinate 13,951,085 of CM065364.1, read as the reverse complement.
CAAACTAGACATGAGTGACACGCTAAACAAACCCCCACTAAACCCCCAACATACACCAGTTAAGGTTATAGCCCAAGTCTGTAACTTCAAATTACAGATCATAATCGCCTCCCATAGACAGACAGTGTAGGTATATCATACATTTTCTGACTCCTTAGAGTCTGTTGAGTATTTTAGTCATTAACTCTTGTGTCCCTGATGCCCCTGGATACCACTGGGATGAAAGAAATATATCTAGTTTGGTCAAAAGGTGTGGAAAAATGTGTAATAATTTTGGTTTAATGACCTCTATTGACCTCTAAATCAGGAGGGGACTGTGAGGCAATGCAGCCAATTAAATGAAAGAGAGCCAGAGATTATCTAGTCAGTTTGATTCACTCTCTTTGAATTGATTTGATGAACATACTGAAAAATATGCCAGGTTTTAATTAGAAGGAAATAAAGAGGCTAAACTATAATGCTAATATTTTTCTAATATAAATCAGACAGCTTCAGGTAACTTCACACAAACAGAATAAAACAAGTTAGGAGATCAGAAAAGCATCCTCATGATGAGAGAATATCTGAAAACTTTGTAAACAATGCTCTACTTTCAACCTATATGATAATATTTACTTCCATCTTTTATGAGAATCATTTTCAGACTATTTTTGTCCAAACTTTAGGATGACACTGTAGTGACTTCTGGCTCGTAATGTGGGATTTGTTGAATAAATCTGAGAACACAGAGCAGCATTTTATGATTCGGACCAATCAGCTTGAGCTCAGCAGATGGAGACGGGTGTGAGTTTGGCTCCCATGCTGCTTCGCTCAGCCCTGCCTCTCCGCTTGTGGTCACACCATCCTGTCACAGCCTCAGGTCAACACACACACACACACACACACACATACCTACACACAGACGCACACACACACTCCCATGCCTGCTTATTGCTACTGTTATTCTGAACAAGTGGGATAATTTTATGACTTTCAGACATAATCCATACCTAAAAATTCAGATATATTTAAAATCTTCTTTCTCGCTTCTGATCCAAAATCTGACATTCATTCATTCTGATTTTACTTGAGGCTTAAGTTTATCCAACTGATTTCTAAGAACAAATCAGAAGAACAGGGACATTTTCTGGCCACAGATAAGTTATCAGTTATAGATAACTTCATGATTTATAACGGGGCAGTAATTCACAGGACTGCATGCAGAAATCACAAGATTCTTCAAAATTGAACAATCTTTCATATTGTTTTAGTAAACAGAAACACAGTGGGGTTACTTTCAATGGAAACAGTGGAGGACTAGACACCAAAAGAGGTAATGGTCCCACATGGCACAACATCCATTCCATTTTATTTAAACCATTTGATCTATTTATATATACAAGAAAAAAAAACTAAACCAGTTGATTCATTTTGCCAACATTTGAGTTGTTTCACTTGCGATATAATGGGTAAAGATTAAATATAAATAAATAAGAAGCACTTTATTCTTCAGAAATTAAGATTTTATTTTAGATAACAGAATAAGAAATAAAGTTTGGAACTTTAAATATTTTTCCAGATTGTGAAAACCCAGAAATAAACAAATCAGACTCAATGAAGTTTGTCCTCTCCTTTCTTAAATTCATATAAAAAATTATACTATGCTCTCTGAACAGCATTAAGATGCTATACATCTATAAGAACGGCACTCCTTGCTACAATAAAGAAACAACCACTGTTTATGGATGTATGCAAAAAAATTTATTAATTTTTTTTTTCATACACTTATAATAAATAGACACGAGAAACAGGCTGAAACTTCAGTCCTCTTCCCAGTGCCGTTTCTGCACCTTTTTTTTTTTTATTCCCACACTGCAAAGAGCTTTTCATAGAATTTACAACAAAATTTAAAAAACCAAAAATAACAGAAGGAGCTTGACACAAGCTGAATATCCTGCTACCAGCTGACCAGCTCAGCGCTCGCCCTCTTTATGATACACACACCTCCAAGCTGTGTTCAAGTAGCAAATCCCAAGAAACAAAAAAATATATAATATATTTATATATATATATATTTATATATTTATATCATATTCACAGTTAAACTACTTACACGTTTTAGGATCTCAAAGCATATGGGCAGAAAACAAAGACGTTTCCACAAGAAACAATCTTTCAAAAAGGGAAGTGGAAGCCTTTCCTGTACACAGTGGACCTTTTAAATAACCTTTTAACCATCAGCTCCTTTCACAGATCCCTGAAAAGATTTAAATATTCAGTCTTTCGTTAAAAAAACAAAAAAAATTTTTTTTTAAAAGTGTTAAATTTCTGAAGATAAAAAAAGTTTTAGATCTTCTGTACAGATTCTCATATACAATATGAACATCAGAGGTGAAAAAAAAAAACAACAAACAAACAAAAAAAAACCAAACAGAAACCTGCATTATTAATCCAAGTGAATAAAAAGCGGCAACTGACTTGGTTTTCCGGGACTTGAGAAGGAGAGGGGCGCAGGCGCGAGCCCTCGAGTGCATTTAGTATTTTATCTTTCATCTAAAGAAACGACAAAGACAGAGAGGCTCCAGCGAGGAGGCCCGCAGGCGCCATGATGTTACTGAAAATACAACGAAACATGATCATCAAGAGACGGGAAAAGTTCCTCGCGGTTGCTTGTTAACGCGTCAGCAGCTTCCTCATGATTAAACAGAGACAGTCGTACATTAATTAATTAATTTGGCACTTAAAATGATGAATAACTGCTCCCTACCCACCCCAGGGCTGAAAACTCAAGATTAGCCCCGTTGCTGTTGAGTTGAGATTCTCTTTCGTTTTCGGCCAGCAGGGGGCATCGCACTCACATTCCTGCACCAAGAGGTACAGACACTCATTCATTCAAAACGCACATCCATACATAGTGTATATGAACAAACAGGCATAAAAATACCTGCTAGAAAAACAAAGAAACTGTTAGAAAAAATATATATAAAGGAACATGATTAATGCGAATTTTTTGCAGATCATCATTAAACCTTTCCATAAACTAACAGGAAGCAGCACGACCCGTCCTGGACAGGTGGAAGATGCTTGAATACTCCAGATTTAACCATTCGTATCTCGGTCTAGTTTGATTTATTACGTGCAGGGAAGGAAGTGGAGTGAACGCTCCGCCTTCCGCTCGTCTGCTCCAGAGACGCAGTGACCTCAGGCATCTTAAAGTGTTACTGACAGCTAGCTGAGTGTTGGTTTTTCCCTGTTCCAATGTGTTGTGGGGTAAAGCTTATGAGACATATGAGAGGAGAAAAGTGTCAAATAAAAAGCCCCGACCCGGGCCGAACCGAGTCGAACCGAACCGAACCGAACCGGGACCGGATGCTGCAGGAGTCGTGCAGAAATACTGTGGAGAAAAAAGTTGCACTGGCAGAAAAAATAACAAACGAAGTTTCACTTGAAGAGCACCGTGAATCGTAAACAATCTAGAATTTAATGTATGAATAGTGCAGGTCAGGTAGCTTAGCTCAACCCAGCGTGAAGCGGCCCAACGTGAAGCACCGGGTCGCTTCACGCTCACGCGGGTAGCGTTAGTTGAGCGTCCCCCTGCAGTTCTCCGCCCCGCACAGACACGGGATCTTCTCATCCTCGATGGGGAACTTGTAGTCGTACGTGATCTCCTCGTTCACGTTTATCGACTGCCTGGAGTAGATCACGATCTTCTTCTGAGACTCAACCGTGATGACTTTAGCATAACAGTTGGGCTGCAAACGACAAACGATACAAAAAACTCAAAAACGATGTTTGTTTTTTCAGTTTGTGCTGGTGAAACGAAGAGGATGTCGCCTTACGTTGCAGCTGTGGTTGATGAAACGGGCAAAGTTGCCACATTTGGTAGCGTCGATGATGGTGTCGTGGTCCACGCGGAACATGTAGCTGCTGCCGATGCCCTCCTCCTCGTAGCGCTTCTCCCGCATGTCGGCGATCACCTGGCAACCACAAAAAGTAGAAAAAAAGTGAAGGATTCCGTCAACCCAGCTCAGTTTTACACGATTAGCCTCCAATCATTCCCGCATGTTTACGGCGACGTTAGCTCGTCACATCCGTGATTTTTCTGGTCATAAATACTGAATACAAGACATTGGAATAGGAGGAACTGACAAAATATTAATAAAGAGATGTCTCTGCATCTGTACTTTTTAATATTAAATCATGTTGGACACATTATCACAGGATTTCACGATGTTTTTTTTTTTTTTGCATTAATCATAAAAATAATGTGTTGCTAATTTATAAGTATTTTCTACTCGCCGTGTCGCTCATGGAATATAACTTGACATCAAATAAGGCGGAGGCAGCAGTGTGGTGGGACAAACACCGCCACCTACAGGTGGGAGTTAGTATCACTTAAACCCAACGATTTTGACCATTTTTGCAAAAAAAACTTTAAGTAAAAATCTGGAGGAACTGGTGAATGTGGCCCTCGGGCCTCGACTTTGACACATGTGGTATGGATGGAGCCAAACTGCGTCTCACCTGTCGGATGTTTTGCCCCACGTACTCAATCACCATCTCATCAGCAGCAATGGGCTCCATGGCGAAGAGACCCCAGTCGTGGATGTGCGACTTGCAGAATCGAATCTTCTTCTTACGGAACTGAAAAAAAGACAAAAACAGCACAATGAATAATAAAAATCCTTTGTCTGTACCAAAACAGTTTTGTTCTTGCTAAACGAACCGAACGACCGGGTTACCTTCAGCTGGTTGAACTTGAGCAGGTCGCTGTCGCATGCGAAGGAGGAGAGCAGCCGCCGCTGCTCTGACCGGCGCTCTGAGCCGGCTCTGGTGGACGCGTGGACCTGTGCGGGGATGCTCATACCCTGCGACAGTTCAGCGCCCAGGTTAACCCCCAGCAACACACACACACACACACACGTCTGCATTAATCACATATAAGCTCCACCCACCTGTGTGTCGACCGGCGGCTCCTCGGACTGGACCCGGGAGCTCTGCAGGTACTTCAGCTTGTCCTTCTTGTCGATCTTGTAGTATCCCTCGCTCCGGGCGCAGCCGGTGGCATGATCCCGCATCCCGTCGTCTCTCCTCCTCTTCTTCACCGCGGGGATGTGGGTCGGTGCAGAGAAGTCAAGGACAACAAAATAAAAATCACCCAAAACTTCCAGAACGTTCCAGAACCAGGGCAAAGGCAAAATTCAAGCACTTTTCAAACATTTTCAGGATAACTTTTCCAACAACACGACACAATTCAAATGAACTAAAGACAGTTTCATTATTTATGATTTTATTATTGTTATTAATAATGGCCTGTGATTGTATTTTCTACAGCTTAGTTGACTAACGTATAACAAAATGTCATGTTTTGAAATGTCTCTGAAAAAAATGTTCTCGCCAAGTTTCTTGACATTTAGCAAATATAAATAATTTTAGGTCGAACTGACCAAAAACAAGGAAGTTTAGTTTGATTTAACTTCAGACAGCAGGAAGACAAAAATTTGTCTTTTTATTGTCTATTGTCTCTCCCACTGATAATCAAACATTAGGCATTTTATTACCAAACTTTACGCGATGACTGAAATGACTAATCGTTATGAATCAATTGTTTAAATAATTGCCATCAATTTAGTAATGGATTGATCGGTAACTGGACAAGAGATTAGGAAAACGGCCAATAGCTGAAAGAACAACACACTCAGAGAGGGAATTAAGACAAAACTGTTTTAAAAATAATAAGGTTTTCATTTAAGATTAAAAAAAGAGAAAAGCTTCTTTTTCTGCAAACAGAACTCCTCAAGTGCAGTTTAAGTGTCACCTGGTACAACTTCTGAAAAAATGTAAAAATCTATCAAGCGCCTTTTGCCATCGAAATTATTTATCAGTCAAAAAAAATAATCAACATATCAGCCGTACGATCTATTGCTAATCAGTCCAGCAGAAAGGGCTGAGCTTTTCACAAGTTAATGTTATTACTATGTTTTAGTTACGGATTTATCTTTTGCTACTTTTGCATTTTACGCAATAAAGTGTTTACTTTCTTATTTGCTCAAGTGGTTGAGAGAAAAATATGCAGAACCTGAAATGTTTTAATCCGTTTAATAATCTTTTGCTAAAATAATCGCTAGTTGCTGCCTTATAATACACAGAAGTCAAGAACTTTCAAGGATGTCAAGCAACTGTTTAACCAGCATGGGGAGCTGCTCTTTGATCCGCGCAAAGATTCAGATTGTAAACAAGAGGTTCTGATTGGCCTAACCAGCAGCAGCAATAAAGGATATAAGGATGGTTGACCCAAAGCGTGTCGTTGAGCCAGTCGTTGCCGTTGTCCTGCTGGAGCATCCTGTCGTACGTGATCTGCAGAAGCCGGATGTCCTCCTCGTCGATGCCTTCGTTCCAGATGTCGTACAGGATGGTCATCTCCTCGAAGTCGGAGCGCGGCTTGAAGTAGGCGCGCGGCGGCGTGGTGACCGGGGACAGGCTGTCCAGCAGCAGCTCCTCCCAGCAGCGCCGCGTCTTGCGAGCCGGCTTGCTGACGGGGGGCGGCTCCTCGTCGAAGGCGGGGAAGCCGTCTTCGGCGGGCGGCAGCATCTGCGGCTCATCGTCTATTTCCCGGAAGCTCAGGTCGGTGTGTTTGGGAGATTGGACCGTCGTCAGGGAGAGGCTCTTCAGGAACGACGCCTGGGGCACGTCCGTGAACTCGGATGAAAGGTCGTTGCCGGCGGCGGACGCCTTTTTGATTTTGGGTCGCCCCGGTCTCTTCTTGGAGGTGGTGGCGTCGGACATCATGGGGATATCGCCCGAGACGCCGGTCGGCAGATCTTCAGGCGCGACGGCCGAGTGATCGGCTCCGGCTGCCAGTGCCGGAGGAGCGCTGATCGGCGGCTCCTTGAAAACGGGCCGCTCGTCAAAGCTCTTCCTGTTCAGCATCAGGGCTGCGGGTTCGGGGAAGACAGGCGTGAAGGTTAAGTCTCTACCGGGAGTTCGAGGGACGCCAGCGCTGAGGACGGGGGAATGGGACGGGTAGGAGAAGGGGCTGCCGGGGATGTGAGGTGAGCCGAGCATCAGGCTGCTGAGCGTCAGAGAGGCGTCGTTGCCCGGCGTGTTGGGGATGGTGTCGGTGCTCTGGGATTTCCCCAGACAGCGGGCGAGCTCCAACAGGTCCCGGCCCGGCGTGCGAGGGAGGTCCTCGTCCGTGGGGAGCCGCGGTCGCTGAGGGAACTCGGGCAAGGGTCCGGGGGGCGGGTGGAGCAGGGAGCGACTCTCTATGGCAGGGTGAGGGGGCAGAGGGAGGTGCATGGAGGACGCGGAGGAGACGGATTTCGGGGCAGGTGAGACAGGATGGGAGGGGGCTGACTGGGTCGGGGTGCAGGGCACTTCCTCAGGCTCTGCTTTACCTTTGGCTTTGACCTCCTGGTCAGGGAGGCCCCCGGTGGGGGTCGGGGGCCGGAGGCCTGCTACGTGGTCCTGAGGTTCAAGCTTGACATCAACACAAACTTTCTCCTCTTTGACTACTAAGAAAAAAAAAAAAAAGAAAGAGATGTTACAATTTGAGTTCAACGATGTTCAACTTAAGACTATTAGAACAGTAACATTTTTATTGAATTTCTGAAAGATTCGGTCAGGATTTAATTCATCCCTGAAGCCCCCTGCACTGCTGGATGGGGGCTCTGGGGGTGAACAGGTTTTAAATACCCTGGGGCCCCAGAAGGGAAGTAATGACACTAGGAAGGAAGGAAGGAAGGACCAAAAGGAAGTAATAACATGTGAATGAGTGAGTGAGTAGGAAGAAAGGAAGGAAGCCGATATACATTTCCATTCTCTCATTTTCCTCACTCTTATCCAGAAATGAAACAAACTGAAAACTGTGTTCCAGATGTTTCCGTTCCGTTTCCAGATGTTGCACAGTAGGAAACCTTGCAGGTTCTGCACGAAGAGCTCGGTGTGGACCCTCACTCACCTCCGACCCCCTGGTGCGCTGGTGGCTTTGGCTCCTCGGGGGTCTCCTCTTCGGGAGGACTGGGAGGTCTGCGCTTGAACTTGCCGCCTCGCTCCTCTTCCTCTCTTCGCTCCTCCTTAAACTCCCGCACTTGGACGGTGGGAGGAGTCGCTGGTTTGACATCCTCCTCCCTGTTCTCCTCATCCTCGTCGGACGACGAGGATGAGGACGAGGAGGAAGACGACATGGTCTCGGCCCCTTTTCCGTCCACCTTCTCTACGACCGCTTTCACGTCTTCCTCCGTCTCCTCCTCCTCCTCCTCCTCCTCCTCTGAGCTCATCTCGTACTCGGAGTCGGAGCTTTCCCCCGACGAGTCGGAGCTTTCGGCCGAGGAGTCGGAGCTGGCCTTGGAGGAAGCCGAGCTGTCCGCTTCTGCAAGTGACGACGCAAAACGGTCGATAACAGGAAAAAAAAAACACAATCAAACCCATAACAGACGTTTCTTTTAGGAATCTGACGTACCGTCGTCGGACGAGTCTGACGATCCGCTGTCACTGGACGAGTCTCCATCGTTGTCTTCGTCGTCGGCACTCTCCTGCGAGGTCATTAGACATCATCATCGTCGTCGTGTCGTTTACCTGCATCCTTTTTTTTCCCCGACGAGACTCACTTTGGCTGACGACAGCCTGTCTGGAGCCTTGTCCTCATTGCGTTCCTCGTCGACGGCGTCGGACAACGACTCTTCCTCCTCCTTCTCCGAGGTGTCCATCTCCTCCTCTCCCTCGCTGTCCAGTTCGAGCGGTCGCGAGGGCCGCCGCTTGGCCGAGGGGCCGTCGCCGGCCACTTTGGAGTCGTCTGACGGGAGCTCGGCTGCGTCTCTGTCTCTCTCTGGAAGACATTTGTCACCAAAACTGTGTTGCGGGGCTTTGGGAGAGTTTTCACACCGTTCATCTCATGTCTCAGCTGCTCACTTCAAGGTATTTTGTTTGGAAGGAAAGAAGTAGAAGGGCAAGGGCTTTGCACACATTTCCTATAGCAAAATTCAAGCACTTTTCAAACTTTCTCAGCGCCACAATATGGAGATGAAAACAATAGAAATGAACTAAAAAAAAAGTGAAAGTATTCTACATTCTACAGCAGGAACAAGGAAAACTAAAATACAACAACATTTTACACACTTATACTACTATTAAAGGCATTAAATATGAGGGGACAGAAATGTATTTGTATAGAAATTTGAAAATGTATCATTTTGCTTCCATAAATCCTGCTGAGTATTACCTTCCTCCTCCAGTTCGTCGTCTGCTGGGGTGGCTGGTCGGGCTCGTTTGCTCTCTCCTCCCGTTGCTGCATCAGGTGGATCCTTCCTTTTTACCTGAGTTAAAGAGTTGAAATGTTTTCATTGATACATAAAATTACAAAACATAACATTATATGACCAAACAAGCATCTTATGGAATGGTTGTGGGTCACAAGACAAGGGGAGGAGAACATAGCGTCGCACATAACCCGACCGCAAAACTACCAGTCTAATTTCCACCAAAAGCACCCATGGAAAATTTGTCACCTTAAAGGACGGTAAGCGGATGGCTCCTCGCAAACCCATCCCCAGACCCATTCCTTCGTAGCCGAGCCCTTCTCCTTTGTTCCAGTTCTCCAGCAGACTGGAACCTACCGTCTCTTTGGGTTTGGGTCGTTCTTCTTCTTTGCTCTCAGTGCCTTTTAATGGAGTCAGAGATGCCTGCAGAAAATTAAAAGGGGTTTTGGTTTCTAGAAATCGAAAAAAGCCAAAAATTATTTTTTTTTTTTTATCTAATCTGCTTTAAGCAATAAACCAAGGAGACACATGAAACTCTCATAACAGGAGTTTCCAAAGAAGGGGAAGCTGTTGATTTGGTTGACATAAATCAAACGTGATTTCGAGGGGATTTGCATTCATAAAAACATAGTGAACGTCAGAGCAGATGCATCATTTCTGCCTATTGTTCCACTGACAGCAGCCGGGCAATTAATTCAAAACTACTGGCTGAGTTTATGAGAGCCGGACCGCAGGGAGGCAAATCTGCAGCAACTTCACAGAAAGGTCATTATCTGCCACAAAGAACCAATGATTCAAATGGGAATGACGGCTCCCAGCGTTGCTGTAGCCGCTTTGGCGTTTTATCTATTTTCAGATTGCGGTGTAAACATTTCAGGTAGTTCGTATTTTACCTTTGCAGAATGCTCCTTCTTATCCCACCACTCGTCGAATGCCCTGAAAGCCACTACCTCCACCATTTTGCGGTTGAGGTCCCTCTTCATGATGGCCTTCAGCTCCTTGACGATGACCAGCAGCACGCCGTCGACAGTGGCTTTATGGGGGTCCTCCTTTTTCGTCTCGTACCCCGGCGGAGGAACCGTGGGGTTGAACTGTGGTAAGCTGGGATGGTGCCACTGCTGCCCTGGCACCCCGGTGCTGCACGCCGGAGCGGCGGCGTCCAGTTGAAACGGCGGGTAGAGCCCGCCGAACTGCCCCGAGGTGCCGCCGTCCACGAAGAGCGGATACGAGTACGGCCCCCTCGTCTGAGTCATGCGGCTCAGCATCTGCTGCTGCATCTGGAAGGATATGTGCATGGTGTTCCACCGCTCCCACGGCACGCAGTTCATGAGCCCCATCATCTGGATCACGTCCTGATGATAGTGGCCCATGGGCGGGATCATGTGGGGAGGCACCCCGTGGTGGCCGCGCAGGTGAGCGGGGTGCCCCAGCATGTTGGAGTGAGGGTCCAGGTGCTGAGGGCCGATGGCGAAGCCGGCTTGATGCTGCATGGCGTGGTAGCTGGCTGGGTGCATGGACATGGTGTGCATGGGCGACACGGCCGAATTCACCACGATGCCCTTGGCGCATTCCCCGCTGGTGATGGTCGCTCCCGGCATCTCGTCGTCGGAGATTTCCATGTCTTCTCCCGACGACTGAGGAGCCTTGGCGAGAAGGGGACAAAAGAGCGTCAAGAGCCGACGTCTGAGCGGTCGTCAGCCTTTTTCCGCGTCTGCGATCTCTGAGCAAACGAGACCGCAGTCTTCAAACAACAGCATTAGATTGGTAACCCAGAAAACTTTTAGTTCAGAGAGAGAGAGGTTTTAAATACACTACTAAATAGAGATGAAACGATTAATCGGATTAATCGTGATGAATCAATTATTAATATTTAGTAATCGTTATCTGGAAACTCAAAAAAAAAATATATATATATATACATTTTCTGAAACAATATCATATTCAGAGCAGTAATTAAGCCCGAACTGCAAAGATTATATCCATTTTTATGATAAAAACAACTTTGTCAGTATGTTTTACCAAAAACTCAAGTGGTGCAGTTTTAGCTTTACCCGGTTCAAATTCACCAAATAATGCTACATTGCATTTACACTATAGAATGCTTATTTTCTTCTTTAAAAATGAATTCATTTTTTTATTTATCTTTTAAATTATTTCTAATATTGTTAAATAAAAGAAAAATCTGCATATATATGCCAATTTCTTTTCATCCGTTTAATCAATTAACCGTCAGAATAAGTGATAAGATCGATTCCTAAAATAATCGTTATTACTATTAAACTATTTTATATATCAAAACCGGTCAGGACTAATGAAGCCAACGCAGTTGAAACATTTAAATCAGAGCTGAACTAGTGAATCTTTCAGAATGACAGCTATAAATAATTCCAGCTCTAATCTGAGTTCAAAGTTTTGTATACCCATTAGCCCAGTCAAACACAGCTGACCTGTGGCTTTGGTCAGCACGGCTCCAAGCAGAGCTGATTGCCTCTTTTATTAGAGCACGACAGTGGACAAACTACAGAAAACTGGAATAACAAAATACAAATCAAGGAAAATATACTGGCAGCTCTGGTGAAGACTCATAAAAATCCCTAATCTCTTCATTTACTGCAGAGGAATAATCTTACACTGAAAATTTAAGAAAATCCAACAGAAAAACTGTTTTAATAAAACTCACTTGTGACAAAATTGTTATTTACTCCTATCACATTAAAATAAAGTACCTCAAAGCCTTTAAAATGCACACTTTTTTTAATTGGTCTGTTAAACTGGAACATTTCTTAGAACTTTTAAATTGTAATGCGTGGCTTCCTGTTTTCCTGGGCTGAAAATATGATGCAAGACACAGAGCTCCTAATAGCTAAAGGTAGCTGGACAGTCAGAATGATGCAAGAGGAAATCTCTGAAGCTAACTTTTAGAGAGCTGCAGCAAGAGATGGTATCCTGACGTCACCAAATCTTTATAACAACCAGAGCCGTGCACTCATCTGGTTAGGTGGAACTATGTTTTGTTTCTCAGAAAAAACACAAGTGTTGTGTGACAAAATAATAAATGTGGGAAAAAAAAAAAGACTCTCATGCCCAGCGTTCAGCCTGGTGGAGGATCTGTGATGCTCCGGAGCAGGGAAACCTGTCAGAGTGCATCAACTCTACGAAATGACTGAGAAACACAGATATCGCAGTCTCTACTGGAAAACTGACACCGGATCATCATTTGGTTTGTTAAATGGCTAATAATGATCCAAAACATGAGGACAAATTAACAACAACAACAAAAAAAGATGAACCAGACAAAAACCAACATTCCCTGTGATCATCTCAGTCCGTATAGAAAAGCTCTGGAGCTGAAGAGACGAGAGCAGGAGAGAGGACCTCGGACTCTGGGTGATCCAGGCAGATTGTGCAAAGAAGGGTCAAAGATTCCTCTCTATAGGCTCCAACCTTGTGAAATGTTATAGTGAAAAACAAAGTGCCATCTCTTTGGACAATAAGGGGTTTGCATGAAGTATTTAAAGTGTCAGTGGCAATAAATGTACTACTGGCGACTCTCTCACAATACAATCTACCCAAGTTAAAGGTTGGACATTCTGTGTGTTTCAGTGTCATATTGAGCAACTGTATAAAAAATAACAAAAAATGTAAAGTATTTTACGCATTTATGCAAAAGCAATCCGTCACAAGCGGCTGCAGTTGTGGAAGCAAGCTGACTGAACTTGTCAGGGGAATGGCGTTGTTATCCAAATGACCTGTTTGCACTGTTTGCTTTGTGATAAGTTGAAATATGAGAGCTGAGACGTAATCCCGACTGTAAGTCTCTGCTACAACCAGGAAGTGTGAAGCTGAATGGGGCCAACAGCCAAAACTGTGTTTTCCTCCCTGTGAGCAAGTGCAGCGAGTGTTAGAAAGAGGAAACGAGACGCTTTGTTCTCTTAACTGCAACGCGGCTCCAGTTTCTCCCTTTTAAGAGATAGCATAGTTCAGAAATGTAGCCTCGCTGGTCAGACTGTGAGCCAAGCTTAATAATTGTGAAGCTATTTTTAAGTTGGGAATCTAAACTTGCAATTCAATTTCGGCTGTTGCTTATTTCAAAGACGCCTGTCTTGACAGCAGTTGTTGAGAAACCAGAATTTCCGACACAGGGCAGAACAAAAACATTGACAAAGTCTTTACTACTACACTGAAACACTGAAACTAGACCTGACTTCCTGTGTCCCTGTTTAACTGTCATTCACACCTGCATACATCAACGCCAGCCTGGCGCTGCTATCACCCAGTCAAGACTTAATAAGTGTGGCTTGCTGCTGCTGCCACCTGCGCGCCAGTTTTTGCAAAACTCTTGTGGTTTGTGTCACACACCCCGTGTCTGTGTCTTACCGTGTCCATTTTCTCAGTGGGACTGTGGCCTCCGTCTTTGACGCTGACCTTTCCCATCTTTTCGTTGACGGGAGAGCCGATTCTCTTGATCAGCGAAGCGGTTCCGGGAATCGGCTCTTCGTCGTCGGAGTCCGGCAGCGGGGTCGGGCTGATGTCCTCCAAGCCGGTGCTGGACGGCCGAGAGTTCTGCTGGCCGCCCGCGAGGGGTAGGATCGGGGACAGCTGGGAGGACGAGGAGGAAATGGGGCTACCTTCCATTCGCACCTCGTTGTCCGAGTCCCGCTCCTCCAGAAATGGCAGCAGCTTTGTTCTTTTTTCCTTGAGGAGCATCTCAATACGCGAGTCCAGGCTGTTGCGTTCTGGATCCAGCGCCGGGGAGCCGGGCGACGGGCAGCGCTCCGGCGTTTGAGGGGGAGGGGTGGCGGGTTGGGGAAGCGGTTCCGGCGGCGGCTCCGGGATTGGAGGCGTCTCCGGCCTTTCCTTAACGGGCAAAACATCCGTCGGAGGCGGCTGCGGCGGTCGGAGGTACTCTCCCTCCCTTTGAGCCGGGTGATGGTACGGCGACTCTGACGGGGGGAACGCAGGCGGCAAAGCGGCTTGGTAGGGCGAGAATGCAGACTTAAAGTTGGGCGTAGCGGGAGGAGGCGCTGTGTAGTTGAAGGAAGGGGTCGAAGGTGGAGGCTCAGGCGGCGTCAGCTGGTGCTGCTTGAAGGAAGCTTGATCAGACGGCGTATTCCGGTACATGTTGCTGCGGTACTGAGGCCTCTCCGGCCGGCGGTTGTACGCGTCCTGGAACTTGCTCTCGTGCCTGCGGGACTTGTACCCTCCAGAGCTCTCGGGACGGCTCGACTGATAGGCAGGGGTGGACTGCCGGCTGGAGTAACTGGAGTCCTGAGAGAAGGGTGTACCCGGCTGGCGAGGGGTGTGAGGGGTTCCCTGGGACTGGGGGGTGTCCTGCCTTATGCTGGAGTAACCCGTCTCCAGGCTGAGGGGAGTGGTGGAGCTGCTGGGTGGCAGCACTCCTCCTATAGACATGCTGCTCTCTGACAACCTGCGGATGGGTTCACAGGCCTTAAAAAAAAAAAAAAGACAGACATTAAAATAAGTTAGAGTGGGAAAAACTTATAGCAATTTGAAAAACAAAAAGTGATTATATGAACATAGCAACATTTCAGTGAAGAGAGGATCTGAAACTGTAGGTCTGTAATGTCTTACTACAAGGTCAAAGTGCTTTTTTTTTTTTTTTTTTACAGCTTTGAGAGTTCACACCAGAGTCAAAGGTCAAGATAACATCTCTCTTCAGGCTTGGATTTTACAAAATAACAATACTGGTAAAATGAGCATCAAACCACACCAAATTGATCATACAGAAACAATTATCAGGACAACACTGTATAAAAACACTTTGCTAAAAATGTCTTCTTTTTTTTTCTTTTTTTTTACCAGTAATGCCTCTGCAAGACTCCGAGGGGAAACTTCCTTGTTTTCCTCTCCGCCAACAGGCAGCGTCCGCGGTGTGTAGCTGCCATTCATCAGGAGCTGAAAGTACCTGAGGCGATTCTCACCTGCAGGACAGTTAAAATGTGCCGGTCTGATGCAAGACTTAGAAAGCAGCCAATAAAAAGTGATCAGAAATTTTAACTGGTAATACTTATGTCTGAAATAGTTGATCAATAAAACAGAAAGGTAGCAAAATCAAACATTTGAAAGTGTTAAATGCTTTCATATAAATGAATATTGATTGCTTTGGCAATATAAATATATAAATAGGGCACATATGAATCAATGCATACAATAATTTCATCTTAGCTTTTAAAAAGTGCATGCTAAGTTGTTTTAAATTAATGAAAACAGTTCAAAGTGCACTTAAAAAAATTGCTGAATTAAGTCCGTGTAAATACAAATACTAAGAAAAAACATATTACCATGCACTATAGTAAAATGCATTTCAGATACTGATTCTGAAATACGTTTGGAATTTTGAATAGATTTATTAAGTGTAAAATAATATCCATTTCTCATTTTTTTAAAAGACACAACTGAAACCAACAGAGGTGCATGAGACTCTGACAGATTGGCATTGTTTGTTTTCAGGTCTAAAATTATGCTCAGTGGGAGTACGCAGCACCCCCAGCTCTGGGCTTATGGGACCGGGCTCATTTTCAATGAAATTCAATTACACAAGTGTAACCAGGCAACCCACGTAAATGTAAACACGTGACTACTGTCATTGTGAACGTTCAAAACAAACATGTAAAACTCATCTTTTCAAATCCACGTTCATGCACCTTATAACCGACCCGGCTCTGCATAAACGCAGCCCTTGCAGAGGCTTTTGAATGAATGAATCACTGTTTACCTTTCGGGTCCAACTCCACGTGGATAATGTTTCCCATCACGGACGTGTTGTGCAGCGCCTGAACAGCAACCTTGGCGGATTTCACGCTCTCAAAAACAACTTTAGCTATTCCCAGGTGCTTCTTATTCTTCGGGTTGTACAGGATCTCGACCTCCTCGATATCTCCAAACTTTTTGCACATGTCCGTGAGAAATCCCTCCCTGATGTTGTCGTTCAGCCTGGCGAACGTCACCTCCTTTGGAGGCACGGGGCCCACATAGAATTCATCGATCTGGGAGAGGAATGACAGGGAGTAGAGGTGAGAAGGGCTGTCAAAGTTTAATGTTGCACTATGTGGGGGTCATTTCTATCAGGCTAGATAAGGATTTAAAAGAAAAAAAAAAGGTGCAATAAATTCCTTACA
The DNA here is from genome assembly GCA_033032245.1 of Poecilia picta. NCBI lineage: Eukaryota > Metazoa > Chordata > Actinopteri > Cyprinodontiformes > Poeciliidae > Poecilia > Poecilia picta. The sequence continues at coordinate 13,934,710 of CM065364.1, read as the reverse complement.
GCACTTAAATCCATATATGAAACAGTGTATCCACACATTGATATACAATAATCAGGCATAACACTATGACACCAGACAGGTGACATGAAAAGACAATAATTATCTCTTCATCATGACACCTGTTAAGCATGTGGGCTATATTAGGCAGCAAAAGAACATTTTATCTATGGGGCTGATATGTTAGATCCAGGAAAGATGGACAAGCAGAAGGACCGAAGAAAGTTTTACAACTGGATGAAAGTATCTCCAAAACTGCAGCTCTTGTGGCGTTTCTGGTCTGCAGTCGTCCAAAGAAGTAAAAGCGATGCCCAAGTGAGCAGGGTCTGGTTCGTGGGGGTCCAATCCAACTCAAATTGCTGAAAAATGAATGCCAATTCAGACGGAAAGTTGTCAGAAAACAAAGTACATCCCAGTTTCAGGCGGGATACCCATGAGGATCATAATGTTATGCCTGACCGGTGCATACTTTAACTCCAAGACCCAAAGATGACAGAGAGGGGGGTGTGTCTGCAACTTCTGACAGCAACTGTTTTCCTCAAGCAGCAATGTGGCATCCCACTCCCGATGGCAGATACCTTGAATTTAGGCACCGGTAGGTCTATCTCTTTGTACTTTGTCCAGAGACGTCCGATCCTCGGGTCACGGACCAGGTCCACCGGTGGTATCCCTGGGTTCTGTTGGAGATAAGGATGGGACACGATCCTGTTAGCCAGGTTCACACAGTATTAACTTGTTGCAAAGTAAAAAAAAAAAAAAAAAAAAAATCTGAATTGTTGCTCGGTGAAACAGGTGATCTTGGACGTTGAACATGCCACGGCAAAACAGCCACATAGTAACGGCATCATGGAGGTCGGCTCCTCGGTTGCTATTGTAGCCGTTTAGCCGCATCAACCACGGCACTCACGGGCATGCTGAAAGTCTGCCCGTCGTAGCGATAGAGTTTGTGGGATCCCTTCTTGAGCGCCGGGTCGATGATCAACTTGTAACTTCTCCAGTGGTGATTCCGCTTCTCCGCCGAGCCGCAGACGGGATGACTGTCCATGCCGTTCGGCAAACCTGTAACGGCAGCCAGCGACAGGGAGAGAGGAGAGCTAGCGTTATCGGGAGCCAGGGCTAAACAGTCTCCCGACCAAGCAGCCCTTCCAAACACTTTAAAACAGGCCGGCGCTACACATGCTTGACTCCGGCAACGACGGGGAAACGAAAATTGGAGCTTACGAAAAAAAAAAAAAAACAGGCATTGGTTAAAGCTGGAGAAAGAGGGGGGGGGGGGGGAAAAGAACAAGCTTACTTGAACTCTGCTTTCTCCCATGGTCTTCGTTCAATCTGTTCCTCTCCGCTGGCTTGGACATGGTTCGTCCGATCGAGTGTTTTTTTTTTTTTTTTTAAATATACACAAAAAGATGAAATCGCCTTGCTTTCTCCGTTTACATTACATGACTTCGCTTGAAGAATACTGCCTCCTTTTCGGCGAGAGCCAGCACATATTGTGTGTGTGTGTGTGTGTCTCTCTGCTCTCTCTAGCTGCCGTCTCTCCCACAATACACCGCTAGGCTTGCCCACCCCCTGCGCGCATCGCACTTTCGCTACAAAGTTGCTTCCATTTCCATCGTAAACTCAGCTAAAAAAAATCGTCTTGGATAAACACGAGGAACAATGGCACAAATACACCTAAAACATATGAGAATCTGAGCTCTAGTGATAGTCTCTTGCTCTTAAATCACCGAGTAACAGTGTTGAATCTGCTGATTGCGTTGGCTTAAACGGCAAACAAGCTAAACTCGCAGGGCAATATCTTCTTAACTGCTTGTGAAAGCTAATAAAGCTGATTCGGGTAGCTTTATTAGCATACACAGACGTGTAGCTGCAAATTTTAAATAGAAAAATGAAACTCAAGTGCTACTTATACTCAGTTGGCTACTTATAATGCATTTAAATCAAATTAATACGACTTAAAATTGAAATTTGGCTAGTTAACGGTTGGTTTCGACCGTTTCTTTAACGTTTGCGACTGTTGGAATGCAGCGGCTTGTTTCGTTTCTTTCTGGCAGTTGATACATAACGGACGAACTAGAACAAACAGCAATGCCAGACTTGTTATAATCATCAAACTATTCAAAATTCACTTGTATTTCCTGATCTTTACCTTTCTTTTTTTTTCTTTTTTATTTGTTTCAAGGAAGAGCGTGTTGTCGAGCAAACTGGGTTTTGTTTGACATTCCCTGTTGTTTTGCAGTGCTCGGGCAATTGGCTGGTTAACAGCGGCAGCTCGGCGGGCCAATCAGAGCCCGGCAGCGGTGGCGCTGCCTGCTATTAGAGGCAACGGCTCAGGAGTCCTTCAACAGAGAGAGCAGGGAGAGGGGGCTGAGTGCGCTCTCTCGGCAGCCATTTTCCTTAAAACAGGACTCAATGGCCTATATGGGTTTCCTTTGTTCCAAAAGGGATCTTTACACTTGGTTTCCTCATCTCTTTACGGACTATGATAAAACGTATGTTTGCTCCTTTTAAAGGATTGGGAAGATTGGAAGAGAATGTAGCTACTGGATGTAATACCCTGTGACATTTTCAACCTTTTTTTCTTTTGCTTGGAATCCATCTTTGTCTTAACTAGGTCATGGCACACCCATATAATATTTATATTTGTTAAGTGAAAAACCAAATGTGAATAAACTGTTTTAAGTGATTGGAGATGTTAAATTAGACATGAAAACAGTTAAAGTGACAAATGTTACTGTTCCTTTTATGGCCTTGTAGGAAGTGAGTAGCAATAAGTAAGTTTTAATTCTTTTAATATAATTTATATAATGTAGCATTTTTGATTGTTTAACAATGTCAATTGTGAGGCATGCAGTAACTATTAAACTATTTTTTTTCAGTTTCATATGCTCACATTGATTTCTGTACGTGTTTTAAGTGCAACTTGTCCAAAGCAAACCATAAATAACATATCTTTTGACAAAAAAAATGTATTGTGCTAATAATGATTTGCTTTGTTTATTAATTGTCTACGTTCTTCCTCTCAAAACAGCAACGTGGCTCGTCCTGCACCCTGCCCTGGAACGGTGGAAACAACCAGAACCACGTTTAGGTTCGACTCGTCCACTCGCCATTTCAGAGCCAAACACGTCCAAAGTGTAAACGCCGGTTTGACCTTGTCTCAAGGGTATATCTAAATATCTAAGACAAGCATATTCAGGTAGTCCTTTTTAACAAAAAATATTTCTTGTAATATTTAAATCACAAACAATCCAAAACCTAATAGGAAACTGATGGGAGGGAAAACTTTTTCATTGTGAAATATATTTACCTCAACACTTTGGTGAATGCAGTTAACAGGCCTAAACGCAGGGACAGGAGGGATGTTTTCAGCCCCATCTTCGGATCCTCTAATAATGGCGTTAATAGGGGGTGGGAATGCGTCTCCTGAAAAGGAAGGAATTCCATTAGCACGACAGTAGACTTCTTTTCAAAACGTCTTTTTTTTCTTTTCTCTCATCACTGGCAAGCATACCCCATCTGACAGCCAGCGAAAATGCATCTTCAAGCATCATCTGTGTGGGCAATATGCAAAACCATCTCTTCTCCTCAAGACAGGATTGCAGTCGAATATAACCTCGTCCATTTTCGACATTTCTAACTGAGCTACATCATTTAAACCTACATGGAAATGTTTTAATAAGGTAACGGAGTTTTTTTTTTTTTTTTAGCTATTTAACCTATTTTTTTAAATTGCTTATACGTAAACATATTAGTCACAGACGTTTAAAACTTGACAAAACGATTAAAGAAAAAACTGCTGTAGTCCACATTTTTTTATGATGCAGCAAACTTACAGTTGATATTTCAAAAATATGTAATCCAAGTCTTAAACGAGCAAAAAGCAATGTTATGGGGAGGAAATCTTGTGTTTTTCCACTGATTTCTTACATCCAAATAAACCTTTTGGTGGTCAGGAGGCTGCTGTTAGTCAGTTCTCTGTTTCAAAATGGCTTCTTAGCAGACAAAAGAAGCACTGTGCTGTGAAATGTTGCTGCGCCATAACTGGGTGAGGCTCTGGAAAGCGCCCTTTTTTTTCTTTTTTTTATGTCGGAACACTTCCTTCTATGTTTTCGGCACTAAGAACCAAATATGACGACTGTAACGAATGTGGTTATCGTCCAAATGCTGTTTAGTTTTTAAAAAATGAGGATAAATGGTGGACTCTCCGTGAGAGGGGGTGAAACTTTGATCACAAAAGCGTATTCAGTCTGGTAATCCGAGAACTGGATGGTTGCCATGAGAGCGCGAGAGCTTTGCAACAACAACCCCCACACACTGCCATATAAGGTCAACGGGAATCCGCTGCGGCAAGCCCCTGTTTGTGTTGTATCTAGGTGAAGGGTGCTTCAAGGCAGAATCCGGCGGATCAGCGAGCGACCAGCACGGCGAGTTTAAAGCGCCGCAGACCAGATAGTGGAAACTAATAAGATCGGGTTCTTACAGTTAACTTCGGGGAAAGAGTTAAATTATAGGTGGGAGGGTCTGGATTCGTTTGCGCAACGGAGGGGGGTCTCCAGGTGCATTTCAAGGTTAATGTTGCCTTTTTTTAATGCGATGGAGTTGCCTGCAAGATAAATAGCAGGGCACAAAAACCCGGCTGTGGTTCAGAGGCCTGTTAACTGCGCATTTATTTAATAGTTCTGAGTTCGGAGCAGTGAAAATGTTACTTTAGTGGACAGTTTTGTGTCGAAACCCACCAGTGAAGGTATTTATAGTCTTGTATTTGCAGAAAAAAGCAGGGAGAAAAAAAAATTCCCCGCTCGGCAGCGCCGCTCAGTTTACGGCTGACAGACTGGAATATTCCACACAGGGGATTGGCCTCTTTTCCGCAGGGCAGCTGTCTCACCCTCTCTCTCTCTTTCTCTCTCTCTCTCTGCTCGGCGACAGATATTTCAAGAATTGTTCTCTGTTTATTGATAAAGGGCTGTGTGCGTGTGGACATTCTAGGACACATTTACAGACCACCTTTTTACGCATATGTGAAGCTTCGAGTTTCACTCTGTAAGTCGTACAAGCACGTTTTATTGTTTCTTAGGCAGGGTTTTTCTTCCCCTCAGCTTGAAATGGAGCCTTATAGGGACAATGATTTGCTCTTAAAGCTGCCAGATTGTACTAAACATGTACTGAAAGCTTTGCAGTTTTATTGATCCAATGCTGTTACTAGTGACTTGTAATTTTCATATTGATAATGTGTTTAGGGTTATTTTTTTGTAACTTTTAATCATTTGTTTTTGTTATACTCTACAGTTTTTCTTGTAGTCTTACTAGTTGTATGTTTCTGACGTTTAAATAAAGACTGTACACTTATTTTTGGAGTTTTGTGCTATTTTATGTTTTACAAAAGATTTTCAGGCCCATACTTGAAAGGATTGGATCATCCAAATATAAATTGCACAACATGTGCAGGGAACATTATTTCAGATACAGAATTAATAATGTACAAATCATCATTTATAAAATGCTTAAAATGCCTTTTTCAAATACAAATTTATAACCTGTCATTCTAAAGGGATAGCTTCTTCTACTAGCTCTCTTCTAACCTACATCAGTTTCAGCTGAAATGCCTTCATGTTAAGTAAACTGGTCCATTCAAGAACATTTTGGTATGTTCTGATGATAAACGCTCACTCCCTGTGATCTACTCACTCTACCCGAGTAGATTGTATTATTCTGTAATCCTCATCAGTTAAACCGTTTCCAAAATTGTTCTTGAAAAATATACTTCACTTTTAGAGTGCTGTTAATTACATTTACCAACTTGATTTATATATATATATATATATATATATATATATATATATATAATTTATTTTTTTTAGCAAGGAGTGATTGTTTATGCCTATTGTGCATCGATACTTCCCTAATCCGAGCCAGATAGACCATGTCTGCCTCAGGGTCTAGCTGTAATTTGACACATTAACCCACGATTAAAAATCATGACACACTGATTATATTGTTCAATACGCCTCAAAGTACCTTCTCATTTTGTCCTGGTGAGATGCTGAAACCTGTCTGGGAATGTTGTTGACAAAATATAAGCCGTTTGTGGGTGCATAAAATCAAGTCCTCTGAAGACTTGGTGGATGACTCATGATTTTTTCCACGTATTATCATCGGAATAAAAAAAAAATCTTTATACAAACAGATTCAAGATTTAAAGTAATTGTTTAATTTGACCAACATTTTTAGAGTTAGTGACAAGGTAGCCTTACAACCTCAGAGACTTGTAGCTATTTACCAAACATAAATCTTCAAAATACCAGTGGAAACATGGAAAACAGCTGGTCCACAACTGAGGAAAGATCTGATTACCGTAAAGCCAATAAACATTTTCCTTTGATTGCTAAAGAGGGTTTAAATCATTTCTAGCAAGCCAATTTTTATTAAATGCAAATTCATCCTTTTTTTAAACGACACTCCTTTTCCATTGTTTTACCTGCTGAGCAATGGCATCTCTGTTATCAGCAGAAAATGTCTTTTGAATGGAAATAATTTAAGATGGAAACTGTTTTTAACAAACAGTTAAAAACACATCAAATATAACTTTTTGTATCTTAGTTATCTTGCCTACTGGGGAAATAAATATTCCACTCAAATTAGACTTCACGGTTTCTTCACCTGCCTCCCACATGTACAGAAACAGTTTTCAAGGAGGTGTGAGGTCACATTCACCGCCGTCAAAGCATCGTCACACTTTTCTGAACCACAAAAGTAAGAAATGGCTTTATAGTGATGTTCGTGCAAACAAAAGCCCACTCGCTGTACTAAAGCATTCATGTTTTTAGGTTAAGTGCTATCTTCCCTCCTTACAAATGTACACTTGGTGGAGGCTGTCCCTCACTTTGAGTCCACACCCACAGGATGAAATAAGCAGAAGGGGAAGTAGGAGTAGCCAGTCTTGGTAACGATACATGTGCAGTTCAGCTGCAGGCTCTCTGCAGCTCTCTCTGAGCACGCCTGATGATGGGGCAGGAGAAAAGTGTAGGAGGGGGGGGAGGAGGGCATTTGGAGAGGACGTCATGTTGACAGGAAGGGGAAGTGGTGAGCATTTTGAACTACCTGGCAAACCATGAGACATGCCTGTTCCTGTCTATGCGATAACTTGATCCAAATGTAGAGTTACCTGTTTTCACAAAATCTCTCACTAAAATCTGGAGGAAGCATCTTCTGCCTTGTACTACCTGGCACATATTTGACTGTTTCGAGGGAATCGAAACATGTCACAGAACAGTGCCGGACCCAGCAGCGGTACCACAAAAAAGGTGGAAGAACTTAAAATTGTGATTGTGGGAGATGGAGGCTGTGGGAAAACTTCTCTTCTGATGGTTTATGCCAAAGGTGATTTTCCAGAGGTAAGAGGAACTCCCATTGAGACTTTATGCACTTTATATGATAAATGTGAAAGATTTAATGTAAAAAAAAACGAACAACTTAATGTGATCTGAAGTTGATATTAAACATTCAGTTATAAAAAAATAAGTCTTTCTTTTTGTTTTCCTAAACAGGACTATGCTCCATCAGTGTTTGAAAAGTATGTCACAACTATCTCTTTGGGACAAAAAGAGATACAGCTCAACCTGTATGACACAGCCGGTAAGAGACATATCATCCTGTTTTTACTCTTGGCACAACACATTTCACATCATAAAGAAGGTTTAGAAGATCTTGAACCCAGCGGTCACAAACATTGTCCTCATGTTGATAACATAATAATGCATACTGGCTCAGAGTCAGCAATGCTGTCAATTAATTGGTATGGCAACACATTTCAAAGTGTTTATTTTAGATAATAAATTTGTGGCATGTAAAGTTTTATTGGTCACTGAATTGGTAGGTGAGCAACAAATGTTGTGGAAGTAGAAAAGGTTGATATTTATGACAGAGAAACTGACAAGTTTACATACCAATATAAAATACAACCTGTCTAGTTTTTACTAGAAAAATACATAATTTTTTTTTAGTTTTAGCTTAGTTTGGAATATTTTTATGTCAAGATAAAATGATAAAGTGCTTTCTTTATAAAAATAGAAAAGCACTACATACTATTTAGTATTCTGTGTCGAAGATCAAAGATCTTTTGTAGTTTCTGTTTTCTTCAACTGAATGAGCAAACCTCTTGTTTCCCATACTGACTTGGCTGCATATGTTCATGGTAATGTAGCATTAATTGTGGTTTCTTTGTTTTTTCTTTTTTTATAATTACCCAGGAATAAGAAGTACATGTTTGTCACACAGCTTCCTGTAAGATTCACTGTGCGGGAAGGTGCACAGTGCTTAAATGTTTTGGCTTTAGAAAGTCATGACAGTCTGTGCTGAAGCTTATCTTTTGGCAGGGCGCTCTGCATCTGTAGAGAGGAAAGCCCTATTCAGGATGTGGTTTTATGTCTTTACTCGCAGCTTTTTCACATGCTAGTGTATTCATTATTGAGTGATGTTGCTCAGTTCTGCTGTGCACTACCATGCATGGTTTCTTCTCTAAGGCTGTTATTTTACCCTCATAGCTTGTGCTTTTGTTTCTTTAGGACAAGATGACTATGACAGACTGAGGCCGCTGTCATACCAAGACGCTAATCTGGTTTTAATCTGCTTCGATGTGACCAGCCCCATCAGCTTTGAGAATGTTATGATCAAGGTACACACCTCCAACATACCTTGCGTCAAGCTATGCACACACACACACACAAAGAAATGGATAGAGATTCTTTATGGCAAAGTGGAGTTTCAGGTTTTATCTGTTAATGATTAATAGCGAAAGCTACGTTGAAGAAGTGCTGCATTCTTTTTGCTGATTAACTCAATAACTATTGCCGTTTAAACCTCCATGCAGATTATTCAGTCGAGCAGAAACAAGCACGGTAATACAATCAGATAACAATCAGATAACCCTGTCTTCCAGTTCTCAACACAATGTTCAAATCTCATATTTATCTAGTGGTACCCAGAGGTGAGGCACTTCTGCAGGGGCACACCGGTGATCCTGATTGGCTGCAAAACTGACCTCAGGAAGGATAAAGAGTGTTCAAGGAAACTGAGGGCCATGAATCTGAATCCCATTACGTACATTCAGGTAAGAAAAGCGCAGCAGCTTTTACTGATCTACGGAGCAGAACCTTTTCGGCGAGGTGGCAGGAGGCACAGAGCAATGAGAAAGAGGAAGCGGCCAAACCAAACATTTAAACCACATCATCTCTATCATGACCCAATTGCTTATTTTTATTTGCATGCTGTCATACTGTCAGCATGCACAGTGTAATTCTCGGTGTGTTTGGGCCTAGGGTGAGAAGACTCGGCAGGAGATTAACGCAGACCTCTATCTTGAGTGTTCGGCCAAACATCAGGAGAATGTGGAGGACATTTTCAAAGAGGCGACAAAAAGAGCTCTGGCCTTCAACCGAAAACTGAGGAACAAGAACAAAAAATGTCTTATTATGTGAAGATACAAATTTTCACGATCCCACGCTTTTGCAAGCAATTGTTAGAGGATCCTTTGCTACATTTAACACATTTGGACACTTGAGATGCCAAATATAATTTGTGTCCCACACAGATGTGAAAGTAAACAAAAAACAAACAAAAAAGCTGATAGGATGCGTCTTATGTGCATCCTAGAAGGATGGTAGTAATCTTCAACAGCGCAACAAAAATTGCTATTGCTGCAACAGGAAGGGCAGTTTTGCAAATTGTGACATTTTCTAATGTAGCATGCAAGACACTTCTTGTATTAGTTTTGCACTTTTTGTTTATATGTACAAGTATTTTTTTTCCCTGAAAGTATTTTGCACCACAACTGCAGAAAGTTGTCTTTACCTATTTATTAATGGAAATCAGTTCTTGAGCCGACATTCGTAGGCAACATAATCCTACTTTGAATAGTTGTTTGTTTTCAATACGTCATGGTACTGTAACTTTAAAGTAGCACTGGTTGGTTACCAACATGGCAAAATTAGGCCTTAACTTTACCAACAGCACCCACTTGAGGCAGAAAATAAACTAGCACGTTGAATGTCAAGCGCCATCAATATTCTAAAATTAAAATAAAAGCAGATCTTCATATAAACAGTTGCATATTTGTGTTTAATGTAGCGTGGGTTTTGTTCACTACAACATACACAGGTTAAAGAAACTGGCACATGTCCTCTGTTACTGGCCACACGAAATGAACAGCCACATTGTGAAATAAGATTATTTGTGCATTATGACATAAAATGTAACAATCGGATCCTCAAAGAGCTTCAATTTCCCCCTCAATATAAAGGAGTTCTATGTGCTCTCTGAAGGAACTACAATTTGTTGAGATAATAAGAATAATTGTGGGATTTTCAAAATAACATGGAAGATTTCTTTTTTGGGGTCTACAATAAGGCAACAAACACCCAAATTTTGAAATAACATTAAAAAAACATTACTGAATGATTTAATCAAAAACAAAAATTAATGTGCACTATTCCAGAATAGAGGTATGCTTATGCAACTTAAAAAAGACAACAGTACTCTTAGCTGAATAAATCTGAGTAGTGACACAAACAGCAGCAGCATTTGATCACTTGTACAACATTATGCAACAAAATAAGAGAAGAAACCAGAACGGTTAGGACCTGAAGAGTGCATTTTGAACTTTTAAGTGTCTTCGGCAAGATTAAGAGCCATCAGCCAAATTTCTGCTAGACGTTTTCTTAACAAAATGTTAAGATATAACATTTTGTATGTTATATCTTACAAAATGTTAAGATATAACAGTTTGTTACATCAGAAGTGTCTACGTCTGTAAGAAATATTTTGGGAAATCACAAGCTACATTGTTATGTACGCTTCCTTGTCGTTTCACTGAAGTTGGTGTTTAACAAACGTCAAATTCCCTTTTTAAATGGAAGTCTTCTGACTAAAAAACAACAAAAAAGCTCCCTCTGACTGTAAATAGAGCAAAGTACACCAGTGAGGACCTTTCCCCTCCCTTTAACGAATGCTTTTAGAGTCATGGGCTTGAACTGTGTGCTGGTTTGCTCTGACGTAACATGACAGTGACTTTAAAATGTCTCATGAAGAAAAAAAAAGTTAATTCACTGAGGTGGCAAAGAGAATACAAGCCAGCGCCAGTTTGACCATTACTACTTCACAGAAGTATGTGCATGGCAGACGTTCAAGTGTTGAAAGGCAAACTTTGTTCTGTTCTGCTACCTGTCCTTGCATAATGATTTGAGCGAAGGTGCTCCGAAACTGATGCACAAATCCAAAAAACACATTCTGTCCACAATATATACACAGAATAAAGCAAGAAACTGCTCCTCCTGTTTGGTGATCATCCACGCTGGTTCACAGCAACATCACGTTACCGTAAAGTAAGAACCTGTCAGCGGGATACTTTGGCTGGAAGCTGCTACTGCCATTGAAGGCTGAGAGAAGCCTCAGCTCCATCCAGACTCAGCCTGGTCGGTGTGGGGTCAGTCTGGTAAACGATTGTGCATGTTTGACCTGCGATTGCCGGTCCTTTCAAGGATCAGAGAGGTTTCACCCAACCAATTCACAGTCGCTTGGTTTTTAGATGTCCTTCTCCTTCTTTTGAACTTTTTGGTGGACGACCTTTAGCGTTGTAAGAAAGTTTCCCAGGAAGAGGACGAGAAACGTTAGAGCAGCATGAATATCTGAAAGCAAGCAAAGAAAAAGTATTTCAATAATAACAAACAGGTTACAAATAAACAGAAACCAAAGCTCATACTAGAAATCATTTTAACACTGCAAATGTGAAACTGTTACAATAAACTAAACTTGTTCGGGTTAGGATGAAAACCAACTTTCATTTTAGTCTTGCACACAAAATTAGTTTTCTCTTAAATTTTGAGCTGAATATTATTAAAATTCAAGAAAAATAAAACCCTAGTCACTTGCATTGAAATTGCGGTCATACACAAATCATCTTGTATCGTTGTTTAGCTTCTTTTTCAGAAAATTATTTGTATCATTTGATTTCAAGATTCATGTTGACAACCCCCAAGACCGAGGGGCAAAAAAACTCTGTAATATAGAGAGTTTTGGTCTGACAACATGTCAAACAAGCAACACACACTGGACCTGGTTATCAGTAAGGGTGTGAATATTTCCAATGTCTCTGTAACTGATGTCGCCATGTCGGATCACTTTGCTGTTATTTTTGACAGTTCTTTATCCATTAACACACTTGGACACACAGCTGCTATCACAAAACATACTTTCACAGAAAACACTGCAGAAATATTTAATCAAATCTACTCTTCTTCCTCAACCTTAAGTTATAATGAAGTAGATAAGTTTGTAGATGATTTTCAGTGCAAACTTTCAGATATCATTGATTACATTGCCCCCATTAAAGTGAAGGTTGTGACTGGTAGGAAGAATCTCCATGGAGAAATGCACAACAGTTCAATCTGCAAGACAACTCTGCTGAAGGGCCGAACAGAGATGATGTAAAGCTCAACTTCACGTCTACTATGACATCTACAAAGAAAGATTACGTCACTATCACACAACACTAAAACATGCAAGAGAGGCTTTCTTTGTAGATGTCATAAATAAAAACATTAATAATGCTCGAGCTTTATTTGCTACTGTCGACAGGCTAACAAATCCTCCGATGACGTTACCACCTGAACTTCAATCTAATGCTGCCTGCAACAAGTTTTCCAGTTTCTTTTCAGAAAAAATCCAAAAGATCAGAGGATTAATCTGCACATCCACTCCAAAGCCAGTACCAATGCTGTGCCCAAACAAAACAAATGCAGGAACAATGACCCATTTCCAACTACTTAATTATAAAACCTTAGAAGAAATCATAAGTCAATTAAGCTCCGGTTCCTGCTGTCTGGATGTCCTACCCACACACTTCTTTAAGAAAATCCTGCCTGTTGTTGCTAATGATCTGATCCAAATAGTAAATTCATCACTGTCTTCAGGTGTTTTCCCCCAGGCTTTGAAGACAGCAGTTATTAAACCGCTGATAAAATAGAACAATCTGGACAAATCAATACTACAGAATTACAGGCCGATCTCCAACCTACCATTCATCAGCAAAATAATTGAAAAAGCAGTTTTTAAACAATTAAATAACTTCATAACAATAATGAATCGCTTTGACTCCTTCCAGTCTGGTTTTCGGACTCACCACAGCACAGAGACGGCCTAGTCAAAGTATTCAATGACATCCATATAAATACAGACTGTGGGAGAACCACAGTGCTGGTTCTACTGGATCTCAGTGCAGCTTTCGACACTGTTGACCACGACATTTTACTGAACTGGTGAGTTGGGTCGGACTCTCCGGTCCGGTGGTCCACTGGTTTGAATCCTACATAAAGAACAGGGACTTCTTTGTTTCAATCGGAAATTTCTCATCAGAGAGGTCAAAGGTCACATGTGGAGTACCCCAAGGTTCAATCCTAGGACCCCTTCTCTTCAATATTTATATGCTCCCACTGGCCGAGGTCATAACAGGAAATAAGATCAGCTACCATAACTACGCGGATGACACACAGCTCTACATCACGATGTCACCTGGTGACTCTGAACCCATCCAAACACTGAACAGATGCTTAGAACAGATCAATGTGTGGATGTGCCAAAACCTTCTCCAGCTAACAGAAACAAAACTGAAGTTATTATCTTTGGACCGAAAGAGGAACGAACCAGAGTCAATGCGCAGCTTCAGTTACTACAACTGAAAACCAGCGAATACTGTTGTTAGTTTATAAATCACTGAACTGTTTAGCACCACAATACCTTAAAGATCTGCTAGTGCCATACCAACCGTCTAGGCCCCTCAGATCTTCTGGTTCTGGACTGCTTTGCATCCCCAGAACCAGAACAAAACGAGGAGAAGCAGCATTCAGCTTCTATGCACCACAAATTTGGAACAAACTTCCAGAAAACTGTCAAACAGCTGAAACACTGGGTGCCTTTAAATCTCAAATTAAAATCCACCTGTTTAGAGTTGCTTATGGATAAATTGCGGGTTTGATGTTTTGGGTTTGAGAATCCTTGTATGATGTTGCTCTGCTAAAACTTTGTTCGAGGAGACCTCATAAGGGCGAGTCCTCGCATGGATCGATGTTTTTAATTTTACTTTTAATAATGTTTTTATCTTTTTCAAAATCCCTTTCTGATTTAATGCCTTGTCAAATGGCGGTTTGACTAAAGAAGTTTAAAATGTTAAAGTTTTCATTTTTACTTTTTAATTTCTCTTTCTCGCTATTTTTTTTTATCTCTTTCTCACTGTTTATTCAATGTCACATGCTGTTTTTATTTTAATTATGTAAAGCAATTTGAAATGCCTTGCTGCTGAAATGTGCTATACAAATAAAATTTGAATGATTGATTGATTCTACAATGAATATGGTAAAGAAAAATCATATGCCAATGAGGTGACTTTACCAATTACTATTTTTAAAATGCATTTTTCCAGAAGTGTAAACAATGAGAAAGTTAAACCACTTCTAAACAACCAGCATCAGACTTGTTGGGAACAGCAGCTGGAACGCTAGTGAATAAATCCTATGATGTTCAAAGCAAAGCCAGAAATGTATGAAGTAGGACAAAAACCTTTAAAAGTTTCAACAAACCTGATTTTATAAAGCCCCAGAACATATGAGTCCCAGATCAGGAAATTATGGTGATGTTTGACATACAAACATTATTTTGAAATATAGCTTCTTTTTCTTAAATCTAGGTGAGTTTGACTGAAAGACTGGATCCATCAACCCGATCCTTACCTGCCACTCCTTACAGTCATCATGTCTTGCCAAGCGAAACAGGGTCACAGAATTGTACAGCTGCCAAAACTGCAAACAAATTAAGCATCGCCATCAGAACTTTTGCAACGTCTAAAAAAATGCTAAATGTGATGTGGCATAACTCATTTATTTTAATGCATTAAATAAAAGCAGGAAGGCGAGACTTGTTTAACTTACGTGGCCAAAGAATAGAAAAGGCAAAAGGAAAGTGAGCCCTCTCCACATCCACGACTGAAATCCCTCTGCAAAAGAAACCCGACTATAACCTTATCGTGCCACAGACTAAGATATTATTACATTACTACTTTATATTTTCTGCACAACAATCTGACATTGGAGATAGCGTGAAGATGCCTCACTCGAGTTTCCCAGACATCTGCATCCCAACAGAGTAAGAGCTACAGCTGTCTCCGTTCTTCACCTTTACCCCAATTTTCTAGACATGCCGCTGCAGATGACTCAAGGGTTCAAACGATTGAAATGACTAGCACCAAAAATAGTGTACAACTCACCCACTGTGAGGTCAAGTTGATTTCTCTCTCCCAAAGCGCGCAGCCTGTATAAGCAGCCGCTCTGGTAGTAATACTGGAGGAACTGAACAAAGCCTAGAATTGTGGAAATGATAGGAATATAATTACTGGATTGTAGAAACCTGATGAGGATAAACTGATTTCAAAGAATAATATATAGGTAGGGAGACAGAAAATACTACAACACAACAATTGTATCTGCGTAGGAAAGAAAAATCCAACCATTTAAGGTTTTGTACCCTGAAATTATGAGCAAGGATTATTTAAATTAAATGTTTTTCAATCTGAGCCATCGCCTGATGAAAGTTACCACATAATGAGTATCAATAAGCAATGATTTTAATCACTAGTGTGCAACACATAATATTCTCCAAGTTTGGATATGAACTTTTCAAACAGCCTCAATTTTATTAATTTAAAGCTTATTTATCCAATTGAACAATATGTACATTGGAATTTCAGGTAAACTTGTTTGCTAGAAGCAAATATTTGTCAATAGTTTAAATGCCCAGCAGGTAATTTTTTTTATATCTTGGATATTGACTTTCACTTGTTGAATTTTCAGATGAAACCGCCCTGAAAGACAAACTCACTGCTGCTATTGGCTTTGATAGAACTGCGAGAAGCTGGGAGGAGAAAAGCTGACTAAACAAAGATAAAGTTTCATCAGTAATGTACTGATTGCATTCAAACCTTTTGTTGTTGTTCCAGACATTTAGCGGATTTTATTTAACAAGACAGCATGTAAATGCTGTTAGGTATTTATAGACCAAAAATAGTCTAAATTCCTAGTTTTAATGAATTTAAATAGCAGAACAAAATATTTCTCCATATGATTTGAGAATAGTGATTAGCACTGATTAAGAACTATTGGCATATTCAGTTCTCTGATCAAGAAAGTGATTTAGGAGGACCATTTGTTAAGAATGGAAATGTTTAGTCACATCCCTTCATTCAGGAAACCAGGATTGTTTTCTACAGCTGATTTATGACCCTCCACTGTGCAGGCAGTGTGCTAAACGCTGTAAAGTGAGCTCAAAGCTCACGCCGGTGCCACCAATCCTGAGCACAGTGTGGTGACCTGCAAACACGCCGTCATGGAAACATAAAAAAACAAACATACAAGCCATCTTTGTTTCGCCCTCTGAATGGGACTACTTTTTATCAACATGGTTTTTAAAGTTCAAACTGTAATACTGCATTTCAGAAAAGAAGGAAATACAGAAAACGTTAGGATTATTGGTCAGATTTGGAAAGAAGTTTCAACGACTGGTGAAAATACATAAAATTTGAGAATGGTAAGTGAATTTGCATCAATAGCTGCGATCCGCAGCCGGAAAAGGGTAGAGTGCCTTCTCCGGGTCAGGGGGGTCGTCCTGCCTCAAATGGAGGAGTTTAAGTATCTGGGGATCTTGTTCACGAATGAGGGAAGAAGAGAGCGGGAGATCGACAGGCGGATTGGGGCGGCGTCTGCCGTGAAGCGGCGCTGTACCGGTCCGTCGTGGTGAAGAGAAGCTGAGTCAAAAGGCGAAGCTCTCGATTTACCGGTCGATCTACGTTCCCACCCTCATCTATGGTCATGAGCTTTGGGTCATGACCGAAAGAACGAGATCACGGATACAAGCGGCCAAAATGGGTTTCCTCCGCAGGGTGGCCGGGTTCTCCCTTAGAGATAGGGTGAGAAGCTCGGTCATCCGGGAGGGACTCAGAGTAGAGCCGCTGCTCCTCCACATCAAGAGGAGCCAGTTGAGGCTCAGGCATCTGGTCAGGATGCCTCCTGGACGCCTCCCTGGTGAGGTGTTCCGGGCACGTCCCACCGGGAGGAGGCCCCGAGGAAGACCCAGGACACGCTGGAGGGACTATGTCTCTCGGCTGGCCTGGGACGCCTTGGGGTTCCTGGAGGAGCTGGAAGAAGTGGCTGGGGAGAGGGAAGTCTGGGCCTCCCTTCTGAAGCTGCTGCCCCCACGACCCGATCCCGGATAAGCGGCAGAAAACGGATGGAGGGAGCTGCGATTGAGTCTTTCTGGAGCGACTCATTAAACCTAGTAAAGTCCTGGTGGACGATGAAATCTTTTTTCACAGCACTGCATGATTTGTTTTCAAATATACAAACATGTAAAATAATAATAAAAAAGAACATTAGACGAGAGAGAAAACCCTTTTGGGACAAAGCTAAAATCTGGGCAAGCAAACCACAAGACTTACTCTGATAAATAGAGAACGCCAGAAACTGGTTTCGAAACATCTGATACATTTGTCCCTCAGGCCTGTCCAAAAATACAGTGACAAACAGAAACATGCTTTAGCATTTTATGAATTTCACATTCTTGGTGTGTTACTGAACAACATGCTAAACAGGCATCTCACCAGGTAAGCATAACACCTGACAGGAAAGTGGACACATAATGGTGAGACACCCACCAGCCTTTGATCCTGAAACAGAAAAAAGGGAAGGAGAGCAAAAACACATGCGTCATTTTCAAAACCCAAATGTAGAAATCTTTATGAGATCGTCGTCAAAACACACCTGGAACCATTAGTGATGAGGATGCTTTCCCTTATTGTCAAAGTGCAATAGTACCAGACCAGCAAAAAGTTGAAGATTTCATCTGTGACTCTGAAGATTGAAAAAAAAAAAAAGAACACTTATTTAAGAAAACGTTATAAGACTACTCCTTCAAGAGGAAGCATTACCTTACCGGTAGTTAAGAAAAAAGAGGCAGGTGATGGCTCCAAACATCAGGATTATCGTCATATAAAGCTTGAACTTCTCGTACTCGTCTTTGTAGGCAAATCTATGCAAATGAATCACGGGTGAGATTGGCAAGTAGACGACATCTTCTTTTCTATCTTGGAGTCAACTCATTTTGCATTTTCCATACTTTGCCTGATTACTGAGGAGCGTCACATTCACGTTGCCCAGGACCAAACTCAGGTACAGCCTGAAATAAAACAACAACACAAAACAGGTCAGTACAGTTTCATGGATTAAAAACAGTTTTCATGTTACCGAATAAGGAAAAGAACAAATACATGGAAAAAATAAACAGCACACACCCATTCTTCTTTGGCAAATAGGCCTCCATATCGAAGAAAACATTTTCTTTTTCTTTGATTTGTGATTTGATGTCAGTTATTGTTTTCAACTGATTTTCATCGCATGTCTGCGCACACCTGTGAAGACCAGAGTAAATGCTGGTGAGCAAGAAAATGTTCAGTGCCAGAAAAATATGTTGTTTTTGTTAAGGCAGTGACCCAGAAACATGCGTCTAGACCTGTGACTGGAATCAGAATGAGAATGTGCCTTGCAAAAGTATCCATATCTCTTCATATTTGTCATGTTTTTGTGGCTTACACCCACAACCCTCAATAATGTGCAGCTGCTATCCGGTTGGATGGCGAACAGTGGCTAAACTCTTTAGTCTTTTGCAGCCTCTATTAGATCGTCTTGTGGTTGAAACATTAAACAATGTGGGAAAGTTAAAGGAGTATGGAGACTTTTGTGAGGCAATATAGATAGACACTTCAGTCCAAGCACATCATTAACGGAGTCTTACTGTTTTGAACCCAAACAAAAAATGTTTCTTTTCCTCCTGAGTGCGGGCAGTACTCACTTTTTCAAGCTAAGCCTCAGGTCTTTGAGACATTTTCTCTGTTTGCTGATGGAGCTGCTGCATGTCACCTGAAGATTGGTGAGCTCCTCCAGTTTGTGCCTGTATATTTTATGAGTTTCCTGGAGGTACAATAAGCAGAAACACGAGTTACATTAAGACACTTCTACAGATGTCAAAGCGCTAACATTATTAAAAAAATAAAATAAATTGTCAGCAGGAACGCTTCACTCTGTGAAATTTAATTTGAGCTCCGTCTGAACAAAATCCGCCCATGACTCTGCATTAAGCGGCGAGATAAACAACACGCCGCAGAATGAATTTATCCCTGCAGACAACACAAGCTGCTACAGAAATGACTGCGGCCACTAATAGATTTTTAGAAATGCTTTTGACAACTTAACCTAAACAGACTTGATTTTTCAGACTCTAAAGAACGTGGTTTTGTCTCTATATCTTGGTTCCTTATTGGTTTGCTCTTTAGGTTGTTGTATTTTAACCAAGTCCACCAAATGAAACCACATACAGATTTCTGCTGTGCAATAAAACATCCCGAGGTGTGTGATATAAACCACTGCCTGTGCCTTATATCACATGAGTTTTCTCATATTAAAGCTGTTGATACGCACATGACCAATTTAAGGACCACATCTTACCTCAGGTCAGTCAGGAGTTTACATCCAAACAGTTGAATACTTGAGGATACGTTGTGGAGGAAGTGGTATGATAATTACTGCCAAGGAGTGACTTATTGTAATATGTTGAATTCCTGCCTCTACAACACAATTCAAAAGCAATAATATTTTGTCTAGCCAAAGGGAAATTTAATTAAACACTCATTTAGTTTAGTGTTTAATTACTAAACATTAATAATAACACTGGGTAGGGCAGAATAAAACTGTTGCCTTGTATCAGTCAACACAAAAAATAAATGTTCATACATGTAGATGGTCTTTACCACAGACAAATAAACTTAGACTGACCAGTTTGGCGCTTCTCAAGCATTTCTACTTTGATATGAAAAAATACAATCTCCTTTAAAAATTTGGTTAATTGTCATTTCATGAATACATTCACCGCATTGCCTTGCCATTTCCTATGGATGCTGGATCTATGACTACCTGGCAAATAGATCACAGTTCATTGGATGGAAGGTCTTTGTGTCTAACCAGGTGGCCAGCAACACAGGGTACTGTACTGTACTTCCTTTTCACCTTCAGATTTACAGCAAAGGCCTGACTTATGTCCTCTACAGAAATACTCGGATGATTCTGCAGTTGTCAGCTGTGTCAGAGATGGACAAGAATCTGAGTACAAAAACCTGGTGGACCGCTTTGTGTCATGGTGTGGAAACAATTATCTTATCTCGAATGTGAACAAAACAAAGGAGATGATTGTAGATTTCAGGAGAAACAGGGTAAGATCAAACCATATTTTCATCAAGGAAGAAGAAGTGGAGGTGGTTAAGGAATATAAATATCTTGGTGTTCACCTGGGCAACAGACTGGAGGGGAGATGCAACAGTGAAGCCGTCTAAAAGAAGGGTCAGAGTAGGTTGTTCTTGTTGAGGGAGCTAAGATTCTGTTGTTGAGAGCATCATCTGTTCTGCCACCATCTGTTGGGGCAATAGCATCAGAACCAGGGACCTAAAACTGATCAAGAATCTGATAAAGAAGGCTGGTTCTGCTCTGTGGAACCTCTTGAGATGATGATACAAATAAATATTTTACATAAAATCAAGAACATTATGGATAACCCTGATCATCCTCTGAGACCGTCTTAGAAAAACAAAATGTCTTCAGTCAGAGGCTTCTTCAAATTCACTGTGATACAGACTGCTACAGGTGATCTTTCCTGCCAACACCATCTACAATAAATCTTTGAAGAATTTAAATTAAGAAGAGATACAACAACATTTAATTTCCCTTTGGGATCAATAAAGCATTTTTGAACTGGAAACCACACAGGTTTCCAATTCAACAAGTTTGACATATAGCAAGGTAAAAATGATGGGACCTTTTAAGCAAAGATGATTCATTTATTTAGTATAGTAGTATAGAACATTATCATATTCTTCAGGTAGTGCTACCTGAAGAAGCAGCAGGATTTAAAGAAATAGATAAGTTATGTCTCTTTCCTTCACATCTGTGACACTGAATCGTTTTAATTTTTTAATGCGTTCTCTACTGATCATGCACCTGAACAAGTTTATTCAAGACTACGATAGACTCTGAAAGAAGAATACTTAGCAGTAGCATTCATCATGGAAATCCCTGAACAGCTGACCATCACCACCACAATTTCCTTCCCTGAAGAGCAGCTCTAGATTTCCATCTTCCATGGCTTTGCAGATACACGTCTAAAGTCAACTTGATCATGATGCCTCGCACTGGCATCGTCTGCTCATGAGTTGTTTCAAGTTAGCCAACTGTAGCAAAGGTGAGCTAGTCTGATAACTAATGACAGAGGGTGGGAGTAAGTGGCTATTAAGAGTTTACCAAAGCAAAAACCTAGCAAAAAAAACAAACAAAAAAAACAACCTTGCACGACCTTTACGTAACTTTGGAAGCAATTGTGTAACCAACAGCAGCATAGCATGTCAGACTGAAGGCTTTAGCTGGACTATAGCTCTTCTTTAGCGGCAGGGAAAAATGTCAAGTAACCTGCGGCTAATGCTAGCTGCTACTACACAAGGATGTTGCACTACAGTCAGAGAAAATAAAGTCATGGTTAAATAAGTCCACAGCTTAGTTGGAGCGATGCACAGCAAGAGCGAAAACTACAGAGTTTAAGTCTGAGCCGAGAATGAATGGCGAAGAGCAAAGAACCAAAGTGTCAAAGCCCCGCTACAGTGTCTATCAGTGGCACACACTACACATGAAAAACACTCGATTAAGGGAGTTCTGGTTACCTGTAATTGTTGGTATTCCTTTTCTATTTCCTCCCATTCTGCCTCAAAAGTGGGTTTGGACATCGTAGCAGAACGAAACGTGACGGGAAAGACACTTCCACCAGGTTCCACTCGGACTGGCTGGTCCTCACTGCTCCCACAGACTGCTTCTCCGTGTTTTAATTGTGCCGCAGAGCGCATGCGCACACCCAACGATTAAGAGGTGTAGCCAAACCGCAGCTGAACCCGCTTCAATTCAACAAACACTTCGGTAATGTTTTATTAAATTAAATTTTTATTAAATTAAAATATATTTTTAAGATATTGGAAAATAACTGACAGGTTTAATTTACAAATTATTTAAATTTGGGGTTTTAAAAAATTCGTTATCCACCAATCACAGTGCACTTAACTGTTGCTATGATACACCAAACAGTTTCTTGCTCAACGAAAGAAGTTTATATATATAGCTTGTGTTTTCTTGATTTTTCCGAGCGGCTTGAGTGCGTTTAAGTCATCCGCTGGATACACTGCAGAGGTACATAATACTTTTTATCTAACTTGAAATTTCTGGACGGTGTTTTACTGTAATTTATGTTTTAAGTACATGTGTCCCCCCAAAAAATCGCGTCAGCTGTCGAGATGTCCTTGTGATTATGTTGCCTACCTAAGAAAAAAATATAGCTCCAAAAATATTTTGTTATAATCTAATTTGATTTTAATTTTCTGTGATTATATTGTGTTTGATAGAACGATAAAGTCCATTTTTCTTGAGAACGTTATCCAGTAATGAATTATCCCGTTCAGTAAGCCAAAAGTGTAAGAAAACCCTCTGGCATCCCACAGTTTTGAAACTGTTCTGTGCAGAGTATAAACTGATGATCATTTTAAAAAGCAAAAACACTTAGTCTGTAAATAAATGGGCAGTGAGTGAATACACCGTCTTAAATGTTTAAAATATTTTGTTTTTTTCCTCACAGGTTTTGCACCACATCCACCACATCAGTCATGCCAACGTATAAACCAATGCGAAGTAGAAGACCTCCCCCACCTTCAGTAATAAAGGATAAAATTTCCCAGAAATGTGGACTGCGGCACACAGTTTATTCTGTCTGTGGAAATGAATATACCGGAGAGTGGCTGGAGAACAAGAAGCATGGTTAGATAACACCTTTTATTTACCACAACAAAACTTGCCAATATCAAGTTAGCCAATATTAAACCAATTACTCTGCAAGATGAAATTTGAGATGACTGAATTTTTAAAAACTTTGTCAAGGCAGAGGAATTCAGGTTTACAAGAAAGCTGGTGCCACTTATCACGGGGAGTGGACATACGGAAAACGTAATGGTTATGGCACCTACAGTGTACAAATCCCGGGAACAAAGGAGTACAGAAAGCAGTATTGTGGTCAATGGAAAAATGAAAAGAAGCATGTACGCTTTATTTATTATCTTCATATTGGACTGTGTAACACACGTATCCAGAATGTGATATATATTTTTTCTGTCTTTTTAGGGATATGGGACATACTTCTTTGACAACTCGGCAGTGTATGAGGGGGAGTGGGTAGATGACCAATACAATGGCTGGGGAAGGATGTACTACGAAAACGGAGACATTTATGAAGGAGAGTGGCTCAACCATAACACTCACGGCAGAGGAATCATTCGATTTTGTAAGAGAATATTTCTTCCCATAACTGCAAATGAAAAACGTTTGGGGTCCAGTATGTCTAATTGGGATTTTTACCTATTTCTCCTGTAGCCAATGGAAACTGGTATGAAGGCACGTGGCGAGATGGAAAGAGGCATGGAGATGGAAAATACTATTACTCTGACAAAGGCCTGCTTTATGAAGGTCTTTGGGTGGATGGGATAGCAAAATGTGGGACATTTTCAGAAGTTGGACGCGAATCAGCACCATCGCCACCCACACTTCCGTTTCCAAAGGTATGTGACTATTTACAGTTATGACTGCCTTGAAACCCAAACTCATTTTATCAGGCAAACAGAAAACCTGCTGCCTCCCTGAACCTTTAGCTCCTAGAATTAAATTACCCAGAACCCGTAATCAGTTAATCAAGTAGGAGCTCAAATTGGGCCTAAAACCTGGTTCCCCAATTTTCTTTATTTTTTTACACCAGTTACACTATGAAGTGAAACCCAAATCCCTTCGAACTCTGAGATGTACAAGATTAACACATCTTTAGGAAAATAAGCTAAAGCAATAAGCCTCAAAAATGCTGCATATGCAACAGTGAAACTTGTGAAAACTTGAAACCTGTCAAAATTCTTTTGGCATTGTGATTGTTTTTATTTGTAAGCTGGAAAATGAGCACTATGAAACACTAAAACATTATGCTGATCGAAGTGAACCAATCAGAAAAGCTTCACACCTTCCCTCTTCAAATCTATCATATTAAAAACCTACACCAAGGCAGCTTTCTGGGGTGTGATTTGACCGAGGTAATCTGTTTTTATGCTGGCAGTTGCAGTGAAAACAGTGGAGGGTCCCCAGAAAACCACACTAGTGGTTCCTGGAAAATTTGGAAACACACCTAAAAGTATTCAGTTCAGTGACAAGGATTGATACTTATTTATGTTCTTTTTCCAAGACTGAACTGGTGGACATGGAGTCGGTTTTACAGGAAGCTAGAGCGGCTTTCCAGTGCCAAAACTGATGAGCAGTAGGAGGAAAAACGGCAAGTTCCTACTTCATCCATTCACCAGGAAGCCAATAAAACAATAGCATTCATGAAGTTCTCTCAGTTTTCATTGAGATTCCACTTTTTTGATAATTAATTGACACCAGTGTTACTATTATAATTAATAACATCAAAGAAGCCTGAGGTCCTTTGTTGTGGAGTTTGCATGTTCTCCTTGTGCATGCATGCCTTCCAGTCCTATAACATGACTTTTAGGTAAATTGGATTCTCTAAATTATCTTTAGGTATGAATGTGTGTGTGTGTGTGTGTGTGTTGCCCTCCGATGAACCGGCGAGCTGTCCAGGATGCATGCCGCCTCTTGCCCAGTGGCAGCTGGAGATGTGACCCTTCAAAGTGTAGTGTAGACAATGGAAAACTCGATTTGCTCATTTGTTGCCTTCAGAAGCTATAATATGTTCAATTGAATTGATTAAACCTATTTAGAAATCCACCAGTTCCTTCAGTCAGGGTCTCATCTCTACCATGTCCAGTCACTGACATCCTTACACTTATAAGTATCTGGACAGACTAACATAAGTAATAGTTCATTCAAACGGACTGATTTAACTGTTGGAAAACCAAACAGTCAAGTGAGAATAAATACTATTGATCCCTGCAGGTCTGTAGTGAATGTAGAATGTGTAATAAAACCATAATAGGATAAGTTTAAAAATATAAACTATAGTCACACAATTGGTTGCTTTGTATAAACGCAGGTATCCTGATTAAAATGTTTTGATAAGCTGTAATTTACAAGGATAAAAATTAAAGATGACGTGTTGGACATCTGAACTTCAAGTCCCATTTAGTCAAAAAGTGTTTATTAAAACACAACACATGTCAGCACTCTATTAATACTGTAAGGTTGGCAGCTTATTAGTCAACACATACAGCAAACAGTTCAAAACTGCCAGGACAGTAGATTTCTTTAAATACACAAAAAGTTAAAAGGCTGTGTTCTACAAACACAGATGTGCAATAACTGATAAACATGATGTGCTTTTTACTAAATGATAAATAAAGGCAGCAGGCAACAGAAATAAGTGCAGGCATAATATGTCTGACATGATGAGTAGAGCTGTTATCAAACACACCACTTTTATCCTAGAAACACATAAACCAATAACATGGACAATGTGTCATTTCTCAGCAGGTCAAACTTCAAAATGTATATCTTAAAAAACAAACAAACAGATAAACGTTTTAACCAGGAAACAAATGGTGGGTGGATATCTGATAACGAGTGGTATTATTAGGCTACTATCACATTAAGAACTTTGTGATTTCCAGCTTACATGCATTATGACGCATTCATCAGATTCACAGTAAGATAAAGTGTCTTCTAAAAACAAAAACAAAAAAGAAAAGCAAAACCTTCAAATGGTGAAAGATCTTTCTTGTAAAAAATGTAATTCCTAAATCTCTGCCCTCTCGGGAACTTCCAATACAGATCGGGGTATTTTTTTTGTCTACGGGAACTGGGAGCTTGGCGACTGTAAGATTGAAGATTCTCCTCTGTTGTCCAGCTCGTTTTGAAGCCTGGTGAGGTTAGACAGCTCCTCCAGCTCCTGGAACTGTCTGTCAGTCTTGTGGCTGACCAGTGAGCGATAAAAATGCACAGCAAAGACTATGAAGATCAAACCAAACGGGACCATAATAGAGGTTGAGGTAATAGCGGCAGCCACACCAGAGGAGAAGGTGCTGTTGTTGGACTGGTCAGGCTTAATGGGCAGAAATTTCACCCAGCAGAGCAGGACAACCTCGGCGAGGAAGAGCAAAGTCCCAATCACGGTTGAAAAAGCCCAGGCCAGCTCGATGTGTCTGTGCATCCGCTCATGCGGAGACTCCTTCACAGAGTTGAGGTTGTGGACGTTGCTGACCGCCTCAATGTTGGGCAGAATGCAGGTGCTGACCATCAGAGCAAACAGGTGAACAGCAACGAGCACGGTAGTGCAGGCGCTGAAGGCGATGAGGAGAGCAGGTGGGTACGGATATTTGTTGTCGAGCTGCACTTCCACCATCGCGACCTGACAGTAAACGACAACACAAAATGTCACGTGGTTGGTTTAATCTAGAAATTAATATAGGGAGTTGATGTTACCATGGCAAATCCGGAGAGCAAAGCCGATGTCCGACTTGAAGCCTTCAGTTTGGCTCGACTCAGGTACAGCTTCCTCCAGGACAGGGCTTGCAGTGAATGCTCGTTCAGACTCATGTTGCGCTAATTATCACAACACCGGCCGAGCGGCGCAGCTGTTTGGGGAACCTTGAGCCACAGACCTAGGAGTGCACAACTACGTCCCCTCAGGAAGCATTTAGGCTCGTCGGCTGACTGTAACTGCGGAAGCTTATTTTCTTTCCACCCACAGTCTTCCTTCAGCGTGTTGATCTGCTTTGCGCCTTAAATTACCCACAAGTCTACGCGCGGCGAGAGCGACATCCGCAAGTAAATAGTGACGGGAATTTCGAATCTTTTCCGAGATCCGACTGTTTTGGCTCGATTAATTCAAATCAGTTGGTTAACAGTTCTCAACTTAAAAACCTCAGTAAATTAGAATATGGAATAAGTGATTTCAATGATTTTGGCTAAAAGTAAATGTATCCCCAAGTTTAGTTTCAACTACCTTTAGGGAATTGTGAAGCAAAGGTCATTCAAGAGATTGAATAAAATTCACATGTTGAACTTATGTCATATTTGTGGACATGTGCAGACATGCACTTGTAGAATGAAAATCCAGTCCAAAGTATCAAACTAAAACTCTAGACTTTCGCAATGTGCTGGATGTTGGAAAAATGTGAAACGTTTATTGTTAGATGAGAACATCTAAACATTAAACTCTACAAACAGCAAAACATGACAAAATATAATTCTAGTTTGGCACTTAATTTCAGTATGCTGGGATGATCAGAAGGAGTCTGTAGCTTCTGTCAACATTCTGTTGTGCATATGAAGTAAACACATGTTTATAATAAAAAAAATAAAGCAGCTCTCAGACAGGAGTCAGCTCCTAATGTTCACTAAAAGGATTTGGTGCATCAAGTCTTTTTGGTCATTGCACACACATCACTTTGAGCTGTATTTGTGGGGGAAATAGTTAGCAAAAAACATCATATAAAGGCTTAAATATGGGGTTCCATTTGTATCAAAAATAAGTAGAAGTCTCAGAACTCTGCAAAAAAAAAAAGAAAAAGAAAATTGTGCCTCAGAAAGTCAAGTAGCACACACATACAAATTGTTAAAACTTTGTTGAGGTGAAACATGAAAAAAATTTTTTCCCACTTTTATATTAAACTGGATTGAATTTGTTTTGGGATTGCAAGTATGGTGTGGTATGGAAATGAGGTGACATATTGCCTCAAATGCACTAATATAAATTTGCAAAGCAAATATCTTACACTATGTTCTTTCATAGAGGATTTGGGACATGTTGGTTTCAAGTAAAATAAAACAAAATAAAACTAACCCATCCTTAGGCATAGAGATGCAGACCAAAATTAGAAATGTAATCATTTCAAATTCAGTAATATCTCACTAATCCAAAAGGGAACCGAGTTAAAAATAAAAAAGGAATTTAAATAAGTACAAAATGTTAGTAGTATATTTCTTGATATGACACAGCCTTATTTGGAACGAACAAAATGTTTTATTATGGATGAAAAATATTTTAAAATCATCTTAAAGTCTGTTTATTTAAAAGTGGTTAATTAAACTGCACGCGTCCTCAAAAGGACGGAGGAAGTTGCTTTTTATGCGTTGTAAGCCGATGTTATGTAATGAATGTTTGTGGTTTGTAAAAACAGTGGAAAGCAGCGGAGTGACATGCCATGACGTTGTCCAACAATGTTTTGGTTCCCGACCATGACGTAAGACACAAAAACATGGTTCCCTTGTTTTGAAGCGTAAAGCGTGCTAAGTGCCTCCTTAACTTTACTACGCATGAAGATGCTTCCCCGAAACTGAGAGGCTGGAAAACGACCCGAAGAGACGATGGCCCAGTCCGTGGAGACGTGTGCTGAAACTGGACGGAGGCTGGTGTGTAGCATCCGCCGCGTTAACGTTAGCTCGTGAGAAAGAGAGACTGGGTTAGCTTAGCTAACGTTTGCGACTGAAAACATTGGGGGGTATTTGTCATGTCATGGAAGCTGGTAAAGTTTTTTTTTTTTTTGGGGGGGGGGGGGGGAACAATAAAAAAGAACGGCGTACGCCGAAATGTAGAGACCATAACTTATTTTATTTGTGTGATATTCACCAAGCATTTGAAAACATAAATAAGGCAAATTGTTAAAGAACGGGTGATTAACTAGAAACAATTACAATTATCACCAGCAGCTCCTTTCTCATTCGATAAGCGTCATTAAACGCTCGCAGCGCGAGAAGTCACATTTTACGAATGTGCTGCTATGGTAACCGAAGTGGCGCTGTAAAAGCTGAAATATTTTACGCGTTGAAGTTAGACACTAAATGAACGTTCAGAGACTCTACTATTCTTTAGTAACCATCTGTGGAGAAGAGTGGGCCTTTTTATGGACAGCCAGTGGGCTTTTCACGCGTGTCTCTGGTTTTGTCATGTAAATAACGGCATTTTTCAATGGCAGCGCTCCATCTGCCGGAGGATGTACGACGAGAACGAGGATCTATCTGACGTGGAAGAAATGGTGAACATTAGAGGTTTCAGCGTGGAGGAAAAGCTTTCCAGTGACTGCTATAATTCAGAGTTTGTTCACTTAATGGAGGGAAGAGGTAAAATCATGTCATACCACTTACAAATTATTCACTTGCAACAAAATAAATGACAATTTGACTGGCAAAATATTGTCTTTACAGCAATAACTATAGGAAGATATAGCTACATGATTTGGAGTAAAACTGACAATATCCTGTCTTGCAGACTTCACTTATGAATATGTGCAAAGGGAGGCCCTCAGGAAACCACTTATTTTTAAAGAGAAAGATGAATTGGGGATCAGGTAAGAAGTGTTCTGCACAAACAGCAATTTTTACTACTGAGGTTGTTTTCACTTTCTCTTAAAGTGTTTAATTAAACTGTTGTTAACTGGACCACAATACACTTCAGTAATTATTTCAAGTTCAAATTCAAATAACGTAACTCATTATTTAATAAGGATCTGTTTACAAATGTAAACAGCTAAGATGTAGTTATATTAGCATTTGTAGTTATGCAGATATTTCCTGCAAAAACAGTTGAAAAACAAACAAAATCTCATCAGCATTACTGATTATTTGTGTGCTTATTTTTTTGAGATTGCTATAGTATAGAAGTGAAGATCTAAATTCTGTCTCGTTGTCAGACATGTTTCTTTGATAAGATCTGTTTTTCTATTTTTACAATGATTTTTTTGTTTGTTTGTTTTTTGCAGCATGCCTGACCCGGAATTTACAGTCAGTGAAATAAAAGGATTAGTTGGTAAGCAGAATGCCACAAGTACCAACATATTCATACAGTATTAACAGATATCATTTTATATACAGTATATGTTATATATATATTTTTAACTTAACAAAAAGCCCACTTGCTTGTAAAATTACCATAAAAAAAAAAAAAAAAAATTCCCTTCTCACCCTCTGCGGGTGGTCTCTCTCTCTCTCTCTCTCTCTCTCTCTCTCTCTCTCTCTCTCTCTCTCTTTCATCCTCTGAGCTCGGGTCCTCTACCAGAGGCCTGGGAGCTTGAGGGTTCTGCGCAGTATCTTGGCTGTGCCTAGTACTGCACATTTCTGGACTGAGATGTCTGATGTTATTCCTGGGATCTGTTTTAGCCACTGCTCCAGTTTGGGGGTGACTGCCCCGAGGGCCCCGATGACCACAGGCACCACTGTGGTCATTACATGTCACTAGGTGTATGTAAAGATTTATTTTGTTAAATCTTTACATATATATATATATATATATATATATATATATATATATATATTATATATATATTATATAATATATATATCCATCCATCCATCCATTTTCTTGACACCCTTGTCCCTTGGTGGGGTCGGGAGGGTTGCTGGTGCCTATCTCCAGCTAACGTTCCGGGCGAGAGGCAATATATATATTATATATATATATATGTAAAGATTTAACAAAATAAATCATGCAATCCTGCAAACAAACCAGATAACCACATTAGAAATTACGTAAAATTGTTTAAAAATGTTTTCGGTTTGGTCTAATGTAGTGCCTGACAGTGACAGATTTTGTAACACAGGATTATAAAGTTGTAGTTTCTTTGAACTTAAAGCAAAAAAATGTTGTTGCTTGAAATAATTGTTTGCAGAAAACACTGATATATTTTAATGAAAATTATGGAAATATGTATTTAAATTTTTTAAGTATAACACTGAGATGAAAACTCACACATCTCTGAACTGTGATATGCTATATCCCCCTTGCTGCTATGATTATGATAATTATTTTTCTGCCATTCTATGTTTAGTTTTTATCTTTACCAACAAGTACTTTTCATTATGACTTTAATTTTGAATAAATCATCTCCATCTAGTGGGGACTCGTGTGAATGACACTTTGAGGAGCCCCTAATTGGAGCAGATTTATAGTCTCAGCATTTTCTTACACCTCTAGTAAAGCTGTGTAGAAGTGGTAATTACTTTAAGTTTTTTTCCCAGTTGCCTAATCTCACACTGACAAATATCTGAAAGTTGAAAGAGTGAGAACAAACTACTGCAATAAAAGCTGTAGAAATGATAATGATAAATTATCAGTGTCATTGATAATGACAATTGTCTTAATTCTGTTTCAAAATTGCAGCTTTATTGTAATCTGTCAATAATCAAAATAAGAAAACGTAAAAAGATTTTTGCCCAGATTGTAAGGAAATGACTTTTGTGGTATAATATCCTGTGTAATACCACAATTTGTAGTTTTTGTAATAAGTAAATAAATTTGTAATAAATGATGAGTTGATTTGACCTGCTTTGTTGCAGGCAGTCGCAGGTCTGTGGATGTCATGGACGTGAGCACTCAGAAAGGCTCAGAAATGAGCATGGCTCAGTTCGTCCGCTATTATGAGACCCCGGAGGAAGAGCGCGACAAACTCTTTAATGTCATCAGCTTAGAGTTCAGCCACACTAAGCTGGAGCATCTCATCAAACGGCCCACAGTGGTAGGAAATGCATAGTGATATTGTGAAAATGTTCGTAGGCGTTCAGAAGCCTCTATGAGTTTGACTGAAAACTTGTTCCTGAGGCATAAACGTCCAGTTGTTATCGTTTTCACAGGTGGATCAGGTTGACTGGGTGGACAACATGTGGCCTCCTGATCTGAAGCACAGCCAAACAGAAGCCACCAACATCATTTCAGAGATGAAGTACCCCAAAGTGCAAAGGTAAAACTTTGCTAATGTATCGATTGTAAATACTGTAAAGTATTTTCTTTACTGTTGTCCTCCTTGTTAGTTTCTTATAGTTGAAATGTGTTTTTTTTTTATTTTTGCAAGTGTAACTGTTTTTGCTGCCATCTTCTAAATGGTTAATATTTGTCCAATTTTTAATTATATGTTGTTTTTTTTTAGTAGAACTAAGTATGATCTTATTGTGTTTTCAGGTACTGTTTGATGAGTGTAAAGGGCTGCTACACAGACTTTCACATTGATTTCGGAGGAACTTCAGTTTGGTATCATGTATTCAAGGGACAAAAAGTATGTTTGTGTTTTATCTTTATTCCTAAACTATATTAAACTTATACTTAATGTAAGACTTTGCTTCATATGGTTTAATAATTGGTCGCCCCAGGTTTTTTTTAACATTAGACCCGTCCATTGCAGTAAAAGTCCCCTGTAACAGCACTTCTTTTTGCCAGGTATTCTGGCTTGTGCCTCCAACCCCACATAACCTTGCACTGTATGAGGACTGGGTCCTTTCAGGCAAGCAGAGTGACGTCTTCCTGGGAGACCGGGCTGACGGATGCCAGAGAGTGGAGCTGAAACAAGGATACACCTTCTTCATCCCATCTGGTGAGCTGATCCAGTTTTTAAGGAGGCAACAGGAACAGGTTAGATACCAGACGAATTAAGAAGGACGTAAAAGTAACCTTTTTACGGTTACTTTGCAGTAAATGCAGAGTTCCTGTGGAAGTTGTAGAAGTCTTTAAAAGTCTGGGATTTAATTTGAGTAGTAGTGAATCCGTATTGTCCCGGTGTTTGCAGTTTAAATATTTAAAACCTGACCATTGTAAAATGGTAAGTTGTGTATGTGTAGTTTAAAAACTGGCAACAAAGAGTGACATATTTGGAAATTTGAGGAATTTGGAAAAGTATGCCATTTGTAATAAAAAAAAAGTTGTAGCAACCCTGTCTATTCAATGTTTTCCTTCCTTATTGCTTTGATTGTTTGTTTTTTTTGCAATTTAAGGTTGGATCCATGCTGTTTACACTCCTGTGGACACACTAGTGTTTGGAGGCAACATTCTGCACAGCTTTAACATCCCCATGCAGTTCACTATCCACGAGATAGAAAACAGGACAAAGGTAGGAGTCTTCATGCTGGAAAGCATGGCGATATACCGACCTGCACTGGAAGCACTGCAAACAATAGATTAATGTCGCTGAAAAGAAACATTTTGAGTTTATTTAAAACTGCAAAAAATAACTGCTGTGTCCTGTTTATTGGCTTTATAGACTTTAATCTGAATTCCCCAAGAGCTGTTCTGTCTCCTGCATCAGGATACAACATAATGTGTTATTTCTATACACGTCCGTCTATAAAAACAGCATTTTGTGTCTGACATCTCTGATCACCTTCACAAAAGAAAAAAAAAAAGAATAAAATGCGATTTGCGTAAAATGTCACCTGTGTGTCGCCAGTCTGAGTTTATGTAAGTATAAATTCCTTTTTCCTCTCCTCAGGTTCATTCCAAATTCCGCTTCCCATTTTACTACGAGATGTGCTGGTACGTCCTGGAGCGATACCTGCACTGTCTGACCAGAAGGTCCTACTTTACTCATGAGATCCATAAAGAGACTGTCGGTAAGAACGATCAGTTACTACACCAAAGAAATATAAAAATGCAAAAACCATATGATTCAATGATGTATAAACTACTAAAAGCATGATTTTCATAGAGTATATAAAGAAAGCTGGAAATTACACAGACTGAATACTAGCAGCTGGACTTTTTCTCGTTATGTAAAGCGGAATCCACCAATCAGGAAACCCTGCAGAAAGGAGGTTCTGCATCAAGTTGGAGTTGGATATCACATCATTTTGAATTTGATGCCTGAAGTTGATTTTATTTTATTTTTGAAATAAATTGCTGTCGTCACAGTTATTGCCACACAGAATAGTTTTTTTTCCCTTTATAAATTAAATCAACAAGGGAAAACCCATCATCTTTACTTTGTCAATTATCTGAAAGATTTAGTTGTGTAGGTGGGAGGCATCTTTGCAAGGTGAAATAAAAACAAAAGCTGACTTATTTGTAGTGATGTTTAACACATTCTCAACAAGCGCTATTATTTCCTCTCTTTACGTCTAGACTATGAGACAAAGATAAAGACAGAGAGTCCGTCGTCGGACTCCAGGAGCCAGGACACGAACGAGGACTCCTGTGGGCCTCCAGTTAGGGACGGCCACGGAGAAAACACCAAAAGACTGTCTGGAGATGGTCCTTGCTTGCCTGACATCATCCAGGGTTCACTGCTCAAACCTTATTTATCTGTCGACTCGGAGGACAGCTGTCATCCTTGCTCCGTCTCTCTAGACTTCCCAAAACCCCCTCGGATTCTCCAGGCTCTGAGGCTCAGTGGACTCACCTGACACAGCATGAGCTGATCGGGCTCAGGACACTGGTGGAGAAACTGGAATCACTCCCTGAGAATAAAAAATGTGTTCCGGTGGGAATAGAGAGCCCTCAGGGCCTCCTAGATGACATAAAGGTAGAAACAAAACAAACAAACAAAACAAAACACACTGAAATAACTACAGGAGTAGACATAAGTCGGTTTGTTTTCTTCTTTGGCTGTTTAGGTTGTCCTGAAGGAACATGCTGATGATGACCCAAAACTAGCAATCACCGGGGTTCCTGTTGTGTTATGGCCTAAGAAAGTGTTAAAGGTAAGCAAAACAAACCAGATTTTGCAGAGAGTGTTAATTTTCTATTACATTGTGTCAGCCCTCTTTCACAGACAAATAAACTATGCAAAGTGGGAGTCAGTTTAGAATGTTTTGAGAAATGTTTAGCTGCGGGACATTTTAAGTTCTGGTGTTTTCATCTGACTTTTCTTGACTTTAAGATAACGGCTAAAGGAGGACAATAATGTATGGAAGTTTTGTGGTTCTTAAATTTTATGTAAAGGATTTGATCTTCAAGTTTTGTAGTTTTGCAGGATACCCCATTTAGAATACAATTTAAATATGTGGTCATTAACCTGTGGCTGGTTGTCAAATGGAAAAAAAAAATCTTGTATTTTAAGTTATTCCTAGGTTTGGTGTTTTACACAGGTTTTTACTAAATGTAAGACAGTTAGTCAGAGCTGGTCAGTCACATTTGTGTTGCAAAAAGGTTAATAGTCTATAGAAGATTACAGAAACACTTATTACTGCTCTTAAACTTGGGAATAAACATGTTTTTCGTATTGGACATCTCAATCCGAGTCTAGAGGGTGACAATGATCCTTTAAAATCCTGTAGGCACTTTGTACACTGCAGTGGTCACAGAAGGCAGGCAGGATCTGACAGGATAATTTTGGTGATGTCCAATCTTGAAGGGAAGTTGAGCAGAATCAGCAAGTGAATGGGAAAGTGAGAATATTTTCCATGTATGCATGATAAAAAGCTCTTAAAGTGGACGGTGGTGATGCAGCCTCTGCCAGCTGTCGCTGCCTGTCGGAGAATGTGACCAAATCTCTTTCAACTCTCCTAAAACCCTCTGTAAACGGCAAAATGAGGAGTGTTGTTCTTGTGATGACATGTTGAAGGCTGAGTGTCAGAAAGAGCAGATGCTTCTTAAAATATGGTGGCCAATTTCCAGACATTAAATTACAGCGTAAAATTTCTCTTAAGTCAAGTTTGATATATATATATATACTGCCTTTTTATAACAACTGAAGGCAACAAAGTTGCTTTACTGTGCAATAAAATAGCACTATGTGCCTCAAAAATACATCATACTGCCCATCTAATGTGTAATTAATTTATGTTAATCTGTGATATGTAAAAACAAAACAGCTCCTACTTTTACCTTAACAATAACAATGTCATGTCAGTATCGTCTTCATTTTCTTATCGGGACACTTTATTGTAAAATTACTTACAAGGATAAAAGCTTATAATGCAGGTGCTTGTTTTGAATAGTAATTGGCAGATCAGACCTTAAGCTGCTAGGGAAAGTGTTTATGCATCTCGAGATGATTGTCATATGATTGTTTTGCTCATAAAGTTTCTGCTGGTCCCATCAAGCCTCTGGATCCCCCGCCACCCACTTGCTGTCCCTTGAAAGGCCAGCTGCTGGTCCTGGGGCCTCTTTGTGTTTGCCTTTTGTAATGAGATGCCATCTGGCTCTATTGGTTGTGCACAAGTCTGCTCTTCTCTCCTTATGATGCGCCGAATGAATATGACAACACTTTTGCCGCTTCCTCTTTTCTCATTGGGCCGAGGCATACGCCCCCAGTTCATATTCTGATGCTCAGCTGCCTCCCATTGGCTCGGCGCTTTGCAGCGACACCCCCTTGCGTCCATGGAGCAGATCCATATTAATGAGGGAGAATTGTGTGCGTGTGTGAGTGAGTGAGTGAGTGAGTGAGTGTGCGTGTGTGTGTGTGCGCTTCCTACATCTGCTTGTGGTATTGTGAAGCTTTAGAGCAGGAGGGAGGGCTGTAGGCCTGACAGCAGTAGCAGGAGTAGAAGGAGGAGGAGGAGATTGCAGCCATGTCAGTTTGCTATGAGCTGGACGGCATCTGAAAACAAGCCATGGCCATGTCGCTGAGCGCTGATGATGAGGACTACGACTCAGACTCTGAGCAGGTTAGCACACTGACGCCCTGCAGGCAGGCAGGGAGGCAGGCACAGCGAGCCAACTGGAGGAATGTTTTGTGTTTACGCTTGTGTGGAACATCACAGAGCAGTGGGGTTATTGAGCTTGTTTGAGACAAAAGCGTGGATTCAGTCTGCCCTCAGTGCTCAGTCTTTGATTTGAACCTTCTTTATAGTTTTCTTATTTGTGTGTTTATTGCAGAGAAGATAATTGGTGTTTTTCTTTTTTCTTTTTTTTTACTGTTAAAATCTTTTGGCGGTCGCCTTATGATGCTGATTCATTTCGGATTTAGTGGCCTGACTGCGAAAATATTGAACTCCGTTAATATTTCAACATGTGTTATATATTATTGCACCCTTTTACATGGGTACAAATGGTAGCTGTATCTGTGACAGAACTTGCTTGCAAATTTTTGTTGATGTAAATGATTTTACTACTCCACTGCTCACCTCAGCGCCACACTCCTCCCTCACTTAAAATCTGTGACCGCATTTGAATGAAACAAAACACTGAGCACTGATGAACGAGTCCATCTTGTTCTGCTGTCAAGTAGAACAAGTCACATGACCTTTCCAAAATTGATTCCAGTCATTTACACACACGAACGCACACACACACAACACACACACACACACACACACACACACACACACACACATTCTTTAAGTTGGTAGCCTTAAGGCCAAAAACTGCTCAGAGGGTGATTTGGGCTCTGAAATGGAAACTTTAGGAACAATTTGAGCAACTTGTGTTGAATTTAGTGACATCACCTGCAGGTTTTAAATGTTGCCATCACATCAGTTTTTTTGTTTGTTTGTTTGTTTATTCCGATATGTTTTGAAACTGTTATCTATTCCAATTTTTGCAAAAATGTTAACGTGTTTTTTTTTCTTTGAACCTCTACTGCTGCTATAAGATCATTGAAGTTTGTTGTTGCCCTTAGGTTTGTAATTGTCTATATATGTCTTATGTTTGTTCTCATTATCTCCTTGACATTGATGTTTGTGTTCAACTTAATGAACATGGAGTTCTTGGTCATTTCGTTAATCGTAGCAGCTGTTCTATTAAAATGTTTCCCAGCAGAATAAGCTCTCAGGAAATTGCTAACTAGTCAGATGTTCTTGCATTTTCATTGTTGATTAAGACTGAACTGTAGCCTTGTCAATAAAAATAAAAATAGTTATTTTTCTGCTAAAATCTAAGGCCGCTTTTAATTCTCTGTGCATCAGCCGTTCCTGCTGACAGGACACAAGACGGGATCAGTCTGTCTTCTGTCTTGCCTCTTGAACTTGTAGTTTAATTACCTGTTTTATTTACCTGTAATACGCTGTGATCATTAGATAAGTAGCTGCTTAACATCCACCTGAGTATCTGTCAGACTGTAACTGTTCAGGACTGGTCTCTGTTGCTTGGTTATCTGGTCCCTCCCTCTTGTTAATCCCCCTAAAAAAACTCCAGGGCAGATTGCACAACCCCCAGTTCTTCAATATCTCACATTAATCCTGTCTGCCAACCACATATCTGACTGTCCGTATCAGTCTGTTTCATGGCTGCTGTAAATTATCATTACGTGCCCAAAATTTACCACACTCACTTTTTTTCCCCCCTCTTGGAGGCTCTCTAGTTACAGTCCTCATTGGTTACAAGTGTGTGTGTGTCATACACTGTTCTGTTAGGGAACGGGACGCGGCTGTTGCTATGCTGACACCAGGAAAATCTGCACTGCCGATGTAACTGAAGGAATCCAGGCTTCGTCTCCAATAGCTGCAGTGTTTTTCACCTCTTGCTCTTATTTATTTGCCTCCCCCCCCCCAATTCTGCTGCTCAGTGTCTCTCGTGCGTGATGGTGGGGAGCATCGAGTGGATTTTCTGATTAAAAAGAACAACCACTGAGCCGCCAAAGGAGGAGAATTATAGCACAGAAACAATAATGGTCAAAGATTTTATAATCTCCATTGGCCAGATGTTTAAAATAGAGCAGAGATTATTACGAGTGCGTGTCTTCTGTGTGCTCTGGGGGACAGAACAATGTGTCTTCCTCATGTGTGAAATGTGGCTGTGAGTGCAGTTTCTCTTTGAAGAAGAAACATGCAAGGCAGCGAGAGGCTAAATTTGGATGGTGCCTTCAGGGACGTTTTGTGATGTGATTGTTTTTGTTCTTCTGCTCAGTCCTGTAAGAGGCACATAATATATGTTTAAAACCAGCCCCATCTGGTCAGGTTTGTTGTCTGTGGGTAAATATTAACGCATATCATCCCTTCATCTCTGTGTACATTCTGATATTATCCTAGAGAGGGAAAGCGCAAAAAAAAAAAATGCTGTTCAGCACTTACATCATCTTATTTGAATATTAGATTTGCAGTTATGCAGAGCTTTCCGAAAGGTTTTACACCTCGTCACGTTTTAAATGTTACGGCCTCAAACTTCAGTGTGTTTTACTGGGATTCCAGGTGAGAAAAAGGAACTTTTTCAGAATTTTGTTTGGTGTCTGGACCCAAATTATTTGAGAATATGTGGCAAGATTAGAGACTTTCCTCACAGTTTGAATGACTTTGAGCTACTTTGCAAATTAAATAGACAAAAATGTTAGTTTCTTCATGTCTAATACCGGAAGAGACACACACCCCAATAAGATTAAGACTTAATTGTTGCAAAACATGGTTCTACAAAGTAGTGAGTCAAAGGAATTGAGCACAAATGCATGCTACATTTTTTAAAGTTATATAAGTTTATGGTCTATATATAGTGTTTGGTTGAAAAGTAACCAAACATGAAAAACCTGAAGTAGTATGAAAATTTTTGCAGAACTTAAATGTACTAATGGGCTTTACGGTACCTGTTATGATAGTTTCTTAAAGATGTATTCTTTGAGACAATTGGATATTAAGTATTAATTGTAAAGCTTCTTTCTTATCTCTACATTGATGTGATTAAACTTGGAGCTTTTATCCCACATGATTCACTGCAGGCTTCATGTTGAGCAGCGCGACACCAACGGATACCACCAAAGTTAAACTACTGCTTCATTTTTTTTTTGTCAATTCGCTCGTCACTGTGTCCCTCTTTTTTGCCCATTTAGCCCCGGCCTCCCAACCGGCCGAAACCTAAGATGGCAGCGTCTCCTGCATCAGCAGTCAAGCTGTCGGCCAGCCGGGGAACGTCTGGTGCCAGGAGAAGAAGGACGCGTTGCCGAAAGTGCGAGGCGTGTCTGCGGACAGAGTGCGGAGAGTGCCACTTCTGTAAAGACATGAAGAAGTTTGGAGGGCCGGGGCGAATGAAGCAATCTTGCATCATGAGACAGTGCATTGCTGTGAGTACAGGATGCTGGGAGCGCTCGGTTTTATTTAGAGATGATGTTTGGCTTGCTAGCTTTCTGATGTGACGTGACACAGTTGGCAGCAGTTTTGTGTTTGTTTGATAAATAAGGAAGGGTAATAAACCCATCTTTGCATAAAGACTGATAATTGGAGAAACGACAAAGGCAGATGGATGAGCATGTTGTGAGAGGCTAGTGGTCAGTACAGTTTTAGATGCTTACTGTTTTATGCAGAGGCGGCCCTTTCAGCATGAAGAATGTCCATAGATGTTGGTTCACATGTGTATTTTTGTGTCCTGACTTCCTCAAAGGCTTCTTGATGAGTGTTTGGTGAGGTGCTGTTTGTATATTTCAGAACCATGGACAGAGAAATATACACAAACTGGGCTTGTATCTGCAGCTTAGACCAGTTTTCTAAGACTTTTTAGTTTCCAACTCACTAAGTAATACTTTCAAAGATTTATGACATTGAGTATTGCTTTTTGAATGATACGCATGTTTCTAATAAGCCTCTTAGACGAGAGCAAAATGACATCACAAACAGCCACAGTTCTGCTGTTTTAAGCTATATATGACTGCTTTTTAAAGAAAAATCCCTTCTTATTATGGCAAAATGTATGCTATTAGCAATAGTGTTAGAATAAACGTGGTTAGTATGCAGTCTGGGAATGTCTCCAAAAGTATCACATTTCATTTAAAGGATTTTATGGATCTGACTAAATATAGAGGAAGAAATTAAGAGAGTGAAAAAAATTGTCAGACTTTATTCCCTATCCTATGGTCTTTGTTGTATGAGTCTATCTGCCTTTTTTCTGCTTATTCAAAGCCAGACCTTTAGGAAAACGTCTGCGCTAAAAAAGATTTTGTATTCATATTTTTGAAATAGATCAAAATGGATGAAAACAATCAGAGTATAGAATGTGTATATGAACCCTGAATCCAATTTAACACTCAGGCTTTGGAGATGCTTCACTCTGGGAACCTCTACTTTAAATGATCTCAGATGAGTCACAAGATTTTGTGAACGTCTCAGCATTGTTCCAAATCACCCACAGACAACAAAAGCCTTAGTTTGTTTTCTGATGATGCATAATTGTGTGTACTTGACCACAAGACCAAACACCAGGGTGGCAACAGCCTGTTGCAGGGCAGAGTTTCCCAAACCTGGTCATAACGACACACTGACCTGCAGGTTTTAGATGTTTCCCTGCTTCAACACGCCACATTCAGACGATTGCAATTCAGCAAAACCACATGAAATCAGATTTCACATCTGATTTCATATGAAATCAGATGTCCTGATTGTCTCCTTGTATGGGTTTCCTCAGCCGGTCCTGCCTCACACAGCCGTGTGTCTTGTCTGTGGAGAAGCTGGGAAGGAAGACACAGTGGAGGACGAAGAGGAGAAGTTCAACCTGATGCTCATGGAGTGCTCCATCTGCAACGAGATTGTTCATCCGAACTGTCTCAAGGTAAGCCGATCGGTATCAGTATGGTCAAATATAAACTCTGTAAAAAACAATATCCTCTTCATGCTATAGGCAGCTGTCAAATAATAAATCTTGATTTTATTTAGGTGAAAGATTCGAGTGGATTAGTCAATGATGAGCTGCCAAACTGTTGGGAGTGTCCAAAGTGCAACCATGCAGGGAAAACTGGGAAAGTAAGCATCACTGTGGACTGGATTCCACTTATGTTCACTTGATCAATTTGCAAAACAGCTGAATTCATCTTCACATGTCAGAGCCAGAGAAATAAAGTTGTCCTCTCTTTTCCTTCCAACCTTTTGGCCACAAAGCAAAAAAGGGGGCCAGGATTCAAGTATGCATCGAACCTTCCTGGCTCCCTTCTCAAAGAACCGCGCTTGAACCGAGACTCAAAGGAGGAACCCGAGCCTCCGCCCCCGCCGCCGCCACTGCCGCCGCCACTGCCGCCGCCGCTGCCGCTGCCGGTGGTGATGGCAACGACACCTGTTACCCCTCTGACGACCTCGTCTGCTGTGAAAAGAAAAGCGGAGCGGGAAGTAACCTTGAAGAAGAACGACGAGGAGCCGCCAAAGAAACGTCCACCCCTGCTGGCTCTGGATAGCTTACCACGAACACGGCTTGAAGATAATCCGTTAAGGAAGAAAAGGAAACTGTTTGATACACATGATGAACCCATAATGTTGAAAAAGAAGGTAAGACCCTTGTTTTTTACACTAACCTTTACATATATTATTATTATTATTATTAAAACGTGTTATATTTGATATTACTGTGCTGGAGTTGTTGTAAAGGATTGAGTCCTTCGTTATATGATTTGATAGATTTGTTTTAGAGCTGTAAAGTAACATTGCATTAAAACGTAACTTTCTCTTCTGTTTCTCAGAAAAAGCTTTTAAAAACAGATGATCAATTTAGTCCGAAGCCTTTGCAACAAATCAAGACAGAGAACGATCACAGGGAGGAAGATGAGGGACACTGGGATCCTGAAGAAGATATTTTATCCTTGGACCGAATGCATTTTATTAAGAGGAAGAGTGAGTATGATGATGAGGACCAAGACGAGGACTCAGAGGACGAGGAGGCTGCAGCTAAAGAGAGAGACGATAAAGCCAAGGCACTCGTGAGTCCCCTGCTAAGAGCATCCTCAGCCAGAGAAGGTGACCACTCATCCTCCAACTCTCCCAGAGCCGGACCGAGCAGTGAGTCAGGAGACGGCCAGGAGAAGAGCTCTGGTCCGCTCAAAGCCCGCCATCAGCGCCGGCGTCTTCCAAACAAAGGACTGAGCAAAGAGTTGAGCCAAGAGATCCTTAAGATGGAGGACTCTCTGAGCAACCAGAAGCACAGCGCGGACAAGATGGAGAGCAACGGTCACTATCGCAGGCCGCTCAAAAATGAAGATTTCATAGCCAATCAGAACTGCAAACCTATAAAGACCGAAGAGACTCAGAATCGTAGAGCTCCTAAGCTGGAGGACAGTGTGGCCAGCTACCACAGACAGCCACTGAAGACCGAGGACTGCTCGGGCAACCAGAATCACAGCCCAGTAAAACCAGAGCCAGGAAGCGAAGCGGACGAGCAGAAACCAAGATGGCCGCTCAGCAACGGCAGCAGCGACCTAGGTGACTGGTTGCGACGCCGGGGAGCTCGGGAGGTCAACGGGACGTCGTGCGGTTACTCTCCTCTCAGCTGGAACAGAGGCGCGCCCATTACACCGATATGTCCGCGTCCGCTCCCCTGCCGGTCGCCTCCGAAGTACGTTCAAATGGAGCGCCACGTCATTCGACCCCCTCCCATCAGCCCCCCGCCCGACAGGCTGCCGCTGAACGACGGGGAAGCCCACGTGATGCGTCGCGAGGCGTGGATGAAGGTGTTCAGTCACCTCCCTCACAGGGATCTCTGCGTCTGCATGCGTGTCTGCAGAGCGTGGAACAGATGGTGGGTATGAGACGAACTGTCCCGCTGGAAACGTCCAAACGGGAACGAACTCACGGGTCGCCTCTTTCCTGTCACAAACCAGGTGCTGCGATAAAACCCTGTGGAAGCAGATCAGCCTGAACCGCTGCAAGTCGATAACGCCGCTGATGCTGAGCGGCATCATCCGGAGGCAGCCGGTGGCTCTGGACCTCAGCTGGACCAACATCTCCAAAAAGCAGCTCAGCTGGCTCATCAACAGACTTCCTGGTAAGAGGATTTAATCGGAGTATAAAACGTAAGGATCTTTTTTGAGAAGACTTTCAATCTGTGACATGTTCTGCATGCCACAGCAGTCAGTAGGAAGGTGTCAATAGAGAATGGGTACTGAAGCCGAACCAGCGCCGTCACACCTCAGATCTACCCGAGGAGACAGTCAAGCCATGACAAGAAGGGATTTGTCAAATTCTATCCTCTCAGCTGGATGCACTTGTAACTAACTTACAAGTACATTTTCAGAAAGATATAGGAGCTTGTTTTAAGTCAGTAATACGTAATATTTGCACAAAAATGTAGACTAAAAATACTTGGTGAGACTTTGTGTTTTTGTACTGTGCAGGTGTCCGATTATGAGAAATACATTGATGAACAGAAGCAGATGTTACTGAGCCTGACACTAATTTTGTGTATTTTGTTCATGTGACCGATTGTAACATGTAGGACTTGTCCCTTTGGTTCCACAAGTCCAGGTGAATGTTGGTGTATGCCTCATAGGACTCACTTGTATGATGTGCATGACAAAAGCCATAGAAATCTTGTTCGTAGTTGTGAACTCTGATCTGAAAGGGGCTAAAATCTGCAGTGATTTTATAGAATTGTAAATGGAGCCAAAGTCAGACTGCATTTCTACTCCTTTCTCCTTAAAGGCATTACTGTCAGATGCTCTTCAGGTTGTAGATATTTTTCAGCTGCACTGTGTCGCAGCAGGGAGCATTGTTGCCAACAAGAAGGTCTTGAGTTTGAATCCCAGCCTGAGGTCTTTCTGCATGGAGTTTGCATGCTCTCTCTGGGTATTCCGGCTTGCAAAACACACAAC
Organism: Poecilia picta; assembly: GCA_033032245.1. Classification (NCBI taxonomy): domain Eukaryota; kingdom Metazoa; phylum Chordata; class Actinopteri; order Cyprinodontiformes; family Poeciliidae; genus Poecilia; species Poecilia picta. The sequence continues at coordinate 13,890,369 of CM065364.1, read as the reverse complement.
TCTCGGGTAAGGTGGTTTCTCTAAATTGCCCTTAGATATGAGTGTGTGGTTGTCTGTCCTGTGTGTCTCTGTGATGAGCTGGCAACCTGTCCATGGTGTGTCCCCGCCTCTCGACAAATAAACCCTGGACAACAGCACCAGCTGTGCTAAGATCCGGGAAGGACAAGCGGGTACAAACAGTGAGTGGATGTCCACACCTGGTTTAACTTGTATATACAAAACGCCATAGAGTAGCTCACTAAACATTTGTCTTGAAGTGAAGACGAATTGTGGCCTACTCATTATGTTAGCAAATCACATTTTAGTCAAACTGTGCAGAAACCACAGAAGAGGGGAAACAAATGATGGTTCATACTGTGTCCTTTTTTGCTTTCAGAAATGCTGCACTCCATCAGCGGAGCTCCTGACTTTGTACCATGCACAAGCATTTCTTGCAGACTCAGAATTTAATAAATGGAACCAGGAATGTGATTTTATTCATAAAATGTGCGCTCTATAATCTCATCAGTGAAACCTCAAACATGGTTAAAGCTACGTACTGTGAACCTCTGCAACATTTTTATTGATACAAACATAAAAGTCCCCAACTACGCTGGTGGACACCTGAATAACCGGGAGTGCACTGATACACATTTTTCCATGTTATCATCACAAACTTTCATGTATTTTATTGGGATTAAAGGATGAAGCAATCACATAAAAGAAGCTAATCTGGTCAGACGAGTCAAAACCAAACACTCCATATAAACACGAACACACCCCGACTACGACACACTTGTTTTTCCAAGGATTTTTTAATGGATAAAAATGAAGTCTCCAGTTGCACTTGCAGTTGTAATTGCAGTGGAAGGTAGAATGTGAATGGATGTCACAATTTTCAGATTTAGTTTATATAAAGAAGTTTGAAAAGTGTGTATTTTTGCCTTGCTTTACGTCGATCTCACACTCAAAATCCAAATAGCATAGATTTAAGTTTGTGTTTGTAACAGTTGTGTTGTCAAAATGTGAAGAAGCTCTAGGGATGTGATTGTTGTGTAAAGGCACTTTGGGACACGTCCATGGCAAAACGTCAAATAAAGAAGATGTAAAACTTCACCTTGGTGCCTCAGTGGGTAAAAGCAACAACACCAAACCTGCAGAGAACAAGTTGAGACTTACAGTGACTGTCCAGGGCCTCTTCAGTTATGCATAGGAAAAAAATTTGCCAAAATGAAGCAAACTCAATTTTTAAATAATCAGAGAAGTTATCATTATTGTCAATAATTTATCTTATGAAGGCAATCAAATAATGTACTTCCATGAAGAAACTTTGTGCAAACTATTTACTATTTTACTGTAGAAAAGGTTTACGAGTCGCTTGGCTCTCCCTCACTGTTAGTCTACCTGACGTGCATGTGAGCTGGTTTACACAGGATATCCTAACAATGTCTTCAGAATGAGTCTTCGATGTGCAGTATATTTTTCTGTACCTGTAGGAAAACAAGACGAGGTGCTCAAAATGTAACTATTTAATTTCTAATTCTTGCCCTACAGGTTTGCGCGTGTTGCTCCTGTCAGGCTGCTCCTGGGTTGCCGTCTCGGCCCTGTGCACCTCCAGCTGTCCTCTGCTGCGAACGCTGGACGTTCAGTGGGTCGAGGGCCTGAAAGACGCCCAGATGAGAGACTTACTGTCGCCGCCGACAGACAACAGGCCAGGTATCAACGCTTCTTAAGAAATCAGTTTCACAGAACCATCTGAACATCCTCGCTGTTGTTACCAAACCTAATCATTTCCCTCAGACGTTGAAGTTCCTTTTATTCTGTTCCAGGTCAGCTGGATAACCGGAGTAAGCTGCGTAACGTGGAGGAGCTCCGGCTGGCCGGACTGGACATCACCGACACGACTCTGTGCCTCATCATCCGTTACATGCCTCTGTTATCGAAGCTGGACCTCAGCTACTGCAACCATGTCACCGACCAGTCCGTGAACATCCTGACCGCCGCAGGGACAACCACCAGAGACTCACTCACTGACATCAACCTGTCAGGTACCAGAATCTCTTTTACAGGCTGGAAATCTCAGCTTACTTCACATGTGCAGTTCACTGGTGTGTGAGTTAATATATTAGGTTTATAAGTTAAGCAAACGTGTCAGTTGGAATTGAGCATTTTGAGTCACTGCTGACTGACATGATATTTCTGAAAAATGTGAAACATCATAAAGAAAAAACGTAAAATAAAAATGGTGTGATATCTGAAAGATTAGATTTTGTTTCATTTTATGAACATGTTAAATGTTAAACACCAGGAACTGAGAAAACAAATTGAAAGAGAGCATTAATGTTGTTTTAGTGCAAACAAAGTGAATTATCCAGAAACAGAGTTTAGTTCATTAAGAACTTTCTAGTCAGAGTCAGATTCTCCTCGATGTTAATATCTGTGGGAATGTTTTTTAACAAAGTCACTAGTGCTACTACTATTGACATCACTGACATTTACGACGAAGGAAATGTAAGTCAAGCATTTTTTTAATCATATCTGCTAGTTTAGCTTAGTTCATCAATAAGCTAAATAAGTGACATCTTGGGATCGCCAAGATTTAATTAAGCAATATCTTTAAGCCAGGAAGTAATCATTTTTGTCCTACCATCACAAAGATAAACATAAAATAAATAGGATTTAATTGTATTGAGCCTTTTAGTAACAAATGATTATCAGAATGTGTGAATAAGCACCTTTGGCGAACTGTTGGGTACGGTGAAAGTAGGGCTGTAGTGATACAATAATCTCACGATGCAATACGATACATGATATTCTGCTCACAATACAATATATATTGCGATATTCAGCAAACAATACGATTCAATACACTTTTGCGATTTTCTGAAAGATTTTAGAGGGACAGAATGATTTTGGTGATATTTTGTGACTGTTATAAAGTTGGACTGAATTAATTTAACTGAAATCAAATTAACTGAATTTAACTGAAAACTGATTAAAAGCACCAGTTTTTAATCACAATACCTGGCTCTGGTTGGACATGGACATAGACATGGACAGCTGCACAAAATTAATCAAAGAAGTGGTGAGAAAACATGTTCCTTGTAATTGAAACAGTACAAATTGTAGCTTACGTGCATTTGTAAAGTACCGTATTTTCCGCACTATAAGGCGAACCGGATTATAAGGCGCACCTTCAACAAATGGCCTGTTTTAAAGTTTTTTTCATATATAAGGCGCACCGCATTATAAGGCGGATAGAATAGACGCTTCAGTTGGGGTTGCCAATTTGTTCTGTACTCTATTATTACACACCCACATTTATAAAGAAATGGTCCCCGAGTACTTTATATAGCATCTGCCCCAGTCATTGTTTCACTCACGGTGTTGCGATATTGTGCCCAACTGCTTTCTCAGTAACACAGACCAACCGACACGCTGCCGCTGCAGTCTCTGTCTCTCTTCTCCCCCCCCCGGCTTTAAATGTATTATCAAACTTAATTAACAAATCAGCATTCTGACAACTATCCCAGCATGCACCGCACACTTCTTCTACGGGGGAAAATGAAGTCGGCAGCTGCTTACCATAGTTGTTAGACCTGTTGTGGCTCAATATTGGTCCATATATTAGGCACACCGGATTATAAAGCGCATTGTCGGCTTTTGAGGAAATGTAAGGTTTTTAGGTGCGCCTTATAGTGCGGAAAATACGGTAAATAAAGAGCACCAAGTACCTGCTCTGAATAGTTTGATACCTTTTAAACCTTGACACTTAAATTCTGAAGGAATCACTCTAAGCCTGATGACCTAATCACTTGCCCGGCGAAGCAAGCAGTGAGTGAGCAAGGTGACAGTTGGATGTTACGATACTTGTGGATGAATATCGATTTTTTTCTAGGAAAGAAAATATCACTATATATCGCAAAATCGATTATTATTACACAGCCCTAGGTGAAAGTTCTGTAATGCTGTGGGCCTGTTTCTCCTTTAAGGGTCTTGGGAACCTTGTAACCTTTAAAATACATGGACTTTTTAAATACAGCTCTAGCCTTAAAACTAAAATCAGGTCATTACAAGACATGCACATATATCCTTCATGTCAGAACACTTCTGCACCTTTTTTCTGATTTCTCACCCTGCGCCTCCCTACCTTTGCAGTCTGTAACAGGGTCACCGACCAGTCGCTGACCTATTTCAAGCGCTGTGGAAGCATCTGTCACATCGACTTGCGCTACTGCAAACAGGTGACCAAGGAGGGCTGTGACCAGTTCATCGCCGAGATGTCAGTCAGCGTTCAGTTTGAGCTAATAGAGGACAAGCTGCTGCAGAAGATCAGCTAGGAGCAGGAGAGACTGTGATAAAACTACCGTCCACTTGGAGGCAGCAGACGGCTTTGTGACGGAGACGCAGGACCGACAGGCGGACGGTAAATACGTCTGGAAACTGACGTGCTGCTGAGCCAGAATGTAAAAATGGAGGTCCCGTCCAGCTATGGCAATATTACATTCAATGTTTTTTGTTGTTGGCGCCTGTTTATGACTTATTTATTGATAAACTGTTTGCATATTCTATCACAGCTATCCCTCGGTGTTTATAGACTATTTTGCTCCAATGCAATAACCTTTGCATTATAAATCACTATTTTTGTATCAGAAAGTGTTTCTTACATTTACGTGAAATATAAAATGCACCAGTGTATAGTATCATATTGCCAAAACAAGGAAAAAAAAAAGATAATCAGTTGGCATTGTTGGTTGTTCAGCTCTGTGGAGTTATGGCAAAAATCAGTTGTTGGGAAGGTAATTAGTGTTTGTGCAGTTGTTTTTACACTTTATTGAATGTGCCTGGATCTGTTTTTTCTTCTTCTATTAGATAAAGCTACTGTAAAAAAAACAACAAAAAAACAAGTTTTTCAATATAAAGACCATATTTGGATCAGGTGCTGTACCTGTATGTATGTTTCAAAGCTTAAAACTTATTTGCACTCATGAGGTACATACGAATACACGAATGTATTCCTGCATACGCTACGTTGTACAGTGTATAAAGCCTATTTTTTCAACACTAAAACGTTCTGCTGAGTAATTTTACCGACTGCTTGCGTTCAACTCGGTGGCTCTGCATTAAGACGTCAGTGAGCAGTCGCCTCTCTGCCATCTCTCTTGCTGGAGTGGTCTAGACGAAAGCGCTTTAGCTCTGCATGCAGCAAAGAAATGTTTACATACATCTTTAGATTTAATAATATTTTGACATGACTAAATCTAGGCCTTAGTGGAGGTTAAAATAAGCAGTGCTGAATCATATTAATCTGCAAAGACTGAAAAGAAAAAAAAATAGAAGGGAAAGTAATTTGTCTAAAGTATGTATAAGACATTTTAAATAATAAACCAACAAGGCGGTTTTTCATTCACTTTTATTCCAAAATTGTGATTATTCTGGATTTCAGCGTTAAGGCAGATTTAGCTTCCATCTGCTGCAGTGGAAGCTTTTAAATAAATAAATATTCTGTCTTCTGCTAAATTCATGACAGCCAAGCACTTTGGTCTGAGGATAAGTTTCAAGGTTTTACTTTTTGATCTCTTTTATCTTTAACACAAAGACAAGAGACGTATTACCATTTATCATCTGGGAACAGATATATTAACAAAATACTTCTTTATTTGCAACATTTTACAGAAGTGTTTTTACGTTTGCTGTTTGGTTTGGAACGTTGAACAATTTTAGTTTTCATGCAAACTGTAATTTTGTTGTTCTTTTTTGAAATGGTTCTCCTTTTCATGGAAAGATTTTGTTTTTATAAAATGTCAGTCCATGTTTACAGTTTAGCAGCATTACTTTTAAAGATTCATTTTTTAAAAGACCGTCTCTGTGAGATTTTTTTGTATATTACCTTAGATCAGTCTATCTGTTCAAAACATATGTGTAAATCTTATAGAAAATCTTTGAGATATTAAATTCACTATGAACAATGAGGTCTTCAATTTTCATTTTTTCACAAATCATAACTTGGGAACAATTATGCATTTATTTATTTTTTTGTACATAGGATTGGGTTGGTTAGGGCAGCATATTGTCTATTTTTTCTATTTATTAAGATTATGACAAACATGTTTGAGATAAATGAAAACAGGCATAAATAATCATCAACTCAAACTTATGCACCAATTTATAATTTTTTTAATATTATTTGATTTAATGCTGATAATTAAATAAACTCTACAGAGAAATGAATAGCAGACTTTAAACCTTGTGGTTTGTAATACTGCATTTTATTGAATCTAATAAATCCTTTTTTTATCTCCTGTTAACCAAAATAAAAAGGTTCAACATTCAGAATATAAATATCTGTGAATATGAGTGCTCTCCCAGTCTGATATCACTGTAGCTGCCCGTGAATGACATCTTCGACAAACAGCAGCTTCAACAACAGGACCTACAGAGTTACAGTGGAAATGGTGTTCAGCAGATTCAGTTGTTTGGTGACAGAAACACGCCAAACAGAAAGAGAGAGACGGTGACGCAGTGAGAATACATTCTGGGAAATTCTCAACTCTCTCTCCTCAGTGGAGTTTTTCCTTTTCTTTTTTAAATCATATTTCTTACAAGAAAACATCTGTAACTTATCGATGAACAACAGAAGCCAACTATGAGATCTATTCAGTTTGCTGCAAAGTACTTCAAAGCAGATTTAACTGCCTCTTTTGACATGAAAGTGTTTCATTTGCATAACAGGTTAAAGTAACTACAGCTACCTCTGTGTTGTAAAACGTAGGACCACGAGACAAAAGAAAAGAATCATGTTGATGATCTAACAGTGATAAATGAGGAAATAGCACCTGATTAGCTAGGATGGAACCATAAAGAAGCACGGTTAGCAGAAGAAGACGGTGAAGGGTTTAAGATGATTTGCAAAAGTTTTCATTCCCTAGAACTTTTTCACATTTTATTACGTTGCAACCACAAACAGATTTTTTTGTGACAGACCAACACAAAGAAGTAGCAACTAAAATGTTTCTTTTTTTTTCCACATTAATTTTCAAGTATTTAATTTAAGTCTTTGATCTGAACTGCTTTGAACGTTCAAACAGATTTGGATCTGAACGTTCAGGGTTGTTGTTGCTCTGCTTGAAGCTGCTCCAGTCTTGATTTCTTTGCAGCTTCTAGTAGCTTTTATCCCAGTATTTCCTCTATTTAGCTCCGTCCATCTTCCCTTAACCCTGCTGACTTTAGGCCTCCTCCCAAAAATGTCTTATTTTGGTCTCATTTGACCAGGAATATTCTTCCTTAAAAATCTGTTGTTTTTTTTTACAGCAGGCTCTTCAGGAATGGACAAGACAATTGAAATCATTTTTCAATGTGCTTACTTTGATGTTGGCCAATCACTCAAAATCCCATTGAAATACAATGAGCTTTGTGGTTATAGTTGGGGGGGGGGAGAGACCTAGAAAAAAGGTTCAAGGATATGAATATTTTTGCAAGGCACTGTAGATGACAGCGTGATCAAAAACCAGAGGGTAATTCTTTCCTGTATTTCCCAAAGGAACAATCATAAACTACGCAGAGCTCTCAAATTGCTGCAAGCTTGATAAAAAACGTGGTCCAGGTAAAGTTGGGTTTGACTTCAGATTTATTCATTTTTTTGTCGGAATGAATTACTAGGAAAACGTGTCCACACTCTGTTGACCTGAAAAAACAGAATAAACGTAAACTATTAAACCAAGCTTGCTGGTTATGAGATGCACACTGTGAGATCTTAACCAAAACGTCCTGTGAAGGCATGATGCTTGGCACCCTACACGCGCCCTTGTGTGTGATGGATGCAGTGGCGGATGTTTCTTTTTCTAACAACACGCACGCACAAAGTCTTTTTCTCTGATATTGCACATCCTAATGAACACTGAGGGAGATCACACAGTGCCATGTGGCATGACAGTGTAAACCTTATCGACTCTAAAACCCTGGGATCTCAAAACTATCGCCACAGACCCTCTCAAAGCGTCCACAGAACCACCTCTTCTTGCCTCCCACAAGTTTAAAGCAGAGAGTCGTGACGGTGTCTGCTGTGCAGAGAGGGAGACCTGGCGCGGCCGGAGGACGGGTGGGACCAGTCAGTACGGTGGGACGAAGTGGGGAGGGGGCAATGTAGGCCAGAGGCAACAGTCTAGTCTGGAAAAAACAAAAATCCTTCCGCAATTGTTGCAGTATCAGGTTCCTCCTCCGTGCTAAATCCAGGGCCAAGCGCGCTCCGACGCAACGGAAAACAAAAAAAGCCCATTTCAGTTTTAGGACTTGAAGACATGCACGGCCCGCACCACGTACTGCCTGCAGATGGGGCACTCGCTCATCCTCTTTCCGCATTTGGTGCAGGTCACCATGTGGCCGCACTCGAGCAGCACGCAGTCGATGATGGCATCCATGCAGATGCGACAAAGGTTTTCGTCCGCTGCCAGCTGAGCTCGGACACCATCTGTGGAGGGAGATGGAAAGCGTCACACTATTGAGCTGCACATAGATCAGAGATCAGCTGATTTATTCATGGCCTCTTTTCAGCCTCTGTAACTCTCAAATGTTTTCTCTGGTGTGATAGATTATGTTGCTGCATCATTTCTTTGTTCTTTTTTCTGACCTGCATCAATAACACTTCTATATATCTATGTGTAGTTAAAGCTATAGTTTTACAGTATTTTTCCTGTGTTCTCTGGTGGCCAAGCAACTACATTTCGTTGCCAAATTTTGTGCAATGAGAATATAGTAAGTCTAAATTTAATTTTTTCCTCTTATCTTTTGAAGAGAAACCCTAAAACACACTTGTGTAGCAGAACTTCTTAATCTTGTTAGTGGATGTAGATTTTTTGTGTTGTGATTTGTAGGTTTATTTGTCTTCTGTGAAGACAATTTTGATTCAGATTGTCTTTTTGTGATTTTTTTTTGTTATTTCAAGTCAATACTTTGTTGATTTCCTGACAGCAGATCAGATTATAAATATAAAACTGGTATCATCCGTGGTCTTCCGCTGCAGCATCAAAACGGATTTAATTTAAACTACAACAAATGATTTTACATTCTGTAATTGTAATTTAAATGCTTTAAATCTGTGAAAAAATGGCAACCTGTCGGATGGATGGATGGATGGATGGATGAACGGACGGACGGACATTGTTAAGATCACAAAGCACAAGATTTGTTTTTCCTTAACAAAATTAACTTGAGCTTAATGTATTGCAAGCCGCGCTCTCAACAAGTCACATCAAAACAGACAGGGAACATCAGTGACGAATGAAAACACCATCAGCATCAGCAAATTTAATACAAAAAGTAGAATGATGTGCCAAATAACTCTTGACGACACAAAACATCTGTCAAGAAAACAGATGAGACCGACGGCATCAGTTGGTTATTATTCACCTGTAAATTTAGTTTTTTGTTTTTTTTTAATTTAAAGCTAGTGTTCATTACAAGTTTAATCTTCAGCATGACTTTGGATTGATAGAAAACCAATGAATCAATGCAGTCTCTCGGCGCAACAGAATTTGGATCAGTGCGTATTGCAGTGGGTTTGTTTCCACATACAGTCACACGCCAATGTGCAGCCGATCAGTGTTTTGGTGCATGATTTTGTTAGTGCAATTGGGTGAATGTGACTCTAAAGTGCTTTGAGTGGTCAGAATGACGAGAAAAGCTCTACATAAATTGAGTTTTTCCACTTTTCTCTTTCCTTTCCATCATCACTGCGACCTCAACTCTTCAGCTTCAGTATCTTGATAACTAAGAACTCATGGCACCTACAATTTTATACTGAAAAACTACTGGATCCATGTAGTCTTCCGCGATTCTGGTATTGCACACATTTAAATTACGATTGCAACTGCATTTTTATCTACTGTTCAGTGCACAAAGAATCAATTTGCTTTACAAAAAAGTTAAAAACAGAACATAAACGGGAGAGCAAACGTATACTTTACTTCACGACACGAAACTAAGATAATATTTTTACTTACGCTTTAATATGAATCTCATAGGTTGATATAACATCATTACATATTTTATTTTTTACATTGAGTTTCTCAGTCCTAGAGGAAATAAATCCATACAGCACATATTTTTCAACGCTGCAACTCCATCAACAAATCTATATTTACATTTTACTTTCTTATTATCTTTTCTGTTTTCCTCTTCCGCCTTTTAGCCGGCACCAATCTGCTCTTTCGTTTCTACACGCCACTCAAATCCTGCAAGCTATTTCTGTAATTATTTGTCGAGCAGCTTCCTCCTGATTTGATTAAACTCCGACAGTTTTCATGCTCCAGTTGGAGGGGGAGCGTTTCCCTCTTGTTCAATCCCGGCTAAGGAGGAGAAGCTACAGGCATCAAATCATTTTAAATCGTGTCAGAACGCTGACTTATGGGAGTCAAACGCCGAGCGATCGGCCGGCTGGCCTAAATCCGACTCCCGTTGCCGTGACGGGCAAAAAGTCGATGCAGCTGCGGCCCGCCTGCCTCCCTGCAGCTGGACGCAAAGTGGGCTAATAAGGTCCTGGAGGCCTCCGTGTCGGCCGAGATGCTTGACAATGTAATTACACCTGATGGAGACGTGCTGCTGCTGCAGCAGTAATATGATGGCTCGTCAAGAGTTAAAAGCTTTAATAGGGCGCATTAATGACAGAACGAGAGGCTGTCCTTCAGAATTACAGGAGATGGCGCAGAGCGGGGAAGACACATGAAATGTGGAAACACAGAAGCAGGCAGGAGTCGATGTCCATAACAGGATGGAAAGGATCGCATGAGCAAAACAAATGGCTGCAGCATGCCTTTACTGTGTCTGCACAGCGGCTCGTGAAGGAAATGGAAAAAAGTTAGCTTGGTGATTATCTTACCTCCAACTCCACTGTTGCAAAGAGGTGGAGGATATGCAACCACTTCACACATAAGAACGGGCAACAATAGTGACAATCAATTAATTTCAGGAATAGCAAGTCAGTTCTTTAGTGGAAATCAAAATCAACGTACAGTTGTACGGTAACGTTTTCTTTGCTTCGTGTTTTACGATGCCTCGCAAAAGTATTCACGTGCCAACCTTTTTTTTTTTTTTTTTACATCGGCGTATTCTTTTGGGATTTTATGATTCGTAAACGAAAAGAACTTCATAATTATAATGTGGAAAAGAAAACAATACATGGCATCATTTTTTTAAAGATAAAAACTGTAAAGTATGGCATGAATTTGTGTAAATAAAATCAGGTGAAGCCATTTGAATTCACTAGTCGTCTTAATGAGTATTTTTTTCACAGAGCATTAGTGGACAAACGGCATCAGGAAGCACAAAACAAACAGCAGACAGGTCAAGCTGTGAAGAAGCTTAAAGCAGGTTACATTTTAAAACGGCATCATCGTTCTGACTGTGTTGTCAGCAAGGAAAACAGTTAAGTGGACCGTGATGACTCTGAAGGAGCAGAGTGAGAAGAGTCATGCACTTCAAATCGAGCCTTTATGACAGGAAGAAAGCCATAAATAGTCCTGTGTGCAGTTTGCTGTAGGGAGGACAGCAAACAGGGCGCTCAGGTCAGATAAGATCAAAACGTAACATTTAACCTACTATTAAAGGCCACGCGTGTCAGCAACAATAACGCTGCACACCACCCTGAACACATTATTCCCACTGTGAAACACGGAGGTGGCGGCATCATGCTGTGTTCGGATCCACATGAGAATCTGTGACAAGCGTAACGCAAACAGCTGCTCTTCATCCAAACTTGACAAGAAGAATGGGGAAAGTGTTTTATAACAGCTGCAGCCGTGACGATGAAACAGGAGATTTCAATACGTTTGGACTCACGGAGGATGAACATAAACAACATAAACATATTTTTTATTTGTAAAATCTTTCACCCACGTGTCTTTCTGTTACATTTCGCAATTATACTCCAATTCATGTTGTTTTTTTATGTAACATTGTAATAAAATACAATGAAGAATCTGTGCAAAAAGTGGTAAAAATATAAAATAGTTGAAGAGATGTGAATATTTTTGCAGGGCACTTACTTCCTGATTTAACCAAAACGATCAATTATCAAAAAAAAAACAGTAATGCAATAATTCAAAAAATATTTACCTGCGGTAATGCTGACGTTTTCCACTAAAGGATAGTACGGGGAAAAAAAAGGATAAATTTAGTCAGGCATTATGGTTAATGATCGATGCAATAAAACAAACTTCAGAGTCCTCACTGGATTTCCTGTTCTGCTCGTTTTCCCTGTAGAGCCGATGAACTCGATCCAGCAGCTCCCACTTCTCGCAGCAGCCGGAATAATTGACAAAGTTTCTGGCGAGGATTTCTTTGAGCTGGCGGACGGAGAGGTTCTCTATGGCCTCCTCGTTGTCGAGATCAGACAGCGAAGCCCTGATCCTCCTCTGCGTCGCCGGGCTGACCTGCAAATCCGCACGGGAGCGCAGCTGTTATCGCAGTTTTTTATTTGATTTTTTCCCCCAACAAAGACGTGTGCGATAAGAATCGGGCAAATCTGAACGCAGCCAGCGAACCTCTAAGATGTTTTCAGCAGGCTCCAGGTTCAAAAGGGAAGCTGTCGGGGTGTCCTCGTGCTCCTGCGGGAGTGAAATGTCCGTTAGCTTTCAAACTGACCGCACAGTCATCAGCATAATCAGCATTTTGACGCCTCAAAACACCCACGAGGGCTGAAGGAAAATATCTCCAGATAAAATATTTCTTCCTCTGTTGTGATTATGTCTTATGTTCACACAGCCTGAAACTCATCTCACGCCAAATGAGAGGAAGCCCTGAAGCATTCCTTCAGCAGAAAAAGAGTATTTTATTGGTCAGATAGTTCAATGAAACCGTTTAGAGACTACACACAAACAGGAAGAGATGTGATTTCTTCCCAAGCTCTAACCAATTATGAAATAGCTTTCATGTGAACGTATTCATTCGCTTTGCTCTAAAAAAAAAAAAAAGAGTTCTTCAACGTTCTCGCAAAGAAGAAGAAAACATGGCAACGCTTCAGTCTAAATTATTAATAAACAAACTTGCCTCCAGCTGTTTGGTTAATGTATGGAAACCTGCTGGACGTAACGGTTCCAACGTGGACAGAATTGGTCAAGAACTGACAGAACATCTGCACCTTTTCTTCGCTTCCTATATGTCTTTTCAAACATTTGATTGGCTCTTCGTGGCGTTTCACCTTTTTTAAAGTCTAATATGGTTTTTGCAGTGCTAAATACCTGGCGACTGGTTACTCATTAATAAACAAACTTGCAGTTGCTCCTAGTCAGTCAACAGTATTGCAGACTTCCTCTATTTTTTTGCTGTTTTTGTCTTACTTATGTGTTTAAGATTACACAAATAAAGTTTAATACACTAAAAAAATAACTCTTTGGATTAACATAAAAAAAAATCATGGAAAGATTTTCCACATGATTACTTTGCTTTATTTCAGCACTATGTAATTCTGTTACTCCAATTTAAAGCAAATGTGTTGGCTCAACTTAATTTATTAAGGTTATTCCAATTTAAAGCAAATGTGTTGGCTCAACTTAATTTATTAAGGTTATTCCAATTTAAAGGAAATGTGTTGGCTCAACTTAATTTATTAAGGTTATTCCAATTTAAAGGAAATGTGTTGGCTCAACTTAACTTTTGTTGTTGATTCAATTTATTTACCCATGTAATTATAGAGACCCCAATGTAACTTTATAATTAAGTTGATCCAACTCATGAAAATTAAGTTAGCTGAACAAACATGCTTCATGCTGAAAGAAAGAAATAATAAGAAATAATCGTGTGGAAAATCTTTCCATGATTGAATTATGTTAATTCAAAGACATTTTCTTAAGTGATATTAAATTAAGTGTTTTAAGACCAGACACTGAAAGAAGAAAGAACACTCAACAATTAGAAAAAGGACAACATGAGCTGTATTTTCAAAATTGTTTTCCATTTTTTTTTACACAAGCACAAAAACAGCTGAGTTGAAAGTTTGAATAAACAACAAAAGGTCAATTTGTTTTTCCAGAAAAAAACTGGGCTGTGTTGATCACTATTTAGCATAGATCAAATTCTTAACAACATTGTGTCAGTAAATTCACTCAACTTTGCAAACTGTAACAATTAAAATTTAGTTTTCGACTTCGGTCTTTGGAAAAACATGTAAAGATACATTGTCCAAGCTGTTCATCACTTCCACCCCCTCCAGGACAATCCCAACATCCTCATTGGCATCACCAGGCTCTGGACTCTCCAGTCGAATAACAGATTCCACAGACAGTCTCAGCCATTTGTGAATCTTGACCAACATCCTATGGGAACAAGGGTTGGGTTTTGGGGGGGAGAGAGATTTCACATCTTATTAAATAAAAAAATAACTTTACACTTATTTGGCTGACTCACCAACAACTAAGGTCCATGAAGGACCTGTCTGTGTTAATTGTGAGTCCAGTGGTAAGATTTTCCATTTAGGAAAGGTACCATATTTTCTGCACCATAAGGTGAACCTAAAAGCCTTACATTTTCACAAAAATCATCTTATAATCCGGTGTACCTTGTGGTGCAGAAAATACGGTATATTGTCTCATTACATGGAAAAACATGAAGAGTAGGGATGAATCCCAAATAGGCCCCATATTCCGTGGCCAGTTCTCCTCAATTGAAATGACAGTCTGAGGATCCACCACATAAACTGCCATTCCAAACCAGTCAGACTTATGTGCAAGTACAAAGCCCTGACCGTACACAAACCAAACATCTTATACATGCAGAACCTGTCTTGTTTTCTGGATGGAAGAAATGCCATGACTATGTGTGGTAGTTATTTCCAAAAATATCAGTACTAACATCTTAGATAAAGTTACTTAATATTTTTGTCTGCGTATGAAACAGTGCTGTTAGAAAAAAAGGCTCAGTAAACAGGCCAAAGATCTTTTTATGGAGTTTAACTCACCTAAAAACCCTCATTTTAAACCCACTTAACCATAACAGTAATTATATCAATCTTACTAATGATTCTCCTTTTCTGTTGGAGAATCGAAAAACTTTTCAAAAGTCAAATTAAAGTTGAATGTACCCAAGTGAAAAAGAAGAGTTTTAATGATCTTTTCTAATTTTAAATTTATTAGTAATTCACAGGAAGTCCAGTTAACTATAATCATCTCTTTTGTAGACACAAAGATAAATTAGCATACCATGTAGTCTTTCACCAGCTTCTCTGGACCTTCATTCAGGATGGACTCTCATCTGACTTCAGCAATGTTTTCCTAAATATGCAGATCAGAAAACAATGAGAACAATTGCCAAAATCCAGCAGTAAGTTTACTATATGGTCACACACTTGAAAACTTAGCTAAATTCAAAGGAAGCCACAACAAAAGTGATCAGTTGCTTGCAGCCTATTTGAAAGATCTTTAAAATTGTTATTCTCCTTTCATTATGCCATGACTAAAATTGATGCTTCATGTAATGTTAGCATGTTAGGCACTGATTTGAGAACATCAATTACATAGAAACGCGACCGAACATAGAAAAAATGTTTTTTTAAAAAGTCTGATTATTTACATTTCCATCTTTTTATTTGGATTTTTATTTTGATTTAGACGGGTGAAAATAGATTGAATCTTACCTTTTTCAAATTAAGCGGACGCAAACCAGGAATCGTCCCGCTTCTCTTGAAGTATTCTCGCTAGCATCTCGCGTGATCTTCCGAAATCTCGCTAGCATCTCGCTAGCATCTCGCGTGATCATGTGATCTCGCTAGACCCTCGTCGGCGGGACATTAGTCTGACTAAATTGAATCACGTTGTCTCAACTTGAATACATTTTATTAACGCTGGGATGTTGAATTTTATTTTTATTTGACGTGATTTTGTCATATTTGCCTTTGAAACAAATTTATATTTTTATAAATGCAATGGACAAGCATGGAGCAAGCAGGAAATGGTGCAAATGTTAGAAAAACGCTGATATATTTATCAGCTAACCGTCACTTCATGTGATGTTAATACATGTTAGCCACTGATTTGAGAACATCAATTACATAGAAACGTGACCAAACATAGCAACACTGTGGATATGTGCACAATCCTGCCAGGAATATTTAGTATTCTCAAAACTGCAGCTGGAGTTTTCCTGGCAGGCAAAACAATCATCTCGCGAGCTCTCGTGTGATTTCCCATGATCTCGTGTGATTTTCCATGATCTCGCGTAATCTACCGTGATCTCGCTCGTCGCCTCCAGCACAAGATCAGTCTGACTAGAATGAATCATGTTATCTCAACATGATTCAATTTCATAAATGTTAAGTTGTTGAATGTCTTGTTTATTCAACATGATTTTATTACGTTTTTGTTTAAAACATGACATTATTGTGTTAAAAGTAGATGATATTCTTTTGTTAATCTAATAACCCCCTAAGTTCAATTTTTTGAGTGTACCTGACAAAAACAACAAGAGTAAAACCACAATACAGTTTCCAAATGATGATTTAATATTCTAAGACATAATATCTATCCAAACACATCTGGGCTTACTTCAAAAAGGAATCATCCCACTTGTTAAATCATGATTAAAAAGTCACTGATGAATCCAATTCGTTAGGTAGATTATGGTCTGGAGAGCCTGAGAATCTGGATGAAACAAAACTTTCTGATTTTAAATTCTGACAAAAGAAAAGATGACATTTTTGAACCAGAACCTAAAGAGAACCGCAGAAAGACAAAGTGTTTCTTTGAGACAAAAACACCAGCATAGAAAACAGAGCCAGACGTTTTCTATTTCTAATTTGTCGCAGGACGTTGCACTAGTCATGAATCTATGCATGGTAATCATTCTGACTGCAGAGAATAATTATGACATGATTTCTTTGATGCAATAAAATAAATCCCAAAGTTTGATGACTATTTTATGCAAATTAAGTGTGACTAATATTTACGTGTTATAAACACAGTAGTGGTCAATTTGGATATTGGAGGGGAATAAATAACTTTGCGATTGCAGCTGCAGAACGTAAGTTAAAGACTGGGTTCAAAATCATTCCTTTCTCACTGAGAAGATGGTAATGTTTTGTTCTGACGATAAAATTCTGATTAAAATCAAACTCAGACAATAACATGACGTACAATCAAACACAGTTGAACTTTTCTTGTGTTGAGTAACACAGATAATACACAGACGTCGTCTGACTACATTCTTCTACAAAAAGAAGATTTCGCTATTTGACGACCAGAAGGTTAACTACTAATTTAACCTTCTACTTACTAAATTTAATCTACAACAAAAGCAGCTGATCTGTTTCTGAGCGTTATATCAGCCAATCATCCGCTTTTATCCTCTTTTTACCTCCTTGACAAAAGCGAGCCTGTAACATCTAATGGGACGGAGTTTATTGTTTCCACCTCAGTGCAATAGGACAAAACTGACTCGTTCTTTCTGTGCCTCAGCACATTCCAGCAGACCTCCGTCGTCCTCTAATGAAGACGTTTTAATAATGCATCCGTCAGCGTAGTGGCCCGCCCGCCCGCCCTCGCGCAGACTCCTCCGAGACGCCAGCAGCAGCTCCACTCAGTCAAACAGCCATTCCTTCTGGATCACATGGTTTCTGTGACTATGTGTTGATTTTTTGCACAGAATATTTAAACAACAGAAAAAAAAGGGTCTGGTAGGAAGCACTCATAAAAGAACGCAAAAGTTGCCGAGCAGAACAGTTTGAAAGCTACGCAACCAGCGATGGAAGATAAACCTAAATGCAGAAACACTCGCAAACGTCGTCTGATGGAAGATGCAATAATAAACAAAACCTAACAAAGTGTAATCAGCATGTGGAAGATGCTGATTACACTGATTATGCTGATTATGCTGATTAGAAGAAGATCCACCAGCCATGTCACACAATTCTTCTGCCCAAAAACTTTTGACTTATTCTTTGATTCCAGTTTGAGCTTAAACAACAAATAAAAGCATAATTTGAAAACCACCTTTTGTATTTACTCCATCCATCCATCCATCCATTTTCTTACACCCTTGTCCCTTAATGGGGTCAGGAGGTGCTGGTGCCTCTCCAGCTAATGTTGCGGGTGAGAGGTGGGGTCACTCTGGACAGGTCGCCAGTCTGTCGCAGGGCAACACAGAGACACACAGGACAAACAACCATGCACACACACTCACACCTAGGGACAATTTAGACAGACCAATTAACCTGACAGTCATGTTTTTGGACTGTGGGAGGAAACCGGAGTACCCGGAGAAAACCCACCATGCACAGGGAGAACATGCAAACTCCATGAAAGACTGGGGCCGGGAATCAAACCTAGAACCTTCTTGCTGCAAGGCAACAGCTCTACCAACTGCGCCACTGTGCAGTTTGAGCTTAAACAACAAATAAAAGCATAATTTGAAAACCACCTTTTATAACATTAATATCTGTTGGATCATCTGAAACATTTAAATGTGGAAAAAAAAAGCAAAGGAAAGCACGTCTCTATCACAGCGACCACAGATTTAACCTGCACTTTAACCTGCAGGAGGATCGAAGTCTAAGACCCGACTGGCATTTTTGTTTCAGTGAACATAATCAGGTCAAGCATGTTTGTTTCCAGGTCTGAGGATTTAATCCCCTTTACAACACGCAGACATCCACTGACAGGAGCGACGGGACGCAGTGTTTCTATTCCCCGGCTTCAGCAGCAACGCCACGAGGCGAGTTCAACTTCTGTGATTGTTACGTAACAGCATCAGTTCATGTAACAGACCTATAAAAGGCAAACGGTTTAAGCCGTCTCACCGGCCCGACTGAGGGCTCTGCACTCTGATGCAACGCAAACACAGCTGCTTCCAGCTGGACCCTGAGAACGCCGGGAAAACGGGAACAGGATTTTCCAGGCTTGACTCGGGTTCAGTTTTGCACGAGAGGGGCGACTGCTTGTGCGACTTCAAACAGCCACCGTGAAGAGCTTGTAAATAAGTTTGTTTCTCCCTTGAAATTAATTATTGTGGATAGAATGAGGGCAGATGTGCAGGAAGCGCGGCGTATGTCGGTGAGGGATGGATATTTGGGTGGAGCGCGCGGCACCAACCTGGCTGGGGGTCCCTGAACTGTCACTCGGGCTGAGCGCTTCCCCTGAGAGGCAGACAGGACCGACTGTTCGGAGGCGGAGCGCGTTGCGGAGGGCGGCGACGCCGCACGCGAGTGGGGGAGCGAGTGGAGGCTGTCTGTGTCTTCTCCCCCATCCCCTTCCTCGTCGCCGCACGTGTCGTCATCGTCATCGTCCTCCTCCTCTTCCTCCTCCTCGTCCTCCTCCTCCTCCATCACGGGCCTCGGGGTCTCCCGAGTCCCCTGGTGGCAGAGCACCAGGTCGACCAGGTCCTCCTTCTCCCTGCAGGTGTCGGTGGGGATGTTGCGCAGCAGCAGGTACTGCCGCAGGTCTTTGACCCGCAGCTGCATGAGGCGCGGCCGCTGGAAGGCCGTGCCGCGCAGCAGGTGGCAGGTGGTGCAGCAGCGCAGGTTTTCCTGCAGCACCGAGCAAAGGGCGCAGAAGCTCTTCTTACAGTCACAGCAGATGTGCTGCGGGGAGACATGAGAAGGACGCACGTCAGATCAGTTATTCTCTTTATTGTGCACGGAGCAGAGCTTTTTTTTTTTTTTTAACAAACAAAACTATTTGTTTTATTCAAGTCTGACAGACAAACGGAGCCGCTTGTACTCGTGTGAGCTGACGCTTTGATAAATAAAACACGAGCTCAAGTGTTTGCACACCTCAAACATTTTCATTTTATAACTTCCAAACAGCATAATTACTGAATGGAGAGAAAATGATTGATGGTTTTCAGATTTTATTTGAAGAAGCGTAGCATTCAGTTGCCCTGAGTCAATAATTTGTTAAATCATTCTTTTGCTTAACATCTTTTAGTGTATGTCTCCACCAGCTAAAAGTGGGTTGTGATAATCAATTACTCGCACGACAAATTAAAATGATCTTGATCATTTCCCTCTACTTGATTGTTTATTTTTCTCGTATTTCTCTCTTTTTCCACCAAAGACCGGATGACAAAAAACTTCAGTGTCCTGTTTTGGTCTCAATAAGCCTCTTTTTTTTTTTGAACTGCAGTTTTGTTTAAAGAGATTTCAGTATCTATTTTATTTTGACGTTTCCTGCAAACCAGCAGCAAAGAGCCCAACCTCAACACAGCCATTTTCTTGGCGAGAGCAGAGAAAAGCGAGACAAACCGTTTGTAGCTTCTGGTGATGTTTGACATTTATCATTGATACAGAGCGACAGAGTAGATTGACACTTCAAATGAACAGAAAAGCAGGTCAGCCGTGGCGGTAAACATTTTCTTATCGCTCGAGCACAACTGAGCCCCGGATCCACCAGGAGCCCATTTCCAGCGGAACAGACAGCTTTCTTCAATCGGCTGCAGCTTATCCCCCGGTGGGACTTTTTCCACGCCACGAAAATACCACGCTGACACTCAAACGCCGAGTCGACCCGCCGCCGTCGGAGGGGAGGCAACTGACTGCGTGTGGAGGATGAAAGTGCGATCTGAAGCAGTGAGCGGCGAGGGAAGCTGGGAACGGTGGAGTTTTTAATCAACGTCTCCGACTGCCAGACAAATCTATTCGGCTACAAAACTCCGGGTTGGACAGGAGGACTGGAAATGTCAAGATTGCTGCGACTCTGCAGAGTATCACGTATGTCAAACCTGACATTTATATATAAAGATCAGATTAAGGGATAAGTATCAGACTGTCGTTCAAGTTTGACTCTAAGTTTGTGCATTTCGTGACGATTTTGGAGCAACCATGTCAGGAAAAGTAGGTAAATCCTAGAAAAGCAAGCATGAAAAACAAGAACGGAGAAGTTTCAACTGTTATTGTGTTAGTTCGCACTATTTTATAAATAAAAATAATCCTGAGATCACAGCATTTGATTAGGCTTAAGACCGAAAAGTTCTATTAAGGTTTGAATGACTGAACATAAACTTAGCAATTATGAATGTGTTCCTTGAATGCATCATTAAACTCAATTTAAAAAGCAGCATGCAGTCACAACATAAAAAGAAGACTGAGCATCTTAAAAGAGTCACTTTAGAGCAAAAAAGATGAAGGTGAACCAGACATGGAGCTTCACAGATTTCTGTGATGAAGACAAAATGTTCTTATTTTCTGCCTGAATGTGATACAATCCCCCCCCCCAGCTCTAACCTCCGCCTGCGTTTACCTTGCGTCTGAAGACGGAGAAGGCCAAGCCGCAGGCCTTGCAGAGCTGCCCGGCGCTCCCTGAGCTGGTGGGGGGGTAGGTGGAGTACCCTGCGCTGGGGGCAAAGCGGAAGGGCCCCGCCCCCGCTCCGAAGCCTGGCTGCGGGGTCCGCACTGCCCCCGTGCCCATCACCTCGTTCAGCAGCCCGCAGCATGACGCCCACATGGACGACGCCCCCGCCTGCCGGGGGCAAACACACATATTGCATGGTCACTAACGAGGAACACGCATCCTCACGTTCTGCTTAGACTGCAGTCAGTAGCGTGAACTGTTTTTCAAACTAATCGTGGTTTTTTTTAACTGTGGAAGACTTGCACAAATTGAAACTCTCGCTATGAATGTTTTGAGGCAACTCTTGTGTCACACGTTCCAGTCCTTGTTTTCAGGAACTTTGCGTGATGTAAGAGCTGGAATTAAAAAGTGAAGTCATGCGTTTTCACTGGAGAGCACAAATTTCTCTGACTTTATCATCGATGTGAGACATTAAAACACAGTTTTTACATGTGATCCCTGCAAAGCTGCAGTCAAATCAAACAAGCCGACTTTCACTATGCAAGAATATAGAAGACATAAAGGTATTATATTTATCATATCAATTGGGCTGATATTCACAAATGATTGTATTATATTCACCATGTTGGCTCTGGGACTTTAACAGGTGTTTAAAAATGTGTGAAATGCTTTTGGTTCAGGTCTGTGTTTTCTACTAAAACCCTGCAGTAATTAACAGCTTATTTCCACCTCCCTCAATTTTCTATCCATCGCACACAGAATGCATTTCACCCTTCAGTGACAGTGTATTGTGCAATGAAAAATTTACTCATTGTGACTTGTATTGTGAATAGTTGCTGAAAGGTCGCTGATGTTTCACATCCCTGGAACACAGTTCGTTTGTGGAATTACAACCTCCAAGTTACTGGGATGCAGCAGAGCCCCTGATTTTCCAAGAATTCCCATTTTAGGAGATGTTTGTCTTTGGTTTTCTGATGGAACAAAATCTGACTTCCGGGTACAAATATAACAGAGACAGAAATTTAGTCTAGGTGAATTACACCATCATAAAAGTTTTCTAGCAGCTGGTGGAAACTCTGCAGGCTGGGAGACTCAAACAAACAATTGACAAGGGTTTTCTGTTACAGGGTTACACACACACACACACACACACACGCCGCTACAGCCAGGGTAACACTGGGAATATTAGCTAAGCCTCAAAAGTAAATAGAAAACCCACAAGATAAAGACTCATGTTGAGCAGATATATTGCCTCAAAAAAGTTATTTGGAAATCAAAACAAAACAAAAATAAATAAATAAATAAACTGTATCAAGTTTCAGATTTTGATACAGTTTCATTCAATTACGCAACAATAAATTAATCTGTTTTGCTTTGCTTAACTAAATCCAATTCAGTTCAGTTTGGCTCTAATTATAATGAGTTCATTTCAGTTCAAATTCATCTAATAAAAACCGTTCAGTTCATTTTAGTTCAGTCGAGTTGATTTAACTTCAGTTTGCTTATACTTTGTCCAATTCAGCTCACTTTCATTTGGTAAATCCGGTTTTGTTCACTTTATTTCATTTCAGTTCAGATTAGTTTCACTCAGTTTAAATCAATTAAATTCAATTATGTAACACAAAATTTGATAAATATCCCTTTTGTTCAACTAAGTCCAGTCAGAACTACATTAAAATGAAATGTTATGCAATTCAAAATCATTAGATTCGGTTAATTCCAAATGCTTATGAGTGAAAATGTTTCTACTAAAGGAAATGAATCAGTAACTGAACCAGTTAATATTTTAGAAGATCTTTCTGAAGCATTATGTGACTTTCTAGTGTGCGCGTTACATCACTTTTAAAGCATCATTAAGCTAGATGAAAGCAAATACAGGGCCTTGTTGTTCGGCAGACTGGAATACACAGGAGATAAAAAAAAACAAACTCCCGACGTTTCGGTTGGCTTCAGCAGTGCCGAGTCACGGAGCGAAGACGGAGCGTTAGGAGCCGCGGCTCCTCAGAGCATACAGATGAGATGCGGGAGGAGAAAGAATACTCCTTCTGTTGTTCCCCCGGCTTCCTGAATCGATAGCTGACACGGGCGTAATGTAAGGCGGCTCTGTGTGGGAAACAATGCAGTCCACCGGGTCCAGTCTTAAGACAGTGCTCCGTCACAAACACCCTGTGATCTGACCTCACCCGTCTGCTCAGGGATTCCTTATGTAATCTTCAGGAACAAGGCTCTATTTGTGGAGTCAGGTGGGGAAGGAGGCAGCGCAGCCAGACAAGTCAATGCGTCTCCCTGCAGTCGTGTCTCTTTAAAGTTCAAATCGATAATATTTAACAGCTTCTTGTAAAGTCTGTCCATTTCTGCTTGCCCGCCGCTTGTCCTTCTACTTACTTATTATTAAACTGATTGAAGAAGTCTTAAGACATTTCAGTTTTTTTTTTCTACTGGTTTTTTTTCTACTAATAATTGATTTATCTTTTAGCAAACCTAGTTGACACCAACTTGAATTGCAGAATAAAAAAAACACATTTTGCAGTCGGAACAACAGAAAAGTCAGAAATATTAGCGAAAACGAGCCACAGTGCCAAGCGTATCTGTTCATACATCTAGTCTTATTTCCCTGCAGTTTAACCACAATGCACAACACTTTGCTTTGCTGGTATGAACTCGACTTGAGGTTTTACTGCTCAACAGTCTCCCTGGTCAGATACATCCTCCCTTGTCCTGAAGGGAAAAGGCAACATTTACTGCATTCTCCAGGACAGGAGGAGAAGCCACTGCAGTCCGGCTATAAAACGAGACTTATCTGGCTGTTTGCCAGCAGCTCGACTTTCCCCTACTGTCACTTCCATTAGCAGGCTCAAAGCCCTGCAGGCGGGGAGTCCTGGACAAACAAGCAACAAGGGCTTCTTTACAGGAGATCTATAAGCTCTTCCTGAAACATGGACGGTGTTTTGTTTTTGCTCTCTCATCATCTTTGGTCAGATATTTAGCAAGCAGTGGAGGTGTTTTACTGAAATTAAACACCGATAAACACTCACGAAAGAACAAATATGGCAAAGCAGCAAATGCCAACAGAGGGCCAGTCTTCAGTGGAAAACTTGACTTCATCACATCAGATAAAAATAATTCAATCAGCCCAGTGAGTTCATTCCAGTTCAGTTAGTTTAGTGCAATTCAACTTAGCTCAGTTCAGCACAGCTTAGTTTAAATTTGTTCAGTCTATATATACTGGCACTAATATCAGTATCGGCTGATATAAGTCATTTTTTAACATACAGTATCAGTCATATAAATGAAACTCGCTGCCATCTTGTTCCTGGAGAAGGAGAGGAGGATGTTGGTCATTTGACGCCGTAGGAAACTGCAGATAAGCAGAGGTGAAGTGTGTGGTCGTTTTCTTAAATGTGTCAATAGGGAAGTGAAATGTTTGTAACGTACGGCTAAGGACAAACTTAAGAGAACACATCAGTTTCTCTGATTTTACTCTTCAGTGGTATATTTTTGAGTAAAATGAACATTGTTCTTTTATTCTATGAACTACTGATAACATGTCTCTGAAATTCCAAGAAAAAAAAAATTCTTAATTGCAGAAAACATACTTAATTGCAGAAAATGAGAAAATGGTCAAAATAACGGAAAAGGTGCTGTCCTTTTCTTTTAATAAAGCAATAGAAACAAGTTCATATTCATTTAGAAACAACAATGCTAATGTTTTAACTCAGGAAGAGTTCAGAAATCAATATTTGGTCCAAAAACCAGGAGGTTCAGTGCAGTGGTGTCTTCATTTTGTCCAGAGACAGGCTGCCATTTTTTCACCTATGTAGTTAAAACATAAAAATTACAATCACACCACATAAGATCATTTGTTGTAGTTTATATTAAGACTAAAATCCATGGGTCTTAGAACCACTGATGATGCAAGTTTTAAATTTGTAATCAAATCTGTCGTCAGGAAATTAATAAAGCTTTATCTTCAAGTACAAAAAAAAATCACAAAAAGGCAATCTGAATCAAAATTGTCTTCGAAATACAAAATTATATCAAACAAGGCAAAATAAACCTACAAATCAAAACAAAAAAAAAAAAACATCCATTCAATTTAAGATTCAGTTTATGACAATTCAGCTTAATTAAATTCTTCTAAATTGAATTGAATTCAATTCATGTCAGCTTAATTTTGTTTAAATTTTCATTAGTTTAATTTAAGATTCGGTAAATTCATTTCAGCTCAGTTTGCTTTCAGATCAGTACAGCTCAGTTCAATTAAGTTGCAACCAATTTAAAAAGTCACTTTTCATAACAACCAGCACCAACAACATCAATAAAAGCAAAACACTCACATTTATTGAAGTTACGGTTCAACACTATTGGATTTAATTAATAATAAATGCACAAGTTAAAGGAAACCAGTGAACGTCATCAAAACGTCTTGCATCCAACCTGGTTGTGTTTCAGAAACTGACAGAGGCCCAGACTTAAATAGAAATCCTACAGGGAAAAGACTCGTGTACATAAAAAGGATGTCTGACCTCATAAAATGAGCCTTTTTTGGTGAACAAAATGTAAAAAGAAAAGCTCTGGCATCCAGAAAGCTAAATCAGAAGTAACTGGGTCAAAGAGGCAGACCAAAGTGTTTAATTAGGACTAAAAATGAGTCAGAAAAAGCAAAACAAGAACCTTTTTTTGGCCTAATTAAGATGGATTTTAATGAATCGCTATATGAATTTTTGGCACTAACAAGTTCTCCATTCAGCAACTGAATGACCCTAAGAACTTCCTCCTTATGAAACATTTCCACATGTTCCATGTTGAATTAGTGATGTATGACAACTTGGCTTTTGAGGTCAGTCAGCTGCAGGCTGGATTAAAATGTTTGCGTCATCAGAGTTTCTCCGAGCGCAGCCTCTATGTGACATTCCTCTTTGGATTTCAGACATATTTAATGGAAATGAACACTCCTTTCAAAAAGAAATGCTGCGATTGATAGAGGTAACGCTTTTTAAAAAATGAAGGAATGTGTGAGTTTTACAACAAAATGCTTCAAATGAGATGCTGCTTGAAAATGGGAGTTTTCTGTTTAGCTGCTTTTAGCGAGTAGAAAAGCAGCCACTTGTCAATTGATTGGTGTTTTACTATACCGGGACAAATATGATGCATTTGGAGCATATTTAAGGAGTGGAGATGAAGCTGAAATGGAACGATGAGCTCCTTGCACTGTTCCTTAAACTGCTTGGCCTGAAGTGAACTGTCTATAAAACTGACTCTCAGATGAAAAGCCAGATAAATATTTCAACACCTCTATTCACAGAAGCAGCTTGATTAAATAAATGTCTTTTTCCATTAAAAATGTTGCCCTTAGTTTATCTTATTCACTTATCACTTATCCAGTGGTTTTACATAAACCACATAAATATTCGGCAAGTTAGAAAGCAGAGGTGAACCCAAATATCTAATTAGAATTCTGGTCTACTGGTTTGGTCATCAATCAATGTTTGTCAAATGGGCCAACACAATGTCTGATTCGTTTAAAGTTGGTAACGGAGTAAGGCAGGGAAGTTTACTGTCCCCTTACCTTTTCAACATCTACATGGATGAACTATCAACGCGCCTGAATTGTTGTAAAACAGGCTGTATAGTTGGTGACCACATAATCAATCACATAATGTATGCAGATGATTTGGTAATCTTAAGTCCATATAGTGCTGACCTTCAACAACTATTAAGGGTCTGTTCCCAATATGGTTGTGACTTTGACATCAAATATAATGCTAAGAAAAGCAATGTTATGATTGTTAGAAGTAGGGCAGATAAGCATCTGATAACCCCTGACTTCTCTTTATCTGGCATTGTCCTCAACAGATGCAATGAAATTAAATATTTCAGAAAGTTTAGTATGTGTTCATCCTCTGTGAAGATAGCTCTTTTTAAAGCTTTTTGCACTTCACTTTACACGGCCCATCTGTGGCGAAGATACAACAAAAGTAGCCTGCAGAAACTTTATGTGGCCTACAATGACGGCATGAGGCTCCTACTCAGAGAGCCTAGATGGAGCAGCACCAGCCATATGTTTGTACATAATGATGTTCCCACATGTGCAGCTGTGCTCAGGAATCTCATGTATAGATGTATGTGTAGATTTTCTGTGTCACGCAATAATATAATTGCAATTTTAGTAAATCCTGTTTTTAGTACAGGGAGATTTTTCTCAAGATTGTGGAAACATTGGTGTCAATATTTATTTGTGACTCAGTGAATGTCATGTTTTTTTATTTATTTTTTTATTTTATTATTTTTCTCTTTTGTTTTTACCTTTTTTATTATGGACCTTTTTGGTCTGGAATAAAGATTGATTGATTGATTGAAACAAAGTGGCTGCCATAACCAGTATTCTTGTATTTTTCAGACAATAATTTTTTCTGATTTATTTGATTTTTACTTTTTTTACGTTTGTCATCCCAAGTTAATTAATAAAAATTCAAAGGTATTATAACTGTTTTTATTTAAAGGTATAAAAACAATGTACTGCAACACATTATGCTGTGACCTGAAGTGCTAAAAAGTTACATAAAGTGCAAAACAACCAAATTGTGCCATGAAACCAAAGTATGTATATAAAGTAATAACATCTACATTGTTTGCTAAAAGATATTCACATAAATTTCACATTACCACCTCAAACTCTACTGTGTTGTATTGGATTGCTATGTGACACAACAACACAAAGTTGTGCATAGCAACAAAATGAGGAGAATAATATATTTTTCTTTTTTTTTTCTTTTACAAATAGAAATGTGTCTAACTCAAATCCAGAGCCACAAATTGCCTTCAGAGGTCATCTACTTTGCAGATAGGCACCACTTTGGTATAATCTAATATAGAAACATAAATCATCATCCTGTGCAGATGCTATTCTTTAGCTGGAACAGAAACGCTGTTTAGAACTGATTAAGCTAATTATGAGAGCATTACTGGAAGAAAATCTGATGGAGGCTCCAAAAGATTCAGGACTGGGATGAAAGTTCATTTTTCAGGAGGGAAAAAGTGACATTCATACATTTTAAGCATGTGTTAAAAAATGGTCCAATCAAAGTCCAAATCTAAATTCATAACATAATCTGTGGCAAGATTTGAAAATTGCTGTCCACACACCTGCATCCACTCTGAAAGAATGCGAGCAGTTTTCTCCAATGTATTGACAAATGCACACCACACTTTTCAGATTATTGTTGGTACATAATCAGTTCTGGTCTGCACATTAAATACATTGAAGGTTTAACTTGTAATATGACAAAATTAGGAGTAATTCAAAGGTTATGGGTCACTTTCACTCAGTTAGATTAACTTTAACAAATAAAATCCCAGACATGCTAGTAGCTTTGCTGGTTCGAGTAAACCGTATCCAAAATCTGCAGGCTGCTTCCGCTCTGCCCCAGTTTAATATCTTTTAATGTAAGTTGATACTGACAGTAAGAAGAACCCAGATAATATCTTTAAATCAGTAATTCTGCATTAAAAAGTTCTCCTTACTGTAAAAACAAATTAATACTGGCTGGATTCTAGAGAAAAATAGCAGCAGATTGAGGTATTGTGAGGAATGTTGATGCTACTGTTTCAGGAGAGCAAAGTTAACCTGTAGAAGAGGCAGCACTTTCTTCTTCATCTCACGTTACCGTCTTGTCACTCAGGCCCGGTCCGTGCATCTGTCCAGCCATCAGTTCCCACATCTAAGTACCAAACAGATGGTGCTATCAGGGTAAACTCTGCGCCTTCTATCCTCCGCCATCTCACCGGCGCTTTTCATTTCCTCTTCTTCTTTTTCGCCCTTTTGCATCAGCTCCAAATGCCATTCACTTCCCGAGAAGGTAGATCCAGTCGGGGATATTATTGTCGCTGAAAATGAACTCGATGCGGTTTGGCAGGAGGATATTGTGTTTGTTTTTATTTTTTACAGACTTTGAAATGTTTTGCTGGGCATGCTGATTGTGCCTTTCTGTCCATCTGTCTGGTGTCCCTCCCTTCATGTGTATCTTGACTTCTTTCTTCTGCCCTTCCTTTTCTTGATCCGTCTTCCTTCTTGTATCCTTCATTGGAAACTTTCAGCTTTGAGTCCTTCCTTAGGTCCTTCCATCCTTGTGTTTCTCCTTCATTCGTTCTTTGTGTTCTTCCTTCTCCTTCCTACTATCCTTCTTTTTATGCCATTCTATCCAAGTATGTAAAAGTATGTAACTTTTCCATGAGAAATTAGTTTGGACCTTGCAGGGAATCAGGAAATTATTTGGAGATGTGAAAAAAACAAACAAATGAAGCTATCACCAGAAATGTGTGCCTCCTGGATGTCCTTAATAGCTTTGGACTTTTTCTTCCTCCACTTTAGATGAAAAGCCTGAGGTGAGTTTTGCCTAATTTGCAACAAAATGCGATCTCCAAAACATAACTCCAGCAGATTTTTGTTTTTTACTTATGCAATTACTGGTAGCTTTAAAAATATAAAGAAAATCAACCATGTATGCAGAAGCAGCGAGGATCCAGTCGGGTTTTTATGTCGTGACTACAGCGGCCTCCATGCAGCAGTATATTTCACAGCCTGAGAGCAACGCTTGCACACAGCAGCACCGTCCCCCATCCACAGGGGCTGAAAAGCTGCTTTTTAATTTAAACCCGATTAGTCAATAAAACAACGCGTCCATTTAGCTTCCCTGGGACAGCGTGAGTGAGGATGTGCCTCTGGGAAAATTTACTTCACAGAGTTAAGCCGTCTGTTTCTCTTGTCAACCTCAATTTTGTGATTAACAACTGTGGAAAATGTGACAATCTCAACCCAGATAAGAAAAAACAAAAAACAAATTAAAAAAACGCTCTATTTTCAGTGACAATTAAAGACATGTCGAAGCTGTTTATGCCTCAGAACCAAACCACGTCCTCTGCGACTGTTTCCAGAATAAATAAGTGCCACAGATTCTCTGAGGCTCCATTCAATGTCTTTGTTTTCATTTTCCAGCACTGGTTGAACTCAGTGAGCTCTTAACGTGCAAAAGTATATTTCAGGTTTAAAGTGAAGTTGTTGGTTTCTGGTTGACAGAAACTTTAGCTTTAGCAAAAATGTATTCTGATCAGTTGCTTTAATTTTTTTGTACAATTTATTCAAGATAACTCACGTTACAATTTATATAGTTAAAAACATGTCATATTAAGGATATGACGAACACTATTTTCAAATCAGCACTATAAGCAACACAAATGGTGAACTTTTAACAATATATATACAATGCCACAGTACCTAAAGTATTATTAGTAGTAATAGGAGTTGTTTAGTTTCATTTACCTACTGCATAATTATACATAACTCTGTGTTGGTTTAGAAGCCAAACAAAAACAAATTTGCTTCCAACATAACATAAAAATATGTTAAATCCAAACTTTACATCTTACAGTCCTTCTCCTTACAGATTTCTCCTCAAATCCTGAAACACACAAAGCTAAAAAGCACACAGTTGTGAACAATTTGCTTAAATATGATTACAGTTCATATAACATACAAAAATTATACATGTCTTGAATAATTTTTTAATTCTCCTTCTGTCACTTAAGCAAGTATTTGGTATATGTATGTATTGAATTAGTAATTGATTATTCCTTCCCGTGGGTGTAAATATGCGACGATGATTTCCACCGACCTTTTTGATGCCAAATATTAGTTTTCAGAAATTAAATCCATACATTTAATTGGCTCTTCAGCTTTTAATGCTGTTTGTCTTTATATTCATTCATATCGTGCTGATAACTGTATTGTATATTGTGGCTCTTAATAAATGTTCACCAGTAAGTGTACTAGTGGCTCAGATTAATTGTGTATTTTATTCTACATCAACTACTATTAAAATAACTATTATTATCACTGGTTGTGATCAGACTTTTAAAATCTATGCATCTCATATGTTACCTTCACACTCATCAACCTCATCTTTTCTTTTCACTTCTTGTCTTTATTTGGTGTAAGACACACTGTTTTACCCTGGTTGTGTGTAAAAAGTAAAATAATGATGAGTGATTAGATATTTTCCTACACTTTACCCTGGCTGCACTCATAATAACAACAACAATAAATAAGTTAAAATCTGTAAGTGTGACAGACGAGGCAGACGTTTACCACTTGGACCATGTTGCTGTTTAAGCTGCTCTCCCCAGGGCGCCAATAAAAGTGTCTTCTTTCCGTCGTTCCATCCGTATCCTTTTCTTTCTGACTCATTTAAAGACATTTTGTTATGTCTGCACTTAAATGGCGCAGAAATCCACGTTATTTCTGATGCACAAACAGGATTAGGGAGCAGCGCAGCAAACTGTCTCTCGCTTGAAGCAGCAACATGTTATCCAGCTAATGGCTCTGGATGCACAGAGCTGATTGTTTCATTGCTTTTTACTCCACTGTTTGCTTTAAATGTGACTGAAGGCTACATCTTCCTCGGCAGGTGGATTCCAGCAGCTGCAGCAGCGATTTCCACACTTAGTAGCAGGTGATAAGCAGTTTTTCACACAGTGTTCTCACACTCACGCCTGATTGTGCATGACAGTTCACCTTTCTCCAGAAAAGCCACCACCACCACCAGCACCACCACCACCAGCAGCAGCAGCAGCAGCAGCAGCAGCAGCAGGGATCCTATGACATCATCGCCATCCTCTTCTTCATCAGTTATCAGCCCGGATCGCTTCATCACCCTTTATATCCAGTGCTGCTGCAAGCACACTGTGCAGACTGCACACACAACAAGAGGGAAGGGGGGTGAGCAGCTCCGGACCTGATGAGGAGGAGATCCTCTCCTGTCCAGCCCGAGACAAGCAGGCGCTCCGCCGCCTGACCGCAGCCTCTCTATCCGGTTAGAGCGGATTAGAGCCTGACGGTGAATGGACGTCTATGCCAGAGCTTTAGTCCACTAAACTATCAGGCTGGGGTCAAAGCTGGCTCACTGGAAGGCTATACACAGTGTACCCAATGTTTATCAGCGTGGTTGGAAACGCACAGGAAGCGTTTATAAAAGCACAATGGGGAGACAAATACCATCTGACAATTCAGATGTTAAAGTCAAGTCAGACTGCAAATCCAGAATTTCAAGCCTGATTATTTTATGTTTTTAGAGATTATGAAGTAGAATTCATTTACATTAAAGGTGCAGAGGGTTACCCCCCCCCCCCCACCCCTCCTCTTTGCTTAACCCTGCAGAATCGTGAACAGTTTACAAAAAGAAACATAAGAACCTTTAACGCAAAAAAAGAGAGACACAGATATGTTTAAAGTAGATGCACATACCTTCATGTCTCTCCCCCCCGTTAGAGGAATTTGCCGTGTAATGTCACAGCGACGACCATCGCCAGCGCAGAGGGAATCAAACCATTACGTCTTCCCTCTCTCCAGCTGCCAGTGTGACTGGAGTCGGCATAACGTAACAGTAAGGAGAGCTGCAGCCAATTGGAGACGTGGATCAGCCGCTGGTATCTTTAGCAGCCAATCAATTTCAGCGTCTTGCCCAAAGTGGGCGTTCTGGCCTGTGCGTAATGACGCATCGTACGGCGCTGTTTTATCATGAAGAATAAATGTTCTATCTCGAACATAACATTATAGAATTTCATTTTTATTTTTATTTTTTTTAAATAATGCCACAGAAAATCGAAATGCGTTTATCAATGAGCTTTACTGGATTCATTTGGATGGAAAACTCGTGTTTTCCGCAGCGAGTTGCAATTTATTTTTTGCACCCGAAATAAACGCAAGCTTATTTGGCGCCACCTTTAAGCCTCTGCGTACGCGTCTGTGTCTGGCTGCTCGCACAAGCAAGCGGCCGCTTTCCAGCTCGCCGTAATGAGATTAGAGGGGCTTCCAGCGTCACTTTGCAAGTGACCGCTAAGAACCCGCAGGGGGCAGCAGATAGCAGAGCCGCAGATTCGTCATTATTCAGACATGAGCCCAGCTGCAGGCCGCAGGGATGTTCTTGATGTCCTCGCTGCGTGAGACACGGGAGTCACGCAGAAATGAAAAAGTTGTTCAGTTTGTTCTGCTCTTTCCGTTTCGGGTGCCTGGGAGTGGTGATGCAAGGTCCCGTCCACCTCTGCCGCATCTGCCACTGACCTGATGTTCTTCTTACACTGAGGCACATTAAGATGTCCACTCAGGCCTTCAGGGCAGCAGTGACACAGTTTTCTCCCCACAGTGGAGCTCTCTCTGCAGCATGCGACCTGCAACTAGTTCTTGTGTGCAAACTTCCCCGTGCTTGTTGTGGTGATACAGAAAATGTTGCATCCTCTCTGCTTCCCTCCAAACAGCCAGTTTTCACATGTTGTAGGTAGCATCAGTTGGTTGCTATGGAGACTTTGTAACCCAAAGCGTTCTCTGGATAATTTCTCTTAAAACTGTGAGCTTTGGAGATTTTCTTAACCCCTCTTTCACCTTTTTTTTTACCTTTTCCTCATTGAGTCTGACAGCCATTGGCTAAAAGAATTGGACCTTTGCTTAAGCTTTGCATAATGTATTTCTAGCAAGATGTATGAATAATAATGATAATAAAAAATACTTGTTACATTTATTTTGACAGGAATTGTTGGTGGCACAAATAACTGTTCCATCTGTAATTTTGCTATAAAATATCTGTGCAAATATTTTATAGCAAAATTACTATAAAATATAGTAATTTTTATAGTAAAAATTACTATATTTTTACTCAGCATTGAATAAAAATACTCAGATTCAAAATTAGACTTTTCTAAAAATGTCACTATTGCAACAAAAGATTAATTTATAGAAATGCCTGTGTTAGTGAAGTTATAATTTAAGACGACTTTCAGGGAAACTCATCAGGATTGCATGTGGATGGCTTTGATTGTTTTTTATTCATTCTAAAAAAAAATCTTCCTCCAAGTTTGGAAAATCCATTTAGGATGAGGTGAAACACTGTTAATAAATGAGAAAATGTAATAATTCTATGAAACGATTTGGCTCTCAGTGAGAATGTTTTGATAGAAGCTGAAGGAGAAACACTGGGATCATGAAATGAGGCTGGTCGAAAAGGTCTGGGCCGGTTTAAGGAGGAACGGATCAGGACGGCTGTGTTGGGAATCCGATCTGCCATGACAAGCTGTAGGGATCCATGAGAGAAATCACCAGGAGGAATGTCACTAAATAATTTACCACTGATCCGTTCCCTCTCAGGTTTTAGGTTTCGAAAGTTAAATTTTCACTTTAACTCGGTACTAAGGTATATTTATTTACATGCAGCACAGATTTACAACAAATGTTATCTTAACGCACATTGAAAAAGGAAAAGAAAACAGTGTGAAAGGCCGTATGCCAGAAACAACTGGGGATGTGAAAAGAGAGTAGAAACATATAAAAGACAGAAACACTGACATGAAGATGCTCTAAGGAGTTATTAGTAGCAGCAGCTCGTTTAGTGGCTTCATTTGAGAGAAAAACACAGCCAGTGTCGAGATCTTTTACCCTGAAAAACAGAGTACACAGAGTTAGTGGCAACGTTAGCTTAACTGTTTGGTCTAGGAGAGAAACAGCATTACAAATAGATCCAGCTCCATGATAGAAGGAGAACGTGAAATTATTGTCAGCCTTGTCTTCTAAAGAAAACAGGACAGAAAGTTAACGACTACAATAATTTCAGAGTAATAGGAATAGCACAGTGATGAAAATGGGAAAGTTTGTCCTTTGGCCTAAACTTACAACAGCATGCGTAGATTGTACAGATCACCTAAATGGGTTGTTGTTTAAGGCAATATATAGAAACATCATGGGATATTTTAACATTCTCCAACAATAGATGTCTATTGTCAACTGACGTGGCATTAAACTAGGACTCATCACAACAGTGGGTTTGATTATCTCTGTCATCTGTTGGGCAATCCAATAATTGCAGCCAACAGGAAGTTTTAAGATAAATTGCAGTCTGTAAGAAGAAGGAAATTTTCCCAGCGTTGAAACACACCCTGCATTGTGCTCTGCTGCACTGTTTTACAGCACAACAATAAGTTGGGACGTCTGATTAAAGTCACCAAAGGTAAACTTTACGCGAGTCCTTAGGTATTTCTTTCAAACAGGTTTGAAAATGAACAGCTAAACAAATACAAGCAGGCTTGTGAAAAAACAGAGCGATCCATTCATGTGCAGAGTTGCTGCAAATTCAGAAAATAGGGGTATTAGTCAAGAAAGGTTGGATTTGACTTTTTATCGCTCTGTGTGCTCCAGTTCGCACAGGGAACATTTCCTTGGCAGTGGAATAAATGGATTAGATCGAACACACAAACAAATGTGCACATAAAATTCTGCCTGTACAAACTGCTTGAAAAACAACAACAAAAAAAGAGGATGGTGATTATCTTGAACACATTTGCAAACAGAAAGTTCAGCATAAGGTCCAACAAATTCACGCAAAGATGACCCAGGCATGTCAGTAAATTAAAAGCGGTTGGAAATCTCCCAGAGCTGCTTTAAAAGCAGAACAGCTGCCAGAACTGAAGCTATTAAACATCGTCCAGGCAAGATGCCCAAACCCTGTCATTCTGAAACCGTAAAAAGGTTGAAGCAACCAACATCCTCTTGCTTCATATAAATTAGAAATTCATGTTCACAGAAGTAAAACAGTCCTGCACTTTCACACAAATCGCTTAGGAGAAATGTTGACGTAGGAAATATCAGATTTTTCTCTAAACTCACTTTTGTTTTCGTGTCCAACACTTCGTATGGAGTGCCTGAAAACTGTTCGTACTCTTCATGTTACATCCAAAAACGCAAATGTATGTTTATGGGATGCTAAGTGGCAGACTGACATCATTTTGAAGTGGAAGAAAAACCCTTTTAAACAGTTTTTACAAATAAATATCTAAAAAAAACATTACAGGATTTTCTATTTAGCCTCCAAAGCTTCTTGAGGTTTATCTGTACCACATTTGTACAGTAAAATACTGTTCTGTTCTAACAATGTCCAGCTTCTGTTCAAGTGAGTTTTGGTCTGGACTTTGACTGGACCATGAATGTGAAATGAGCTTCAGCTGTGGGTGAATGTTTGGGGAAACAGTCCTCCAAGAAGATAAAGTTTGGTTCTGATCTTCAGTCTTTTGCAGTTTTTAGTGTGCTTTTTTACAGGAAAATTTTTTTTTCCCACAGTATGACGCTGCCATCATCGTGTTTTACCAAGGGTTGCTGCATTCAGTTTGTTGCGCAGTTTTAGCTTTCTGACATTTATATCATTTTCCATGTAACAAAAAGCACATAATCTTATAACTGGATCTATAATTAGATTAAATTACACACATGTTGATTCTTGATTAAGTGTTCTTGTAAATGGTTGGTTTTGTCTTTGGGGTAAAGTCAACGCCATATTTTTTACATATCTTTCCTTGTAAATCATTTTAAAAAGCAAGGATCCTTTTCTTTTTGCTTCAGAGTAGAAATAAAACACAGCTTTGATTTGGCAGGTTTAGGAACAACTGAATATCTGAGGTTTTCAACATGAGAAAAATCGAAACAAACAATAAGAAAACCTAAAGAATGATCTCTTGCAATTTTGGAAAGCACTCAGAGTTTCAACTGTGATTCAGCATGTGTTCCCAGGAAATTCACCCCCCCTAAGATGACTAACACAAAGCGTTTTCCCAGTGGGAAACTGTTTAGACTAATGGTTTGGCACCAAGACATAAACATCTGTCAGAAATACCACAAACCAAACACACAGCAGATAGCTGATAGTCATTGAGATGAGAAGAAAGTGTGAACAAGATTCATTAATACATTCTCAGCGCGCAGCGTATCATGTTCTTTCACCTGCTTTCTTTCTGTTTCACTGGCAGTTTTATTCATATTTTCCTCCATTTAATGTATTAAATTGACATAAAATCTGCTACTTTGTCTGCTGTGGCAGGACCTTATTTCACCTGCCTCCCTTTGCACAATAAGTTGTCCAAATCTCCAATCTGCTACTAGTTAAGCCTGGTGGGATGAAGCTCATTAGCTTGATTAAAATCTTTTACTGGAAACCCTGTATTCTTCTGGGAAATACAGTTTATTTTAGCCAATTCTTCTGAAAACAATAGACTTCTGATGGATCTCTTTTTTTACTCCAGTAAATTTAGACACTAACTTTGGATGAGGTCCAGATGACATGTTCAAACTGTGCACAGACTGCACACCGATAAATCCCTGAGAGAGTTCATCACTTCTCTTCCAGCAGGATTGTGAAACATGAGCTGCTCCTCCACAGCACACACTTTTATAAACTCATAAAAGGCCAGGTTTAGTTTAAAGCTTGAAATGACAATGCAAGTAAGTTTCTGATCCAGATGATTCTCATTTCAACACACTCCAAAATAAACAAGAAAGCCGTTTGACTTAGTTCGAAACCTCTATAAACAGAAACAATCTTTCTGGGAACGATCCCGCATGTGTGTTTTGCTCTCTTTCTTTTGTTTGATAGGTTTCAGCATGTCAGAAAAAAAGAGCAACAGCAAAGAGTTTCTCAATACTCTTGTGAACAGAAGTATATATATATAGTCAACCCACAACATATGTTGAGGAGGGATTTATATATACATATAAATCCCTCAACATATGTTGAGGAGGGATTTATATATACATATATATATAAATCCCTCCTCAACATATGTTGTGGGTTGACTATCTGGTCCAGCTCCCTGCAGCTAACTATGAGAGCCACCAGGTGGCGAATGTGTGCTTTCCAAAGCCACTTCTATTACATGGCTGAGAAAATGAGAATTTCTGAAGAAGCTGAGAGAATTAGAAGGCAGGAAGCAAGAATGTAAGAAACAATTAGAAGTTTATGGTACAGTAAACATTCTAGGTTTTTAAGCTCTGACCTCATCGCTGATTATCCAGTATAAACATCAGTTAACTTAACTTAACAAGTCACTAGTCATCATTAGCTGAACTGTAATCAATATCAATATAATTTGAAGTGTTCTATTTTGCAACACTTGCAGCATCTTTTCTTTCAGTGGAAACTGTAGGCATCTAATTATTTCAAAGATAATTCCATAAACCTAATTGAAATAAATCGATGTGAATGTACGCTTTAACAGTGAGTTCGTTTAGAAAAAATAAATCCTCCACCATCTTGAGTCTCTGTTTGGAAAACAAATACAAAATTATTAATCATTAAAGTATATAAAAATCAAAACAAAACAAAAAAACAATCACTCACTGTAATGCTGAAAACTAAAATGTCTCCTCGTCCTCAGCTTCCCAACAAACAACTGAGGTTTTTGGGACAAAAGTGATAATCCTGGTATTTCAAACAGTTTCTTAAAGTTTAAATCCAACTACTAATTTGATTTATTGTGATAGACGGCAGATGTGGAGTTAAGAAAACTGAATGCTGGTGTTGAATCAAAATATGATTCATCAAACTTCTAGTTTAGAAATTAAAACAAGAGAAAAACATGCCTACAAACTCTGACAAGCATTAATAACATAATAATTATGAGACAACACTTTATAGCAAGCCTTAAGATAAATAAAACCTATGATTATGTTTTATTGACATTAAAATCTAAAATAATTCTGAGAAGATAAAAACATAAATCATTTAATGTCAATAACGTCAAATAAAAAAGAATAAAAAAATGCTACTGTTTGTTTGAACTTAGGATATACTTACTTAGAATTTCATAATAAAATAGAAATAAAACAATTAAGTGTTTCCCTTAATAAATGTGTTTGTTTCTTCTTCAATCAAAGAGTGCCATTCCCAAACTACAAACATGGCAGACTAAAATTCGTTCACAACTCCTCCTCATGTTTGATAATTAACCAGCATGAAATCAAGCTCAATGTGAGAAATCCCAGACGGAGCACTGAAGAGAGATGAGAATCAATCTTAGGAACACAGTGGACTGGATAGAAAATGACTAGACTAAATGTGAAATGACAGATAAATTTAGGAAAATCTTTATCTCTTATATTATTCACAAGTTTGCGTTCTCCAGCTCAAAATCATCGTTTTATCACATTGGAAGAGTTTGAGCCCATGAGTTTGGCCATCTCTTCCTTTTGGTTCAGAGTAAGAATGCCTCAGGAAAGACCATGGAAAACTGCTTGGAAGGGAAACAGTGGTGAAAACCAGACTGAACAAGCTACAGCTAGACCTGTTTGAACCTACAAGGAAGACAACTTTTGCTGTAATGTGACACTCAGAGGAGACTCCGGGGCAGACTGGCAACTCACTGGAGCAGCTACACATCCCTTCTGACCCGGGAACGCCTGGGAGTCTCAGATAATAAGCTGGAGAGAGCCGCAGGGGACGGGGATGTCTGGGTTTTCTTTCTGAGCCACATATGGATCAATAGTTGGAAATAGGAGTGGATCACATAATATGTCAGAATATATATTTTTATTAAACAAAATCCCTCACTTAAAATTTATTGAACATGAAATATATTTATTCAAGAACAAATATGTTTTTCATGCTGTCTGGACACAATACACAAAACAATTTCAGCTGTTCTGTTTTCGGTAATTTCATCACACATTTGTCTGAGTTTAATCCCAAATGACATCTTTACAATTGTTAAACTTCTACAGTGACGCTGAACGGATCAGACTGTTCTCTAGTTCATTATCCACTGATCTGTCTGTGCAAGTCTAAGAACGTGTGTCGGGATGAAACGCAAAAACAACAAAAAAAAAATTCAAACAATTGAAAATGTTTCTCACCTACATGCAAGCCAGACGATTCTGTGCAAACCTGTGACCTGCTATTGGTTCTTGATCAGAACTGGGTCACAGACTAATGAGCTCCACTGCTGCTTTAAGAATCAAGTGCTTTAATCTCACCCACAAGTTTTATCAAACGGTTAAATAAAAAAATCCTTTACTTGATTCAACATTAGATTCACATACAAAGTCCTTCACTATATTTGCGTGTTCTCTAAAACTTATCAATCGTGTGACTTGATGACATTTTGATTTTGACATTCATAGAAATAATTGGTAATTAATTTATTCCATGTAAGCAAGTGTTTGAAATTACAACAACCAATGTACTGACCGTCGAAACCAACCAAACAAAAGAACAAAATATATATATTTCTTTTGTCTAGTAATCCCAATTGCATCTCCAAATAGGCATTTTAAAAGACCTTTTTCTTTTCATGTTTGATAAACTTTAATACTGAAAATGTGCGCTGTGCAGAAAACTGAGCAATTGTGTTTGTGAATTTTATTAAATTTTTCCCCAAAGTGTCCAACAATCCTACGTGAGGATCTTGATGAAGCTTGTCGTAATTTTAACAGCAGTCTCTAAAACTAATTGATGAACAGAAACTGACGCCCTGGATTCATTGATCTAATAAGTCACAGAGGAATAACCGGCTAATTAATTGTGATTTTATTTTGAAAGGTTCTTTGAGGCCCATCAGTTTGGTTGATTGTTGACTGAATGACTTTGTAGCTGAAAGCACTTTGTTAAAACTTCTAAGACACAGACTAAGAAAAAGGAAATATAAAATCTCACATTAACCAACAGTGGCTACTGAAATTGCAGGTGTTTTCCATCTGATTAAGTATTTTATTCTCAAAATTCTTGATCAATTTTCCTTAGAAAATTCTGAAACAGTAATCTTCATCATTTCTGTTTAATCCTCTAGTTGTGTAAACAAGACAGCGTTTATGTCTGACACGGCGTACAGACATGGTGAAGCACTTTCAGTGTTGGCTACAAACCAGAACACGATCCTCCGTTATCCGACTTGGCTGTTTCCTTTCTTTGAACGGATGGAGATCACAGATGGATGCCTGGGGTTCTGTCCCTGCGAACATGAAACCCCCTCGCCAGCGGAGTCGCTACGAGTCAGCAGGATGTTGACGTTATTCAGCCCGTCGACAGGCCCGTGCAGGGAGGCCTCTCTCGTCAACACCAGTATTAGATGCTGACCTGGAAAGCTGAGCCATCAGAATCCCTGCAAAGAGTCTTGGAAGAATGAGCGCTACGCACTTTCATGGTTTTTGGTGCTGTCTGCAGTCGGTGATTAATGCAAAGGGAGCAATGCTATCTTATGCACACAATGTGGGAAGAGGGTAAGAACATTGAATAGTGGAAATGTTACCTGACCAGGAAAGACCTCTGTTCTTGGGAAAAGTCCTGTAGAGTCTCGTATGACCTTTAATACACTGCAAAACCACAACATTCCTCCAGGTGTGATTTAACTTATAATATGGGAAGAATGTCTTATTCCATTGGCAGGTTATTTGCCTTAGAGCTGACACTTTTCCATCAATATTAAGGAATTATTGGTTTAAAACAAGCTCCTGTGTCATCTAAGTTAGTTTTGTCTCGTTTCAAATTTACTAAGATTTTTACCCAAGAAACCAGAACAAAAAACTTTGGTAGATTTTGTGTTTTTGCAGTGTCCTAATTAGGCAGGTATGGAGAATAGTTCCCAAAATGCTTGAAACGATCAGTGTTGTATAAAGTACTGAAATCTCATAGTCAAGTAAAAGTATAGGTACCTCTCCAAAATATGACTTTGGTAAAAGTCCAAGTCACTGACTGAAATGTTACTTGAGTCAAAGTCTTAAAGTATCTGAATTTTCCTGTACTTAAGTATGGAAAGTACTGTAAAAATTTATGTACTCAAGTAATGTAATGAAAAGTACAAGTAAAAAGTAAAACAAGGCAAATGCAGTTTGAATGACATTTTTTATATTTTGGCAAACTTGTCAAATACAGTTAAAGTAATAAACACAACCAAGTGCAGGTTAAATTAAACCTGCTAATAGATAAACCTGCAGGCATCATCTAGTTAAGAGAATTAGGTGTTTTACCTACAAGTTTAACTTAACCTGCTTTACAACTGAACCAGCTTCTTAGTTTCCCATCCAGGACAGAAAATATAAAGTTTTTGTAAGCCTTAAGTTTCCCTTCAAGTAAGTTCAGTGCTGAAAATGAGAAAAATAGTCAGTATAGAAAATGTGGCCAACATGAAGAAAAAAAGCCGTTATGATTAATTACTCTACTTCACAAACTATTGGTGCAACAACTGGTCATTATGTGGCATTAGGGACATGTGGCTGCTGCTCATCGCGAGACTTGCTGTGTGTTTAATGGGAGAAGAGAAACAGGTGTATCCATAGACATAATATAAGGATAGACGCCTCAAGGATCGCTCTCGCCTATTGTCGCTGACGAGATTTAGGGCAGCCATCTTGGAGAGGTAGACCACTCCACTCAGCATTATGTGTTTAGCAGGCAAAATGACATATCAGCGCATTTAATCGATCATAACACACTTTTTTGTTACTGGGAACTATATTCAAACATCTATCAAAGCTACATTTATAAACAATTGC
This sequence comes from Poecilia picta, assembly GCA_033032245.1. Lineage (NCBI taxonomy): Eukaryota > Metazoa > Chordata > Actinopteri > Cyprinodontiformes > Poeciliidae > Poecilia > Poecilia picta. The sequence continues at coordinate 13,847,775 of CM065364.1, read as the reverse complement.
ATTATTTAAGTATGTTTTTAATACATAGTTCAGCATATTTAAAAATGCTTAGTGGCTATAACAATAGAATAGGAATGGAATATTCTGATATCGATGTATGATGAGCAAATTACAAAGCACACAGCCGTGGATAATTCATTGTGAACGGCTGTGTGTATAATTTATTATAATAATACATCTTTATATAACTACACAAACACAAATAAATAATGATTAATACTGAATTATATATATATATACTGCTCAAAAAAATAAAGGGAACACTCAAGTAGCACATCCTTGTTTAAGTGTTCCCTTTATTTTTTTGAGCAGTGTATATAGATTCAGTCCAAAATCCGATGTGATCCATCCTGCTGCAGTGAATCCGTCTCTCTTTATAGATTCTCTCTCTTCTTCCTCACATCGTGTCTTTATGAAACTTTCAAAACAAAAGCTGAAGATTTGGGATGAATCTTACTAGTGAAAGAATTACATAATAATAGTTTTACCACCTGTGTAAACTTTGCTGGTGAATGTTATAACACATAATATAAGTTTTATAATATATGTTACATTGTTTCATTTCTAATATAGGCTCTTGTGTCAGATAATCTCAGTCGATGTTAGAGAATAATAATTTTTTTAGATTTACAGAATCTCAGTTATCCTTCATATCGGGGCTGAACCCGTATTACACCAAACGCTGTAGCTAATATTAGCTGGTTTCTCGCCGGTGGACATAAATACAGTAAAGTAATATTCTAATCACAATATAAACACAATAATATGTCCATCTTACTTGTGAAATGTTGTCTGTGGAGCCTCACATCAATAATCCATAGATCCAAACAACAATATCCCTCAGTGCTGAGGCATCTTCTGCTGTTTTAATTGAGCAGAGTACGAGGGTCTACCGCTCCAAGATGGCCGCCGTGTTTCCTGCCGGATCAGCCAATGCGGGGTCTGCTCTTATATTATATTATGTCTATGGGTGTTTCCTATTGGTGGTGATGAACAAGCCCAGGTAAGTACCGACTTTGTAGCAGTCAATCAGTAGGTGGGTCAAAACTCCAACGTTTCTCTTTCTCGCTGTTTTGTAACGAGTAACTAAACCACACATTGAAAATGTATCGGAGTAAAAGTATGAAATTAAGTTCAAAAATATAGTGAAGTAAAAGTGAAAGTTATCAAAAATGTTCATACTCGAGGAAAGTATGAAGTACTCCAAAATATACTTAAGTAAAGTAGTGAAGTATTTTTACTTCGTTACTATACAACACTGGAAACGATCAAAAGTCAGAAAGCCATCGCAACTTATTTTTTCATTTTCCCAAAAGTAAGTCAATGTATTCATTACATTTTAACAGTTTTTCTTAATCTGAATGAATATAGTAATCATTGTTTCTGTTTCAATTAAATTTAAAAAAGTATAATGGGTTTTCCCAACATCTGATTATGTCAAAACCTTAATGTTTATTGTGAAGCACCAAGACAAACTTCTGAAGTGAAAGAAAGAAGCAAAAATTTGACGATGGAGTTGAATGTTTTTCACCCAACATGTGTTCACAGATTCACCTTTTGCTGCAGTTACAGTTTCAAGACCTTTCAGGAAGAAGTTTCCAATAGAGGTCAGGTCACAATTATCTCACTTCAGAAACATCTTACCAAGTATTTCTGGTCTAGTTTCTACTTCAAATGTCTTAGTAAGCTTGAAATAAGTTAAACTATCTTCAAAGTATTTTTTCAGTAAGCTATAGGAGCTTGTTTTAAGTAAATAATTCCTTAATATGGGCTGCACAGTGGCACAGTTGGTAGAGCTGTTGTCTTGCAGCAAGAAGGTTCTGGGTTCAATTCCTGGCCCCGGCCTTTCTGCATGGAGTTTGCATGTTCTCCTTGTGCATGGTGGGTTTTTCTCCAGGTCCAGTTTCCTCCCACAGTCCAAAACATGACTGTCAGGTTAATGGTCTCTCCAAATTGCCCCTAGGTGTGAATGTGTGTGTGTGAATGGTTGTTTGTCCTGTGTTTCTCTGTGTTGCCCTGAGACAGACTGGCAACCTGTCCAGGGTGACCCCGCTTCTCGCCCAGAATGTTAGCTGGAGAGGCACCAGCACCTCCCGACCCCACTGAGGGACAAGGGTGTAAAGAAAATGGATGGATGGATGGAATTCCTGATGAAAAAGTACTGGCTCTATTGGCAGATTATTTAACTTCTAACAAGACATTTTTTAACGATAATGTGTAAAAACGTTCAGGGGTTCAAACCCTTTTACATTAAATTATGTTATTGTATAACATATTGTCCACAACTGTTTGTTAGGAGACATTTTGTGTGTATACCAAACAAGAAAAGTGGTGGAAAAATCAATAGAACCCATTAGTAAAGTACCTTGAGGTGACATTTGCTGTTATAAATGCACTGTGTTTAACTCCTATATCTAATTTCAACAAAATTCAAAAGCCTTGTCTGGAAGAAATGACAGCGTCAGCAGTGGTCATTACATAAATATAGTCTTTGTAGTCAGCTTTATGGAGGTTTATGAAACTGCTAAGTAAGGTAATATGTTTATTTATGTAGTAAAAGTTGAAAATTAAAACAGATCATGTCCCCAGTACTAGAGTTTCAATTATTACATAGGAAAAAAAAATCCAGTTTTTGCTTCTGGGTTTAGGTTACATGTCAAAAACTGAATGTTAAGGTTAGCAAAACATCCCAGACTGATGTCGCCATCACATGCTCACATTTCCTGCTTGGAAAAAGCAAAAACTTGGCACTGAAACAGCTAATTCCATTTTATAGCTGTTTGTGTTCCAGTAGAAATACTTATTCATATCACTAAGCACAAAATAAATAGATTTTTGTTGAGCTTCAGTTTTAAACTTTGGGATGAGGCGAAACTTTAAAGTGTTATACATTGTAGGAATATTTTTTTTATTCCAGACAGTCAATAAAAATGCTTATCTTATTGAAATCACTTTTTATTTTAAGCAGCTGCAGGCAAACACTATTTCCACCTTAGAAATGAACCAGAAAAGCAAAAACCAAGACCGAGCAGATTCACAAATGATTGTATCACAACACCAACGGCAATAAAAAGGTTACAAACCAAAGAAGTTGAGAAAAACAATCTGTCTATAGGACACACAACTGAGGTGCTTGTTTTTGTGCAAGTGAGTCACAATAATAATAATAATAATAAAAAAAACCCAAAACAAATTATGCATACGGGGACCGAGTCGTTCTTAAAAGTGCAAATGAGCAAACATTTCATTTCTACGATCAAAGGTAGCAATTTACTCTGTGTGTCCACAACATAAACAGACACACACTCTAATTACCTTCTCACAGAAACTTACGCAAGCACACAAATCTGCCGTCCTGTTCTCAGAAGACAAGGAAGCAGATTTTCACAAAATAATAAGCAGGAAATAAAACAAACCCCACCACATTGTTTGCAGGCAGGACACGGAGCAGGCAGATGTGGAGCTGCATTCACAAGCTTCAATTTTCAATTTTTAATTTACCCCCAAATGCTGAAATTACTGCTGAAAAACTAGTTTGCTTGAAGAAATTCTCTCTACCCCAAGTCACAACTATTTGCTTAAAAACAACACAAAACATTAACATCAATACAAAAAAAAAAAAACTGCAGTCAAAAATAGAAAGATTGTTTTCATGCTACAACAAAGAGTTTCCTGTACAGCAACAGAAAAAGCAGAGCAGCTTGTTGTGGTCTGCATGGTGGTTAAATCCTAAAAACGGGGATCGTTCCTCTTCCTCTCAGTCAAATTCAGAAATGGAGACGTTCAGAAATCATCACTGGCCAAAATGATCTGGGGCCAGTCCTATTTTCTAAGAAAAAAAAATAAATAAAAAAATCGAAGCTCTGCACACCATCTGTGACAGAAGGGGGATAACGAGGCCTGATAGAGGCAGTAATCAGTTCATCGGCGGCTCGCACCCAAACACTATGTGTGAGGTCTGAGTGTGTGTGTTAGGACATGGCTTTTCTCTGCAAAGACACTTAGCAGCGACTGCAGATGTATCGTTCACAGAAGTACGACAAGCGAATCGTATTGTCGGGAAGAAAAGGAAACAACTGTATCTTCCTCTTAATGAGTCACGGTGAAAATCACATGAGCCAAAGCAAAAATACTGTTCAAATGCATCATTACCTCACTGACAGGTGACAGCAGAATGGACGTTAGAGAATGCAAATGAAATGAAACTTATTGAAATGTTTAAATGTAAATAAAATCTGAGCCTAGTTTTGTTCATTTACTAAAAATACAGTCAAAGCTGGTTTTCATCTGACGCCTTTGACTCCATGCAAAGTTTGTCCATTTTTTCTTCACATTTGACCAGGCTGGACGATGGCATTCAGCGTGTATCCCACGTAGAGCCATTTTCAGAGATGATCTACATCTTCTAGATCTATCTGGACGACGTTCACGTTCCTTTTCCCTGAAGCCTCGTCTCTGTTCTCCCTCTGCAGCTCAGCACCGATTGTTATTCCGACCAGTCCATCACCCCGTGGGTGAGAAATCATGTTTTACATTGCGTTTAATATTAATGAGGTGACTCTCTGCCTGCATATTTTTTTTTGCCAAATACAGTTTTAGGACTTGCGGCCATTAAAACTTTTATAAAAATGGCCCTACAACCATTAAAGTATGATAACTGTTGACGCTGTTGTTTCTTTTGCGAGCCTCTCCTGATCTGATTAGCAGAGATCACAGCATTATGCAAAATAAAAAAACGTTTTTCTCTGCTTCTCGCTACCTCAAATAACACAAAAATATTCTGGTGTCCTTCCTCTGGCCTGTGCCGGGACAGAAGTCACAGTTCGACTGTTCGCTCCATTCAATGGCAAAAAGTCTCTGCCAAACACCATCAGTGTGTGATCTTGTTTCAGAAGATTTGCTTTGTGTTAATTTGTTACTATCTGGAATGAAGTCAAGTTGAATCAGAAGAATCTCCAGGAAGCTCAGCAGAAAGTTTCACGACATTATGAGTTAAAGTTAAATATACATTTTTGGGAGGGATTTTGTTTTTTAACAAACAACTGATGCATTGTAGATAATTTTTTGGAAACTTACTGAATAGATTTCAGCTGTTTCAATGTTGCTGTTTGTTGTCATGGTGCTTTCCTTTAGATGTTGCTTATCGTATTGCACTGTGTGATTACCGGGAACGAATTCTCAAGTCTGGCAAATGCATTAAACTGACAATAAAGCTGACTTTGAGGAGTCACATGTAGGGTAAGGTGTGGGATGGGAAAAACATGGTAAAAATATATAAATGATTAGTTAAATATGGTAGCAGTTTTACATATCCTAGTTTATCTACTTATTTTTTTTATATGCATTTCATTTACTTCTGGTTTTTATTGTCTTATGGACTCTTTTGGTAATTTTTAAAGTATTTATTTGGAAGAAAATCCATGTTTAAATGTATTTATTTCTTCAGCCTTTCTTTCTCTTAATTCTTATTTTTTATATTGTCTTCCCCAATTTCATTTCAAAAGTCTACATATTCTATTCTATTATATTTAGAGTTTTGTTATCTGCAGATGAAAATGCATTGTTTTGAGGTATTAAAATTACTGTACATTTATTTCAACCTTCGCCCTCTTTCTGCGTTTTCTGCGACAGGGGAAATAAATAAATAGAGGGGCTGTTAATTGGGAAGTTGTTGTAATATATTTACAGCGTCAGGTTTATATTTATCCTTGATTCCAGCAGTTTTAGCCCTACATAAAGTAAAAAGCCATGTCATGATCCTGTCTTCTTCAGCAGCTCCTCCAGATGTGCCTGTGTTTAAGGCACTTAATTCCCAAGCAGCTCCAGTGGACAGTTTTGGAAAACCGGGAGAGTCTTTACAGGAAGTCTCCCAGTCTTACAATCATGCTGCACTGGAAAACAACAAGCCTATTCAGTTAAACCTCCCTGGATAAATAAAGATTAAATCAGTGTACAAATGTATTCTTACTGACTGTAAAAGCACAGAGCTGTCTGCAGTGTTCGGAGCGTCCACGGGGACACACAACACGGTTACTCATTTTAAAGTTATTTTCAGAAACGTGTGGGTCAACGTCAGCATCTCCTGCCACTCCAGCAGAGCAGGCTAGACTTGAGGATACAAGAGGCTGCCAGTCTAAAAGAAAGCCGCCCTGGGCGATCACCTCCCACAGAAGTGGAGCGGCACATTCTTTGACATGTTTTCCTCTCTGAAGCCCCAGGCTCGAAGCTCCAGTCTGTCCTCCTCCTCTTCCTCCTCCTCCACTCTATCGTCTTCCTCTACATCCCCCTCCTCATACAGACTGGGTTCCTCCACAGATGTCTCCATGTTCGGGTTGTAGCTACCAAACACCTGCGCCTCGCTGTACTCGTAGATGGTGGGCAGGCTGCTGCGCAAACCAAAGCGGCGTCGCAGGGCCACGAGCAGCGGCTGCGGGACGGTGAAGACGTCCACGTTGTTGCCCATGTCGATCCAGGCCAGACTGGGGAACTTCCTGGGGTCCTTCACCGTCTCCGTCAGGTCTTTCAGTATGGCGGCCGTGAGGCGGTTGCCGTTGACGGCCAGCGTGGTCAGTTTGGGCAGGCAGCTGAGGTAGGGCAGCAGCAGACGTAAGCTGTCGTCCTGCAGCTCGGTGAAGCTCAGGTCCACGGCCGACACCGCCTCGCTGCAGGTCTGCAGGTAGAAGGCCACGCGGTGGACGTCGCGTCCGGACAGCGGGATTCCCGACAGGTTCACCACGTCACCGGACAGACGCTTCTTCAGGGTGGTCTTCAGACTGTCAGACAAAAGCAAAACAAAAAAACATTCAACACTTTGTTGGATCTCTGATGCTAAAGAGTATTTATTGCAGTTTCCACTGAGCACAGCATTGAGCAAATTGGAATAATGAAAATAAATGTGCTCTCCAATGTCGACAAAACTCATGCTTTAGGATGTGGTGTTTTATTTTACGCTGAATTTCTCAAAACTGCAATGGAGACACTTTTTTTTAAATTGCGATCAACAACCGGATGTTACTACTCATGGAAAAGATGACGAAGATGACAGGAAGTGGAAGGAGGGGGTTTTTTAGTGACTTATCGAGTGAACAAGAGCGACTTCTATTCAGTTTCTCACTTACGGTCGTTAGCAGAATATCAACAAACTTTTGTGAACATTTGTAATGGAAACAAAACTACCTACATTAATTTCTGGGACCTTGTAACATTCAAAATCATACAACGTATGTTCAAGTAAGAAACTGTCAACTTCCACACAATCTTCCAAAAATGTTTTCATGACAGAGAAGTGGGTTACGATTTAAAATGAGAAGGACATTTTAAACTAACAAGAGTTTTTGATGTTGAAAGGGAAACATTGCTATTGTTGAGGTTAATGATGAGTAAATAAGTGTAGCATGAAAGATGAGAATGTAATGTATAGATGTCATTTAATGTGGGAATACTTCCAGGGTTGAACTGGTGTGGGAAAACTTAAATGATTGATTGCTGACATACATGAGAGCAGCAGAAAATGGCATAACTATTATTATTTTCATTGTCTATTCAAAATAATAAAAAAACAACAGTTAAGGTACTTTGATTCTTCTGCGCTGGCAGTCATTTATCCAAAGGCAAGCGATCTATACTTAATGATAGTGAGTTTATTGATTTCAGAGGGTCTGTAATGGGGTGCCACGCAGTCCACAAGTACAGAGCATCTGCAAAGCATGCAAAAGAAAAAAAAAAAACAACAACAGCAAGCAGCGGCGAGAGGAGAGTTAAACAATCAATAATGTGCAGAAGAGAATTTGCATTTAAATGCATGACTCTGAGCGGCTTGCATAACAAATTCTGTCGCCTGCGCTGAAAGTCATCTGTGGAAAAGCAGCAGCTGTCTTCTGGCTCGAGTGTAACCTCTAGGCCAGCTGTAAGACTCCTAGAAAAGAAAACTACCTTGACAGAAAAAATAAATAATAAATACATGGAAACAGTTGGATTTAAAAGACATGATGAGGGAAAGTAGCCACAGAAATGACAGGAGGTTGTAGTTTCATCACACACCAACTTTAGGTGCTGCTTTCTAAATGTACAGGATCAGAAAAAAATTTAAAAAAATTGTAATTATGCTTGAAAAATAGGTCACTCGCTGTGACTGAAAGGTTTATGAGACATTTAAGCTGAATCAAGTTCATTTCTAAAATCCTGTCTCGGGATTTCTTCTTCCTCTGCTGCAGCTAGCTGCGCAGGAACAAGCGCTGCTAACCGACCAGCAGGAAGACGAAGATAATGACTCTGATTACTGCTTTACAGCACAAAACTATTTTCTATTATGGGGTTTTAAACACGTATTTATCCACCCATGGATTTTCTATACCTGCTTAATCTCATTTAGGGTCATGAGGGACTGGCGGTGAAAGCAGCCATTGAGTGAAGGGTGATTTACGCCGTGGGCAGGTTGCCAGGATGTTCAATCAGATCAGTTACATTTATTTTGGCCAACGTGGTGCAGCTTGGCTGGCAGGCTTTAAACTGAGTCTATTTCAAGTCCTTCTCCTGACAGCAAGTTGCAAACAGGAACTTTTTCAAGTTTTATCCTTTCTCTCATCTTCCAGAGCCAATAGGCTCCGAATTTTAATTCCTTGGCATTGTTTTGAGAGGATGAGAGACGGCCCAAGCCGTTAGGAGATTAGGCTGCTGAAGGACTTAACATTTCTCCTCATTCTCCTGTTTTCTCTTACTACTCTTCATTTATGGGTTCTTTGCAGTTACTGCTGCCTTTAATTTCATCTTCTCTTTCTGTTATTTGTTTTAGGAGTCCTAGTTAACTCACTCTGTATTTATCTGTGTCTTTCCTGGACAGAGTTACTGATCAAGTCTGTTTTTTTTATTTAGAGACTACTGCTTTGGTGGATGGCCTCTGGTATTGAGACTGGTTCTACGACATGTTTGAAGATAATAATCCAATCTAAACCACTTCAATGCTGTCAGCACTAATCAGTCACAATAAGCAGAAAGTTTCACTTTATATATATTACTTTTTTCTACCTGTGTTTTCATTGCGCAACTAGTTTGATTACTTACATTTGTGCAACAGTTAAGTTTTTTTTAATGAAAAAGTGTTTAAACTCGACCTCTCTGACACTCAGTTCACTTACCTGGAACTCAAAACCATAAGGAAGCACAAACATTTCCTTAAAAAAAAAACAAAAAACAAAACATTCTCAACTATTAAGCAATATGCAGCTGGGCTTATTTTTATCCTCGAATCCTGTTTTGTCACCTGCGAATTCGCCTTATCTCACGTTTGGAAAGGTAAACATCCCTGACTATCTGACGCTATCAGATGTAGTGCTATCAGAAACATCAGTGCATCTGAACAGAACAGGTTTGAAAAGGATCACTGTCTGCAGTGCTTTGCTGGCTGCCAGCCAGGCGCAGCCGCGGTGGGTGAACAGAAAACAATAAGGACGTATTTTTTGACTCGCACTGCCAGTATGCGTTGACGTTTACTTTGCTGTCAAAACGCAGGACTACAATTAATCCAGTAATCCGATGCACCTTCAGACTCCAGACACATCTCTCAATCTTCAGCAGTTTTATCTAGGCGACTTTTCCCACCTCACACCTTGGGTGGCATCATCCAGATGAGACATATAAAAGCGAATATGAACCATGCTGAAGATTTTTTTAATACAAACTCACATTTTTCAGACCTGCAGTTGAAATGTGTTCTTTGAACTGCTCCTTCTCAGCTCTACAGATTATCTGGCCACCAATTTAGTCGACCATTAACACCTGCTTTGTTTGGTGCAGTTGGTGAGAAGGATGAAGTGTATTTCTTTTTTCTTAAATCATTGCTTTCTCTACTTTGGTATATTTTGGTCCTGTCTGTCCATGTCCAGGCTTTCAGATATTATGTAATGACAAATTTGCTAAGATTCTCGACTTTCCTCACATGCTATTTAATCTTTGATAAACCTGCAGTTTTGTATGGGTTTGATTTGGTAACTTCTGGGAACACATGCATTTTAAATGTAAATATGAAATTGTAACAAGTCACAAGTTTGTGTGTATGCCTGTCAGAGAGATATTTTGTTGGTTTTCCAGCAACGCCTTGTGTTTGTTTTCTTGTACATCTCTCCTCTAGGACTGTCGCCAGAAAGTTTCATTTTTTGTTGAGGAAAAGAATATTTGAAGAAAAAAAGTGGTCATTGTTTAGAGAAGGAATTCCTGGAAAAATCACCGACTTGTGATAAAATGAAGATAAAGGAGTTTCTCCTAATGAACGGTTACTTTAAGTTACCAAGCAGAGATCTGATTTTCAGCACTAGGAGGCTGATCAAGACCTTTGAGTTCTCCTTTCCCATCTGAGCCCTCCCCAAGATCCAGCAGAGTGAAATTGCAACAAGCCTCACATGAACCATGTAGCTGTTGCTGCAAAAGCAAGTGACTATTTTCTAAAATTCCAGTAAGACTTGCTACAAATGTTACATAACTTGTTTTCATTTTGCGGACCACAGCAAGCTAGATTTATTGTAATTATTGAACTGGGCTGCATGCAAATCGACGTGAATCTGACTGTATATTAGGGTTGCATTGCTATAAATTGGATTGATGCAGAGTCAATCTGGACCTAATTAGATTTTGCATAATTGTGTTTGTCTTGTAAAGTGGCTGAAATTGAAAGATAAAGCAAAAAAGGTAATTTAGCGAGATGTCATTTTGACCTAGATGTCCATGCTTTCTCGTGATAATCTTTAGAGCTGCAATATATACAAATTAAAATGAATATGCAGTCTACAAGGACAGAATATTGTGTTTCCAGTGCCGCTTATTCCTGCAATGCATATTGACGACAAAAGATTATCATGAGATGGACTCTAAGCTGCCAAAGTGTCTACAAATATGGTTTATTTGATTAAAATCATGTCTGTATCTTAGGAAATAAAAAACATTCTTTATTTAAAAATTTCTTTTCTTTAAAAATAAAATCAAAAAAGCTTGTTACATTGAAATAAAATGTTTTTTTTGCCCCAAAATATTTCTGATAGAATTTTCTCATCTACTAGAAACTAGAAGTGAGAAAATCTATGTATTTCCCCAAAATAAGAGTAAAACAATATTGTAAACAGCACATGTTTCATGAATCTTTCCCACAAAGGAATATGTTTTTTACTAAACTTCTCAGGCTGGATCATGTCTCAATGCTTCTGCCCACACTCCAGTCTGCAACAACCTGGTCTGTATAACAGCATGGTTAAATATGTATAGGAGAACTATACGGCTGCAGAAACCTTGTTAGCGCTTGCTGCAGCACATTAGACTTCTTTGTTTGGACTTGGAACATGTCAGCCGGAAAGTATCTGTCAAATAAATGAGGAAGAACTGTGGGAGAGATTTTTTTTTTAACAAGAGGAAAACATTATCTTTTCTCTCTCAGACCTGTTTGCATTTCCTTGTCCCTCTGCCTCCTCAGCCACACAGAGAGGATTGTCTCTGCGTCTATTGCTGCTTCCTGCTCTGATAGGGAGCCTCATAAATCGACAGGCTTTGCTCTTTGCATTCGTCACTCCCTCTGCTTGGTTAAGCGAACAGGAAAGATCTGTGGTGGTGATTCGTGGGATTATTGATTCCAAAAGCAGTTGGTAATTCATCCTCTCCTGCCTCATGGTTTCAGTCCAGCTCAGGCCTTTCCCCCACTTTTTGTCGTGTGTGGTCTGATTGCAACTTGATCTGAACCTAATTTATTATTCTCCTTAAAAAAATATATGTAACCAGTAGTTAGTCTAGCCTCTATTAATTGCTAAGAGAATCAAGTATCCAGAAACGTCACTAAATTCATCTGCATACCGTTTATATGCAAGGGGGAAGATATATATTTTTAAAAGCTTTTTTGAACATTTTGAGATTTCACCTCCATGTGTTGATTACTAAACTATGAATAGGTCCAAACTAGATGTACATTTTACCCAAAAATATTAAGCTAAGCAATTTTGTGCCAATAAATAAAATATTTTAAGCAAGGAAGTTGTCAACAGGTATTCTTCCAAACGTGAAACATGCACAAAAAAAAAAAACCATTGAAAACCTCCTGCCAAATATTGATTTCTGAACTCTTAAAATATTAGTATTGTTGTTTCTAAATGAATATGAACTTGTTTTCTTTGCATTATTAAAAAAGAACTGCATCTTTTTAATTATTTTTGAACATTTCTCATTTTCTGCAAATAAGTTTTTGCTTGGAATTTCAGAGACATTTGTCAGAAGTTCATAGAATAAAAGAACAATGTTCATTTTACTCAAAAATATTCCTATAAAAAGTGAAATTAGTGAAACTGATCATTTTAAGTGACCTCTTAATGTTTCCCATAGCTCTATCTCTATGCAGAAGAGATTGTTTCACAGTGAAGTAGCTCAAGCAGGAAATCTCAGATTTTTACTATGAAAACGAGATATTTAGCTCAGATGCCTTTTAATTAAGAGATTTTAACTACACACCAAAGTGCTGGAGCTCAATTATCCCTTTTATTATGGAAACATTAAAGCAGACCTACACTACAGCTACACTGATTTCAAAGTGATGATTAATGCTAAGCAAGTCACATCAGGTTCAAGAACCTTGATTGAAGTCCAAGTTTTTACAAAATATAAATACCACCCATGAAGACAGTAAATGTCAAACTAGATTTTACTCCAATCCAGTCACATAAAGACAAGTTAGTCTTTTATATAGTCAAATAGGGAATAAAAGTCAAGATAATTTACTGGAACGCATCAGCAGTTGTTTGACACAATTACAAATTGGATCCCAGACAGTGTTACGCAACTCCTGATGTGTCTTACAGTAAAGATCAAGTTGCCTTACAAACTGTGCTCTGCTGATTTGCACTCAACATTGCCAGCAGTTAATTTAATTAGAAGCTGATTAATTGTTTAATTAAATTAGTTCTGACCTGCCCTTAGAGAACCACACAAAAGGTTGTAAGAAAATATTATTTAGTGAGCTGTGATACACTGCGGATGAAAGTTGTTGTTATTTTCCTTACCTTTCAAAGTTCTTGATCTTTGGAAGCATGTAAATTAGTAACGCACCAGTCAGCTCTATAGCATTACTTTCTCTTAATTAGAAAAGTCAAAAGTAGAATAAAAGAGTTTCAAAAGTAAAAATCTTAATATTTTGTTTTAAATACACCACATCTCTCTGCTTAATTGTCCTGTTTTGAGTTCAAAATACAGCTGACTAATGGTATATATGACCTACATGGAGTCTGGATGTTCTCTCTGGCTTCTCCAGCTTCTTCCCACAGTCTAAAGATTTACCTACTGGGTTAATTGATCTCTTTAAATCACCGAGCATGAGGATAATTGCCCTGCAAGAAAAAACTGGACATAATCCTGAAGGGTGGGGGGTCCACTTAACCTACAAGAACTCTCTCGCGTGTTCGCTGTCAGCAGCATCTTAATTTGCAGAGCGGCTAACCAAACCACTCATCTGCACTTACATGTCCATCTATTAGCTCAGTCATCCTGGGATATGAGTATTTTCCCCTGTGTCAGTAACAACTCTTCAGCTAGTAAGAACAGTTCATTATACAATCAAACTCTGATCAAACCTCTAGAGATTCACTAACTCCACTCTCATGTCCTTAAGGAACAGAAAGTGTGTGTCCAGTTCCAGACGCCAATACAGCTGATTCAAACGGTCCATCTACCTCCTTTTTATTGTCCCTAACAGGTGATTTAGATAAACTGATAAACTGTAAATGAAATAAAGTGATAAAAAAGAGAAATGCAACAATATATTCAAAACTACAGAATCAAAACAATTACAGTATTTAAAAACATGCACAGTTTTGGTTCATCTTTAGTCAATTCTTAAGTGTTCTTCTTCTTTTGAATTTTATTGGCGGCTGACAGCCGGAAATTCCCAATAAACAAAACTGTTAATATGTGGAATCATTATTTGAAAATAATTTTCTGTTTTTCCTATGGTTATTATTGTCCAATATTAACATTTTGGATGATGATCTGAAATATTGAAGTGTGGGAACATCTTCACAGCTCTGGACACAGAGAGGAGCAACAAAACTAAGAAAAATATTAAAGCATTGCCATCAGCTCTCAGTCAACAATAATGACAAATTCACTCAAAAAGCAGAAGTTTTGCAATCAGAAACAACTTTTCTTCAAATCTGCCTTACTGATCCAGTTTTCAGGAACGATTGGCTCTTCATTAATTTCTTCTTAGACTGTTTTGCACATCACATATGGGTTTCAATTACAAAATCACACCAGTCAGCTTTGGAAGAAGTTCTGGGAAAGTTTTCAACATTATCCTGGCATAGTTAGTCATTAGAATCCTCTGTGCCACAGTTTGCTTACTGCAAGAAAACCATAAAATCTGTCTCTACTGACTTACTAAGGTAGGGGGTTCCCTGCTTTTGCAGCTTTTCCAAGTCACCCGTTTGTTTGTTTGTTTGGTGAGACCGACATCACGAGCCAGGCGGAGTCGGTGCTGCAGCTGAGTGGGTGGCACACTGGGAATGTAGTATATGAAGAGATTTTAATGAGACAGAGCACAGACTTCAGACTTTCTTCAAAACCCTGCTGCCACCGGGCTTCATGGACACAGTTCCACCCACAGGCTGGTTAAATGGCTGCGATGCCAAACCCACAGCAAGTATTTCTAAAACCAAGAGATGAACTAAGCTATATAATTCATAAGCATGGAATAACACCAAAGTCATTTATTCTGCCTGATTCCTTTCGGTAGCGGTACAGACTGTACCTTACAGAATCATTATTACCAATTTGATGTCCTCACACGTTTTCAGGTGAAAACCATTGCATTTACTGACACGAGGTAATGGAAAATGGTTAAGTGGAAGAAAAAGGTCATGGTTTTCCAAAATTGCTTTAAAGTTTATGAAAAAAATTCTGGTGTTGACAGCTCAACAGAACACAGCAGACAGCCAGGGATAAAGAACAAAACTACTATTTAACAAAAAAAAACCCATAAAAAGTTCAATTTAAAGTTTGTCAAATCTGAATGTAGGCAACATAAGTTCTGCTGTTAGATGAGACTTTTAGCATCAGGGGAGCTTTTCTTCTTCTTTTGTAGGGTCAGAGAAGCTGGTTAGAGTTGATGGGAGGATGGATGGAGCTGACAAAATGCTTAAAATTTTAGTTCACAGATGCTTTCCATCTACCTGACTAAGATGAGCGATCCAATAAGGACAAATGGACAAAAAAAATGCAATCTTTTGAAGTTCAGTGCTGGTGGAGACAAACCCCAGAAGACTTGCTGCTCTAATCGCAATGAAATGAGGTTCCAGACATCGACTAATGAATGTCACACTTTTCGATTTGTATCTGCAATAAAATCTGAAAACCATGTATCCTTTTCATCCCACTTTACAATTATTTACTACTCTCGGTTAGCCTATCGCATAAAATCTCAATAAAACAGAATACAGTTTGCGGTTTTAATGCGACTATGTGATCTGAAATAAATACCTTTGCAAAGTAGGAAGGCAAGTCACAAGCTTGAAAATGACAACAAGCGTACAAGAGTAGCAAACGAGACTCCTTCAAAAGTCATTTGAAGGAAAATAAGTTGGGAGAAATCCATGTATTGATATCCTCAAGTGAAAGTGATGCAACCATGCAGAGATCTAATAAGAGCAGAGTCTCATGTGTCAAGCTATTGGCTGTTTAAATGTAGCTTCACGCAGACTGTCTAATTGCTTTTTGAAGCCTGTCTTTCCTCTGGGACGTTGTTAACTTTTATGCACTGAACAAGGGTCCTTTTCACTTTATTGTTATGTAAACCTAGAGGTAGGACATAAAACATCTGGTGCTGTATTAGTGTTCAGGCAAAGACCCCAAATATATTAAAATTGTGTCACCTAATGAAGCAATTTAGAGCGGCATTTCAAAGCAACAGTATTCTGCCAAAGACTGATTGCCTCTAATTTGAAACACGCAGCTAGTACGGGTGTTCAATCTCCTTTGGGTTAATAATGTATATCGCAGTCTGACATCGCCGAGAGATGCATTCAGTCATCCTCAGCTTCGAGAAACTTTTGCACCTTTGAACTTTAAATTGAGTATCAACATACTCAGCTTGGAGTTTCAGTACTTGAGAATATCCACCTTGTATGTAAAAGCAGAGCTACACAATCTTGCCTCCAGTTCTGAGACGACTGTTGTTCCTCTTCGTTAAAGGGTACATCCATTGATTTATTTATTTTTCTGTGTGTGTGTCCAACCTCATTTTCCAGCCTCCACTCTGGTCAGCCTCCACTCAGACTAGCTGTGTCCCTTGATGTTACGAAATATAAGTGCTCATCATTACGCTCAAGCCTCTTTGCTTCACCATTTTGATAATCAATTTCCGCTCGAAAGCAACCAACACTTTCTCTGCACTGAACCAGACAGAGCTGAGGGTGGAAAATGTTGCTTTTTTATTTTTTTGAACATGTGAAGTCTCCTTTAATATGATGGATTTTCTTAAGAAAACTCATCTTACAGTCAGTGAATATTTTGGCCCATCGGTGACAGCGAAAAGCAAACGGCAGCCAAGACTTGTAACTCATCATCCCACTTCTAGTACATGTTCCCCTTCATTTACTCTCATGAATGAGTAAAACATCAAGAGACGCAGAGACATGTTGGAGGCAATAACTTGTTAATCTACCAAGGGATTTAACATAATAATAGGTGGGGAATGTTATAACTTAGTAAATGGCAAGATATGACATATTGTATTTCAAAGACAACTTATTGAAGTCAATTATGGTAAGTACTGTTAAAATATAATTGTAATTATAGCTATTTATTTGTACATGCTCACATAAATCATGGCCATCAGTGTGAGAAGGGAATATCTTTAAAAAATAATCTTTTTCTTTTTACATCTCTGATCTATATGGCAAAAAAAGTGTTTGGCAAGGAATTTTTTTATTTAATAAAGTTAAAACTTGTGAATCCAACAGATGCTGTGTTGGATTCACTTGTCCCATTCCACTAGAGGGCTCTATGATAAATACGAAACCATAGAGTATGTCATAGAATGCCATAAATATGAAAAAGATAGAACATATATGAAGAGAGAGTTTGAAAGTATTAAGGAGAAGGTTCATTTATTAGATATATTGAGGAAGAATTTAGGGAGTAAACATATGCAAATAATTATTCGATTTCTAAAGAAAACTAAATTATTTCATAGAATTTAATTATAGTAAGTGCGTTTTTGAATGTAGGCATTAAAAGTTGTCCACAAGTATGTATGTGTTTTTATGTGTGAATGTGTGAGTGTATGATTAGATAGAATTTAAGGTAGAATATATAGATCAGGATAAATATTTAAACCATCACGAACCACACTCAGTACCAGTAAGTGGCGGTAATGCTATTAACAGTTTGTTGCCAACCGCCATAAAACCGACAAGAAGAAGAAGAAGGCTCTATAGTTGCTTTGCATGTGTACATGAGTTGACGTGCAGAGGAAGACTAACGATGGACTAATAGTGTACTCAGATTACCGTTAGCTTAAACTAACAAGCTGAACCTGCCATAAAATCATATCTTACTGATGTTCATGAGTGTTGCCTAAAGTGGTGAGTTATATTAATGATGTAAACCTGTGGGGAGATATGTTTTTTGTTATCTGTTCTAAGCGTGGGTTTGGTGAGTTTGCTAGAGCTAATTAGCCAAATGCTAGCTCTTGTTTGCTGCACTATGATATTTGAATGCCGATGCTTATGGACCTTACCACAGGGGCCGGGTTTCATTGGCTAATGCCAATTTTACGTCACAGCGCAGCTACCACGTGCTTGACCATCTCACAAACACAAGCTACAGTAGTAAATACATGCTAATGTACATTGTGGACTATCAGACCAACAGAAAGTTTTTGCGTCAGGACTCGAAAAAAAATGGTTCTCCACTGTCAGTGGGGAATCTGTACAGGTGATGTCAGGTATCCTGATCATATTTGTGGAACTAAAATTCACAGATTTCCAAAATCTGAAACAGAATGCCTTGCTTAGATCAAAGCTTGTGCACGACCGCATTTACATAAGAACAAAGGAGTCTCTGCTGGTGTAAGTATTATTGCTTTGCTTTCTTTGTGTTTAGTGAATGAAAAAAAATAAAGTCAATAAAAAACACATCCATTATGAAAACCTTTCAGCCAAGTACAGCATAATGGCAGAACCGATACAACTTCTACACCTTGAAGCCTGTCTGTTACAGTCTTATGTTAGCTGAATAGATCAATATGCAATGTGTACCGTATCTGACATACATTAAAGATTTTATTTTACCTGAAAAGACTTTTTACTAAACTGTAATCGTGTTAGCCACACTAATCGTGTTAGCCACTGAGTA
The DNA here is from genome assembly GCA_033032245.1 of Poecilia picta. Lineage (NCBI taxonomy): Eukaryota > Metazoa > Chordata > Actinopteri > Cyprinodontiformes > Poeciliidae > Poecilia > Poecilia picta. The sequence continues at coordinate 13,829,403 of CM065364.1, read as the reverse complement.
CCGTGTATCAGGCCTAGGCACATTTGCCAACAGAAATCACCCTCAAAACCATGAATGTCCAACTTACCCAGCCTTGCAAGAACATCTTGTCCACAGCTATCTTGTCCACAGCTATATTTATGCTGAGGGTGTGAGGGTCTGCTGTTTTCCTCATCGACCGGTAGCATTTAGCTGTGACGAGTACAATGTTGGAGGCATCGCGTGGCTAAAACACCTTGATGTCGTCCAAAAAAGATGACATGAACTTGTTAGTTCACCTGTTCATTGTCGTGGCTGATATTTTTTGAAAATCTGGCAGAAATGCAACATTAATCGATTCAGAAATACTCTGCAGAGAGTCAGTGGAAATGAAATTACACATAGAAACTAAGCACGCGAGGCTTTGTTTGTGAGACATGCAGCCACGTGAGACTTTCGAAGGGCGTTTATGGGCGGAGCTGGGTAAGGTCCATTATATTACGAAATGTTCTAAGAGTAAACTTTGCTTTATGACCAGCTAGTCAAGTCAAGCGTAGCTCCTAAATCTATGTTTAAGTTTGTGTTTATTGAATATTGTGATATTAAGTATTGACATTTTTTATTTTTATTTTTCACTTTATTTTACAGTTTAACCGGCATGTAAAAACACTCGGCAATAAAATTGACAAAACGGCTGTCTTATGTTCTTTGTAACATGCTAATTCTTGTCACTAAAATTCCTGACAAAAAGGTTAAATCTAACATATTGCTCAGGAGAAATAAAAATAACGGTATGAAACATCATGCTACGTAGAGTTTTAGATTACTGGGGAAAACATCTGTTGAATATTGATTTATTTATAGTCATAATGCAAAGTTTTTATTGTGAGCAGGAATGGCAATAAGAATCAGAAAAACAGCAGTATGTTGTCCTTCAGTCATGTCAATCTTAACACAAAATCAAATTAATCTTTTTATTATTGTTTCATTTTATTTTTTAAAAACTCTTAACAATCGAAGAAAGAATTTTTCTTTTCAAAACTTTCTTTTATCCTCAACTTCTCTTCTTTTATCTCCATGAAATAATTGGGGTTCTCGCCTGACAAAAGTTAAAATTGTTGCTGCCTGATCTTAAGAAGAGGCAGTAAATCATCTAAAGCGGTGATGGAAAATCTTTCAAAGATTGTTGTTCTAATTGGTAGAAAACCACAACATGGTTAGAGCTGCGTTACAGTCAAACATTCCAACATCACACAAAATTCAATGTTATTTCAGCTGGGAGGAAGAACTTCCAGTACCAGCCGAAAATTATTTCCTGCTGAGCATGCAGACGAACATTTGACTCATTTCAAGAGAATGAAATAAAAGCACTTAAAAAACATAACGGATTGCAGTTCCACAGACCCATGGGATGGCCAGATCAATGTCTGCTTCATCAACGCTTTGCTCCTGACTTGTTTATTCCTCAGATCGATTTGAACTGTTTCACCTCCAGGCATCTGTATAATGTAGCGATGCTAGTCTGGCTCAGGCGTATGAAAATCCGCATGGCTCTACTGTATAAAGTCAACTTCGGGAAGAGAAGCACGGTTTCCATATTTCTGTTTTACATGTCATTTTTGTGCCTTGAGCAGTTTTGAACTGCATTAATGAGAATTCCCTATAATTATTCTAGGCAGAAATAGAGCCAAATTTGCCTCTACTCTAACAATATAACTGTCAAACTAATACTGTAACTCTCATGAAAATGTTGAGCCAATAAAAGGGATGTTTCCCTCCACCATCTAGTATCCTACAGCTCCACCAGGATAATGGCACATTTACTGGGAAGGAAGAAAATAGCCTCAGAGCTCATTTGGATTTGGATTAAATTTTAGTGAAACATTTAGCAGATGGGTTGATTAAGGCTGCCTTCAATGTCTATCATCAGTGAAGCAGCTAAAGGCTGTGCACCACTTTAGCACCCCAGATCTGCCTCCTGAACTGACAGCACATGTTCCCTCAGCAAAAGACGGAATAAAAAGAAACATATCTTTTAAAGCAGAGGTCAAGTTCCCAAATTAGTATGTAGATTTCACTCTTTGCATGTTTTTGTACTTACATTTGGATCTTGACTGCTCCTAAAAACACTCCAAGAGCTTAAAAAAACTACCAGGCCTTTTTTTTTTTTTAAAAAAAAAGCAAAGTTAATGTTTTTTGGTGTCTGGAAAAGGAGCCATTTCAAAAACCTCCCAGTTGTTGAGCTGCAAACCAAGCGGAGCGCCAGCACATTTGATCAGCTGGTTTTACCACTGTACCCGGTGAACAATTGGTGCTGGAATAGTTAAATGTTTTGTTGTTAACTTACCAACAAGAAACCACTTGCTATATTCTTGTTGTTTGTGTTGGATGCTCTACTTCTGCTTTTCAAAGATGTACAGTACAGTTGCAAATTGCGCATCTGTTTGCAGATATTTTCACTTGTGAGTTGGAGAGAGCAGCTTATTTTGAATTAAAGTGACAAAACGCCCTAAAACAGATCATTCTGAAAGGAGCTCAAAGCAGCAGATTAAGAGCAATAACAAAACATGGACTGCACATGTTTTGTTTAGTCCATAGACGTATCCTAACCTGTTCAAGGAAGCAAAACAAGTTACCTTTAAACTGCTGAAGTCGAGTCCAAATCAGAGTTTTATGTAGGATTGAGCAAGGAGCTTTAATTGGACCAAGAAAAACAGAAACGGACTTGAGGGTCTGCCAAATGCAATAAACCTTTCATGGCTTTCAGTTGCTCCATCATGCAATTCTCAGGGGGTTGTGGCAAATAAATGCAGAAAGCAAGTCAAAGTAGCAAAATGCAAAAAAGTAAGGAGGGGAAGAAAGAAAGGAAACATGCTCAAAATGACATAACCATCAGAAATGAGCATCCCAGAACTACAGCCTGCTTTTTGCTTATTATTTGACAATTATTACGCAACTTTATTTTTACAGTAAGTGTCACAATGCAGCTGCATAGCATGTAAAATGTGACGTTCACCCATCAGGGGAGCTATAAATTCACCTCGGGTTTGATTTGATGTGACGAACTGAATGTTTAGGTGAAGAGAAAGCAGAGACACAACTCTTTGGATTACATAACCGTATATCCCTGAGCATTGCGCTTGTGTCTGACATGGAACGTCAAACTACAGTTACAGAACCAGCAATAAGACGAGCCGTTTTCTTAACTCGAAGCAGGTGGTTTGAAGATTGTGGGAGATGCGCATCAAAATTAAAGAAGCAAGACTTGCAGATCAAAATCCCAGCAGTTCTCCCAGAGTTTAGAGAAAACTTCAATCCCTCAACAAACAATAGAAGTGTTCAAAAATAATACAAGATTTTTAATCCCAGCTCATTTAAAAAAATGTCTCTAACCACATGTTTACTAGCAAATGCATTGAATCATTCTAATTATTTCATTATAGCTGTGTGGCCTGAAGACAGGAGCCACAGATGATATTGAGTGTCTCTTCCTTCCTCCCACTCATCCTGCAGGATCTCGGCTTGTTCCGTGGGAAGCCCTCAATTATTCATGGAGAAAGATGGTGGCTGGATCTTTACATCTCTATTAAAAGTGGAGGTCAAACAGAAAGCAAACTGAACCAACTGGATGCAACATGTAATCAAGTACGACGGGTAACATCAGACAGCAAACAAGACAGGAAACATCTGTTACACTCTTTACCCTCAAATCTCTGAATAATATAATCTGAAAACAACATAACTTTAAAACACAGAACACCGTCACCAATCCACAAAACCCAATAAATTTTAACTACTGATGATTTTGCTACAGACAATGAAAGTTATGGGCGATACGGAGGCAACATAAAACTGCTGCTGCGCATGTTACACAGTGGGTTGTTGCTAGGTAACCAAAGAGTAAGTTAGTTAGTGCGACTATATTTGCTTTGCTAGCCATGTGAAGTTGAGTGGCTAAAACCTTTCCTCTCTCTACATCTCACAGAATCCTGTGTGGTTCTGAATATCATGTTGATTTTGATCATGTGATAAGTGTTACTACTGTTTTGTTGCCCAGCCCGACTACAGTCTTCCTTATCACTGCTAGCGGTACAATTAGCATCATAACAAGTAAATCACGCTGCTGAATCAAAAGAGTATCATTATGTATTTCCCCTATTATTTCAGCTTAAATATAATCATTTTTCCAATAATTTAGAAAAGTTTTGGGGTTCATGGACTAATACAACTTTAATCCTGGATACTTGTAATAGATATATGTATGTAGAGGCATGATCAAGAACAATACTTAGTACGGTATGGTGTTTTCATAATGCATAGCTGGTACTAAGGAACCAAAAGTTTCCAAAGGAAACAAAGAAGAAGATATCCCAAAAAGAAAAAAATAAGATAAAGCTTGGTAGAACCTCTTTTTTCCCCTTAATTCCTTTATTTTTATTTAATTATTTTTAAAAATAAATTGTCACTATTGAGTTTGCCTCAATTATTTGATAGTGACAAATGTGGACATGTATGTTGTTTTTGTGTAAAACTCCAGTAAAAGGACGTGGAACAGAAAATCCAAGTTACTGTTCTCAAAAAGATACCATTACAGCTATCTTCTTCTTGAACCGATCTGTTAATTCATCACCAAGCCATTTTTCCTCTGTATAACCATCACTCCCCGGATATTTTGTCTTTTTAGATCAATCCCTAAGGTAAAGTGAAATCTCTGTAGGTTATGAGTCTCTGAAATACTCAGATTAGTTCGTCTGGCAACAATATGTTCAGAATCACTTAAATGCTCTTCTGGCGCACTCCAAGCTCTGGATACTTTTGTAACTGAACTCAGTATAATGTAGAAGTATAAAGTTGGATTTCTGTCAAAACTGAAGGTGCCATTAAGTCAGATAAGCTATTTTCAATGGGATTTCAGCCCAAAGCACAACATCATGCTGTCCATTAGCCCAGATTCATGCATCTACTCCAGTAAATGCTGCCAGCGTTTATTTATGCGACATGTACCAGGGAATACCCATTGCATATTTATAAAGAAAAGCGGTACTCAAGTGGTGTTTGAAATGCAAAACATCAGGCTACCCCAATCCAAATTATTCTTTTCTATGTGAATACAATATAGTGGAAAAAAAGCACCGTTTCAAACACTGCAGTTGACTGATAAACAGGCTCTGGGGTTGTCTGTCCACAGCTCCCCACTCCCTGCTAAATGCTTTAAATCTGACAAGAAATCTAATCTAATTCAAATTGCAATTGATTTTAATAACCACTTATCTGTAAGTGATTATCATAGCAGGGTTCCTTCTTTCATTAGAGGTTTAAGATTGTCTCAATTCAACCTCACCATAGTTTAGTCATCTTTGCCACTGGGTCAGTCATTCTGGCAGATTAACGATGCCAAGAGACGGTAATTGGATTCTCCAAAATTTGTCTGATATGTAAAAAGTCGGTGCAAAGGTATAATAATCCGCCCACGTAATATTACAGAGGGTGGCCCAACAGCTGCTTTACAGAAAACAGGTGCAATCAGACTGCAGTCAGAATAATCTACCAAACATCTGAGCCCAGAATAATTCATACTCTCAGCGATCTTTAAATTATTTTTACTCAGCAGGAAGTTTGTTTATAAAAGGAAAATAGATAGGTAAGAAAACAGCATATCAGAAATTATTTAAACCATTCTCAATAAATGAGTGTAAAAAAATTCTTCCTGTAATAGCTTGTAATGATGTTTTGATTATTTATCTAATGAGCTCCAGTGTTTGAGGCTGGAAGTACTCCTTGTCATCACCCTAATCTTTAAGGTAAAATTAAAAGATTACTTTTAGGTAATCTTGGTTTAGCAGGATTAGAGGTTTAATTGAGGAACTCAAGCATTTACTGACTGTTATGTCAATGTAGCATGAATAAACCTTTGCACTTCAACCTTTTATTTAGAAAAAACTCAGTTATTTTGCTCAGATTAGGTTACTAGCTAATTTTAATTGGCAGAATAGAGCAAACCGTCTTTCTTAAAGCAATAGGCTCATCTCTAATCATGAGGATTTACTTTTTGATGTATCGTTCGGTTTATCTGAAATTAATCTGCGGTTGCGTTGGACTCTCAGAAGGAATCATGAAAGGTAACCAATTATTTTCCTTTAAATGAAATATTCCACAGTTTATCAGTGCAGGGTTCTGAGTGGGAAACCGCTTTAACATTCTGAAACAATGATGTTTTAAATTATGTTCAAATAAACTCTTCAGTTTGTTTTAGGTAAGAGGAAATGCCAGAGAGTCTCAGTTTGTTCGGACATCACAGAACAAGACATTTCTTAAATTGGCTAACCTCAGCCTACTTTTAGCTTATTGGCTGGATAATATGCTCCAAAATTGTCCAAAAGTCTGCTTTGGATTTGTGGTTCAGTCCCAGTTGAAATGGGCCAGGTGAGCGAAGTCAGACCTGATCAACCAGAATTGATCTTCCTGATAAGTCGACTGAACTTGTATGAAACTTTTCATATAACATCCAACTAAAGCACCACAGTCCCATAAATAAAATAGATTCTTAGAGGTTTGAAATGCAATAAAATCAAGTTGTTTTTTTTCCATCCTCCTAGAAACTTTTGTTACGGTAGATTCAAAGAAAGAATAGCTGAAAATAAGAAAAAGAAGGAAACAAAATCTGAGTAAATTGAGCAAAGCAAACAAAAAAAAAGAGACCAGAAGTACTGAAGCTGACTCTTCAATAATGATTACTGAAACATCGTTGACGCATTGGAGACTAACAGCTCTTAAAACGTAGCAGTAAAATTAAAAAAAAATGCAAATGAGATATAAAATGAGATATCAGATTTTTAATCAGATATCTCAACCAGATATAACTGTGGTGCATCTGCATGTCAGGAGATGACTTTAAAAAGACATGGCAGTGTGAGGTTTCACACGGGTCTTTCGTGTAATTTATGGGGTTTGTGTGGGCTTCTGATTGCACTATATTTTATTAACTCCATTTCAGCAGGTGGTTTTGATGTTTTCCTTGGCTTCGGCACCATAACAAATTGGCTTCTTGTGAGCCTTCCTAATTACGAAAGAACATTTCCACAACAACATTCAATTTTCTGGGCGACCACTGACAGATACTGCATTTAATGTCCATCTTGCTAGTAAACTTGAGCAGTAAAAAGGTAATAAAAACCAAAGCAAGGAAGTAATACAATATGTATCAAGTTTTGTGGCAAAAAGAGCTAAACTGAGAATGACAGACATGATCCCATCCCCACCCCCCAAAAAAAAAAACATAAATTCACCTGGGATCAGGCTGATGTTCCATGTTTATTAAAGACAAAATCACTTCATTTTTATCATTTATACACATTAGAGGCTGACCTGCTATTAGGGTGCAAGTAATAGCATTGTAAGAAGAAGAAGAGCTAAATATGTGATGTTTCTGGTGTAGGTAAAAGCAACCCATCCATCCATCCATTTTCTTACACCCTTGTCCCTTAATGGGGTCGGGAGGTGCTGGTGCCTATCTCCAGCTAGCGTTCCGGGCGAGAGGCGGGGTCACCCTGGACAGGTCGCCAGTCTGTCGCAGGGCAAGGTAAAAGCAACCTCTGCAGTTAATTAATCCTTCAGTATTACCACCAGAAACAGGATGAATAATCTATACATGGCTATTGTAAGGTTATGCTATTTCAGTAGATGATGCAGGAGAATACTGAGATGTTTAAGTTTCATCAGGGGTAAAAACATGTCACCTTTCATAAGAATTAGCAGGATCACAAACAACAAAATTGGTTGTAATATGAAATCAGCAGAAAAAATATGCAATTAACTCACTATTGAATTAGATTATTCCAAAAGGTCAGGATTTTCTTGATTATTTTAACTAGAGGGGAACAAACTGGCATGCAAGGTTTATGTGCATGTGTACAAAATTATGTGTTTATACGCAGAAAACAACAGAAAAGAAACACAAGTATGAAATAGGGTACAAAGTGTCAGAGGATGGTTTAAGAGATGTTAGCAGCACATCTTGGTATATTTTTACATTTCTTTTCACAGAATTGCGAAGCAATTAGAAGATTTTTTAGCAGAAGCTATTTTGCTGCTTGTCAAAACTTTTACTGTATTTTGAAAAAAAAATAAATAAATTGAATTTCCACCCTGATTATCACACGTCAGGACTGATATTGAGACGTGGTGTCAGATTTTATTTATTTATTTTTTACATTTTAACCTAAGCTGGTTTCTGCCTTGCTTACAGTCACAATCAACATCCCAAAAACCAAAATGGCTGCTTTATAGCCGTCACGTTGTGAGTTGTAGGAGGAAGAGTACTTCAGCCTGAGCAATGACAGATATAGATCAGTTATCACGACATACTATCAGCTCTAACCCACACCTGGTCTAAATAGACACAACTTCTTTTACTCCAAAGATTGCAAAGATCAAGATTTTACAGATTTGATGGTGAGTGACCTCAGATATGGTAGGGTAGTTTGAGATTTTCATCACTACTAATACAGACTGTACAAAGCCTGTAGAAAGGGAGGAGCTACTTTATCTCATCAAAACGTCTCATAATCTCTATAATCATGGCTGTAAAATTAGTCACTTGAGTTGCTATTGAAAGAAAACATGAAATCACATCTACAGCTGGAGTCCAATATCTTGAAATTGTGCTGTAGATGCAATTTTTATCTCATAAAAAATCTGATCTTCATTAATCTGAAATTCAATACTGGTCCCCAAAAAACATTAGACACCTCCCTCTGTGGATGTGGGAAACCTGGCTTGTGCTGCAGAGGAAAACAACAGAAACATCGCCTTAAGTCACGCGCTGCACTTGCAGCATCGGAGAAGCAAAGCAGGCCTCGGTAATAAACCTCGAGTTATGATTTATGAGTTATCTCTGGGACATTTGCGGCCACTTGCTTGTATGTCACGAGAAACAATCCAATTTGAGACAAGAAACGGAGAGCAGGCTCTGTACTTATTAGATTGACTTCTCAATTTCATCGTCAGGAGAAAATAAGATATAAGCATAAGCTTTTTCCCCATCCAAAATATGACAAAAAAACCAAGATCAATTCAAAGTGATGTTAGCGAAACGATGGGAAATACGTGACTTCTGATCTGCTACCTTGCAGTGATTTCCTCCTCCCTCCTCGCTTTTTCTCCTCTTCATCTGACAGTGCCTTTCCTCAGAGCATTTCCCCAGAGCCTCGGCTCAACCTGCAGAGCCTCTATGTAAGGCAACTGTTGAACAAAATGGGCTCTCATAAAAATAAGCTGGAAAATCGATGCAAGGAGGGGGGGAATCCTTTTAAACAGGTGAAATTGAGGGCCAGAAACATAAAAAGAGAGCGGAGAAAGGCTAAGAAAGGATTAGGAAGGTGAAACGGAGAATTTAAGAGAAAAGCGTGCCGCCTCCCTCACTGTGTTACCGGGTTTAATTTCAGGCAACGAGACATTTGAGTTTTCTGCGTGTTTCTTTCATATTTGCAGATATGAATCCTACAGCGAAGCGCCGCTGCTGCTGTTTGGATGTTTGCAGCACTTGCTAATGAGCATACTGGGAGGCCTCGCCTTGTTGTTTTGTTGAGTGTTTGAAACATTGCAACGGAGAGGCTGGGGCGGGAAGTTAACTCGAGCTGTCAAAAATAAAAATCTTTCAATCTGGGTTAATTGCTCAGGGAGAATGCCTCATCATTATCATTGGAGATGTTATTTCCCCCTCCCTTCTTCATTCTTGATATACATGCCGTTTCACTCAAGCTGGAATTTTCTCAGTTAGCACAAAATATAAACATGGTATTGTTTAGGCCACTCCAGTGGTGTCCTACTTCCCACAGTTTCTGTTTGACCTGAAAACATTTACCGCTTTCTCAGCAGCATCCAACATGACAAAAAAGTAGAAATGAATGAATGTTGTGATCGTCCAGTAGGCCAGTCTGTTTAGTTTTTGTTATTTTGCAAACAATGCTGGAAAATACTTAACTTTGTATTTTAGTTTTTGGGATAAGCGAGTTTCCAGGGATATTTGATGCCTCCAGTGGGAGGTATTTTAAAGTCAATAGACAATAACACTGTCTCTTTTTTTTTTTTACACTGCTATCTTTATAAGGTATTGCCATCATCTTATCCTCATACCTTTGACAAATACAGTAGACTTTTACGACCAATAAGTCCAAAATACAGTGGTTAATCACTCTTCAATCATTTATAGCAAACCTGGACGGTTACAGATTTAAGCTGTCAAAACTTTACAAAGCAAAAGAAAAAAAATAAATAAATAATAGTACAGACGACCACTTTCAGCCTTCATTCCTGAGATTTCACATTGGACCGATAACTTGCAAACACTGGATATTCTTGCACACAGTGGAGTGAATTTTTACCTGCAGTTCACAACATCAGGCAAATCTCAATTGTTAAAAATCAAGGCTTTAAGCCCTTATTGAAATCCCCGATTCAAATCTGAATAAGCAACATTTTGCTCAAAAGAGCCGATGCCAAAAACATTGCATGTTGCCACATCATATTTTAAACTTTGTCCTTTGAAGTGAATTAATTGGAATATTAAGCATAAAAACAATATTTTCTAATTCTATTTAATTTAGTTATCATGTTTGACTATTTCCTTGGTTACTAGTGTTGACAAAGTCACAATAATCTGTAGTTTGCAGATGGGTATTGACGTATTTTATTACTTATGAATAAGCACAGAAAGTTAAAAAAAGTGCGTAAATTCCATCCATCCATCCATCCATTTTCTTCCGCTTATCCGGGATCGGGTCGTGGGGGCAGCAGCTTCAGAAGGGAGGCCCAGACTTCCCTCTCCCCAGCCACTTCTTCCAGCTCCTCCGGGGGAACCCCAAGGCGTCCCAGGCCAGCCGAGAGACATAGTCCCTCCAGCGTGTCCTGGGTCTTCCTCGGGGCCTCCTCCCAGTGGGACGTGCCCGGAACACCTCACCAGGGAGGCGTCCAGGAGGCATCCTGACCAGATGCCCGAGCCTCAACTGGCTCCTCTCGACGTGGAGGAGCAGCGGCTCTACTCTGAGTCCCTCCTGGTTGACCGAGCTTCTCTCTCTAAGGGAGAGCCCGGCCACCCTGCAGAGGAAACCCATTTCGGCCGCTTGTATCCGTGATCTCGTTCTTTCGGTCATGACCCAAAGCTCATGACCATAGATGAGGGTGGGAACGTAGATCGACCGGTAAATCGAGAGCTTCGCCTTTTGACTCAGCTCTCTCTTCACCACGACGGACCGGTACAGCGCCGCTTCACGGCAGACGCCGCCCCAATCCGCCTGTCGATCTCCCGCTCCCTTCTTCCCTCATTCGTGAACAAGATCCCCAGATACTTAAACTCCTCCACTTGAGGCAGGACGACCCCCCTGACCCGGAGAAGGCACTCTACCCTTTTCCGGCTCAAGACCATGGCCTCGGATTTGGAGGCACTGAGCCTCATCCCGGTCGCTTCACACTCGGCCGCGAACCGTTTCAGCGAGAGCCGCAGATCACGATCTGATGAAGCCATCAGGACCACATCATCCGCAAAAAGCAGAGATGCGATCCTAAGGCCACCAAAACGGATCCCCTCAACACCTCGGCTGCGCCTAGAAATTCTGTCGTAAATTGAAAACACACAAATAGTTATCCAATTTCTAGCTTTATATATCATTTTATCTGATAGGTGTTGTTCCTCAACAATTCAAAAAAAATTACACAGTGCCTTGTGCTATTATCTATATTAGTTTATTGGGATTTTGCTTCAAGGAGGATAAAAATTGAAATTACAAAGTTGAAAGAAATGAAAGTTCTAAAATGTGTGCTTTCTTTTCTCTACCAGTTTTGCAAACCTATATAGACTAATATTTTTGATTATTCATGCTTGTAAAATATCTAGAAAAAAAAAAGAATCTGTGGACAGCCTTGTTCAATTCATGTCAGACATTCTCCACATGGATTCATGTCTAGACTTTGACTGGGACACCAAGGAAAAGAAACATGATTTTATTCTATTTATTTAATTCTTTAAGCTGTTATCATCTGAGTCCTGCAAGTCACAGAATGAATAATTTGTCTGAATAATTGTTTGTTTTGACTGAAATGGGGGCAAGGACCATATTACAGTCTGAAAAGCTCATCTCATGAAGAGATTCTTGCTCTTTCCCATCAGTAGTTCTTCCTCTGGAGGGATGGCCTGATTTATTTCATTTTTAATTAACAAATGAAGGGCGTGGCTGGTTTCGTGTCTGTTTAAACCTTTGAAGTGGATTGCTCGGTTATGTCAGCAGAGAGGTGCCATCGCTGAATTCAAAACCACGCTTATGCAACCCTGACAGACTAATACAAGCATCAGTAGGGGTGAAAATGTGTGAGAAGAAATACGCATCAATATAAGCTCTACAGCTGCTATTACAAGGCTTCGCTTTACGAATACAACCTATACATCCATACATACTTTTCTCCAAATGTCATTGGGGGTCAACACTCCAAAATATTTTACTTCCCCATCAGCTTTAACTATTTCTCAGCTAATTCTCACAAAAACGGTTTCTTGTAGAATATAACATGGCACAGAGATGAAGCTGATTTTTTTAAACTACAACTTAAAGTTAATGATTGTGCATAGACTTTAGTTGCATCAGTTTACGTATTGTTTGACAATACTTCTGGCAATACAAAATAAAAATGTATCAGTTTTCTAATGTTGAAAAACTAATAGTGCTTGAGGGAAGGCAAGAGTTAGAAAGCAGGGTTAATGTTTAATTAAGACAAAATTGGTTTGATGTTTAATTAAGACAAAGCTAATCCATCCATTATGAACCTTGGAGGGATTATTTTCAAGGGACGGAATTTTGTGTTTGATGAGGTTTTAGCCATCAGAAGTGGCTGGAAATTGCGATCGCTGCTCGATCACCTTGAAGCGAGATCAAACGGAGAGACTTTTCCAAAATGGCAGCGGACTGGGAATCATTTCGCTGTGGTCACTCGGTCAGCAAGTGCATCGTCTTATAAACGACAGCAGAGTGTCACTTTCACTCACTCACTCGCTCACACAAACACCCACCATGCCTGGGACTTCCTTCTGGGCACGCTCTGTTTAGTCCACTTGGAGTGAGGGGTCAAGTGGTAAATCAGCTGGCGGCAGATCTTGTTGGTGGATTTGAGTGACTCAATCTCCTGCAAAAGCACAGAAATACAAGTGAATCATACTCCTGAGAAACAAAATACCTTTAAAGCCACACACACTATGCAAAAAGACAGGCTGTTTCCTCAAACTTTCTCAAAAAAACTACCGTATTTTCCGCACCATAAGGCGCACCGGATTATAAGGCGCACCTTCAATGAATGACCCATTTAAAACTTTTTCCATATATAAGGCGCACCGCATTATAAGGCGCATGGAATAGACGCCACAGTTATGTTGCCACCCGTCTGGTATTGAACGGGACATGATTTGTTCCGTTCACTACAAATATGGATGTATAATAATAAAAAAATTGGTCCCGAGTTCTATATATAGCATCTGCACTAGTCATTGTTTCACTCACGGTTTTGGTGTTGCCATATTGTGCCCAACTGCTTTCTGGTAAGCACAGACCAACCGACACGCTGCCGCCGCAGCCTCTGTCTCTCTTCCACCGACCCCCACGGCTTTAAATGTATAGGTGCTGGTCCCTTGGCAACTCTAGCCGAAGCTCCCCGGATAAATATCTAAAGCTACTTTGTTGACATAGAGAATGTCAACAAAACTGTCCGATTCCGGTCGGCGAGGAGAACCTGGAGAGCGACTGGAATGGGGCGTCTGGGCCGGACGATGGTCACCCGTCTCTATTCATGCACAGCATGTTGGTGGAGAACGTGATGCTAGATGACCTGCAGACGACCTGATTATTAGGTGGGTAGGTAGATACATAGACATGATTATGGGTAGATAGGTCAGTCAAACTTTATTAACAAACCAGTTTTTTGACAACTATCCCAGCATGCACTGCGCGCTTCTTCTACGGGGAAAATTAAGTCAGCAGCTGCTTACCATAGTTGCTAGACCTGTTGTGGCTCAATATTGGTCCATATACAGTATTAGGTGCACCAGGTTATAAGGCGCACTGTCGACTTTTGAGGAAATTTAAGGTTTTTAGGTGTGCCTTATAGTGCGAAAAATAAGGTAACTCATACTGAACTTTTCATGTTTTGTCAGTTGGGATCCTGTGGCAAAATGCCAGAAAAATCATAATAATGATAAACAATAATGTTGTTTTTAAAGCATTTTTAAGTAATATAATGGTAATGGCAAAAATATTATACAAGAGCTCATTCTGAAAGATCAGCAAACTTTAAATTCTAATGAATATTTAACACTGAAACTGGAAGACATTTTAAATATCTAAAATAAATCAAACAAAATAAAAAATTTAATGAATTTCAAAGTCTTTGTAAACAAAATTGTCCTTCAAAAAAAGGGCTAGTTGAGACCAAACCACCAAACTGAAGACTTTTATCACCCAATGTTTGGTAGAAAGAGAGAGAAAAAAAGAGAAACAATAAATCATGTCAATGGCAATTATTGAATTTCTTTTAATTTATCATGTGATTAATTGATTTATTGATTATTGTGACAGGCCTGTGTCTGATGGACAAGCCTTTACCCTATAAAATATATATTAAGAAAACCATGTTTTAACATTAAGACAAATTCAGATGTTTGATATTTTAAGCCTTACAATAAACTCAATTGATAAAAAAAAAACTCCTTCAAACATTTCATCCAGCAGACGTTTCACCACAGACCTTAAGTGTAAGTGGTTGAGCTGAACAGGGTGAATCTAATTAATGCTACAAATCAATGACAAGTCAAACAAAGGCAATGTTGTACAAGGGGGAAAAACATTGTTTAATTCACCCTGAGGAAACTAACCACTCCTGCTGCTACTTCTTCCTACAGCTGACAAACTGAACAGGCTTTCAACCTTTTCAACCACTTGAACGATCAAGCATTAAGTCACCGGGAGTTTTTTTTCAAAGGATCCAACGTCTGGATGGATCCACACAGCCAATCGTGTGGAATAATCTGGTGGGTGAATTCAACCCAAGTGTACGCTGAATTAGTCTGACAACACACTAGAAAAATGAGGTTTGTCTCTACTCGCAGGATGTGTTTGGATATTAAATCTACATGACTCCTGGGTTGTTGGAAAATGTTGGTGACAGAAGCAGCTGCAGGGCCCTGAATCCAGCCTCTCTACACCCTCGTCACGTTTGACACAGTATCTCGCTACGGGTCGGTGGCCAGTCAGGAGCTCACCGCTGCCAGTCTTTCACTTTCCTTCCATGACTCCTGGGCTTCTGCTTCCGTAGCAAACAGGAATAAAAAAGGAGTTTCCTACAGACTTTATCATTGGACTTTTGTGATCTTGTCTCAATCGTTCCCTTACAGGAATGACATCTCACCAGAAAGAAAGATAATAGCTTCACGGGATTTTTTTTTTTGTGTGTCTTTTTTGCAGCCAATCTGAGCAGCTGTGCCTCTGTTCACATGCCCAAGATCGAAATGTATCTTGAATTTTAACGCGTCTGATTTGTATGCCGCGCCGCAAGTGAATGAGCTCGGCTGCTGGTCTGGACGAAACGCAGTTTACTTCTTAAAGAATCAGTGGTTCCATTTTAGTTTCCGACACGTTGAGATGAGGATAGTTGCTGAAATACAATTGCAGGAAAATCCTGAAGAATGTGATGGCCCGCTTTCAGAGGCAGCATTCAGGAATTAGGGGAGTTTTATTGTTTTGTCTCTCCACCAGCCACTTGTCAAAGTCCTCAGAGTGTCCTCACTGTTGGTGCCAAATCTCCTCTGACCCAGTAGCTCGGCAGCCAAGAAGCTTTTTGACTTCAGCACAGCGGCTGCCAAATTTTCACAGCGCAAAGAAAGACCAGAGCACTAAACAGGGTCACAACCAGATATAAAGCTCTCTCTGTCCCCTTTATCCATCCTTAGCTGTCACTTTACTTTTAAGGTGACTACAACTTGATTCATGAATTTGGGAAAAGCAAAAAATAAAAAAGCAGTTTTCCTTTGATTGGGTTCTAGTGGATTATCTTGTTGCAGTAGTTCTGTAGTTAACCAGACGTAGATGAACAATAAAATGAAATTACTGATTTTATAGCCTGCATAAGAAACCTGATTTTACAATAAGTGGTCACCAATGCAACAGTTGAAATAATCTGAAACATGTTCGTACCCGTTTTGGGCATTGCAGGTCCCGGGCGAGACTGAGCAGCAGCTCGTGAGAAATGGGGTCCACCAGGTTGAGAAAAGCTGCGTTCTTGTACAAAATGTCGTTTAGCGATGATCCCTGCAGTCCCAAATCCTGAGAGGAAAGAAAAGACAGAAATTAAACTCTCACTTAGCTCGGACCTCCATCTGATTAAACCGTATGTGAACGCTACAAATTCCACCAGCCGGTTTGAGCGCTTTTTTAGATAAAGACAGATTGGAAAGGAGATTTCAGAGCTTTTCTTTTACTTTCTCCTTTCATCTCGGCTTGTTATCATCATGCGAGGAGATGGGGATTCCCCATCGGAGCGCCGCACAGCTCCATCGCACACAGTGCCAATGTATATATGAAGATAATTTCAAAAGCTGAGAGCCGTTTGGGAGCTGCTTTAACAGATGTGACATTGTTATACCTTAATCAGATAATACAGTTTTACTCTCTGGTGAAGAAAATTAATAGATATTCAAGTGTTTTTCTACCTTCAAGGATTGAAGAAGTTAAAGATTTAATAAAACCAGAAACCCAGAGGCTTATGAATTGTATGTTTTCCTCAGGCTATATCTGTTTACCCAAATAATGTAAATTCATGTATGTAACATGAATTTGTTAGGATTCACGATGCTTTAAGGCAGGTTGAAGCTTGTTTGCACAGAACAAGCAAGAGAGAAGACATGAAACAACACAATTAGCTGAAAGGGTCATGGGAATAAAAGTTTAGAGGAAATTGTTTCTTTTTAGGCGTAAAGCTTAATTATTACTTTCTTAATCCATGCAAACCTAAAAAGGGCTTTTCCTCCCTTTCATCGTGGACATAGTTGGTTTTACCAAACATAAAGAGAGGAGCCACGTTCCCACCAGTCCATCACGCGCTTGTTTGTGGCGAAACCAGAGGCTGCGGCGCTGCCGAATAAATGTTGTCAGCGGTTCTTTGAGCTGAAACGCTTTTGAAACGGCAGGCTGGAGGCTAAACATCTTCTATATGTGCTGACTGCCATAACGCTTTGGGGGCTCAGTGGAAACAAAGACAAAAACCCCCATCAGCAGTTTCTCCTCCTCCAGCTCCTCGGTTGATTTATTACAGCCGAGATCGGCGGGATTCCCTGATGCTGGAATATCCTCCACACACTGTTGTGATGAGACACTGAAGCACTGAGGATTTTTAAACAGCGCCTTTTGATTATGTAAGTGCCTCATCTGATCTGCACCGCTGCTGCATCACATTCTGGTGCGCAGATGAAAAGACACCCACTTTTGAATACATAGAGAGATCTGATTGCATTCACTGACTTCTCATTGTGAAAGCATGAGATGTTCTGCTCTTTGTCCCCGACAGGAAGCCTCTGTACTCTCCTCGTTAAAGCTGCACATCTCCAGGTTTGAATAAGGAGAGCGTCTCTAAACCGGAGAACGTCGTCCCACACATGTGGTTCATTAGAATCCAGAAACGTATAAAGACTAATGTAATAAATCCCATCCCACTGCTTTCTGCTCCCATGAAAGAAATATGCACCAGCAGTCAGGAGACGGAGGTTCATTTAACTCCATTTTTTTTTTATAGATTTATGGTCCTCTGGTTCAACTACCTGATTAATTGTTCATGACCGGATGACTTGCTGTTGCAATCCGCTTGTTAATGACATCAGGGCTAAATGCATGAAATCCAAAACATGTGCGGCGTCACAACTGCTGAACGTTTCAAGAGGTTGTGAGAAAAGTCTGACGTAACCTGGACAAAAATGAGACTGCAAACAACTTTTAGCACTGTTTTTGTCTGATTGAAAAAAAAAGCAAAAAAAAAAAAAAGAAAAACAAGAAAAAAAACAAAAACAGAACGGGAAACTTAGAAAATTTGTTTTCCCCATTTAAAGATCACAGTCTGTATGTTAAAACTCACCGAAGGAATTCATATCTGACAATTTATTCATGCATCCAAACTACAATCTAAACCAGCATCAAACCCTGTTGAAACAATCAGTGCTTCAGTGGATTGCCACACATACATTTACCAATATAATGGCTACAAATATAATGTTGGAGTGTTTGGAGGGCCTCCAATGATGATCGATCAGCTTTGCTGATGTTTCCTGCTTATGTTTAGGTGACAAAAAATAACTCAGAAAAGTATTTGCATCAACTTTAAACCATGTCACAGTGTAAAATGACGTCAGACAATGACAAAGTATAAACACAAAAACTGCTTTTAAACAACACTACTTACTTTAAATCAATGAGTTTGAATTAACAGCTCCTGCAAGAAATAGTCTGTGTTGTTTAATCTAGAACAGTACATTGTGAATATTTTGAATGAACTGAAGTCACGTTAATAAAAGAAGTGAACTTATAAAGGCTATTCATGTCACAAAGTAAAAAAACGTTTTCTAGTTTGCTGTTAAATCATCTGTAAATAATGCAATGATTGAAAATATATGACAAATACGTTAAAAATTAAGTTTATATGTAAAGCTGAACAATATATTGAATAACAATCACCATTCCAGCATCTTTATATGTAAAATTAGGCACGGGGTGAGTTTTGTTTCTGAGATTGACCAACGTTTACAAAGTTACAAGTTGCCACTCCTTCAGTTTAAAATCCTTTACTTATTTTATTTTGTAAAGAATTACATCAACTGGTTTGAAAACAATTTGATGTAAGGTTTATTAAAACAAATAAAGTGCGGCAACTTCGCTTCATTTGAACTGTAGCTTTTTCGCAGCTTACTTTATTCCAATAAACACTTGTCTATGCTTTGTTTACTAATTAATGTCTAGAATAATCCCAAACTAATTAACGTAATGGTCCAGAAGTCATATGCTTGATGAAGATTTAACACTGTTAATGGTTCCTGTTTGCAATGACTTCCTGTGTGTGAAAGAATGAAAAAGGCTCCTTCATCTGTCATCTCAAGGTGATTATCTCCACATTCATCCATTCCTGGGAGGAAAAGCTGCCTTACTGCTGGAGAGTTGCAACGGGAGATCTACTGGCACTTTTTCACCCCCCATCTTGAAGTGTTATTAGTCAGACACTTGGCTACAGCCCAAACAATGTAGCAGTGCTCTGGCTTCACCTCGCCTGGCGATGGAGGGAGCAGTCGTGCTTCGTGAGCATCTTAAACGTGGTGATATAGAGACGTATGAAACAGAAGGCAGAGCTGGTATCCCATCTGAGATTTAACAGATTGCAGAGCTTCTTTAATATATATATATATATATATATATATATATATATATATATATATATATATATATATATCAGTGACGTGCAGTGAGGTTCATTGCTGGTGAGGCTCTGACTGATGACTTAATGACCTACGGAAATTTCGCGCATGCGTACAACGCTGGAGGGCAAAAAAAACTACTCTTTACATGTCATCTATAGCCGCGTTAACTCAGTGAAACTTATAATTGTAGGTATTAATTTCGTGCTATGATCCACAGCAAAATGATCTGTATTCGCCACGCTATGCAGACTCGTTGTCATAGCAACTGATAACAATGCCACATCATGTTTTAAGATTTAACACCAAAAAACGTTCGAATTTTGCACACAGAACAGAACATTTACTTTGTTGTTGTTCGTTTTAGGCTTAGTGTTTTATTAATAAAAAATTGCTGTGGCAGATTAGCTACCGCTTCTACTTTACTGAATTATTTAAACATTAACTGTAGCCCACAAAACGCATATTTCATTAAAAAACTAAACAAAAACATCTTATTGCTATTGCTCATCTTATTACCTTTACGTATCAATGAAATACATGCTCCCCTAATTCTGCACAAAAATATCAGTTCATCCAAAGCCAAGTCTATCCTCGGCATGTCTTTTCTACTCCGTTTGAGAATCATCAAACTGTCTTGAAATAAAACTTTCAGCTCCGTGTTGCTCTTCCTTTAGTTATTATCTCCTGTTTCAATTGAAAATCCACTTTAGAAAACTGTTAAAGTGTAGAAATGTAGTCTTTCATGTTGACGTCCGAAGAGAGAAGAAAACAAATTTACTTATTTACAGTGTGGTTAGCTCCATGGTTAGCTCACTGTGTCTTACTCTGCAGCTGTGCAGTCACAATATCTGGGATCATGAGCGCCCCCTATAAAAACAGCGGTGAGGCAAGAGAACTGCCTGCCTCACCTCCAGTCTGTTCTCTGCCGTTTCTGTTCGCTCCTCCTCACACAAAGCACAATACACACACAGTTAGTGACAAAAAATACTGTACATTATATACATAAGCGAAATTATGGAAAATCAATCCATATATTAAATGTTTCTTAGCCATTTTATTTCCGGCGTACAGACAGGACGAACATGCTGTCATATAATGGCAGCCAGTGCAGTTAGCGAGCGATTGCGTAATCGCAGGTGAGGCTGAGCTGCTGCTGCCTCAACGGCTTCTGAGCATTTGAATGGGAAATTGCGAAAATCCAGCGATTTTTAAGAAAAAGTAGTCAGAATTGGTTAAGCTAAGTAAAAAATAGATACTTTATGGTACAAAACCACAGGGTGAAAATAGCAATACAGATGATTTTTATATTATATATTATTTTTCCATGATGTCAGGTGAGGCAGAGCCTCACCTGCCTCCCCTGACCGCATGTCACTGAATATATATCAGCATGATTTTTGAGAAAAATCTGTGCAACACCTATAGGTTGACATTTTTTAAATTTCCTGTTGTATGTGCTCTCTGCATTTGTATGAAGTTATTTCAGTCAGAGAATATGTGGAGCTTTTTTGACAGCGTCCATCTCAATCAATATTTAGTTTTCTCAAACAAACAACAAAAAGAGACCAACAGATACCTATTAATAATTCATAAGAGTTAAAACTGAGATTAAAAATGCAGTCTGTGTATCAGAATTATAACTTTCAAGCGTCTTTTCCCACTTACAGTTAATTTGCTTTGTTCCATATCAGCTGATAAGTTTGATTTTTGAGGTGTTTTTATTATTATTATTATTATTATTATTATTATTATTATTATTATTATTATTATTATTATTATTATTAGCTCCAAGCAAACCGAAAACCAATCACAGGAAGCCAGGTGAGACCATTCAGTCTGGTTGTTCTGCCAAGGGCACAGCCGACCAATGAACAAATCTAAAATACAGGTAGCAGATGTTCTAAGATGGTAGAAAATAAGGTGAATTTATTCGTTTTATTAGTTTTCTTCCTGGGTACTATTATCAGGAAGCACACCAAAAGATTTTGAGATCTCTTCAAAACTGCAAAGGGCTTTATGTTTAATCAAAAATAGTTTATTAGTCCATTTACTCTCACAAAGCAAAGCTGGCTTTGAGGAGGAGATTAGGTCAGGCTAGCAGCAGACAGTAGCTGTGTCCAAGTGAAGGAAGGAAAGAAACCGGAGTTCATTTTAAACCGGCTAAACACCTCAGGTGTGAAAACACAATCAGAGAGCAAAGTAAATTGATTCAATTAGTTTTTTGACATCAGCAGAAGTTTGAGTCCTATTTCTCAGAAAGAGAAAGGAAAGTTGTTGAGAATACGAGTACTTTAAGTCCAGACATCAAGTACTGTCCTGGCAAATTACATTACCCATATTTTTCTTAAAAGCACTTTTTTATGTATTTTTTTTTAATCCAACATTTCAAATCCAAAAAGCTCTGTGTTTGTGTCAGCGTACATTTGTTAGAAGGGATTCTTTCTATAGAACCATTAAAAACAACTACAGTGCTAAGCAACGGGGCCCATAAAAATCTTGAATAAAATCCATGCTAAAAGCACAGCTGAGCTTTAACTGCTCCACTTTGATGCATCATTCTTCCCGGATCCTTTTTCACACCTCTAAAGGATGCAGTATTAAACACAATGAACAGGTAAGGAATCTTTTGCATTAAAAGTTGACAGTTATTTCCAAAATTGACTGAATTTATGTCAGTATCCAGGCAACGTAAGTGTTTAAAAGTTTAGCAGAAGAAAAAGAAATAGGTTTGATCTTATAGTATTTAAAGAAGCTACAAATAGTAAATGATTAAAATGTTTTCACCTTTCAGAAATGATCAACAAAAACGCACAGATTCATATCTAACTAAATATAACTAATCATTTGGAGTTTGTGTGTCTTCTGAATGAAATTATGTGTCTCTATTATTTATCTTGTAGCAAATATTGTTACAACCTTTTACCTTATATAAAAAACAACAACACAAAAGCAAAGTGAAAACATCAGAAACGTTTGTGTTCTGACAAAACTTAATTTCTTTCTTCTTTTTTTAATAAATAAGTATAAATAAGATTTAAAGGAAGCTTCAAAAAAAATCTTAAGTTCCTACCTTCCTCAGTAGTTTGAGCACTTCCCCTGCTTGCTCCATCTTGTGCTCCCGGAGCATCCTCTGGATCTCGCGGACCCAGGCCACCCGTCTGACATACGGGCTCTGGTTGGTTTTCCGCAGCATCCCCGGCAGCTTGTCGGACCTGAGCATCAGGGATGTAAACAAGAAGTCTCCGCCGCTCCTGCCGCCACTTCTCTCCTCCTCTTTGGCCTGATCATTCCGCTGGTGTCTCCTTTTGGTCAATTTGCTCTCAAAATCAAGACTTCTTTGTCGGGTTAACTTGGAGCCCATCACTCCAGGGAGGATGTGTCGGCGGCGGTGGAACTGAGCGGGAGCGGGGCTTGTGCAACACGCGGCCAAAACATCACACCTAAGCTGCTCCGTACGGGACTGGACGCGCATCAGACGTGTGCTTGAAAGTTGCAAAGCTGCTTAGAAACGCGCTGCAAAAAGCACATAACGGTGCGCTGTCCGTGTCGCCGACGTCCCCCTGCACGCATCCCTCTCCATGCACTGCCTGAGCACTCTGGCATCCTTTGCCTCCACTCGGAGCTTGAGCTCTTCTCAGCCAATCAGATGGAGAGCTGCTGCTCAGCTTGGGAGCGAGAGTCATGCAGCAGACTGTTGAATGTTGTCAGATTCGTTTTCCCACCTTTTCCCCGCGTCATAAGCAAGGCAGACAGGTTAGAGACAAACACGCACTGATTGAATACTCAACAGAAGCGCAAATCCCCCCGTCCCCCACACATACACTCAAAAAATTGAACTTAGGGGGTTATTACATTAACAAAAGAATATCATCTACTTTTAACACAATGATTTCATGTTTTAAACAAAAACGTAATAAAATCATGTGGAATAAACAAGAAAATCAACAACGTAACGTTTATGAAATTGAATCATCTTGAGATAACATGATTCATTCTAGTCAGACTGATCTTGTGCTGGAGGCGACGAGCGAGATCACGGTAGATTACGCGAGATCATGGGAAATCACACGAGATCATGGGAAATCACACGAGAGCTCGCGAGATGATTGTTTTGCCTGCCAGGAAAACTCCAGCTGCAGTTTTGAGAATACTAAATATTCCTGGCATGATTGTGACATATCTACAGTGTTGCTATGTTTGGTCACGTTTCTATGTAATTGATGTTCTCAAATCAGTGGCTAACATGTATTAACATCACATGAAGTGACGGTTAGCTGATAAATAATCAGCGTTTTTCTAACATTTGCACCATTTCCTGCTTGCTCCATGCTTGTCCATTGCATTTATAAAAATATAAATTTGTTTCCAAGGCAAATATGACAAAATCACGTCAAATAAACATAAAATTCAACAACCCAGCGTTAATAAAATGTATTCAAGTTGAGACAACGTGATTCAATTTAGTCAGACTAATGTACCGCCGACGAGGGTCTAGCGAGATCACATGATCACGCGAGATGCTAGCGAGATTACACAGGTCTTGTGTCTGGGTAAATTTCAAATGGTTC
Source organism: Poecilia picta (assembly GCA_033032245.1). Classification (NCBI taxonomy): domain Eukaryota; kingdom Metazoa; phylum Chordata; class Actinopteri; order Cyprinodontiformes; family Poeciliidae; genus Poecilia; species Poecilia picta. The sequence goes on along the minus strand of CM065364.1, from coordinate 13,805,391 downwards.
TTTCAAGAGAAGCGGGACGATTCCTGGTTTGCGTCCGCTTAATTTGAAAAAGGTAAGATTCAATCTATTTTCACCCGTCTAAATCAAAATGAAAATCCAAATAAAAAGATGGAAATGTAAATAATCAGACTTTTTAAAAAAACATTTTTTCTATGTTCGGTCGCGTTTCTATCTAATTGATGTTCTCAAATCAGTGCCTAACATGCTAACATTACATGAAGCATCAATTTTAGTCATGGCATAATGAAAGAAGAATAACAATTTTAAAGATCTTTCAAATAGGCTGCAAGCAACTGATCACTTTTGTTGTGGCTTCCTTTGAATTTAGCTAAGTTTTCAAGTGTGTGACCATATAGTAAACTTACTGCTGGATTTTGGCAATTGTTCTCATTGTTTTCTGATCTGCATATTTAGGAAAACATTGCTGAAGTCAGATGAGAGTCCATCCTGAATGAAGGTCCAGAGAAGCTGGTGAAAGACTACATGGTATGTTAATTTATCTTTGTGTCTACAAAAGAGATGATTATAGTTAACTGGACTTCCTGTGAATTACTAATAAATTTAAAATTAGAAAAGATCATTAAAACTCTTTTTTCACTTGGGTACATTCAATTTTAATTTGACTTTTGAAAAGTTTTTCGATTCTCCAACAGAAAAGGAGAATCATTAGTAAGATTGATATAATTACTGTTATGGTTAAGTGGGTTTAAAATGAGGGTTTTTAGGTGAGTTAAACTCCATAAAAAGATCTTTGGCCTGTTTACTGAGCCTTTTTTTCCTAACAGCACTGTTTCATACGCAGACAAAAATATTAAGTAACTTTATCTAAGATGTTAGTACTGATATTTTTGGAAATAACTACCACACATAGTCATGGCATTTCTTCCATCCAGAAAACAAGACAGGTTCTGCATGTATAAGAAGTTTGGTTTGTACGGTCAGGGCTTTGTACTTGCACATAAGTCTGACTGGTTTGGAATGGCAGTTTATGTGGTGGATCCTCAGACTGTCATTTCAATTGAGGAGAACTGGCCACGGAATATGGGGCCAGTTCTCCTCAGGGGAGAACTGGCCCCATGAAGAGTTGGGATTCATCCCTACTCTTCATGTTTTTCCATGTAATGAGACAATATACCGTATTTTCTGCACCACAAGGTACACCGGATTATAAGATGATTTTTGTGAAAATGTAAGGCTTTTAGGTTCACCTTATGGTGCAGAAAATATGGTACCTTTCCTAAATGGAAAATCTTACCACTGGACTCACAATTAACACAGACAGGTCCTTCATGGACCTTAGTTGTTGGTGAGTCAGCCAAATAAGTGTAAAGTTATTTTTTTATTTAATAAGATGTGAAATCTCTCTCCCCCCCAAAACCCAACCCTTGTTCCCATAGGATGTTGGTCAAGATGCACAAATGGCTGAGACTGTGGAATCTGTGTTATTCGACCGGAGAGTCCAGAGCCTGGTGATGCCAATGAGGATGTTGGGATTGTCCTGGAGGGGGTGGAAGTGATGAACAGCTTGGACAATGTATCTTTACATGTTTTTCCAAAGACCGCAGTTGAAAACTAAATTTTAATTGTTACAGTTTGCAAAGTTAAGTGAATTTACTGACACTTTTATGCTGTTATAAATTTGATCTATGCTAAATAGTGATCAATACAGCCCAGTTTTTTTCTGGAAAAACAAAATGACCTTTTGTTGTTTATTCAAACTTTCAACTCGGCTGTTTTTGTGCTTGTGTAAAAAAAAATGGAAAACAATTTTGAAAATACAGCTCATGTTGTCCTTTTTCTAATTGTTGAGTGTTCTTTCTTCTTTCAGTGTCTGGTCTTAAAACACTTAATTTAATATCACTTAAGAAAATGTCTTTGAATTAACATAATTCAATCATGGAAAGATTTTCCACACGATTATTTCTTATTATTTCTTTCTTTCAGCATGAAGCATGTTTGTTCAGCTAACTTAATTTTCATGAGTTGGATCAACTTAATTAAGTAGTGTGAAGTTATCACTGTAAAATTAGTTGGGGTGGCTCTATTAAATTACATTGGGTCCAACTAAAGTAAATAAATTGAATCAACAACAAAAGTTAAGTTGAGCCAACACATTTCCTTTAAATTGGAATAACCTTAATAAATTACGTTGAGTCAACACATTTGCTTTAAATTGGAATAACCTTAAATTAAGTTGAGCCACCACATTTGCTTTAAATTGGAATAACCTTAATAAATTAAGTTGAGCCAACACATTTGCTTTAAATTGGAATAACCTTAATAAATTAAGTTGAGCCAACACATTTGCTTTAAATTGGAGTAACAGAATTACATAGTGCTGAAATAAAGCAAAGTAATCATGTGGAAAATCTTTCCATGATTTTTTTTATGTTAATCCAAAGAGTTATTTTTTTCAGTGGAAACAAAAAGCAGAAAACAATTTAAATGCTTTAAATCTCTCATAATTAATAACTTTACTAAGAAGAAAGATCATTTCTGAATTCTGGTTACTTAGTTTCTTTTTCTGGATGCTCCTATTGGATAAAAGTGCAGCTTTTTTATTATTATTATTATTGTTTGTGTAAAATTCCTGTTTGTCTTCAAATACAACCAATACAACTTTTTTACTTTCAAATGTGGAGATGAGAAGGCAAGAACCTATTGCAATACAAAGTTTTTCAGTGATTCTTGAGAAGGACAAAATGGGTTCACATCTTCCCCTCCAAGAAATTTAATTATTTCTCAACCTTATGTATTCAAATATGACAAATAATGTTTTGGAATTGTAAAATGTAAGGACCTGCGCCAGCCAGCTGTCTCATGTACTGGTACATCTGTACAATCTGAGCTTGAGTCTGGAGAGAGTCCCGTTGCTGTGGAAGACGTCACACATAGTTCCTGTGCCCAAGAAGGCGAGACCATCTAACCCTGAGGACTATAGACCAGTCGCTCTCACATCCCATGTGATGAAGGTTATGGAGAGACTGGTCCTTGCCCAGCTGAGGCCCCAGGTGATGACATTTGTTGACCCTTTACAATTTGCCTACCAGCCCCACTTAGGAGTTGATGATGCTGTCATCTTCCTGCTGCAACGAGCCCATATGCACCTTGATGGTGGAGGAGACACGGTGAGAATCACATTCTTTGATTTCTCGAGTGCCTTCAATACCATCCAGCCCTGCTTTTGGGTGAGAAGCTGCGGGGGATGATGGGTGTCGGTGACTCTGTGATCTCCTGGGTTACTGACTACCTGACGGGCAGGCCACAGTTTGTCCGTCTGGGCAGTGTCCTGTCTGGTGTGGTGGTCGGTGACGTGGGAGCTCCGCAGGGAACTGTGCTCTCTCCTTTTCTCTTTACCTTGTACACCAATGATTTTCAGTACAACTCTGAGTCATGTCATCTACAGAAGTTTTCTGATGACTGGGCGATTGTCGGGTGTGTGAGAGATGGAGATGAGGGGGAGTACAGGACACTGGTGGACGGATTTGTGGAGTGGTCTGAACAGAATCACCTGAGGCTCAACATTAGTAAGACCAGAGAGATGGTGATCGACTTCAGGAGGAGGAGGACGCCTTCACAGCCACTGAAGATTAAGGGGGAGGTGGTGGAGGAGGTTGTGGATTACAAATATCTGGGAGTGGTGATCAGCAACAGACTAGACTGGACATCCAACATTGACGCTGTGTACAAGAAGGGGATGAGCAGACTCTACTTTTTGAGGAAGCTGAGATCCTTCAATGTGTGCAGCAAGATGTTGGAGATATTCTACCACAGCGATGTTGCCGGTGCCATTTTCTTTGCTGTTGTGTGTTGGAGAAGCAGCATCAGATCCAGCGACTCTAACAGACTGAACAGGGTCATCAGGAAAGCTGCTCTGTACTTGGACTGAAACTGGAGACCCTGGAGAATGTGGTGGAGAGGAGGACATTGAAGAAGCTGTTGTCTATCATGGTCAACGAGCTGCACCCTCTACCACACAGTGGACAGACAGCGGAGCACTTTCTCACACAGACTGCGTCAGCTCCGTTGTCGTAAGGACAGATACAGGAAATCTTTCCTGCCACAGGCCATCACTTTATATAACAATAGTTAGTCACCATTACACAGATTGTTCACATAGCACTATTGTACATATTGTATATATTATTAACATATAGATTTATTATTTATTATTATTTTCTGAACCTTACATCTTACATTCTACATTTTTATAGTATTTTTATTTTTATTGGTAACTTCATCTCTGTGTTTGTGTATGCTGCTACTGCACAGTAATTTCCCGGTTGGGATGAATAAAGTACTTCTATTCTATTCTATTCTAAAGATGCTAAAGTGCAGGTTCCTAGTTGCACATTTTTTTGAAAATGACATTTTTAATGGACCTGACCCAGAACTTCGTCAACACCATATCTGACAAAAATAAACACAAAATTATTTTTTAATTACCCAATTAGTGACAATTTTACTTAGTTTTACTGACAAATGCTTCTCAAGAAACAAAAAAAATATTTAAAACAAAAAGTCAGTGTGACGGAGTTGACACAGAACTGAAGGCCATATTGTAGCTTATCAGGTCCATAAAATCTTTGCAGTATACTAAAATTAAGCATTTATTTCACAAAATTTCATCAAAGTTTTGTTAATAGTCAGTTATGGTGTTGACACATCATGGTTGTGATGAACGACTGAATAAAACGGAAGAAAAAAAAAAATAAAGAATAACATGCTAACCAGAGCTAACTAGCCCTCTTAGTTATGAGGGCTAGTTAGAGAAAGGAAGAGGTCATGGGGTCCTCAGAAGTTTTGGTGCCCACAATAATGCCAGATTTTTTGTTTTACATTATTTTTATGTCTGATGGTGTTGACAAAAACAAATTTCAGTTGAGTTGGAAAACATATAAAAATTATTTTTCAATCACTTTATTAATACTTTATAGTTATTTGTTTAAATAACAATTGTAATAATATATTATCTTAGTATTCCTTTATTTGTTTTAAACTATTATAATGTATTGAGTTCTGCTCCAGGACAAGGGATTTTACAGGCATCATCCACCAACTACAACGTTTAAAATGAAAAAAATAAATAAATAAATCAGCAAACGCCAGGAAAATATTACATTGTTGTCTCACATGACCCTGGTTAGTTTAGTCAGATATTTGAAAAAAATATATTCTGTGTATATTTTATTCAAATTTTGTGCGTTATCCATAGGACCTGTTTTGTCTCTATTCTCAAGGATCACCGTTTTCTGTCTTGCAACATGCCAGATAAAAGATTTTTTTTGTATTTCCTTCACTCACTCAGCCTTCACAGGTGATGTTGAGGGTTCGTTTGAAAACTGGTTTGGGTTCAACATAAATGTTGTGGGAGTAACTCAAATAGAGTGGTGCAGTGCAACCAGTCAGTCCAGAGGGATTATTTAAGTTGCTAATGAGCTCCAACAGACAGACCTGTCTTTTCAGAAACAGCTAATTTATTAGGATTATGTCATAAATAACTGAGCTTGATCTTAATTTCTTCTAAGACTTGTTGATTTTGGTTGGGCTTTGGTCCTGACTTTATCCCAGGGATCAAAACATAAGTAATTGGTGATAAAGACAACGAACAACTTGTTTTTCTGATATTTATTTCCTCACACATGCATAGGTTCTTGTTGACATTATGAATGTTTTTGTGCTCTCATTTGTTGTTTTTATCATTATTGGATTATTGTGTGTCACATCACGTGACCGGCCTAATTGAACACACACGTGTATAATAAAGGGTGTGTCCTCCAAAAGAATGGGGGAACAACACGAAAGCCAAACGTTTTGTCTCATGATGTCACGTTGAACGCTGTGCCGAAAAGTGATTCTGCTAACAGGTTATGGGCCCAGAATCAATGAAGAAACCAGAATCAATGAAGAAACAAGGAAAATGAACAGACGAGAAAAGGACATGGCGCCCAGCCGCTGGTCAAGACTTCTGTTTGATGGAGATGATAAAAATTACGAACTGTGGGAAACAAAGTTTCTAGGACACCTTCGATTGCAAGGGCTGAAACAGACAATTTTGACAAGCCCCTCCGGTGATGATGACGATGAAGAGGAAGACACACAGAAAAACGCCGAGGCTTATGCAGAACTCATTCAGTTTCTGGATGACCAGAGTCTATCACTAGTCATGCACGACGCGGCAGATGACGGACGTGCGGCGCTTTGAATCCTGGGGGCCCATTACACCGGCAAAGGAAAACCCAGAGTGATGAACCTGTATACTGAGCTGACTTCACTGCAGAAATCACCCCGTGAGTCGGTTACCGAGTTCATCATCAGAGCTGAAACCGCGATCACCGCTTTAAGGAGGTGAGCAGCTGAGCGACGGGCTTCTGATCGCCATGGTTCTGAAAGGATCGAGACATTTAAGCCATTTGCTGTTTATATTACTCAAAGCGAAGACGGTGATAAGTTGACTTTTGCAGAGTTCAAGACTAAACTCAGAAGTTTTGAAGACATTGAAAATATGCGTGGCACAGTATGTGAGGACAATGTGATGAAAGCTAAAGCACATTCTGGCTCGAAATGCGCACCAAGAGGCGCGAATGATCCTGGAGCAGGAAGTTCTGAGATCGTGTGTTTTAAATGTGGGATGAAAGGCCACATAAGCAGAACCTGCCAGCGGAAGCAGTGGCGCAGTTACTGTAAGAGTAACAGTCACAGCAACGCGACCTGCAGACGGAGAAAACAACGGGACAACGCGCGGAAAGTAGCCGAAGAGACGGGCGGCTTTCCGGGTGAGCGACGCCGACACGCGAGTGGACGTCATCAAGAGGAGACATCATGGAGGCCTGACGGTGGACCTGGTGCGACATCGCACATAATCACTGACATCAGTAAGTTTCGGAAGTTTGATGAAAGTTTCGAGGCCGAGACGCACTGCGTGGAATTGGCTGATGGATCCAGGTGTTTTGGAGTTGCTAAGCAACGAGGAGACGCGGAAGTGTGTTTGATCGACAGCAGAGGTCGACGTCTTAAAACAGTGCTGAGGGACGCACTGTACATCCCTTCATACCCGCTAGACATCTTCTCAGTGAAGCTGCAACATCCAGCGGAGCAACGGTGATTTTCAAAGAAGGAAAGAACGTTCTTCTCAGAGACACCAAGTTCCCCATTCACGTATGTAACAAACTGTAATCCTTACGAACGATGGACAATGAATGTGGTGATCAGTGTAAAAAATGTTATGACTTACAAAGTTGGCATGAGATTCTTGGACATTGCAATTACAGAGATGTACTGAAGCTAGAAAATGTTGTTCATGGCATGGAAATTAAAGGGAGAGGTGAGCCAATGCCATATTGTGAAGTCTGCACAAAAGGAAAATTTGTTCAAACTAGGAACAAGGGACCAGATGCAAGAGCTACAGAACCACTAGCAACGGTCCTCACAGATTTAGCAGGACCTATAGACCCAATGTCTAAAGGTGGTCACAGATGTGCATTATCCTTCACAGATGATTATTCCAGTGCAGTCTTTTTATACTTTTTGGAAAAACAAGAGTGACGCAGTACAAGCTACTGAAAAGTTTATTGCTGACATGGCTCCACATGGAAAGGTTAAATGTATGAGGTCAGACAATGGTACAGAATTCACAGGAAAAGAGTACCAGACATTACTGAGCAGAAATGGTATCAGACACGAGACCTCAGCACCATATTCTCCACATCAAAATGGTACGGCAGAACGAAACTGGAGAACTCTATTTGACATGGCTAGATGTATGTTGATCGATGGTGAGTTACCAAAAATGTTATGGCCATATGCAGTTCAGACAGCTGCTGTAGTGCGAAACAGATGTTTTAATAATCACACAAAGCAAACGCCTTACTTTATGTTGACAGGCAGGAAGCCTAACATTTCTAGGATGCACAAGTTTGGATGTGTTTGTTACACCTATAAACGAGAGAAAGGGAAGCTGGATTCAAGGTGTGAAAAAGGCATTTTTATAGGGTATGACAAGAATAGTCCAGCCTATATGGTCTACTATCCAAACAGCAGGAAAATCCAGAAACACAGGCTTGTGGAATTTGTATCCAAAGAGAAAAATGAGATGGATGCAACTTTGGATGATAATATGATTAGAATTAGTCCTAGAGCAACCAAAAGTTCAGATGCTGATCCAGTAAATGTTTCTGACCATAAACTGAGGACAGAAGAAGAACCAATAGCGAATACCAGTCAAACAACAAAACATGAAGAACCTGAGAGGCGATACCCTGTCAGAGAGAGAAAGAAACCTGGTTATTTAGATGACTATGTATGTAGCATTGATGAAGAGCAGTTGGGTAACATTGATTATTGTTACAGACTGATAAGTGGAGTACCTCAAACCTACAAAGAAGCTGTAACATATGTGAATGCAAAAGAGTGGGTTACAGCCATGGATGAGGAAATGCAGTCATTAAAGGACAATGTTACTTTTTCCCTGACCAACTTACCTGAGGGTAAAGCTGTAGTGGGGGGTAAATGGGTGTATGCAATCAAAAGGAACAGTGATGGATCAGACAAATACAAGGCTAGATATGTTGCTAAAGGATTCAGTCAAAAGAAAGGTGTGAACTATGATGAAACCTTTTCACCAACTGCTAGCATGACGAGCATCAGAGTGCTGATGCAAAAGGTGGCACAGGAGAACATGCTTGTTCACCAGATGGATGTAAAGACAGCATATTTACATGCCCCAATTGAATGTGAACTTTATATTGAACAACCAGAGGGCTACAAGAAGGAATCCCAAGAAAATGAAAGACTGGTGTATAAACTGCAAAAATCTCTTTATGGACTTAAACAGTCAGGCAGAAACTGGAACAAAATGCTGCATGACTATCTATGTGAAAACAAGTTTGTTCAAAACCCTGCTGATCATTGTGTTTATACAAAGATTACTGAAACTGTGTTTATCATTATATGGGCCGATGATTTGATTATTGCTGCCAGTGATACGAATATCCTTAGAGATGTAAAAGAGAAACTTGGATCCAAATTTAGGATGAAGGACTTAGGAAAGTTGACACATTTCCTTGGCATTGATTTTGAGAAAGATGCTGACAGTATTAAAATGTCACAATCGAAGTATGTGAGGAAAATACTGGAAAAGTTTGACATGCAGAACTGTAATCCGCGAACTACCCCTTGTGAGCAGAAACTTAACTATGCTGATAATGCTGAAGTAATGAGTGATGCCAGAAAATACAGAAGCAGTAGGAAGCTTAATCTATTTGTCAACATGTACAAGACCAGATTTAAGCTATGTAGTAAGTAAACTGGCACAGTACTTTGCAAACCCAACCACAGAGCAGTGGAATACTGTAAAGCATGTTTTCAGGTATCTAAAATGCACACAAGATAAAGAACTATGTTTTAAAAGGGGTGCCTGTGATAACCTTATACATGCATACAGTGATGCAGATTGGGCAGGTGATGCATCAGATCGAAGAAGTACAACAGGTTACTGTATGAGTCTAAATAAAGACGGTCCGTTAGTCTCATGGAAGACTAAAAGACAGCCTACAGTAGCTCTATCTACATGTGAAGGAGAGTACATGGCACTAGCTGCTACTGTACAGGAATGCTTATACTTGAAACAACTGTTGTTCAACATGGATGGTATGGATTACTTGGCTAAGATTTGAGGACAATCAGGTACCATATCCTTAGCCAAAAATCCAGTGTATAGACAAAGATGTAAACGTATTGATATTAAATATTTTGTCAGATCAGTTGTAAATGAAGGAAAAGTCTCTCTAGAGTACTGTCCAACTAATGAAATGGTTGCAGATGTACTAACTAAACCAGCAACAAAGATTAAGTTAAGGAAGTATAAAGTGTTTATGTTTGTATCATGAATGTATTTAGGTTGAAATGTTAAGAGTCAGGAAGTTACCCAAATGTGAGCAAGTGGGGGTGTTGACATTATGAATGTTTTTGTGCTCTCATTTGTTTTTATCATTATTGTGTGTCACATCACGTGACCGGCCTAATTGAACACACACATGTATAATAAAGGGTGTGTCCTCCAAACAATGTGGGGGAACAACACGAAAGCCAAACGTTTTGTCTCATGATGTCACGTTGAACGTTGTGCCGAAAAGAGATTCTTCTAACATATTTATTTCCTCACACATGCATAGGTTCTCTTGCTGAATTAGTTTTCTCCACGTACTCTGGTTTCTTTTTACATACTTTTAATCTAATTGGTAATAGACAAGAACACACAGACACTAAAAGTTAAATACTTTTGTTCCTGGATTCTCCAGTTTTATGCAGTTTTTATCTGGTTTTATTGATGACAAAGGGAAGATGCAGTGAAATGTAACCAAACATTTTGTTGGGATACTCCAATCTTATATTCCAAAATACACATGTTTTCCAGATAACTTGTGATTTACTGAAATTAAGAAAATACAAACACAAATACTGAAGATTTATTTTTTGTTTTCTTCAAGCAAAACATACTGAAGTTATTTAATGAACTCGGTTGGTTTTCTTTAGATCCTTATTTCAGTTCATTCCTGAGTCAAATAAATGGCTTGTTACCAAACCTGCAGAGCTGAATGACTGTCAGTGAGGAAGTTCAAACATTTGTTTCATGTTTTCTTGATTGCTTTCATAAAGCAGTCAACCTCACATTTTCAAAACAGTTAACAAGCAGGCGAAACACTGACACTCATGGTCATAGTGACGCATTTTGTCTGCAAAAGGCTACAACCATGCCAAACATTTGAAATATAAAACAAAAGCAAATGAAGCCTTCAAACATGAGCTACTCCAATCAATTATTACATATTAGATAACACATCACTTTCATGCTAGTATTGTTTGTCATCTTTAAACACGGCTGGTGCCAAATTGTCCTTCTTGCAAAGAACTGGGTCAAGAACCAGAAAGGCTTTAGTCCACATTTTGACTGCATGACATTTTGGTCTAACTGTGACTGAAGACTGAAATAGCTTTTATATTACAGAAAATGCAATAAATGTAAACTTATAATATAAAAGAATTAGAAAGTTAGATTTTAAAAATCTATTAATATATGACCACTATTGTTACTCAGTCTCAACTTCTTTGGATTCAAACTGGTAAAGATCGCCAAGTGAAGATTTTTGGGACATAGATACTTGAGTGGATTCATACTGATGTAAGATCATTTAATATACCGTATTTTCTGGACTAGAGTGCACCTCACTATAAGTTAAAAAAATAAAATAAAACTGGAAACGTACATGTATAAGCCGCTGGTATTTCCGCCGCTCCATTGCCAAACCATGGATTCGTTCACACCAACTAAATGTACTTCAACTTAAAAGCTGAATCATATGAACTTCTTCGTGTCTACTACTGTGATGGACTAAATGTTGTGGATGTTCAGCTAATAGTAGATCAGAGAAGTGTGACGAAGCAGTTAAAAAAAAATCACAAACTGTTGATTTCAAATGGGTGAACAATTAGTGTTTAGCGTTGTCTCAGAGTGAGCTGAGATAGACAGATAAACAGATAAATCCTTTTCATTCGGTCACACTTTTCCTTAAACTAAAAAAGTTGTGAAATGCAAATTTTGAAACCTGAGTAATGTTTTTTTTTGTTTTGTGAAAATAAATCTACCAGTGGAGCCAGGAAGAGAGCAGGGCTCATTCTAATTCTATTAGTGTTGTATTTTCCTGCTGATAAGGTTGCATTTTGTCTGTGCCGCTCTGTTGGTTTTTTCTCTGAGCTGAAAAACATGTACTTGTGATAAGTTTTACACAGGACAACCATCCTCTGTAAGGGACATCTGTCATTCCTGATAACGGCGGCACAAAGTGAATTGGATACATCTGCAAATGCATTTGTTTCTACAATCAGTCATAGAAATGTGGCTGGTGCTCTCTAAAGGAAATAAAGTTTAATGCTCTCCAGTCTTATCTGTAGGCCCGGCCGTACGCTGTTTGCTCAGATTAGCTCAGTCGAAAAACATTTTTTAAACTCAAAAGAAAATCCTGGCACAGGTGTGAGAATACCTAAAGCTAATTTGCCCCCCACACAGCTTCTCTTCTGTGCACTGTCAAGCATAAAGCTGGCATGATATTGATGTGTCTGTGAATACCTGCCTCCTGCACAGGAGCTGATTTACAGTGCAGCCTTCTGATTGCCTTTGCACCTATGCAGCACAGATGGATGTGTCAGGATGCTGTGATTTCTTTGTGTACAGGATGTAAACTGTGTTAATAAGGAAGTCCATGGAGAAATACACGGGGCAAGGAGAAGATGAAAACACCTCACTGCCTGGTTCTCAAGTGTATGGACCACTGTAAAAAAAGAACATGAATGTATTGTGAGAAAAATAAGACTGAGGTAAATAATTTCCTTCCTTTCATCACCTTTAATGTGACATTTATTAATACAACTGAAAAGCAAACAAACCTGCAAAACTGAAAGTTTGCTTGGTTTGAAGCTATGTGGGAAAGTCTAATTAAATCTTTATAAGCCAATAAAGTGTGTTTGAATTTCAGTTTCATCACTCTGTGACGATTGCCAACCTAATGACTGATGAACGCATCTCTGCCGCTGGAATATGCCGACCAAACGTCAATAAGTGAGGAAACAGTTTCAGCCCAAAGTTCCGAAGAGTCAGCAGCACATCAAGTACATAACCAGTCATATCCTCTTTTTGAAATGTTCCCATTGTCTCATATTTCGTCTGACTGAAGGTAACATAGTTACTTAGTTGTGCTATAAAAGGGGAAAATATGTCTGGAAACTGCATAATACCTCCTCGATAAAATTCACGCATTGAGGAAACTGCGAGTTTTTATTTTAGTTAACAGTATATAAGTTTCTAATCACACCTTGCACCCATCATATTTAACTTTTTAATCATAAAAAGTTAAATTTAACTTTTTAATCATAAAAAGTTAAATACCTAACTTTTATGCTCAATTTTGTAATGTAACTTTTGTTTTGCAAGAACGCCTTTCTCTTCTTTTGTTTTTATATTTTTATTCAGTGACTCTCAGCTGTTCGGCTACAAAAAAGCGATTGCTCAAGGTCAGGATGACTTTATGGCGTGTCATAAAATGTATATAATTACCTCCCCAAAAAAATGCCCTTTGCTGAATTACCTGCAGCTGAGTCAATGCTGAGTCAAAAAACAAAATCACACATTGGACATCCTAAACACACCTGCTTTGAATTGTGTAACAAGGAGAAGCAGAGTTGTGTCACATTGCATGTAACAAACAAGAAGTTAAAATTTCACAATTTGCATCACTTGAAAAATGGACAACTATGATATTTTGTTAGCAATTATTAACAGGTTTGTTAGCAATTATATGGCCACTAGTTTTTCATGAAGTTTTTTTAACATTTTTTTTTTCTAAAAATAGTTTTAAGAACCGGATTGTAGCCAGTGATGTAAATAATCCTATCAGGACCTGAATGTCCTGATAGGACCCTTTCTGTCAGTCTTCTGTAAAGGCCACATTTGTGGACAGCTAATAGCTGTCCAGTTTACAACTTTTTTCCACATGAATTGTGTATCTCTGCAGTTACCACAGCACTAATAGCTGTGTCTCTAAATACCAGGGCTGACAGTTGAGGTGGACCCCCAGATCTTGCTGAGGTTGCAGTCGTGTCACTCTTTCCGTTTTGGAAAGATGCTTTTTCTGTGAAACAAACAACATTAGACATATTTTTTTTATTGCATAGCTCTTATTTTAAACTTCTCCACAACTGCATTCCTGTTCTTTCCTTTTCTTGGCCTTGGTCAGGGGTGTCTAACTCATTTTAACATCAAAATTATGAATGTGCTATTAGTATTAATAAAACTACCTGTTAAACTGTTAAAATATTACAAAATAGGACTTTTTTCATTAATGTAATGTGCTACTGTGCAAATAAAAGTTGATTTGAGTTGAAATAATATGTAATATCTAAACACACAGCTATTATCTTGAAGTTTTATTGATGTGGTCTATACAGTCTTGAGGCCAGACTAGAGTTTGACACATGTGGTGTGTGTGATAAATCACATAAAAGTGAACTTAATACAAGTACAAATCCTACTTTTATGTTTTTCACTAAAATAATGAACTTTGCACCATTTTTTCTTTCACTGAACAACAAACAATGTGTTTTGTCTGTTACATAATCCCATTAACAATAAATAAAAGCCGCAGTAGGGCGTTCTAAGAAAACAAAATCTGAAGTAGCACACCTTGAAGGTCACCGCCTCTCGCTCTCTGCTGCGCTACGGCTCTCCCTCCACAGTGGGGTCTGCCCTGTAGGGCACAAATTTCCTGTAAAGCTCTCTTGTTTCTCTGCCATTAATACGGCTGCAGCACACTGGCAATTTTAAGCTTGAATAACAAAACGTAGAAGGGGGGAAATATGTGAGGACTGTGTACAAAAGCATTAATGACAGCATTAAGACTCTCCTACTATACGAAGAAAGCAGAAGACCTTTATTTTATTTTTATAGATTCTTTTTCATTTGTTCTACTGGCAGGACATTTTAACAGATGCATAAGAATATATTTTCATAAAAGTTATCTACTGCAGCTTTAAGTTATGTGGTTGTAACATACTACAGGTGGAAATACAGTGGCAGAGTAATGATATCTCTTAAGGATAAAATGACATTAAAAAATGACCAAAATTAGTTCTAACTGGTCCTTGTTCATAAAGCTGAGGCATTCTTTCAGATTTTATCTGAACTATTCCTCCCCTAAGCCGCTTGAGGTCATCAGATATGAAGCTCATGAAATGTTTCTCACTTCTTGTCTCAACTATTGTCAGACAAAGTGTGACAAAGAGTCACGTGGCGTCTGAGCTTAGAGTAAAAGCTGTGGAGGAATCATCAGGTGTCGACGCTAGTTGTTGAAAGACCAATGAGTTAGTTACCACATGAAAAGACGGAAAAGTGTTGATATCAAAGCTCACAGTCAAATGTCCCTGATGGTGTCCATGCTGGCTGGTCTGGTTACTTATTTACTACAGGCTTCGTCTTCAAACAATTCAGTTTCAGCGTCTTTTTCCCTCCTCACTCAGGAGATGTGATCCTTTCCCTCACCTTCATGAAAGCTTTTATTTTTATTTTTATTTATTCTCATTTAGTGTTCACTTTATCTAAAACTCCCACATGAAAAGGCTTGTGAAACATTTTATTTTAAAGAAATCTCTATTTTTCCCCCTGAGTATTTTCCCCCTATTTTTCTCAGGTTTGTGCAGCTCAACCATTGCAAAACGCTTTCTCCCTGCATCATCCATTTAAAGTGAATGACTAACAAAATGATTCTTCTGAATGTTAATATTTGTCACAGATCTGTTTAAGTATCACTGTAGATAAAAGTAAAACTTGTGCCTGCACGTCATTTTCAGTAAGCTTCAGGGTGTTACAGTAACTCACCCTGGGTTCATCAAGTGAACATTGTGAAAAAAATGACTTTTAGGCAGTTGTTCTGGTTGTTTCTCCTTGTTCGGTCTGTTCTTTTTTTTTTTTTACCACTAATGATGATTCAGGTTAGAGGGTTTATTGTGGGATGGGTTAAAGTTTACCGACTGATATAAATGCATCACCTATAAGCTGCTGGCATACCAGACACAACCTACAGCCAAAGCTCCAAGGAGAACAAGGGTAAGAGATTTTCCTTTTGTTTATCCTTAGAGAGGTAAACGATTCTCTCAATTGGTTTATGGTTTTGTTAGACTAAAAACTGAATAATTCGAGCCATTCTGATAGCATCAGATGTGAAAATCAGAAACTTACTTCCTGTAAGTAATTTCTGTAGAGCAGCATGCAACCCTTGTTCAACTAAATCAGTTCACTCCCAGTGTCGTATAGTACGGAAGCGCATTGCTATCACGCAGGAAAAAAAAATTCGAGCGCTATCACGTTATAACGTGATATGTATCACGTTTTAACAAGATACGTATTGCTGCGTGACAGCAATGCGCTTCCGTAGTATAGTAACGAAGTAAAAATACTTCACTACTTAAGTATATTTTGGAGTACTTCATACTTTCCTCGAGTATGAAAATTTTTGATAACTTTCACTTTTACTTCACTATATTTTCGAACTTAATTTCATACTTTTACTCCGATACATTTTCAATGTGTGGTTTAGTTACTCTTTACAAAAAAGGGAAAAAGAGAAACTAGTGTTTTGACCCACCTACTGATTGACTGCTACAAAGTCGGTAGCTACTTACCTGGGCTTGTTCATCACCACCAATAGGAAACACCCATAGACATAATATAATATAAGAGCAGACCCCGCATTGGCTGATCCGGCAGGAAACACGGCGGCCATCTTGGAGCGGTAGTCCCTCCTACTTTGCTCAATTAAAACAACAGAAGATGCCTCAGCACTGAGGGATATTGTTGTTCTGATCGATGGATTATTGATGTGAGGCTCCACAGACAACATTTCACAAGTAAGATGGACATATTATTGTGTTTATATTGGGATTAGAATATCACTTTACTGTATTTATGTCCACCGGCGAGAAACCAGCTAATATTAGCTGCAGTGCTCTGTGTAATACGGGTTCAGCCTCGATATGAAGGATAACTGAGATTCTGTAAATCTAAAAAAAATAATTATTCTCTAACATTGACTTAAATTATCTGACACAAGAGCCTATATTAGAAATGAAACAATGTAACATATATTATAAAACTTATGTGTTATAACATTCACCAGCAAAGTTTACACAGGTGGTAAAGATTATTATTAGTTAATCCTTTCACTAGTAAGATTCATCCCAAATCTTCCGTTTTTGTTTTGAAAGTTTCATAAAGACACGATGTGAGGAAGAAGAGAGAGAATCTATAAAGAGAGACGGATTCACTGCAGCAGGATGGATCACATCGGATTTTGGACTGAATCTATATACACTGCTCAAAAAAATAAAGAGAACACTTAAACAAGGATGTGCTACTTGAGTGTTCCCTTTATTTTTTTGAGCAGTATATATATATAAAAAATTCCCTTCTCACCCTCCGCGGGTGGTCTCTCTCTCTCTCTTTCATCCTCTGAGCTCGGGTCCTCTACCAGAGGCCTGGGAGCTTGAGGGTTCTGCGCAGTATCTTGGCTGTGCCTAGTACTGCACATTTCTGGACTGAGATGTCTGATGTTGTTCCTGGGATCTGTTTTAGCCACTGCTCCAGTTTGGGGGTTTCTGCCCCGAGGGCCCCGATGACCACAGGCACCACTGTGGTCTTCACCTTCCACATCTTTTCCAGTTCCTCCCTGAGTCCCTGGTATTTCTCCAGTTTCTCATGCTCCTTTTTCCTGATGTTGTAGTCACTTGGTATAGCTACATCCACAACAACGGCTTTCCTCTGTTCTTTATCCACCACCACAATGTCCGTTGGTTGGTTCGCCATTACCATCTTGTCTGTCTGGATCTGGAAGTCCCACAGGATCTTAGCTCGGTCATTCTCCACCACCTTTGGGGGTGTTTCCCACTTCGATCTCGGGGCTTCCAGTCCATATTCTGCACAGATGTTCCTGTACACTATGCCCACCACTCGGTTGTGTCGTTCCATGTACGCTTTCCCTGCCAGCATCTTGCACCCTGCTGTTATGTGCTGGACTGTCTCAGGGGCCTCCTTGCACAACCTACACCTTGGGTCTTGTCTGGTGTGGTAGATCTGAGCCTCTATTGCTCTGGTGTTTAGGGCCTGTTCCTGTGCAGCCAGGATGAGAGCCTCTGTGCTGTCCTTGAGTCCAGCTTTGTCCAGCCATTGGTAGGATTTCCTGATATCAGCCACTTCAGTTATTTGTCGGTGGTACATCCCATGTAGGGGCTTGTTCTCCCATGATGGAACCTCTAGCCCCTCATCCTCTGTTCCCCATTGCCTGAGACATTCGCTGAGCATATCGTCCATTGAGGCTTTGTCCTTGATGTATTTATGGATCTTGGATGTTTCATCCTGGACAGTGGCTCTCACACTCACTAGTCCTCTGCCTCCTTCCTTACGGCTCGTGTACAGTCTCAGGGTGCAGGATTTGGGGTGGAACCCTCCATGCATGGTTAGTAACTTCTGAGTCTTAACATCCGTGGCCTTTATCTCTTCCATTGGCCAGCTAATTATTCCGGCAGGGTATCTGATTACTGGTAAGGCATAGCTGTTTATTGCACGGATCTTGTTCTTGCCATTGAGCTGGCTTCTCAGGACTTGCCTTATTCGTTGGAGGCATTTGGCTGTGGCTCCTTTCCTTGTGACCTCATCAAGGTTGCCATTTGTTTGTGGTATTCCCAGGTACTTGTAACTGTGCTCTATGTCTGCTATTGTTCCTTCTGGGAGTGAGACCCCTTCTGTGCGGACAACCTTCCCTCTCTTTGTAACCATCCGACCACACTTTTCTAGTCCGAATGACATCCCAATGTCAGTGCTGTATATCCTGGTGGTGTGGATCAGTGAGTCGATGTCTCGCTCACCCTTAGCGTACAGCTTGATGTCATCCATGTAGAGGAGGTGACTGATTGTGGCCCCATTCTTCAGTCGGTATCCGTAGCCAGTCTTGTTGATGATTTGGCTGAGGGGGTTCAGGCCTATGCAGAACAGCAGTGGGGACAGAGCATCTCCTTGGTATATGCCACATTTGATGGACACTTGTGCAAGTGGTTTGCAGTTGGCTTCAAGGGTGGTTTTCCACAGCCCCATCGAGTTTGCAATGAAAGCTCTTAGAGTCCTATTGATGTTGTACATTCAATTCATTCAATGATCCAAGTGTGTGGCATTGAGTCATAGGCTTTCTTGTAGTCTATCCAAGCGGTGCACAGGTTGGTGTGTCGGGTTTTGCAGTCTCGGGCGACTGTGTGGTCTACAAGGAGTTGGTGTTTGGCTCCTCTGCTATTTTTGCCAATGCCCTTCTGTGCCGTACTCATGTATTTATCCATGTGACCACTTATCTTAGCCGCTACGATGCCTGATATGAGCTTCCATGTTGTAGAGAGACAGGTTATTGGCCGATAGTTGGATGGAATTGAACCCTTTGAGGGATCCTTCTGTATCAGGATTGTGCGACCTTCAGTTAACCATTCAGGGTGAATCCCATTTTGTAGCAGCTGGTTCATTTGAGCTGCCAGTCGCTCATGGAGGGCAGTGAGTTTCTTTAGCCACCAGAAATGTCAGGTCCTGGTGCTGTCCAGTTTTTCATACCCGAGACTCTTTCTTGGACATCTGCCACAGTGTGGTTACCGGGGCTTGTTCAGGGAGGTTGCTGTGTTCCTCTCGTAGAGAGGTCAGCCACTTTGCATTGCTGTTGTGGGTCGCCTCCCTTTCCCATATGCCTTTCCAGTATTGTTCAGTCTCCAGCCTTGGTTGGGTGTGGAAGAGCCGGTTAATCCTCCTGGCTTCATTCTCTCTTGTGTATCTCTTCAGGCGGCTGGCCAAGGCTTGGAGCCTTTGTTTGGCAGTTTCGAGTGCTTCAGGTATGGACATCTGGCTGTACTTCTTGTGTACTGATCTTTTCATTGCACCCCTTTGGAGCTCTGACAGTTGGCTCACTTCCCTCCTTGTTATCTTGATCTTAGCCTCTAACCGTCTTTTCCATGGTGGGTATTGGGTCTCATGATTGCTCTTATAGCCAAGCATCTCAAGGATCACTGATGCTGAGTTGTATATCAGCTCATTGATTTCTGTTATGGTGGTAGGGATTGTTCTCAATGCCGCATTCACATCTTCAATTAGACTTTTTGGTGGTGCTTCACTCAGCCGTTGTAATTGGCGTCGGGGTTGTCTGGTGTTCATTACGGCCACGATTCTCTCTCTCAGGTCAGTTGCTGCCTCGTTCAGCTCTGATGATTCGTTCATTACTGGGGTTACATA
Organism: Poecilia picta; assembly: GCA_033032245.1. Classification (NCBI taxonomy): domain Eukaryota; kingdom Metazoa; phylum Chordata; class Actinopteri; order Cyprinodontiformes; family Poeciliidae; genus Poecilia; species Poecilia picta. Next base: position 13,785,533 of record CM065364.1, on the reverse strand, counting down.
CCCAGTCTCTGGGCAGGTAGTTGTAGTTAACTCCCGTCTGACCTGGCGTTCTGGCTCCTCCCCTTTGCCATAGCATGTGTTGAACCTCGTCAATCTCAAGTTGTGAGAGCAGTTGCCGTTTGCGGATGTTGGAACACTGAGCCACTAGTTGCTTAGCAGTTAGTGTTGACTGGGGATGTCGAAGTAACCATTCCTCCCACAGTCTTTGCATGTAGCCCCTCTGACTAGGGTTACTTGAGTAGTAGCATTCCAACAGATCCATGTTTTCACCTCTCGCCCATTTCCATCTTGTTCCAGTAGCCCATTTTTCATCTAGGTGCTCTGGTTCCCCAGCACCTGACCAAACAAGGTGTTTGGCCAGGCGACGTCTGAGCCGGCATGTCGTGCTTATCAGTGTCTCTCATGGTATGAGGTCGGCTATATAGCTCCAAGGGTCTTGCCTAAGGACCCACACTGACAGCTCAGTTGACTGTTGTAACTTCAGCCCCAGCCTGGATTCGAACCCTGGTCTCCGGGGGTGGAGACTGGTGACTTACCCATTGAGCTATTCAGTTAGCTATATATATATATATATATATATATATATATATATATATATATATTAATCATTATTTATTTGTGTTTGTATAGTTATATAAATATGTATTATTATAATAAATTATACACACAGCCGTTCACAATAAATTATTCAAGGCTGTGTGCTTTGTAATATGCTCATCAGACATCAATATAAGAATATTCCATTCCTATTCTATTGTTATAGCCATTAAGCATATTTAAATATGCTGAACTATGTATTAAAAACATACTTAAATAATACAATTGTTTATAAATGTAGCTTTGATAGATGTTTGAATATAGTTCCCAGTAACAAAAAAGTGTGTTATGATCGATTAAATGCGCTGATATGTCATTTTGCCTGCTAAACACATAATGCTGAGTGGAGTGGTCTACCTCTCCAAGATGGCTGCCCTAAATCTCGTCAGCGACAATAGGCGAGAGCGATCCTTGAGGCGTCTATCCTTATATTATGTCTATGGATACACCTGTTTCTCTTCTCCCATTAAACACACAGCAAGTCTTGCGATGAGCAGCAGCCACATGTCCCTAATGCCACATAATGACCAGTTGTTGCACCAATAGTTTGTGAAGTAGAGTAATTAATCGTAACGGCTCTTTTTCTTCATGTTGGCCACATTTCCTATACTGACTATTTTTCTCATTTTCAGCTCTGACCACTTGAAGGGAAATTTAAGGCTTACAAAAACTTTGTATTTTCTGTCCTGGAGGGGAAACTAAGAAGCTGGTTCAGTTGTAAAGCAGGTTAAGTTAAACTTGTGCTGTAGGTAAAGCACCTAATGATGCCTGCAGGTTTATCTATTAGCAGGTTTAATTTTGCCTGCACTTGGTTGTGTACATTAGTTTAACTGTATTTGACAAGTTTACCAAAATATATAAAATGTCATTCAAACTGCATTTGCCTTGTTTTACTTTTTACTTGTACTTTTCATTACATTACTTGAGTACATAAATTTTTACAGTACTTTCCATACTTAAGTACAAGAAAATTCAGGTACTTTAAGACTTTGACTCAGGTAACATTTCAGTCAATGACTTGGACTTTTACCAAAGTCATATTTTGGAGAGGTACCTATACTTTTACTTGACTATGAGATTTCAGTACTTTATACAACACTGTTCACTCCCCTGTTACATAATCTGGGTACACTTCTGTGACAGAGCAAAGAATCAGTCTGACGGGAGGCTTTGGGGCTTTAGGGGATAAACTTGAAACACTCCAGACATTTTATTTAATTATTTATTTATTTTTTGCTGTCATTTGTCTTTTTGGGCTTTGGAAAGCACAGCAAGTATGGTACAGTGACTCTCAGATCTCAAATGTTCCTCTGCAGACTCGTGACTGACTGAAACTTCAAATGTAGTTCACAAAGTTCAAAAGAGATAAATACAGTTGCATTTGATGTTTCCAATAAGAGTAGCTCTGTTGCTTACTTCTCATGTCCTGAAAGTAGAAATATTCAGACAAAACGTTGTGTTAATGTTTCAAACAGTAACACAACATTGATTCCTGCTGTGGCTAAAACTATCTAGCTTGTTATGATTAGCGTCTGTTGTAATATTTAAGATTTAAGCAAAAGCAGATAATGAACATCTGTATAAGTTCAGTCGTACTTGGCATAGATTAATGCACAGTATGTTAATTATATATATATATATATATATATATATATATATATATATATATATATATATATATATATATATATATATATATATATATATAATTGCATTTTTGTTCTTTTTATAGTAGCACAAGCTGATATTAGCTGCTTATTTATGCAAACCATCTGCTAAGGTAGAAAAGCTGCTCAATAGATATGTCGCTCCTGGCTTGTCTATGCAGTATTACATTTATAACAGCTATAGGTGGAGCTATTTTGATTTCACATCATTACTTTGTTTTTTTTTATCGCCACCAGAAATGTCCCTAAACAGCTTAATCTGTGTTTTCTGTAAAGTAGGAAAGAGTTTATATTTGTATGTTGAGTTGCTTAAAACATCTGCAATATATGATTCTACGCTATCATGACTCTTTATAAAGAGAGAAATACAAACATATCCCCAATAATTGGCTTTCTTTGTTACAGTTTCATTGCTGATTAGTCAGAGGCACCTAAAGATTTGCAGTGTAATACAAACCTCACCAAAAATTCAAAATATGATTCTCAATATGCAGATGAACAACCAATTCAACGAGAAAAGTAATAACACTAGATAAATAGATGATTAACAATGAATAACAGCTGTGTTATGTGTTTATGGCAGTTTCTCGATTCAGTTTGTAATGATAACATATCTCCTCTGTTTTGAGTTACACACAAAGCCAAACTCGAAGTTTTGTTTTTATCACATTAGCAATGAATTGAATGGGTTTGCAGTAAGATCCAAATGCAGAATGATTTAAGAAATTACATTAAAAAAGTGGGAAACAATAAAAATGAAGGAGCTTAAATACCGAGGAGAGGGTAGAGAGAGAATACCAAATAGAAAGAGCTGGACTAAACACAAAGTATAAATTATATGGTAAGACTAAAAACAACAATAACGAAAACAGAAATGAACTGAGATCCTGATGTCAAAAATAAATCCAGAAATATTAAGCAAACACAAACACCAGCGAATCATGACAACAACTGATTTGACTTGACTTGTGATTCTTTGTTAACCAACGACTGGATTCATATAAGTCCAACCTTTTTTTTTTTTAAGTGAAATGACAAAGTCAAATGTTTCACATTTACATCTGTCTTATTTTTCCCTCTCCAAACAAATTGTTAGGTTCCCCGAAGATTCAAAATGGCCAATAAAGTAATAATAGTGGCCGTTACAGTGCTGCTGTTAGCATGCATCGCCACATTTCTGGGTGTTTTCTTTGGTCTGAAGAGCAACAGAGTGAATGGCTCCTGGAAAGCAGCAGTAGCAGTAGATGCAGGTCCCTGCTCAGAGGTTGGCAGGTAAGGGCTTGTTTCAACAACATTGATATAAAAACCTGTTTGAGTTATGACTCTGACCACCCACGCAGAGAATGAAGCTGTCCCTATGTGTGTGTTTTTTTCTTTTTAATTGTTTGCACTGTAGGGACATTCTCCTGAAAGGAGGATCTGCAGTGGATGCCTCAATAGCGTCGCTGCTATGTGTTGGATTAATGAATGCTCACAGTATGGGCATAGGAGGAGGTCTTTTCCTCACCATCTATGATGCAAAAACTGGTACAACAACACACATTTCTCACCACAAGACTTCTCACATCTTTGCATCTCCACAAACCAAACAAACTGAAGGAAATTATGTGACTTCTGTGCAGGAAAGGTTGAGGTAATTGATGCACGGGAGACGGCGCCCTGCAATGCAACGCAGGACATGTTTAATAAAAGCTCAGATTTATCCCAGACAGGTAATGTTCAAACGTAGAAATGTAAATAAGCTGACATTTATTGGGCCCCCTGCCTTAAAATGTGATAAAATCTCTTTTGATACATTGGAAGTGCCCTTTATCCTCCTTGTACATCTTGATATGGGATATTTTCCCCCCAATAAATTGTTGATCGCTGTTTCATGTTTAGACATTTTGCAACTGCAAAGCACACAGATTTATTTATAGGACATTTCTTCTGTTCAGAAATACAAAAAGATCAAATAAAATGAGTAAAAGCTCCCCTAAAAATCTCAACTTTTCAACCGGTTCTTGGTCTTTAGGAGGGTTGGCCATCGCTGTTCCCGGAGAGCTTCGGGGTTACGACATGGCCCACAAACGACATGGCAAACTGCCCTGGAAAGATTTGTTTCAGCCAAGCATCGAGCTTGCAGAAAAAGGATTTCCACTGGGCAATGCGCTGGCGACGGCGATTGATAGAAACAAGGAACTCATCGTGAATGACATAGCCCTCTGGTGAGAGACATCACCTTTAATTAGCTCTCTGCTTCATAGATAACAATCTCTGTCTGACATGATCTTTCGTGTCCTCTTTCAGTGAAGTGTTTTGTGCAAAAAACGGCGGTGTGTTGAAAGAAAATGACATCGTTAAATTCACCAGGCTGGCAGGAACATACAGGAGAATCGCTGAGAAAGGAGCGGAGGAGTTTTATACAGGACAACTGTCAGATGAGCTTGTGAAGGATATTCAGGCTGCAGGTATCATTGGTTTTTACTATCTAATCATTTCATATTGTTGCTACACACGCCAACCTGTGAAAGTACTAATTTCCCCTTGAAATAGCTTTCGCTTTGTTGTGCTAAAAGCTCAGACTTAATTAGATTTTATTGGAGTTTTATGTAGCAAAGTAGTTGAAAGACAAAGTAATGTGGAAGGAAATGTTGCATGAACATTTAAAATATAAAAAGGTCTTTCAGGGTACGTCTAGACAAAAAGAGTCTGAAATGTCTGTCTTTTCTTGTTTGCAAAGCAGCTCAAGCTTTAGCAGATTGACAGAATGTTATTATATAGTATCTCAGCAAAGCTGATCCAAAAAACAAATAGACTAAAAACACAAAATGTGTGGCATGTATTTGTATTAACACTTTCTATCTTTGCATATGGAGATTGTGCTTTTTCTTGCCGTTTTTTTTTGGCCTAAAAGCTCATTTAGATTTGATGGAGATCATCTGTGAACATCAATTTTCAAATCTTCCCAACTTTAGGTCTTTTAACACAAATAAATGCTTGGAGCTAAAACATTACATTACAGCTCATGTTGTGTGTTTAGGATAATTTTCCTGCTATAAATTAAAGTCTCCTGCAGCTTCAAACAGGTTTTTATCTTTAAGGATTTCTCTGTATTTTGCTCCATCCACCTTTCTATCAACTAATCGGCATCTTTGTCCCCACAGCATAATGCTGCCACTCATCAGAAATCCTTTCACGATAAAAGTCGTCTCATACTTTGATCTTTCGCATAAAAACCCAAGAAATAATATTTAAGTTTGTGGCTGTAGATGTTGTCTATTCTGGAAAATAAAAGCTTGACAGGATTTCTGTTCCAACTCCTTCTTAAAAACTGTTGCAGATGATCTTGTGCAGTAACTCTTAATGCCACAAAAGTTTCAAATTCAACCCAACGTTTCCATCTTCAGATAAAAGTCTGCATTTTATTAAATTCCTGCTCTACGGGCTTTGCTGCACCTCCTATTTGCAGGATAAGGAGAATTTGTTCCCCCTTTTCTGCTCAGAAATGTATTCACAGTGTTTGTCAATCCATGTTTAGGCGGCATCATCACAAAGGAGGATCTGAGGGATTATGAGCCTGTCTTGGATGAAAGCCCTTTAAGGGTGAAAGTGGGGGAGTACGCCATGGTTGTTCCCAATGCCCCCACTAGCGGCCCTGTGCTATCGCTGATATTAAACATCCTGAATGGTAAGCCTTGATACGCCGTCCAAAAACATCCTGAGTGGGAGAAAATGTGTTGCAGCCTGAGCTGCCTTCCAGCCGCTCTCACAGAAAGGAGTCGGTTCTGAGGGACGTGTACAGGAAATCCTCTCTTTAAAGGGTCTTTTCTCTTAATTTAACCAGAAATAGGTCGGGTTATGTAACTGGGAGCTGGTAAAAACACCTATTTTTAACAGGGATGCGCTCTATTTGCCTTTATATGGGCTTAGATGTGGAATAAGCGCTGATTATTAAAATGCTACTTATTTTCAAACTGAAAACCCTTTTCCTTGTTCTGCTGACGTCGTCTGTCTGATTTAGCTGGTTGCTGGCTGGGCCGTAACGTTCAAGCTGCCGGTCTGTGAAGACACCGTCACGCTGCCTGTCGGAGCAGTGACAGTATCTGCCACTGAGGATTAGAGAAACGTTCCTCTAAAATAATTAATCATCAAAAACCCGCTCCCTTTCCCTTTGACTGGCCGCCCACTCACTGTACCCCACTGCCTCAGACACCCCAACAGTAATCCCACAAATGTACTTCTAATTGGACACAGATGACTTGTTCAAGCTTGATTCACATTTCAGTCAACGTAGAATAAAACGCTCTCTCCCCGCTGATGTGCCGTGACGCCTGCTTCTATCCCGAAAAAAAAATCTTCTTCTGTCTTCCTTCTGGGGCTTTCACCTCGGAGTGACACACATGTGGAACTAAATGAAAACACATTGCGCGCCAAGTCAATTTGTTCTCTGTGTATTTGAACCCAAAAGTACACAGATAGATTACGAAAGCCTTAGTTTTAATCAAGCTCTAATTGCGGTTGTTTGTGTTTGTAGGATTCAACTTCAGCGCAGACAGCTTGGCGACCAAGGAGAAAAAGATCCTAACTTACCACCGCATTGTGGAGGCCTTTCGCTTTGCTTATGCAAAGAGAACTTTGCTTGGAGATCCAAAGTTTCTCCAGATTGAAGGTGTAAGTTACAGGAAGTATGTTTGTTTTTGTTGTGCAGTGACTAATAGAGTGGGGGGGACAAAACGGTTAAAGTTGACCTTTTTCCTATCTAGGAATTGACACAGAAAGAAAATGAAACAAACTAAGCCACATGTGCTTGCTGTAGATAAGCAGGAAGTCTCGGAAACATAGCAATCTGCAGATAACACAAACTGGTGACTCAAGAACTTTGTATCCCTGCTCCATTTTTACAGAACAGGGAAGAAATGTGTGTCACAACTCAGTTAAACGACTCCAGTCTAGTTAGGACTAAATCATCCGTTGCTAGCAAACACAGGTTATATTTAAATTGATGACAAAAGCTTGTTATTGCTCTTTTTTAAACAAAGCCAAATAATTTCTTTACTGACATTCACTCCAAAATGTATGAAGACCTTAATGCTTGGAAATTTCTCAGTGGTTTGATGAACTGACAAGGTTTGGAGAACATGAGGATAAGTTAAACAAAACTAAATGAACAAAAAGCACAAGACTCAAACTGACAGTAACTTAGGAAGCAAGATAAGCAAACTCCTGATAGCTCTGTGTTGTTGTTCTGATCTTAATCAACTGTTTTCTTCCAAAAGTTGATCAAGAACATGACCTCCACTTCATATGCTGACATCATCCGGGCAAAGATTACGGATGATACCACACATCCCATGGACTACTATGAGCCACAGTACTGGCTTCCTGAAAACCACGGGACGACTCACCTGTCCGTCGTTTCAGAGGACGGGAGTGCTGTGGCTGCCACCAGCACCATCAACCACTAGTAAGACCTCCTAATTAATCTATTGTAGCTCTTGTCCCTTCATATCTCATCAGTTATTGTCTTCCTGCAGTTTGGGCTCCAAAGTTATGTCAAGATCTACAGGAATCATTCTTAACAATGAGATGGATGACTTCAGCTCACCACATATCATTAATGGGTTCGATATTCCTCCTTCCCCAAACAACTTCATCAAGCCAGGTAGATGTTGAACTTTTTGTGCAGGTGTAAGTTGTGTATCTAAAAAGGATAGCAGGGTGCAAAAGTATGCTTAATACTTTTATTTAAACTCTTGTAATTATTTGAGAACTAAACCGAAGCTTCAAAATGACATAATAACTCTCTGAAATGTTGTCACAGTCAGTAAATGTTATCTATACAGTACTGTTCACATTCAGAAGTATTTTAAAATATGATAAAGCTACATAAGACAGTGTATTCGTAGAAAAACCATCAAAGAATCATTGGAAATGTACAGGATGGTTAAAATATTGCAATTGTTAAGTCGAAGGAAGAACATAAGAGGTTTTTAAAAAGTTTACAGATTAGCTGAATAGCTGCAACAGCGACGCTTCAGAAGTCACTACGCAAACGTTTCTCAGTATAAATACAACTGTGCAGTGAAAGTCTCATAGGTTGAAAAACAGCAGTGAACCAACAAGAACACCAAGCATAAGCTTACTTTAAGACGTAAAGTTAGTGGAAACAATGGTTAGAAAATTTAAATAGGATATTAGTATAAAAAGTGCAGAGGAATGAAAGACGGTCATATTTCTTTGTTTATCCAAAATGAAGTTTATTGTGGTTGGTCTAAATCTGTGTGGAGTCAAAGTTGGCTCTGACAGACAGAGCCACACATGAGTTTTATATCAAATATAAGGAAGTCCCAAACATTGGGGAGAGAGTTTGGTTCCTGAGCAGCTGCAGAAAAACAACCTCTAACCTTGGGTGTGCAACCCAAAAAGGTTCATCTGCAGAGAGTTCAACAGCACTAAGAGTAAAGACATGACATGACCATCAGATAGTCATAATGTTTTGCCTCATAATGAAATGTTCCACCATTGTGAAGGTCATGGTTCCTTCACATGTCCTGGGTCTTCTATCTGATCCAATGATGAACTTCACAGCAGATTTATTTGCACAAATCAAAAATGTTTATTTTTGATTTGTGCAAATAAAAATGTTTATTGAGCCAGGATGGATGTGATGTTGTTGAGTTGAAACTAATACAGACTTGTCTCTTAATTAATCTGTATTTATCTGATACTTCTCTGCCAGAATAAGCTCAGTTCAAAGACTTTGGTTACTTTAATGCTTGAGGTTAGATTGAAAGAATTTTATAGCTTTGTAAAAATCAGATAATTTTTAAATTAACTCCCCTCTGCTCACTTTTTTACCTTGACATTAATCCAGGAGGAGCATGTGTTTTAGGAGGATGGCTCTTTATCTTAGTTCTTAAGTCACTTTACTTGGAATTCAGCCTAAATGTTATCAGGTTATGTCATTTTACAAAGCTCTATTTTCCTTCTGTTTATTGATGACTGATCAATAAACAGAAGGAAAATAGTGATTGATGGTTCTGATTATTAAAATCTCACACCACTTTTCTAAATGCTGAATCACGTAATGATTTATGGCTCATCCAATCACAGGTATGTTATAACTTGTTAATCAAAAATCAGCTTCAATTATTCATGCCCTTTGACCTTGGTGACATTTTGTCACACAACTTTAAAGTTTCTGTGTATTTTATACGTATTTTATCTGACAAGGATAAAATTGCAGAACTGTAGAGGGGAAAAATATATTATTTTCTAATTTAGGTTTTTGATGGAAAAACACTAAGGCTTACAATATGTTAGTTTTTCCAGTTTTTCCATCATCCTCCTTCAAATCTATATTAACTACATAAGTTGTATTACAAAAAAAGACACTTTGAAAATAAAACTCTTCAACTTGTAGTTTATTTGTATGAAGTAACATTTACTTTGGCTTGGACAAAATCGAAAATAGCAGGTAATTTGCTTTGTTTTTATTTATCTGTAAGTATAATTAACCCTTACATTCTGTTAACAGGGAAAAGGCCGATGTCGTCTATGTGTCCAACGATCCTTTTTGACAAAAACAACAATGTCAAGATGGTAGTCGGAGGTTCAGGAGGAACTAAAATCACTACTTCCGTCGCTCAGGTAAAACACGTTCTCGCCTAAACCGTAAAGACGTGACCATTTCTATTTTTTTTTTTTTACAATGTTGGACACGTTTGGTGTTTTAAAGGTGATTCTCAAAGCGCTCTTCTTCGACTTCGATGTTGAAAAAGCCGTCACAGACCCAAGGTTGCACAACCAGCTAAGTCCCAACACCACTCAGGCGGAGTCCGACTTTGACAAAGTGAGTGTCAAAAACACAAAGAAGTGCTGATTTACGCAGGTCATGTTAGTTGCTGTGCTGCTCAGAGAGACAATCCAGTATCCAAAAGCTGGATAACACTGAGTGCTTTAACCACCAGTCATTACCTTCACCTTTCAGGGATGAAAAGTTTTCACTTAATCTCTCTGACTGAGAGAAAGCAGCTCATAATCATTAATCAGTAATCATAATCATTTTACAATATAATGACTTTACAACATAATAATTTTACAACATTCCTATGTAATGGTTTAAGACAAGGTTTAATCATACCTCTACCCTCCGTGGCACTTCAACCACATAGTTGTGAATGTCGCCCGAGTTTTTCAAAGCGTTTGGGTCGTTTGACATTGTGGTGTGAAAAAGAACCGTGAAACTGAACTCATAGCAAATGTTTCAATTTTGGTTCCTAATCTAATCGAGTCTCCTGAACTATCATGTCTGGAAACACCCTGAACTTTATCACACGGTTATCGCTTGGGTCTTTTCCAGTTTATGGCAAAATGATATCCATTGCAAATACGTAATTAACACTTACATAAAACGGAATATAAAATGTTTGAATCTGTAGTTGCTCAGAAATAACTAATAGTTATTAGACACCATGTCAGCTTATCTTCCTGATTCGTTGAGGTTTGGTCAATTAGTTAATTATTTTCATTTTATTCAGGCTAAAAAGGTAATCAATGACAGATCTTGACTTTACTGAGTAAAAATTATATTATAAAACAGAAAAATATTTTGGTGAGAGATTTTATATGCAGCTCTGGAGAAAAATTAAGAGAGCGCTGCAGCATTGAACCCCATTAAAAACCTTTACTTTTTCACTTTTACGTTTAAAAGGCCTGCTTTATCACTGAAGCTACAGGGAAATGCTCAGATTTTCATGCTCTCTCTTGTTTTACCTCACAGGAAATCATCGATGGTTTGGCAAAGAAGAACCATGAGACGGCGTTCCTCACGTCACCAGGAGCCGTAGTGCAGGCCGTGTTGCGTCGCGACAACAAGCTGTCCGCCAAGTCAGATCCTCGTAAAGGGGGCTATGCTGCCGGGTACTGAGGCAATAAATCCTTTGCTGATTATGACATTGCAGTAGCTTTTTGAACTTTAACACCTTTTACACAACATTAAAGACGAGGAACTCAGCGAAACCAGACGACCATCGCTGACTCAGCGGATTTTTTACAAACTGAGTTACAGCACTATTGTTAATTCCAATCTCTATTTATAGGCAACTTAATTTATTATCAACTCTTTTTTTAAAATGTAGTTTTACAGTTTTGTTCTAATCCAGTGCAATTTAAAAATGATTTGTGTTGTTCTTTCTGAAATCACTGGCACTACTGAGCTGCTATCGAGGAGCTTTTGGTTGTTTGAATTGTAAGAAAAGGAATAACAAAGGGCCCAGACTGTAAGACCTCTGGGACAAGGCATTCAAGGAGACAAAATAATGGCTCACAATAATATGCTAACACCCAGAGTGCAGCGACCTACAGCGACCTCATCTCATTATATTTGCTGCTTCTTTTTACAACTACGTCTTTCATTGGTTGAACTAGGAAGTATTAGGGAGCGCTTCTATCACTTTTATTTTCTTCTTGAAATCACAAAGCTATTTTTACAAGAACGCTGCAGCATATCAGTTCATATTTTGATGTTTTCTTCTCATGGGCCTCCTGTCAAAGACACATGTGACATGCAGGCCAAATGTTTTCTTGTGCGTTAAAGCGACAGTGTGTTTTCTAGAGGTTCTGGGAGGTCGCTGCGAGTGAGAGCTCCCCTAGTTGTCGTAAAATGTCACAGTTGGTAAGAGTGATTAATCCTCAGGGAGATGGAAAGCTTTAGCTGATTTTAAAACAACTCAGTCAGAAAATGTTTACGTCTGTGGGATGAAACGCTGTTTTAATGGGCATTGACCATCTTAACTCTCACTGTCAGGACTGTCTCTGTTTCTCAGACACAGATTGTTGATCAAGGCAGGCAGGCAGCGGTATCAATTAGTTTGATTGCTAGCTCACCAGGATTAGACCTGGAGGAGCACAGTTGTTGCATAAGGGATGAAATGATGAATGGTTTTCATTACTGCCCATCGTTAATGCCAGTGATACAATGATACAGCTGTGAAATTATTTAGCAATAATTCAATGACAACTACTACAGCTGATAATAAAATAGCTGTTTTGTAGAACAGTTGCTGTTACATGATTGTTAAAAATTACTACAAGTTTCCACTGTTCTGTTCAAAACTGATTTGGGGGATCTTTTGAGGACATTACTCTCATTAAAAAAGAACGGGAATTTTTGGACATTTAATAATTTTGGGTTTTTTTTTGTTTTTTTGCTGATATAAACTGAATGATTTAAATCTAACCTATAATTATTTTTGAAGGATTTTTGGTTAATGATCTATTTATCAGAACAACTATTATTATTTCTTAGCATTGTGTTTTTTTGAATAAACCATAAATAAACCATATTGAGTGGTGGGATATTTATTTTCTTATCTAATTAAATGGAGTAACAATTTGACCTGATCCTTATTGAGTATATTGTGAGTTCTGCTTTAAATCAGGCTGAATTTTTTACAAAGTTACGACTGAGCAAATTAAAGTCACAAAACATATATTTAAGTAATAAATATCTCATAATGACAGGCATGGTAAAAAAGAAATACACATATATCACAACTATATTTATGAATCTTCTACATGTTTAGAAAAAAATAACCTAAAGTACAAGCTTCTTAAAGAGACAAAGGCCTAATTTAAATGTTTGATACATAGGGCATTTTAAAAGCAACAGAAGGTAACATAGTTACTTGGTTATGCTATAAGACAGCTGTTAGGGAAGCACTATGAGAAAATGCATAATACTGCACTTTGACATAATATTGAAATGATAAATAGTTGGGGACAGTGAAATTAACAGCCTGTCGCTATTTGTCCAATGCTGCTGCTGTGGCAAAGGTTTTGGGGGCACTGACATCATTTTATGTGAATATTTTTTTCTCTTGACTCCAGAGCAAAGCTCTCAGAATATTTGTTTGTCTTTTGACTAAAAAAATGTGCTTCTTTTAATAGCCCTGGATCGTTTTCTAGTTTGTAACCATCAAGGTCGGCTCACATGAGGAATGAGTGCTGCTCTGGTTTCTGTAGTTAAATGTTCAGAGACATGGGGAGACATTCCCATGAACATTTCTCAGAGCTGATCTGCAGCTGATCTGCACACGTTCCACTGGGAGGAGGATTTGAGGCAGATCCAGGACTAGCTGGAGCTCATATATCTCTTGGCTGACCCCAGGATGAGGCCCCCAGCAAGAGCAGAAAACAGGCAGCGGGAGAGAGAGAGAAAACTGCACAGAACTGCTGACTGTTCACAACAAGAAGACTTTCTTATTCTCACTTGAAAAGCGATGTGACAAATGTGAAGACATGATTGGTTTAATTATGAAAGGAGAACATCTATGTAGTAATAAATAAAAATCTGTGAAATCAGATGTGTAGTTATACGATGAGGTTTTTACAAAACAGCAGAGCTTTTCTCAGAAATCAATTCCCCAGACGTCATATGAGAAATCCCTCACCTCTGAGAGGCACTACCTGAACTTCACTGCAGTAATCCCCCCAATAAATAAATGCAATATGCCTTAAAATAAATCAATCTTTAATTGCAGTTGAAAAATATCACCCTGAAAGATGTGGTTCAGCGAGTTTATGATATTTTTTCCTCCCCCAAGCTGCTGGAATGCTTTAGATGTTATGTGTGTCTAAAAATCTGTGCCGATACTCTACACAAAGAGAAAAACTATTAGCGTCGGCTAAGTTTGACTCTGTTTTCTTCTGCGTTTATTTTTTCAGGAGTTAATCAAGTTGCAGGTACAAGATGTTGAAACAAAATGCGGGAACCAAGTCCCACAGCTTCATCGTGCTGCATTTCTTTCTTTTTCATAGAATTCATCAGTGACCTTGTCAAAGCACACTGAAAGTTTCCTTGAAGGCCCAATTAGGCGCAGTTCAACATCCACATACTGTAGTTATAATGAACATAGTTGTGCAACTATAATAGGTCAAATTATCAACCCTGCAGGCATAGGGGAAAAAAAAAAGCTGCAGTCTCCACTTATGTGATTTAAACTTGAGTCATTGCTTTGGACTACATCCAGGCAGATTAAAATAGCGACACATGTGCAAAGAAGTACGTACAAAAGCATCAAACAGCTGTTGTTGGAATAATTCGCTTCATCAAAATGGCTACGGGGTAAAAGTATACAGTCATCAGCGGAGCATTTAACTTCCTGCAGTTAACGTGAAAATTGTCATAGAGACGTCTGTGGATTTTAAAGCTATTGTTTGTTTTTACGCCTGACAGAAAGAAGTTGATGTTATGACACTAAAGCTGTAAAAGCCAAAGCTTATGAAAATTAACTCATTTGTCATTCAACAAAGACAGAGACACTTCACAAAGAGTGAAATTTGCATGTTCTCATAACTCATACTGAGCGCCTTGAAGGGGAGTCGAGCAGAATCCACTTAAGAAATCATTACTAATTCATAAGTTCCTCTACTGAGAACGTATCTCATTACAACTTTCTTTTTTTTTTTTTAAATCTCTCTTCTGCTCTCAAAAAAAGCCAAATTGGAAGACATGAGGTATTATTGCTGATAATTCCCGAGTGTTGTTTAAAGCAGAATCCTGTAGATTCACTCAAATCTCCAAAACGTTTAAAATGCTCACTTGTAAATATGGCTACTTAATTTTAAGAAAAGGAAACTGAACTTTATCGTCTCTCAAGTGTTGAAGACTAAAATATTTGTCTAGTCACTTTTGTTAAAACGTAGAGTCAAAGTAAAAAGTATTAAAGCTTCAAATGTGTAAAAATCACAGAGCTATAAAATTGTCCATCTTGGAGTAATCGAGAACCCAAGATTTGCCCGAAATGTGTAAAACTCTTGAATTGTTTTGCTTCTGGAAATAAATAATAATAATAAAAAGAATCAAGGGAAAGTTTTTATTGTGAAAAAACAAAAATAAACAGTGAACAGTCATGAACAAGTCTATAAAAACACTTCATAAAAACACAAGTAAAAAAGTGGTTTAGTAAAAATAGTTTTTTTTACAGCATATTAAATGTAAAACATTGGAAGTACAGTAAGATGCTAAAAGTCACAGTAAAAGATTTTAGTGTCTCAGGATTTCCTTTTTAAGAGGCTAACTGGCTCACATGTAGTAGCAAAGACCAACAAATCGACTAGTTCAAATATAAAAAAAACACATTTATGTTGCTACATGCAACAGAGTAAATATGGGTCAACAGTGCAAAGTGATAAATGTCGACTGCAAAGTCAGCCTTTCAGAAACGTTCACACCCATTTCATGAGAACAAGGGAAGCAGTGCTCTTTAGAAAATGTATCTCAGCATTACTGTTTCTAAACACTAATTCAGCACTGTGCAAAAGTCTCAAACCACCCCTCATTTATTCAAAAAGGAAGGAGGAAAATTGTTCTTGATTCAGACATTGTGAAGATTGTTCAGTTTATTTCTTCGGACTTTTGCTGCTTTCTGCAATCATTTCCAGACTAGTTTGTCCTTTTTCTTTTGGGTTGCTGGTACTGTTTTGCAAAACTTGTAGACTGAGCAAGCTTTGTCTCATCTGACAGACAAAATAAAACTGAAACTGGTTTCTTTAGGCACTTGGTTTCTAGCAACCTGAAACAGACACACAGTCCTATTTGAATCTGAGAAAATACAATTAAGGGATGAATCTAATGTAATCTCTCTCCCAAAGTGCATCAATGAAACATCATTCTGTGTCAAATCTTTGCTTCTTATTTGCTTATATTGGATAGGTTTAAAACTTCTGCACAGTTCTGTAGCTGCACAAGGCAACATATATGTAAAAAAACCAAACAAACAAAAGAAGAATGTGTTGGATGGATATACAGTATTCATGTATTATCTGTATCTGTCTTCATCTAAAATATGTTCATGGTCGTGATTCGTTTACTTTTATATAGCATTAGACTAATGCTATACGGATGTGCACCTACATTCAGTCACTTTTTAAAAACACAAAGGTGGAGTTCATTACCAGCATTTTTATCTCTCTAGGTGGATTAAATGATCTCAACTTCTGAGCATTCATATTTCTTCCTAAAAGGCAAATAAAAAAATAAAACAGTATCATTCACATTCTGTTTTCCATAGCTGCACCACATTCACTGGTACGAATCCTAAAGGCTCAGTTAGTCCAAGAAAAGACGTTTGTGGACGGTTACACCTGATCAGTATCCATCTGACATTCCCAGCTTCCTGCTGTCCGACACTGCCGCTATGCAGCCATCCTCCTTCTCCAAGGCGTTGACCACATTTAAAAAGAACGGCCAGTTCCCAGGTTTGTGTCCAAGTCGCGTAAGGCCTTTTATGACGGACTACAACGACACACAGCATAGTTAAAATTAAATGAGACAAAAGTGCGACAAATACAATTTGAAAATCCCCATATGAGTCATATGAAAGTCAATTATCTACAGCTCTTTACACACATATTGGCACACTGGTAAAGACATTTAGTCTTTTATTAAACTGAATTTATATTATAGTATCATCTAATACTAACATGTTTTTCAAATTCAGAAAATATCCTGTTTTGTATAGAATCAGCGGTGAGGTGCTTATTAGCATTTCTGCTGTTATTACATGACACTTTTTGTAATAGCTATCGCTCACAAAGTTGGATCTTCCATCCCTCTTTGCATGATATCAAGCTTGTTTTTATGCTCTCTTATCTTCACTTTACATCACAAAGTTTCCACATGCTTTAAGTGTAGAAGTTGAGATAGTTACAGGAAAAAGTTGATGTTGTCATGAGCCATTTTGTTATATTTTGGACAGTTACACACTTTTTTTTTCTTTTCTGGCAGAGGCCACCAGATGCTATAAACCTACATTTCCAGGAATTAATGAGGCCACACTCTATAGGACAAATCGGCCCACAGCACAATCACCCTGTTCTTCATACTTTAATTCAGAAGTTTAGTCCTTGTCAAATCTGACATTTCCAGGTAAAGTCCCAGTAGAGTTTAACAAACTGCATGTTTATCTTTGTGACAGTTTGACAAAGAAGATTAAATGGCATCTTGTCTCTGTTTTGGAGAATTGGTGAAACTTCAGATAGAACTTTTTGCTGCAGCTGATGCTTTCCTAACTTTGGGCCCTGCCAACCAAAATATGGCTGCTCCTATGGAGAAGTGTATCTCTGTGGCACATCATTTTTTATATTTCAGGAGAAAGTAAGTGATGGATTATTAATTAAAAGTTCCCACACATTGATGAACTTAAAAAAATTGAATATTATACATTAGGAGAAATTCCTCAGATGAATAAAAAGTCATTTCTGTCCCAGTGAATATCTGCACTTAAGTTAAAAGGAAATATTTTCCAGAAATGTTCATTGTTGAATTATCCTCTATCAATAAAATATAAGTTTAAGTTTTTTTCCACTCATGAAATTGACAGTCATGATGAAAATACATCACCTGATCGAATCCTGGTTCAAAATTCACATCGTTGTTTGAATTGACGAAGATTATAGGAGCAGCAATAGAGTCTTTTAAGCTCATCCCCAGCCACAGGCGGTTTATTAGAGACTGTTAGAAAAAAAAGACACTTATTTAAGCCCAGAAAAGCCCAAAAACAAACCAACAAAGCAAGCAGTGATTTACCAAGGCCACTGATGTGGTGATGAGACTTCCTCCTGACCCTCCCATCACAAGGATGCCTCCAGATTCTTTCTCCAGTATAAGAGGAGTCATCGAGGACGGCGGCTGTTCACCTGCATGAGACGGATAACGGCTCAGGATCACTGAACGTCGGACGGATTCGTCCTTAACTTTGTGGTCAGTTTTGTTTCTTTACCTCCCCTTATTGAATCTACTCTCCCACAAAAGTCGGCAAGCTCGTTGTTGAGGATGATGCCCGTTCGTGGAGAGTAGACGGCTCCTCCAAACCTGCAGAACCGCAGAGCGGGATTAGGACTGTGACGTCACTTCATGTATATTTTGAAAATATAAATAATTTTTGTGCTCACAGCTGGTTTATGGTGCTGGTGGCCGAGACTGCGAGTCCGTCCGCATCAATGACAGAAACGTGAGTCGTTCCAAAGTTATCAGGCAACGGCTTGTGGTCGAGATAATAGGAGTTATCATGTGTGCTATTTGAGGATATCAGCCTCGCTATGCGATCAACGAACGAAGGATCAATTAAGTGATCAGCAACCTGAAAGAGAAACATAAAAAAATGAACTCTTTTGTCCTTTTATTTTTACTGTTCAATTCATTGTTTTGAACTTTTCAAAGGGTTAATAGTGTGTGAAATATATTTTATTTTGTTTTAATATAAATTCATCTTTAGTCTGGCTTTTAGTTTCCAATCTAAAAGACCACTTCAATGAGTTAGAATATATTTAAAAGTCCATTTATTTCAGGATCTTTATAAGTTAAACACTTTGTATAGACTAATTACACTTACATGAATGTTTAAAAGCCTTTATTAGCTTATAGTTAATGAAAACATGACATTTAAAGTTAATATAATTACATCAACAATAAAAATACATATTTTTAGACACAGAAATTTGGACTTAATGAAAAGTATTTCCTTAAAGGGAGTTTTTTTTTTCAAAACATATTTTTAATCTGACCAAATAGACTGAATTAGGACAAATATTATAATTTATTGAATATATATTGTCCATCTCCAATTTAATCCTGGCAATTTTCGGTATTATTCTCTTCTGGTTTCAGTCATTTCTGTAAACATGTCAGATTTTTGTCCCCGTTTTTGTCAGAATGACTAAAGAAACTGAATAAAGAATCAAAAACTCATTTTTATATGAAATACCGAAGTCACATTCAGTACATTCATACATCTTACACAATGTCATCTCTCATCAGAATGAAAAAATCCTGATAAATTAGAATTTTTTTTCTTTAATGTAACATTACTTTGCAGATATTTCAGTATTCAACATTTTGCTCCCTGTTTCCAGGTCTTTAACTGACTGACAGGATGTCAAACTCTGCAATGCTTGAGTCAGAACAATTACATTCTCAGAAATAAATAATTCCAGTGTACCAACCTTGCTGCTACTGTAGGCAGGATCTAGAATGTTCCTCTTTTGTCCGTTAGCAAATTTAGCTGCCTCTATGTAACGATGGTACATCTGAATCTTCTTTTCACCAACCAGAGAGTCTGGCGTTAACGAGAACCCTTTGGGAGCAAGAGTTCAGGTTTTTAATTGTCCACATGAACATATTCAATTAATCCCATCTGAGTTACAACAAAAGACATAAAACCTTTCATGATTTTGAGGATGAAAGCTAGAAGCGCCCCCCCGGAAGGCGGCGGAGCGATGTGCATCTTATGATTCCCCAGAGAAACTGTCCATGGACTGTCCACTCGCACATTGTAAGACTTCAGATCGTCCACCGTTAATGTTCCACCTAAGGACAAAAAACACATTTCTGTAAAGTCTATGTGCTTCTATTTTATTTGCATTATTAAATGACACAGCCTCAGTTTGCCCAGGCCAATCTTGCACCAACCTGCATCTTTTATGTCTTGGATTAAGTCAAGTCCAATCCTGCCAGTGTAAAAGGCGTTTACTCCTTCCTTTGCAACAATTTCCAAGGTTTCTGCAAGTTTAGAAAACTGCAGGGTGTCGCCCATTCTCAGGATCGTTTTGTTCTTGTTGCAAAAGACTTCGCTGAACAAAACAAAAGTAGATAAAAGCATACATTAGACAAAAGCTGAAAATAGTTGTTATACAATACATTCCGACAAAAAGTGACCTGACTTGATGTTTAAATTGTTTTGTTTTGCTTAAATTGTGAAGAGGTGGGGTAAACCCTGGAAATTTTTTCAATTAAAGTCACAAAAGAAGGAAAGAAAGAAAGAAGAACCCCTATACCTAACTTAAAGCTACCATTACCTAAATCATACATTTTGTAGGAAAGTGAGAGGAAAAGAGCACACAGAGAAACTCTGAAAGACCAGCATGATCAAACCAGAGTACTGTGGTGAAGGAGTGAAATAAAAAAAATACATCACAATGCTCTCCAAACTAAAGAAATATGAACCTTCATCAGCTGCGCTCTGAGGTTTTGACGCTGTTATCCTTTGAGTCTAGTAAAACATCTCATCTGTGATTTTTTTTTTTTTGCATTTTGTTTTTTGAGTTCACAATCATTGTTTTTACTTTTCTAGGAGTTGAATTAACATTTCTTGCTACCACAAATTCTTTGCCTACAAGCTTGACTTTGGTTCTTTTGTGCAAAAGCCTCTTGCAGCTTTCCTTCCAACACATCTTTATTGGAGATATTTCAGGTCAGCTCATGCTTGTCTCATTCATTCCAAAAAAAAAATACAACAGAAACGCAAATTTATGAGCCACAATTTCTGCCGTCCAGTACCCTAACCGTAATGCTTTGGAGTTGAAGAAGGTTCAGCACATTTCAGCTTTTCAATCACGTGTTTAAATGTAAGGCTTTTCTCTCAGGTCATTTTACTCCAAAGATTTAGCAGTAAAGCCTATAATTAAGACTACCAGTTAAATGATTAAGTTAGATTGTGACTAGTGAATGCATAAATATTAAGGGAGAAATAATGCACAATTTTAGAATTTAAATAAGAGGATAAATGTATATGTAACTACATAGCAATGTGCTTTTCAGTATTCAGCCTAAAAAGGTAATAGTTATTCAGAAGCCTAAATTCTGCTTGAGTAATCAATACAATATTCTACAAATTTACACTGGAGAATTGGTTTTATATGCTATGTGCCTAATGTTGCTATTTAGCATCAGACCTACATTTAGTCTAATACAACATTGAAATGAGCAACCTCCAATTAGGAGTCTGATTAATGACACAAACCAAATTTTTAACATAAAAAGAGGGATTAAATGGCTGAAAGAACACTAGATATTTACTCAGATTACTTCTGCATGATGATTAGAAACACATAAATGAGACAAAAGTGTGAAACGGGCAAAAACTTTCCTCACAAAAGCCTCAACCTGATTCTGCAGAATGACAGATGAAACCAGCTCTTGTTGCACAGAGGAGTGAATCTCTAAGCGACTGACTCCTGACCCCACCTTTTCCCATCAGTCTCAACAAACCCTCCTCTGGACGCAGCATTTATAACCTTAGAGCAACGTCATGGAAACATTGGACGACTATAATCCAAAACTTTTGCTGGCCTCTTTCCTAGCACTGCTGCTACATAAAAATTGTGCAGAGTCAGGACACCATTGAGTAACTGCTCCAAACAGCTGAAATTCATCACCAACAGGAAAGCAATACATTTCACTAAAGTTTAGCTTTGATGAAAAATGTTTTGCAATAAGATATGGCGTTTTTGAGTGGGGTTTATGAGGAAAGGTGAAGCATATTTTGTCTAAATCAGTCATTTCAAATAGAGATTAAGAGGTAAACAGCAATAATTAGTCAATTTTGACTATGGTTATGCAAAGTGTTTTTGATGTAAAAGAAATGGAGATTTAAAAGAGAGTTTCATTTCTTTCGCTGAAACACAACATTTTACTTTAATTTCTGTACGTTTCATCTGCACTCGCAATTATAATTTCTTGAAACATTTTAAAACCTCTTTCTCTGAGATGTGTGTGTGAAATTTTACCACAGAGATGACGTTTCCACATGCGCCTTTAATAGCTTGTGGGTCATAAAGCGAGCCAGGTATGGTGGCATGGGGATTCCTTCCCTGGCCAGTTTAATGGTTGGCTCAAACAGTTTGGCCCAGGACAACTTCCCGTACTCTCTGTGCAGGGTGTCATAGCCCAGCAGCTCCCCGGGAACGCCAATCCACTGACTTCCTACAACATTGAAGAGGAAAATGAGGAAAAACAAAATATTTTGGAAGCTAAAACTGTGAAGACAGCTTACCTAAAAACAACAAAACAATGAACGGTACCTCTTAGACAAGACGATATTCGTAAAAAAGAGACATTTTTCAGTTGCTTTGGATTTCTTAAAGTTTAATTTAAGGTTTATTTTTGTAAGCATGCAATTCTGATCAGGGGCTTATTCATCATTGACATAAATTTCATATTAATTTGAGGTTTTTGATTATTTATTTGAGCCATTCTTTTTGAGGGGGGATAGATAATAATACAAGAACTGGAATAAAGGATTAGACGAATCAAATCACATCTGTTACCTAAAACTCTCCTAGTAAGTTGTTCCTTGATCAGCCTCCAAAAAGCTTTTGACATTACTCAGGAATTATATAGCAAATCGACCATTTGCTATATAAATAAACTTGACTTGCGTATGTGCAAGACTTATTCCAAATTGTATTAAAATTAATTGCTTTCCTCAAAATTCAACACATAAATACTCAATTAAGACAATATGGAAACATTTCTGAGTATTTTGCAAAGTTGTAAACAGAAAACCAAGAAATCACATTTACGTATTCGCTGAAAATTTTGCTAAGTCATCTTGGGCAACAATCCCTTTTTGAATATGATGCCACAAGCTTTGAACGGGCATCTTCGGGCCGTTTGGTTCATTCTTCTTCTCAGTTCATCTCCTGTTCCGTCAGGCTGGACGGCGACATCTGTGCAGCCATTTTCAGGTCTCTCCAGAGATGTTTAATGAGATTCAGGCCTGGACTCTGGTGTGGCCATTGCAGCACATTCACGCAGTGATGCCTGGCATCCACACCAAAGAGTTCAATCTTTGTCTCATCAGGCCAGAGAATTTCGTTTCTCATGGACTGAGAGACCTTCGAGTGAATTTTGGCAAACTCCAGACTTTCTGCCATGTGCCTTTTATTAGGGAATGATTTTCGTTTTGATCCTCTAACAGAGATTTTCCTGTATTCGTTTCAGTTCCTGCTGCAGGACAATGCTGTCTCTGTGGTCTACAGAAAACCGCTTTGATTGCTTGGAGTTGGACGCCTGACCTGATGTCAACTATGTCTTTCAAATTAAATCTAGTCAACTGAATTTTCCACAGATGGTCTCCATTTATTTTATAAAAACATCTTGGTTGTGAACATTTATGTAAATATGATTTCTTGATTTGCTTATTTTAATAAATATGCAAAAAAAAAAGCTGTGGAAAATGTGGAAAAATATTCTGGATGACCTGTACATTAAATAAATTAGGAAAACAAATAAAAAAGTCAAAAATCGGACTGTGTAGCAGATGCAGCTTACCTGTGGACAGTCCGAATTTAGTGGGACAGTCTTTCAACAGAGAAGGTTTGAATGACCGTGGGGTTGACTCTCTGAAGTTGTAAACTTTAACATTGCCTGGGAATAAATGAGCAAAGAGATAAAAAGAGATAAAATATGACATTGATGGTTATTTACACCACATAGTTGAGAAAGAAAGAAAAGAGGTGATAATTCAAAGGTTTGACCCTAACGGAAACATGTCCTGAAAAATAAATCAAATGCAGACTACCCACCTGTTTTATTTCTGACAACCACAATGGAGCCTCCTCCTATTCCCATGCTCTGAGGGTTGACCACAGATGTGCAGAGGAGAGCTGCAATGGCGCCATCTACTGCCGAGCCGCCCTGGACCAGCATGTTCCTGGAAAACAATGTTCAGTGGATTTACGGGAAACCAGTAATCTGACTGCGATGCTCCGCGCACATTTGGACACCCACCGGCAAACACTAATGCGCTAATTGATGGCTTTTACTCCGGGGGGTGTCCTTTGTTTTACAACTGAAAAACCCATTCGGAGTTAATCCCCGTGCTCCCCTGTCTTTTCATGAAAGTGACCAGGTAATAATTGCAAAAAAAATACATCTCGTTTGTCACGGTTGGATTTCTTCACCTCAGTTGGACTGACATTAGAAAAGCAGAAAAAAAGAGAGAAAACAACTCTGCGGTCTGTGTTGGAAACATAAAGGATCTTTTCATGAATTCTGGCACTGACTGCTCGTTGCCTCCTAAGCTGCAAGAGAAGGCAGCGTTGGGAATGTTTAGACCTTGCCAGCTCAAACGTTTTGCAGGAGTTTCAAGGTGAACCAAAGCCTGGCATGTGGTTGTGAGTTAGAGGTGGAGCGATGACATCACTTTCAAATCTTGACAAAAAAAAAAAAAAAAAAATTAAAAAAAATAATGCGATTAAAAACCTTTGTGGAAAGGCAGACCACAGCAAATGAACAAAAATAATGTTTATTTTACACACGGAGACACATGCTGCTCTTCTGTTAATAAAATACTTTTTGATTTTTTTTTTTCTTGTGTGTGTGCAAAGCTGACCTTTTTAACTTTAAGTCAATGTTCCAGAGTTTCCGCTCAGTCCATCTCTTTGCCACTCACATCTGAACCTTTGATTGTCTCTGCTTTGAACTGCAAAATGAACTCTCCACAAACATTCTCACAAGGGCAAAAGAAAAGAAAAAGAAAAAAAAAATCCCCTGCTGTGCACAAAAGCAGGAAGAGTTGCACACATTCCAGTGAAACAACCTTTGCACTTTTGAAGTCAGTGATGACTGATTAATTGACTCGCAACTGCAAGTAAGACAAATAACCAAAGCAGAGCCAAGACCTTTCAACATAAACGGCAGCATCAGCCAGTGTTTTATGTTACTCTGAATGAATTGATTCGGCAAGTGCTCAGAGCAATCAAAGGACCTGAATGCGCTATGCTATAATCTCACAGAGCCGATCAAATCTCTTAAACTGCTTATTCCCACTGCCAGGAGGCGAAGCCCGATTCAATTCAGGTGCACGTCAATGAATGAAAAAACAACAGCACGTTTTTAGATTCAGGTAGGAACAGTTCTGAATGAAAAATCATTTTTTAACATCAATTTGATCACATTAAAGTCTTAACAAGAAAGGAGGAGGGAGGCCACTTACTTTCCGATCTCGGAGCAAAGTTGCGAGTCTGCCGAAACAGCCGCATGTCTGAATCTGCCGCCGGAGCAACCCGCACCAAGCAGCGTGGCGATGCACAGGCTCACAAGAGCAACGGCGCAAATCACAATAAGGAGGACGCAACATGCCGTCAGCCAGGGCTTATGTTTGGCCATTGCGCTTTGTGTGTGAGTGGGTGAAACTTTTACAGATAAGTTCGCCTGCGCTCGATGAAGTGCGCACAGACAGACGCACAATCAAATCCGTATTATCCAAAGCATGAACTACCCTGGTATCACACTCCTCCTCCTCCTCCTCCTTCCTACTCCTACTCCTTTATCACCCTCTGATTCCAGAAACGAAAGCAGTAATTTACTGGATGTAGAATGGATCATTCTTACTAACCATGAGTCTTGGAGGGGAAAAAACCTTGATGTCATGTTTTGTTCCCGAAAAACGTCTAGCAATTCAATGACCGATTCATTTCACACTACTTGGGTTTTGGGTATTTCTTGGGTTTTGTTCTATACCCCAGTTTGTTAGAGTTTGTTGGTCTTGGAAATAAAGTCGCCCAGAGGCTTAAATGTCCCAAACAGCAGCAATCTGAACAACAGACAATCATCTGACGGTATTGCCCAAGACTTATTTAGTCAAATTTAAACGATTCAATCACTTAGGGGAAAAAAACGAGCATTTTTGTCGTATATTAACTAGATGAATTAATGAGGGAAATATTTCAAGCCTTTATTTCTTGTAATTCTGATGATTATGTCTTAACAGACAATAAAATTCAAAGAAAACATAGAAAACACGGACTAAATTGACATAACATAGCATAAAATAGCTTAAAACGATCTTATCTTTGCCTTACATACCAACACTTAAAGCTCTAAAATTGCCATTTGAAAACAGAAATGACTTTAGACTTTATTCTAAAAGATCTAACAGTTGAACAATTAAAAAAACACTAAACAAAAGGCAAAGTTAGCCATTACAGTAAAACAGTACATTTATTTGATTTAATTTACTTTCTCATGACTGCAACCCTATCCAGATTTAGAACATCATTGACTTCAGTCTTTGATCAAATTAGCTGGATGAGTTAAATATTTAAATTACACCACTCTGACAACACTTTCCACATTTCATCAAGGTTCTGTCCTCATTCCTCTTTTATTGATCATATATCTTTTTGCATTATCGTCTGTAATTTCAGTGTCAAAGTTTATTGCTATGCCGATGACATCCAGCTCTACCT
The DNA here is from genome assembly GCA_033032245.1 of Poecilia picta. Lineage (NCBI taxonomy): Eukaryota > Metazoa > Chordata > Actinopteri > Cyprinodontiformes > Poeciliidae > Poecilia > Poecilia picta. The sequence continues at coordinate 13,759,251 of CM065364.1, read as the reverse complement.
TTTCTCCTTGCCTCCTCTCCAGCTCCTTTCTCAACACACTTCAATGCAGGATTAGGTTACCTTTCTGCAACCCCAACATGTTTTGTAAAAGGACCAATGAAATTCAAAAGCAAATCTTTGCTGAGTTTAAAGGGTTTAATGCAACAATTACTGATGGACTGTGCAGCCAGAACGCCACCCGGCTGCAGTTGGCACAATCTTTTACTCTGTTACCTTGACTTAGACGGAGGAGATTTTTTTGTTCAGTGGCAGTAAATCTTGAAAATAGAACAAAAGCAAAAGTGTTTATCGGATTTTTAAAGCTCATGAGATTCTTTGTCTTACCATTGCAGTATGTCTTTGCACAAAAATCATTACCTAAAATGGCCTTTCATAACCTCCCATGTTTGAACTCATCCACACCAACCCGTTTCAATTCCTATTGCTTAAATGGTGATGTGTCTTTAAAAGTACTTTGCAAGTTTGTGAAACATTAATAAAATATAAGCAACATGTCAATATCCCAAAGGAAAAGAAAAAAACAACCACAAAAGTAAAATAAAAACACTGGCGACTGACAATTTGTGAAATATAGCAACATTTTAACATTGGATTGTAGTCAGACTTTCTCATAATGACTGTGTACTTTCTATTTTATTAATTGTGTGTTCAGATTTGCGAATTCTCCTCATATTTGGGAATCTAATGGAAAGGAAAACCTTTTGATCTGACTTAATATCAGGAATGTTGTACCAGAATGTGTTTCTGTAGGAATGAACCCTCTTCAGTGCCACATGCAGATTTGATGTTGGAAGTTGTATTGGGTTATTTTTGACATAACTCAGACCAGTTCTGCATCAATTCTTGTGTAAGTTGGTCTCCCATATCTCCCTTAATGTTTGTACTTAATAAGGCACAAAATGTATCTTTCCTGTACGATTTTTGGCATCTGGATGACATCAAGTCAGCAACAGTTTGCTTTCAGACTCATTTTTTTATTCAATAAATACTTTCTGTTTATGAATTTTTCTTCATCCTGGACAAACACCACAAAAGGAAATTTCACACTGTTCTGCTAACAGGATTGTATAAACTGTTCTTAAGTCTTTTGTATGCTAGACAGTCCTTTTAAGGCTGCTAATATTAACACATTTCTGCCTCTGTCAGATAGGAGAAAATCCACATTCATCAGGATGTTTCTCACATTAAAGACCGAACATAATCCAGATTCCTTTTTAATGCAGTAAAAGTAAACAGTCATCGTTCTGTGGTGCAGCGTTTGTTACTCATCGCTCATAAGTCATGCTGAGTAAAAGATACTTTTCTTTTTAACAACCAGGAGTATTTCCTAATCTGTCATAGGCCACATTATTTTACATGTGGACAATCTTAGTTTTCAAGTCTGCTTCAAAATTTTCAAAAGGAGTAAATATGTTTTAATAGAATAACATTATTTTAAATTTCCAAAATATTTCAAATGAAGGATCACTTTCTCTGTGAAAAGGAAAAAAAAAGTTTTATTCAGTTGAATTAAACTTAGCATCATTTACACTACAACAATTGCATCATTATATATCAGATTAAAGCTTATTTCAATTAATTTGATACACGTACACATTTTATATATTTAAAAATAAACATTTTATTTGTAATACAGTAAGATGCTTTCCTATTCTTGTAATTGATCAAAATACTAAATATTATTTTTGCTTAAATTTTCAGACAGAAGCAAAGAGAAGAGGAAAAAAGAAGAGGGCTTGAGGTCAAAGGTCAAACACTTGACATCTGTGCTGAGGACAATAGCCTCTTTATAGCGGATGCTTGTTCTAACACATCCTGGACGGGTCATTTTTTCAGCAATAAACAACCAAAAGGCTGCTTCTTACCCGTTTGTGTCATAATCTCCAACTCTGTGTCTCCTGTCATTCTGGATCAATTTGTGCACAGTCATAAATAGTCATGTTTGTCTCATTAAAATGCTGTGTTGAGTCATAAGCATTTTATTTGAAAATGAAATAAAAAAACAGCTGAAGGGTAAGATAATAGAAGGTTAGATGTGATTCACTGTAATCTCTCACACTTTTCTTTATTGTTTGTTGAGGGAAAAAACAAAAATAACAAAATGTCATTGTTTAGTGCATGAGGATGAGTCCAGTTTAATAAATAATATTACTAATATTTGTTTTATTTAGTCTAGATTGACTCTTGCCTGTTAGCACACATTTATTAGGCTGTCTGAAGTGTTAGTTTTTGGGTTTTTGGCAGATATCCCACTTTTAATGTTTTATAAAACTAGTGTCAGCATAATAATTTGTCAATGAATTTAACATTATGAAAATAAAACGTTTCAATGTTAAGAACATGTCAAAATTTCTTCAGGTTCAGCTTGTACATGTGAGAAACCAAAGAAGAAAGGACTAAAATTTTACTTTGAGATTTGATGGATAAGTTAAAGACTGATAGGAACAAGCACCTATTTGCAAAGAAGAGAAATATCAGTGTTTTATGAGCCATTTATATCTAAAAGACGTTTCTGTAAATTAATTTGTGGGATGTCTTAAAGTGGTTAAATATTGATCTCAAACATTTAAACTATCAGTCACATGGAAGAGAGGGGAAAGATTCTTCAAATAAAATAGCTCTAAAGTCAGGTAATTTATACCATTTAAGCAAATTATGTCAAAGGTCTTTTAATAAAATTGAAGGAAGTGTGAGAAATGAGCACAAAATACATTCATTAGTCTCTAGAAGCATGACAAAAGTATACTCTATGTTCCAGATATAGCAGCGAAACAGTTAATTTTACTACCCACATCATGAAAATGTTTCGTTCTGTGGGAGTTTTAGATGTTCTCTTTCTCCAACGGGCATTAAACAGACATTAAAAAAAAATCAGAACAGTGTGTAACAAAGGCCTATTAAGGCCAGTAGAAGCTTGAAAGGCAGGATGTCACGAAGGATCACTGGTCAAAAGATGTGACTCTGAGATCAGGACAAACAGGACGTAATCAACACCATTCACTTTTTGGAAAATAAAAATCTATTTATTAGAGAATCAAACCAAAGTACAAGTGAAAAAACATGTTGGAGATTGTCAAACCGAACTAAACAAAGAAAAGAAAATGTTGCGGGTACAATAATTATGCCTGCAGAGTTTATTTCTGCCTTTTGGACGTCGAATAAAGGATGAAACGACACAGAGTCGGACTCTTCCCAGAAACATCTAAGGTCAGATGCGAAGGTCATGGTCAAGATCCTGAATATGGGAAACTGGGACTGACTTCTCAGGACTTGTTTCAAACTACCGGCCAAACAACAAGCATCAGATTAAGACGCTTTACATTTGAGGCCCAAACACAAAGGTTTTACACACATCTAAAGTTCTTCACTTGAAAGCTTGCCTGATTTGCATGACTGGATAAAAGAAGCCAACTCCATTTCAGTGAAGCTCTCTGCAGGGTTGCTATGACTTTTATAGACTTTTAATTAAAAGATAAAGGCAGCCATACTTCTATGATATCATCAGTTACATTTTTTATCATATTTATTTAACTATTCATAACCACCTGAACTCTTATCCTGAAATCAATGACTGCAGATGTTTTTATTGCTTCTTCCTGGAACAAATTCCCTGAATACCAGAGAGGAAGAGAAAATGTTGAAAATGTTGACTCATTTAAGTCGGGACTTAAACCAGAGTTTGCAAAGTCTAAAACGGCTTTATCATTTAATTTGCTTGGGGTTGCAATTAAATATGTTATTGTTTTATTTGATCCCACGTTTTACATTTGTATCTTGTTTTTTTTTGAGGGGTCATTTGATGTTTTTAGTGTGACTTATGTCTGCTCTATTGCTTTTCTGCCAATCACTCTGAGTATAAATTCAGCTAAGCAAATATGATTGCATTGTCTTACTTTCCTAATAGAGAAAAACTTCTTTTATCCAGTGTGCCAGTGATCAGTATAGCTTTCAACACCAGGGGGCGATAGTGTGCATATTTTCAGCTGCAAAAATTCACCCTGGTGAGACAGAAATAAAAGAATTATACACATTCTCACACTGAACTGGCTTTTGCATTTTACTTCTTCTAAATTATGTCCCAATTACTAAATAGGACCTGTATTTATCCAGGAACTTATTCCCAAGTCACTTTTTCCAAATAGAATCACTTTACAGTATAAATTTCACAAACATTTCTAAAAAATAATCCAGGAATTTTGTGCTTATAAATGTTAATTTACAGTGTTTTTTGTTAGCCACAGCCTTCTTTTCCTGGTTGCTGAGTGGGTCTGCCCCGAGCTGTGAGAGGATTAGTTCATCCTCAGCTATCAAAGCCCCCTAATTAGTCTGAATAAATTACAAGCCGTGTGCCATAATTTGAGTCAATGTAAGCAGAGAGAGAAGGTGTAGGAGAAGATTCAGCAAGAATATCATACTGTAGGTCGCTGCGTTGCTATAAATAGAGCATCCCTTTATTCTGCACTCTCTGCGTCATACCAGCAGCCCCCCTACTCACCAATGCCAGCCCCTGTTCACTCAAATCCAGCATCCTGTCACAGCGCTGAGCGTGTACAGCTCTGAGTCCGCTCATTCAAACCAGTCCTTCCTTTCATATTTGCATCTTTCTGCACTTTTGTTTTACATTTTCATGCTTCAGGGGGCTCTCCTGTTCTCTGTCGTGTCTTTTTGTAATTTGGATTATATAATTTTTGGGAAAAACTCTCGGAGGCTGACAGATGAGGCACCAGAATAATTCTGATTCCCCCTTTTTCTGAATAAATAGTCCCAGAACTATTTTTACCCATCTGATTCACCCGAAAAAAAGGGGAATGACATGCAACAGGAAAAAGCAGGAATTATGGAGAGTAATCACTGCCTCATCTCTAATAACTCATTGCTCAATCATGCACTGGTAGAAAATACTATCAGTATTACTAATGTGTATGAGCTTGATGTAATGAATCATGCATTTTTCTCAGCCACATATTTGGTCACTTTAAAAACAATTGTATTCCAGACTATGTGGTGCAGAACACCAGATTTTTTTCTAATACAAAATATTTCATGACCTAAGATGTTTTTTAAACAGTTTAATGAAGTAATTTAGCTCTTTTTCTCCACCTTGTTCAGAGTGCAAACACTCCAAACTGATTGAAGTGCAACTCAAGGGCAGCGATCATTGTTCCCGAGGAGTTTTGCCAATAAAATCAATTGTTAAACTTAATACATCTAAATTTTTTTTCCCCTTAGAGTTCTTTGTTTAAGTAACTTCCGACATTAGCAACATTAAAATGGTGAATAATGATCTTTACAATTTAAAGAGGAAAAGTCAGTGATCTCTGGCAATTTGGCATCTCTAAACTTTCAATTGGATTTTTTAACAAATGTTCACAAACCTCAGTGAACCAAATTGATGTAAAGCAGAGCAGCAACATTCCTGTACAGCTGATGAAGTCATAAAGAAAACAACTTTAAGTTGTTAATGGCACTGGGAGACAGAATAACTTGGAATAAATCCCAAAGACTGTAAAAACAGGACAAAATACGAAAGAAAAGTCTCAAAGATTACAACAGAAGCATGACACTCACATTATGTGAATTACTCAAACATGAATTGAAATGTTGGGGCTGCACAGTGGTGCAGTTGGTAGAGCTGTTGCCTTGCAGCAAAGAGGCCCTGGGCTCAACTCCCGGCCCTGGTCCCCCTGCATGGAGCCTGCATGCTCTCCCTGTGTATGCGTGGGCTCTCTCCGCGTACTCCTGTTTCCTCCCACAGTCCAAAAACATGACTGTCAGGTTAATTGGCCTCTCCAAACTGTCCTTAGGTGTGTGTGCATGGTTGTTTGTCCTGTGTGTCTCTGTGTTGCCTTGCGACAGACTGGCGACCTGTCCAGGGTGATCCTCACCCAGAACATCAGCTGGAGAGGCACCAGCACCTGCCAACCCCACCAAGGGTGTAAAGAAAATGGATGGAATTGAAATGTTAAGCGTTGCTTGTGTAGCAATTTAATTTTAATATCATAAATGTTTATGTCACACTACAGAGTCTGAATGGTGTACAGGCTATCATGTAATTTCCTTTTCCTATGTACAGAAATTAATTTTTAAATTATGAGTGAAGTTAAAAACATCACTCAATTAATAAAATGATTTAAGTGCTGAAGTGAGTCTAACATTTTGATGGACTGACAACATGTCCAGGGTGCAATCAGCCTCCAAAGAGCTAATGTGTCTGATGTGCGTTTAGCCTCAGGTATCATAATTACCTTAAGTTTAAGAATATAATACTCGCATTGACTGGCTGTCAGAAGCCACATAGCTTACTGACAGAGACAGCATTAGGAGACTCCTACGTTGCTGAAAATTCAGCCATCATGTCTGGATCTGTTTCCCCTTGAGGCTGCTGGATGTCTTCATTATGCCAAATGGGGTTTTAAGCAATCACCATGGCACAAACCCAAGTTCATTGGCAGACAGCCGAGCTAAAACAGATAGATCAATGAAACTATCAAGTCGAAGCTTTGGCTTTAAGAAACATGTCATGACAATTTTAATTGAGTGGTTTTAAATTTCCTTGTCTTGTTAGAGTTCAGTGGCCTCCCCGTGCCTTGGGTTGTGTAAACAAGGAAGAAAAAGGAGGAAAAAAATTATTTATGGTTTGTGTGTGAATAACCGCTCAAAGATGTTAACTTTGCAATTTGTCATTCTAACATGTCATTAACCTGTGCGAGTATCTTTTCACTGACCACAGCCAAGCTGCAGCTTTTCCTGTTCTTTTTTTTTCCAGTGCTGCAGCTTTTCCTGTTCTTTTTTTTTCCAGTTTTGCAGCCAGCGTTGTGTCAGTTAGAGAGAAAATACTTTCCCTGCTTCAACAGAGCCGTCCATGGGGAGTGAATTTCAAACTGTGTCATAAAAAAAGTCAACACATGGCTTCTTTGAAACCAGTGCCAACAGCAACAAACATTTTTTTTTTTGTATTTTCTGCAAGCTTCACCTTTTCATGGAATTTGAAATGGACATCAAGGACAGGATAAATGAAACAATGAAAAACTGGAGCATTTCCAGAGCCAGCTTTGTGCTTCATGTTTTGATGGAAAAATATTTGAAGCTTTGAAACAAGCAAACACAAAATGTGTCACCTTTGGTTAAATTGGAACCACAAACTTCAGTGTGTTTTTTTAAGAACTTGCTTGACAAGTGCTTGTAACGTAGAACACAATTGTAAATTTGAAGGACAAGGACACATGACTTTCAAATCTTATTGCTGATAAAAGTGTGGTGTCCATTGGTATTCAATCCCTGATAATTCTGGACAAAATCCAGCGTCACAACATCCTTCAGAAACCATCTAATGGTTGGAGTGACCCTGTACTTTATTATAAACACAGTTGTTTATGGAGAAACCATAACATTGCATACAAACATAGACAAATAGATGTACGTATGCATCCCTGTCTTTGCATACAAAACATATGCAAAGACATTGATGTTATTTAAAATGAGAAAAACTGCAAATAACAACAGATATAACAACTTTTTTTGGTAATGGTTACAAAGTCTTGCAGTGGCTGGCAGGAAGGATCTGAGGTAAGGCTCTTTTGTGCACCTGGATGCCGCAGTCTGTCAATGAAGAAACTTTTCATCCATGCACTTGGAGACATTGCCCAATAGTGATGTTATTTTTAGCTTTAGATTTTTTTGTTTCCTACCACCTGCACTGGGTCAATGAGCTGGCCTTTCTGATGAGGTCAATTAATTGGTGTAGATAACCGTCAATAAAGTCAATAAAGTCAATAAAGGTCTCCAGGAGCATTCCCTGCACTCCAAAAAATATCAGTCCCCTTAGCAGGTAGATTCTCTTTCTGCTAAGAGCATCAGTGTTATGGCTTAAATCCAGTTTATGGAGTTCAGTCACTAGATTTGCAAAGCTAAAAGCAGAAAAGTTTTATTTTCTCCCTAAAGCTAACTACAAATGCATGCCACCATTTTTTCATATTTCCATTTACAAAAAAGAAAAATGTCCATGTTCTTTTCCTTTTATTTTACAATCATGCACTATTTAGTCTGTCACATATAATCCTAATTATGTCTCTAAAACTAGATGAAAATGTGGAAAAAGGTCAAAGGTTATGAATACTTTTGCTTGTCAAATGAAAAAACCAACAAAATTCCAAGAAACTTCACATTTTGCTGTGATGGGATTATGTGAAATTTGGTTTGTCTGGGGTTTCTCTCTGAGTGGATTAAGCCTGCAGTCATAACTGCGCAGAACGGACCAAGACACATTTACATTTTGTTCCACTTCGTTGTTATTCAGTCCGACTGATCTTTGACAAGGGACTTCATGACTCTCCTCAGCATCCAGATGATTACGGGCAGGGGGAGGTTACTGACCTCCCTCTGTCAGAACTGTTCATGTTTTTTGCTTCATGAGTTCTTGGTTAAGACAAACAGATGTTGGGTTGTTTCAGCTCCACTGGACATTTCTAAAGGTTGCCATTAATGTCTATTATTAATAGCACAGTGTACTAGTGTTCTGAAATTTTATTTATTGTTTCCTGCATGTCCACAACTCATCACAGCAAAACAACGCATGAGGGAAATTCTCCAGGTTTGGTTTTGCTATAAAGCAAGTCTGAACTCTTGCGTATCTGCTGTGTCATGTCAAAGACCTTGTACATGTTTTACCCTGTCACAGAATAAAACATGAAAGGCATAATAATATAAAACAGGACATTAATTGATTCAAAATCCTTGCAAATTACTATACAACTGATTTCCTAATAAATTCAAATGTTTTTGATATGAGAGATAATCAGACTACAAGTGGGACGTAAAAGTTTGTTTTTTTCTTCACATGATCAAAGTTAAAACAAGGTGAACTCTGATACACAACACTGAAAAAGTCAACTCTTGAGCTGAATAGGCTTTTTGTTCTCCGTGAAGGTGTTAAACAGAAATGTACTTGAAGTATCTAAAGTGGGAGCCACACCACAAAAGAAGAGGTTTCAGCGTTTTCCTTCAAATCATCCCACAGGCACACAACATGTTTTCTTCTTCCTTATGTGTTTCGCTTTAGATGAAGCAACTAGGAAGAGAGGTGGGACCAACTACAACTAATTATCCACCTACTCTACAAATCCCTGCAGCATCTTCAAATCTCAGGATTACATTTCAGCATTTACACCTGGACAAAGTGTAGTCAGGTCTTGTCTTACAATACAATGGCTGCCATTATATTCACACTGTATTTCCTGTTTCCAGAACCTGCTGAAACACTACCGGCCATGACTAAAGCCTGCGCTCGGATCTTTAGCTGCAATATGGCTGACAACATGGAAAGGATTTTTGTAGTATCTTTATTCTCTGTGCAGGATTTGTTCTGGGAATGTTTCAACAAAACTATCCTGAACGATGTCAGAGGCTCCTCTGTCACTCTTTATGAACTTTTCAAAGAATGATTTGAGAGATTAAACATTGATATAAATTCACTTTTTCATATGTTTATATGTTTCTTGTTTTAATGGTGTCCTGTAAATAGGACTTTTGGCAAAAAAACCAAACTTTTATTTTGTGTTGAAAATAAATTACAGAAATTTAACTTACAGGAATAAGTTAAATTTCTGATTTTAATATTTTATAAATTGTACAAAGGAAAGGAAAATATAGATAAATATGTTGATTAATTGATTGAAAAATGTATGTATGAATTTCACAAAAAAATTTAAAAATTTCTTGTTAAAAATCTGAAATCTTATTCAGTCATCAAAATTAAAGAAACAGGATGCAGGTAAGAAAAATGCGCTAAATTCATTTTTTGCATATTTATTTATACTTTTTAAGTTAACACTGATGAACCCTGAAGTAACTGAAACAAATAAAAATAGTAATAATCCTGCTTCACTAAATGCTTAAGCATTTTTTTCTGGGATTATGTAATGGTTTTTGAAAGAGCTGTAAAATTATCAGCAAACACTATTCCTATCTGAGATATCTATCAAATGTTTTCTTGTGTGATTGTTTTATTGGCAGGGATCTGAAATGTTACTGTAGCCACTCACTCCCATTCACACAGCTGACTTACCAGATTATTTTGTTGTTTCTTAGCATGTCTCCTCATGTGACTTTCAACCGCTTTCAACGTTGGCTACAGAAAATGTGAGCCAGCGAGGCATGTAGAGGCATGCTTTAAGCGAGATCAGCAGAGAACTGGGGCTGGAAGTGGAGGCCTGCAGCCGACAGACGAGGAAATAAAGAAACATTCAGGCTGACTGAGAGGGAAGGTGGATGAAATAACCTGAGCGGCTGCATTTCAGAGACCTGACCTGGGAATATAATAGGGGTATTTTAGAAGAAATAAGGCTTAAAGAGGGACTGGATGAATAAAGTCATGACGCTACAACTGAGCTTGAAAACTGATGAAACCGAAGCTCTGTCAAGGTGTCTTTGACCACAACGTTAAAACTTGTGCAAGTACTGTACTTTGTATTCATAAGATGCAACAAAAACAAAAGCTAAAGAGGTAATTTGTAAATTCATTAATGTAATTTGTAACATAAAAGCTGATAAAGTGGTAACCAAGACAAGAAGAGCACTTTAAAAGTGGAATAAGCTTGTTCATGTAAATAAAAACTAAACACTTGTTGGTCAGATATTATGGTGGGAAATACTCTTAGTTTTTCCAAATTGGACAAAAATCCTCACACTAAACAAACATTTCAGTTTTTACTCAAATTTTAGATCCACTGAACTTACTTCTGCACCAATAATTGATTATCAATTTATCAAAACAACAGAACTAAAAGCCACAGAGAAACTTTAAAGGAATAAACACACTGTATGATCAATTTGTTATGCTCTGTTATTATATTACCCTTTCACTGTCTAGGTATCAGTTTCTAACTCGATAATTAATCTCATTCAGCTACTGAGCGTTCCTGCTTCAACTGTTCCAGTGACTCTACGTCCTGCAGAACCAGCTGTTCATCCGAGAGAGCAACGACTCACCTGAGAAAGCCCATTCTTCATCGGGGGGACCCAATCCACTCTGTCATTAATCATTAATCCTGTTTAATGTTTCAGTGATATTAAATTGTGCAAAGAGAGTGAGTGTGAGTGGAGTACAGAACAGCTGTGTCTAGAACTTAAAGTGAGACATAAAATTATTTTGGATACCAGATCATTTTCAGAAACATTTAAATTTTTTCTTTTTTTTTCTGTGCTGTTCTTGACTGGATATTTGGGAACTTTCCTCAGCTAGAACAAGTCCAAACAGCAGCAAATAAAAAACATTTTAAAAAACCTCAAAACAAATATTAAACAGATTTTTGAAGATATCCAGAATAGGTGGGTGCCTAAAATAGGTCGCAATTATTTACAATTATTTGCTGTTTGTGAATACAGAGCCACAGCTGTGTGCACTGCAGCATTTAAAATTTTGATAATCTGACCCTTGAGTGTGGCAATGAACCAAAATTAAATTTTTGCTTTCCACTTTCGAACCATTGTACATTTTTCTTTTGGTGAACGTGTTTTTGTTTGTATTTTTGCAGTCCACCTTCTCCTGTTGTCTCTCTGTCTCTGAGGACAATAAATGGGCCATTTTGCACCTCGAGGCTTGAATGTTCCTGCTGCAGCCCAGTGTTTCCAAAAGGCAAGTGCCAGACCAACATGGAGAGGTACATATACCAAATAACAAGGAAAACAATGGAGGGGATTAATTTGAACAAGATTTCTATGAACATATTCTTATTAGAAAAAAAATAGTCTTAAAGTTCAAGCGGTAAGATCAAAACACTGGATGATAATGTTCAAGATAAATGAAAACAGCAGCATAGTTGAAGCAGGCCACTGCTGAAGAGGACATTAGTGATGAGACTCTGTCTGTCCCTGGAGCAGAAGAGACACAGATGTCAGAGAACACAAACTCCCATGAGAGAGACGCGCAAAATCTGCTCATTTTCTCCACTTACTCTGAGAAAAACAATTCTGTCTAATTGGCTGATTGTATTAACGCCATTATCTACCTTCTGCTGAGAGAATTATGACTGCGGGCATACAGATGTAGACCCAGATGTATTTGTTTGAGTTGTGTTTATATTCTTTCTTGGCTGTTTGTCAAAATTCCCTTTTCTGTTTTTGACAATATGGTGTTTCTGGAAAGCTGATTGGGGAGTTTAATCTTTTAGGATATGTAAATAGGTGAGTTTTAGACCGATGTTTTGACAGTAACAGATGAGATAAACTAGAGGAATGTGCGGCGACAGCTCTATCTGATTTCTTGATCAAAGTGCAGCGAGTCCTTCAAGATAACTGAAAGCCCTTTGGCAAAATTTTAAATACTTTCATTCAAATTTGGGCTTTAAAGACATGATACTGAAAGTTAGATTTTTTTATGTTGTCTTAAATATGATGGGCATAAAAATTTGCAGTGAAAAGACTATAACATTTTTATTTAATTTGTTACATTTTGTTACATTTTAGAATGTAAGAAAAAAACTTCAAGCAGAATCGATTATTATCAGATTTTCCCTGAATGATTAGAAATTATGAAAGAGTGGGACATATAAGGATGACTCAGGTTGGGCAGTTTGGAAGCAGAGAGCCTGAAATGATTTGAACAGAGGGATAAAATAAATATTAGACATGGATTTTGATTGTAGAGATGAGGAGAAGAGGAAGATCACATAAAAGGTTCATAAATGATAATGAAGGTAGAAGATCTGCAGTGGTAAAAAGTATCTGTGAAGTTATTTGTGGATGTGACATATTTTAGTGGCCTTATGTTTAGGTTTATGGGAGCCTTAAGATTCAACATCTTCATCTTTAGACCAAAGTTCCAAAAAGCAGTTTTCAACTTAAGTAAAAAACATAAAACAAAGGCCCAAAAGAAACAACAAGCCCTCAGAAGTCACCTCTGCTCACTGGAATTAATGTCACTGTGACCACTTTGGCGTCTGTGTGCCCTCTGGGGTGACATTTTCCATCAATCTCCTGGAGTTCAGCATGCGCCCTCCCTCCATCACCATCTAATCAAGCACAAAAAGGGGGAAACGAGTTATCTCAGCAGCTCGTTGTGCGTGAAAATTATCTGTAGGCTTGTGACGTGGGACTTAATGAACTTTTGTGGGCCACGTCGCAGCTCAACGCGCTGCTGCTGCCGTCCAAAAACTTGGATGAGGTCCTGGCTGAGCGCCTGCTGCCACATCAGGCGACACCTCACACTCAGCTGTCCCCCCCCTCCACCCCCCCATCCCCCCAGTGCGCCTTCAGGGGCCGTCCGGTGTGTGACTCCGGATAAAGAGAGACCCTTCGGATGCGGCTGAGCACCTGCAAGGACACTGCGGACCGTCGCCTTTTCATTTCTCCACTCGCATCCCTCTCCAGCCGCGCGTCGCTCACTCGCAAGGAGAAAGGGAACGATGAGCTCCTCTCTTCCCAAAAGCGAGTCGACCACCTCTCTGCTGCGGTCGTCGGGGCTCAGCCGCAGGGCTGCGCACCCCGATCACGCCGCCGCTCACCGGGTCCAACACCGGACTCACCATCATCAGCACCATCGCCCTTCAAGAGCTGGAAGCAGCGAGGATGCGCCCTGGTCGGATGAGTGCGAGACGAGTGCGCGGAGACCTCTCTGCCAGCCGCGACACGCCGAGTCCCGGCATTTAGCTGAGCATCACCGGGTGCAGAGGAGTTACTCTCAGCGGCAGCCGAGCCACCTGGAGGATGATTACGCTCAGGAGGAGGATGCGAGGCACAGGGCGAGCCGGCTTCACCAGAAAGAGCGCAGCAAGTCCTCCAGATCCAAACCGCATCACCATCATCATCATCATCAGCAGCAGCAGCAGCAGCAGCAGCAGCAGCAGCAGCACCGAGACTCGCCTCCCGCAGAGCGCCTCGTCCACCACGACGACTCCCGGCAGGTCAGGAGGACCTCGCCGACTCCTTCTCTTCCAAAACCCCCCGACGAAGCGGATTTTCTCTTCGAGCAGAGCGAAAGAGCCGTGAGTGGCTCCACTTCCACTCTCAGCTCCGACGCACCTGTCCGACCGGCATCCCGCCGCAAAGCCAAAAGACTGGGCTCGGCGTCAGAGTGCGACTCCAACCTTCATCCCATAGTGAAGTCGGTGTTTGGGCAGGTAACTAAAACCTTTAATTGCTTCAAAGTTTGCTTTAAAGTCCAACTCACAGAAAAAACACACGAATGTGTTGGAGTTTGTTCAAGGAATCGTAAAAATGTTATTAGTTGGAACCTGAAGAACAACTTGAAGGACCAGTTTTTAGGGGAGGAAATACTCAGAATTAACAAAAAGACATACATTTTTAATTGACTGTTTTAAATGACATTTAATTCATGGAACAAGGGGATCGCTTCATGCAGAAGAAAGATGGTCTGCTGTCAAAATGAGTGCAATGTAATCCCACTGCTCCTGACAGTCATGGCCAATCCATAATGGACTTTGGCACCCCAAGAGAACTTGTCTAAGCTTTAAGGTTTATGTAAGGCTCACCACTTAAAACATAAACTTAACAAGGTTGTGCTTTTCCCTGTGTTTAAAAAAAAAAACAAAACAAAAAAAAAGATTTCATGTATACTTGAGGAGACAACACAAGACTTTGACTCTCCTCTCTCACTCTCTGTTCATTGGAAATGAGTCCCTAAGACCAAATGAGCATTTCAAAGAAATAATTCCCAGTTTATTCACTATAATCACCTTCTAACACAATGTAATTGTCTCTTTTCATATTGCCAACAGTAATGCAGGAAAACCTGTTAGGTTGGGGTGGAAGACGTTTACTTTCCAGCAGAACAAGGACCCTGAATCTACAGCAAGAGCTATAGTGTAATGATTTAAAGCAGTGGTCCCCAAACTATGGCCCACGGGCCGCCCGCCTCCACATTTGGTCCGTATTTTCCGGACTATAAGCCGTTAATATGTGGATCTTTCTTCAACCACCAGGGGTCTCTTTAGCAGGAAGTGAATCATTCACAGTTAAAATTGGAAATAAAAGAAGAAAGTGCCCATTAAAACGGAATTAGGTTTTAATAGGGAATTGAAATTTGAGAATGTTGTTGATCAGTTAAATAGCATTGAGGGGGGAAAAAGAAGATTTTTTTTTTTAAATAATACCGGGATCATTGTGAGAATTTGAGGTATAGACATTATAATCCAATAGATGGCAGTAGCGCAACAATAATGGATGCAAGATACCGTTGAAATCTAAAGAAGAAGAAGAAGATAGTGCCCATTTTCATTTAGCGCATGCTAGTAGCAACACGAAGGATCAGCACTTTTACTACAGTTACCATTTGGAAACTACAGTAATCAGTTCAGTTAAATCTAAACTTGGCAACGTTTTCTTTTTCAACAGTAATAAATGTGACATTCAATTGACCTGTTATGCCTCAAATGTTGGGTGTCCGACCCTCTGCTGCTGCTGCATCGTGGAAAACCTGGAGCGGCAAAGATATCTGAGGCTTATATGTGTATGTTTACTGGTTTAAAAACCCCAAAAACATTGGGGTTGTGCGGTGCAGCTCATAGTTTGGAAAATACGGACTATGATCCTTCCTGGATTTTTTCTGCGAAGAACTCAGAGAGGGTTATTTGGTTATTATTTATTTCGTTAATAGTGTTATTAATTTCCTGACTTTTATTCTGTGAAGAACCCAGAGAGGGTTATTTGATTGTGCTTTCTGGAAAACTCCATTTTTACATTTAGGCACTCCTGCAATCGTCACACTTTTTCTGTTACAAACTGACTCTGCCCCCCAGCAGAGAAGGGAAAAGTTATGTGGCTCTCACAGAAAAAGGTTTGGGGACCCCTGATTTAAAGTATAAAATCTCAATGATCTATGTTAAGGCTATTGGCCTTCAGCTTTGCTCTGTCTCTTCCCCTTCTCTAACCTTTTCCTGATTGATTACTATAAATAAAGACCACCAGAGTCACAAAATCTCCAAAAAACAAAACACGCTTAGAAGTTCAGATATGCTCTCCATCCATCCAATCTGACCTAATAAGTAAATAAAAACAATTATTATTGCAGTATGCATAACGTTCACAGATCATCTTAAATTTATACGAAAATACTTTCAGGAACAGCTCAAGGTGTTATGCTAATATTTTCAAAATAATGCTGCAAGGAAAAAAATAGTAATTTTTCTGCTATATTAATGTTCTGCTATATTTGGACAAATCCACCCTCCCACTGAAGTTCCCTGCAGCCCAGAAGGGAAGGGTAGTGAAAGTGTTGATTGCTCTGCAGGGGGTAAAAGGCTCTCAGGTGAGATGCAGGTGAAGCTGGAGCCAGTAAAGGTTCAGCCAGCGGGTCGAGGCCGATTAAAAATGAATGCTGAAATCTGGGTGCAGCACGTGTCTGGTGTCCGTTCCTTTTTCATATCCTCCAATATGAATGCAGCGCCTTTCATCAAGACTGTCACCTGAGCAGCGAGCAGGGGTCACCTTTCCTGCTCTGTGGAAAATGTTTGCATAGACCAGAACAGAAAAACAATAAGGGATAAAAGCAATTCATCCGCACATTCATAAAACATACCATACCAAGATATTTCCCTTGTTGCTCTGAAAGATCATGCAGCTGTACAGTGAGTTTTCCACCCTTAATCTCCTCCCTCGCTTCTAATATCCTTCCCAATCTTTTTCTTGCCTCATTAAAATCAGTCTTTTTTTGGCCGATGATAAAAAGCTCGAGAGGAGACAATTACCTCCCTGTGCGCCGATGTGTTCCCGAAATAACTCCTCTCGATCCAGGCCAAAGCTTCAATCAGTCTTAGGTGCTTCCTCAGAGGAAAAATCCATGCCACAGTGTGTTACAGAAGGTCTCCAAAACTACTGATGTCTGAGGAAAGAAGAGCTAATTAGGCATTTATTTGATCATGTCTATAAATCAGTGTGTGAGTCTTTAATTGGTGTGCTATATGAAGCACAATTGAAAAACTTTGATTTTTGGTAGCAAGGAGAAATGTTGGCACTTGAAATGATTTGATGCAGAGTGTCTGCGGTAAGCTACCGTCAACAATTTAAAAGATTCATAAAGTCTACATTTCCTAGCTCTTTGTAACATTTGAGATTGGGTCATGTCCCATTAGCATGCTCACTAGCATCCAATTGCAGGCACCAGACAAGATGGCTGCAACAATGTAGCTAGTTAGCCATCTGGACACAAGCTAGGGTAGAGGGAGTATGATGCTGAAAGACCTGAAAAACCCATTGATTCCAGAAACATCCCTGATGATTTGTCCAGATGCATCAGTGGAGGGATTTGCTTATCAACCTACAGTAGAAGAAACAGATACTTCTTGGCTTCCAGATTAATTTGAAGTTAATTTGTAGTGTGAAAGCGTCTAAGACTTCCACCATTTTGAAACAATGCCATCCTCGTGGTATGAACCCACTGCTAATTTTGCATCAGTTATATTGCAGTTATTTATATTGCAGTGGATCTGAAGTATTGAGGTTAGGGATCAAAGCAAGGTATGAATAGTGTGATGTATCTTAATATTAATTAATACAAACACTATACTGCAGAAACAACTACAGTTTTCCACTCTTGAAGGAGCAGCCAATCAGCATCAAGTAAAATAAATACCACACTTGGATTTGCAAACACCAGCTAATATCATGTCAAGTACCATTATGCATAGGTATTTCAACTTCCCAATCTGCATTTTTCTTTGCACATTTCAGATATGCTTTGCAAAATATTTTATAAATAATTAAGTTGCATTCCACAATAAAATCCTCAATCTTACAATATGAAACATGATCTGAGAGATCAAGATAAATACAAACTGAAGGTTTGAAATAAGTGAAAAAAGCCAAAGTTTATTTCACTACCAGAGATTTATAAAACATGTAAGATGTTTGAAAAAGAACATCTTACATGTAAGAGCAGCACCACTTAGCTCATCAGTAATCAGATTCTATGTAAATAACTCTTGATTATATGCTAAATCCAGACACAAAGAAAATAATCTACTTTAGGTAAGATATTAACTTCCTATAACTTTTTAACTATTCCTTTAAAGTGTTACAGCAGATTTTAACCTCAGGATTAAAAGAGCAGATTATTTGCCTTGTGCATCATTGCATTTGTGAGGCATCAATCGCAATCAGCAAGAATTATGTGAAGGACTCTAAGAATGACGGTCCCATGGGAATAAAACTGAAAAACAAATAAGATGCTTTCTCCTTGAAGAGATGCAGCAGCATCACTCAAAATCCAGGGTGAGATGTCAAACTCTGCAAACTCTTTCATTTCACATTTTGTTATGTAACATCCAGATCTCCATGCAATCTCAGCAGAACTCACTTGCAGGAAGTAAAAGAAGCTAAAAATAGCCCATCAAGACCTGATTATGAGACTGGAGGACAGCAGTGTTTTCTTTTGGGTATTACCAAAATAAAAAAAGAGGGGAAACACTTAAGCTTACACAGGAGATTAGTGAATCAAGTACCTTTCCTGTGGCTCCCCAGAAACAAGTTTGCAATCCACACCTTAAGATGCGATCATGAAGGGGTCATTGAAGCATTTTACATCCAATGGGGTGAAATAGTTCACCCCATTGGATGTAAAATAACCTAAAATCATTATACAATTTGAGTTTTTAAAAGTCCTGGAAACAATATCCTTTTGGAGGATAAGCAAAAGCTCATACTACCACTGCAATGAATAATGACCATGAGATTTTTTTTTTTTAGATACTTGTTCTTTATCCAAGCCAGAACTACATGAGGTTTTGGTGTACAGCTAAATTGTTGTCTCATTCAGCCAAAGATATCATGTTTCAGATTTGAACGGATCTAAAATAGAACATTAAGCAAATTAATGAAATAAGGAGAACTTAGAAGGAGAAAAAACACAAAGAGAAGATTATGGGATGCAGTAGTGAATGGCAAAATTGAACTGAGACATAGAGAACTCCATCCCGATGTGCGAAGAACGGAACTGTAGCATTTAGTGAAATTACGTTTGGGAAGGTAGGACAAATATCTGTCTTTCCAGCTAATCAAATACTGCAAACCCTCTCATAATTCATGTAACATCGAGGTCTCTGTTCCATCCCAAACAGGAATCATGTTCTGCCAGAGTTTCTTTGTAAGTCTTACTTGAAAAAATTGAGCCAACTTGATAATTAACAGAGCTGATTAGTAATTTAAACAAATCCTTTAAGCATCGGCTGTGATGTTGCTCCAAACTCCTGTCCTATATATATGTGTAAAAGCAATCACTATTACAGAGCAGCAGGTCAGGACAGTGAAGGTATTTGCAGACTATGATAAACTAGCGATGTCCTTCTTTTTAATGCCAGATTCTGTATTCAAAGCAGACAAAAAATATAAAAAAGCTCCAGCTTTTTAAATTATTCAAATAACAGTCATGACTCTGTTTGTTCTCTTGAAAATGTTATTTTCATATATATAAGAAAATGCTTAGGTCTTTGGGAACCTTGCATGCTGTCAAGGAGTCGGAGTTGTGTAAAATAAAAATTCGGAAGAAAGCATGTGTTATCCAGCAGAGGGTGCAAGCACCTATAAGATAAAGCTTGCAGAATATATTTCAGAGTGCAACAGAGAGACTCGCCGTCCTCTGTGTCCCACGAGTGAACTCAGAAACGTTTCATGGTGGTAGAAACTGAGGAAAACACAAAAACTGGATAAACCAGGTAGAAATACATGCCTGGTCACAATGAAAGAAGTCAAACTAAAGAGTATTTTCTCAATTAATCACTTCTACAATTAGTTCTTCTTCATTTGCAAGCGATGGCGTTTTCTTTTTAACCTCTCTTCTATTTTTTCACTCCTTACAAAGCAACCTTTTTTCTCATTTTTTTTCCTCTGTCGCTTGGGTCACCCTGACCTTGATGACGTCAAAGAATCCACTAAAAGAAATAAAAATCCATCTTTACCACACAGAGGGTAGAAATTAAAAGAGAGAGCGAGAGGCTTAATCTCACCGCTGTATATGTTCTCAGTTTGTCTGGAGTGGAACAGGCTATTTTTAGACACAGTTGGGTATTTTTATATCTGTGCAGCCAAAGATGGAGGCAGAAAATTTACCCTTCGGTGAAATCCACAAAATTAGGATCAGATCTCACGCATACATAATATACAGTTTGAATTTCTGCTTTGTTTAATTAATGAATGTTTGTAGCAATCTGAATCTAAAATAAGAAACAAAAAAAAGACACCAAGGACAGAAATAGAGACACACTAGTTGAAAACCACATCTAGGATGAAGTCTGATGTTTTGGTCAAATGTGATTTTAGTGGATCGTTTGGTTGAAAGTGTGACGTCTCAGCCCAAGCATGAGGAGATGACGCAAATGTGTTTTTTTTCTTATTCTTCAAATGCTGTTTCTGATGACGGAAATGCACAGAGAAGAAATCTCATGGTCACATTATTTCGACTCAGCTTCCAGATGCACAAAGAAATGCAATTGCCTTCCAAGGAGGACAAATAGACCTAAAATACACAATGTAAGGTACAAAATATTTTTTCTTTCCCCTTTATAACACAAACTTAACAGCCAGCCAGTACTATGCTACTATGTAGCATTGTAGCATGTACTATGCTACATGCTACAATAGCTCAGTCTAAGTTCAAACCTAAATTATACCAAAGCCATAACTACTGTATATTTGCCTTAAGAATTTTTTCATCCATCCAATTAAATTTCGGTGTCACTTCCATGACCTCAAGTGTGTAAAATCTAATACCTGGACATGCAGACTGCCTCTACAAACATTTGTAAAAGAATGGGTTGCTTTTCCAGGGTGGTGCAGTCATAAATGTCCTCTTTTCTAAATTTTCCACAGTCAAATGAGGGGCTACTGGTTATTACAAAAAAATCAACCAAGTGGTAGATAAAATCCAAGATTAGACAAAAGACAACTTTCAGCAGAGTCGGTGGCTGAAGGACTTAAAACTTCATGCAGCTCAACAACATTGTGTAGATAGTTTCATGAAATGGGTTTGCAGCTGCATCCAAACCTTACATCACCAGATGCAACACAGAGAGTCAAATGTCCGATGTGAAGCACCAAACCAGTGGGAAGAGTAGAAACATGGAGTGGCAAATCTTGTCTCTTTGTCAAGGGTAAATTTTGGTGCCGGTGAATGATTTTGTCATTTTTTTATGAACCTGATCCCTTGGTTCCAGTGTAAGGGAACTCCTAATGCTGCAGCATAGCAGCCTTGTTGGAACAGTTTGGGGTTTATCTCTTAATATTTCAACATAACCTTGCGCATCTTTACACAAAACAAGGTCCATAAAACCATTGATTAGCCAGTTTGGTGCACAAGAATTTGGCTGGCCTTACCCCAATTCAACAAAACCTCCTTGGGATAAATTGAAGTGGAGACTATCAGCCAAGCCTTCTTGACCAACACCAGCGTTTGACCTCAAAAATGCAATATAGAAGAATGGTCAAAATTTTCCATGAGATCAATTCCAAACCTTGTAGAAAGTGTTTTTTTTTTCAGAGGATTTGAATCTGTTATTACCGAAAGGTGTGGGACAACATCACAGTGAACCGTATTAATTTAGAATGGGATGTAACTCAAGATCATCTAGGTGTGAAGGCAGACTGGCAAATATTTTGGCAGAACAAGATTTTAGAGAGGTGGAAGAGATGCACTCCAAAAGATTGTAACTGAAGTTCGTAGTTCTCCAAAGTATTCACTTAAGGGGAATAAATATGAATAAACTCCTCAAGAGTTTAATTTCCATTCATAGTTAAGCACTACCTTGGTCTATCACATAAAATCAAAAGAAATACATAAAAGTCATGAGATGTGAAAAAGTTGAAGGGCTGTAGACTCAAATTTCAAATATTTCTTCTTATAGTGAGTGTCCTGTTGTTTATTTCCTAATGCGCCTGAAACATTTAATGAAGTCTATTATAAGCAGCTTCTAAGTTAGATTCTAGAATCGCTGTTTTTTGCAGGATCCTGTTACCATGCTGTGTCCAAACAGTTATGCAAGATAGTAATCATGATTTTCTGAGTTAGTGAGTGAGTAAAATCCACCAAGGAGAAGAAAAAAAAAACACAAAAAAGAAATAAAGAGAGAGAGATGGAAATGAAGCCCGTGCACGCTGTGGTGTGACATTATAAGAGCTGACGGCTCCTGTATCTGACGTCTGATGTGTTCTGAAGTTCACAATGAGCCTCCGGTGAGAGGCTGGATGAATCATCTGCAGAGCAACAAAGAGGACGCTGAATGGGAGCTTAGATCTGAAATGACTCCGGCGTGAACGTGTTTATTACAACAGGAGCGAACAGACAAGGTCGAGCAGGAGGAGAGAATATTAGGCGGCTGCAGTGGCTGACGCTGGCGTTACCTGCAGAGTTGAGACTGTGGAGGACGGCTTTGTAAAGAGAGGATGCTTTTACTGTGGCACAGCAGAAGGCAGAAGAGGAGTTTGGACCTTCTAAAATAAGTCAAGTTTGAAACTAGAAAACTGACTTAAGATCAGTGAAAAAATCCAAAAGTTAAATCAAAACTCAGTCTAGTCATAATTTCAACTCACATGTGAAACTTGAAATCACATAGTGAGTGCATGAAATACAATACATTAATTGGTGAACCTTGCAGAGATATTCAAAGTAAAATCAACCTTTAAGCTGCAGCATCACCTAACTAAATGTTTTACTTTGCCACAGTCTGTGTCACTCAAAACATCTCCTATAAAACATATCATTTGTATCACTTTTTTTTAAGTTGATCATTATTTTAACAGTAATCCACAACTTCTAATTATATATACAAGCAGACAGAGGCCCGTTTTATTTTTCAAGCAGAAATAAAGAGAACAGAGATCTCTGTAAGGTGGATATTTGCTATTTGATAGGAATTAGGCTTGCAAATAAATACTCAGAAGCATTTAAAGAAAGTTGTTAAAGATTATTAAAATAATTAATAATGATATGGTGATTCTTATGACATCACCCGAAAAAGAATCAGTATTGGTATTATTCTTTACAGATGCACACACATAGCAATGCTGCAAGAAGGATAATTTAAACCTAATTTCAAAGTTACTGAGCTTTTGGCTGAACTTAAGACAGATTTCCCTCAAGTTTCTCCAAATGTGTCATTAAATTTGGCTCCTTTCTTTTTAGTAATTAAAAAGGTCTTTTTGAACATCATTATACTGTCATTCAGTATGATGCTGGTAAAGAGATGCCTCTACCTCCGTGGTCCGTCTTTGTTGTGTCCATACTTACTATTTTTAGCGCAGCAAAGCCAAACATGCTCCACTCACATCTGTAGTTTTTCACTGAAGCGTCCCAGGGGGCGATATTGTGCTGGTTTACATACTATTTACTCAGAAGAGCAGCAAAAGAAGAAGGCCTCAGGTACAGCTGGTAATATTTATATTGAACAAAACATATTAACAAGCAGTAGAAGAATTAATCTTTAGGCTTGAACATTTTTCTCCTTGACTCAATGAAATAAGTGAAAACAGACTTCTCAAAACTATAGCTAGAGCTGAGAAAAAAGATTAAAGATGCTTGAAATCCCCATTTAATTGTTCTACTTGCTTCTCTTGGAAGAAGTAAGTAGAACGTGCGTAACAGAAGTATTTCTGCTGTTGCCAAACAGCAAGAAAATGAAAAGCAAGCAGGTGTCTGGCAGACTGATCAAACCTTTCTCTATAGATAACCTCACCTATTGCTTCTGGCGAAACGCTGCCATCTTGTGTGCAAATGATCCAATCTCACAGACACGAAGCAGTCAACACACTTCTTTTCCTGTACAACATAACAATATTCTGAGAGCAGGAATTTTTTACAGACAAACCATCAAAATTAAACACTAAAATGTGTGGGGGGTGGGAATAAAATGAGGACTGAATCCCTAAAATTAAGTTAAAGGTGAAAATAGAGGCCACAGTACAAACAAAATCTTTAAAAGACCTTCTGGAGCCTGAAAAACCTTAAACCTTTCAAGAAAGTCTGACATCCTAATCACTGAATAAAAGGAAATTATTTTTGGCTCACAATAAATAAGCTATGCCGTGTAAGTTAAAGACATTCTGGAAACTAAAACGACAATGTAAATTTTGTCATCAAAACTGTATTTTTCTATTCAAAGTTGCATTGGAATAAATATTCTGTTTTTACATTTACTCCTTTCAACTGCTGGTTTTAGAGACGCTCTATATATTCAGCATTTATCCTCTGTGGCAAATGTGTGTGTGTGTGTGTGTGTGTGTGTGTGTGTGTGTGTGTGTGTGTGTGTGTGTGTGTGTGTGTGAATGTGTGAAAGACAAACTGCCGGCGAGCATTTCTTTCCCTGTCTGTGTGTGTTTGCGTTTGCACGTGCTGCTCCGCTCCTCTCTCCGTCAGGGTAATTCGGCATCCGTGTGTAATTTCTTTACCATTTTGGCTTTGATCTGAATCCGAGCCCTGAAGCTTATCATGACTTTGTGTTGCCTCCATGTAGTCGGGGATGGATGCTGGGGGTAGAGTCGGAAAAGGGGTGGAGAAAAGAGACAGAGAGAGAGAGAGTTTTATTTTTAGCTTCCTAGCCCCACATCCAAGCGTGTTTAATCAAGTGTGTGTTGGTGTGTTTGTGTGTTTGGATTAGTGTCTTTAGCCTCTTGGTCAGAAGAAGGTAATGTGCTTGTCCGAAAGAACTTTGTCAGGCACATTTCTACAAAGATGGTTTAAAAGTGTGAAGTTAGCAGGAGTTTGGGAAGCGGATGGGGGGTGTGTGGGAAAAAGAGCAAGACTGACGGACACACAACGAGAGACAGCGAGGGTAGAGGGGAGGGAGGGAAGACACTGTTGGAGAGGAGAGGATGGAATGAATAAGCAATCCTGCTTTTCCACTTCAGGCACTCGCATCTTCCACAGATCACATGCATGCTTCCTCTCCCTGATAATCTCTGTTCTCCTCACCTGTCCTTTATTTTTGTCTCAGCCTCCGTCTCCTCGAACCGTCCAGCAGGTCCTCCTTTGTCCTTCTCCTCGTATTTCCTCTGTCTTTTCCCAAATGTCCCTTTATGTCAGTCAGTAACCCACTGAACCTTTTTCCCCTTTCTGATCCTTCTACTCCAATGCATGCCTTGACACCCATCCAAACATGCATGCAGACAAGTGCACTCACAAACAGACACAGTAGCACAGTTAGAGGTAAAACATAAAGGACAGGGAGATTTTGTTGCCTTTTTTTTGTCATTGTTTTCTTTTTGCAATGGGAAACTCTGTAAAGTCACTAAAAAATTTCACCAAGAAGGTAAGCTTCGCTCTGAGGTTTTTCACCCTGTGGTCGTCTCCCTTGACTCCCCCTGACCCTCAGTGCATGTTTGTGTAATGGTGTGTCACCAACTGGATCAGTGGCTGTAATATTTGACTCAATCCCTCCTGACTGATCCCTCTGTTCATTTCGATACTTTAGTCCCCAGCTGTAGCTATAAAGTCAAATTAAACAGGGGATTGGTGTAGAATTAGCGTCACAGCTCGTCAATGCCATGACTTTTAGTCAGGATAGTTGACACAGGATTGTTTCGGAGTATTTGTCCTGCAGCGTTGGTTAGCGCTTGAGATCTTTTCATGATTAGGATCATGTCATCAGACCTAAAAGCCTTAAATTCCTCTTGTGTTGAAAGCAGCTTCTTATTACTATCAAAGTCTGTCAGATAAAAATCTATAACCAGAATTGAATCATAGTGTTCCCCCCCAAAAAAACCCCATCAAACCTAATAAATTCATCTCATTACTTACTGCTCTGGTTGTGTCATCCTTATGCTTCTGTGCACTCTCATCATAGCAGCAACCGCCTTCATATCTGCAGCTGCACATCCTTGAGAAAGCACAATATGACAAGTAACTGTTGATGCCATCTGTGAGAGGAGCGCTGCAGAGTTTCTCCTCACTTTCTTCTCTAATGTGTGTATGTGTAGATGTGCTTTTTTTTTTTTTAACTCTTCTAGTTAGATTATATAACTGGCACGAGGCTTCATGGTACTTTTCTGGCAGAATGTAGCCCTGCTCCATGCATCGCTTGCTCAGATTACCCAGTGGGCATTCGTTCCTGTGGCGAGAACTGTAGGAATGCACAAATTGGCATTAGGACTGGCATGGTGGCAGATGGAGTGTGAAGGTTGTTTGTAGGATGTCATACAAGTACAGGAATGTTTCATCTGCCTGTGTTTGCGAGCTCATGTCAGAGAGAGTTTAAGCAGCGGATAAATGGATGCTCGATTATTCTCCGAGATGTTGAGTCGGTTGCTTTTACAGTTTCTCGTTGATCCTCTTATGTGGTTTTTAGAGCAGAACCCCCACATTTACTGTTCTGAATTTAATAAAAGATGTAAAATGTTGCCTTTCTGCTCCAGTATAATGATGGTAGGAGCGTTTTTGATTTAATCTACAGGAATCTTCCACTCTGAGAGGCAGTGATTGTTTTTAATTAAGCTGCAGCTCTCACACTAATTGAGACGGCCACTGAGAGAACAACATCTGCTCGCTGGTTGATTGACTAATTGGTAATTATAATTTCATGGATAAGTGAAATTTTACTTCATCATTTAGGACAAACAGGATTGGTTTACAAAAAGGAAACAAGACAAGAAGATTAAATTGCAAATATGTTAATGTGAGATTTTAGACAATAATGTCTTGATAAAATGGCTTAGATCAAAGCATGTCTATGCGTGAGAGTGGCCCAGTCAAAGTCAAGATCTGTGGCAAGCCGTTAAAATTGTTATTTAGACGTCACCTGTTGAATCCAGCTGAGCTGACAAAAAGCTCAAATGAATAAATGCGTTTTCCAAGAAGCTGTATTCAGTGCAGACATTTTGAAATAAAGGCCTACAAAGAGCTTCTTGGTCCAACATTCAAAAGATAAAATTGAAATTTTTTTCAACCCTGTTAGAGGCATTTTTCAATGTTGTAGTTCACAACTATGAATATACAATACCTTAAATGTTTTAGAAGCCCGACACAATAGTTTTTAACTCAAAATGGTCGGGCAATTCTCAACTAATTCCACATGATGTGAAGATTTACCACCGTTTTACCAATCAGGATGGTAATGTACAATTCAGATTCATTTATGGCATCAGTTGCCTTGTCATAATATGTTACACCCTGTTTTGTTTGACTGGGTTCTTTCATCTCCTGAATTCACACTTTCCTGATTTGACACCCATGTGTCAGTCCACAGTCAACCCACCCCACCTGCACGTCCTTTGAACCCGTTATCCCGCTCCACTTCCAGCCGACTCCTTGTTGACACCACACCTCAACAAAATGAGTCACGGTCTCTACCCCTGTCTTTACCTCTGCTCCCATTTCTGGCCCCTCACCCTGGATGCTGCTCCAGGACAAGAAGAAGAACTACAAAGCAGTGCAGTCCAGTGATGAGGGGGGATCTGGGGGGGGCCATCTTGAGCCACTAGTAGCCCTGGCCCAGAACGGAGCCAACATGCACAACGTGCTGGGGCCTGCATGCATCTTTCTACGCAAGGGCTTCGCTGAGAGCCGGCTGGCTGTACGTAAGTCCAGAACATATAAAGTGCATGCAATCCAAAGGAGATTAGCACAAAATGCAGTTTATGCACAATAACCACCAGCAGAATATTTCATGATCACAATACACTGACATATAAGCATTTGACAAATGTGGTGTTGCTCAGAGGATGGCGTTTGGGGGACTTGAAAGTCTCACATGAACGGAGTGCTCTTGGTTTTTGGAAACAAGACAGAACAGTGTGTGTGTCTGCATGGTGTGTATTTGAGTATAACAAGCTGGATTCTTGAGAAAAAAAATGAAAGAATACGAAGGGGGCTATGGTAATAATTGAAATACACCTTTCCTGGTCATTATTTCTTTTGATGTTCCTGCAGAAATACAGAAAAATATGCCTAGATTTTTTTTAGGTTTTTAGTGAACAAATTGTCAGATAGCATTCTGAGTGAGTCAATAAAATAAATAGATTTTGCGTAGAACTCACAAAGCTTACATACTGGTTACAAGTGCAGGGTTTTTAATCTTCACACGTATCACTCGTGTGATAAAGCTAACAAATGGACGAGCTAGGCTAAGTGAAATGAGAAAGTTACACAAAATCAAATTCAACAACTATATATATAAATATAAGTTAACATATTTTTTTGTGAATTAATTCATGAATAAGTCTAAATATCAGTCAGTTTTAACCAGAAACGATCATCTCTCTGCTTAGAAAGCTTATAATTAATCCAAGTTAACATCAGCATCAATAGATACTAAAGTTTTAATGATCTAACCAGATTTCAAGATGCAATCTGACAGAATCTGACCAGAAGAAGGATTTGGACAGGAGATAGACTGTTAAATTATTATATTACAGTCTAATAGATTTAGAGAACATTTGTAAAATGAAGTGGCCAGCTATGAGTTACAATTTAAGATGCTGACAGATTCCTAATGAAAAAGATTAAAAAGCTACTTTAAAAAAACAATGAAAAACCAGGCATTTTAACAGGAGCGTATACTTATGAGAGCCACTGTGCGTATACATTATACCAGCTGAAAAAAAAACATTTATTCCTCACACAGTGAAAATGAAATGTTCCTGAATGATGGATTCCACTCTTGAAGAACCTACATTACAAATCGCACATTTCTGATGTTTGTCTAATTTCTTTTGTTCCATATGGCAAATCTTACCCGACTGCCTAGAGACTCTCAGCGTGTTTTCATCTCTTCATGATCTTATGGATGAGCTCCTCCTGTCCAGTTGGAAGCAAAACCGAAAACTGGCACACGTCCAAATGTCCCTATTTTTGTTTTATATATATATATATATATATATATATATATATATATATATTATAAAATACATATTATTTTTTTTCTTTACAGCATCACGTTGTGTGAAGAATGAGGAAAGTTGGCAAGAGTTTAAAGATGTCAGCCACAGTTTGGGTGATAACGTTGCGTTGTGATTTTTTTACAGGACCGAGAGCTGAGGCCAGAAGAGCTGGATGGTATGTCAGACGACGTCAATCAAGTTTAAAGATGTACTTTAAAATAAAGTTGACACTTTTTACTGCTGATCTCACATCTTAGATTTTGGAGGAATCCAGTCTTTTATTTGAGTATAATCCATCTCAAACCAAGTAATAAAAAAAATCCTAATAATTCACAAATAATTGATGTAAATTTAGGTATATTTTACCACATAAACTTATTAGCTTGCCCAGGAATTTCTTATTAACGTGAAGCAATAGCCTGTTTCTGTTTAGGACTCTCCATAAATGGGAAAGATTAGAGAACATACCAGTAACATAAGGATTTTTAGAGACTGACTTCAGCTTCCCGACATTTACAAATTCTGGACAATTCAAGTTTATTTTCCCACTACATGACAGCCATGAGAACCACAGCAAAACTAATAATGCACATTATTTAAAGACTTTTTAAAAGAATTTTCAACACACATTTACCAGAGTTGTCGATAATTGTGAACAAAGCTTTATTTATAGCAGAATAAACAATCCAAATGAGCAATTTCTGAAATATTTTCATATAATTTTATGATGTATTTTTTGTCACCAGAGTTACGTGAAGCATTCAAGGAGTTTGACAAAGATAAAGACGGATTCATTGGCTGCAAAGACCTGGGGAACTGCATGCGGACGATGGGATACATGCCAACAGAGATGGAGCTGATAGAACTGAGCCAGCAGATCAACATGAACCGTAACTGTTTTGTCTCGTTTTATTTCCTCCTGACGTAAAGTCCAACACTGGCTTTGTTTTTTGTTTTTTTGCATGTGACATGGATTTGAAGTTAACTGTTGTTTTCCTATAGTGGGAGGACATGTTGACTTTGAGGACTTTGTTGAACTAATGGGGCCCAAACTTCTGGCTGAAACAGCCGACATGATCGGAGTAAAGGAGCTGAGAGACGCCTTTAAGGAGGTGAGGAAGATGCCTCTGCTGTGTGACACTTAACTCAGGACTAATTTGCATCTGTGTGCATAAATTGCTGAAAAATATTTGTATCATCTTGTAAAATGAAACGAGTAAAACCAAGTTGCTTTCATATTTGCAGGAGAGATAGTCCCTATACGTTTTGCAACAAATTATATTTGCATTAAAAGGTCTTATCCTGGTTCAGACTTAAGAGATAAAAAAGAACAGAAGAAATGCTACAAAAAGAACAAAATACACTCAAGAAGTTACACCAGCTGCTTATTTTAACAATGTATTTCCTTATTTCCAGTTTGACACCAACGGTGACGGACAGATCAGCACAGCCGAACTCAGAGAAGCAATGAAAAAACTGTTGGGACAGCAGGTAGGGAGCCGCTCCGAGAGACTGCCCTCCTCTTGGCGTCTCTCCATCAATCAGTGTCCGACTGATTTCTGCCCGTCTCTTCTCACGTGCAAATTTAGTCTGAGTGTGTGCCACAGACGTTGACACTTTCCTCTCAACTTTACCAGGTTGGACACAGAGATCTGGAGGAAATTCTACGTGACATTGACCTAAACGGAGATGGACATGTAGACTTTGAAGGTGAAATAGCTAATATGTACTTATATGCACATGTGGAAATATAACACATGCAGTAGTTATGATCTGGATCTACCTTTTGTGGTAGTTTTCAAGAGTTGTGTGTTTATTTATACACACAGATGCATTTATTTAAAATGAGTGTGTGTCTTTCTCGTGGTGACACGTTCTTGGTTTTGGAGTGAAAGGGTGAAGGATGAATGAGTTAGTTCATCTACAAGGCAACAAAGAATAAAGATTCAAAGATTACCAGCAGAGAAAAAGATGGATAAACGTAAAGTTTAAAAATAAAAATCAAGGACTAATAAACTGTTTTATAAGTTTAAAATTTATACTTTCATTCTTGTGACGTCTTCAATGGACCATTTGACCATTAAATGTCCAATGGTCAAATGTTGACATTTAACTTTTTGAAGTTTGTATATAGTACTCACAAAACCTGTTCTGTATTTTTGTGTGCAAGTATTTAATTTTTTCTGAATTATTATTTTTTTTAACCATTACATTTTTTTATTATTGTTATTTTTGTAGCTTAGCTAAAGCATCATAGGAATTAATCTACATTTGAAATCAGGTGTTTGACAATAAGTAGACAAATAAAATGCTGAACAACAGTGAGACTGAAGAGGGATATAGAAAATAGGCACATTAATTCAGAAAATAAAATGATGGATGAATTTTTGCTGTATTTTTTAAGGTTTTGTGTATTTTTGTTTTAAAGATGCAACAACAGCCATGGGAATATAAGGTTACATCAAGCTACTGCAAGCCTTCAAAGTGTTGAAATTAAAGCCATAAAATAGTTTAAATTATTAAATGAATGAAATAATCAAATTGCTAATTACGTTCAACATGCAAGATATAAAAAATTTAATCAACAAATAGTGAAGTTTTTGAAATTCTGGTATTATTTATCTAAAACAAAATTAAAGCTTTGCATTAATCTGTGCTAACAAAACATCCTTTTCTCCGTAACTCCCAGAATTTGTTCGAATGATGTCCCGATGAGTTCGGCTGCAACGTTGCATCGAACGTGGATCCTCAACTTGAGGAGCGCGGACAAAGTCTGGCAAAGAAAACCGAATTTCTCTGAACTGTGAAGACGGCAAAAACGTATCAACCTTGCCCCAAAACTGCCTCGCTTGAACGGCTGACGAGTCCAGCCGGGAGCCTCACTGTTAATAACACACTGCTGCTGTTCCTCCGAGCATAAACAAAACCAACGGCTGCACTCGTGACTTTTCCAGAGTACATTTTTAAAACAAGATTTCCTTTAATAACTGCAACATTTCTATGTGTTTGCCGAGCCGATAAGTAACGGCGGATGTGATGTTTGAGATACTTTCTGCAAACACCAACAGCCTCTTATTACTGACTGTAGCAATTAAGAGCAGTGCGAAGCAAAGCGACTCAAAGCGCAAGGAAATCTGTTTTAAATACAGAAGTTATATGAAGCACAAACGCAAAAAGCAATATAGAAACATTCAATGTCATCTCGTCGTGTCTGCGTGCGCGTTTTGTGTATTGTTGATGTTTAACGTCAATATGGACTACAGAAAAATCAGCTTAAGACAAACCGATATTTGTTTGGTAAGTATGTGTAGCGTAGCGCTGACTTTTCTGTGACATACATGTTCAATTTCTAGTGTGCAGAACACACTTATTTAGCTGCAATCCTGTAAGAAAAACATCATTAGTACCAGAATAAGCTTTTGATTATTTCTATGTTTTGTTATTACTTGCATGAATAGCAATGAAGTATGTGATCAGAATGTCGTCAGTGATCTGTCACTGAGAAAGTCAGCTGATTAGTTAATAAGAGATGTTTTTTAGGTGTCATGAAAGTGTTTTATTTTGGGGATTTTGTAAGTTTTCTTATTTCGAAAGCCAAAATGTTCCCTTTTGGTGCAACGTTTGTCAGAATTATATACCTCAAAGTGAGCTGAAACATAAATGTCCTCCATTCTCGTCCTCCCTAAACACATTCCAGTCTCTAAATCCTGTGTTACTACTTTATTATCAGTAAATGTAAGGAAGCAAGGTGAGCTTCTTATGCAAAAAGCCAAAGAACGTTTACAAAACCTGATTTAGTTTAATAAGTAAAGGTGGGACAGCTTTGACTGTTCAAGAATAAACATGAGAGAATATGCATGTTTGTATTTGAAAAGGGAAATTCAACTTTGTGATTTTTATGTGTCTTAACTGTGTGAAACTATGCATGGCAAAACTACTGCA
This sequence comes from Poecilia picta, assembly GCA_033032245.1. Classification (NCBI taxonomy): domain Eukaryota; kingdom Metazoa; phylum Chordata; class Actinopteri; order Cyprinodontiformes; family Poeciliidae; genus Poecilia; species Poecilia picta. The sequence continues at coordinate 13,726,500 of CM065364.1, read as the reverse complement.
ATTTGTAGCAGAATATTTAAAAATAAAGATATTTCAATTGGAAAATGTGTGTTTATGTGACACATAATTTGTATTTTATTTTTATTATTTGATATTGAAATTACACAATTTTTAAACAGAAGCTTAACGTACTAATCATAAATATTGTAAACCTTTGAAGTTTGAACCATAATGTGGCTAGAAAAATAAGTGTCAATCAGTTTAAACTGTGTAAATATCCTTATAAATCCTTATAGAAAGACAGATCCACATTTTTTGTTCTCACTGAATTTAAATCAGACCAAACTTTTCTTGTTTTGGGTCAGAGAACTATCAAATTTATTTTAATTTGCTAAATGTCACAACATGAATTTGCCAGAGATGTACCACTAACAGAAGTATTTTTAAAGATTTAAAGAAAATGGAAATTTAAGATCATAAACTATGTGAAAAAACAATCTTTAGACTTTATTCTCATCCCTGACACTTTGATCATTTTAATACTTTTCAACAAAAATAATCTTCTACAAAATCATCATCATAACATTTATTTTAATAAAAAAAAGATAAAAAACAAAAATGTAGGTAATCTTCTATTTTTTCTGCCCTAACAAAAAGCTTTGCTGCAGTGCATAGCAAATCCACCATAATCAGATTTAAGGTTTATTCCCAGTCCACAGCGCAGTGACTGCAGCTCTCATTGGCCACCTGTTGCCAAGTGTTTCTGCAGCGACTTGTTGCTGTTTGTCTGAAAAGCAAACAGCACAGAGTCCCTTGTTCTCATAGATGGAGCACCGACTAATCATCTGTCATCCTCTGAGGTACAAATTCATATCTGACAGACGGTAGGAGATAATTGTGGGTTACTTTGTGTTGCTGTGAGCTTATTATAAAAAGGTTGAATTGCCCAGGAAGATACAAACAGAAACTTTCCCAGACAATTTAATTTATTACTCATCTAGAAACAACAGCTTGAGATCATAAATTTAGTTTTTTCTGTGTTTCTTATCTTAATTTTCTCTTTTATTTTTTTTATCAGAACTGCATTGTTAAATCCTGATGTCTGACCCGGTCATCGTGGTTTTAAACAGAGCAGCAGGTCTTTTCGTAACACTGGAGGTTTCCATCTCTTCACACTTAATGTCTCCTTCTACACTAAATCATGGCTTGGTTGACGTTGCTTGTTGACCTGCTCTCCAAATATCTGGGCCTATTCACCAATGTGTGGCTGACTCTGGTGTTTGGCTTCATAACTGTGCTGGCTGTATTTGGAGTTCCTTTTGGGATCCATAAATACTACATGAAGATACTTCTCAGTATATTTGAGGTGAGTTTGAAGTGCCTCTGGTTTGACATTGCTGGAATAAAGATTCTTCATTGTCACTTTTTTTTAAGTGTCACATAAAAACCATAAATACTTGAGACCTCCTCTAACAGTGCTTATAGCAGTTTATAACACTAACCTATACCACTAATTATACCTTAATATGCATTAATACCAAGGTTGAAACTGTCATTGCACTATCATAAAAGCTAGTGGTCTCAGCCAATCAGTGCCAAGGAAAGTAGCCTAGCTAAAAGCTAAATTTTCTTTAGTATATTTTCCCAAATAGGCAAATTTCCACAAATAAATTGGAGTTATGTTCCACAAAAAAGGGGGAAAAAAACAATTACTTTGGACTTATTTATTTAATTTTTAAAAAGTAAACATTTTGAGTTGATAAGAGGTGATCACTTTGACAGGAGCTGAGTTGAGTTCTTATCACTCAGCCAAAAATCCAATTCTAATCCCCCAAAATCTTGAGTGAAGAAAAATTCACGACTTTCACTTAATTACTTTCACAAATCGTACCCATTTTTCCTGCTAAGGTTCCTCACTCCTCCCCCTGTTCACTGTGTTGCATTTGAGCTGAAAAATGTATGAAAAAAACTGTTTTATTTATTTATTTATTTATTTTGAACAGACAAAAGTAAAATCAAGAAAGAAGGAAAAAAAGTTAGAACAAATTACCATGCCCAAGTGACATGCAATTTTATATTATCTGTTCGAAAATATCCCGTTGCAGCAATGTGCAGTTCTACACCGTGTGCCCAGATGACTTGGTATCATCGGTTGTTTTTTCCAAGGAGGCTTTAAAGGCTCTTTTTGAGTGACAGAATTGTATTTAAAAGACTTATCTTAACACCCTCCCCACTGAGAGAAAAGCTTGTAGCCTCAGGACCACCATCTGAGTTGGTGTTGATATTGTATCAATCTCAGATCCCTGGAAAGTTGTTCATCCAATGCGGTTTCTTGAACAAGCTTAGTCCCAGTGGTTTACCTATGCATGTGGAAGCTATACACATGATGTCCTGATCTTGAATTTAAAGAAAAAGTAACCAAATTTGTGGCAAAATGTTCATCTTGGGAGATTGGGAGACATTACCAGTTGATTTGGATATTTTGAGTCGTTCTTCATGAAGCCACTTGAATGGGAACCTTTTTGTTCCAATCCAGCGGTTCGTTTACACTGATGACTAGAGTTTCTTAAATTGGCACTTTTTGAAACCAGATCTCAGAATGAAACTTTTCTGTATGTAATACATGTCCTTTTCTGGCCAGAACAGTCCTTAAGTCTTACAAAATGCTGTACTTCCCATTTTTTTGCATTATGTTTTGGACATTTTAAATTCTAGATAGTTATATTTAATAGAAGTCTGTGATTCTTGAGAATAGGGACAAAACAGGTCCTATGACTAAAGCACGAAATTTGAATAAAATATACACAAAATATAATTTTTTCAAATATCTGACTAAACTAACCTGGGTCATGTGAGCACAACAATGTATACCAGGTATTTGCTGAATATTTTTTTATTTTAAACATTGTAGTCGGTGGATGATGCCTGTAAAAGCCTTTGTCCTGGAGCAGAACTCAGTACATTATAATAGTTTAAAACAATTAAAGAAATACTAAAATTATATATTATGACAATTAAGTATAAGTAGTCATATAAATAATTATAAAAGTATCAATAAATTGAATTAAAAATCATTTTTATATATTTTCCAACTCCATTGAAATTTGTCCTTAGTTTTGTCAACACCGTCAGAAATGAAAAGAATGTAAAAAAAAAAAAAAAAAAAATCAGGCATTATTGGGGGGCACCAGAACTTCTGAGGACCCCATGACCTCTTCCTTTCTCTTCCTTTGCTAAGAGGCTAGTTAGCTCTGGTTAGCTTATGTTATTCTTTAGATTTTTCTTCTTTTTATTCGTAAGTTTTTTGTCACAACCATGATGTGTCAACACCGTAACTGACATTTTACGAAACTTTGATGAAATTTTGTGAAATAAAAGTTTAATTTTGGTAAATTGTAAAGATTTTATGGACCTGATGAGCTACAATATGGCCTCCTTCAGAATGACGTCATATAAATTGAGGTAGTTTGGCTTTTTGTCAACTCCATCAGAGTTTTTGTGACTCTTTCAGTGAAATTGTTGTCAAATCTCACTTAAATGTGCAGTTAATTCATTTTAATGTATTTTACATAAATTGCATTATTTCACGTACAAAGTTTTCATTTTACTCACTAGTTTGTCACCACCTTCAGTTCTGTGTCAACTCCGTCAGATGGACTTTTTGTTGTTTATTGTTTTAAATAATATTTATTTTGTTTCTTGAGAAGCATTTGTCTGTAAAATGAGTAAAAAATATCACTAACAGGATCATTATAAATTATTTTTTATTTATTTTTTGCCAGATGGTGATGACAACGTTCTGGGTCAGGTCGATTAAAAATGTAATTTTTAAAAAAAATGTTGCAACTGGGAGCCTGTACCTTAACATCTTTACATTTCCAAAACATTATTTGTCATATTTGCATAAATAAGGTTGAGAAATAACAAAAAAAAATTATGGGAAAATTAAAACCCATTTTTTCCCTATTCTCAAGAATCACTGCTATTCATTTGTGTTTGTTCCACAGCTCCACAGTGACTCTGTACATTTCTCTCTCTTATATCTGATGCAGAACTTTCCTCCCTCAAGTTCATGACCCACTTTTCCAATTGGCAAGCTGGCTAGTGAGAGTTTGAAGCTAAAATTGGCCCATAATAGAGTTTATCATCTGCAAAGCACATGTGCTCCCAATCTTCTGTGGAGCATAGCTGTGCTCCAGAGAAAACTTGCTGTCTGATGTCATTGCTTTGATCACACCATTACCTTCTGCTGCACATTTTCCCCTTAAATATCCAACTATGATTTCTGTCTAATGACCTGAAGAGGCTTTTGTCTGTTTATTTGTCCTTATTTAGTGGACAACATTACAAATGGAGCTAAAGGCAAAAGAGAAGAATCACCAACTCTACAAACACTACACCAGTGGTAAAGCATTGTCATTTCAGTCACAAACCAATTATGTACTGACTTATCTTTCTCTATGAAACTTTACAATCATTTTTTTTCTGCCAAGGTATCATAGTCAAAGTCCCAGATTCAGCTTTGAAGCATGAAATTCAAGATCTACGACGTAGTGCTGGTTGTCTGAGTCTGGATCCGCGGTTTGAACTGGCTGATGTTTTCGTCTTCTGTCGGAAAGCCTTGGAGAACATCATAGACGATGACGTGACCAAGCGCTTCTCGGCCCAGAAGTGGGAAAACTGGAACTTGCTCACTAGGAGCAACCACAACTTCCACTGCATGAGTCTAAAACTTTTAGCCCTGTGGATTCTGGGAGTTTTAATCCGCTATGGTGTACTGCTGCCTTTCAGGTCAGAGAGCCAAAGAAGTAGGTTTAGGATACAATTTTTTAGCTGATTTAAATAACCATTTTATTCTGTGTTTTGCAGAGTAACTGTGGCCGTCACAGGTATTTTTCTGTTTGTTGTTTTAAGTACCGTGGTGGGATTAATACCCTGCACAAAGTGAGTTCTACTAATGCCTCAAACATGAATATCAGTGAGGTTTGCGTTGATAGATGCTAAGTTACAAACCTGACAATCTTAGCCATGAGTGTGGATCCATCTAAACTGATCATTGTGTGTGACCCTAGGTTGAGAACCTACCTTAGTGACAAGGTACATCTGATGGGATATCGCCTCTGTGTTAGATCTCTGACTGGAATCATCACCTATTACAACAGGTATGGGATAATTAATTTTCTGAAACAAACCTGCCTTACTGAAAACACTGCACAGCAATACTTCTGTACAGAGTCAACAATGATGACGCTACATTTGCAGTGAGTGAGAGGAACATCCACATTCAACACATAAGGCATGTCTATTTTCATGACTTTCAGCTGACTCGTCGTTATTACATGCAATCCGAACAATTTTAAATATTGCCTTGGCAAAACATTTTTTTGATCTGTTTCTTTTTCTTTCCATCTAGCAGGATATCTGACCACACTGCTAATCAGAATCAGAGTTTATTTAAAGGGATTTCCTAGCTGGACTCAAGCTTTCAGCAAGATAAGTTCTCTGTCTGTACCTCGTATATCTGCAGGGAAAACAAACCAAAGAATGACGGCATCTGCGTGGCCAATCACACGACACCAATAGATGGGATCGTCCTGGCCAATGACCATTGCTACTCTTTGGTATGAAATTTTAAGTGTGTTTGTGTGTGTGTGTGTGTGTGTTTTTGTTAGGGTGTAAGTTATGAGTAGATTATTTTTAAAGGCTCAGGGATGAAGTAAATTCAAAGTGAAATCATCTCGCAGGTTGGGCAGCTCCACGGAGGCTTGCTGGGCTTGATCCAGAGAGCCATGGTGAAGTCCTCTCCTCATATTTGGTTTGAGCGAGCTGAAGTCAAAGACAGACGCCTAGTGGCCAAAAGGTAGCATTACAGACATTACAGCGTCGTGTAAAAGCGTCTTAAAACTGATTTGGCTCATTTAAATAATTGTACCTATTTATTTTTTAGACTCTGAGTTCATTCATTCGTTATTCACTTTTAAAAGGAGAGAAGTAGATATGAACTTGTAACTTACCAAATGATTTTCAATTAAATAATATAAGCTTCCCACTTCTACTACAGTGAAAATATGTTATGTATAAGTCAAAATAAGCAAATACATTGTTACAAAAAAAATAACAATTAACCTGAAAAATATGAAGGACCAAAACTGGCATAATAATAAATAAAATAATAAAAATATAAATAAAAGAATAAATATATATCTGACATATATAAATAAAAGAATAAATATATCAATAAAGTAATAAATATATATCCAACATAATAATAAATGAAAGAATCAATATAAAAATAAAAGTAGAAATATATAAATAAAAGAATCAATATAAAAATAAAAGTAGGAATATATAAATATATTTATATATAAAAATAAAAGAATAAATATATATACTACATAATAAAAAATAAAGCAATAAATACATAAATAAAAGAATAAATATATATTTCGATGAGAAATAAAAGCATAAATATATACTTTGATTTTTTTGCTTCTCCCTTTTCCGTTTGCTGTATTTATTTCTGTATTGTTTTCTCGCTGTATTTCTGCTTCATCGTTATGTTAATGAGGTGGGCTGCCTTCTATGTCCAGCTCTCTATTGGTCAATAAACAGGAAAGAGAACGATCCGTGTGCAGATCGATTGTGAATGTCTACCTACCTGCCGCTTTCGGCCAACAGTCCTCGGGAAACCTGACTGAAAAATTCACGAATACTCATTATCTTAAAGATACAATAAAAGGTGAGGATAATAACTGCATTTAAGTGTTAGATAGCTGTTATTACTCATTGTTAATCCATCATTCTCTCACTCTGTATAAAATAAACAGACTGATCAGAGAGTAAACCAGCTAGCAGCAGCTTTAGTCACAGTTAGGAAACATACGCGTACACCGCTGCCTTTCAGTGCTGTGTTGTTAAAAGCTTCACTAAAATCACTTACATCTTCCAACACAGTTGTTTAGAAAAGCATTTTAAATATTGACTTAAGTGCCATCTGCCAAATAATTTACATATTCTGATGTGATTCATAATTTCTCCATTTGTTTTGTTGTCCATCTTTCTCAACAGTAGCCGACTTAACAACCTGCCATATCTGGGATGGTCTTGTTCCTCTGTCCATGGCAGGTTCAGTCAATCAGCTGTGGGACATCTGCTGCCTAGTCAAAGTATCATGGGCCTCTTCATTTAAAAGGACACAAACCAGTACAGAGCCTCTCTGCTCCTGGAAGTCACACTTCTTGAATTAACACTTACTACTGCTAGCAGCTGTTAGCAATGAAATCTTTGTGTATCTATTCTGTAGTTAATATCTATGTGTATCTATTAATAAATGAATTGATATTGTGTAGAGTTCTGTAAAAACTATTGTTAATAGCTTCTCTTGAGTAATGTACATATGTGCAACTTTTACATTTAAATTGCTTCTTTTTGTAAATTTTACACATCTGGCCACAAAGTATGTGGAGGAGAGGAAATGTTAAAATTAAAGCTGCCATTGTGGACCAAAGACATGAGGTTTGTGGCTGTTTCTTTAAAAAATCTATTTAATAATTATATTAAACACTGTACATGGTTACTACAGTTAACAATTTAAGTCATTGATAGAGAAATGTATTTACAAAAGACATCAATTTTATTTCAACAGTATGTACTCAGGGTTTACAACTTAAGAAGAGGTCCATAGGGTCCTTGGCGTGTGCCAGTCTGCAGTGAACTGGTGCCAGTCTGCAGTGAACTGGTGGATGACAGAGGCAATGGTTTACTGTAGTGAGCAGTTTGAAGCAGATGTCCCACCATGTGATCCATAGGGTTTTCCCAGCTGAGCACAAACTTCATGCACTTTGTTTCCACAGGCACCACAGCAGAATCGAGTGTAACCTGTTAAACCTCTTAAAAGGGATATAAAGGTGTTATTCCTATGTTATCAATTTATACTGCCAAGTCTACAACCACAGCAAAACGAAGTATAAGAAACTTAACCTTATAATAACATTTGATAAATATTAATTGGAGAAATGTGAAGTTAATGAGCTAACTATATATATATATATATATTTTATATATATATATATATATATATATATATATATTATATAAGAGAGAGAGAGAGAGAGAGAGAGAGAGAGAGAGAGATCACATTTCTCCAATGAAACTTTAATATCTATCTATCTATAACAGCGTCTTCCTCCTCATGTCTCTTGATCATAGCAAGAGTTTAACTTCTCAGGACGTGATGAAGTAGCGGGTGTTTGGCATAACTGTCAAGTTTTGGACTTGTGGCTACAGGTAATGTCGCTACTTAGCAGGTGGTGAAACTAGCGTAAATAAGGAGGGTTTAATACAATCACGCATTTTACATGACGGGTGGCAACCCCAGTTTATACTATAAAAATAAGATTAAGATTAGAGCCTAAATACGTTCAATTTCCAGAACAGAAAGGCTACTTAATGTTAGCCAGCTAACAAATTACTATTGCTAACCTAGCATATCAACTAACAGCTAGAAAAAAACAAAACAGTACCTTCGTAGTCAAACTGGTATCAATCAGCGAGGAATTTGTCCAGTTTAGATTATGTATAGATAGTGGATGTTAGGATGTTAAACGGATGTTGAAAAGGGTCTATAAGGCTCTCCGAAGAAGACCACAGAGCAGACATTCACAATCAATCTGCACACGGATCGATCTCTTTCCTGTTTATTGACCAATAGAGAGCTGGACATAGAAGGCAGCCCACCTCATTAACATAACGACGAAGCAGAAGTACAGCGAGAAAACAATACAGAAATAAATACAGCAAACAATACAGAAATAAATACAGAAATAAATACAGCAAACAATACAGAAATAAATACAGAAAACAATACAGCAAACAATACAGAAATAAATACAGAAATAAATACAGCAAACAATACAGAAATAAATACAGAAAACAATACAGAAATAAATACAGAAATAAATACAGAAATAAATACAGCAAACAATACAGAAATAAATACAGAAAACAATACTGAAATAAATACAGAAATAAATACAGAAATAAATACAGCAAACGGAAATACAGCAAACGGAAAAGGGAGAAGCAAAAAAATCAAAGCAAAGTATATATTTATCCTTTTATTTCTCATCAAAATATATTTTTATTCTTTTATTTATATATTTATTGTTTTATTTATTATTATGTAGTATAAATATTTATTCTTTAATTTATATATTTCTACTTTTATTTTATATTGATTCTTTCATTTATATACAGTATTTCTACTTTTATTTTTATATTGATTCTTTCATGTATTATTGTGTTGGATATATATTATTATTTTATTCTTTTATTTATATAGTTCTACTTTTATTTCTATATTTATTCTTTTATTTATTACTATGTTGGATATGTATTTATTACTTTATTGATATATTTATTCTTTTATTTATATATGTCAGATATATATTTATTATTTTATTTATATATTTATTATTTTATTTATTATTATGTCAGTTTTGGTCCTCCATAGAAAATGAGTAACATAACACACACAAAAATCCTCTAATTTTAATTTTTGGTGTTTTTTCAGGCTCAGGGATCATGTTGCAGATGAAAACAAACATCCTGTCCTCATCTTCCCTGAAGGTGAGTATGGAAATCCTACATAACTAGATACAAGGAGTTTGACTGTATGAAATATTAAATGAATTTAAGCACAATTCTACAGAAGAAGATTAGGGCCACTGAAAATAAATAAGACAGTTCTGACTTTAATCTCAGAATTCTGACTTGAATCTCAAAAATGATAATTTTTTTATATTTTATTCCCAGTGGCCCTAATCCTCTTCTGTACAATTCTCCTACTACATATAACTAAATTTAAATTAATTTTGTCAAAACAATCCTTAAGATTAAAAAAATATATATATATTCACACATTTTTCAATATTTAACATTGGAGGACAACAGTACTAAACATAGCAAGCATACTGCTAAAGTGCTTGCTATGGTAACATCCAGTCTGCAAAAAAGATATTAATGATGTTTATGGACATAAAATAATTATTTTTCTCCAGATAGATATTTTTCCCTTCAATGTCAATGTCAGGCAAATGAATGGTCCTTTTTTTCTTTACATGTAAAGAGAGAGTGAAAGAAAGGTTGTTGATTACATTTTCATATGACTGCTTGTCTCTTAAATCTTTTCAACGTTTTGTTAACAAAAATAGTAAATTTGCCCCTTGCATGGCAGCAACCTGAGATGTGGTGAAGACAACGTGTTGAAATTCAACCCAAGGAAGACGGAGAATTAAAGTGACTTTAAACAGATACTGTTGACGTGCTTAAAGTTTAACTCAAAACCATTTTTCTCAGGTTTAAGGGGAATCGACGAAACAGGAGAAAATATCCATTAGGCAAAAAATAAATAAAAAAAAGCTAAACAAAAACATGTTTTAATCAGATTATCTACAATAGCAGAAATTTGTCTCACCAGATGCCAAATCTGTCATCTGAAAGCAAAAATAAGATCTAATGGTACTGTCAAGATGTACCTATGATAAAGTAGGCAGAGCACACACCGAAATGTTTGGGAGTCATTTAAAAAGTTCCTTCAGTCAAGCCGCAAAAAGTGTCTTAAAGACAAACAAAAACAAATATATTTTGCTACATCTGAAAACATTTGCTTTAAAATCATCACATTATTTCATTTACAGGTACTTGTGTCAATAACACATCAGTGATGATGTTTAGGAAGGGGAGCTTCGAAATCGGCTGCACCATCTATCCTGCCACCATTAAGGTAGTGCTGGGTGTTTGCGCTCTCTGCTGCGCTCGTGTTTGTTCATAGCAGCCACTGAGACAACATTTATTTTTAATTTTTTTCAGTATGATTCTTGCTTTGGAGATGCTTTTTGGAACAGCAGTAAATTTGGTTTGGTGGGATACCTTCTGAGGATGATGAGCAGCTGGGCCATCGTCTGCAGCGTTTGGTACTTGCCACCGATGAACAGGAAGGTGAGGTATTTAAAATACCTCAAACAGTTATTTTAATGGCATAATGAATAATCTAAATAAGCCCACTTGAATAGGCAATAAAATCAAAAATATCTCTTCCCATTTCTATTCTTCCCGAGCTTAAATGACTTGTACAAGCTAAAAACCCAATGTTTTCAACTCTCAGCACATAAAGACAGGAAAACCTTTAATATGACTGTATACATTATTCAAAATATGTAAAGTTACATTAAGAAAAGAGGATGTCTTTTTTATTTCTTTCTTTTTTTTTTTTAATTCATTTGTAGGAAGGAGAGGACGCCATGCAGTTCGCCAATCGAGTCAAAGCTGCCATAGCTGCCCAGGGAGGGCTGGTGGACCTCATATGGTGAGTCACTGTTTTATTTAAATGTCTTTAGTTTATTTATCATTTTCATTTCACATTTTTATGGGGTCAGTAATAATAGTGCACAACACTGGCCCTAGTTCATAAAACACATTACTGGGGATTTTATCTTTGACAGTATTAAACCCCAGAGCTAAATCAGAGGCTCAAACTCTAATTGCTCCCTTCAGGGTCAGTGGGAAACATCAGCGTTAACATTGATTTTCTGAGTGACATTGCATTTTCTATTCATATATGCTCACCCAGGGACGCCGGACTGAAACGAACCAAAGTGAAGGATACTTTTAAAGAAGAACAGCAGCAGCTTTACAGCAAAATACTTCTGGGTGACCATGAATACCAAAACCATCCGGAAAGCTGATGTCCAGACAGGAGACAAAGAAGAAAACCAGCATAATTACAGGCTATTATCTTTTGTTTAGTAATACATCACATGGTAATACATTACTCTTTAACAAACATTGAAGATCATGTCTTTAAGTTTTTCAAATAAAATTGGTTCCAGGTCAGAAAATTGGAAGAGTTGTTAACTATAAAGTTCAAACTATTACAGAGTAAGTCTGTTTTATTCTCAAATCTCGTTGATAATTTATTATGAAATCATGTTCTGTGACCCAATGAAATCTTAATTTAGCAGAACCTTATAGTCGCAGCGACTACAGACGTTACATAACTGAGACTACAGAGCTGCCAGCGTTTGTAAGTCAGTTTACTAATTGGCTCAAGGCTCTAAGTTTGTCTGCAGATTTAATCTTTAACGAAGGTGAAACACATTGTTAGTTTGATAGCTGTTGGTTTATTATTTCACTGGACATTTCTGGTTTATTTTAACCGAGCCTCATTGTATTGTTTTATAACTGGGATCTATAGAAATTATGTACATGACTTTAAATTTGACTGTATGATTAGACTGAATTGTCTTTTTTTTGGTAAAGTGCCTTGAGATGCAATCACTACAAATATAAAACTGAACTGAATTATCAAATTTCAATAAACGTGTTTTTCTCTTGTTTGCCTCCCTCTGACAGCAGGAGTCACTGTTTGTACAAAAACAGCAAATCCTCATCTGAATTAAACATATTTTGTAGGTATGACATTTTGAGGATCAGGAGGCCTATTGGATGCAAAAGAAGAAGCAGAAAATCAGTTCTGTAACGAGCTGGAGGTCCAAAATGAAAAACATGGAGACACAGGTGAAGCCTCACTGTGTCATTAGGACTCAGGGTTCTGCACTTGCCTTTTTGGGTTAGGGGTAAAAACACAGAATATATGTAAAAATGCCAAAGAAAGAAAAAATAAGAATGTGCATCTACATGTCATTGTTTGACAGGTTGAGATGGTATCAAGTAAGTAGCATATTCTACCTACAGATTTGACTTTTATTATATATTATGTACATATATGTCAACTGAAAATCATCATTAAATTGTTAATACATTTCAGTAACTTTTACTAAATGAGACACTTCCTTCAGATCCATACCCCTTCAGTTTTCCTCTTACAGCTAATGGAAACACGGCTTTTAAAATTACATCATTATTTTCCCCCCCTTTATTTATATGGCTTGTCTCACTGAGAAGATCCAAGAGTTTTGATTAAAACAATTAAGCCAAAAACAAGAGCAAGTTTCATAAGATTTATCTTTTTATCTTAATTTTGAATTGTCCCAAAATAATCAAAGTGGAAAGCTTCATATCCTGTTGCAGTGTGCTCAGCGTTGATGGAGCAGAGTAACAAAAATAATTCTTATTTCTTTTTTTCTTTTTTTTACCATAGAGCTTGAAAACGTCCACACCATTATATTATCTTGGTTCAAATGTGGGTTTAACTGAACCTGCTTAAATATTGTTGTTTTCTAAAGGTATTTCTAATCTGATAAACGAGCCTCAAAGGAACGGAAACTCTTAATGTATTGATTCTGACCGCACTGACAGGTGTGGCTCATTCATAGTGAGCCAGTTTAAGGTGGGCGTGGCTTCTCCAAACCAAGCCCCCCCCCCCCCCCCGCCCTCTCCCCCTCTTGATGTGACCACGCCCAATCAGCTGGTCCCTGAAGCCCCGCTGGGCTCTTCAACTAACTTTTCCTTTCCTCCTCCTCAGTTTCGCGGCGAGCCAGGTGGCGTGTTGGCCCCGCTGCGTTTTGTTTTTGGTGTTTCTCTCTCTGTAACGGCGCCAGCAGCAGCAGGTGTTGTCAGCATGTCTTTAGCGGATCAGCAGTGGAGTCCCACAAGCGTCCAGGTAACGGTGCTCCAAGCCAGAGGCCTCAGGATAAAGGGGAAAAGCGGCACCAATGACGCGTACGCGGTAATGCAAGTGGGCAAGGACAAGTACCAGACGTCGGTGGTGGAGAAAAGCGTGGCCCCGGTGTGGAAGGAGGAAGCCTCCTTTGACCTGCCGCCGCCGCCGCTTCAGGCAGGAGGAGGTGGAGGAGGTGGAGGAGGTGGAGGAGGTGGAGGAGGGAGGGACCGCAGCACGCTGCGCGTCCAGGTGCTGCACCGCGCTCTGGTGGGACCCGACAAGCTGCTGGGCCAGGCGGTCATCAACCTGCTGCAGCTCAGTGAGGACAAAACCCGCAACAAGACGGAGTAAGTTCACTGTGGAAAGAAAAAAAAAAAAAAAAAAAAAGATCACACCGAATTTAAATTAGAAATACTAACACCAGATTAGAAAGAAATATAAAAGTGCAAAGTACAACTTAATAGTTTAAAGTTGTTATGGAAACAGATATAACTACTGGCCCTCTGGTTTTCCTGAATAAACATTGAGCAGAAAGCTTAAGTGAGTTTGCATTTCCTTATAACTAAATGTTGGCAGGTAAAAGTAATTGCCTTCCACCTGCGCCACAGAGACATAACTTTTTTTTTTTTTTTTTTTTTTGGTTCTGCTGTCAGTCATGCTGAACCTCTGTGGTCTCAGAGCTCCAAACTCCCATAATCCCTTTGTAAAGTCTCGATTTTTAAATTGCAGACAACCAAACCAGCAGCAGCAGAATTTGTGAAAAGTTGTCCTGTGAGTTTACATCTGAATAATCTGTGATCTCTGCACCTTCAGCCCTTTGAGATCACACACACTCAGCCATGTATCACTGCACGGGCCCATTTACGTGGGTTTGGTTTCCGATTGTTGCCTACTCGCAACGTTGCAGCTTAGAGGATTTGTTTTCCTGGTTGCAGCCTTGGAGGATGCCAACTTACTCAAGGAAATGAATGCAGTTGGTTCAGAGATTAATTTTTATTGAGTGAGTTTATTCATTTCCCTCTATACAGAAAGAAAGACATGAAACTATAGGAGAAGAATATTTTCAGATATTTTATTGAACTTGAAAGTTTTTCTATACACCAAATGTTCATTAAATTAAATAAAGAAGTAACATCTTTATTGGACACAAATTGATTTCTACCCCTTATCTAATTATTAAAATGATCAAGTTTTTGCCTCTACAACAGGCCCCTTCATGATGCATTAAGTTGACAAACAGTCTCTACGACAGGGGTCACCAACTCCAGTCCTCAAGGGCTACCATCCTGCAACCTTTAGATTCACCTCTGCTCCAAAATGTCTGAATTTCCTCACCAGCATTCATTCTTCTCTGCAATAGGCTGGAAATGAGCAGTTTAATTGATCCAGGTGTGTTTGAGCAGAGACGCATCTAAAAGTTGCAGGACGGTGGTCCTCGAGGACTGGAGTTGGTGACCCCTGCTCTACGACCTTCACGATTTTTCACACACCATTTGCTTTATAGCAAAACCTCAAGTCAGTGAGCAGAGGTTACAAACGCTGCTATGAACAATGGTTCTCTTTTTTTTTTTTTTTTTTTTCTATTCTGCTTCCCATTAGATTGGAGGTTTCTCCACCTCCACCGTGTTTTTTTTTTTTTTTTTCAGCCTTGCTATGGAAACGCAAACGGCAGCATAACCCAGTTCAATAAAACCAACCTGATTTTAAAGAATCATGTTTTCCCCTCTAAACTAGATGATAACCGACTAGACCTTGGTAGTTGTTTTAAAAGTTTAATCTCCATTGCCATGGATTCATTAGCACACTAAGATATGTAAAAGAAAAAAATCTCCCTCGTTTTCTCTATTTATAACGAGCCATATGAAAATCAGCAGGCGTCTTTAACACAAGAGGATCTCTGCGCGTTTCTTGTGCAGTGAATTCAGACACGGCTCATCTGTGTTGATCTTTCTGTGAGCTCAGTGGCTCCCTCCAGCTTTGCCCTTGCATTCCTGACCATTTTATCAATGAGAAAACAAACATAGACGGCAACAGTGAAAGTCAAGCAAGGCCAGTTTTTCACAGCTGAACCACTGAGGTTTAAATGTGAAATAGGAAGGCCTTGTTTTACCACAGCACGGCTCATGATCTATGATTATTAATTTAGAATAAAGTTTTAAAGTTTGGTAAAGATTAGGTCACGATGGCAGGGAAAGAATCGTCAACATGTTGTATAATTTGTCCCTCCATTCCTGTTTATTTTTTTTTTTTGATAAGAGCACCAGGAAGTAATAAAATAAAACGTGAGGCAGGTCGAATCAACCTATCTGTTATCCTGTTTCATCATTTTCATCTGTGGCTTCTGTAAAATGTGAGAGTGTCTGTCTTGGTGAAAATGGCACATCATCAAAGTTCAGCTTTTTTTTTAGGTATTAAAGCAATAAAACTACCATCTCTGCAAAGCCTAATGGATTACAAACAATCTGCAGTCAATGATTAAAGCTCAGCGACTGTAAGCAAGTAGGTACATTAAAACGAGAAATGGCAGCGTTTTTAATTATTTCCAACTTCATTGTTTATTTAAACAATCTACTTTCTGGGTAAGGCTCAAACTGAAACTGTGTAAACGTTTTTTTTTCTCCCTGTTTGACATTAAATCATGTTAAAATTCTCAGTTGGAGTAAGGGAAATTATTCTATTTATAAAATTGAAATAATTTATTTCATCGTTTTAATCAATTTCAGAAGTTTACATACGTAAAGATTACCATGCCTTTCAAGACATTTGGGAAAACGTAGATGATGATGATGTCATGGCTTTTAGGAACTTCTGATTGGGTAATTCACAACATCAGAGTTAAATGAAGGTGCACCTGTCTTACAAAAGTAACTGAACAAACTGAGGAAGAGAAAAAGAGGTAACACTTTATTTGAAGGGGGGTAAATAAGACTGTCATAAACATGACATAACACCTGTCATGAACATGAATAAGCCTTCATGAATATTTGACTGTTGTCATAAAGCATCATTCGATAAATTATGACACTTTTAATACAAAGTTGACATTACTCAAAATGTCTTTGTTATGACAACTTGACATTAACCAAGAAATAATTACTGATATAAAAGTATTACTGATTGGACTTTAAAAATTAGGTAACTTTATGTTATTAAAGAAAGTTTAAACGGTAATGATTTCTTGGTTAATGTCAAGTTGTCATAACAAAGACATTTTACCACAGTTTAGTTCAGTTTTAGTCCTTGGACTTTCTCACTGCTACATTGTTAACTTATTCAGCTGTTTTCCCGCTCCCAGCTGTGCTCTGTGATAAGAAATTCTTGAGTCACTCAGGGCCATTGTGTTATCAGTGGTCCAGGAAGGATGTGTCCAGAGAGAGTACGATGGATATCTGCAAGAAAAAGGAAAAAAAAAAAAAAGGTTAAGTCGTCTATCATCCTCCTCTGGTACCGTCTGTCCAGTAAAGTAGCGTAGACTTTGCACCAGCTCAGAGAGGCTTAAAACCATATGTAGAGCAAACACCAGTTTAATTCCACCTCATGGAATTAAACTGGTGCAAAAGCATTTGGGCTCCACCCAAATGCTTTTGCAACTTCCCCTCTGATTTCACTTGAGGAACTTGCTTCTTCTCTTTTTCGCTAATTTGTAGTGTGTGTCTGGCTTTGTGACCCGTGATGCTCTATTGTTGTACAATACTAAACAAACGGGAAAATGTCCACTCTAATCTTTAGGCTTAATTTAAAAATATCCAAAAAATTGAGATCCTGAAGTAAATGTCTATGATTAAGAGTTACTCTCCCATCCTTGAAGTCAGGGATTATCTCGATGGAATATTTTGAATATTTTTCCATGATTGAAGGTTGTTTAGACCAGAATATGCCACAAGTACGTCTCCCTGGTTTAAGGGAAAAATAGCTGTCAAAAATGTTTCTTAATTCATTGATCTGTCCAGATTCTTCTCTGAAAATAAGATTATTGATGTAAGTGGCAGAAATAAGCAAAGGAATGAAGGTGTGACTAAATGTAGCTGTAGTCTTTATTTATGTTAATACTGATTTTCTGCTTACATTAAATTAAACGCATTAAAAATTATGTTATCAGACCAATAAAAAACATTTTAATACACAAATGTGAGCTTAATAAAAAAGTATATTTAATGCCTGCTTAAAAGTTATCTTCTAAAGGTACCTTTTATCAATCAAGCCTTGTTGGACTTCATATTCTGATTTATTTAATATGACTGTATTCAGCTGATGAATCAAGGATAATAAAGGCTTAGCAAAGATAACAAATTATTGTTGGAAATGTTTACTTATTTAATAATTCAGTCCAAAATGTAAATCTGCACCATGTTTGCAGACCTCGTGTAAAATTTCACGAGGCCCTGTTTGGAAATTTGTTTGCCGAATTCACATTCAGACGTGTGTTGAACATGGAGATGCCACCAAGGTTGGCGATGTCGCGGAGCGTGCGCTGATTCTCTTCGAAGGTCTTCTTCTGCGGTCTAGGTGTTGATTATTCAAGCCTTGTCCTGGCTGTGATGCTGCTTGGTGGAGCCCAGAGCTGCTTAATAAATCCACTCCTGAAGGCTGAGCTTATTAAACAGAACAACTTGCAAATTTTTACAAATGCGATGAGATCTCTTGGGCATGGGTAGATTTTTTTATTTTTGTATCTTCTTTTTCTTTAAATCTTGTTAAAAACTTGCACATGCTTGGATTCATTTTTCTTTCTTCATTTATTACTGCAGCAGAATATAAAGGATTTGTCTACATATGTATATTTTAGCTTTTTTTTTTTTTAGCTCAGAACAGTTTCATTCTGTGCAAACTGAACGGCTAGGCTAAGAAAATCTGATCTAATCTGCTGATGAATGTGTCCAAAAGACGCCAGGATTAATAAAATGAAGACTTATCTAAGCATAGAAATAAAATAAACTAAATGTTTTCTATTTATCATCTTCCTTCTCACCTCCACATGATAAATCCAATATCTATTTAGCAATTCATATCTGAAGGATGTTCTTTGAATAAGTCAAGCTGAATGCACAAGTTATTTACAATCTCAAGGCCTGAAATTTGCAGGTGATTTCCAGTTTTCCCATCGGTGAGCAGGAGCCGAGGGGGTTGGGGGTGGCGGCTGTGACAGCAGTGTATCAAATTCCAGGAAAAGGCGGCTTCCCTCTTTAATTTTGTTTGTGCCATACATCTGAAGCATTCCTGAGGAAGAGGAGGAGAGCAGCAAATCTAAGCAACATAACTTGTGCAGGACAATGAGAGGAGAGCAATCCTCTGAGGTATTTTATGTCTGCTGCCTCCTGGGAAGCCTGTAAATATTGTGTGTCATGTATAAACTCAGAACTATGAGAACATGCCCAGACGGTTGTGTTCTCAAAACAAAGAAAAGCCCGAAGCAAAAGCTCAGCATATTTCTGCTTACACTCACAATGCCCCTTCCTGATTTCCTCATTTCCTTTGGAGTCCAGATTTCAGCCAAAGCCGTTTTCTCAGTGGTGAGCTGACCTCAGCTTTTTGCCCGATAGGCGTTTATTTAATGCTGACTGGGCTCTTCTAGTTTTCTTTGCAAAAATTGTGCTGTCGACCACCAAACATCAATTGTTTCACGAAGCTGGGGAACCTTTCTACTGGTGAAAATCAGTTTATTAAGAATTTCTTTGTAGTGCTGTTTACTTCTTTCTGTTCTACACCAATTGTTCAAAAGGTAAAAATGGGGTTAACTGGAGATTTGTTGCTTGTAAATTATGAGGGAAGCAAAGTCTAATCTGGTTGGTTTGAGAACAGGACTAATTCAGGAGCTTGTTCATTTTCAGTGGATTTAAATGTCTGGAGCATGAAGGGATGTTTGTGTCTCAAACAGGAAGTGATTTAAGCTTAAAGCTGCAAGGCCTTTTTATTAAGAAAGTTTCAAAATGTTAAATTTGAGCTGTCCTATTCCTCTCTATTTAATAATTCTCCTTCGTTTTATTGATTGAAATCAGCACCTCAATTTCTAAATCTTTATTTGTGTTTAAAAAAAACTAAAGTTTGAAACCACAAATCATTTGTCTTTCACTTTGCAAACACACTGGTTTGTGATGGTCTACCACGTAAAATCCCTTTAAACACCCTGAGGTTTGTGGTTATAACATGAAAAAGTTAAGTTAGTCTCAATACTTTTTCAGCTGAAGTCAGGAATTTGAATAGACATTTCTTATCTCTTTATTTCTTCAGAATAATCTGTGCATACAACAACTTAAAGATGGATTCCTAATATTGTGCATTTCTTTTCCAGGTGGTTTAAATTGCTGGACAAAACCGGTAAGCCGGACAAAGACCGCGGAGAGGTCCTTCTGGATGTCCAGTTCATGAGAAACAACATGACCGCCAGCATGTTCGACCTCTCCGCTGCAGGGAAGTCCCGCTCCCGGCTGGGAAAGCTTAAGGATAAAGTCCGTGGAAAGAAAAAGGAGCTGGACTCCTCATCAGGTGTGATGCTTTCGCCCACTCAGGTTCTGACAGATAGCGAAGAAGAGGAAGCTAGCGGAGGCGGAGAGAGAGGAAAATCGAAGCAAAGCAAAAGGATGTCTTTGTTTTCTCCGAAATCCAACCTGCAGAGGAACTTGTCTCAGTCCATGTCCGTCCTGCCTGCGAAGAACTCCTCGCTGAGCGGGAGCCAGTCGTCTGGGCTGAACATGGACTCTTCTGAGGGTCAGCACCTTTTCTATAATGCCTCCATTAACTTTTTGCATGCATGTTAATTTTCCTTGTGTGTTTTCAGGCAAAAAGAAGTTCAAGTTCAAGATACATAAGCACTCCAGCAGCTCTGACAGCAAAAACTCATCCTCTGGCCAACAAAAACAGGAGCAGAGCAATTTGTGCATCAACGGCAGCCATATTTATTGCGAGGAGCTGCCACCTCGGACGTCTCGCGCCGGATCCAGCTTCAGCCTGTCAAGTTCAGGACGTGGATCAATGGAGGATGTCCTGGAAAACCCGTCTCAATCTGTGGAGTCGCTTAAAGTGGTGAGGGAGTATTCACCCTGGATGGAAGAAGAAGAGGATGAAGAGAAAGAGGAAGAAGATGAAAATATAAAGGATTTAAGAAAAGAGGAAGAAGAAAAGGCCAAGTTGGAAAAGGATATGAGAGAAGAAGAAGAGGAGGCAATCAGGAAACAACAAAAGGAGCTGGAGAGGTTGGCCGAAGAAAAGTTGAGACAAGAGGAGGAGGAAAAGGTCAGGAAAGAGGAGGAACAGCGACAAAAACTGGCAGAAGAAGAAAGGAGACTAGAGGAACAAGAAAAGAGGCGCAGAGAGGAAGAAGAAAGAATCGAGGAAGAGGAAAGGGCCCGAGAGAGGAGGAGACAGGAAGAGGAGCATAAATTAGCTGAAGAAAAAAGGAGACTGAAGGAGGAAGAAGAAAGGAGGATTGAAGAAGAGAAAGTCAGAAGGGAAAGAGAGATAGCTGAAGAGGAGAGAAGGAAAAGGGAGCAAGAAGAAACGAAGCGGAGGGAGGAAGAAGAGATGCTTAGGAAGGAAAAGATGAGAATAGAGGAGGAAGAGAAGGCTCATCGAGAAAAGGAGGAAGCTAGGCTAATGGCAGAGAAGAGAAGAGAGGAAGAAAGGGTTGAGGCTGAAGAGAAGTTCAGAAAAGAGGAAGAGGAAAGGATTAAGATGGAAGAAGAGATGAGAAGGAAAGAACATGAAGAAAAGTTAGCAAAGAGGAAAGAACTAGAGGAACAAGAAAGAAGAGCAAGAGAAGAGCAAGAAAAGGTGCAAAGAGAGGAAGAGGAGAGAAGGAAACAAGAGGAGGAAGAAGAGAAGTTGACTAAAGAAAAGCTGAGACAAGAGGAAGAGGAAAGAAGAAAAGCAGCAGCAGCAGCAGAAGAAGAGCGAGCAAGAAGGGAGGAGGAGGATAGGATTCAGAAAGAGAAAATCAGAAGAGAGGAGGAAGAGAGGAAGAAAAAAGAGGAGGAAGAGGAGTGTGAGAGAAGGCAAGAAGAACTGGAGAAGCTAGCCAAAGAAAAGCTGAGAGAAGAGGAGAGAAGAAAGGTTGAAGAAGAGCAAGCAAGAAGGGAGGAAGAAGAACGGATCCAGAAAGAGAAAATTAGAAGAGAGAAGGAAGAGAGGAAGAAAAAAGAGGAGGAAGAGGAGTGTAAAAGAAGGCAAGAAGAACTGGAGAAGCTAGCCAAAGAAAAGCTGAGAAAAGAGAAGAGGAGAGAAGAAAGGTTGAAGAAGAGCAAGCAAGAAGGGAGGAAGAAGAACGGATCCAGAAAGAGAAAATAAGAGAGGAAGAGGAGAAGGCTGAGAAACAAAGGTTGGAAGATGAAATGAGAGAAGCAAAGAGAAAAGAAGAGAGAATGAAAGAAGAGCAAGCAAAAATGCAAGAGGAGGAGGAAAAAAGAAAAAGAGCAGCAGAAGAAGAGAGAATAAAAGTGGAGAAACAAAGAGAAGAGGAACTGGAGAAAATGAGGCTTGAAGAGGAGAGAATGAGGGGAGAGGAGAGGAATGAGAAGGAAAGAAGGGAAGAGGAAATAAGAAAGCAGGAGAAGTTGGCAAAAGAAAGGAAGGAAAACAAAATAAAAGCAGAAGAGAAAAGTGTTGGAACAAAAATCAAACTGAGAGTTCCTGTCGAAATCACTTCCTCTAATCCTTTTGATGAAAACTTCACTCCACCTGAGGAAACTCCCCAATCGTCTAAAGCAAAACCTGATGCTCAAAGGTTGGTGGATCAATATTCAACTTTCTCTGATTCAGCAAAATTAGGTCGAATGACAAATCTTTTCTCACCATAAATCTTTAAATATATGTCCCTCACCTGATCCATTGTTTGTGGAGGTTTCCCTTTTACTTATTCCTTTAAAAATAATCAATTCTGCATATGGCATCAATACACAGTCCAGTCACATTAATGTGACCATCTGTCAAAAGCCAGAATAACCACCTTTCGCAGAGCGAACTGCTACGAGACGTGCAGGAAGAGAGTCACTTAGGTCCCTGAAGGTCTTCTCTGGGATGTTGAGCCATGCCGACTCTAATGCCGTGGCCAGCTGCGCTAGATTACGCGGTTGAGGATCCATGGCGCGAACAACTCGATCGAGATGGTCCCACAGATGCTCGATTGGGTTTAAGTCAGGTGAGTTTGCTGGCCAGGGGAGGACGGTAAACTCATCCTGGTGCTCTTCGAACCACGCACGTACACTGGCAGCTGTATGGCACCTCGCATTGTCCTGCTGGAAGATGCCATCATCCTGAGGAAAAACAATGCGCATGTAGGGGTGGACATGGTCCGCAAGGACAGATGCGTACTTGTATTGATCCATCGTGCCTTCCACAATAATCAGTGAACCCAGAGAATGCCAGGAAAACATTCCCCAGACCATAATGCTCCCGCCTCCAGCTTGGACCGTTCCTGCAATGGTTGCAGGGTGGTTCCTTTCAGAGGTTTCACGCCTTATACGCCAACGTCCATCTGTCCGATGGAGCATAAAACGCGATTCATCTGAAAACGCTACCTGTCGCCACTCAGTGGACGTCCAGCTGCTGTACTGGCGTGCAAATTCTAGCCTTCGTCGTCGATGAACACCAGTCAGCATAGGTGCACGAACCAGGCGTCCGCTTCGGAGGCCCAGACGCAGCAATGTTCGCTGAATAGTGGTTTGGGAGACACTTGTGGTAGCCCCTTGGTTCATTTTAGTGGTCAGTTGCTCAACGGTAGCCCGTCTATCTGCCCGAACGCATCTCCGCAACCGTCGTTCGCCTCTGTCATCTATGGCCCGTGGTGCACCACATTTGCCACGTCGTTGATTTTGGACAGTCCCATTTTGCCATGCACGGTACACTTTTACCACGGCGGCACGCGAACAGTTCACAAACTCAGCCGTTTCGGAAATGCTTCCACCCTTGGCCCGAAAGCCAATGATCATGCCCTTTTGGACGTCGGATAAATCGCTTCGTTTCTGCATTACGCCAACGATTGAAATGTTTTCCGAAGCCCACACACACCCTTTATATACGCTCAACTGCACTGTGCTGCCACCTGCCTTCTGTGATTGGTTATTTAACTCTGAAGTGGAAAGTACGTGGTGGTCACATTAATGTGACTGGACTGTGTATGATGGATACGATTTAGCAGTAGTCTGTTTAAATTTGCAGAGTGAACTATTTCTAGGAAAGACTCGGTGGTTTATCATTTTCTACTTTAATAATCCTCAGAGGGAAAATATTTCATGGGATCCTCTGCAAAGAAAATCAAACAATAGTTTTTTTTTTTTTGCTCTTGTCCTGTTAAGCATCTGTAAATGATGACTTTGCCTGCAGCAGGATGAAGTTTGGGTAACACGCACAGCTACAAAAATAACCTGCTGTATGGATGACAAATGAAAACTTGAAGCTTGTATTCACTGGCACACTTTAGGTGTTTCTCCACCGTAACCATAGCAGTCCATCGTATTTTTTACTCACTTCTTTTTCTGGAGAGATGTTGAATTCAGGAATATGTTCCTGCATCCACACGTCAGAGAAGCGCTCCACCTTCACCTTGACTTTGTCAGCATGTCTAGCTCATAAGTTTTGCTCGCAAGGATTCCACACACAAAATTTAAACTGCATCAATCTACATGTAACCGTTTCGCTTCTGGCGCACATCTGGGATATATTTTCTTCAAGCTGTCAGCAACTTTTGAATCCTTGTTCTTTAATGTCTTAAGAACAAACAAAAATCCAGGATGACTGGATTTATTGCAGCAAACGGCGTGTGACAGTAACTGGATTTAAAGTTTCCTGAACCAGAAAAACTGCTAAATAAATAATCTGTAATTCAGTCTGTCAAAATATGTGCAGTAAATGGATCAAAGTACAGCCCAATTCAATAAATTAGAATATTATTGAAAAATCAATTTATTTCAGAAAAGTTATTACTGATAAATGTACATAGATTGATTACACTGACATTTGATTATTTCTGTTGTAATAATTTTCTACTTAAAGTTAATGAAAATGACATTTAAAATTAGAATATTACGATGCACCACTAAAATCAGAAATGTAAAAGCATCCTGAAATTCAAAAGATACTTCTGTCTCCAGTGGTCAGTGAGGCAGGACGCTGTGACCAATTAGTCCAACATGTTTTATGGATGTTGGGCAACAACATGCCACCTCCACACACAGAGGCTCACACTAGTTGCTATCTAATTTCCCCCCCCATTGGGCTCCTAAATTTAATTCAGCGCAGGGAAAATCAATGGTTTTTTTTTGTTTTGTTTCTGAGCGACATCAATGCCGGCACAAAGTAATTTGCATACAGAAATGCCAGTTTGGCAACCAGGATTCCTGCTCAATCGTGAAATTTATGGAGCTCGATTTCACTTTTTTCCGGATGTGGGAACTCATAGAAAGCAGAATAAAGAGGATTTCTAGACTACATTTCTCTCTCATTGTCTGAAATGCGAGTCCTCCCTTCCCTTTCTGTGTCCGTCTTTTCTGTCTTGGGCTCTTCTAACGCTACATCCAGATTTCCTTATTCGCTTCTCGCTCACCTCCTTTTTGCAGCCCTCTTGCTTTTGCAGATTACATATTTGCTGTAACTTTTCAGTGAAATTTTGCTTAATATTATAATGTAAACACTAAGGATTGGACTGAACTTTAAGGGGAAAACTTGTGTAGGATCATGGGACAACAGGAAGAGAGGCCAGCTTACTTGAAAGGGTAAAGGAGATATTAAAAAAAACATTTCAGGAATTGGCATCAACTAATGTAAATTTGAAAGATTGATTTTAAAGGACAGTAGGATTAAATTTTTGGAAACGGTTAACAAAACTTAAAATCGATAAAAGTAGTTTTAAATTGGAGTATTAATTATTTAAATGGTTACATTGTGGTGGCAGTGAATGCTCGATGAAAATGTCCATCTGAACATTTACCATGTCCTTTTTCTCAGTCTGTTAGAGCTCTGTGACTGATCGTCTCTTCTAAATGCAACAGGCGGCTGATGCCTGCATAAAAATTGCATGGCTTTGAGCTCATGTGTTAGTTGGAAGGAGAGAGCAGCCTGGGCTGAAGAATGAAGAGAATTTCACAGTCTTGCCTCATTGTATCAAGTATTATGTGAAGAAGCTGTTTACAGTTCACTGCTAGAGTATTCGTCCTTGTTGAAAGTTTTAACATTACATCAAGTTGCAGTGACAAATATCTGTATTTATTTGGTATATTGTGAAATATGTATTTTCTTTGTTGGTTTAAGTGAAGTGGAAGGACATTTTTAAAAAGCTCAAGACCTCTATAGTTGGTATTTACATTGACACCTATCCAAGCCAATATTTAACTACAATTTAATCTGATTGCTTTGTAAATCAACAGACTAATCTTTTTTGTTTTTTAGCAGCTGAAACTCCTATTGGATGGAAAGCATCTGTAAACGCTAGTTTTCAAATCTCGCCTTCTAAATAGGATTTAGGTCTTAACTTTGACTAGGCCATTCTAACATGAAAGCACTTCCATCTAAACTCTTACTTTTAGCTCTAGATATATTTCTAGGGTGGCTGAACTGAAGGGTGAATCTTTGTCTTTTCTGGCTGCTAACAGATTTTCTTCCAGGATTTGCCCTGTGCTTTTCTTTCAATCATCCTCTCATCAACTCTGAACATCTTCTCTGTCAGTGCTAAACAAAATCATTCCCTCTTTATGATTCACTACAGGAAAGATGTGCAGTAATGGTCTCATTGCATAATTTTCCGATGCTTGCTGTATTTCCTATGTTGGAAACTTTAAATAAGACTTCTTCTGACAGTCTTTGAGCAATGTTGTTGTTCTTGCTGCTCTTCCATAAAAGCCAGATCATTATTTTCCTTCCATTTGATCTCCATCGCTACTTTGTGTTTGCTTATCACATAAAATATTGATAATCTACATTGGACTGACCATGAGATGGTCAAGGGATCTAAATGCTTTTGAGTCTCTTTGGCAGAAAGAAGAATCAAATGGAAATGGCCTTTATTACCTTAAAGAGTGGAAATTTAGGGGTAGCAGCAATATTGGATATAAAAGTTCACAATTAGAGTTCCAGAAGTGTTAAAAAAATGTATATAAAAACAAGATTAACAAAATTAATAGTTACAATAAAATACCGTGCAGTGGTGAGACTAGAAATATCATGAAACATTTCTTTCTTGTGCACCGTTTGTGGTTTAATCCAAAGATGTGCAGCTGAATTGGATGACTAATTTAAATGATATCCATGTGTATTAAACTCTAAACAAACACAGACTGCAGTCTGTTAAAGGTAACACTGACTAAGAATGGAAACCTTTGTGTTCGAATACGTTTTCTTGACTCAGTATTTTTTGCTTCACTGTGGAAAGTCTGATTTAATTGACAGTCGACTTTTGCCCACACTTTGTGTCTCTGTCATTTTCAGATGTCAGTCATCAGCGGAGAGCGGGGCAGCTTCTACCAGCGAAAAGGACCCAACTAACATTCAGCGGGAAAAAAGAGCGGCTCCTAAGCCTCCGGGAAGGAATCAGCAGGAGAGACAGAAACAGAAGGAGGAGGAGACGTCGACGCAACATCTGCCACAAATTAACAAGCAGAGTAAAGACAAAGATGTCAAAACTGTCAGCGTTGCTCCCCAGCGCTCGGTGCAGATGATCGCTCCTCTAAACAGGTCTTCCAAAGACTTGAGAAACACCCAGAGCGTGACGGAGCATGAGTCTGCCAAAGAAGCGACAGGCAAACACAATAAACGTCCTGCTCCATCCACACCGTGCGCTACTCAAGATGAGCTACACAGAGGTGCAGTGGAGATTAAAGACGGCGCCATTTGTGGTTTAAACCCGTTTGAAGATGATGAGGAGGAGGAAAATGAGCTCACGGTTCGAAAGGATGCAACAACCTTTGTTAAAACTGATCCAGTGGTTTGGCCTCCTGTCAAATCACAAGCTGCTGACAAAGATTCTGCTAAAGTCAAATCGTCAAAAGTAGCTCGAGCTCCCCTACCTCCTGATCCAAATGACGCTCCTTCAAGCTCCACTGTCAGGCGAAACCATGACGAAACTGATGTTTTAGATGGCAGTGGAGACACTGCTCCAAACGAGGCACGCAATGCGCAACAAGAGGTCAAAAGTCATGTACAGGTCCAAGAGAGTCCAAATAAAGAGTCCAAGAAGATTGTGACCATGGCTGGTGCAAGAGAGGAGGGGCCTCCGGTAATTTCACGCAGGTAAGACGCTTTAGTCCTCAGCATTAGTTTGCCTAATTTAATCTTTGGTATGTCTGAAGTACCTTGGAGAGCATCATTGTTCACACTTAGTAACATCGGAGTAATCATTGGGATCTTATGTGATGGACAAGCACAAAGAATTGCTGCATTGTGAAGTAGAGCCTCTGACAAAGTAACATTAGTAAACAAACGGCATCATCAAAAAACAAGGATTACAGCAGACAGGACAGGGTCAGGGATAAAGCTGTGGAGAGGTTTAAAGCATGATCGGGATATTAAACAATATTCTAAGCTTTGAGCCTCTCAGGGAGCATTGATCAATTAATCATTAAAAAAAATGACGAGTGTATGAAAATCTGTTGGAGGCAACACAAAGACCAGAGAGTGAGGCGGTGTTTTACCTTCCAGCAGAACCATGAGCTCTCCATATGTTGGAACAATGTTCAGATCTTTAATTAAGAATATGCTTGAAAGGTTTAGAAATCATTTAGATGCAACGCAATCTGAGGGAGTTTGAGCGTTCCTACAAATAACATGCAAAAAAAGGGTTTCAATAACTTTGTTTTTATCAAACGGCTAGCTTTCTTTGAATTATGTGATTTTTTTTTTTCTTTTTTTTTTTTTTTTTAAAAACAAATTATACATTTAAATTCCCTTGCCTTTACTACATTTTCCTTCATCTTGAGATTCTCTTTACATGATGTTTCATTCTCAACCCTTTTGTCATTGCAGACTTCAGCCTGTAAAACCCCTTAATCCTCTGGAGCAGCAGTCAGACTCGGTTGGTAAAGTTGGAAATGATAACAAAGCCACAGGATTAGACTGTAATGGAGTTCAGCACAAAACAAATGTAGGTATTCTATTTTTATTTTTTCAGTTTTAGCTAAATGTTTAATGCCAGTCTAGAGACTGCTGTGGCATTTCCTTTGGTTTTCATGATCAAAGATTATCTTTGTCTCTTTACTTCACGTCCCTCCCACAGGTTGGCACAGGGAGATCAGGGCCGTTCTCCCAGCTGACTCGAGAGGAACTGATCGCTCTGTTGTTGAAACAGGAGAGCCAGCTCTCTGAGAGAGATAAAAAGATATCCGAGCTGGAGCAGTACATTGATAACTTACTGGTGCGAGTCATTGAAGAGAGTCCAAGTATCCTCATGTCCATGAGCTCTTTAAAGAAGCCTGCCTAAGTGGATTTATAGCTGACACTCTGAATCAGATCAGATCCCTGAGGTCTGACTTTATTCATTTCACGACTACATGAGAAACCTGGCTTCCAACGACGTGTTCATCACTGAATACCGGCTCTTTTGTAGTAGGATAAACCTTAAGGTTAATATATCAACAAGAGAAATCAGAGAGAAGAGCTGAAAAATTACTGTGATGACTGTAGCAGTTTCAATTAAATCTTTTTTTATACAAGAAAATTCTCTTTTAGTCAAGGGCCTTCATATATGTTCATTGCTTTCATATATTGCCTGGTTAAATCAAAACATTTCTCCCCTGCCTGGTCAAAAAGAGCCTTATGTGCTGTAATTATGCATTTCAACTCATTTTTTTTCTTTGCATTCTACAAACCAAGAGCACTTTATCTTTGAATGTTAAACACTGAAAAATATACACCATCTTTGGAACTGGGTGAGCTGTTTTTGTATATTTGCAAAAATAAAATTAAAAATGTATAAATCTATTTCTTGTTTCATTTATTCAGTTGTATGTTAGTGTTATGAAATGGCATGAATGAGAAAAACATCACAGAATATACCAATATGTAGCAGACTTGACAACTAATTTGCATTACATGGACACTGGTTATTGCATTTAATAAATCACGTTCAATTATCTTCTGGCTGCATGTCACAAATTACAGTGAACATTTGTGAAATGGTTTTAAATACAATATTTTACCTTTTTTGTGACGCATTGACTGAAGGAAAAAAGATAGTTGGAAACCTGCGTGTTTAAATACAGGTTTAAAGTCTACAGGAAGCTTGTACTTATTTGAAAAACAATCTTGGTTTAACAGTTTGATAGTTTAGCTAAAGAAGAAAAACAAATGTGCCCTTAGAAGTATTTTTATTACACTAATCTGCAGAACATCAATGGAAAATAGAAATTGGCATACGTAAAATTTAATAACTGATAAGGTTGTCTGTATTTTCTCAATCACCTCTTAATGTGGCTACAATGCTAATAATTACAATTTGGAGCGCAGCTCATTTTTATTTAATGAATTCAGAATGCTAACTTTTTACCTTAGACTTATAATTTTTATATTCTACAGCTGAGGTTTTTCGTTACAGCGTTTCTTCCTACCACATTTCATTGTTTATTATTGCAGAGGGAAAACTAAAGTTGTATAATATGCTTACTGAAGCACAATCGGAT
Organism: Poecilia picta; assembly: GCA_033032245.1. Taxonomy (NCBI): domain Eukaryota; kingdom Metazoa; phylum Chordata; class Actinopteri; order Cyprinodontiformes; family Poeciliidae; genus Poecilia; species Poecilia picta. Next base: position 13,696,344 of record CM065364.1, on the reverse strand, counting down.
TGTCCTTGAACGCTGCTTCAAGTGTAATTTCACAAACGGAACTGTTGTTAGTTCGGTTATTTCTACCCGGAGACATCCAAGCTTCCCACCGGTTACGTTTGTTGGTCGTACACCTCTAGCGCGCTTCCTGTTGTCAAAGTGCAGTCCAGGTTAAACAAGCGGATATTTATGATTGGAAAATGTTCGCAGCGGGTTTGAGGTGTCCGAACTGCGGCTCCTCCAACATAGAGGACGATGATCTCTACTGCCAAGCCCAGCTGGTGTGCGTGGACTGCGGCTCGGTGGTGTCTGAGGGGACGCTGGCCAATGACCCGGTGGGGGGTACAGGTAGGAACAGGACACCAACAGCTCCTCGTTCATAGAAAAGGTCAATTAACAACACTAGTTTCATCTCTATATATGTGCATTTACTCAATTACAGTACGCAGATTATCACAAAGAAAGATTAGCCATTCATCACATAAATATATTAGCACAACCACAATATTGGTGACCAAAGTGCTTACTAAATTCAATATATCAAAAAAAAGAAAATCACAAGAAGTTAAGATGAAGTTTAGCTTAAATAAAAATCTTTCAAGTCATTTATTCTTTTTAAAAATCAAGCATTTTTTTAATTTCTTTTTTCAATCTCATGAAATTTACAGTAAATTGTTTTTTGTGTGATAATATTTATGTTTACTGTCATGAACATAATTTCCCGCTTTTTTTTCTTCCTGCTATGAAACCAATATTGAATTGCATTTGTTTCTGAAATGTGTGTGCCAGATTAAACATTGAATTTACCTTGAGAGACGCAGATCTGTAAAATACATTCTATACTGCTTCATCTTCATGACTTGAACGCTTAATCTATGAGAAGTGAAAACAGAAACACACCTGAAGGGTTAACTAAATATTACCTCAATATACTGTTGGAGCACCTGACTTGCTTTTCATCAAATTTACTAGAAGGTGTCAGGAGAGGGAATACGATATATTCAGCTTTCATGTTGCTAAAATGTGAGGGAAATCGGTTCCACATATCAGCCTGGACCAAAGTAAGAGATTTGTTCCAGCGTTAGAAGTTGATGTTGACTAAAAGAAGCATGATCAAACATGTAAACGGGTGAATTATTGTTGATGTGTATTTTTTTTTTATTTCTCTACAGAGGTCAGCTACAGCAGGACCACAGCAGTGACAAAAAAGCCCTGCCTCAATCTGATAAAAGGTGAGCTCTTCTGTCCCAAAGCAGTTTGTGCTCGTTAAGTGTGTACACTTCTTACTGCGTAAAAGCCTTCAGCCGCTACAAGATGATCTTCCCCCAAAGGATCCAGACCTTCTTTTAATCTTTTAAAGTGGCCTGTGCAGGACTTCTTTAGACTTTCTGAAGGCTTTTCAAACTTTTTTGTTTCTTTTTAGCACAAAGTTGATAGACTGAAGAATGATTCACCTCTGATGTGCTGTGTCATCTTTTTGCAAGATGTTTTTTTTTTCATTTTCTTTTCAACATGAAGTGTTGTTGGGATAGTTTTTCGACCTGAGGCTTGTTAGTCCTTCTTTTAATCCAGTTTTCTCAGTAAGACCTAAAGAATGATGAAAACCTCAGTGAAATAAGTAGGTTCTCTTCTAAAAGTTGCTTTAAAAGCTACTTATTAATTCAGATGAAATGTTTTATGTATGTCTGTTAGCTGCAAAAAAAAACAATATCTTATGACACAATAAAGTTACCAAAGATGCAATTTAAAACAGTTTGTTTTTGAACAAGATGACACACTGTGTTATATTCTCAAGAAAAATAAACTACTTGACTAGTTTATGTCTTGCAATTATTTATACCTGTGCTTATCAGGAAAATATGTTATTGTCATCCGTTTTAGACCCTTTTCTTTAATCCCAATGCCTCTTAGCCTCTTTTACCCCTTAGCTTTAGCTGAAAATCCACATCAAATGTGAGAACAGAGGGCAGTGGAAGTCACTCCCACCAGCTAAACCTATTATTTTCTGTAAAACCTGCATGCATAGTGTTTTAAATATAAAACGAAATGCAAAAAACTGTATCTAAGCAATCTTTTGCCATCGCTGTACTGCAGATGATGATTCTGTCATAATTTGCGAATCATTTTTCTTTCTTAAACGAACCACTACCTGAATGTTCACTGGTCAGCAAAACAAAACAAAAAAACAAAAATAATAATAATAATCAATAATAATAAAACAAGAAACAAGCCAGAGTTTTTTTTAAAGACTTTCAGAAATCCCGTTCAACTCTAGCTTAAGATCACTGCAGGAAAATATCAAATTTAAAAGGAGAAACAATATTGTGTCTGGAATATTCATACAAAGCTACATTATTTTTTTTTCCCCTTTTGTTACATCTACATTAAGGTCTGGGCGCGTGAAAGAAATGTGTCGGATTCTCCGGCTCAACAGTGAAATAGAGGATCTGGCGTTGACGTATTTCAGGCAGACTTACCAGCAGGAGAGCTTCATCAACGTGACCCTCCAGAAGAAGGAGGTGCTTGCTGGCTGCTGCGTGTACGTGAGCTGCAGACAGCGGGACTGGCCGATCACTTTGGGAACCATCAGCAGCCTCCTGCACGCTGACCCGGCGCTGGTGGGAGGCGTTTACCAGGAAATGATCAAGATCCTGAACATCCAGGCTCCGTTTGTCAATATCGCAGACGTCATAGAAGCGCATGTTCAGGAGTAAGTGTGTGTGGAAGCTTCTTTTATGTTTGGCTATTTGAAATAATTGTGCAGGAGTCACTGCAAGAGCTCTATGAATGAGCATGCATAAAACTTTCAATGAGACGGTAGAGTGGATCATCAGCAAATCGGGGTCCTAAGTGTGGTGTGGGGGAGGAGGGTGGCTTCATACTTGTGTGCTCTGACCTACCGACCATCGTCATGCAAAGAAATGACACACCTGGTGTCCTTTCTATGTTGTTTTCCTGCATCTCAACCATTTACTGCTGTATAAAGACATTAGCAGCAACATACAATGAGATTTTCCATCTTTTTGATGTGGATTTATGTTTCCATATGTTTTTTTTTTTTAGTCTGTTGGACGGTCCTTAACCATTGTGCATGAGGACTAGTAAACTTCACTTCTTCTTCAAACTAGCAGCAGCAGAAATGAGCAAACACTTGGTGCTGAGCATATTATATGAACCATTTCTCAATCCAACGCTCCGACGAACGTTTGTAGATGTTTAATAGAGGACAGTTGATGCGATGACGTGCTGAAAGCAACGTGTTGGAAAGAGCAGAAACTTCTTAACGAGACAGAGGCCCAATTTCAAGGCGTTAAATTGCGAAGTCAAATTTCTTTTTGAGTCATGTTTGACATGTACAGCATTTTTATAACAACTGAAGGTGACAGTTGTGGCTGGTGGGTTACTTTATTGTGCTGCAAAATGATACCATGTGGTTGGAAAAACACAGAATGCTGCACCTTTAAATACAATTCACAAAACTTTCCAATCAAATCTGATCAAATATATATTTTTTGTTTTGACAGGTACAAAATAAGTGCACAACACATTGCTAAAGAGCTGGCGGAGGACTCCGAGGTGTTGACCAAACGAGCCGTGGCGTTGGTGGAGTTGGCAGGAGATTCCTGGATCGTGACTGGACGACAGCCCCTACCCATCATGATGGCGGCAACGTATTTGGCCTGGCAGTCTTTGAACCCCAACAAACATCGCCTCAAGCTCTCCCTCGACAAATTCTGTCACCTGGCCAAAGTGCAAAAGCGCAAACCGGCTGTAATGAGAATAACAGAGCTGAAGGTAGTGCTATGTAAACTCGGACGGGAACTTCCCTGGGTCAGGGAAACAGTGACTCAGGACAACGTTGTTCGGCTGGTGGCGGATATTCTAGAGCACCGGCACATACTGCTTTCTCGGGCTCTGAGAACCCATGAGATAGCGATGCAAGCTGATTGCCCTCAGGCCAGCGCTTCGAAGTCTCCAACAGAGGAGGTGGCACCGTCCCAACACTCTGAGAGCAGGGATCCGACTGCAGACGCTTCCTCTGCGGTGCAACTCTGTCCCACTGACAGAACGGAAAACCAAGAAGGAGACGACTCTCACCAGACTGAAGACCCGGAACCAAACTGGGGTAAAAGGGTCCTGTTTGCTCCTCCCTGCGTGGTTCATGCCAAAAGGAGGAGAGTGGAGCCGCCACCTGTGCAGAACGTTACCGGCGATGAGGAAATCTCCGACAGCGAGATCGATTCGTACATCCGCACTCCACAAGAAGCCCGAGCCTTTGCCCTCATGCAGAAGGGGATGTCCTCTTCTGGCAGTGGGAACACATAGCTAACTTACACTTGTTTAATTAAGAATTAACTTTTTGTTTTGTTGAAGGATGTTTAATTGTTAAAAGATTTTACAAAAACTGTTTTTGCATTTCTGATTCATTACTACTGAACATGCCGTTGTCCTGCTTGTTGCAGAGTCTGAGATTGTTTTTGTGACTATTTTGTGTAAAATGTATGTTGCTTGACATTATTATATTGGCGCAACAATAAAGCAATTTATTGCACAAAGGAACTTTCACATATATGTGAGCTTTAATTTATATTTCATACTGTCAGGGTTACTTATGATTATGATGACACAAGAATTTTACTTCATAAAATGTATATTACCTACAATTATGCAACACAGTAAGAGTTATAACTTAAGCGTTTCCTCTCAAGAATTTATAAGAATTGCACATTTAAAATGATTGATTCCGTATCGCATACTGAATAGAGCGCATATTTACAGTGTTTGAAGCTGTGACTGTAGTTAATATTGCATTATAATGTATGTAAAATAACATTTAGCTGCAAATACACAAAAATCAAGTCAAACAAAACAGTTGAAATTTCCATACGTCCCTCATCAGGACCTTCCTGGAAACTGAAATATGAATCAGAAAAATTATTTAGCGATACACAGAAATGTCATCATAGGTGGAGAAGGAGGATGTATTCTTTTTGTGTTCACTAGATTTAAATTCACAGCAACCACAACAAAAATGGACAGGTCTGACAGAGTGCCGTTTCCTCCATCTGAATTCATTTGTCTTTCTGCACCGCTTCATAACTCCGCCGAGAGAAGCAAACCATTCAGCTGATTCGGTCTAAATGAAGCAGGCTGGCGATTTGAATACCACAGTTTTCCTCAATTTGAAGCGAGTTCCAACTCTGCTTCATAAAAAAAAAAACAGAGCCGGGTTTGAAACATCAGAGCCTTGGAGACAGAGGATTCTGGACGTTCTGCGGCTCCTGACTCTAAAGAAACCTGATCTTGCGTGTTGGACAAGAAGAAAAAAGCAAGATGAGCCCCAAACATAACCTCTGGTTTTATAATAATTTGCTTGCAATTTGCTTTCAGAATTATGTTTTGAAAAGTTATTTTTGAACTCTCATACAAAAATTAGGTTATTTTCAGAGAATCTAAAGCTTCTTTCTTTTATTTATTGGCTGTGATCAGGTTAAGATGCCTTCAGGGTGACCCACAAAAATCTGATTTTACAAGTCCATAGTTCTTTAGTGCATTTGGGAGTAATTATCTCATTTTCTCTTCATCTGGATCAGGATATTGAACATTTCTTTAGAAACTCTTGTTGCTCAAAGCCAAACTGAAGCATATAAAACCACGGAGGATTGAGTTAATAATCCGCACATTAATTCCTGACAATCTTGTGTAATAATAAAGTCCACAGCTATGAGGGAAAGCTGGACTACATCAACCTGAATGGGGACAATTGAAGGTGAAGGACTGAGTGTTCAAGAATAGTGGAGGAAAAGTGGCGTTACAGAGTTTATTTTTTGCTGTTTTACTACAGATACAAAGATCATCTTTAAATTTCTTTGAATTCAGACGTATGCATACATTTCTTTAAAATTTAGTGGAATTGCTTTTTTTACTGAAATATTTTAGTTGCAATTTAATTTCAATAACTTCCTCTTGAAGCTTGGATATATGAGTTACAACAACATTTCATCTCCCTTTAGGAATAATGAAACACTTTCGAATTGAAGTGAATCTATTTTGTGAAGTCCGCCAGCATTTAAATCTCCTTATTCCTCCAAATGTAACAAAGATCCTTATGGTCAAACTCTTACATTTCAGCTTTATCAGATCCCAGAACATGTCTCTGAAAATTAACACAATATTTCCTGGAGAGTTTAAAATAGAAAATTCTTATTTTGACTGAATGTAAGACAGATACTTTTTTGCAGTTTCTATAAAAATTTTTGGCTACAAAAGCAGCCAAAAAGAAGACATCATGCTTCTTTTTGTGCATCATTGCACCAAGTAGACAAAATTCCCACATTTTTCTGAAAGTTCATGATAAAATCATAGGAGAACTGAAGTGCTAATAAATCTTTCATAATGATGGTGTTTAAAGAGACAAGATTTGAGCTCAGAGACACTGAAAAAAGAACACCATCATAGGTAAGTGGGGGGGGGGGGTTTCTCTCAGGGGAAAGAGAGGAAATTGTTTTCCATCAGGTCTAATCCTGTGTAATGTACTGGCAACGGACTGGCACAAACCCTCAACTAACTTTATCAAAGACAGAAATATGTCCACACACGTTCTAAGAAAAATTCCTAATTGTTCCAGAAAAACATATTCATTTAAAAGTGTAACAGTAATTGGTAGCAGTAGGGGTTTATAATAATTAGAAATACTTACTACACCATCTAGGTTTGTGGAGAAACACATGAATGTCTTTGTTTATGCTTTATGAATTCCAATTAGAACTAACAATCTGAATTGACCTGGGGAGAAAAAGAGCTCACAGTGATATGACATACATCTTTATAAATTATTTTCGAAAACAAGCATAAAGATCTGAGTCAAACCGACTTTAGTCTGAGCCTGAACAGCAAAAATAAGTCATGACTGTCAGCAATAGTGTCCTCAGAATCTCACATCTTGATGCACATTCACATGTCATCTGAAAAATGTCATTATAATATAAAATTATAGCTAAATTCCAATTACTTCGTCCTCACTAATGGATGTGTCATATTATAACAGTGCTTGGAGGGACAGCAGATTACAGCAACACTTGTATTAATGTTTCTCAGAACACCTGGGCTTAGTCCATGTTAGGATATCCAAATGAGATCTAGAAGAAGTTAATAAAGAGTGATATTTTATTATTTTGTTTATCTGGAAGATAGCCACTCTGTCCTTCATGAATTTAGTCATTTTAAGATTTAAAGTTTGATGTTGTTCTTCATGGGAGTACACTATAAAAACCCATCATTTCTCCAGGTAAATGAGATCTTTTTTTTTTTCCTGCAGGCTTTGTTTCATTTTATCAAACAGAATAGCTAATGGCAAATGGTAATCTTTTATTTCGCAGAGAGCATTAGGGTTACTGCTTCAGACTGAACCTCATCCATCTACAGGAAACCCGTTAGCAAGCCCCAGATAATGCTGACAAGATTTACGGGATCAATAAATTATGACATTTCCCTGTTCTGAGCAGGTCTAATTCACATGCAAACATTTTAGCCTTCTCTGCATCTAATTAGCTAATTTAGCCATGCAGCTGCAAATTGACCCGTTACTGTAATTGAATTTCCACTTCCACCACAGTCCACTCACACCAATCTGAAGCCAGGGTTGTTCCAGTTTTTTTTTTTTTTTTTAGATTTTAAGCATTTTAATTTAGACTTTAATTTCTTTTATTTACATGTATATAACATGCAGAACATCAGCAAACACATTGTTTGATCAAACAAAATGAATGAGCAACAAATAATAATAAGAAAGAAAAGTACATTTACAGACAATGAAAGATTAGTATTGAGAACATCAATATTTTCTCAGTGAATACTTTTTGAATCAATATGACTTGAAGCAGCAGCTGTAGGTGACCACCAACCACACATGTAGCAAAATGGAAATAAATTAGACCATAAATGGAATGTAAGAAAGTGAAATATCACAGAAAATAAGACCTGAAAATAAGACTCTTATTGAAAACTATTTGGAATCTAAAAACAAAAAAGTTAAAAAATACAGTACTAGCTTTAGGACGCCTCCTGATTGAAGAAACTGGTCTCATCCATTACGCAAGCAGGGATGATAGTAAAAATCTTTCTCTACACAAACTTTCTTTAAATCTGGAAGCTTCTGGGAAATTTTCAATTACCATAATTTCTGGACTAATAAACGCACCAACATATAAGCCGCACCCACAAAAAAAGGGTTCAACTGTAGGCCGTACTTTTCTATAAGCCACAAGAGTAGAAAGATTTGCACACAAATATGTATTGTAAATGCTTTTTTTCCATACATTGCTTGTAAAAAAAAATAAAAAATTCAATAGTCGACCAGGAAAAGTAATTGATTGCGATGAGCCTAATCGGCTTTTAACCAAGGAGTTTTAAAAATCTGGACTGCCGCAAGTGAATTTGTCCTGAGACGAAAGTAATATTGAGACCATCAACGAAGAGAGTCGGAGAAAGTGAGTGTGAGTTTTTAACTCTTAAGAAAAAAATTAGTGGCTTATGGTACGGAAATTATGGTAGATTTATATTGCGTAACTGGCTTGGCCCATTATATCAGCTTTCATTTATTTCTCTAAACCAAACTGAGTGTGGTTTGCTGTATTGTCTTACTTAATACCAATTCAATCCCTTATGTACGAAGAAAAATAAAACAGTGCATGCAACAGTAACTTTCCTCCATGTATCTATAAATAATCATCAGAGACAGATAAGTTCATCCAGAAGCATGTCAATAACATGACATAGTAGCTCTGCAAGAAACACAATAGTAAAAGTGGACAGTTGGGCCAATTTGACAGCTAATAGCCTCTGCTACAGATAAATATGACATTCACACCAACTTCAAAACCACGAGGGACAGAGCATACGCAGCACAACACAATATTGATCGTCAGATTGTTTTATATACAGGCATTTTCAAATGATCACGTTCAAAACTAAGACGATGATTTTGAAGCAGGTGTGTATTTGTCTGCTGCTGGCATAAAGGCGATGAAAGCCTCAGGGCGCAGCCTCATAAGTTTAACCTCACACGGCTTCAAGAAGGATGCGAAGATCCAATCTGATGCAAGAGCCTCACTAGAACCAATCAAATAAAAATGGTCACATAGTGACCGTTTCTAAAAAGTGATTTGAACTGATAGTTTAATTTTTCCTTCATTTCCTTTCCACACAAACCTTTCTTTTTTCTCATCAATTTCAATCTTGTCTCGGTCGTGATCCTCTCGTTTAACGATGACATTCAGCCTTTCACGTTTTTCCAGGTAGTTACTTCCTGCAAACAATAGGTTTGCAAATATTGAGCTTTCTGCCTGCATTTGCAATTTATGCATAAGATATTGAAGGACTGTGAGCTTGAAGAGCATCATCTTTAACAAACAAAATTATAAATCAGAATCGATTTAGTCATTACAATTCCTCTGTAAACTCTTGACATTGTATGAAACATTCAAGATTTCTTCAATTTTGCACATAAATTATTCGTATTAGGTTTGAGGCCGTGACTTTAACACATCAAAGTTGCTACATAAACAAGACACTGAAACACTTGAAAGCTAAATGGAGACTTTGCAACAATCAGATGGTTGAATAATAGACTAAAAACAATAAATATCTCCATTTTTGATCTCATATGCCTATTTATTCAATACTTTACAAGAAAAAGGGTTTTTGAATTGAAAATGTTGCTTATTTTCTCAGTATATAGTTTTGAATTAAAATGTGATTAATTTATTAGAGACCCTGCAATTAACTCAATTAAAACTTTTGAGTTCCACCACAGCCACAGTCCACCTGAATTTAAAACACAGTTTGTTTCATCAACAAATGAATCCTTCTTACTGCTTATATATGAACAATAAAAATGATTGCTTTTAAGTAAATATCTTAACTTTCATCATACAGTATATACAAATCTTGAAGATGAGTGACATGATCACATCTTTTCCACTGTTTTTAAAGTCTTTTTTAAATGCTTTACTGACAGTTTTTAGAGGCAGTTTTCTGAAGCGCATCAGACGGATGGAACAGCAGCGAATTTGATTTTGATTTGTGCACAGGAGGTTATTTACTGCTCGACACTGGCTGAGTTGCACCTATACTTCATGTTGATGGATAGCGTTGGTCAAGTTCCCATCTGCACAAAATACAAATAAGCAGGTTACAAAACCACTCCAGCTGCGCAGTGGCTGGCGGGGACTCCGATGCGACGGTTGCACTTCATCATCTTCCTCAGCTCCGTGCGGAAGCGGTCGTGAAGCCACGCGTAGAGGAAGGGGTTGCAGCAGGAGGAGCTCATGGCGCAGAGGTGGCACAGCAGTTGGATGAGTAGGAAGTATCGCTTGTTTATCAGGTGGATGTCGATGTCTCTCAGCACGTTGAACACGTGAATGGGAAGCCAGCAAACGGCAAAGGCAGACACCAGCAGAGCGACGAGGCGGAAGATCTTCCTCTTTCGGGCCTGGTGAACGCACACCTGGTCTTGCGACCTGTTTCCCGGGACGATGCACTTTTTCAGCTTGACGGTGATGCAGAGGTAGGAGACAAAGACGGCCGAAAGGGGGAGGACGTATGTGATCAGCAGCGTGCTGTAGGCGTAGGCCCGTCTTTCCTTCTCCTGGCCCAACCAGAACTCCTCGCAGATGGTGAAGCCTTCTTCTTTGAACTCGACATGGTAGGTGTGAATCACCGCCGGAGCCACCAGGCCGCAGGACAGCAGCCAGATCCCGATGAGGACGTAGGCACAAGTGGCCACAGTGGTTCGCTTCTTCAGCGGGTGAACCGTGGCGTAATATCTGCAACGAAAGGGAGAGAGTGGTGCTTTATAAACCTTAACAGAATTAATGGATGGCTCATCAGGAACAGATTGATGAGACATCTCCGCAAGTATGATTAAACTGAATGTTCAAGTCCCAGCAATCAGATAGTGGAGAAATGCTAAATGTCTTAATTAGGCCTAAAGCTGTTTCTGTGCATCTAATGAGGTAGTCTGACGTGCTGTTCAATCAGACAGCTAGCTTTATGCTGAGCTGTCTGTGACCTGTAAGGTCAAAGTGGCAAAGACAGGCAAAGAATGCATGTTAGCACTGAGCTCAGGTGTATCAAAGAACAAAAACAAGCACCTAAAACTTTCAGTTTATGTTTAAGTGATCCAATCTAAAGGAGAGAAGCTTTACTACAGATAAATGAAGGCTTGATACTTAGAAAGCCACATAAAAAATAGTTATTTGAAGCTCACACATGATTTATTTTTGCATGTTCAATTAAGAATAATGACATTTTCAAGAATTTGACTAATCTAGCTATATATTTCACACCATGTGAGCTCTCATGAAAAGCTCACTGATTAGGAAATGTCACTTATTGAGCAACTGCTTGCCAAATAAAGACCATATCATTGATTAAGGAAAGCAGATTTATTTTTTTGTACATGCAAATCAATACCTCCCTTCATTTACCTAATTTTCAAAGAATACAACATGATTGCATTCATTGGCTTGTGAATTCCAAGATTAATATTGTAATCCACTCTTATTTAGAAAAGTATATTTTACTTTTGTTTGTCCTAAATTTTGCTTAGTGATTTATACCTTGACCAACACACCACACATTTCAATACTTTACTGGGCTTTATTGAGCTGTAGATCATCTAAAAATGTAAATGAGAAAATTAAACAGAATCTGTCAACCAGAGAACTATAGGTTTTTACACTCTAAATCTGAAGGAAAAAACAATGCTGAAATGCTTACAAATACTTAAGCATGGGATATTGACACAAATCCTGTCAGAAGCTGAAAAAAAGTTTCCACACCCAACTTCCCTGAATGTGTTGGGTTATGGAGACAAACAGGAATGCAGGTTCCTCAGTTCTCCGTTGCCTGGATACAATATTTCACAGCGCTTTACAAACACTACCTTCAAGATGCACCACTGTGAATTTCATACTTTGTTCCCATGGCCTTCAGTAAAACAAAGTCAACAACACTGTCTTTTATTTTTTTTATAAAGTTGCCTTGGGCAAAGCTACTCCCATGTTCCCAGTCATAAGTGGATATAATACCCATCCATCACACCAACTCTTCCTCAGGGTCTCCAAACTTTGCTCAGAAGTTGATAAAAAAAAAGAAGAAGAAAAAGCTTTCGTCTTACACTGCACCTTAAATTTGAAATAATTAGCAAAATACATACAACTTCAACTTTATTTTGTTTTGAATGCTCTACACCGGTGAGCCTCTTGGTTATGTTTGTCTCAGAAAAGACTGGTTATGTATGCAAAGAACTTCCTGGTAAAAATAAAATAAAAATCAGAAGTTAAATAAAAACAGTGAAAACGTCATAATCATCCACTGCTTTATGTGACAAAATTTCAAATTGAATACACTGAAGCTTGTTGTAACATGAAAAACTTTGGAAATGTTTCAAGTGGCATGAACACTTTAGAAATACGTGCCTATTTAAAACATGAGAGCACTACACTGCAAACAAATCTAAGTAAAATAAGGAAAAAAATGTAACATTTCTGTCAAAGTTGTGATTGCCTGCAGGCGTTTCCACCCACCTGTCCACAGCGATGGCTGTGAGCGTGAAGACGGAGACGTACACAGTGACGGGTTGGATGAGGAACACCAAGTAGCACATGGAGCGGCCAAAGACCCAACCGTGTGGATTGAAGGCGTAGGCGAGAGTGAAGGGGACGCAAGTCACACACATGAGCATGTCCGAGAAGGCCAGGTTCCCGATGAAGAAGTTGGTGACGTTGTGCATCTTGCGGGTTCGGCAGATGACGTAGAGGAGCAGGTAGTTCCCGACGACGCCCACGACAACCACGAGCACGTAACAAGGGACGATGAGAGGCTTGAACGTCTGCAGCAGGGCCACGTCTGCAAACTGGGAGCTGCGGTTGGTGGCGTTGCTCTGCACTGCTACCTCATAAATGCGCCCCTCAGGTTGCTCTGCAGATGAGGAAGGCGGCGTGCTTCCTGTTGGACTACTGCGGTTGGCCTCCATGTGTGCACTGCAACAAAATCGAGGCAGGTTCATAGTCAAACATCACCAACACCTCTGAAAGGTCAGACTATCAGGTACTTGAAAAATATAAACAGGGAGGGGAAAAAGTTCATGACATTTAATAAATGGAAGACTCTTGGTAGAAAATGCATGCTTTTACAAGCAGCAACACGTTCACTCGTTCAGAGCTAAAGAGGAAGGTATAATGAGGCAGATGGCTGTGAAGGAATCTCATTATAAATGCAGAGAGCGACTACTTCCATCCACCAATGAAATGTGTTTTAGAAACACCAAACGACATTAGGTCCTAATTTACATGCCGAGAGCTGGAGAGAAAATGTCATTATTAATCAATTCGCTCTGTTTGGCCTGTTCAGCATACGCACAATAACCAAGCATGGCTGCGATGCATTGTTTTTAAGTTTTCCTTTTTTTGTGAACTTGTTCAAACATGACTTCCCTGTGGCTGCTGCCCGTCATCATCTCAGCTGATCAAGAATAAATTAACTGAAAATTCAATTAGGACACATGTATTAAAATATTTAAACACCAATACATCTTTAAAATATTCTTTCAAGCCTTAAGCATTATTCCTCCGAAGCCTGACAGAAATAATGAAAGTCCATCATTTTCTGCTTCCCAGCTGTGAGGCAGAACTGGACACATGGGTCCCACTGCCACCAGAAGTGTTTTTCAGAAATTTAAAAACAAAAAACTCCCCATATCAGGCTTGGAGATCCTCCAGGCAAGTTTTAATAGAGCTGTATCAGTTTACCTTCATCACATTGCCATTATCATTTTAATTAATGAGCTCTGGAAATCTTTTGCCGACAAACCGCAGGAAGTTCAGGGTTGCGCCCTCATCTCGTGGTGACTGCCACACGAGGCTGTGCATGAATGCATTCAAATGACTTCACCACTGGCTTTAACCTTTTGAAAACGTTTGACATAATGAAGGTCTTTGATGACCCTGAATCGAATGGAGCTCTCCCTGCTGATAATAAATATTCAATTCAGGCTGGTAACTGGCAGCTGAAAGAAATTTTTATTGCAAACTTTAGCAACTTTATGCAGACGGAGTTGCAGCATTTTCCCTCAAGGACAAGAGCTTCGTACACCAGGCAAATTAAGATGTAAAGTTAACTTTTGCCAAAATGTTTCTTCTGACAGGAAGTGGTATTAGTTTAGCCAGTCAAATGTTGAATTTGAATCTGATAATGAGTCTCAAAGAGCGGACTAAAGATTAGGGTGATGGCAAAGACGCCTTCAAACTTCAAAGCTAATTACCCAAGTCAAAATGTCCAAAAACCACATGACAAAAAGGCTGACAGACTTTTCAACCAAAAACAAAATGTTGCACTGAAAGGAACATAAAAAGTAGCATAGCTGAAACAGAAACGTCATTCGTTCATGTGAGGCTAACGTCAGCGTTACAGCACAGCTTGCTGCTGCAAGGAAGTTAGAACAGTAGCAATTTACATCTATGAGCGTTTGTCTTGAAAGTCAGATAGAAGCTCCCCTGTTAGGAGTTATGCTCTTTGTTTCATCAATGGAAGGAAAGAAACTAAAAAACAAATGGATGAAACACGCCTTCTATTTCAAAAGTGTGAAACATAAAAAAGAAAGCAGGGGCAGTGTTGGAAGCATCCCATAAACAAAAAGCAGAATAAATGCAGTAAATAAATTTCATATGCAATTTCATTTTTGTGGGTTTCTGAGCGTGCCAAGCCCTGGCAGCTTTCAAAACGGAAACTGAAATGTGCTTTACTCACAGGAGCCACCAGAATTATATCTGTAAATAAATCTTAAAACCACTTGAAAAAAATACTGGCTGATGCAATTTCTGAGATTTAGCTCTTTATAGCTTACAAAGCTATAAAGAGTTACTTTGTCAAAGTCAGGGAGTCATCTCTCAGTTCGACCACGCTGGACCTCTAAATCAAAAGAGAGCATTCTTCTGAGGAATATATAATCTAAGGATGACAAGCAGTTGTGCATTGTTGACAGGAACTGGCCTTTGTGTACAACAACGTGGGAGCTTTCAGAGTTCAGGAGCTACATGCATTCATCCTTTGGTAACTTCTAGAGGAGAGGACGCTGCTCCTTCAGCTCAAAAGATCAGAGAAATCAGAGCTTAAGGGGGTTTAATGAAAAGGGATTCAGATCTGTGAGAAGCAGAAATTGATCTATCTGAGAAAAAGGCTTTTCTGTTTTTATGCACTATTAGGAGTAAATAGAAAAGTATAATAATAGCATTTTCAGTTTTATTTGTATTGTTTTTTCAAATGAACAAATTAAAAAAAATAAAAGAATGACCTTTCTTTTTGGCAGATTGCTCATCAGTCATACTACATACTACAGTTTTCTTCCACTGAATTATTATCACCTGCAGCCCTGATAGTGAGACTTTATGTTTCTGCTGTCTTTTCACATTTGTCCTCTGCTAATTAGCATCATTTGTGCTGTGGTGCAGACTGGGGAATTAATCTGTGCAACAGTTGAAGCAAAGACCTCTTACTTTTCACAGCCAGTTATACTATCAATGAATGTATTGAACAGGCATTTCAATTACAACGTGATGTGAGGTTTTGTCTTTTGCTTTGAGTGCTGTTGACGATTTTAACAAGGTCTGTGTTACTGAGAACTTTTTTATGCTCCAAAATGTCATGCAATAAAAATACTGTCCAAAACCTGAATTTAAACTAAACATGCAAGTGTATTTAAATAGACAAGCATCCCAAGCAATCTGCAAATACAAATAAATAAGAGAAACTGATCAATTAAATTATATAAACGAGTGAAATGTCACCAGGAACAAGTACTCAGCAAGATAGAGACTGCAAAAATCCAAGTGACCAATTCCAGTATCTCAGTAAAATGACATTAGCTGGTTTGTTGTTGCTAGGTATTACTAGTTTCAGATACTTTTATCTGAATGTTCCAGTGAGCCCATTTGGAGACTTATCCAGGAAGGGAAATAATATAATTTCACTATAAACCAGCCAGGACCAAATGTTCCTCATACAATTTATAACCAAGGACTCAGAATAATAAGCAGAAGAATTTTACAGGGATCTTGTGGAGAAAGCTCAAGAAATGCCTGGTAATACCAGGTACCTTTTTTTAATGAGTACAATAAGTTAGGCGCTTACTACACAAGTCTCCACTGGTGAAGAAAAAGAATATTAAGGCTAATTTAAAGTATGCCGATTTCTTACCACTTGTTCCCTATCAGACACATTTCCTGTTTTCTCAGTTTATCTTCAGTCTCTTCCCATCCCTCACAGCTGCACGCCGTTTCCAATTAACCACCTGCTTTTTGTTCAGTAATCAAACTCTCCCAACTTATCTCTCAAGTAGGCAGCTCTTGGTCAAAACCTCCTGTTACTCACACAAGCAAGATCCAATCCTTCATAGCTTTTAAGTAAAACTGTTTATTTTTCCCCGCTTGACAATGATTTCTGAAATGGTGTTTCAAAAAAAAGGTAAAAGAAAAGTTGTCAGCCGTTGCCGTCCTCTGGATTTTAAAAACTGTTTGTCAGTGTATTTTTCTTGGTACTCTAGGGTGTGTAAAACATTTTTAAAAAACCTGTCACGGTTCTGATGGCTCTTGAAAGCATCAAGGACACAAAGACGGGCAGCTTTTTTCCTCCAGTTCTGTTGTTTCCAAGCATAAAGTTGGATTCACAGGCATTTTCCTGATGTATGTCCAGTATGAGTTAGCGGCAAAGTTAGTTCATTTAAATTCAACATATGATTTGATGCTTCTCTCCAGAAAGGCAGTCGCACTCGCATCCTAACTGCTGCGCTCCACATCATCACATAATCAGCCCTGCCCATTTATCTGTGCCCCAAAGGACGCTTCAGACCGGTGCTGCAGAAACCTGCCAGAGGGAATCCTATGTAGCAATGTGACCTCCTCATGCTTTGTTGTCAACCTTTCTGCAGAATAATATTTTCATAGGAAACTGTTATTGTCCTCGCTCTTTTCCTCTTGTTTTCTCAAAACAATATTTGTTGTCTTGGTTTATAGCAACAAATTTAAAATTGTTTTTTTGTGTTTGGGAAGTCGGAAAAAATTACTAATTTTTGCATATAAAATCACAAAAATTCAAAATTTAACTGCAAAACACAACTCCAAATGCATAACATTTCCCATATTTTTTAAAGGAATAAGACTTAAGTTTTTAAAACAGATATGTAAGTTTTCTCTTTTCAAACTGATTGATTTTAATCTATTACTTGAAAAACACCAGAATCTGAAGCACACCGTTGTCATTGCACTCCTAGAATACAGCAATATAAATCCTTCATCTTAAAGCTAATCATTTCTTGCAGTGCTTTTAGTAAAAAAAACATAATTACATATAAATAAATCTACACTCAATTTATCTTGTTACATAAAATGAGCCAAAGCAATGGTTTTCAATGATAGAGTCCAACTTACCTGGTCTGATATTCCTCTGTTTGAAGAGAAGTGAGGACTGGTACCAGTGGACCTTGACAGTGTGCTTTTCCTCAGTGAGGGAGCTGAAGCTGCTGCTGTTTTAAACGGAGAAAAAGAAGGTGGGAGGCATGCGGAGCGCAGAGGGAGAGGAGATGTATCCGAGATGTCTGTGGAAATGACGGGGAGCCAATTAGACGGCAGAGAAACCAACAAAGATTGATGTCTGGGTTGGACTTGGTGATGACGTTTGAATAGTTGGTGGTCAGGTCAGAGAGGCAGTTTGGTGTGAAGCAGGATTATTTATCTGCTCACAGGATCTGGTCCTGGTCTTTTTACAATTACATGCTAATGTAAGCAGGCACATTTTCTACAGCTCTGTATCAATGAGCTGCTTGTTCTTCAGCTTTAAAACAAAATTAGTTGATTCTTCAGTGGATATTTTGACTCTGGTCTGAAATCACAGATTTAAAAATGACAGCTTGCCATAACCTAGAAATAACCATGAAAACCCAATTATTTCTTTTTAATTACTCAAAATAAATAAAAAAAAATTAAACCTTAAAAATTAAATCTTACACCTTTTAAAATGTAAATATCTTTCACAAAGTGCGAACCCTAACGTACTTTAAAAGATGATTTGTTTTTCACTTTATGCATTTTAGTGTTTAATTATATAATTATAGTTGTTTATTTTTTTTTTCTAAAAATTAGTGGTTTTGTTTGTCAGTGTGTTAAATGTTTCTAGTTTTGCTGCGTAGCTGAAAACATGAATCCAGGATCATCAGTTGGTACCGATTTCAACGCCCAATCATCTTCCATTATACTTGACAACAAAACATTCAACTATCAGCTTATATTTCTGTTAGAAGTTAAATAGTTCAAAAATGCTCAAGCCTCATAATTTATTTTTAAAAAATTATTAGTTTCTGAAGATCTTATATTACAGTTTTTCCAATGGTTTTTAATTTGACCGTCCTCGACCATAAGAGGAACCATTATTTTAAAATTAACTGCAGTTAAATAGCCTCCCCAGAGAGCCGTTCATACATCCAATTTCTGAAAGAAAAAAAACTATTTCATGTTTGATTTGTGAATAAATTAAAAATGAAAAAGATTGGACACACACTGCCGAATGGTTGGTATAAAATGGAAAGTGGCAGATGGCACTTTGGTGCGAAAACAACTAAGCTACGATCATTGGGTGCTTTGATCATTTATCCATATTTGCAGGTCTTGCCATATTTTCTTCCCTCGTCTGAGTCGAACATTGCAATTTCAGTTAATTCTTTTATGTTCACTTTCTATATTTATTCTTTTAGCTTGTTTTTTTTTTTGCATTTGGGTTTTGATTTCTTAGATCAAAGTTGTTCATTTCCCCTTATTTACTGCATCCACTGGGTCCTCCTGCTGTCCCAGTTCATCTGGCTGTCTTTTTTATCATCAAATAAACTCTGTTCTGCAATAGTTTCTGCTCTTGAAACTCTGCAAAACAAATAACCAAAACTACAAGAATAAGAAATGACAAAAGCAAAACGACCAGATTCATGTGTGAAGATCACATGTCTAATTATTTTTCTTTTACACATCTGCAAAGGTACAAATTTAGTTGCATTCAAGCTCAATAAAACATGCTGTTATGTACTGTACATCCATTCCACTGCAAAAAATTTCCCACAATTGTTACATAACTTTGCTCTTTTTTCACTCCTGTAATTGAAGGTGCAAAGGACAGCTTTTTATATCTACATAAAAAACACAAAGGTTTTGTAAATACCTCCCATTTCAAGCATTGTTGCCTGGTGAGAATAAATAATTCTACTATTGACAGAGTGTCCATCTGTAAAAGGTTTTAAATTGCACAATGATTCACTTCTGAGTGTTTTTGAGCTCCAAACGACAGAGAGTCACAGATATTAAAACCTCATCGGTAAACAATTAGAAAATGACCTTTTTATCATAGGCCGAGGCTAAACAATCTAAATAATAATTCACATCACTTATTGCGATCTTTAATTTGTTCTAATGTCATGGGACACATTGAACAACTTGCAGAAAATGTCACATAAACTCATAAAACCATGGGTAAGTATTCTGTAGCTCTAAGAAGTTGATTATGTGATAATTTTTACAAGGAACCCAAACTCAATACGCACAAAACACTGTTGTTATTTCTAATTAAAACGGAACTTTGAGAAAACAAAAGGTACAGGACAATATGTTTTAATAATTATGTTGTCTGCTGCTGGTATTGATATTTTCAAGTTTGTAAATTAAAAATCACTATTTTTATCCTCAGGGGTCCAAAAGAAAATCCTGTGACGTACTGGTTTCTCATCATTTTCATCTGGAACCGAGGAAACTGTGACTGGAGAAATGATTAAATACTGCAGAAAATCTTGCAAAAGAGCATTATAAATATGAGGTCATCATGTCAATGAAATGATGTAACGACTGTTTCCAGTGTGAAATAGAAATCAATTTGAATGCAATGGCCCACGGATGACCTCTTTTTCAATTATTAAAGACATTTGACTACTTGATATCAATATGTAGACCTAAAGTTTAATCAATATTCTTTGTTATGGCCTTTGGAGGATGCCTGGAAGTAATAAACTGCTGTTTTATTTCACTTTTACCCAGGGGTGAAAGTAGTTTTAAATTCTTGGGGGTACTATGAAAAAAAAAATTAATTATATAAAAATTATATTCCTATATATATGTAATATATAGGAATATTATATAATATTATTATACTGAACATCATGGCGTTTTGTTGATTTTCTTGTTGTTCTTTAATAAAGTTCTGAACCTTTTAAGCCAGTCAGAGGAGGACCTGCTGCTCTCAGCCTCCTGGCTGCGTTCAGTTTGTCTCCTGATGCCGAGATCGACTCCAAACCTTCTGAGATCCACATATTGCACTGCTGCTCTAGCAAAGCACAAAGAGTTCAGAAACAATATGAAATGGGAAAAAAGTTATTTATTAACTGATTAAGTCGTGTTTTAGATTGTTCTTGAAAAACTAATCAGTCACGGCTGATTAGTGGGTGAACTCACAGCTGGACAGTGAACCCAACAGCTTTACAGCAGCTCCTCTCTCATGCAGGTACTACGTAGCACCGTTAAATTTTTTTAGGGGTACGCAGTACCCTACTAAAACCCCCCCCCCGCCCCCTTTTACCACAGCTGCACAGTTGTACTTTTGATTTAAGCTGAGTATGCTAGCCTAGCATCTCTATTAGCTGATATCCAAATCACTCTTCTTATGCAGAGTGTTTGAGTTGTATTTTGAAGGAATGTCTGTCTGAATCGGAGTGGTGTTTTCTTTTTGGATTTCTTTGCTAGGCATTGGATGACTGAAAACAGGTTATGTGTATATTAAGGTCAATAAAACAATGAGAAAACACCGTCTAATTCTACGTAATTTATTACCAATTGCAATTGGGAGAGACGAACACTACATCAGTTCCGTGTGTCTCTGAAACTCAGTTCAGGAATGTTCTCTTCATCCCTCCTCCCCCATAGACTCACAGAAACAGCCAAGAAAGGGCAAAGGGCAACAAATTCATTCTCCAGTCCAGGTCTTATCTCTCTACGTGGCATAGTCAAAGAACATTGCCTCCCCCAAAGCTGCTACATGTTCTAACACACTTCACACAGAAACTTTAAATTTCTCCCTCATTCTCAAGTAACACATCTCAGCTGAGAGCCATTGTGCTGGCAGTGAGCTACGGAGAAATGTGCGATGGGCTCACATTTCTGAATTGCAGGTCACCATATATGGAGATGGGTCCCAAAAAAAGAGCACTTTTACAAGGTTCCTCGTACTCCAGTGATGATTAAAAAATGATTTCAAATATGAGAAGCTGTTTGGTGTGCTTCCTCTATTACTATAAAGAAATAACTCTAGTTTCAGGTGATAAAACTTTTATTGGCTTCCTTTCCTAAAGACTGGTCTGTAAACATTGCGTTTCTTAATAAATGTGTTTTTCTTACAGAGTCTCCACTTTTACAACTGTTTAGCTTATTACTTTTAGAAATTGTGGAGCAGTCATTACCTATTAGTTAAATTATTCTTATTCTGCTCAGCAACCCAGAGCAGGAGTTAAACCTATTAGTTAGGACATATTAGGATCCAGATAAAATCCTATTAGTTTATAAACTGTGGATTACTTTTTCTTATTCCTTAGAGAAACTATTGTTCTAGTTTACAAATCTAGAACAAACTTAGAAAGTATCATCTACGTAACAAGCCAGACCAAGAATCAAACATGGAGAACCACATTTAGGGTTTATACTTTTACTTTTTTGTCTTTCTTTTGGTTTTGTTGTTTTGTTTGTATTTCCTTCTAATTCACTTTGAATTACCTTTTTGCTGAAAATGTGCTACATAAATCAAATTACCTTACTTTTCCTTACATCTAACAGAGGCATCAGACCCAGAAAACTTGAATGAATGGTGAGGAATAATTACGGCTAATTGGCAGAAGATCTCAGCATATCATCCGAATGGGTTCAGATGTCACCTTTAGGGGTCGTTGGTTTCTTTCTGTTGTTGGACACCAGCTCTGATAGTTACATGTGACAGTGGCTGCTTGGTTCTGAGTTTTAGTCATTGTTTGTCTGTCTCCCTACGAATCCACACTTGTGTCATCACTGATGAACAACATTTCATTGTTAGTGACAAAATAAAGAAAATGTTAGCCACTTTGTGAGTCAGACACAATTAACATTTAAATCCCAAAAAATGCCACATGCCTGTCACAGGGCTTGATGGATTAGAAGGTAAATGAGGGGAGAATTGATAACTACTTTTACACTGAGACCCAATACAAATGTAATAAACTACTGTAAGCAACCAATTTATCTATTCAACTCATGTAGCTCCTATATTTAAAAATATATAGATAAGTTAATGTGAAACATTTTCCTCTGGTATAATGACTTGACGTTCCAGACATTGTGTTCTTCTAGGCAAAATGATCATTAATTGGAAATGTCTTCTCCCTGTTAGTGTAACATTTATCTTAAACACTTTCAGACAGGAAGAGACCCAGCATATTAAATTAAACCACTCGCATGGAAAACAGCTCAGAAAAATGTCAACTTGTTGCATGTTTTGTGCTGACGTGGGTCTGCTACCCTTAGGAACCTAAAATAATCAAGGTAATCTGTTACAATTTGTCAAAAATACACATTTGGACCATGATTTAAAGGCTTTACTTTAAATCTGCTTATTTTTCGGACTGTAAGCCGCTACTTTTTCCCCACGCTTTGAACCATGCGGCTTATAGCTCTGGGTTTTTCTTCAACCACCAGGGGGCTCTTTAGCTGGAAGTGAATCGTTGGAAGCCAGAATTGGAAATCAAAGAAGAAAGTGCTAAATTTCATTTAGAACTAGCACATGCTAACAGCAGGCACGACGGAGAAATGTGTTCAAACTAATACCCCCTCATCATGGAAACAACACTAAGAGGTTCATATGATTGATGGCCGTCGCACGTAAACTCGGCGTGAACGAATCCATGGTTCGGCATTGGAGACGCAATGCTGCGCCCTTAATAGCAGATTTATTAAGGACGCAGCACGAGTGGAAAACCGAGAGCGGCGGAGATGCCAGCGGCTTATAGCCTTATACTGTATATGTAAGTTTCCAGGGGTTTTTTGATTTTGTTTTTTTAAACTTTGTGTGCGGCTTATAGTGACGTGCACTCTATAGTCCGGAAAATATGGCATTTAATTCACCCATCCAGATTCTAACTGAGCCCTTCTTTCACTTTGGAGGAGATGACAATGTCTCATAGCTTAGCAAAGGTAATGCAGCACTAATGAATGGGCCACCACATTGGACCTTTTGAGCTCTTCTCTGTTTTTTAACTCCTGTACAGTGGGGAGCTCTAAACCCTCAGGAATTTCTCATTAATGTGGAGACTTGATAATCACAGCACTGTTCCTCTCTGGCAAATCCCACCTCCGGTTGACTTAGCAGGTCTGCATGTTCTCTCCTCACCATGTTAATAAACTCAGTCTTGAAATTGCAATCTTTGTGAAGCTCAATCGCTGATAATGTACAAAGATACGCAGAATATACGAGTTAGCTTGTGGAGGAAGTAACGACTCAGGTACGAAAATGTCCTGTGAATAGAATATAAAATACTGGAGGTGAGCCTTTATTTTGTAATTTTTCAAGCCAGATGAAAGACATGATTAAAGGAGCTGGTGTCATGATATATTAGCGTTTTCATCCCGGTTCTGTGATAAGAAAAAAAAATGGATTCAGAAAGTAAGGTTTTCATATAAAACAAACCCGGAGAACCAATCCTGCAAACAGGGCTGGTTAGATTTGTCAGGGCTGGTGTTCAGAAATACAGTTTAGCTATTATTGGACGGTCTATTTTAAATTTGCTAATATCATCAAGTCAAAAAGCGATGAGTGCTAAGGTGTTTAAATGAAGAGGGTGAGCAGCAGCTGCACGGGGAGCGCTGGTGAATGTAGCAGAGCTGATTTCCATATAAACACATCTGGGTAATATTCAGAGAGATATTCACATGGAATACAGCCAAAACAATTTAAGCACAAAGAGGGACTTTTATAGAAAAAAAATGCTGTTACGGCTATTTTAAATTCACCATTACCTTTAAGCATATAAAAATGAATTGAAAGTGTAATAAAATGGATATTACCATTACTGAGTTTTTTTTTGTTGTTTTTTTAGCTTTTGAATGAGACTAAAAGAGGCTTTTATTAAAGCTAAAAATAAAAATGATAATTTGTAGCAATAACAAAAGGTAATGCATATGAGGTTATAGTTCGGCACAACAAAGATCATTTTGCTTCAGATCCTCCATACATCCTCACCAATTTTATGTAAAAATATTTTTTAAAAAATTAACCAAGGCAGCTGCATAGAAATAAAATCGTGCAAAGTTTTCTTCAGTTTATTTTTTTTATCCAGTTGCATCTCAACTTTTAATTAAACTTTTTTCAAACTTGTTTCTTTATAACAAGAATATAATACCTCTAATATTATTAACCCTATGGAGTCTTGTGTCTAAATGGCCATTTTGGTCTAATTTTGAATTTACCCTTATATTTTCACCATAAAAACTATTTTAATTTCCTTGTTTGGTATCATTATTTTCAGCACAACCTAAGCTTCATTATTTTACAGTGTTTGTTTCATTTTGACAAAATGCATTATCACATTGGATGAAAAAAAAACCCCCACAAAAACAAAATCTGAGTAAAAAAAATCATGATATTTGTACTATTATAACATTCAAAAAAATATTGATTCAGTCGTTTTTACAGCCTAAAATGAAACTTTCTTTTGTAAATTGTAAGAACTTGTATACAAACATAGAAAAAACGAATTATTATAAACAGCACATTGCGGGCAATTTCCCAGGAGTTTTTTTTATTTTGTTTTGTTTCCATGTTGAAATGATTGAAATCCGCCCAGTGAAGAGAAACACAAAATGGCCGATATTTCTGGTTTTATTTCGAATATAAAACAAAATCAATATAAAAACACTACTTTT
Organism: Poecilia picta; assembly: GCA_033032245.1. Taxonomy (NCBI): domain Eukaryota; kingdom Metazoa; phylum Chordata; class Actinopteri; order Cyprinodontiformes; family Poeciliidae; genus Poecilia; species Poecilia picta. Next base: position 13,671,340 of record CM065364.1, on the reverse strand, counting down.
ATAAAGTTAGAAGTCTCTAATGTCCGACAAAATTGAACTCAACACTTCTCACTCTGCCTTTTCTTTTTTCCTTTGAGTGGCGGAGCAGTTCTTGCCCGCTGTGGATCGGGCATCGACTCCATTAAACTATTTGGTTATATATCCTATTTTTCTTTCTCAGACCTCCTGTTTGCCTGCTGCATATGTAAAATACAAATCCAGCTCACCAAACCTTTGATGAGAGGCTCTGAGCCTTCAGTCCCTTTAACCACTGATGTGTGGCGGTGCAGTTAAAACAAAATGACACCATTACTCATTGTTGATTCACGTAATTGATTTCTGTTTTTTTCTACTTAAACTACAGTTTCTAAGTGCCTCACCCTGTTTTTGCAGTATCTGAATGAACATAGAAATACCGTTTAAAATGCCTGTTTTCCCCATCGCAGCCATTGAAAATATTGTATTTAAGCACAACATGGCGTTAAATTAGTTTGATTTTGCATAAAAGAAACAGTAAATAGCTGAATCTGTATTTGTTTGCAATTTTAGAAACAAATTCAGCAAACAATTTTTCATCTACCAATAGAAGGAATCTCATATTTACATATTTTTGTAATTGGATTATGTGGATTTTCTTTGAACAAAAGTTTGTACCATCAGTCATTAGCAGTCTGTATTCTTATGGCATTTTGTAGATGAAGTTCTGTCTATTTTACAAAGTTAGGATGTAAGGAATGGATTTTCCTTTAAAACATCTTTTTAAAAACAATATGTTCTTGTAGCGGGGAATTCGGGCTGTACTGTCCAGCTTGTACACTGTATAAAGATGTGCAAATGTACCATTTGGGGCCCAAGAGTTCAGATCTCAGAGGAAATGTGAGTCTAAAAACAGAAAGTCGTGATGCCGGGGCAACAGAGAGTGAGGGCAGTGGGAAAAGCTGGGAGGAGATTTCTGGCTGTAGATCATCCATATAAGAAGCTGAGAAATGGAGAGAAACACAAAGAACTCCCAGAGTGCATTGGGTTTATAGCTGAAGGTAAAACTTGTTCTGGACCACAGGCAGTAAACATAAAAAAATAAACAAGAAGAATGAAAGTAAACACAACTCCGTGAAAGACGTCAACCTTTGGAGATTTCATAGTTTTTAAAACAACTTTTGTTGAATAGTTTATGTTGAATGTAAATGATCTGTTACTTTGTAGAGATGAGAGTTTTCTCCTTTTTTTCCTTAAAATGAAATAAATAAAATATGAAAAATTGAATTACTACAGCTATGAGTGCGTGTTTTAACATTTTGACCTTGTAACTCTGTTTCTCATTCTTGTGTTCAGCCTCCTTTTCTGCCTTTTGACCTGATCCAATGGACTGAATTGCTAATATTCCTCAGTATCCAGTTCTGCAGTGCACAGTAGCCCAGAGAGAAAATTTTTCAGTGGTAAAACAAGGAAGAACAGAACTCAGAGGATTATCTTCATGTTGTTTCTTTTTCTTTTTCTTTATTGAGTATTTGGGATCATTCAAATTTGTTAAAATTTTACTCATGAATTATATATTTGCCCTCCCCCAAACTGTCCCTTTAGAGATGCATGTTGTTGTTCACAGGATGAGACATAAACCCACTGTGAGTGTCTATCTCTGAAATTATTCATCTGAAAAGATGATAATATCAATATCATAATATCAAAAACATTTTGCAAAGACAACCATGGCTGTCTGCTGGCAGATATTTACCTCTCAACAGGCATTTCAATAATGCAAGAGTGGAAAATATGTCCATAAAAGATACAATTTGAACAACAAAAGCACAAAACGAGAGCAGCCTGTTTCAGATTAGTGTCCATGCATGTCACTGTGTCAGATTTTGTACTGCAGGGTGACAATGTGTTTCACAACAACTACAGTGAACAATTGCTCTGTCTGGATCAGTTTTTTCTTTTTTTAATATTACAGATGATTGTATTTGTAGCAACCTTCGGGCCCAGCTCAGCACATTTAACAAGACAACAGCTTTGGGCTTCTCCTTTCCCCGCTCTGTTTCATACTAATAAATGTAATTTCAGTAGGTCAGAGCCCACTGGTCATGAAGTCAGTCTCTCGTGAACAAAATAACCCCCCCCACCTCTTCCTCTCCATCCTTAGGGTGCTTTACCCTCTCACTCTTTCTAAATCAGTATTCAGATTAGTCTCTTAGATATTTTTAATCCACTTGGGGGATATTTCTCTCTCCTTCTGATTTTAAGAGCTGTCTTTAGCCTTTAATTTTGACCATCTTCAGCTTGAGCGAACAGTCAGATAGGAGCTGAATATCGAATTCATTACCGTCCTACGAGGGGAGAATAGCAACCGGAATGTTTTTAATGGGCGTTGATTTCTTTTCAGTCAACATTAGCTGGGAAATGGGAGATAATAGGGAAATGTTTTCATTCGAACAAATGAAGAGCAGGATCCCATTTACATAGAAAGAGGCTTGATTTCAAAAGGAGACAGTTTCAATTAATTCTCCCAGATGAGCCTCCAATTACGACACATTTCATAGTACCATCTGTCACTTTTGTGTCTTTGCAGGGACCAAGTTTCCACCTGCTGCCTGTTACTGCGTTATGCAAATGAAGCAACAAGTAGCAAACAAGCTTGTTTTGTTTTATATTAAAAAAAAAAAAACTTACAAAAAAACACACAAATAGGAAAAACACTAAGAACTGATTAGGAGATGAATAAAGTGTTTAAAGTTCCCCAAAGATTTTTCTAAACAAGATTCCTCTGGACTACATTTCCAGGCAAATGAAAACCAGCTTTTAAAAATACAAGTACAGGTAAAAGCATTCTTCTTTTGTCAAGATAGTGAGAAAGCTGTTCACCTACAGAGTCTATTTAACCTTTTTGGACAGGAGTCCTGATCAGTCATCGATTCGTCCCCATCAGCTGACTCTCGCTAAGCTGCACTTAACACCAGTCAGGTTGTTAATGTTGTTAATAGTCTGACTCCATCTCCTCTGCTCCATCTTTTTGCCTGAGGTCGAGCAGCCAGATGCTTCTGCATGTTCCGAGATGAGAACTGAAAAGCAGATGTTATCGCGTCGGCAGAGTCGCTGCTTAGACGTTTCCATGTGAAGCTTCTGCCTGGAGCTCTTTGAAGGTGCTTTTCAGAACCAACATTTAGCTCAGTCTTGGCATCTTCGTTTTCAATTTGATCAACTTTTTTGAATCAATCTGAGAAGCTGCATGAAGATATGTTTATGTTAAAAAAAAGTTTATTAGTTGTGAGATATATTTTACTTCTTAAAACACACGTTCGTCAGGGTTTAACACACCAAACAATACGTAAAGTTAGAAGTTATCATGAACGTGTTATGGATCTGGACAAACTCTTAATGAACTCTAATATGGAACTAATTTATTTTGATCATTTACATAATCAAAACCCAGAAATGTAGTTGCGGGAAATCCATCAGTGTTTCTTTAACAAAACTCTTCCAGGTTATAAACTCTGCCCACGTTCATGTTCTGAAGAACAGAAGATCATTTAAAGTCAGTCTAGAGTCACTGTGAGCTACAGAGTTTCAGTCAGAAGCGCAAAATGTGAGCGAAAGTTCAAAATCAGGTTCATAAAAACATGTATTCATTTCTCTCAATTACTGCATTTTTTTCTGGTTTAGAATATTTTTACATTTTTATTAGTTTTCCTGTTTATTTTCCTTAATCCTAATGAATTATCACTTTTGGTTTCTTTTTTTAACAAAATATTTATTTAAAAAAATGTATGCGCTTCCTCACATTAAACAATTAATGTGAGGAACTTGCCAGGTTAATTAGTCATATTTCCTTGACAGCTGCAGATCAATCAGGTGGTGATTATTAAGGACTGATCTTCTTCTCACTCACTGTTTTCACATTTGCATGCAGCAGCAGGCCTCCTGTTTTTCTGATATCTTTTTATTCTGTTTCTTAGGCATGGGGGATAAAATGGATCATTCATTTGATCCATTTGTTGGCTGTCTTTCAAGTTGCAGTGATTGTTTATAAAGTCTGCATTGTTTTTTTTTTCTTTCAGTCTGAAATAAAACATTTAGAGAAACATCTTCAAAGAATTAAACTGCAAGCACAGCATGGATTCCACTGAATCTTAAATGTTGTAATGATATCAAGATTTAAAAAAAATAATAAAAACATGAGGTAGCTTTTAAATGAGAGATATTGTTGTAAATGTTTGAATGGTTTCTTTCATCAGCCTTTGTTAACAATTGAGGTGAAAGACAAAGAAAAACTAACATTTTTATATGTGCCGTTTTTAATGCAGATGACAGACTTTCCCTCAGCTCAGGAAGAATCTGTCACCTTACTTTAGCTCTACATTTTTTTCTAGGCTTGTTTTTGTTCCCCAGCTGGCAGATATGTGTGGACATGTCTGATCTCTGACCTAAAGTCATGTCAGCTGACACCAAAACAATACACTTCTCTCTAAAGTCAGTCGAGACTGAAAATCAAGGAGGAAAGTTAAAGGAGCAACCGGATTGTGCTTTTTAGATTCTTCCACAATATTTCTGTGTGGTAATAACCAAGGAATCTGGCATGATGTGACAGTGGAAAGTTAGGTGGAAGGAAGAAGTGTGGTTGAAACAGTTGTAAAGGTAACAGGGACAACCACCAGTCGTTGCTTTGTCTCATTAATCTAAAGTCCTTTTCTGGATTAAAGTGAATATTGGGAATGAGGTGGAGAAAGCTACTGGTGTGTTGCCAGGGAGAGGAATGTCTGAGTTTTCCTTCTGATACCGCAGCAATATAATCTTGGATAAGAACGTCTTATCTCCACACTACTATGTGTCTCTTTGCATATTTGGGAATTTTTAATCCGAATCATTATCGTCTACATTGTCACCAACTGCAGGGAAATAAAGTACAGAATGATGCAGCCAACATGACTTATTTCATTACCATTATTTTTCATAAAATAATGTGAAGTATAAAATGTCACCTGCTGCAGGAAAGCTGCTCTGTTCTTCTGTCTGTGTTACAGTAACAAATAAGCGTTTGGTTTGGTAAATTACAGGCCGTGATAGCAGGAGACGCCATCCTTGTTTGTGTTAATTAGACCTGCTCCTTGTGGACAGATTTGGCCATTACTGAATAAACTGGTCGCAAATGAGTTTGTACGGTAAATAAGGACAATTAGAAGCTCATCAAACCCAAACACTGCCACCAGCAATTCAATTTATTTACCACGTTTTCAGAATTAAGCAACTTCTTTGCTTTATTTCAAGCCAAAGACCTTTGAAAAAAAACATCCAGGTTTTCTTCCATCTCAGTCATTTAGTAAAAGCAAGTAGTAACTTCTGAGTAAATAAAATCTACTAGAGTTTAGTGTGTGCATCCAATCAGATTACTGTACACTTTTATCTGCTTGCAACTTTTAACATGCAATTTAAAGGTTTAGCCAACGTTTTCCACATCATTTTTGCATCATCAAACAGAATTCAGAATAACACCAATATGCTGAAATTGACTTCCAGTCTTACAGATATATACTTGAATTATTAATGTACTAAAAGAAACACATAACTGTTTAATTTCAAACTGAGTTATTATATCTCAATGATTTACTGATCAAGAATCAAGAATTGAGGTAAATTACTAATAATGGGTAATTTTGTAATTACCTTATTGTTGAGTGATTTGAATGAAGCAGCTCTCCACATGTGTCCACCTCAATAATAAAACTCAACCTTCTTTTTAATATTAATGAATACATTTAATCAATTTAATTTTCCATTTAAGGACTGGAACAGAAAGTCCAGAGATGACCTGCAGTCTCTAGATATATATTTTTTTTGATTTATGGGGAAATAAAAACGTACAATTCATATTATCTCACATTCTTTACCCCCATTACCGAATTTGTGTTTCTATCTGTAGAGCCATTAAAATTTTATTTTTCTCCTAAGACTCTATGCTCATTTTGTGCAATTTTGCCTTGATTAAATCTGGCACATTGTTGGGGTTTTATTACGCCTCCAGTTCTGACAGGGCAAGAAGGTATAATTACTTTTTTTTTCTCAAAAAAATGTGTTTCATGCCATATATTTTGAAATGACATAATTATGTATTTGTCTGCACCATTTGCTTTGGCCCCTGCTCCCCTCAGTTTGCTGCTGATTGCATTTTGAATAGATCAGAAACTGATGAGATTGCCAGGGTGTTTAACTGTTTTGCAGCATATTCTCCACATGCTTAGTTCACCTGGAACAGACAGAAGCCTAGATTTCTTCCATGCATCCTTGAATTAAACAGCCATGTCCTCTAGCTGTCTTCTTCTGGTCTTCTTGAGTCATTCACATGCTCTTTTATCCATCGAATGGATAAAAGAGCATTTCTTTTATTTCTTCTTTGGGTTGTGTGATTGTCAGAGTAAAGAAAGCATCTTCCGTCTCCCATCAAATGTACATTCTCTGCAAGTAAAGAGGGGATGCAAAAGTTTTTATTGTTGTCCTGAAACAAGTGAAATTGATTTCAGGAATGAAATGGCATTAAAAACATGAACTGTTTTCTCCAGCTGTAGTAAATCACCACTTCATCCCTTAAAATCGAATCTTCTATTAACATTTGATTTCCTGGAGCCAACAAGCAATTGGCAGTGCCTTTCTACGTGGCTTGCAAACTTTTTTTTTTTATTCTGTCACAAACATCAATCTTTTTTAATGGAATTTTATGTTATAAATCATTCCAAATGTTTGCATGGAAGGAAAGTGTAGCTTTAATTTCTTTTCATCGTATGAATTTGTAAGTACACAGTTTTTACTCTGTTACCTCTAAATATAAAACAGTTTTTAAAGGTCACTTAAGTTTGTAGGGTCAATCTGTGTGAGCGTCATTAAGAAAACAAAGCACTTTAACTTTAAAGTGCTTTGAACATATTTAATTTTTAAAAAGCCAACTTCTAGCTCTAAAGGTTTTGATGCCCAATTTCATCAACTGCGTATTTTAAATCTGTCCATGATTATTATGTCTTCTTGGTGACACCTGTCACATTAGATAAACGGAACAGGACACAATTCATTATTTGTTGCCGACACAGAATTGCACGATGCCGATCAAACAGGTGCAGCTACTTACGGATGTTGACGTTTTGATTATTAGAGGAGCTGAAACACAGCATCATTTCCCCAGAAATCTTCTGACACAACTTATCTGCTGTTGGTTGTTTTTAAAGTCATGACAGCACGCAACAATCTAAACACAAATAAACACCAACTGTGGAAGATATATTGCCCACAAGCAAAGTTATAAAGCGACTCATTGTGGCAGGAAATTGGCTCTTTATTTACCATTCAAGTATAAAATTTGTTGCGTTAAGATATTACGCAACAGATGAGCGATGGACATTATTTAGTTGAATCCTTTTCTCTCATGTTTTAAGTTTTCCGGAGTTCATCTTTTTTGCAGTGAACGAGACATTTCCTTTGATTCAAAAAACATGCGCACGGTTCTTTCTCCATAATGTTTGAAAAATACTTTTGGCGCAGCATGAAGAAGATTGCGACAATAAACGTCAGAAACCTTGCGCAGTCACTGTTCGCCACCGAGATAATCTTGCGTCTTGCATCCTGACAACGCAGCGACTAAATGGGGTTTCCAGATAGTCACAGAGGGCGGCATCACCCCAAGTGAAAGACATGAACCGAGGCAGCACTACAGACGTCTAATTTCGTGAACAACGGATCTGATGAGGTTTGAAACGATGCGGTTCTCCCAGAAACACGTCTGAATGATTGGATATTCTCCTGTTCATTACGAAAAAGGCAATGAGAACGTATTAACTTTACCATTTACGAAAAGGTTCAGGTTCAAACGACGCCATCAGATCGTCCGGCACTGCAAAGAACTCCGCAGCCACACATTTAGAATAAGAGTTAGTTTGGTTCCCCCTGGTGGTCTCTTTGAGTATAAGCCCTGCATTACAGTGAGTTATAACTTTATCTTTCAGCTACACCTTTTTATCGCACCTCTTGATTAGAACGCACTTTACTGCCTTCCTAATATAATGACAACCTGTTAATGTAATTAAGTGCAGTGAAACAGGGCTGACTCAACAAAGGACCATTGTGACCAATTAAGCAAATGGACTTTACTGACTGGACAGAAGAAGAGTGACAGCAGCAAAGTCATTAAGCATTCAACTCATCTGTTGGAAATGTTTATGAGGCATCCGTGTTTCTTTAATACCATTAATTACCTCCTGACACGTAATGAATTACAAAGAGACGGAGGTGTAAAGGTTCACTGATCTTTGGTTTAATTGGTATCTGAAACAGTGATACAAGGCACCGTGTTAATTAGCAAAAAGAGAAATGCAGAGAAGAAGACAACATAAAAAAAAACATGATGTGGTCTGAAGAAGCGGGGCTGAGTGTCGCTGGATGTTTCTATTCGCCTCCACACAGCTCCAGCAGGATTTTACGGTAGTCGCCTGATGTGTCTCCCTAAACAGTGAGGATTTAAAAGTTACTGCAAATGATCTAAAAATTATTCCATTGTTACTTTTATGCAGATGAGAAAACAAAACAAAAAGGCAGCTCGCGTGGGAGAAAGGAACAATAAATCTTCCACAGATTAAAAGGCTAGCATTACATAAAGCTGGAATTGCAATTATCATAATTAGATCATGGCTGATGGATTTGCAAATCTTGAGCTGACCACAGCATGTCGCCGGCCCTCACCTTGATGAAGGAGTGTAGAGTCTTTCCATACATCTTCTGGAACTGACTCTTAATGTCCAACATGTCAATTTCAGCCCTGGCGACCATTATTCTGATGAGGACGCTGTCTGTGGTGCCCAGGCCCTTGATGAGAAAGACAGAAACTACATCTGGGTTGTGTTCACAAAGATAATAAAAAAAAAAGATTTGCAAGCAGAATTCACATCATGTAAAACTGATAAAAACCTTATCCACACATTTTTGTAACTTGTACTTTTATTTTAATGAATTAATTTCTTTTCCAGTCTGGTATGCAGCCCCCCCTGAACCACAATCTTATGTCAGAGCAACTGGGGGAAATTTTCATAAATTGCTGCAGATTATTAACTGGTTATAGGTTTGGATTTTTTTTCCAGCAGATAAATAAGCTTTGATTTAAACCATTCCAGTGGAGCCGTGGCTGCATGTTCAGTGTCTTTCCATTCATTAACAAGTTTTCTTCCATGACTTTCATTTCTAACCAGTTTCCCTGACTCTGCTGCAGAAAAGCATTCTTACAGTCTGATGCCAGCACCATCAATGTCCCCCAGGAGGTTGGTGTTTCCACTGATGTTCACCAGACAGTGTTTTTCTCTTGAATGAAACATTAAATTTTGGTCTCATCTAACCATGACTCCCTCTCCTGTCTTTATAGGTTATAAGAAACTGTAAACAGAACATAACTCTGGTTTAATATTCTCCACAGCATCACGTTTGTTTCTTAATATTCTCACTATAATATTTCCTCTCAAGGCAAATTGCTTATCCTGGATTTTCTTTAGGTGAATTAAGGTTAAGGGAGTCTGAAAACAACTGAAAGCCAAGCTTTTCAGATTTCTATTTAGAAAGAAAAAAAAGAAATCCATGTGTTGATTTTTGTCTACTTTCCAGTTATGGACAAATTTGTGTGACATAAACTCTTAAAGGCCTTATCACAGTCTTGGATGTAACATGACAAATGTGAAATAGCTTAAGCAATATGAACACTTTTGAAAGATACCGTATAATTACCTTCATTGACTTGTATAGCCGTTCAGCAAAAAATGCTGGTTTATTCTTAATACATTTCACTGCAATCAGAAAAAAAAAAGTTAATTTTAGTGTTTATCACACAAACACGTAAAACTACAACTGCAAAACATCAAAGGCAAACATCACTAATAATTCTGTGTAAATTAAAGTGACAGGTTTTTAAATCGATACTGCTGATTGAAAAAAAAACGTAGCTTGAGCTTTCTTTTTTTTTAAAGCATTCCTGACAGCCTCGAACTCTCAGTATTTGAGACTCCTAAAGGTTTGTTGCTCTAAGAAAGACTGCAGGAGAAATAAAAACCCTTTTCAGGTTTAAAGTTGACCTTCATCAGCTTAAATTAGAGATGAAAGTTCACATTTTGTGGTATCCAAGGTGAGCAACATACGAAACGTGTGCATATGTGATCTTCATTTTATGAGATTAAAAACAGCATCTACACAGGAAATTCCCATGAGTTCAGATGAAATTCTTACAACCATATAATTTTTAAAACCTTACCCTGGAAGCTAAAAATTAAAAAGAAAAAGAAAAATCCAGAAGTGATTGGAATTCATTTCATCTGCAGATGAGGAAGTGAGAAAACTTGCTCTCATGATCTGACGAACCAAAATGTGAAATGTTTTATGGAAATCTTGCAGCTTTTGGGAAGATTCACTGAGCTCATTACGAACACACAGATGAAAGCCAGCATGTGTAGAAGGGTTCATTAGTGCATGAGCACCTTTCACATCTGTGAAGGCATCATGAAGTCTGAATGATGTAGAAATAGGTGTTACAGTAAAACCTGTTATCTCCATAGGAGTCACTTCACAAACTAACTAACTCGTTTTATATACCTGCTTCTGATGTTCAGAACTGAAACAACCATACAAGACTACTCTGGAATTGATTATAAAAGCTTTGTTTTATTGTAATTGGGGAAAAAAATCCTACTTAAGCATTCAATATGTTACCTTGCTCTTTCTTTCATTCTTTCTTTCTATCTTTCTTTCATTCAATCAAATTTGTTTTGCATTTGAAAAGGAATTCAAGGTTTTGCACTTTTCACAGAAGGCTAAGCTATAAAGAATGCACTCGTTTTCAATCTGAATATGCCTTCTGAATAGACTCTTTGTTAGATTAAATGGACCTTTTGAAAATGACATCTCTTATGCAGGCATTAATCATACTTTTCATGAAGTCCACATTTCTTTCTGATGTAATATTACCATCTAAAATGTTGTGCATTCATTCTGTTAAGTAGTTAATGGAAATAAAGGCATGGAAACATGAGTCTGTCTGCAACTAATCTGCAGTATATAATGTGTTTCACTTACGTAAGCAGAATTATACTGTAATAAACTAATGTAGCAGTGAATATATGTAAGTGTGATGAAACATGTGCGTGAAGAACCTAACCTATGGCAAGAAACACGTCCTCCAAGGAGCCAGACATCTCACTCTTGATGCTAGCCTCGATGTCTTTCCCAGATATCTTCTGATATTCCTGAAACACTGGAGCAGGAAACAATATGATGAGGGTTTATGGAGTGGGATGCTAATCAATATGAGCTGTTGAGACACCGATTTATGGAGTAAGAGAAATTATTACACTTAATGTTTGCTCATAAACCTGCCACAAGAGGTCAGTAAAACCCTCACAAGCTTTTTCCAAAGCCAGTTTTGTTACATAATAATAAAAAAATAATAACTGCAGCTCTTAGTTTGGCAGGAATACCTCTCAGCAGATGGTTTCTGTTCCTAACACACAGCACTGTGAGGAATTTCACCTCATCTGTGCCCCAACGAGCCTCTCCAGCCTCATAGATGTCCTATAAACCCAGAAGTAAAAAAGAAATATGGGATACATACATATGGGATGTAAATAATAAGTACTGTATTGAGAGTTTTATTTAATATGAAGGCATTAACCTTTGCATCTTGAACAGCCAGGGCGTCGTCGACTTTATCGCTTTCATCTCGTCCAGCCTGTGATCCAAAAAAATCCATACAAAATAGCAAATACACACAGATAATCAATGTTTCTCTTTCTACAATAAAACCTTGGTAAGAAAGATGCTAATTAATGTTTTTTTTTTAAATAACTTGCAAATAAAATATAAGTTTCCTCAGTTTTGTTTACATAATCAAATGAATGCCTAAATACATTGTTTTAAAACAACTTTCAGTTGCTGCTCTGTCATCAAATGAAGCAGTGACTGAAACGACAACAACATTAATGTCAAATATTTGCTTGTTCTTTAACTTAAAACACTTCTGATAATTACTAGCACCTCCGGGGAAAACAATGCAGAAATCTTTAATAAATATCATTAAAATATATCATTTTTTGTTGCATTAATATAATCTCACAATGAAAAACACTGTTAAACACTCTTAGTTTTACCCCTCCTACAAAAGGAGGGGTAAAAAGCTCAGATTTTTTACTTTTGAACTTTTTCATTTCAATATTCCTTTGGGTTTTTGTTTATTGAGGTACAAATTGGATCAGAAATCCTTTCCACTCTTATTCCCTATAGCCATTAATTAAAAAGGCAAAATATATAGATATGTATATGAAAATATGTGGCAGAATTTATTATCATTTTGTTAGAATATGAACGATAATACAAAAACATTACTGTCATGTTTGGAATCTGGTTATTTATTACAAAGCAGTTGTACTAGCTTTCATACGTTTTGTTGTCCCCTTCAATAGCAACGACAGTTTGACGTCATTTCAAAGATTTGTGGATTCATATATAAAATTTTAATGCCGGTCAATGCAATTTAAAACAAGAAGATGTGTGCTAATGCTCACCAGAAAGGAAATGTTTGGAAGAAAATAGTTAGTTGCATAGATATGCTAACATTTGTGGTTGATGTTATAATTTAAAATGTCAAAACAACTTTAACTGTAACAAACAAGGCTGTACCAGGAGTCAAATTCATCTTTTGACCTCATAGTGAGGAGGAGAGAAAAGTTTTCAAAGCGAGATTGGTCTCTCAGGGTCTTCAAGTCTCCATAACAACCATTTATTTTAAGACTTTTTGACACCTCTTTATCAGGGTTGCCATTAATTATGAAGAATGTTTCATAACACCACAGATTAAGTGAATATTATTGGAGCAAACTGGGCGGTTGATGTTTGCTTACCGTGAGCAAAGAGACCAAAACCCTTTTAAACATCCCAGAGGTGTCCCCAGACACGGCGTCCTCCAGGGTCTTCCCATATTCTACAATGGGGGGGGGGGAAAGGAACAAATTATGTAAATTATTATCTACAGTTTAGTTTTATTTTTGAAACAGCCATTAAAACATGTTATATTTAACTCCATATGGTGAGATAGACACCAAATACACAAAAACAATGAGCTCCCAGACAGAGAGCATGAATAATTTACAGCTTCCACTGCTTTCTGATAATGGGCCTTTAGAGGCCGCTGTGCAATATCATATGTCATATATAGGCTCAGGAAACGACAGATGAAGTAGCTTAATGTAAGAATGAGACGTGACACAGTTACCTCTCTTGTAGACCTCGTTGATGGTTTTAATTTCATTATTGCTTCTTGAAGCCAGAATATCAATGAGGCAGGCCTCCTCTGTTCCAGCCCCCTGAGAAGCAGAAAATTACTATTTTGTTACTTAAATCAATGGAAATTAGCTCAAAGTATAACTTTAAAGGTATTTTGCCACTCCCTGTGAGAAAGTATCAATCTGATTTCTAAAAGGCCTTTTTCTTTCTACATGAAGTTAGAAAAATTTGTAGCAAGTGACAGAAAGACTGGAGTAACAAGTTCACCTGCTGAGAACATGTTTCAACTAATGAAAACGAAAGAGGACGTCCTCAAGCGTTTACTATCATCTAGTGAATAAGAATGTACATCAAGAATGACAGAGATCAGCTTTTATAGCTCCTTACTTTTGAGTACAGAATATTTTCCTTGATGGAATTCATCTTCCGTTTCCCCCCCACAAATCAGGAACAACAATGAGATGATGATCAAAAGTGAGGCTATTTCCTTTTTTTTTTTTTTTTTGGCCTTTTGACAAACTAAGATCAGTTCAAAGCTATAATATTTTGTAAAATGCTGTTGTTTCTTATCAGTGATTCTGTCATTTCACAAAAAGTTATACGTTTCATTAATTTGTTCATTATAAAGTTAATGTAGTAATCTAAAAATTCCTTCTTTTTCCCTCTCAAAAAGTCAGATTAGCATCATTAGAATAAAGGAATAGAAACATTAAAAGAATCAAACTAGATATTTCCAGGCGGCACTCTATGTTTTATTCAATTATTGTTTCTAGCATTTTAGACATAACAGGAATGACCAAGAAACATGCAAAGTATCAACCAATGGCTCCTGTAATTTTGTATTCATTTATACTCATCCTACTTTGAAGAAAAGTGCTGAAAAGGTGCCTAAAAAGTGTGGATACAACATTTAACCACAAAATCATCACAAAAATGTTAAGTAATTCTGACCTTCATTGCATTTCTCAGCTCATAGGCATCGTAGACGGGCGCCAACATCAGCAGACCCAGAACAACGCTCTGGAAGTTCCCGCTCAGCTCTGACGACAGATCATCAGCCAGATCCTAACGGGACGACCCGAGGGAATAATACTGAGTCATTTTCCAGGTCTATCATAAATTCATTAAGCTTATGATTTATCTTCTAGACGACCATCATCTCTGAGCTCCCCCACTAGAGGGTGTGGTTTTTGGAAACATTTTGTGAACAGTGCAGCCGTTTTGCACAGCTGACCACATGTGGGTGTCTCCAGCATGACTCACTCTTTCTGCTGCGCTCAGTCTTTGCTTTTCCTGCAGATCCCTCAATGAATTCTCAGAAAACTTTATTCAACCTCTTACTTGACACCGTGTGAAGGGATCATCTTTATCTCACTGTGTCAACCCCAAAACTTCCCCCTCGGTTAATATATTGATCCTCATTAATAACGAAACAGAGAAGCAGACAGCTGGCAGCGTTCCTTGTTTGGTTTTAGTGAATGTTTATTACAGGAGGGAGCGTTCCCCTTTCCGCCCGACTACAGGGCTCCCTCTGTCCAAGGCTGTGTTCATAGGTGGTCATTACCAATTTATTTCTGCTTTCTGGTCAGTGATTAACTTGGACTTTATCTATGCCTGGTCCCACACCCAAACAGAACACGATAAGAGCACACACTGAAACAATAGATACAGCACATCTGCACTGTTTGCTGTAGGGTTCATTTAGGGTGCTGTTCATCATTTTGAGGTCGTCAAGCTGTCGCTTCTCCATCTGCTTAAAATAATGTTTGTTCAAGATAATAATTCTGCTTTCACTCAGACGAAGATTGTGTTTGCTCTCACCTTCCCCACAGTTTGCTTGTAGGCCTCCTTGATGCGCTGTCTCTGGGCAATCGTACGGTGCGCCAGGATGCTGATGATGGCCGCCTCATCAGTCCCTGAAAGCCACATCAGAGCACAGTACACCTTGTCAACAACTACTTGGACCCTTACAGAGTTATTCTGTTTTTTTGTCACACTATATATTACATATCAAACACTTTTTTTAAATTAGATAACCTGAGTAAATGCCAAGTGTTGGGTTATTTTTCTGATTACTTCATTTGTAATGGGAATAAACGTATCAAAACGTATCCGGCCCTATGTGAAAAAGTTATTCCTTCTATATCTAAATATTGCTTGTGCCATCAAGCTTTCACAATAACTGTTTATCTGCCTTTTAACTCACGGTGGAAAAATCTTTGGCCCACTTTTCTTAGCAGAATTATGTTAATTCAGCCACACTGCAGGGTTTTCAAGAAAGAGAGGCAAATCAGACCTAAATCCAGACTTTGACTAACTTTCATTTTATATTTTTGAGCCAATAAGAGGTGGAAATGCTGGCTTTGAATTTGGATCATTGATCTACTGAATAATTTGTGCAGGTAAGCATATGGTCAAACTTATGGTCCGACATTTTCCTTCGGGATTTACTCATAGAATTGAATTAATGTTTTTATTAATAATGAAAAGTCGTTCAGCTGCTGAAGCAACAAAGGAAGCCCAGATCTTCCCATCACCACTGACATATTTTACTGTCAGTATGATGTGCTTTTCCTGAGATGGACACTTTTCAAAATGTTCTGCTTCCGTCTTGTCAACTTGTAGGACATAGTCCCCAAAAGGTTTTAGGATTTATGGGATGCTTATTGGCAAATTTGAAATGCCCTTTTGGTTGTTTTTGGTCAACTGTGGTAATAGTATATACTATTATATATATATACTGTATATACTGTTAAATCTATTATACTGACATTAACTACAGGAAATAAGGCCTTCAGTGATTTACACACAGTTTATGATTCATTTGTGACCGTTTGGATGACTCATCAATGAACTATTTGGATAATGTTGGTAGGCCAGCCTCTTCTGAGAAGGTTTAGACTCTTCCATGTTCTCTTAAGCTTTTTTTTCCTGGACTGATGAAGGTTTATGACTTCATTTCTCATCTGTTGGTACAAGTTGTGCTTCTTTTCGAGATCTACTTCATGTTGACAGACAGGTCCTACTTATATGAGTTCTTGATGATTATACAGGTCTGGATAGAGAAACGGACCCTCCAAAACGTGGTTAATTTACGATTTAGCAAGGGAACAATTACATTTTCACATAAGTGAAGTTGGTTTTGTTTTTCCCCTAGTAAAGAAAACCATTTGAAATCTGCAATTCACATTTACTTTTCCTTATTTTGTCACATAATAAAATTAGCTTCGTGATTTGAAGCATTTACCAGTTAATTTTTTTTTAAAAAAAGGAAAAACAGATTAAATCTGTGGGGGCACAAAAACCTTTTCACAACACTTTATTCGAAACTCTACTTTTTAAAAAAGTGTCTAAAGGAGATCCCTCCAACAGCCGTGTAGATAATCCTGACACACAGCTGCTTGTTTGGGTTACCATAGAAAAACTTTTGTTAGCAAAACACAGAAAACTGGAGTCAGGAGAATCTGATTAGCCTAGTAAACTCTTAACATCCTCCACATTCCTTTTCAGAAATCTCATGCAGAGCAAAAGTTGGTATGAAGGTTTGTCACGCAGTTCTGACTATCAATTCAGACCACTGCAACCTACAATGAGATCAGATTACTACTGCGATTTGCATGCTGAGCAAAGTCAGGGATTTATTTTGTCTCCATAGTGTAGAATAAAGCAAAAACAACAGGATAAAGTGGAAAAAAATGTTCAGCAACACTAAAATTTCCTCTAGAGCTTGGGAGGAGCAGACTTTTTTTCTTTCCATGGAGTCCTCCATGAAATCAGAGATAGGAAATGATGTATCATGAATGAAGGTGTCGCTGTGGGCCACTCACCAGCTCCCTTCATGGCTCCTCTCAGCTTCTGGGCATCGGCTGCAGCATCAAAACCAGCCGCCTCGGTCACAGTTCCACGGTTTCCAATCTGCTCATAAATTACACATTTACAACCGGTTAACAATGCTAACAAATTAAAACAAACAAAGAGTTTAAAGTTTATCTACATGTAATAAATTCTAAAATACACTCGCTTTTATAGTTGCTTAAATACATCATAGATGCATGTAGGCGTATTCCAACTACTGACATTTTTTACTTTGTTTTGGTTGTTTTTGTTTCTTTTTCACGTGTGACTGTGATTTTTTACCGATTCTGATTTGCTGCTAAGGACTATAAAAACGGAAAAAAAATTTTGTGGTGCGGGCGTGAAAGTAGACGGTGCTGTTTGACGCATATGGGTAGAGTTTTTATTTGATCCACTTCATAAATAGGAAAACAATTATCGGATATATTTGATCAGCAATCAGCTGGTCAAAGAGAATTGAAAGATTACAGCCACTTGGTGCATCTCTTACACTATTTCTAGTTTGAAAAAAAAATTAGATTTCCAGTTCACTTGTAAATTAAATATTTCCTTTAGGATTTGTCAGATTTTATTTGTTTATCAAATGTTTCCCATGAAGAATTGCTGAGATAAATGTCCGATTTGCTGCAGATCTTTAATGTAACAGTGAACAAACATTCTAATTCAGAGCACACATATTGTTACCCAACCATTCATGAAATGAGGATTACGTTTGGAGGCATTGAAAGTCAAGAACACTGTTCCAACTCTTAAAAATGGCAGCATCATGCAGGGGGATTATTTTTTGGGGAGAAGTACAGGATTATTTCTGAATTCTTCAACTTTGAACTAAGTTATATGTTAGGAAATTGTGACCACGCAACAAAATCAGATTTCAAACTTAAAATCAGTACCATCTCTTCTATTCCTGTCTCAAGACAGGAAGAGATTAAAGTTTCACATCTTTAGCAGTTTAAAGTGTCGCAACGTCTGTACAATAATAAACATAACCACAGTATTTGCCACATTTTAGGCTGATCTCCATTTTAAACTCAAAGACAGAAATGTACTCATTCCACAAGCTGCAGAAATAATAACTTTAGACATTAGGTCTAATGGTTAGACCTTATGATCTTGCAAATACATGCAAATACTATTGGTAGTTACTAGTCTTAGGAAAAGCAGCTTACAAAGAACACACTTACTGCTGCCATTGTTTTGTGTATCTGGTCTGGAGGTCTGGAGAGCTGAAATAAAAAAAATACAAATAAATAAAAATAAGCAGCACATGAAAGAGATTATAACAAAGTAAGAGCAATCAATCCAAGGAGGAAATAAGATGGTGCCAGGTTTGAAGGCTTCCCTTTGATAAATATTTAATTTGGTTTATTATCTACACGAGGGTTTCCATGAGCTCTCGTTTCCCATCTCAGTGCTGGTGTTGCACAATCCCACAAAGTGTTTGTTTGTATGGACACACCTGTAATTACTCCGTTAAGAAGAGACATAATGGGAAGTCATTCCCATTACATATTTTAAAATTTTATATGAAATTAAACTGTAACACTACGATTCATCAGTCTGCTGTGTGTAAACTAACAACAAATCGATCTATTTGTGATTAAAAGCTTATTGTCCAAAAAAAAAAAAGATCAGACTATATAGTAATATTTTATGAAGACATTTACATGACAGACACTGTGGTCTGAATTCAGGAAACAGCCACACTGAGTGGTTTGTTGTGACAATATTCTGCATGTGATCACAAGACATTTTTACACTGCAAGCCATGTCGAAGTTTATTCTGCATCTGGAACATAATAGACAATTATCCTGCAGGAAAACCTTCAGATCAAGTTGTGTATTCAAATTCATGCTAACATGTACATGGTAAACGTAGCTTAGCGAAAACACAAAACTTGCATTTCCGTTTCAACCTATCACGTGAATGTCTATAGCTTCGGTTCTTGGAAAGCTATTAGAAACTGGACTGTCAGCAATTAAAGACATTAAAGGAAAACATTGAACACGTAGAACAATCGGGCGGAACTGAACAACAAAGTTATGACTCCAGCTGAAATCTATTCATAATCGCAATATCTGTGTAACAATGTATCATCTTTTGTAGGGCCTATAAACTGTAAACTCTAATACAAAGCGGCACCGAAAGTACAGGAGGAAGAAGACAACGATAACTTGGCATTGACGTCCCTGGACACACCCTGCACAAGGGAAAAGCGGTTGACTGAGGAAAACTTACAAAGTTAAAACGCGGAACCAGAAGAACTCTTGAGTTTCGTCTCACCTGGTCTGAGAGCGTTTTCTTCCTGAAGCCCAACAAGAAGGTAGAGAGACTACAGCAGCACACCGGAGCTTTTAACTACAGCTCTGTTCACGGACCACCCACTCCAAACACTATTTACGCGTGTACGCCACAGCTCGCGCGCATTCATCCAATTGTGTTTGCTTCCTGTGACTCCAGAGGGCGCTGTTGTGTTCCAAATAGCCTCAACCAGCTTTTTTGTCGTTCAAAAACCATAAACTTCGATGGATTTTGTTGGGATTTCATGGTGATATGTAGCAACTAGGTATAAATACTTAAGTAACTCTTTGAAAAAAATATATATATTATGATAAAACTCCACTCTTAGGAGTAAAATGTTTGGACACAACGCCTTGACTCGAGTAACTTCCCCAATAAAGAATAATCTTTTTTCAAACAAAAATGCAAAGTCTTGCCTCTGCCTGAATTTGTTATTTGTAATTATCTTATTTCATCATTTAAGTCTTTGAAATAGTTTTCACATAACTTGTTTTTAGTCCAATTACATTATTTTTTAAATATTAAATTAGCAGAACCTAAAGGCTTTTTACGCCTCTTTACAAGAGTTTCCAATAAAAGGGGTCAGTCCAGCAATTATTTTTGCTCAAGAACAAAGCTTATGTTTCCAACAAAATAATTCAATTTATTGTGAACATTTGAATAAAATTATCTTCAGTATAATATTCCTGTAATTTTGTTGCAATACTGATGACACTAAGAATCTTTTAGAGGTATTACTGCACAGATGATAAAGACAACAGATGAACATAACACTGAAGAGTTCACACCACTGGAGCTACAGACAAGGGGTAAAACATGTGGGGGGGGGGGAAGTTAAACAAAGAATTTCCCCCAAAATAGAAAAAAAAGACAAAGATAAAATAAGAAGCCACAAAACATTTTTGCAATGCCACAAAGCTGTCATTCAGCTGTTGGAAAATGGGATTTATGCCCAGTTTCCTCACTCTAAATGTTGCAATGTCTTTGCCAAGACTTCCATTTCCCAATGTACCCCTCCTTTATTGTCATACTCACTTATAAGTTGCTAAGGATGAAAGCTCCAAAGCGCTCCATGGTATATAAATGTAATAAGGATGTACATTACACCAGAGAAAAATCGATCACACTAAACCAAGAATGAGACTCAATAATTCCCAAATGTGACCTGGCAGCAACCTGACCAACATGAGACTCAAAGCAAGAACTACATGACACAACATGTCTTTAAAATGACTCAGAATAGATTGAATGAGGTGTACAATGACCAAAATAAGACCAACCAGCATGTAAAATAGTACAAGAGCAGCTATGACACATGTAATGGTTAGTTTGGGATGTGAAGCCTGCTAACTGTAAAGTTAAAGTGAATTCCTGTTCCATTTTACATTGTGTCTAAGTAAAAGTGTTCTCAATATTTTTTTAATTGTCATGTTTAAACAAAAAAAAAGTATTTGGGGGGGGATTTTAGACTGACAAAACATAGTAAATAGTAAAAAAAAAAAGCATGGTTCAGAATTTTTCTGAATTTAATTCTGAAGTTGTAGAGTGGATTTGTAGTCTTCTTCCTGAGTCAATGCCACATAGAAATACCTTTATGTAAGTTTCAGAAAGGTTTTTCTGGAAACTTGCAGCTGATAAGGTTGCACATCTGCAATTCAGTTCAAGTAAAATAAATAAGTAATTACTCTCAATGGGATATTAAAAGTTATTGTAATATTATGCAATGTTTCTAAAGTTGCTATAGATGCTGATGACTGGGCAGGAAGAATCCCTTGTGGCGGTCTGTTTTACAACACATCTGATTCTGTTGTTGCGTAACAGTTTCATAAAAAGGATGCTCAGGGTTGTTTGTAATGTTCTTAATTTTATAAAGAATCCATTATTGCACACTAATCTCCACAGATTCAGTAGTCCCAGAACAGAAAGGTCACACTTTCTTAGTGCTCACTTAATTGCCCTGTTGACAAATTTATGCATCCAAGCTGTGGCTTTGTAAATCTTCTTCACAAGTACAATCGACCTCTTGGCTACTTATCTGAACAATGCTCTATTTATCTGGTTTTTCAACTTGGATGGAAAACCATTTCCTGGTAAATTCAGAGTTGTGCCACACTCTTTCCTTTTTTGGATGATGGGTTGAAAAGTGATTCTTTTTTGCAAGGTATAGCATACCTTGCAAAACAAGTATGTTTGCCATACCTTGCAAACATACCTTGTAAGGTATGCAAGATTTGCATACCTTGCAAGATTTGCATTCCTTGCATATGGTATTGAAAATGGTGTGCAAGATACTATCTCTATCTCAACAGAGATAGTATTGAAACAGCTGAGTTTCACAGATGAAAGCATAGTAGTTATGATTACAACAGAATGGTATTTATTGTCATCTTATGAATTGGACTCCAAAATTGGTCAGCATCTTTCTCATTGGCAGACAAATTAAATAAATAAATAGTCAGCAATGTATGAAGAATATGCAACTACTACAATATTTTTACTCAAATAAAAGTGGAAACGTATTTTGCACAAAGGCTTTTTTGTGTACTGACTAACTGATCAGAATATTTGACTTAATATCTAAAAATGTTTTGACATTTAGTCAGAAAAAGCACTTTCCCAAATCTAATGTTTTGATATAAAAGATGTTAAACTAATATTCACAACAAGCATGCAGGCTAATGTAAATTTATTTTAGAATGTTTAATGTCTCTTCTAGATCTACAAAATGGTAAAACAGGCTAAGAAAATTAAAAGAAAAACAAACAAAACATTAGAACTGCAATGCTTAAAGAATAATTATTACCTAAATGTAAAATGTCGGTTTGTGTCTGGGGCATTTTTTTTTTTTTACAAAAACATGTTTCTTTATTCAGTGAAGTTACACACACTGGGTAGTTTATCCAGAAATGGGAGTAACAATACTGCATATTCAAGAAAAATTCAAAAGTACAGCATAGTAAAACTACTCCTTAAAGTTTGCCATTTCCCCCCCCCAAAAAAGTTACTTAAGTAAATTTAGTTACTACCTACCACCCCTGAAATAAGCAATAGTAAAATTAAGAAATGTCTAGAAAACATGAATGCATTTAATGAAAAATATTACTTCCCATCATGTAATTATCAATCTGGAAATATAGGGCAGGTATTTGTACAGTAACACCTGGGGGGCTTGTTGTTCCATAATCCAACAGTGAATATCTCCACGTGACGTGAACGCAGCAAATGACCTCACACGGCAGCACACAAGCACGAGAGGGCGACGGAGCTCTCTGAACTACAGTACCCACAAGTCACCGTGTGCGTCAACAGCAACAGCTAGGATGTTGCGATAATGCTGGCAGCCAAAGATTGCTGTGGTTGCAGAGATTAGACGGTTGTGTCGAAACCTCAGTCGGTAGCGTTTTAGCGGATGACAGACGCAGTGCTTTACACACTTGCAGCGGACGCAGACTCGTCTCCTATCAACTCGACGCTTATTGGGGGCTGTCCTGCGCTGAAGGCGTCAGCGAACGGAAACCATATAGTTTTTAGATATATATATATTTACACACACACATATATATATACATAAATATATATATATATATACACACACACAAATGGAAGAAATTAAATAGCCCCACAGACAGTAAGCTATGAGGCAACAAACGGTCGCTGCACTTTCCTGAAGGATGGAAACAGCTTTTTGGGCAGCGCTGTCGCAGTTACTCGAAGGATACGCCGCGTTTGAAGACATTTTCTTCAGAGGATAACCTGGATAACCTTACACGAAATGTCATAGCGCCTTAGCAGCTAGCACTTAGCTAGCTTGGTAACGGCTGGACGAGATGGAGATGGACCTATTTTTCCTCAGCAGCCGCAGCCGACCATGAACAGCTGGCTGGCTGGTAAGAGGAGCACTTTTCCGGAGATGCTTTAACCTCCTGGGCGGCGTAATACACTTACATAACTGCTAGCCGCTCTGTAGTTATCACCAACTGGCTTGTGTTGGCAAGCAAATGGGAAATTTCCCCTAAAAAGAATCTCACATCATCACCACGAGTGAAAGAGGTATTACTTGCATATTTTTTTTTTTTGAGGCACCAGAATAGACTCTGGATAAGTTTACTCAAGGATCCGGGGATATAATACATCACTGCAATAAGCCAGCGTGAAGAGAGCGAGAACCACATCTTCCCTGCTGTCATTTCGACATCATGAGGAAGTTCTTTGATTCCCGTCGGGAGTTGGTGAGCTCCGGGCCTGGTTCTGGAGGAGGAGGAGGGGGCAGCAGCTCTGGGTCCAGTCACGCCGGAGGAAATTTCATTGGCAGAGGCTTCACTGTCGGGCGGCACCAAGTCACAGTTGAGGAGATCATTGCTGAAGGTGAGGAGGGGAGTGAACAGAGCAGATCATGTCGTTCAGTTCACTCTTTTTTTTTTTTGTTTTACTCTTACGTCATAGCTGGAGAATCGGGGGTGAATTGCAACTGCATAGCCCCAATTCTGAAAAAGAGAGAGAAAACTTAATAATCTAAAATATTTAAGATATTGAATAGTAGATGATTCATTCTCAGATGTTAATTCCCCACCAAAGCGACTTTATGTCTTTAGCAGTCAGATTATTGCATCTGGTGATAGAAAACAATCATTCAGGGAGTAAGAAGCATTTTTTTGTGTTTGTTTGCTTCATGTTGCCCCTCATACCCTGCCTCCCTGAGCAGAAAGCCTGAAAGGGGGTGGTGTATTTTTCTCCTTCTGAGACACTTACCCTAACCTTAACACCACTAAAACATAACTATGTCTCCCACACAGGCATCACAAAATGTAAAATTTATTGCACCTAAGTATATAAAAACAAAGCTCTGCACCATTTCTCTTATCTGTACTCTGCTATTATGGTTCAAAGATGGCTACTAGCAGGCGCCAGGCAGTTGCTTTATGCTCTCAAAATGAATGTTTACAGTAGATACTGTCATTTTCACTCTAACAAGCAGCGGTAAGCAAATTGCAACCTAGAGTCAGGAGGTGAAAATGCTGATGCTGGACTGTGGAAGCTTGTCTGGAGCTTGGAGGGTAACACACCCTCCACACCCCCAAGTAGTTTAATTGTTGAGTCTTTGTAAACGCAGGAAAGCAAGAAAAGAACTAATGCGCCCTCAGGGAATCAGTTGCATGGAGGAAACATGCACTAAATTTGCTGCTGTCGATTATTGTGCACTCGTCTACATATTCCTACTTCTGAGGCCAAAATTTGCATTTAACTCGGTTGTTTTATGAAAGCCCTTAATAGTGTTTTTTAAATGGTGTTTGATCTATTATATAGTTATTTTTATTAATTTTGTTTGGCTAAATTGTGAAGTCAACTTTTGTGTCTTGTAAATGTGATCTAGAGATAAAGTCAGCATTGTTAACTTCAACATTTGAAATCTATATTTCTCTCTTTTTTTATGAACCAAACACATTTTCCTGTTTTAGAGTGGTGTGTCTGGGCTCCATCTAATCACGCATTTGAAAACAATTTTTCAAGGTTCTTCTGATACGAGTCAGCTGAGCTAATCAGAATGTATTTGTTTACCTTATTATGTGCATCACAATCTTATTTATATCCTCATCCGTCATCTGAGATGCTCCACGCAGATTTGCGGTATCTGTCTGAAATTGATGACAGTGTCGCAGCTAAACTCAGCAGAACGAATATGCGGCTTGAGCCGTACCAGATGGTTGGGCCTCACTGTAGGCCTCTACATTAACCCTCCAGCAACGACATGACTAATAGATAACGCTATAAGGCAGCACCATGTGGTCCTGATCCTCCGTTCTGATGTAAAGGACAAACACTGGCAGTTGTTTGATGTAATGAGGCAAAAAAAGGCTCATGTGCTAGAACAAAGATGCAGTCTGAAAGCTTTGATGTGCAGCGTCATTGTGGAGTTGAGTACTTTGTAAATCTACTCCGAATTTTCATCTGTACTTAATGCTAATGATTTCCGTCTGCTTGCTATCATATCTGGTTGGCAGTTTAATGTGGCAAGTCCTCTTTTTTTTGTTTTGTTTTAGGTGGCTTTGCTATTGTGTTCCTGGTGAAAACAAACCAAGGGGTGCGTTGTGCCCTGAAGAGGATGTACGTCAACAATGAGCATGATCTGCAGGTGTGCAAACAGGAGATTCAGATTATGGTGAGTGGTTTTGGATAAACGTCTTCATTGTTTGTTCTCATGCTATGCTTTTTGTGGTTCTGGTAAAAACCACACGTGAGAGCGACAGGAAAAACAAAAGTATTTAGAAAGAGAAACACACGCAGGATGCCTTCCTCGAGCAAGGCGCTGAATTAAGTACAAACAGGACGAATAAAAATGAACTGGTATTTAATTTTCACACTATGATATCCTTGATTTTGAAAAAAAAAAAAAAAACAAGACAACTGGTGTCATGGTATGAACTCAAATATTTAAAACAAATTTATAAAAGAAAAATGATCTGGTGTTTTTATTTCAGAGGGAAAAGCAAATGTGGTTTCTTTTCTTGAATCATCTGACTGGCGTTTGTTGTCAGAGGGGAAGCAAAACTTTACAGCAGCACTTTCACAGGCAGCTCAGCAGGAACCCTGTGAGAATTTTAGTGGTTTTGATGTAGGAACATCTTAAATCATTGCCTATTTGCAATTAAACAAATCAAATTTGAACAATTCATACTGCTTCACATAACTAATCATACAAGTACTCTCTTCAAATCAGACTCTAAAAGCTTCTTTTGTTTTATACAGTCTGAAAATTATCTAAACCCTCCATTTGAAACATCTTCAACACCTAGTGGAGTCCTTTTAGATGTCATGAACATCTGCAGATGGGATTCTTCTGCCATCGTTCCTCAATAACTTTAATCCTCATGGGTAAAGTCCTCCAGTTCATTAATCTTCTTGGCTTTGTAAATTATGGCTATATTGCTCAAATCCAATCAGAGATATTCAACTGAGCTCAAGTCAAGCAACTATGATGATGTCTCTAGTCTCTTCCACGATGTTTTCTTTCAGATCAGCACTAGCTTCCTCACAAACTGCATGAGAATCTGGATTTCCTGACACTTAATTGAATCCATTTTGCCTTCGACACGCAAAGTCATAGAAAGTGAAACGGCACCAGAACATTACAGAGCCACTGCCATGCTTCCCTGTTGGTTGTAGGGGTTTTTTTATTATTATTTTTTTAGCTTAAACGTCATACTTCCTCCTCCAGACTTAACGCTAATCCAACAGCCCCCAAAAAATCTCAGATTTGATTCTTTGCTCCACAGAATCTCAAATTCTCTGGTTTCTTTCTGGTATCTTGTTGTGGAAATCAAAACCTCAATTGAACATTTTTGACCACCTGATGAATCTGGTGGCACCTTGTGACACTTTTCTTCCTCCTTTTTACTCCTTTACCTTTAAACTTGGAAACTTTGCCTCCGCTTGTATATTTATGTATGTTCACGGCTTTTGGTTTGCTTTTGTATCATTTTCCTTGTTTGTGCAAGGTATCAATCTCTTCCATAAACTTCTTGGACAATTTTCTTGGCTCAGCCATCCATCTAACATGAATATCCATTACCATCAATAATCAGGGCTTTTGAGATGTTCTGCCTCAGAACACAAAAGGAAACTAGTTGGATTTCATGTTGAAGGTAGATAAAATCCATGTAATATTAGTTAAGTACTTAAACTGTGTGGGATTTTTTTAAAGCACATGAAAACTTAATTTGCCAATAAACCTAATTCAGATTTGGCATTTAATAAAAACAAGCATTATCTATGATTTATTTTTTTGCCTAATTTTTCAGTTTGTTTCTATTCTCTCAGGTTGACTATAGTAAAATGTTTTCTGTTTTCTCATGCACTAACTTCTGCACTATGGAGTTTTAATGCCATGATGTCATGGCAAAACGTTTGACTGAATGTTGATATTGGAAGGTCTGAAAGCCTTCTTTGAGTTCAGAGTCTACATAAGACTTTGTCTTCTTTGTGCTGAGGAACTCAGGAAGGAAGGAAGCAATGGATGCTGAGGTTACAAACAAGCCAGATCCTATCACTCCACAATCTTCTAGTGGAATCATGCATGTTGTTGGCCCACGTTTGCTTTCGTAACCTCCCAGCCTTTCTTACTCTTGCTTCTCACTATCACTCTTCTCACACACAAAGACGGTGGTTCACCTTCAGCAGTAGTACTTGACATTTTTTTTCATTACTTAATAGATTCCTGATTCCAGCTTCCTATTTCAGCTCCAATTGTAGGGAATAGCCTCAAGCTGCATTGCATAAAGTACTGACAATTCAACTTAACCTGCAGCATTTGCAGAAAATAATTTCATGTTGCATCGTCAGTAATATTCCTATATTTGACAATAGAAAGCAGTTTATTCTTGCTGAGTTTTTTGGTGTGATCTTTGTGCATTGTAGTGTATTAATGATGGTGCATTTGTTTTGTTATTCTTGCAGAAAGACCTTGTTGGCCACAAGAATATTGTTGGTTATCTGGACTCCAGTATCACGGCTATGGGATCCCGAGATGTATGGGAGGTTCTCATACTGATGGACTACTGCAAAGGTGAGGGTTGTGCTGGAATGCCTTGCTCAATGAGAAACTGTGGATTTAGATGTTTGTTAAATAAGTACAGTGTCTTGTCAAAGGTTTTGCACATTTGCAACCAAAAAGTTTACATATTTTATTAGAATTGTAGCTTCTAGAATATCACAAAGTGGCAAATTTTTACAAGGTTTTGAAAGTATTTTAGATATAAAATCAGAAAAGTGTGGTGTGCGTTTATATTCGGGCGTTATTTTGTTGAAAACTTCTCACTGTGATTTTTGCTGTGTGTCCATACCAGCTCTGTATCTCTACAGGTAAACTTTTGCCAGTTTGCAAAATAGCTCAAGCGCAGTCAGATCGGATAGAAAGAATCTGCGAACACTAATTTTGAAGATTCATAATTGAATTTAAGTCTTGATTTTCACATAGCCAATCAAGCTCATTTAGTGATATGTTTACTGATAGAACCTCCTCCCCAGTTTTGTGCAGCCTCTTAGTTTTCCTCACAGTCTCCTTACCTTTTATTTAGCCTCATCCTTTTTACAGTCTAGTTTGGGAAATGCACAAAGTAGCGGTAGAGCAGGTAGCTTATATAAAAAGACAGCCAGTCCTTGAGTCCAGGCTGTCCTTGGTTCATCTCCCAACTTCAGCACCTTCCCTCCTCTGCCAAGTTTGCTTACAAAGACATAATCCATTTTATTTATGGTGTGCTTCTTATTTGTGTTTTTTTTTATTGTTGTGTTTTATTTTGGATTTTTAAAATGTCTTTCAGTTATAGTGTGTTCTGTTCAAAATGAAAGTTTAAGAGAAGAAACTTGCATTGTGATGTCATTATCATTATATCAGTTGAAAGTAGTCTTGTTTTTCGCAATAATTTCTGTGGCAATTTGTTGTCTAGCAAAATTTGTTACTGTTAAGTATTAGAGCGAACTCTCCTATGGTTTGCTTTGTTACATTTTCAAATGCTATTTTACAGGAGGGCAGGTGGTTAATCTGATGAATCAGAGACTTCAAACTGGCTTCACGGAGTCCGAGGTGCTTCAGATCTTCTGTGACACCTGCGATGCCGTATCTCGCCTGCATCAGCGCAAGGCGCCGATCGTCCACAGAGACCTCAAGGTGACATCTTTAGCTGCGAGCCTTGTTTTTATTTTAAGTATTTAATGACTCTAACACAAACGTGAGCCTGCGTCAGTTCTGCCCTGGAATAAAACGCTTCTTGCAAAGTGAAGTCTTAAATACAGTGAATCTCGGCTCTCTGAACTGTAGCGTGTTAATGCCCTGTAATGTACCACTGTGTGCCGCATATTGAAGGAGATGACATCCAGTGTAATTGTGTTAACCCAGCAGCAGCTTCTTCTGTGAATCACCCTGCTGAGACGTCCTTTGAAAAGCAATGATAAGTGTGTTGGTGTGAGAGGAAGCTTCGTTTAATTATTCATTGCTCTAATAGCAGAGAACAATGTAACTTGTTAGCATGCTTGAAATAACTTCACCTGCTGCAATTAGAGCCGTGTAGCTGCATTGATTTTAAATCGTAGTCTCTCAGTAGTTTTGATCAAAATGGAAACACGACTTTTTCGCTGTAGAAATGTAAAAAGAATTCACTTAAAAATTTGTGGAGGGTTTGCTTCAACCTTGTGTGCTGTAATATGAAGGTGACAGTAGTTTAATATGATTGATTACTTTAGCTTTTGAAGATAAAGTAATCAATCATATTACAGCTTTCTAGGCCCATTTCTGTTTTTCTCCAAATACTATAATTGATGGCATTCTAAGTATTTTTCAAGATTTTATGTTGGAATAATGGTGTTAAAAATGAAGCAGTTCCATTAATACAATTATATCATTTTCAACTACTTGGAGAGCTCCAAGTTGTTGGAAGAGATGTACTATATTTGGAACGAAAATTAACAATCACTCCTCATCAGGTTTAGAAAATGTACTGTTTTGTGTGTGTGCATGCGTG
Source organism: Poecilia picta (assembly GCA_033032245.1). NCBI lineage: Eukaryota > Metazoa > Chordata > Actinopteri > Cyprinodontiformes > Poeciliidae > Poecilia > Poecilia picta. The sequence continues at coordinate 13,641,412 of CM065364.1, read as the reverse complement.
TGTGTGCGTTTGCTTACTTTACTGTATATCAGTCTAGCTGAATGTCAGTAGATTCCAGAGTCTCAATGTTATCTGAGATGCCCATCTTAAAAGTAAAAGCCTCGTATCTAATCTTAGCCTGGTGGTTAATTGCTGCTTCAAATCAGTGCTTTGCTTTGAAACACTATATTGTCTACAATAAAGTCTTATCTGAAGATCTCTGAGTAAAACAGAAAAAAATGTCCATGCATCCACAGGTGGAGAACATTCTCCTACATGACAAAGGTCATTACGTGCTGTGCGACTTTGGCAGCGCCACAAACAGGTTCCAAAACCCGCAGACCGAAGGAGTGGCAGCAGTGGAGGAAGAAATCAAAAAGTTTGTGACTTTAACATCTCAAGCTTTTTAACATCTCAAGCTTTCTTTTATTAGGACTTATTATAAATAATGTAACTCAATTGTTTTTTTTTTTTTACACGACCTTTAAAAAGCATTGAGAATAAAATTAACTGAGACACTATTTACTATTTATTCATTGATTTCTAAAGGCAATTTTTTGCATTAGATTTTATGTCTGGGTATCAGATCAAATGATGCTGAAAACAAACTGCACTGTTTTAGATTTTGTTTTGAAGTCATAGAAAAAACTATAATTTTCTTTCCCTTCTCAATGATATTCTACTAAGTGTTGGTCTATCATATGAAAATCCAAATTAAACACTTTGAAGTTTGAAGCTGTCATATTTTTAAAGGGACCAATTTTTTAAAAATTTACTTTTTCAGACTGTAACTGTGGGATCTTCACAATAACTAGAATCTGTAGTTTTTTTTATTGATGTAATATATAACTTATATTGTGTATAGTCAAAGCTGTGTTTACAGTTTCTGCTTTATTTTGGCACATAAAATTTGATATTCCTACTATTTTTAATGTTTGGTCTTAGGTACACGACTTTGTCGTATCGTGCTCCAGAAATGGTGAACCTCTACAACAATAAGATTATAACTATAAAGGCTGATGTCTGGGTGAGTAGGATGAATATTCTTTGTGATAACAACACCTTAATCACAATGTGATTGTGTTTATTGTCCATAAAAATCTACAAACCTACAAATTTTATGAAATGATTGAATAATCTTTTCTCAGCTTTTTGGTGTTTCTGGACTCATCCGGTCCTTTCTCCTGTCACTGGGTATGCATGTGGTTTTTCTCTCCAGGCGCTGGGCTGTCTGCTGTACAAGTTGTGCTTCTTCACTCTCCCCTTTGGTGAAAGCCAGGTGGCCATCTGTGATGGCAGTTTCACTATTCCAGATAATTCCCGTTACTCTTACGATCTCCACTGCCTCATTCGTTAGTACCTGTCAAATAATATTCTTTGCTCTCTGCTTGGTCCAGATGTTTTTGTGGTGTTTTCTTGTTTAAATTTTGGAGATTTAAAATTTTTCTACATTACGTGTTTTTTTTGTTTTTTTTAGGCTACATGCTGGAGCCGGATCCTGACAAAAGACCGGATATCTATCAGGTGTCCTACTTTGCTTTTAAACTCGCTCAGCGGACGTGCCCTGTTCAGAATGTGAAGGTGAGTCTCGCTCTGTAGCCAAGATATTTGATCAATTATGGAAAGAAATGGCAGTCTGAAAGGCATATTTCAGGATTTTTAACATGGAGGTTAAAAGAGACAAAAAAGTTAAAAGCAGGAGGATGTTATCAGAGGGCACGCACAAAACTATCACTGTACCTAACCCACACAAACGCAGCCACCTGCATGGGATGCGCTTGGCACAGAAACAAACAGCAACGTTGCACCGCAAACCTCATGGTGACTTCCTGACCCACACAAATATGCTACATGGGCTGGATGCGCATAGCCTACAAAAACACCGGCTCTGGTCATCACGAGGCCTAACACGCACAATGTGGCACACACAGTTATGTGGCTGTTTAGCCTACTTTTTTACAAAGTACACAAAATAATAAAGGCAGGAAAGCAAAGCCACAGGAGAAGGAGGACGGAGATTCCCAGTCAAATAGTCAAATAATATAATCTCAAGGTATTTACAGCAGATGGGTCTCTTTGCATCTTAACTTAGAAATCCAGATTAGCTGAAGTAAATAGTTTGAGATGTAGCAAGACGAAGGCGGAGTTTTACTGTCTTAAGACAACTCTTAAGATGTCAACATCTGATGTCAACATCATCTTCGCCGTTTAGAAGAACTCTTTCTTGTGAATCTGTAAGTTGTTGTCACGTTTTCATTATGTTATGTATACAGAAGTAGATAATTATGCAAAAACTGAAGGTAGGGGGCAGTACACAGTACAGTAAATGTAAAATGATTCAGTTTAAAGTTACTGTCTGATTTCAAAATAAAGCAGCATACCAACCTAAAATATTGTAGCTGCTTAATCCACTCAATAAATTTGAATGTTTTTGAAAAGTTTCTTTACATCAGTAACTCCATAACCCCGTGAAACACATTATATAGATTAATTAGACAAAGACTGATGTTAAAACATCTTCATTTCTGTTAATCATGATGATTTTCTGCCAATAACCAATTTTAAATTACAGTATTTACATCAGAATAAACACCATCTGCAGTGATTTGTAGATTAGCATTAGCAAAGTTAAACTTTGGGCTTTATTGAAACATTCTATTTTTGAGGAATCTTAAGTGCTGTTTGGTTTTCATGATTGACCTTAAAAACCCACTGAGGTCTGCAAGTCAGTCATCTTAGAGAATCTCTGCAAGAGTCCACACAGCAGCAACATTTCAGCTTTATTTTCTGCATTTCATTCAGAATTTGATGCGCATTTCCTTTTCAATATTTACTTTTTTTCTTCACAAACTAGAATTCTCCGATTCCTCCCACACTCCCTGAGCCAATCAAAGCGAGTGAGGCTGCCGCAGCAAAGAAGAGCCAGACTAAGCCAGGCAAGCATGACCTCATTACTCCGTAATACCCTTAAAGCTGTAGTGACACCACATTTTGTGGAACTAATTACTTACAGTCAGTATCCCGATACTCATTAAATAATTATCTTAACTGTGTTTTTCCATGATTAACGGGAAGGGAATTATGCTTCCTTTTGTCGTCAGACTCACAGATCCAATTCCCACCACTGAAACCTCCATCACCCCTCGTCAGAGGCCCAAAGCCGTGCACACCCAGCCCGCTGCTGGCATCCTACCCATCCAGCCTGCTGCCCTCACCCCTCGCAAGCGAGCTAATCTCTCCGGTGCCGCAGCTCAGTCTGTGGGTACGTATTTCACTCCGCCATTACTTTGTTTCTGTCACCAGAAAAGCAAAACTTTCTGATAAAAATTACATAAGTGCATGAATCCCACAGCATGTGTTTGGAAATGTTGAGTGCAGCAGGTCTTAATAGGAACAGATGAAATACCCATGGTGATGGATTGGAAAATTAAAGTAGTCTAAGCAGCTGCTTCTTTTTTTTTATTCTGTATCAATGCTTCAGGTGATAGTTATGAGCTCTTAGTTGATGATATTATTCAGCCTCGAGCATTTTAATAAGATTCATGTTACTGTGAATTCTATTAACTTTTATATGAAACCGTGCGTGTTTGCATGTAGAATTGAAACGGATTGATGCTGCTGAGTGATGTGCCGTGTTGTCATCCTGTAGGAGTCAGCTTAGACCTCTCCCAGCCAGCTGCAGCTCTCCAGTCGCAGAAGGCACAGACATCAGCTCAGCCGTTCATTCAAACACAAACCAACGCAAATCAGGCCGCTGCTCCACAGAAGCAGGTACAGACAGTGATTCAGGAAAACTCTCTTCCACTCTTTCTTGTGAAATGATGAATCATCTTTATTATCCCATCTGAAAATGTAGATAAAATTGTGGTTATTTGGTATAAAATCCTGGTTTTTCGTCAAATCATATTGTGTTACATATATTTGTGCATTAGACTGTGCAGCCGGCTGCAGCTGCTGGAGCAGAGACGGCAGCCTCTACAGCATCACAAGTGGCCAAAGCTGATGCTGCACCGCAAGCACAGCCAACATCCCAGCAACAGGCCACGCCTTCTTCTTCTTTGGTTAGCGCCGCTCCTCCACAGGCAGCGCAGACTCCGTCCAGCCCTGCCGCACCTCAGCGTCCAGCGCGTCGCAAACAGCCGGGTCAGACTCAGCCGCCGGAGGCTCAGCCCTCTCCGAGTAAGGCGTCTCCGGGACAACCAGAAGCAGCTGCGCAGCAGGAGACACCAGCTCCAAGTCAGCCTGCTTCTGCTGAGGCCAGCCAAAAATCAGCTCAGATCGTAAGAGGCCAAGCAACCTCTGACCTTCACCTCTTCTGTCCTTTTCCCGAAGTCCATTCACATATGTAATAAAAACAATTCTGATCATTACACATTTGTTTCTCTTCGTCTGTTGAGCAGACTCCACCTGAGACTCCAAAGACATCTGAGGACCGAGGTCACCAACGTGTGCCGAGTGATGCAGCATCAAACGGTGCTGCAGCTCCTGTCAGTGACTCCACACAGCTGCTGCAGGGGGATAATGGAAACTTTGCTCTTAGCCAGTAAGTGCAACTTTTAAGAATTTAGAAATATTTCAAGAGCTTAAGATCTTAAATTCATTTTAAGATCATTCTGTGGATGATTGTGTTTTGCTTTGTTGAATTTTAATCACCAAAAACTGGTAACTAAAAACAAAGTTGTCATATTTTTATTTTAAATACAAGTGACATTCGGCCAGAAGAAATATTAATTCCATTTGGCTATCTTTCTTTATTTCAATGAATATGTTGCAAGTCTCGCTTTAAACCACCAATGTTTTTTTTTGTTTTGTTTTTTTTGGCAAAATCATGACCCAAACCAACTTCAGTCAAATTTCTTTTAAGTTATTTTAATAAAACCTCAAGTCAAGTGTTTACTATTTAAGAAATATTTGACCAAACACAAATTGTCTTGTCTTTGTGGTAACCTCTCTCAATCACTAAGCTTCCCCGTATTATCTCTTTCCGTAACATTAAGGATATTAATTTAAATTCTCTCTCCTCCGGCGTCAATTCTCTCATGGACAATATATACTCAACTCTTAATTCAACCACCCTTGATGACCTGGTCTCACATTACAACACTGGTCTTCACTCAATACTCAACTCTCTTGCTCCGCTAAGAACCAGATCTGTTTCTTTTGCTCGTTCTGCCCACTGGTTTACTTCTGAACTTCGGCTCATGAAGGCCAAAGGACGGCAACTTGAGAGGCTCCACCGGAAAACTGGACTAGTTGTTCATAAAGACATTTACAAAAATCATATATTACATTATAAGGACTGTATCACTCAAGCCAAATCCTTCTACTACACTGGTTTAATCTGTTCAAATGAAGGCTCCACCAAGTCAATATTCTCACTTTATAAGAACATCATTCAAGCCCTGGACTCTCTACCTTCACATCTGTGTTCAACTGATTTTTGTAATTCCCTCATGTCATTTTTGGACAGTAAAATTCTTAAGCTTCACCAGCATTTCAGCTCACAACCCTCCCCCTGTCCTACTCTTGAACTTTCTCCTCCAGCCCACTCCTTCTCTTCCTTCCAGCTCCCAACAACATCAGAAATTACTAGCCTCATACACAAATCCAAGTCGTCCAACTGTCTGCTTGACCCTCTTCCCACAGTCCTGGTTAAAGCCTGTGCCCCATCCATACTTCCTCTTATCTCTGCCATTATTCACTCCTCTCTCTCCACTGGAACAGTTCCTGCATCATTTAAAATTACTGCCATAACCCCTATCTTGAAAAAACCTGGTGCTGACCACTATAATCTGAATAATTTCCGTCCTATCTCCAATTTGCCTTTCATCTCTAAAATTCTTGAGAAGTTAGTAGCATCCCAACTTCACACTTATCTATCCAATAACAACCTGTATGAACTGTTTCAGTCTGGTTTTCGTCCCCTCCACAGTACAGAAACAGCTCTCATAAAAATCACTAATGACCTCCTTTTGGCAGCTGACTCCGGCTTGCTGTCCATTCTCATCCTACTTGATTTGAGTGCAGCGTTTGACACTATCTGCCATGCCATCCTACTTAATAGACTTTCCTCTCTTGGTATCACTCAGACTCCTCTAAACTGGTTTAAATCATATCTCTCCTGCCGCACTCAGTTCATTCGGATCAAAACCTTCTCTTCCCAGCCTTCCTCTGTCACATCAGGAGTTCCCCAGAGCTCTGTCTTAGGGCCCCTTCTCTTCGTTATTTATCTCCTTCCCCTGGGCAATATTTTTCGCAAGCTTAACATTGATTTCCACTGTTATGTGGATGACACCCAGCTCTATGTTTCCAGTAAGCCGCCTCCAACCTCCCACCATCCTCGCTTACTGACTGCTTGACTGAAATAAAATCCTGGTTCTCCACAAATCTGCTTAAACTTAACAGTGATAAAACAGAGGTTCTTCTCATTGGTACTAAATCTAGTCTGGCCAAAATCAAAAGCTTCAGTCTTGAAATTGATAACTGTTCCGTTTCTCCCTCCCCTCAGGTAAGGAGTCTGGGTGTCATCCTTGACGGTACCCTTTCTTTCCAGTCTCATATTAATAACATTACGCGCTCGGCTTATTTTCACCTACGCAACATCAACCGCCTCCGCCCCTCCCTTACTCCCCATTCCACTGCCATTCCTTGTTCACTGTCTTGTGATATCACACCTGGACTATTGCAACTCCCCTCTGTTCGGTCTCACCCAGAAATCTCTTCATAAGCTCCAACTGGTCCAGAACTCAGCTGCCCGCATCATTACCAAAACCCCATCCATGCACCATATCACTCCTGTCCTGCAAAGACTCCATTGGTTGCCCACCAAGTTCCGCATAGAATACAAAATTCTTCTGTACAATTTCAAGGCCCTTTACAATCTCTCCCCACCATATCTTTCAAATCTTATTCATATTGCCATTCGCTCTCGCTCCCTCAGATCATCCTCCTCCATCCATTTGACTGTCCCCTCCGCCCGTCTCACCACCATGGGGAGCAGAGCTTTCAGTCGCTCTGCTCCCCAACTCTGGAACTCATTACCACCCCACCTTAAAAACTTAGTCATTCTCAAATTTTAAAACCGAACTCAAAACACACCTTTTTAGATCTGCCTTTTCCACATGACACAATTGGTTTGCCTGATTTTACATAGATTTTCTATAGATACATTGTTTTGTTTTATTTATTTTTATCTATTTTTAATTGTTACATTTTATTTGTTTCTGTTATTGTTTTTTTTACTCTTTGTACGGTATCCTTGAGTGCCAGAAAGGCGCCTTTGAAATAAAATGTATTATTATTATTATTATTATTATTATTATTATTATTATTAAATATACAAAGAAAGCAATGTTTAGAAATATTTGCCATAGAATCCTAAAATATTCTTTATATTTACATTTCAAAATAAGTTAAAAGGACAAAGAAATCTAAATCGAAGCATTTTTTATAGATACAGTAGCCTTACTTGAATTAGTGTACACTTGTAAAACCTTAGGAATTGACAGAAATATCTTTGCATTTAACCACTGCTGAAGCCGATTTGTATTTGTTTTTAAAAGCAAACTGTTTTTTCTTGTAGATCACTTGTATCTCAACCAAACGCCGCTGACTCTATTCAGCCGAGCCTTTGCGATGCAGCGCAGGACCAAAACAAAGCTGCAGCCACCGTCCCTTCCTCTGGTTCCTCCAACACCCCCACACAGCCAGCATGGAACCCGTTTGACGACGACAACTTCTCCAACTTTACAGCTGACGAATTCAAAGCTGATGACAAAAAGTCTGCAGGTAAAATGTGATTTTCTTATTTTTATTTTTTAGCAAACATGTTTGAGATTTAATTGCACCTTAAGTCATGGACAAGATGCATTGTGCTACAGAGGTGGAAGGACAGCAAATATATTATTTAATAAAGGTTAGAGTTTTTTATCTTTTGTTGATGTAAACAATGAATGATATTTTTTTAAACAGATATGGTGTCAGATTCTGAGGTAACACCTTCTGAAGAGCTGATTCCAGGTCTGCAGGCCTCATCTGAGGAAAACACTTCTCAAGAAAATGGTATTGACAAATTCAAAGTTTTTCTACCTGCTTCTAATTCTAACTGTGTATCTGTGAGATGCTGTAGTCGTCATAACTGTCTTTGTTTTGCTGTAAAGTTGCTGTTTAGAGACAAGAACTTAAAGTTTTTGGCTGAAAGTCAAACAAAATAGAGAGTCCAGAAAAAAAAACTATTTCCCTTAACTATAAACAGAACTTTATACTAATCACTTTGCAAAAGTTTGCATCTCAAAAATTAGTTACCACAATGTTTAGATGTGTTCAAATTTAAGTCAAATTTATTTGCAGGTGTTGTGTGATTTTTGTTTATTGAAAAATTGAAAATCTTCTAATTTTACACAAATCTTTATGCCAGAAGGCTGAAAAATGTTATGATGTTCTAATGACGTTCTAGTTGTTCTTAAACAAAGGGACCTTTAAGCAAATAAGAAGTTTGTATTTACACAAAAAGACACATTTAACTAAAAGATGAATTGGATCAAATCCGTTATCTAGTCTGTTTTTTTTTTCTTTCTGATCACAAGTACAGCATCTTACACTATATCCCATGATGACAAAACGAGTGATTTAAACTTTTCTATCATTTAAGCAGTACTGCACTATGAGACACAACACTATTGGTCTCAGTTTGCAGAATCATCTAAATATTTAATTGGACATTATCCTGAACTTCTCTATCTTTGTGTCCTAGCTAAAAGGCCGTCTGCTATTCTGGACTCGGGAGCCTCTCTTTTGGTTGTCCCAGATCCTTTTCATACCCTTGAACTGTCGGATGCTCCAGGTAAATGCCCATTTTATTCTAATGAAATGTGAGAAAATAAAAATGTTTTATTTGATCTTCATATAAATATTTGAGAACTAACTGCAGCAACTGAGACATTAGCACAATAATGATGAAGAGCTTCTAGATCTGAATAAAAATGAAACACATATTGTACCGTATTTTTCGGACTATGTTGCCCGGTGCGCCTCTTCTGTGGATTTTTCTTCGACCACCAGGGGGCTCTTTAGCAGCAAGTGAATCATTGGAAGTCAAAATTGGAAATCAAAGAAGAAAGTTCTGATTTTCATTTAGAAAAAGCACATGCTAGCAGAAGGCACGATGGAGAAATGTTTCCAAACTAATACCCCCTCATCATGGAATCAATACAAAGAAGTTCATATGATGCAGCTTTTACGTTGAAGGTTATCGATCTGGCAGTACAGATTAATAGCCGCTGCACGTAAACTCAGCGTGAACGAATCCATGGTTCGGTGTTGGAGACTCAATGCTGCGTCCTTAATAGCAAATTTGGAAAACCAGAGATACCAGCAGCTTATAGCCTGGGGGGGCTTATATATGTACGTTTCCAGTTTTTAAAAAATAAACTTTGAAGGTGCGGCTTATAGTGAGGTACGCTGTATAGTTCAGAAAATATGGCATTTGTTGAGTTTATTCCCTGTGCCATTGTCTAGATCAGTGTTTCCCAACCCTGGTCCTCAAGGCACACCGCCCTGCATGTTTTAGGTGTTTCCTTGCTTCAGCACAGGTGATTTCAATTAGCAGGTCTTTGCTGAACTGCAATCAGCAGAATGAAGTGCATTAAAGCAGGGAAATTTCTAAAATATGCAGGGCAGTGTGCTTCGAGGACCAGGGTTGGGAAACACTGGTCTAGATAATCCTTCCATCTACCCACCCATTCGAACTCTGCCAATTTGAGTCAGTCTTAAGTACATTTTACATAATTTTCTGCGTCGTCTGAATGAATTTGACATTGACTTACAAAGAACACAATGTTTGTACATAAGTTTTTCACTTTTTTCTTTTCTGGCCTTCAGAGAAGCTGATTGAAGGTCTCAAATCTCCTGACACAACTTCACTCATGCTTCCTGATCTGCTGTCATTGTCAGATCCTTTTGGAGGGTCTGTGGAGTCTGTGAAAGGTACGAGTCTTTTTACCTGTTAAACATTTTTCAACCCAAAAAAGGCTGAAACAAAAAATCATTCGGGGCTGACTGCATTAAAAACAGAACAGGGTTAATCTGCAGCTCGATTCAGCGCAAACAGAAACAGTAATGTTATCAAGTGCAAACCTTCTTATCGCTATGTAAAGAAAGTGTGAAAGAATCAATCGTTTTATATTAACAGTGGGTGAAATGACATGTGTGTAAAAGAACTGGCTTCAAATGAATCAACAGAATTTATAAACTGGCTTTTTTATTTATCCAGGAACAAAGCCCTTCTCCAAGGTTGTCTCACTGCTGCCCCTGGTGGCCAGATAGTTCCACATCATCACTTGTGATTCAATAAACGTTTAGACATACAGCATAAAAACTGGACTTTTAACAGCTCAGATCTTTTACGAGTGTTTAAAATTATGAAACATGTCAAAGTGAGAATTTAGATATTTTGTTAATTAGATCCCATTCTTGTGGTTCTTCTCCCCGTCCCAGACCCTCTCACTGCAGACGACTCTCTCCTCGGGTCTCTCATCTCCGGACCACCCGCAGCACCGGGCAGCGCCACCTCCTCAGTTTCCTCCGCTCCCACCTCTGCCACATCTGCTCTGGATGATTTCAGCCTGCTGTCTGGAGACTCGGTACAACCGAAAGGGGGTAAGAATCTCCTAATAGTAAATCTGCGTGGAGATGATTTAAAGTCACTCGATGGAGCATGAATATCTTTGACGAATGTGCTCTGATAGGTTTGTTTCTTTCCTAAAATGAAAGAACTATTTTTTTAACATCTTGGTTCTGATTTTTTTAAAGAGTAAACTATGAAGAATATTGAATAATTTACAATCTGTAGGTCTCAGAGGTAGAAATGCATTAACTCAGATGCTACTTGATGAGATGCTGCTTCTCTAGCCAAGTATTTTGATTCCTAAGTGGGTTTAAGATATCAGATGCATCACCTGGTAAAAATGTGTATAAAACATTCAAATAAATGATGCATATTGCAGTAACATAATCTCACACTGAAAAATGTAGCCAAATTCAAGCCTTTTTTGAATATTTATTCAATTGGGGTTAAAGAGAATCTTATTTTAAGATTTTGTTTTGTTAATTAACATAGCAATCCTTTAAAATAAGTGTACAGGAACTGTTTATAATTTATGCTGGTTTGAAGTTGATCAGAGTCTCTAGAATTTTTTAATTACAAATTAGTTCTAATTTTTTAATATGGAGTATAAATAAGATGCAACATGGGCTCATAAACTTCAGCCAATGGTCACTGAGCTAAACAAGGAGCCAAGTTTTTAATGGGGAGGCGAGTCTGAAGTGGCGACTCACAGAGTCTCTATAGCAACCATTAAACATCACCTACATAAAGGTGTATGAGACTTGTCAGCATGAAGCTTGTTGTGTCCTACCATCACAAACACAAACATGTTGAGTTTGCTAAACTGTCCTGCAACTTTAACTGGAACCATTTGTTTTTTTTAAGATAAGTCTAAGCCCCTTTAAGATCATAGTTCCAAACCATAAACACACCAGCACACACTCCCCATTAAGGATCATTTCATCCTTTCCCGAGTTGGTTTGCTGAAGTGACGGCAGAGTGCGCTTTCAGAGCATGCAGATAAGTTGTTCATTCTCCTCTCACTGGAGGAACCATTAATTTGGTATCAGCAATCTTTAGACTTGATAGATTGTGCTTGAAGAGCCCTTTTGTCCTTCATCATGACACTAATTGACATCTCAATTCATTATCTTCCCTTATAGATCCGAAGTGAGTCGGTTCACTTCATGAGGCCTTGAATTTGAGTGCAATATCGATGCTAACCTTTTAGAAATGTGTTGATTGAACTCTTCTGATTCCACTCTTGGGATTTTGAATTATATAGAAAATTTCAGCAAACGGTAACATTCTTGCTCATTTTTGTACCACCAGAACAAAATCTTTTTTTTAATTCAGGCCAAAGGCGATACCAAACATCCTTCATTTTTAAATCCCATTTATCATCGCATTCCCCTAAAGGTAAAACTTTTTTGATTCCCTGTTTCATAGTCAGGGTATTTTTCTTCACATGATATTAATGATCCTCCTTACAATGGGTTTTCAATCAGTTTAATAAAGTTTAAAGTCTTTAAAGTAGCAGAGTGTTCCTGAGCTGTCACGAGCCATCCATAAAATTGCACTGTCTCTCTCAAATTAAAAAAACTGCACAGCTGGGGTTTAGTTATCGGCTCTTGGCTGCAGAGCAAAAGTATTTGAATACTGTTGACTCTGCCAACTCTGAATCACAGCCTGACTGTGTGCAGCAGCTGATTCTAGTTGTAGATCACCGATTCCCTCTCATCATGTGCCGGCAGACATAATTTTTACGTTTACAGAGCAGCAGATCTATTTGTCTCGAAAAGCCTGGATTGAGAGTATCAGTTACAAAAAGACGGAAAATCTTTTTGTAACTGCTGTGCATATTTTTATGTGGAGGAGGGATCATTATATACTGCTATAGTAATAAAGCATCACCCCAATGGACCTCTTCATTATATTGTTTTTCTTACCTCGTTGATCTGAGCTTTATTTATCGTCTTCAGACTCGTCTCTCTTGATCTCAGACTTCGAGGCCCAGTCGGCCAGTGCGGAGGCTGCTACAGAGGACGACTTTGATCCTATTCCCGTCACAGGCCGAAAGAATTCCCAAGGTACGCCTTTAAAGTTCTTTATTCTCACGTGGCTGACGTCATCTTTGAAATAAAACGTTAAAATCTAATAGGTCAAATAGAAACATAGGGATGCAATTTTTGGAAAAGCTGTAGCTGTGATTGGGTAAATTTTTTTTTCTTCTTCCTTCTTCTCCCTCCTTCCTTTTTGACTGCTTTCCTTGCCTGTTGTGACTCCCACTCCTGTGCTTCCCCTCCACCCCCACCTCTGTTTGCCCGTACTCGTCTCGTTCCCCTCCCCTTGTCTCTTCGGCCAGTTTCAGGAGGCCACTCGCGCAGTAACAGCGGTGGTTCTGAATCCAGCCTGCCCAGCTTGGCCCGCTCCCTGATGCTGGTGGACCAGCTCATCGACTTGTAGATGGCCCCCCCTTTCTCCTTCATAGAAGCTGTAACTCTGGATAATAGTCCGGCATAGCATAACAACAATCAGCCGTGTAGACGTAGATAGCTCCCTGCACCCCCTCCCCGACTTCCTCCCTTCATTATAGAAACATCCCTTACCTGTCAGCGTTTCTTCATTCCTACTTTTCTTTCATCAATAGCAGCGTCCGCCATCTCTTCATCTTTCATCTTCACACTAACATTTCAGCTTTGTTCTAGTCTCCATGCATTATGTATGATCCACCGAGAACGAGCAGCCAATTCACCGTCCATTTTAAACACTAGTCATGTTAGTTTTTTTTTTGTTTTTTTGTCAATCAGGATTAAAGCTATCAGTTTATTTGAAGAATACTGCATTTTGTCTAATAGCAAACAAAAAAAGATCATTGTCGTAATGTAAAATAGACATAGTTCTAAGTGGTTGTAGTTCTCGTGCACAAGTGAATTTGTCGTGGTTTGCCTTCCTAGATTTTCCTCCCTGAGTTTATTTGCACAAAAAAAAGAAACATGGAAATTTGTAATGATTGTTCATTCAGATGAGGTTCATTTGAATTAAAGCCAAACATCTCTGAATCTGAGGTCACGTAGCCTGATTTGCAGGTAGATGCATAAATGTTAGACTTGTTTGAGTTGAGGGATGGAAGATCTGTACGACTTTGAAGCTGCTGTAGTTGAGCATGAAAGACAGAACCGTGAGTCATTACACGCTACGTTAACGTGCCATAGAGTAACCTGAGAAGTGACGAGAACAGCAAAGCAAAGACAAAGCACAGCACACTCCATAATTATTGGCACCCTTAGTAATGATTTTTAATTTAAAAAGCTCACAGATAAGTAATTTTCTTCCTTCCTGTGTGAAGTAGAAAGATTAGCTTGAGTGCCTGCCTTGTTTGCCACACATCTAGTTGTATTAAACTTTTAATTGTTGCTCTGACTGCAAGTAGAATGTTCTGCTATACAAAGGTTAAAAAAAATCCATCTAGAATATCTTGGCCATACTGACAGCAATTATCTGATTTGAACATCAGAAGATCAAGATGCATTTTGTCTCATTTGAATAACGTGTTTTCTTGTCTTTCCCATTGTGAAAAGTAATAACATTTTGCCGCTGTCACTGTATCATCATTTCACCTGAGTAAAACGAAAAAACGCATTACTAATCAAAATCTCCGAGGCACTCTGAAAATGTTAAAAAAGTAGGTATAAACTACAAATGTTGGATTTTTTTGTCATTAAAGATACTTTACTGTCTTCAGATATTTTGCTCACTAAAAAACTCATATTTAAGGTTTGGACTTTTCAAAATGTTTCCTGTTGGGTACATGCTACAGCAGTAAAAGATTAATTAATTTTTGGTCTTTTTTAAGCATCTTTACCAGGCATGCCAACATTTGTCCACGGTGCTGTACACTCAGCCATTCAGTATGAATAATATTTTCTCTTGTCTATTCCACTTTGCTTTTTTTTCTTAGATGAAGATTTTAAGTTGTTTTCCTGAAGGAAGGTCATGTTGGAACTAAATCAGAAGTCGGTGTTTATAGCAGCGTGCCATATCTGTAGAAATGCATGAAATCTTGATAATGTAATAAACTAACAATAATAGGACCTAGCAGATAAAAAGTAGCAAATATAAATATACACAACACTCTCCAATCATTTCTTGGCACTGACAGAAATCTCATTAGACAAATATTTTTTTCACACACTCACTCTTTTGTTTTCGCTCCTTTAGTCCACATTCTCCAATCCCTCCTACATTCCTCACATTTGTTTACTCCTTATTTATGTAAATAGATATCTGCAGACTCTTATCCAGACCGTATATATAAAGTCATTGTCATAAAGCTTTACATGTGGAAGACATATTGCTTTATGTGTGAATCTGATGTACATGTCATATATATGCAGATATATATATGACATTGTTTTCCTGTTAATACATGTTAATATGAATAGAGTGTTAGAGATTGAATGTAAGAAATAAATATTAGTCTATATTAAAAATCTATATATGATTCTTAACATCATAATTGTTCGATAATGTTAAAGAATACCTGAAAATGTCATTCCTCTGTGCAGACATGTGATCTTTTTATTTTTCTTCTTGATTATAAATGCTCTGAAACTGTCAGTATGTTAAAATGTATAGAAGCTAACCCTGGTCTCCGTCCAGCCTGGAAGATTAGGCCTGAACCATGTCTTATCCCACTCTCGTGAAAAGAAAAGTGAATCTGTGTGTGGTCTGTTCTCATGGACAAGTGGACAATTATATTTTTTATTCAAAGCAGCGGTGTATAGAGGGGGAGTTGAATTGTGTGAATTTTTGGTCCCATTTCATTAGATTTTTTAATTTTTTTTTTTTTTTTGGGGGGGGGGGGGTTAAGGCTTTTTTGGCTCATTTTAGTGATCACAGGATTCATATCAAAAAGCATGGCAGTGTTGTTGAATGTTACAATCCCATGCGTTGGTATACAGTGTTCTGAAAAGTGTGCGTGTGTGGACTCTGAAGTGTTGGGTGTTTTTTCCAGTAGTCTTCTTGTGTTGTTGTTGTTTGCGGCAGAAATGGCATTTGGTCAGTTTGTCCTTAAATCTCCTCTGAAAGCACAGACTCCCTCTCTCCTCCTAAATTCTCTCAGGTGGTCAGAGCTGCATCTCCTGCAGCACGCTGACCTACTGCTCTCCCGCTCTCTGGAAGTATGCGTTTACTTTTACAGTTTACAGAAACAACCCTCGTCTTTGTATTTAATGTTTTTGGGGCTCTGTGGAGTGCGGCAGTCTGAAGGTTCAGCCCTGTGGCTGAAGTCCGATTATCACACAGCACTATAAACATTATTGAAGGTCAGAACTGTATAGATGTTTCTGTAGGATAAAATAAAGGGTTTCATGCCTCTGATACATGATTACAATGAAAATGGCTACTTTCACTTGTTTATTCTTATTTTTATTTTATTTGAAAAACGGAATTTAAAAAAAGCACAAGTTTTATTTTTGGAGAAAGAGATTTAGAAATATCTTTATTTTATGTAAATAAAGTGCCCAAGTTTAACAAGTTAGTTGGCCATATTTCAACAATCCATGTGCAATGTTATTTTAAATATAGCTAGCATTTAAAGGGGAGCTATTATGCAAAACTCGCATGTTCCAAGTTTCTGTACTTTCATTTAAGTCTCAACTGCTTCTAAAAACCAAGAGCTCAAGAAAACCACCCAGCCACTTTTTTGGCAGTAAGCTAATGTTCTTTGGTGTCTGCAAAATGAGCCTCCTGAATTTTAAGTCACATTCGACAAACGCAGCGAAACCCGGCGGGTCACATAGCGACCCAAGCGGAGCTCCAGCACATTTGATCAGCTGGTTTTACCGTTGTATGCACTGTACAATGGCTGCTGGAAAAGACAAGTGTTTTGTTGTCAACCAAATCACTTGCTGCATTCTTGTTGATTGTGCAGAAGGCTCTACTTCTGTTTTTCAAAGCTGTATGGTTATTTAATTGTGTATCTGTTTGTAGGCATTTTCACAAGAGTTAGAGGGCGTGACCAGCAGCAGCTTAAATGAATTTAAAGTGACAAGAGGCCCTAAAACGGCTCGCTCTGAAAGGAGTTCAAGATGGGAAGAACCTGACCAGACTAAGATCTCATAATTTAAGAATAATTTTGTATTAAAAAAAATTTTACCAACATGTTTTGTATAACCCATAGGCCTTTCCCAACCTGCTCAAGGAAGCATAATAGATCCCCTTTAAGTGACAAGCGTAGAAATATAAAGCCCAAAATCTAAAGTTTGTGCCAAAAGGATACAGTATGGAGTGAGCTACTCGGATGTTAATAACATTTCCCCTTATAGTGCAGAAAGTTTGAGTAGAAAACAACCACAGGAAGCCATCTTGAAGGCCTTGTTCTTATATTTACCGGAGTTGCTGCATGTGTAGCTTTGAGGCTTAAAATACCCAATGATCATGTTTCTGATCCTCCCGCTGAACATCAGTTATCTGCAGTTACTGTCTGAACCTATGCAAGTCCCCAAGCTTTTTCCCTCTAAGCGTTAGTGTGCTGTTGTATTTACTAAAGCCAAGCTAGGCAAGTACCTGGTGAGAAACAGAAGCCCCAGATTTGTGTTTTTTTTTTTTCTGTCATTTTCCCCAAAATGAAAACAGTCAAGCTATGTGACATTATCAAGTGTTTTTGAGATGCCTCCTTGTCATTATGGCCCAAACCTGCGTCAGAGCTGTGATACTGTGTGCTCCTATTTTTGTGAGATAATTTAAGAATTATAAAGGGATGGCTAATAAAGTACAAATGTGAATGTTGACCTTTTGACTATTGATTCTTGTATTTCTCAAACATTGTGTTCTTGGAGTGTTTAGATTTCAGAGCTTGACAGATTTCTTCATACCACTTAAACCTTTTTACATCTTTTCACTTTACAACCACAAACCTCAACCTTGGATTGGGATCTTATGTCATTGAGCAACATAAAGTAGACCCTACACAGTACATGGTGTGGTTTCCATAAATTAACTTCAGACTCTGTTTATCGAAATGAGCAGGGACTAGCGGAGATGCTCTCTTCAGATGAGATCACAGCGTTGCACATATGAACCACATCAAGTTACGTAAGTTTTCTCAAGAACTTTACTACGGATTTACACGTTGGAGAAAAAGAAAACCAACACCGCTGTCTACATTGCCCTCTCTGTAAGACGTTACACTCCTCTCTTGTGTCTGCCTTGAACCACTTTGTCATTCATTCGTCTCTTTCTGTTTTGCTATGAATGTGTTCACATTGCGCAGATTAAATGTCAACGCCTGGGTAACGTTGAACCTTCGTCTGTTTAAGCTCAGATTTAGCTGACTTGACTTCCAGACTTGCTTGGTTTTGCTTTTTTGATAATATTTTCTGCAGTTATGAGACACTTGTCCAAATGTTGTTCATGAGTTCCCAGATGTCCACCTTCACAATTCTTATAACTGGATATCACTCTTTGAGAATTTCCTGACTTTGACTGACTGTTTCACTTTACATTCAGCTCTTCTATCATGGCTTAAATGTAGACCATCCTCACTGATGGGTGTCGCCTGTTTAGGTGCAGAAGTGGTTTTGCTTCGTTGTTTGGTGATGTTACTGATGGACATTAGCGCAGAACTTTAGCTAGTATTAGCTCTGGCTCTGTCTCTCAGATTTATGCCTCTTCATTACGGTTTTGCTCTCAGGTTTGCATATCTCTTTAAATTTCCTCAGGATCCTCCCTGGATTCTGCTGGTGTGGTAATGGCACCCTCTGCTGACACTACTGTAGGTGCATATGGAAATGTCTACTTCCTCTATGTTGCAGGATGGAAGGGCAGATTTTTTCCTGTGTGCAGCTGCAGTGAATAAATCATAATCCTGCTCAAACCTTGGCCAGTTTTCTTCCACTTTGGGAAAATGAGAGAATCAGGTTGTTAAAATTCACCATGTGGATTTGCCTCTGTAGTTGTACTGGAACTGCTGGATCAGATGATCTGCTGGCTTTCTTTGACGGGAGTCTGCAGATGAATTTGACATCATGTTTATTGATAGAAGCAGGAAAATATAAAATTACAATGTCTGAATGTCTTTTACAATATGTTTTCAGCAGCTTTGAACATTTACAGCTCAATATTCCCCATTGGATTTTAGTCTGGACTTTGACTGGGCCACTCTAACACTTGAATAGTCTTTGATCTAAACCATCCCATTGCAGTTCTGTGTTTTGGGTCGTTGTCTTACTGGAAGGTGAAACTCTGCTCATTGTGTACACATTTCCATGTTGAATAGAAAGACAGATTAAGATCTCATCTCTCTTCTTCTTTCCATGTCCAGTCCATCTGTTTACCTAGACAGCCGTGTCTTGGTTGGACTGATGTTGATGCATATTATCTCAGCTTTTGAATTGAACAGTGTTGCATGAAAAACTCAAAGCTTGTAATAATGTTTTATGACACAAACCTGCTTTATTAAACCCTCTCACACACACTGATGGGACCAATAAAATTAAACTTTTATTCGTCCCACTGTATTTTATTTGGTGTGAGAAAAGAAGATGCAACACTTTTCAGATTTTTGTGTATGAAACATTTTAAAAACCATGTATACTTTTCCCTCCACCTCAGAAAAGTATGCACTGCTTTGTTAATCTGTACAAATAAAAAGATTTATGGCTGTAGTGTTAACAAAATTAAATGGTTACAGGGGTATGGAAAGATGGAGAACTTTTGTGTGCAGAACAGTATCAAGTCGTCCTCTTCTTTTTAGAGTTCTTTATTTATGGTACTCAAAATATTTGGCTGCTTTTTACAATGTGCAAAAGAATCTGCATTAAGTAGTTTTGATGAGAAAATATTCCACCGTTGTGTTTAAAATGAATGAAATTATGTAGAATATAAGTAAAATGAGAATGCAGAGATATTAATATGTTTAAAGGAACTGTATTTGGAAACGGCACAAAGATTGAAGTTATGCAAAAAAAAAATATATATATATATATATATAGATGTGTAAATAAATGTTTCCATTTAAAGTTAAAGACAGCAACAGTGCACTGAAAAATATCAAAATAAAACAATAACTTTGAGTGATTATGTAGTTTTTACAACAACAGATTTGTTGTAAAACTTCACTACTACTACTAAAGTTGAAACTATAAAGTTCAAAGCAACACCTGGTCTAAATCCTGATCTGGTTTTAGATGCCATTTTTTTTTAGGTTTCTTCATAAACTTGTTCTTGTACAGTGTTGCATTTAAAGATTGAAAATAATTGTATTATTTTATTTCTTGGAGAGAATTTTTGTTGTTGGACAAAGATGAAAAAAGTTTAAATATGTCACATTACTAACAATCTGCTTGAATTGTCCTGTAAATCTACACAGGTAAGACTCTGAATGTGCACCATTTGTGTCGCAGTTAAGTTGTGTAAAGCAATACTACTATTAATAAGTTAATTTGTCACTTAAATACTCAGTAAATTTGTGTTCAGCTTTCTTTTAAATCTGTGAAAATATGTCTGTGACGAGTTGAATCCCTCAGATTTAAAAAAAAAATCACTACATTTATCTGTATCTGTTGTAGTTTTCTTACAAAATTCTTTTTGTTACTAGTTTAGAGATTCTTTATGAAACATGAATATAATTTGAGCAAAACTTTCAGGGGACAGAATCTCTCTTTTCTTTGTGTTATTGTGCACACAGACCTGCAGAGGGAGCTCTTCAAACTTCACGCTGCTCAGTCTGCAGCTCCTGGGCAGAAGATCCATCAGAGCTCCGCTGCATGTGTCCCCTACATGTTGCTGTCAGACGAATGTGGCGCTCAGCCCCGCCCTGCACGCATTCCCTGCTCCAACCGTCATTTCATACCTGTTAACCAAGGATCCCAGAGCCCTCCTTCAAGCAGCGCCATCATCTCTGATGTCTTCCAGCTGGCCCCGTTTAAACTGCAAAGGAAAGAAAGCGGGACAGCATGCAGTGTCTCCGCCTTTTCTGCATCCCATAATTCTGCTGAAGCATCAGATGTTTTCCTGCAGGCACCGTTTGGGAAGCGGCAGGAAACCAGCAGAGCTGCTCCTGCCAACACTCACGCATTCATGTCCGGGACTCGGCAAATGCGAAACAGCACAAAGTGTCACCCTGTCGCCCTTTTGCACACGGAGGCCCCTCTGCTCCAGCAGCCTGTGGCGGTGCACCGGGTCGTCTCCAGGATCGGTCAGCAGGCCGCCGTGGGCTCAGTGGCAGTGGGGCCTCTGCATTCCTGGACCATCGTGGGAAAAGTTGTGGCTGACCCATTCACCGCCGCACCTTTTCAGCCCAGATGCTCCCCAGGGAAGCCTTAGTTTTATTAGTGTGTCTTAAAAAATGCAAAGTCAGAAGAAGAAGCCAAAATATAGTTCAGCTGCAGTATGACTAAAATCCCACATGTAAGTTCGACGTTGTTTCAAGGTTAAGGCTCTACCTCAGTCGTCTCATTTGCTTCCAGTCACCATATCAAACTGTATGAACAGTTTTGACTTTATTTATCTATTCAATAGTCATATAAAAGTACTTAAGAATGTTCCAGAGCAAATGTTTGTGTGCAAGTTTTAGAAGGGTTGATGTCAGGGATTTTAAATCAAAAAGACATTAATCATCCCAAAATAAAAACTGATATAATTGTCTTCAAAGAGTCATTGTAGCCACTGATGGCTGTGGGAAGGAAGGATCTCCTGTAGCAGTCTGTGTTACAGGTTGTCTGAAGAAAACTCTGACTGAAGACTTGTGTAATATGGAGAAAACCCCTAGAAGGTTAATGACAGTCTCATTTCTTAATTAAACATGTGTTCTATGTGTAAAAGCCTAATGCATCACATGGACCAACCCAGCGTACATAAACTCAAGAAATTCCAGTAAAAAGTAGTCAAAAATCCAGACAAAACTATTCCAGGGATTCGTTGACGTCCACAAGAACATGACTTCCCTGCAATTTGCTCATGGACATTTATACAAATAATAGTGGGCCTAATATCTGAGCCAATATCTAATTTTAATCAGAATAAAAACAGTAAATTTGAAGCTTGTCCAGCCAAGTCTTGTTTTTGTAAACCAGTGTTGTATCTTGTATTTCTGGTCCAATCCCAGAAAGAAGAGGTAAACTTCATCATTACACGGCCCAAGTTAAGATGACCTCCATTTTCATGGGGAGTGAATGTTGATATTTTCTATCACTTTTTTTATCCAACTAAGAAGTTTTACTTGGATTTAGAGGAAAAGCGATTCAGCTTTTAATGCGTCGTGCCAGAAACCATCAGTTTCTTGGCAGGCCGAAGGATTTGCTTGTCGGCTCATGCCTTAAGCCTATTAAATCTTTCCTGTTGTTTACATATAAACTGCAGATTGTGCTTTCATTATCAGTATTAGGAGATTTTCCAAATGTTTTCAGTTTTCCTGTCGACATTCAGTACCGAAGCTGAAAGTTACCATGTTCCTGCAAGCCAAATCCACGTTTCTGTTTCCAAAAGCACTTTTTAAATCCACGTCTTCAAAAAAATCCCAGCAGCTCAGCAGAGACTTTGATGTAGCCGGTATTTAATTATCCTAATCCCGGTTTGCACGCTAAACAGATAAACTGACATAAAACACAGTTTAGTGTATGTTATTTAACTTTTCTGTCTATTCCGTGAAATAAGTTTAGTTTGTCAGCGTATCACAGATTAGATTCTTTATGTGATAAAATGTTAAATATAAGGCTTCTGAATCGGTTTTATTTTGGTACAATGAAGGACTCTGTTTTTTGCTCAGTCTTAGGATTCCTGGATGTGTACACTGTATTACCTGTTCAATTAATACTGGATGAAAAAACAACAAAAGTTAATGGTTTTATCAGTCTAATATAGCCTTAAATTCTCCATGTTCTGGATCTGTTGTTTTATTCTTATGTGTTTTTATGTCTCTGAGTTATATATCATAACAATTAAAAGTGGGTCCTAACTTGTTCTTGTTCATTTTTTAGCCTGTTCTTGTTCATTTTTGCCTTTTTTCTCTGCTCATCAGGCGATCCATGCAGGCGTCCCTGGAAACTGCTTTTTCAAATTTAATCCCAGTTTAGGATTAAGCACCAGTGTTATAAAAGCACTCTTGGATGCAAACAAAGTGAGGATGGCTGCAGGTTTGTCTGAATCTACCCCCTTGAAAGCAACCAGGCTGATAATTATATTAAATATTTTAGATTTTGTTAAAAAAGTGCATTTGCTAAGATGTATGGCAAAGTTCAAAGAAGACATTTGTGTCGCCATTTAATCTTCTGGAACATTTTAAGCTTTTGATATATTTCATTGCCTGTGAGTGCAAGCTAAGTTTGTGTCAGCACAATTTGGTTTTTTGTTTTTTATAAAAGCTATGTCTGAAAGGCAGTATTTTTGGTCAGAGGTATTTTCTTTCTTCTTAGCATGTTTTTATTGTCCTGTTTTGATTTTTAAAGAATGAAGTCTCCTGAGGTAAAATGGAAAGAAATGACCGATCCAAGTGTCCCCTGAACTAAGTAAATCACTTTTACTCTAGTTCAAACCTCCCAATAAAGCAACATTACCAATTTGAGCCACTGATGATGTTCAAAAGAAACCTTCCAGCGGAGTAACATGAGTCACTTGTTTTCCCGGTAGTCAGCAAAGCATTCAGAGAGATTCATCTTCTGGAGACGAGCGCGTGGAAACTGTAGAAAGTGGACTGGATTTCACAAAAAATAGATAATCACGTTTTTTTTTCTTCACATAAATTACAACTTTTTTTTCCTCAACACTGTTGATCATCAACCCCTGAACTTTGGAGCCAACTATCTATGAATGTGCTCATCCCTACAGTTTGTGCAGCCAAGGTAGACAGCGCTGCTGACCAAGCTAGGAACGTGAAGCCAATGCAAAACATTTTTTAGGATTCTCCAGGGAGATAAAGTCATGAGACACTTTTTTTCTCTCTCTTTCTAATGTTACACAATGCACTGAAGTGAAGCTATCATTATCTTGATTTTTTTTTTTTTAAAGAAGGCGTCACAAAGGAGCTCATGAGTTCATGGAGCTCAAATGCAGCTGGTCGTATTTGACATTGTCTTTGTTCTCATAGGTGTCGCCATTCATATTTGATGACATCCTGGAAGAATTAACATTTTATTTCTGATGCTTTCTTCCTCTGTTTCTGGAAGTTTTTTTTTCCCTGTTTTTTGTGAGCTCATCACCTCCGGCAGAACTGCAGATCTGAGTGTCTTTCAAGGCATTTCCGAATATGAAAAACATATTGGAAAAACACATGGGAGTAGGATTTATTTTAGGAAATCTGACTGGAATAAGAGTCAGCTGACTGCTTTGTGGCTTGTTACATAATAGTTTAACTCCAGTAAAACGTTTTTTTGTTGGGTTTTTTTCATGTTTTTTTGTTTCCCTTGAAGGAAAAACATACTCTCAAAAGTTCTGACTGAGAATTCATGAAATAATCAGAAAAGTTTTCCAATAGAAAGACCAGAATTTAAAGGACAGCATTTACAGTGAAAACAATAAGCTGAACACTTGCCACTTCTATTCACATTCAGTGCGCAAGACTCCACTCCTGAAGAAAAATCCTGTTGAAGCATCTTTAAAGTTTGTTTGCAAACAAACCAGTGAAATATTGAGGGAATATAGTCTGGTTAGATGAGACCAAAATTAAAAACACACACCAAGGTGGAGGACAAATCCCTGCACATCTTTAAAAAAAAACAACAAAACTATCACCTTTGGAGTTTGGATGTGGGAACATCATGTTTTTCAGCAGCAGGTTCATACAAGTGGGGGACAACAAGCCTCCGTAGCGCGTATTGTAATGCGCTCTGTAAACCTCCTGAAAGTGAAGCAGCTGGATTCAGGGCAAATCAGGGCGGGGTCAGGGGTCAGCGATGCTCTCCTCAAAAAGAGCAGTGCCTTCTTCTGAGACGGATGAAACGTATCTTATTCCACTTTCTGGTTAATCGATTTACATGTTCATCAAGACCCTCTTCTCCAAGTGAAAAGCTGTGAAAATGGTTTATTTTAAGACTTGCTGGAAAATACACAGTCACTTTATAAAAACCTGGGACAGTCGGCTTTTCACTCTCTACCAGCTGCATCTTCTGATCATAAGGTCAGCCACACACATCTGGGGATTATCCTGCTCACATTCAATAAGTCAAAGTTCAGGAGATTTACCTCACACACACACTCATACACACACACAAAATCTAAAATATAACCTAAAGTAGTAGATTTTTAACATAATTAGTAAAAACAATAAAAGCAACAAAAAAAATCAACTGTGAGTCGAGCAGACAAATTATTTTAAATTTTATTGCACAGTGAACAAATTGAAGGTTTCAGATCTGCTGCTGGTTCAGTCACAGATTAACTCTCCGGAGAAAGACGTTTAACTTTACAGGAAATGAAAACCTGTAAAGATCACCTCCAGGTTGTCACTCAAAGGGATCAGAAAGTAATTAATGTTACATGTACTTAATCGTTTTATTTTAGTAATCCGGTCTCAGTGTGGTACCTCTTCTCCATCCTGCGTGAGATCTAACAGAGAAGGATTTGCGTACTTGGAGGTCTGCATGAGAAATAAGAAGTGAGGAATTAAATCTGAGGGAAACACCAAGTCTAACACGACACAAATAAACAAAATATCAGTTGGTAGAATATCAGAGAGTAAGGCAGGCAAAAGAAGACGGATTTCTCTCCAATTACCAAAGGTGACCTTTCTGCTGAAAACACAGGATTATTAAACAATTAAAAGAACTCTGAGTTAATTAATTAGGAAACAACACATTTCATGGCAAGGTGTCAACAAATAGAGCTAGTAGCATCAGCAGGCAGAGCATTAAAGTGATCGTTTGTGAGCATAAAGTTTCCCAGGTGACAATATCAGTGGTTTTTGCATTTATGTGCCCTCTGTCAGTTCAAAATACCTTCTGATGTCCTCAGATCCCAGCGAAACGTCGACTGTCCGAATGTTTACCCCAGGTTTGTATTTTACTCACGAGATACAAACGCAATATTGTCCAAGTTCCTTTTCCGCAACTTTTGGTGGCCTTTAAGATTTTAAGCAGCTCCAAAACTCTGACAAACAGTGAATGACTGTTTCATCAAGCACTTTTTAACGTAAAAGACAAACTAAACAGAAACATCTAAACAACTCTTATTATTTACACTATCTGACGTAGACTTGTGAAAAAATCACTATTTTATGTTTTATGGGGTTTTTTTTTTTTAGCAAAGTCAATGTATTTTAGTTCGAACACAATTTCAGCGATTTGTGGGTGAAATTTTGAGATTCTTGCGTTCTCAGTTGATCTCGTGGTTGGGTCGCGGAGGCGGGCGTGAGGGCGGAGGGGCTCTGCATGGAGGTGACCCCTGAGGTGGTGGAGGCAGGGAGCCCGTGGGAGACGGCGGCGCTGAGATTTGCCTAGCGTTGGTCGTCGGGGGCAGGTCTCTGTTGCGAGGAGGCGTGTACGAGGAGCTGCTGGAGGACGGGGGCGGGGTCGACGGCAGAGGCGGCAGGGTGGAGGTTGGCGATGGGGGCAGGTGGAGGTCCTCGCAGCCGTCGGATGGGCGGCGTTGGCACCTGTGCGGTAACGTGTAGACAGGCGTGGAGGGGTGGTTGTAGATGGGGTAGCGGGGAGGCGGGTAGGACGGGCTCCGGGTGAAGTTGATGCACCGACCCTGTGATGGAGGCGCAGAGACCAAAGGGGGAAATGTGTAGCTGCACGACTAATGACGAAAGGACAATTAGCTTTATGAGGGCGAGAAACTGGGCACAAATTCCTAAATTTCCTGTCGCAGGGCGACTGGCAAAATTTGCAAGTGGAAAAAGAGCATTTTTTTTTTCTTTTTAGTGAGTGACATAAAAGAAAACTCTGCCATGCAGACTCTGTGAACTTTTGGAGCCAGACTGCATGAAGTCCTGATGACTTCTGCAGGCCTGTTCCTCCAGACAATAATGCATTGTTCAAATTACTTCATCATCTCCCAATGGCAGCTTCTATAAAGCTAATTTAAATTATATTTAACTCAAATATGACACTGAAGTCTCGCCGTGTGGGTGTTTTTAGGTTTGCTTGTTTTGCTACAGAACTTGAATTTATTTTCACATCTTGTCTTGCTTCACTGTAGAAAAATAAAGTCACCTTGTCTCCAGGATAAGGTCGCATCACTGAAACTCTGTCGTAGCCTCTTCTCAGCAGCACATACAGAGCATCCAGTTTTCCCTGGAAAAAGATGGCATCTGTCACTTCTGTAATATTATAGTAATTTTATGATCATAAAAAGTAGTTTTATGAGCTTTCTCTTTTCATTTTTTGCAGCTTTAAGATTATTTTTTAAAATTAATTTTCCATCTGAAAACCATTACTTCTTACGTTTGTTGACTTTCACACACAACACAGGATCATAAGGGCATTAAAAAGTCTCTTAGGAACAAATCTGTGTTGTATTTACACTAAACTTGGAGTTCATTACAATGACAAAAATAATTGTTTCACAGATATAAAAACTTGTATTTATCCAAAATAAACCCAAAATGTCGAAAAGTCGTCGTATGCCAGCAGCCGTTCAGTTTTAAAAACAAAATATTTTCTGCTTTTAGTTGTTAACAAGTTATTTATTTTTATCAGATAACCGAAAATGATTTCATTGTACCATTAATCTTTTGAAAAACAAATCTTATGAGGAAGAGAGAGAGGAAAAACCGGTCCAACCCTGAGCTCAGTCCTTTTCTCTGCAGAGGCGTGGAAGGCTTTATGTAACAAACAGCGACAGATAAGCAACAAATGCAACCAGTTAAAAACACAACAGGCTTCACAGATTCCTTTCCGAGGGGTTAGCTCAGTTCAAGTCTGGATCTTGTTAACATCCGTCCTTCCAGCCGACAAATATTGGAGGAAACAGAATTTTATAACCTACTTCCTGGTAACACATCATCAAAAGCACTAAAACCAAAATATTTTCTCACTTCTGGTGTCTTAGGAAATGTTTTTGTGAGCAAACACAAAAACTTAGAAGACGAAAGCACATTTACCCAAATCCAGGGTTTGGATTTAGGAGCAAATCTGAATTGCAGTGAAAGGATAAATAAATAAATAAATCAAATCTAACTTCAGTTCAGAAGGTGGAGAAAAAGTGAGTGAGCACCTTAATGGGAGAATACCACTTCTGGGATTGGATGGTTTTGTGTGTGTGGTAATAAAGCCGCGGTGGAGGCGGATCGTACTCCTGAGCGGGCATCACAACTCGAGCATTTTTGGCTTTTTCCAGTTTGGCTCCTTCCTCAGTCGAGCCTTTATCTCCCCAGCGGACCTGAGCAGACGGACAAGCAAAGGAGAGCAGCCACATAAAATGAAAACGACAACAAACTGCAGATATTAGTTAGCAAAACCTGTAGTAACACGTAGTAAACATAAGGCCTGAACTCAACAGGACGGCCTTTACTGACCAACGACCCCACCTGGAGCGTTTGTTTCGTCTGACCAGAGCACATGGTTCCAGTTAAACTTCACATGTTTATAACGGTGGGACACAAGACGCATTTTGGTGCAATATTTTCCCCCCAAAGAAACGTTGGCACTGAAACCTGTTATGGATATTTTATGACCCTCAGATCCATTAATCGGGTCCGATCAGAACTTCGTTTATGGAGCACTCTTCATACAGCCAGAAAAACGTTCTTCAAAGAGATTGAGAACACAAGGGCAGACATAAAATCACTAGATAAAGACTCATTTAATAACTTAGAATACTATTGAAAAGCCTATTTACTTTATGAGAGCTATCACCAAGCAAAACACGTTACATTAATTATATACAGATGCCTTTTTTCTCCTTTTACAGCTAATGAAAACATGATTTTATAGTAGAATATTACATCAGACCAATTAAAAATATTTTTAAAAACCAGATGAAAAATACTTTTAATATCGGCTCAAAGATTAGGTATCTTTATTCGGACAAACAAGACTGATTAGGACATATATTCTAATATGATGCATCGTAAATGACCTAATTAATTAAAGAGGCAGACAGAATAAATTATTATATTATAATTACAAAATAAAAGAAGACTTTATTAATCCCAGAGGGAAATTAAATGTTGTTCTGGCTCATTAATTCAGATTCTTCAAAGAGTTATTGAAGGTGGAAGGTCTCCTGTAGCGGACTGCATTACAGCGAATCTGCAGAAGCCTCTGACTGAAGATACTCTGCTTTCTCAGAGTATTTTCAGTCTTGAGAAAACAGAGTATCTTAAATTATTAAATCAGCCGATTATAGGAAAAGAGGATAAAGGCTGGTGAAAAAACTTTGGGTGTCGGAGAAGCTGTAATCGAACTCATGCATCACTGTTGCATTAAACAACTGCTGCTGTGTCATGTTGCTTTGTTCCATAGAAACTATTCAGAGTCCTGCAAGGTTTTAATTAAACCATTTCTGCTGAAATCCACAAGTCAAAACAAAAAGCAGGCAGTCCTTTGTTTCTGCAAATTTCCGTGGAACTGTTTCAGATTTGTGATTTTTCCTCACCACTAACTTTATTTTACAGCTGATGTTAAATAGAGAAGCAACTAGCATGAACGAGCTACCTCGCCAGACTTCCTGAATGTCTCGTCTCAATTCTTTTCAGCGTTCGCCTTTACCTTGATGCAAAGGAGGCCAAGATGTCAAAAGTGAGCCTGAATTTAACAAGCTAAGCCAGCGCTGTCAACACAGCCTTGGAAGTTCATTAGTCAAATTCACTCCCTTTCAGCTACCACACAAAAAGCCACAGATGCCTTGAATTGGCAGAAAGAGCACATAAATGAAGCTCTGCATACTTTCCATTTTAGTGTTTGGAGTTGTTTGACTCCAGAGCTTTGCTCGCTGAATGAAGAGCGTCCCGACGGAGGCAGACATAATCCTGTTTCTGCATGATTTATCAGACACACACAAGGGAGGCAGAGTTCCTGCAGTCGTTCTCCTTACCGCTGCTCTTTCTCAAAGATTAAGAATAGGTATTTATTTATTTTTTTTTATGTCAAACTGTTCTGCAAAAAAAGAGAGAAAAGATAAATCAGCGTCTCAGACCAGTAAAACTTTTCAGCTCCTTGCAAACATTTCAGTGGTGTTTGTTGTCCAGATGGCCTCAGTCTAAGCTCTCTGTGCCGGTCACAACAACAAAGTGACTCGGTTTCATGCAGCATGAACCTGCGTGCTGAACTCCATTAAGTCAGCTTTATTGTTCTTCTATTTGATCTCATTCCCACCTTTCATCTTTTGCTTCCTGCTGAGGATGGAGGTAAAGACTGCCACGTGTTTCATCTGTGAACGTGAAGCCAGTTTTGATTTAACGTTGGTAATTTAAGCATTATGAACAATGTTAATCACCACATCAAAGAGTCTGAACGTGGAATGTTTTACTCTGTCTTTTCACTTGTGTCCTCTTTTCTTAACTTTTGCGATTATTCTGCCGCGGATTGTTCTGTCTTTCTTTGTTGGGTTTGTATTTAGTTTCTCTCTAAGCTGAAGTGTGCTGCTAGATAATAAACAGATGGGAAGACGTTTAATTTTCAAATCGGTAACAGGAAACAGGAAATGTGTTAGCAGAACATACAGCCAATGTAAAAAGAAAGTACAACCCTTTAAATACGTTGGTTCTATAAAAAGAGCTAGAAGAAATCCCAAGAAATAATAAAAGATTAGTGTGTGATGAAAAAGTTTTTTCAACATGACATAATTACAAAAATTTTTTTGAATGAAGAGTAGAAGGTTTTATTTGGCTCAAACAAAAATTTGTATTTTGTTTCACACTAGAGTATCTGGCTACTCTGGCTGCCTGGTGTTTGTTGTGTTCAAGAAATTCCCAGTAGTTTTGTTTTCATTGACAGTTTTAATTACACAATTTGACATTTCAGAAATAAATTCGCTCAACAAAAACTTATTTTTCAATAAGGTATACGGTGGTGTTCCTGGCGGCATCAAATTAGGTTTATTTCACAGAACTGCATTAGAAACATTTTTTTCGCTTCCCTGGAGTCACATGATCAACAAACTGATGTCGCCACAGCTGCAAACCATGAAGAGGAGGACAACAGGAAGTAATTGGAGGATGATTGCGTGGCATACTTTTTAATGACTTCTCAAGAAAACAAACTTATTCACAAGTGATTTTAATTGTATTTCTCTTTTCAATGGAAAGACCGCAATTGTAAAATCTTGGTTTTTTTTAAAGTTTTTTGGATTAAGTTTTGCACACAGCTGAAATGGAAGCGCAGCTTCTCTGGCGCCTGATTCTTGCAAACAGCTCACCTGAAGATAAACGTTGAAACAGTTTGTATCCAGGATGTGTGTGGTCTGCAGAGATGTTACTGAGCTGCTCTTTTCCTGGCTCTAGCTCTGTAAAGGCCCATTTCAGGAGTGTCAGCCATGATGATCCTCCAGACATAATTGTTTGCTGGATGTGCCAAACTGCACAGTGATGGACGAATACAGCTCAGACTAAATAACTGCAGGTTCGACGATGACCAGCAAGTCCAAGTGACCGACAAACCACTAACAGGTAAAACCCACCAGGGTTCTTGTTGATACTTTCCAGCTGCAGTTCTGCCTCTCAGATGTTGTGAAGGAAGTCAATATTTTGTCAAAGAAAGCTCAATGAGAAAAGAGAAGAAAAAATGTTTCACCATTACTTCCTCTTTTATGTGCAACAATTTTTACAATATTCCAGTGTTGTTGGATCTGGATACATCTTAAATTAATTCTCCAGATTACCAACGACTTGCTGTCATTTCCAGGACGTCCAGACCTCAGAAAAGACGAACAGTCGGACAGCATCACTGTGACTAGATGTTTTCTTACTTTCGTTGTGTCCAATTCAGTTTCAAGGTGATTCAGAGTGAGGGACTCCCCACAAGACACACCAAAACAAACCAGACCAAGAATGTTTTGGGCAAAAGCAAGTCTGTCGTGTTAAGATTTCCCCAGTAGCTGAGCAGAGCAACTGTGGGACAAATATTCTGCAAGAAAGGCCCTAAAGTTAAACTCTTGAGAGAGTGATAAACTTCATGTCTCAAAGCTTTTTTTCCAAACTAATGTAGAATTTATCTTATTTATTTATGTTTATCTTTGTGTTACTTTTACATTAATAAATGGCTATAAAAATGAATAACATATTATTCTGTGTAATTATTATTTAATCAAATAACTAGATCCTAATTTTCATAGAGTGATCAGTGTTGTATAAAGTACTGAAATCTCATAGTCAAGTAAAAGTATAGGTACCTCTCCAAAATATGACTTTGGTAAAAGTCCAAGTCATTGACTGAAATGTTACTTGAGTCAAAGTCTTAAAGTATCTGAATTTTCTTGTACTTAAGTATGGAAAGTACTGTAAAAATTTATGTACTCAAGTAATGTAATGAAAAGTATAAGTAAAAAGTAAAACAAGGCAAATGCAGTTTGAATGACATTTTTTATATTTTGGTAAACTTGTCAAATACAGTTAAAGTAATAAACACAACCAAGTGCAGGTAAAATTAAACCTGCTAATAGATAAACCTGCAGGCATCATCTAGTTAAGAGAATTAGGTGTTTTACCTACAAGGTTTAACTTAACCTGCTTTACAACTGAACCAGCTTCTTAGTTTCCCCTCCAGGACAGAAAATATAAAGTTTTTGTAAGCCTTAAGTTTTCCCTTCAAGTAAGGTCATTGCTGAAAATGAGAAAAATAGTCAGTACAGAAAATGTGGCCAACATGAAGAAAAAAAGCCGTTACGATTTCTCTACTTCACAAACTATTGGTGCAACAACTGGTCATTATGTGGCATTAGGGACATGTGGCTGCTGCTTATCGCAAAACTTTGTGTTTAATGGGAGAAGCGAAACAGGTGTTTCCTATTGGTGGTGATGAACAAGCAGTCAATCAGTAGGTGGGGTGAAATCACTGGCGTTTCTCTTTTTCGCTTTTTTGTAACGATTAACTAAACCACACATTGAAAATGTATCGGAGTAAAAGTATGAAATTAAGTTCGGAAATATAGTGACGTAAAAGTGAAAGTTATGAAAAATGTTCATACTCGAGGAAAGTATGAAGTACTCCAAAATATACTTAAGTAAAGTAGTGAAGTATTTTTACTTCTTTACTATACAGCACTGAGTGATTATTTACCTACATGACATTAATATACATTGACAGCTATCAATGTTTTTCACTCAAGCCAGGTTGGTTTAATTAGCTTCCCTCGAAAAATAAAATGATTTCCTCTCATTAAATTAGTCCAACATTTGATTGATCATCTGAAACAAGAAATGTGACTTTAAAAAGATGAAACAGAAAAAACTTTCCTTTTGTTGTTTTACCACATCTGTAGACATTTTTTGTTACTTTAATTTTTGTGTTAGCAAAGCCAGAAAAAGGCAGGAAGTCGCCTCCTCCTCTACAGACTCTCAGTCTTCCAGCACTGTACAGACTTTACAGGAGCTCGCCTGGGCGGGCTGAGTGTGGTCCTGCAGACAGACCGCCTCCTCGAATAAAAGGAGAAGAAACAGCTCGCTGGTTCTTTATGTTGGGACTATTTTGGTCTCATAACATCTAAAATGGACTAAATTGACCAATTTTTTCACAATATATACAATCGTGACCGGTTTTAAAACTGTGAAGCCACATAACGACCCACTTTTCCTGACATCACACTTAAAACTGTAATGTCTTTACCATTCAACCACATCACTTGCTGTTGTTGGGTAACTACACGGCGAGGCAGAAGGAGATCTCATATTATATAAACGTGTGTTGTTATTTTCATCATTTTTTACCTCCATTCTCTTGATTCCCCCGACTCCACGGCCACCGTAGTACGACGCGTCCACAGTGGGCCACCTCTTCTTTGGAAAACCATCTTCGTCATCCTAAACAGTGTTTTAGACACTTAAATTAAATGAATTTAATGTAACTTAAATGCGTAAATGAAATCAACCTACAGAGAGGTCTTCAATCACAGGAGGAGGTGGCTCATGAATAACCTGCAACGAGTTAAAACCGTTGCTTTAGCACGTAAAAATTAGTCCATGAAGCATTTGGCTGATTGCAAAAGCAAATCCGTTTATTTCCGTTTATTCTTGGCTGTTTTCATACCACGGTGCAGCAGAGAGGCCAGAACCACCACAGCAGAATAACGGTGAACAAGAGCAGCAGGATGAGCAACGCGATTCCCACAAAGGTCCCGTCGGACTGCAAACAACATTTTAGTTTTCACTTTGCACTGCTTAAAAAATTGACAAGACTTTACGTCATGTACATGTGATATGGGACAAAAACAACAATTATACTAGAATTAAAGAGAAATCAGAGGAAAGACTGGGGAGAAGTCCACTGCATAGCTGATGTTTGGTGTTCACATCTAACCAGAAGATCATGATCTGAACCAGTTTTGTTTCTTTTATACTTACACAGGTGATGGCAGTAATTGTGACAGAGCTGGATATGAAGCTGAGGCCGTTATTCATGCTGACATGGAGAGAGGCTGACCTGGAAAAAGGGAAGACTTCCAACAATGAATGAAAGGATCCACTTAACAAAACCAAATGAATTTGTTTGTGTGCTATATTTGTCATCTAATTAGTTAATTTTCATTTCAGCAGGAGGGTTAAATCGTGGTATGTTTCTCTCTGATCCCAGGTATTGTTTCAGTATCACGATTTATGCATATTTTAAGCTGCACGTATTGGGAATGTCGCACAGAACCTAATTCCCTGACCATGTATGTCAGCAGAGATCCCAAAGTTAACCTTTTTCATCCTTTTTAAAATTTTAATCTGATTTTTTGTTCACAATTTCCTAAACTCTGCTTTATATTACAGTAGAGGTGAGTCAGCTTCATGGTGTCATTAATGAGCATGCATAAACAAAAATACGAGCACAAGCAGTGATGTTTCATCTTATTATTTGACTCTGTATGTGTTTCTTGTGAACATTATTCCCACTTACATTCCAAATCTCTCCAGAACCGGAGCTGGACACAAAAGATAAGTATCTCTCACCACCAAAGGTCTTTCCACTGCAGGAACAGAAAAAACAGAAGATTTTAATCTCAAAGAGATAAAAAAGAAAATAATCACAGGATGGGTCAGCGATGAAGAGGAAAAGTCAAATTCAAATTTTTCTCCTCGTCTTGAAACATCAGAAGCTTCAATCCTACTTTTTTTTTTTTTAAATATTATTAAATTCCTGGACTTCCTGTTCTGATGGAAACTGAAGCAAGCAGGGGAGGGTTTGTGGCTTATTTACCCTGGCTGAGTGAGTGTCTTGCGTGTGCAAAGAGCCCTGGTTGCTGATGAGCTCCACATTCCCTTGCAGACATCTGAGAAGTCCTGAGTGCTTTACCAGCCGATTCAAAGCAAAGAACGACGGCGCTGATGGTGGCTAAAGAGCTAGAAGGCTAACGTCACAGCGGCCCACCAAGAATTTTTGGACCCTGCCCATCCATATGCTGAGAGTCAAAATGCTTTCAACAGAGTGGCGTCAAAGACACCGGAGTGCCTATTATGTAACGAGGATTAAGACTTAGTATTGGCTGTGCTTTTAGGTAACAATTATGGAGTTTATTATCTAGTTTTATTGACTCATCCTTAGTTTTTCCACACTTAGCTTGCTATTTATAGTGACAGTCTTTTTTTGTCAAATACTTAAATAAACATCTGGATTAACTTCTTCTAAACATTTAGAGGTCATAAAAGATTTGAGAATGAGGTGGAGGATCAACTTTCAGCAGGACAATGAATGTAAACGTATAACCAGTGCTGCAATGGGACAAAATAGATGTGTTATTTTTAACCATGATCCTTTGTCCTTCACATTTTCCACTACAGCAGGCCTAACTCAAATGAATGCACTGACCTTTTTAGCAAAAGCCTGTTAACCTAGCTAACCTAACACATGCAGGGCAGGGGATCTAGAGGATGGATAAAATGGCTCAGTTAAAGTCCAGGCTTAGATCCAGCTGAGAGTTTGGAGCAGGACATTCAGTCTGACTGAATCTCCATCTAGTCTGACTGAGCTTCACCAATTTTGCAAAGAAGAATGGTCAGAAATATCACAAAAATTGTGTTTGTGAAAAACTCCAGAAAGCACATTTGAGATTTGTATTTTTAGAAAATGTTGTTTGATTCAACACACAAAATCTCAGTAAGATACGGAAAAGTTTGAGTTTGTAATATAACATTTAAGGGTAACAACTGCTTTTGTGTGGCACTGTAGCCACAACTGAGCCGAGAGTAAAATCAAACACATTACAAGTATTTTTTTTTAATTTACCAAATGATAAGTCTAGATACTTTAAAGCTTTGAATGAGTTACTGCAAGAAGATAGTTTTTGTTTTCAAGCTTTTTATTTCTCAGTTTTCGTATTCAACAAAAAATATTTAGTTATACTGAAATAAGTTTGTGATAAATCCCAAAGAAGTGCAGCACTTACTGAAAGTCACGGTGTCGTTGATACGGAAGCTGCAGAGAACTTTCTGCACGTCCCTGGCATGAAGGAAACCGTTTCCTCTGACAGACACCTGGAAGTTTTCTGGAGGGACATGGCAAATTTGAAATATTGTTCTAAAAGAAAAATTAACCTCTGTGAAAGTTTTTGAGTAAATGAAACCAGAAGTTTAAATACACTGATCAAACATCTCTTGCTTTGGGTGAGTTAGACTTACCTAAATTATTTTGATTAGCTAAATGCCAGAAAACTTTTTTGTAACTTTCTTCAAATTCAGAAGTTTAACTTACATCTTGTCAGTATCAGAGATAATTGTCTGTATGACTTGGATCAAATCTTAAACAAAAATAGGTCAACAGACACATTAGAAATCACCTGTAGCTGTATTTTAAGGCCACACCTAAAACACACTGTGTTCTTGTTTGACATCAAATCAAAAGAAATCAGCCAAGATGTCAGGAAGAGAATTGTGCAGCTGCAAAAACCTGGTTCATCCTTAGGAACAATTTCTGGATGTTTGAACATTTGTCTGTTCAAACAATTTTATGCAAGTTTAGACATTATGTCGTCCAGTCGTCACACTCAGGAAGGAGCAGGAGGTTATGTGACCCAAAGATAAATGTGTTTAGGTCTAAAATGTGCAGAAAGACCCCAGATCAAAAGCCAAAGAGCATCATTATCCATGTGAAATGTGTCCTAAGGTGACATGGGCCCTTCAGCGAGGAGGAAGTAATTGCTTTAAAAGAAACATAAACAGCCAGACTCCACTTTGCAGATGCACACATAGAGCAGGACACTCATTTTTGGAGAAATATCCTGTGATCTGATGAAACTAGAGTGTAGCTGTTTGGCCACAATCACCTTTGTTACTTTTGCAGGAACAACAGGGACTCTTGTAGCACCCTAATTTTCAAGTATGGTGGTGGCAGCATCATGCTGTGGGGCTGGTTTGCTGCAAGAAGAACTGATGCTTTTCATAATACAGATGTGATCATGAGGAAATAATATTATGTGGAAATATTGAAGCAACATCTAAAGATAACAAACTGTCTATTCCACCAAATAATGATTTCTGAACCTTTCCTGAGTTAAAATATTAGTATTGTTGTTTCTACACGAATATGAACTTGATTTCTTTGCATTACTTGAAGCTTTTTCATTAGTTTGACCATTTCTCATTTACTGCAAATACTACATTTTTGCTTGGAATTTCAGAGACATTCCAGAAGTTCATAGAATATAAGAACAATGTTCATTTTACTTAAACATATTACTATAAAAAAGTAAAATCAGAGAAAGTGATCATTTTAAATGGTCTCTTAATTTTTTCCAGAGCTTTTCCATGGAAAGACAATTATCCCTGATTCTCACCAAATATATGAAGAAAGTTGGGGAAAAAACAAAACAAAACAAAACAAAACAGATAATAATTTCTATTTTTCTCTGGAAAAATAGAAATTATTTTGGTAATTCTAACTGACCCAAAACAACAAAAGTCTGGTTTAATTTAACTTCAGACAGTGAGAAAATATCTCTGTGCTTTACTTTTTCAGTGTATATAAATTTCTGGCTCCAACTTCATATGTTCATAGTTAAATAAAAAAGTATTTTATGTTTTTTTGGGGGGGGTTTTACCTCCTTCGCAGATACTTGATGGCTCTACAGCCAGAATCTCGATGCAGGATCTCTTCAAGATCTAAAAAAAGAAGTTGATCACGTCACAAACTCTGTATTCTGCTCTTCTAGGATCTAATCAGGTGAGTGGCTCACCGAGTCAATAACTCCTTGCAGAGCTTGAAATCCATCATGCACAGGGAAAACGTGGTCCTTACTGTCAGCTATGGTGGAAAGCTGTCAATTAAAGCAGCAAACAGTTTAAGTCACTCCAATTTAACAATGAATTGATCCATTTATGAGCTGGTAGGCAGAAGTCACCTGTGTTTCGTTGAAGTCTTTCACCCCAACGCAGTACACAGTGGCACCGAGTTGCCTTGCTCTGCCAGCCTGAATGGTTAGACAAGACTTTAAAGTCCAATTTGGAAAATGAGAGGAAAAAAGGAACATCTTCCTCCTCCTCAGCTCGGAGTCATTTTCCTCACCTCTCTTTCCGCCAGGTCAAACTGATTCTCCCTCAGCTCTCCATCTGTCAGGGCGATGATAACACTAGCTGTCCGGTAGCCTTAAGAAGAAGAAGAAATCAAGAGTTTAAGATGTGAAAAATATTAAAATTAGCCAAAGGGTAGTTTTCCGTGGTCTTTGTGTCCTGATACATGCTTGAATATTGAGAAATTCCCCTTTTAAAAGTGCTCTCACCATACCCAGTGCCATGGTATATTTGCTCACTGGCCTGAAAGGAAAACATCTGAAGTTAGTCCTCTGACTCGGACTCGATTGTTCCATTTATTTGACACGTTTATCAAGATATTTACCCTGTGAAAGCCTCTGTCCATGAAGGTGTCTCCGCCTGGATGCACCATGCGCAGCTTCTCCAGTCCCTCTCGAATTTGCTCTCTGATTAGGAAACAATAAGAAAAAGCCAAAAATACAAACCAGAGCCGGACGCATAAAGCAGAGTGTTGTTGTGAGTCCCACCTGTCCTCTGTTAGCGGCATGAGGATCTGTCCCTTGGTGGAAAAGACAATAAAAGACATCCGCAGCTGAGGACTGGGATATTTAGAATAAAGACAATAAATGACACAAGGTAACTGTGGCATTTCTTTTGGTTGGACTTTCTGCACAAACCTGATGAACTTGTGGGCGAGATGATCCACAAAGTAATAGATCTCGTTCCAGTAATGCTGCACACTGCCAGACCTAAGTCACAAAGTCCAGAGAAGTGAAAAGGAAAAGTAAGAAAAGCAAGAGACGGGAATAGTTCTTATGTAAAACATTCAAAGAGTTGATACTTTTTTAAAGATTGACAAGTTAAATGAGGCACAAACCGATTAAATATTCCAATTAGTTTAATTGCTGAGGTGCTACTATTGAGAGTTGATCATTTATTCGATAAATTATTACTTTAAAGTAGATAGCCAACTGTTCACTCAACCAAACACTGTAGAATGCATTGTAATGAATTTTGATAGTTGCTTGATTCTGATTGGTAGTTTAGACCACAGTTCAGATTAAATTATTTAATTATTTGCAGAAAAACAAGATGGTTAATTATAACAAATAAGAAAATCTCCATATTTTCTGAGGGTCTTTCTAAGTTGTGGAGTTTTTCGAGTGTTTCTGTTTCTGTTTGCATTAATTATCCGTCCAGTCCTGAAACATGGCAGCACAAAATCTACTTAAAGAAGAAGTAATGTTAAAAACCTGACCTAAGAAGAAGCACCAGATGTAAAATATATGATAGACCAGGTTTGACGCTCTTTAAAATATAGGGGGGAAATCCAGCCAAGGTGGAAATCTACTGATTAAAACTAGAAAGTACAAAACATTCTGGGCAATTTTATAAATTATTAAATTGGATTTGACACAGCACTTTATGGAAGCCACAGTGTGAGCTACTTAAAGACCAAAAACTAAACCAACACAAACAAAGTCAGGAGTTGAACCCTGATCTGCAAGAAGATCCAAGTCACTCAATTCATTTCCAAAGCAAAATGAATCAAACCTTTTATTACTCTTCACAAACAACAGCAGCAACATGTTGCACAATTTCTAAAGACCTGAACAATAGGTCTATATTCATATTTGCTTACATATTACAAAGAAACCATGGGATAATTCCATGAACCTTCACTGTTGCTATCACAAAAAAATAGCAAACTAAAGCCAAAGTCAGAAGATTTTAACTGTTCCTCTCT
The DNA here is from genome assembly GCA_033032245.1 of Poecilia picta. Lineage (NCBI taxonomy): Eukaryota > Metazoa > Chordata > Actinopteri > Cyprinodontiformes > Poeciliidae > Poecilia > Poecilia picta. The sequence goes on along the minus strand of CM065364.1, from coordinate 13,601,542 downwards.
TCTGCTTTGCATTTTAATGTCAGGTGCAAGTAAAAAAAAAGAAAAAGTGAACAAAAAATGCAGGGTATTATATTGACGTCAGTAATTAAATGGAAATTTGGAGCTCTAAGCGGCTCCAGCGCCTACCCTGGGCAGCCTCTCGTCCTTATGTTTTCATTTATCCAGAGATGTGAGTCTAAGTGGAGGGACGCCGCCAAAAACCAGGGATCTTTGGAACATCTGGCTCTAATGGTGCAAGGGTTCTGCTGCCCAGAGCACAGAGAGAAACGCTGCTGCTCCTGTCAGGAGAGTACGTCTGCAGTTTGACGACGCGGGTCCCTGCAGTGAGTTTTATTGTCCGAGATGAAAAAAAGTGTTTTCTCTGTTAAACCCAGAGAGATGTAAACCAGGTCATGTGACACAGGATCCGCTCTGAAAGGTCATGTTATCTCCATGACAGTTTAATCGCCTGTTGTGATTTAACCCTCATGTGTTTAAAGGACGTAGGAATCTGTTGCTGGATTTTATTAGCACTTCAGAAGATAGCAGGTTTATTTCTCAAATAATCAGTAGATTAGGGGGATGTACTCAGATAAATCATCAGTTATGTAAGTCTGCCTACTGTCTAAATAAAAGCTTTTAAGGAGAAACATAAAATTGTCCTTTTTTTACGGCATTCCAATATTTCATTCATATTTCAAACTCCCACTTTAAGAAGTCAAGCAACATAGAAAAACAAGTGGAAGCAGCACATTAGCTAACTGTGACAAATGCATTATTGCAGACTTAGGGTTTTCAAAAAAAATTGTTGTGAACAATAGAGAAAATAGCATAATGTAAACTTGAAATAATATCAGAGGGTTAAGAAATCTTAAAGTCAGAGGTAACATTTTCAAAACATAGAATTTGATTAACTTATTTGTTAGTTTTCTGAAACTTTTCCAGATACTTTTCCAGAATTCAGAAGTTACTTTCTGAAATTTGCTACATACTTTATTTTATTTTATTTTTTTAGCAATTTTCATCAAATTTACTGATTACTTGCCCGAAATTTAGGGATTACTTTCAGGACTCAGTGGATATAACTTTAACTAACTTACTATTTACTTTCCTGAATCGTAAGATTTACTTCCTGAGTCTCACTAGGTATTTTTCTAGAAATTTAGTGGAACAAGCTGAATAACGTGCCTGGAACTTGAAAGATACTTTCATAAATAATTTAGGTTATTCATCAAAACCTATTGCTTTGCTCTATGGAGATTGCAGAGAAGTATGTTGAAAGTTTCAGAAAGGATTATCTTGATAAACCCAGAGAAAGTAGCCACTAAGCTTTGTTGAAGCTTCATGTAAGTTCCAGCCTCTAAGTTATGGAAAATTACCTTGTAAACTGTTAAAAAAAAATACCAAAAATATTGAGGTTAAACACAAATATGAGAAGCATACAGACGTGGTTCCAAGTTGTTCACATTTGTGCGCACTGTTCACTTATTGCAGTCACAAACCCTTTATTTACATGCCCAACTATAATTAGAAATTGTAGCTTTTTATAGCAACACCTTTTGCACCTGTGACATCAAATAAAACTGTGATGATTCATGCACCAAACGTCTCCCGAGATTATCCGAAAGTGGAAGCACTCACTTGTCTAGAACAAAGTAAAGATCAAATCCTCCATAGCAGGACGACCCTTCTTCCCTTCTCTCATATATCTGTGCCATGCCGCTGACCACCAGGACTGCCACCAGTATGCCCAGCTCCACACGCAGAATGGCTTGCCCACACCAGGACTGGGACATGATTCCAAATTTAAGACAGGCCTCAGCCTGAATGAGAGTAAAAGCAAATATTCTCCAGCTGAAATATTCCCCGTTCAAGGTGCTGGAGTGTGGAGAGGCATCCTGAGAAGACTGATCTCCAAAGCATAAAGTTCTCCTCTGAGTTAGAGTCCCATCTCTGCCGCAGCAGCAGATGTACGCTGGCAAAGGACCACGGAAACCACTGGGACTGGGTCTCTGGCTCCCTCTTTCTTCCATTTTGCATCAAAGGTTTCTGCAAAAACAGAAAAAAAAATCATTTAATGGTAGATTAAACACTATTTCTCTGATCTGATACTTGTGAATGAACCTACAGCTTTTCAGTACTTTTTGTCTTTTAAAATGGTGAATTTCTTTGTTTTTTGATTTCTTTAATAAGTGATTCTGCTCCTTATCCATCAGCACCACATGGTGGCGAGACACAGTAAAAATGCCGGTGTTGAATTAACACCCAAAAGTGTCTATATGTGTCCAAGTCAGCTGGTGTTAAATTCAACACTACAGAGTGTCACATTAACATTTACAATGGTGTTAGTGTTTTAAATATATTAAAAGTAACACCAGTGTAGTGTTGATCACAAAACACAATGTGGTGTTAAAAAAGTAAATAACTGACCCACAAGGTGTCAATATCAATCAAATCCAGTGGAAAATACTCAAAACAAGACACAGAAATGTAAAGTTTAACTTTTCTTAAACCCATTTCAGTATTATAGACCAATGTTAATTTAACATAAGAATGGGTGTCAATCTTTTAACACTTTCAAAAGTGTTACTTTAACACCAGCTGACTTGGACACATATAGACACTTTTGGGTGTTAATTCAACACCGGCATTTTTACTGTGTAGATACCACTGAACAACAACAGTGAAGTGTTCAGCTATCAATCTGCATTACATATTAGAAAGTTGGAGTAAAACCTCATTCCTCTTGATGATTACTTTATTTTTTTAATTCGATATTTTCCCACCAAGAAATGTGGCATATTCACTTGTTTTTTCTTTTTTAAAAAAAAAAAAAGTTTTCATTTATTTAATTATTCCTTTTTTTTTACAGTCTTTACTCAGAAATAGAATGATTTGTTGGGTTATAAAATATCCCCCCAAGTTTTTGGTACCGTATTTTATGCAAATACTATACAGTGTCTTTGTTTTTAGGTCAAAAATAAAGTCTTTGTTTATGACATTGACATTGACCTATAGCCAATAGAAATATTGTTTAGTTTGTCACAAGCCATCTAAGTGATGCAAACACATCACTCTGTGAAACACGGTGGTGGCAGCAGAGCTACATTCACACAAGAACCTAAATCCTATCCAGAATCTGGACTTGGAAGCTTTTGTTCACAGATGTTCTCTCGCCTAATCTGACTGAAATGTAGCTGTTTAACAAAACCCATCCTGGAGAAACATTGCCGTTCTTAAAAGCAGGCTGAGGGACACCCAAATGGCACAATTACCCACGCCCTTGTCTGCTCCCACACTATTCCATCTAAGTTCAATTCAGTTTTACAGGGTATTGTATGTGCCTGCCTCAGTAATGGCTGCGTCAGTATTTCCAGATGTTCTAATAATGGAGCCCGCTGGCAGCCTACAGGTGGTGTAGTTAAACCCTTTCTGCTTACATGACTCTCGACAGGATTTGAACATGCATTTCATGTTTGAGTTTAGCCAATTGATTTGGAGGGGGTGGGGGGGGGGGGTTTGTTTGTTTTTTGGATTTGACTGCATTGAAAGTGTGTTTTCCATTTACACTCATTCCTGGACTATGACTAAAATAAGTGACGTTTAACATTTACTTAGACGCGCTGAGCCCAGATTCACTCCTGGAGCGGCATGTCAGCGGCAGCAGGGAACAATCCCACTGAGGAACTCCAGGTGTTACTCCATTTTCTTTTTTAATTTAATTTTTTTTTTTTTTTTTTTTTTTTTTTTTTTTACTCTTCCAGCCATATCCATCTATCAGCAGCGTCGTCCTCCTTTTAGTCCGAAGTAATGATGGACTCGGCACCAGCCGCGCTGCTCCTGCTGTGCGGTCTGAGCGTCTCTCTGGCGGCTGCAGAAGCTGCGGGCGCGATTTTCTTCAATCCAGAGGATGTGGTCGATTACCAGGATCCATGCAAAGCAGGTACCGTGAGATTTACTCTAAAAGTGTCTGTATTTGATATGTACAGAAGGGGCTTTTGGACAGTTTGAAGCGCAGACCTGCCGTTGAGACTGAAAACAGCAAACGAAGCTTCTCTGCAGGTTGCAGTGACGGCAGCATACAGGTTTAAATTTAGGTTTAAATGGATTCACTAAGGAGTTTGCGAAGTATGCAAGCAATACGTCATAAGTCGGTATTACAAAACGTTATATTTAAATTGACGCCATATAGAGTATTCAGATTCGGAATATTCAAACTTTCTTTGTATAACTTATGAAAAGAAGATTAATTTAAAGTGCAACATAAAATGTAGAAACTGATTGAACCTGGCAGACTTAGCTGATATGAAAATATTTAAAACTCTTTCCAAAAATGTGAAGATATTCTGATATTCATTGTTTTCTTTGTGTAATATGAGCTATTCTGTGTTTGTTTACGCGGGTTTGTTTGCTTTTATACAAAAGAACATACTTTCTTTTTCAAATTGTTCAATTAAATTAACAAAATGTGTCTATTTTCAATGGTATACCAAAAGTTTACACAACTATGGAGGTTGACAACTAAAAACATCTATCAAAATAAAGCATTTGGGTTTTATTTAAGCAGTAAAGTGGTAAATTGCTTTTTTCTTTACAAATAACTTACCTGTATGTCTGTATTTTTAAAATATATCTCAATATTCATTACATTATATTATTCAAAGCCTTTTTTAAAATCACTGACCAGCAATAATCTATTATTGGTAGAGAGCATAAATACAGAGCATATTGGAAAGTCTTTTGCCATCACCCTAATCTCCATCAGATTCAACTCTAATCCAAAATGTTAATATTGCTTCCTGTCAGAAGAAACATGTTGGTAAAATTAGAAATGTACTGAAATTTCGGGGCTTAACTAGAGATGTAAACAAATATAATAAAAAAAGACTTAAAAGCTTTTTGTCTCAAGAAGAGAATTAATATATTTAAAAATCATAGTTCACTAATAAAATGTAATTTATAAATTAAAAAAATGATACATACTTTCCTAGTCTGATGGGGTATGATTATTTAAAAAAAACTTTGCCAAAAGGTCAAGCTGTTCAAGAAAACAACTTGTTTACATCGTCCAACATGGCCAACAGTTCTCTAGTAATCAAGGGCCTCCAGCAGGTTTGGTTTCCTTTCTTCTTCCTCTCGTTTTTTTTTTTTTTTTTTTCATTGTGACTTTGGGAACCTTCAAAACACACGGCTCCTCCGCTTTGAGGCAGTTGCCTGGAGACTGTGGGTCACCGAGGCCGTGCCAGCACTGTTCCTCGGCTGGACGCCGGCAAAATCCCTCATGGCCGCGGGGCACGGAGCACAGGCTCTGCAGGAGAGGCGTGGCAGTCATTTACAGTCACCCTCTGCATGACTGAGTCGACTTCAAAGGCATCCATAAGACGGGCCACATCCTCTCATTTGGACAGCAGGAGGAGGCGCTCATAAGGAGTAACTGAAGCGAACGAGGTGGCAAAATGTTTCCTGAAAATCAAACTGGAGCACTTTGGAAATAATGGATTGTTCAGGCTTTAAAAAGGCATTTTCAATTCATCTGGAATCATCCCTGAATATCCACAGACTATGTATTTAAAGAAGTCGTCAGGAGCTATGAGTAAACATACACAATGTTGATTTCCCGTAAAAAAAAAAAGTAATGTAAGGGTAAAAAAAAAAGTAATGTAAGGGTGAAAAAGGTATAATTGAGATTATAAAAACAATATTTGATTGTGTTTTTATCATTAATCAGTATTTCAGTATCAGTTTTTTGCATTAAAGTGAAAGAAGGTTAAAACTTCTTCCCAGATGGGTCTGCCTAATGGACCCAGTGCAGGAAGTAGTAACATGCTTAACAGTCCTTTCATGTATTTGGTCAACATTTATCTTTCCTCAGTCCTTTCTAGTCATAATCATTTTAATTTATGTTCTAATGTGAATCATGAAAAAGCAACATTTAATTATGGGCATTATAGAATGAATTTAATTGAATATTTAAGTATTTGTGCTGTTTTCAAAATGAGAAAACTGGCTGAAACTTGATAATTGTTTCACCAGTATAACTTATGGTTTTGTAAGCTTTGTATCATTTATTCTTTGTGTCTGTCTCATAAAATCTCATTTACTGTATTTTTCGAACTATAAGCTGGTACTTCTTTTTCCTTTGAACCACTTGGCTTATAGCCCAGTATGGCTTTTCTGTGGATTTTTCTTCAGCCACCAGGGGGCTCTTTAGCAGGAAATGAATCACTGGATGTCAAAATTGGAAATCAAAGAAGAAAGTTCTGATTTTCATTTAAAACAAGCACATGCTAGCAGCAGTTTCGACGGAGAAATGTTTTCAAACTCATGCCCCTCATCATGGAAACAACACGAAGAATGTGATGCAGCTTTTAAGTTGACGGCTATCAATCTGGCAGTACAGATCGATAGCCACTGAACGTAAGCTGGCGTGAACAAATCCATGGTTCGGTGTTGGAGACGTAATGCTGTGTCCAAAAATTTTGTAGGTGCGGCTTATAGCAAGGTGCGCTCTATAGTCCGGATAATACGGTAGATACATTAAAGTTTGTGCTTTTGTCATGCAACAAGTTGGGGCCCAATTATTTAATGTTTCTTTATGTTTAAAATTTGCACAGCTGCCTTTTTGGGAGACATTGCTCTGGACGAAGAAGATCTTCGTATGTTTAAAGTCAGCCGGGGTGTCGATACAGAACAACATGTTAGCCACACAAACTCAGGTTCGTCTCAACAGGAAGAAAAAGCACATTTGTCTGTGAAGACAGAATTTCTGATCAAACTAGTCAAGATGATATATGATATTTCTATACGTTCTTTACAGCTGGCAATTCCTCTTCCAATGACGGAGCTGCAGGCGGTCTGAGTCCACAGAGGCAGAAGCGAGCAGCCACCTCCAGGCCTGAGCGAGTCTGGCCGGACGGCATCATCCCATATGTGATCAGTGGAAATTTCAGTGGTGAGTCCAGAGGACAGCCGTGCTTCCATATCCTCCAAACATTCACCTTGGACAACCTAAATCTGTCAAAACCTAATTGCAGACTTTCCTCTCAGGCAGCCAGCGCGCCATATTTCGTCAAGCGATGCGCCACTGGGAGAAACATACATGTGTGATATTCACAGAGAGAACAAGTGAAGAGAGCTACATTATTTTTACCTACAGGCCTTGTGGGTGAGTTGTTTGCAAAGAAGTGTGTAATTTAAACAAATGGAGGCAAAAATAGCTGTTACGTATTCATAAAATAAATACTTTTGAGTGTTTTTAAAGCGGTTTCTTTTACATTTGAAATAGAATATAAATAAATGTACAGTGCTACTCAATTTTACTGTAATAAATCAGGGAAGACAGAAAGACTTCAACTTTGGGAACCTGACTGTTCAAACCCAAATTTGCTCTCATGATTTATTAGTGAGCAAAAACCTAATTAATGACAAAGCAATAAAGTGATTGTAAAATTAAAACTCTATGAGGAGCAGAGCTGTATGTAATGAGCAATAATACAGAAAAACAATAAACATTCTGAATATTTAGGGCAAAAATTTCATAAACAGATCATAAACGCTGACTTATAAATCAGTATTCAAGTGTAACATGGAACACGTGGGAATTCAACATTCACTACCCCATCTATTGAATATTAAATGAAATATTCAATTACAGGGAAATACAAAAAACGTTTCTCTTAACCCTTAGGAGGCTTGGGTCTAAATGGCCGTTTTGGTCTAATTTTGAATTTACCCTTCTATTTTCACCATAACTATTTCACTTTCCTTATTTGGTATCATTATTTTCAGCACAACCTAAGCTTCATGATTTTACAGTATTTGTTTCATTTTGACAAAATGCATTATCAAATTGCACCAAAAAAAACACACAAAATCAAAATCCAAGTATAATTTTTCATTTTACTATGAATTCACACAAAAATTTTGAATGAACCATTTTTCTAGCCTAAAATGAAATTTTCTTTTATAAATTTTAAGAACTTGTGTACAAACTTAGCCAAAAACGAATACATATTTTTACATCATATTGTGGGCAAATTCCCAGAAGTATTTTTACAACAATTTATAAATCTGTCACAATATTTCCATCACAAATTATCTCCAACACCACAAGACTCATGCTTTTTTTTTTACAACTATTTACAAAATGTTTGACAAATTAAGTCACAATTCGTTTCCTCCTCCGTCCCCCTACCCCTTTCAACTATTTACAAAATGGCTGCCAGCCGAGGTCTGCATAGAAATCTTTCCCGTTACGAGGGCAAACAAAATGGCCGAATATGCTTTCTGATTGGTTGCTTCAGAATTGTGGTACGTTTGAGGAAATCAGGAAAAATGGACTTCATGTTGCATTCATTCACTTTTTGGTCATAAAACATTCCCGGATTGCGCAGTACATGCGCAAAACAATATGGCGGACATGATCGGTCATATTTCTGGTTTTATTTGGAGGTAAATATGAAACAAAATCAATATAAAACCACTACTTTTATAAAGTTTGAGGTCTCTGGTGTCCAACAGGACATGAAATGCACACTCCTCATGCCGTCTTTTTTTATACAGAAGCCTTTTTACGTGCATGATGTCAGCCCGCCACGGGGCGGGCAGCGACTGCATAGGGTTTAATAAACAAAATATTTCAACAAAGCTGTATGTTGTAGCTTAAAATGAGTCAAAACTTTAATTGATAGTGTAACCCAGTCGGTTGAAGTAACATCAGCAAGATGTTTTTTGTAGTCTTAACGGATTCAGAGGAAGCTTCTTCAATCCTCTCCTCATTCACAGCTTTGAATTTTTGAGGTATTTCCTGCACGTCTACCTTCTTTAATCATGTTTACTCTCTCTTCAGCAGTCAGAAGCACAATAGACTAAATGTCTTTGGTTTAAACAGAGCAAACGTCCAGAAAACAACATTATAAGCATTTACACCTGTTTTTGATTCTATGTAAATCCTGCTGGGATTTTCTAATTTATTCCATCCAAAACTGCCAAATTTTATTCTATTTTATAATATGTTTTCTTTGCATTTTGCTGTTTACGTCTCTTGATTTTATTAGTGTTGTACAAGCTGAAGTTAACATGCAACATGGGCATGTCCAAGACATCTTACAACAGACTGGCTGTCCTTTTCCCATATCTCTGTCAAAACATTACTTTGCTAACTTCCTGCAGATGTTTACTGTGCTGTAGCACTAAGGACACATTTAATGTAAAAATTTTGTGTTTAATGTGTTATCTTTACTTCTAATATTCTTGGTTGCTGGAACTCTTCCCATGCTAAATATAGACATTTAAAGTCATTTTGATTCACTTTCTCTCCCAGGGACATGTTTTCATCTGGTTTTTCTGGGGTTGCTGACAATAACATCTGTTTTGGATGTGGGCTACCGATGATGTTTCATGCTTTTTTGTTTTTTGTGAAACTACGCTCAAAGGCTTGACAAGATTCTTCTCGTTAAATGTCATAAAAGCAATGCCCTTCTGGAAACTCATCACATATTCACATTCAGAAGCAATTAAGAATGGCTGTGGACGCTTTGTTGCCGAACAGATGCTGCTCCTACGTGGGGAGGAGAGGCGGCGGGCCTCAGGCCATCTCCATTGGGAAGAACTGCGATAAGTTCGGCATCGTGGTTCACGAACTCGGCCACGTGATTGGCTTCTGGCACGAACACACTCGTCCGGACCGTGACGAGCACGTAAGCATCGTCAGAGACAACATCCAGCCAGGTACTAAGGTAGTAACCGTGTCACTGCACAGGAGTTTCTGTAATTGTAAACGCAGCTTGCTGATGCTCTGTTACTCCCACCGAAAGGTCAAGACTATAACTTCCTGAAGATGGAACCTGGAGAGGTGGACTCTATGGGAGAGGGCTATGATTTTGGCAGCATCATGCATTATGCAAGGAACACGTTTTCCAGGTGGGTTTGCCAATTTTCCTCTGCTTTCTTTTTCTCCACTGCCTCATGTTTCACTTGTCTGTTATTTGGGTTTTGCTGAGCATACATTTTCTTCTCATTTCAACACATTTCACATTAACAAGTCATAAAACCAGCTCTCCAAGGAATTTATTGATTTAATGGTGACTCACTCGTTCCTCTGTATCCTGCCTCTGACTCACTGTCAATCATCAATAAACTCCTTCACCTGCCTGACATTAGAAGAAAAATATTTTTTTCCAGCGATGAGCCAGTTTAATGGTTACTCGTTGCAGTGTTGTGCAAAAGTAGTTTATTTGACAGTGAAGTGTTTTGACCTAAATCTTAATCATCATACTAGATTGTGACATCTGGGCTTTGGATCACTTCTTCAAACTTACTCAGCATTAAGTTCTTTGGTTCTTTGATGAATATGTTCTTTGTCGGTCAGGTCAGACAGATATATCTTGGTTGATTTTGAGTTGTGCCAAGGAAATTAACAGTGGTTCTAAAAGATAGTTAAAGTTTCAGCATTGTTTCAGAATCTAACTTTGCTATTCTGTCCTTAAGACCCTATATCTGACTTTTCTGTTCGGTTCCTTGACCTTCATGATCCCGACTGCTCACTAATGTCTGTTATTAAACCTGTGAGGCCTTCAGAGAACAGCTGGGTTTATGGAACTTTATTAATTTGAAAAGTAGTTTGTGGTTCTACATTTTTTTTTAGCAAATTTTGCCATGAAACACTTGAAATCATACAGAAAACCAATTCAAAGTAGACAAATTGATTTTCTCTTGTCATCGTTGGTGTTTTGCTTGCCATGATTGTCACTATCCTTTTCCTTCACAATTGCTTCGCGTTTTTCTTTCTCTGTAACATAGAAATATTTAAACTAATCATTCGCTTGAAGCTGAAAACGTTCAAGGTGGATAAACAGTTTTGCAAACGGCTTTATTAACGAGACATTAAGTCAAATATGAGATCTGATGTTTGTTCCTCTTTTTCACCATCAGTTCATCAAGAACCTGGCGTGTTGTGACAGAAATGTTTTCCCTCTTAAGCATACTGTTGCTCCTCTCTGATTCTGCTTTGGTGTTTTACCCCCGTCACTGCGCTAGGTCTCTGGGTCGTGGCGGCTTGCCACTTTAAATAAAAGTCCAACCAGTTCAGGCTTTGTTGAACAATTTGGGGCTGGAGTGGCTTTTCTCTCTGGCATTCAGGAGCGGGCTCCACTGAGCCGGCTGGCACCGGCCAGCGGCCCCATTCAGAGCGCTCTGTTTACACATGCCTGTCATTCATCGTTTCATCACCACGGCAACCGAGCAACAGCGGGCGCTGTAAACCCAGCAAAGGATTATTACAATCAATAAAAGTATCAAGGTGCTGACAAAGTAGTTGACAAATTACGGGTGTAAATATATTTGCACTTGTGAATAGAGTTTTGTAACCTTAATAAAATGAAATAAAAACTTCTGATTTGTGTCTGTCTAGACCAGTGGTTCTTAGCCTTTTTTGAGGTACCCAACCATCAATTTCATATGCGCATTCACTGAACCCTTCTGTAGTGATAAATAAAATATGATTTCCCCGCTGAACCCCTGAGACCGAGTCATGGAAACCCTGGGGTTCGATCGAACCCAGGTTAAGAACCACTGGTCTAGATGGAAATGTGTTTGTGTAAAAAAAAAAAGAAAAAATCCAAGTTGTATATCGACATATAAGTCAGAAAAGGTAGTAAATAAATGTTGTTTGTGTAGCCATTGATAAGGATTTATGTGTGTAAAGAATAGGTTTTTTTCTTTTTACAGATGCAAAGCAATTCTATTTTCCAACTTTACAAAATACATTTCAAAGCTACAAAGTCTGATTTAGTACACAACACTGGAATTTGTATCCATGGAAGAGAACCTCTATAAGCTGAACATCAACCCAGTATGTTTATTGTCAGGGTTATAGTTTTTGTGCTTTTTGGGCAATAATTAACTTGGTTCTTATGTTTTAAAACTCTGCAACCATGAACAGATTTGTACTTTGTGCGAAACAGAAGCATCTTCTTGGACACCATCTTGCCTCGTTACGATGTCAACGGTATTCGACCCTCCATTGGACAGAGGACAAGGCTTAGCGAAGGAGACGTCACTCAAGCCCGCAAACTCTACAAATGTGCAAGTAGGACATGAATAAATAAGATATAACGTCCCATGAGTCATAATTTTGTCCATGTCTTGTCATCTTGTCGTGTGATTTTTTTTATTTCCCTGTTTTTGGCAGGATGTGGGGAAAGTCTGCAGGACAGTGCTGGAAACCTTTCTTCTCCTGGTTTTCCAAACGGATACTCGGCTTACACTCACTGTGTGTGGAGGATTTCTGTCACGCCAGGAGAAAAGGTGACTTAAACCTACACCTGTTCCTGCAAAATGGGTGCATGCATTTTATAATTGAACCTCTTTGATACACAATAAGCCTGATTTATTTCATGTTGGTAAAAAAAAACATGTCTTGGCAATAATTTTATAATTTGACCTACATATAAAAACATAAATGGTAAGAACATTTTATAAAAATAACAGCATTAACATGTTGTTAGGCCTGATATAATGGAGACCTTTACAATTGCACCAATGAGGTGCATCTTAACAAATTAGCAAAATGAGATTTATTTCAGTAATTCATTTGAATAGGTGGAACTCATCTTGAGAGTGATGAACCTTTGGAGTTTATTTCTGTTGGTTTAGGTGGTTGTGGTTTGCATTTTCTTAGAGTCAGTGTAAGTTTTTACTGCTGCAAGTGAACCAGTTTCTTCTGCACTTTTTCCTTCCACTTAACTTTACATGCAGGATACACAAAACCTATGCTACATAAAAAGAAGCAGAATAAACAGCCAAACAGTAAACACCAAACCAAACACGAGGTCTGAGTCTTGCTTAGCTCATAGTTATACTTTTTTACAATCAATATTTATGTAATATCTTCTCACAATATCAGTAGTAGCTATTTCTAACAATCTATTTACATTTTATAATTTTTATTTTATATGTTAATTAAAGTATCTTTTTTTTTCTTCTTTTTTTTAGAACTTTCAGAAAAAATGCTGTCTTACCTGAGTTTACTCAACTAAATAAATAACTTGAAAAGTTAGATTTTTTCTAACACAAGTGTTGGTCTCTTCTACAACTTTAAAAGATGAGAAAAGGTCCAAATAAATGTGAGAGTCGCTGAATATCCAAACATTTAAGTTGTTACTGGAAAAAAATGTTTACCAGTCATGCTTCATGCTCAAAGTCCAGCATCCTGCAAGTTTCAGGAATGCCCCTGGTTCAACACATTAAATGGTCAAATTACCTCCTTATCATGCAGTCGAGTTCTTCATGGTCTTGCTACTGAACTAAATATTTGATTCATGTGTGATAAAGTGGAAATGCTAAAGAACTGGAGTTTGAAATGTCAGTTTTAAGCGATTAATTTTAGGTCAGAGTCTCATACATCCTTGGTGTGTAAATTTGGGATCAACATTTTAACTCTTTGGGGTTTTTAGAAATGATGTAAACATTTTAATCTGATCTATTTACATGCTGTTATGCTCAGCATCTCTCCTCTGTGTCCCAGATTGTCCTTAATTTCACTTCCATGGATCTCTTCAGGAGTCATCTCTGCTGGTACGACCACGTAGAAGTTCGAGATGGATTCTGGAGAAAAGCTCCCCTAAAAGGTCTGATTGATGCCTGTTTTATAAACTCCATATTCAGCAGCTGTTTTAGGCTTTTTGGGACTTTTTTGTACTAACTTGAAATGTTCTCTTCAGGCCGTTTTTGTGGCGACACGACTCCAGATCCGATCATCTCCAACGACAGTCGTCTTTGGATCGAATTTAGAAGCAGCAGCAGCTGGGTGGGCAAAGGCTTCTCTGCTTCTTATGAAGGTAAAATACCAGAATGATACTGATTTAAACCCATTTTAACAATAGTTTACAAAGACAAAGTCCAGACCAAATACAGAGCCAAAAATGTGTCAGTTTTTTTGACTAACTAAATAAAAATGACCCATCATGCATTTTTATATTTCCATATTTTTAAGGCATTTTATTTAGGGATGTCAAACTTAAAGGGATGCAAATGTTTGCCCCATTTTTCATATGTTTACTTGTTAAAATGGTTTTCAATATGAATTGAGAATCCTAGTAATTACTGTACAATGACAGCTGGACATTATTTACAATCAAAAGGATAAACAATGAATGAATGGTTGTTCAAACTAAACTCGTCAGGCATTATACTGCCCCCTGCTGGAATGCTAGTGTCTAACCACTTGAGCCTTTTTCACTATCTGTTTTTATCTACATTGTTATTAAGTATATTTCAACTTGATAAATTTCCCATTACAAATTATTTCCATAATTTGTTCTTCAGTACATTAATGGTACTGGTGATATCAGGACCTTCTGTCCCCATTTACCTTTAGTTTCGCTTTTGGCATTTGAATATCTTTGACATCTTTGAACGGATTCGGTCCTTGATCTGACTTCTCTGCAGCCATCTGTGGCGGGGAGTTGGCACGAGATAGCGGCCAGATCCAGTCCCCCAATTATCCTGATGACTACCAGTCCAACAAAATGTGCGTGTGGAAGATCACAGTGGCAGAAGGATTTCAAGTCGGCCTCACCTTTCAGTCATTTGAGGTAAAAATCGTCTAACAATACAAAAGGTTGAACATCTCTGTGAAAAACACCTAGATCACAAACATTTTGCTGATTTGAATTTGCAAGACCTGCTATTTCCAGAAAGAATTCAAAAAAGTCTATTTGCAGTAGCTTATTAAATACATTTGATCTCAAACAGTCAAAGAAGGCCTCGTAAGGAGTCGAGAGATATTTTTTGCATTATCTGTGAGTAACCCGAACAGCAGCGGCGTTCATTCGTATCCTGACTGCAGATTGAGAAACATGACGCCTGCACCTACGACTACGTGGAAGTCAGGGATGGCGGTTCGGACAGCAGCCCACTCCTCGGCCGGTTCTGTGGCTACAACAAACCGGAGAACCTCCAGAGCAGCTCCAACCAGCTCTGGCTGAAGTTTGTCTCTGACGGCTCGGTCAACAAGGCAGGGTTTGCTGCCAGCTTTTTAAAAGGTCAGAGATTGCCCTCCAGCAGCAAAGTGTCTACACAATTTTTACGGAGGAGGACGTATGGACACTGACTCCAGTTTTGTGTTTGATTAGAGATGGATGAGTGCTCCAGAGCTGACAACGGGCACTGCGAGCAGCGCTGCATGAACACGCTGGGCAGCTACAGATGCGGCTGCGACCCCGGATTTGAGCTGGCAGCAGACAGACGCAGCTGTGAGGGTGAGAGCAGGCGACACATCACGTCTTTACTAACAAAGCAGGACATAAGGTCTCATTTGGAGGACTTTTCTCAATACTTTGTAAGACTATTCATAACCCTGAAACGTTTTTAGCAAGACAAGGTTTTAATGAGATAATATGAAGCAATGCACAGCTTTGTTCTTTTTTTATTCGTTTCAGTATTATTTTCAGAGTGCCGTTACAGTCAGAGCAAAATCAAAGTGAAGACATTGTTGTCTTCGAAAGTGGCCCGCGTGTTGAAGTGTTATTTAATTTATCTTTCAAAGAGTTAAATAAAGTAAAATTAATCACTTGAACGCAAATAAACATCACACTTTAACTTCACACATGTGCATTACATAAAATCCCAAAGAATACTTATTACCACTTAATACTTCAAAAAAGTGACAAAATTATTCTCAGTGTAGCCTGCTATACTATTCTGTCAGCCATTATAATTCCACAGTATCCATAGTTAAATAAAGAATTTAATATTTTAATTAAAGCAACATAGTGCACTGTCTTAAAATCCAAAAGATTGATAAACGTCTCCTCTTTTACCATTTTTACCACAAGGGGGCAATATTGACTGTTGCACTATCTCAAGAGTTAATACCTTTTTTTTATCCTAACAACAACAAAAAAATCCCTTCTGCAAACTCAGCATGTACATCCATCCATTTTCTAACACCCTTGTCCCTTAGTGGAGTCGGGAGGTGCTGGTGCTGATCTCCAGCTGACGTTGCGGGTGAGAGGTGGGGTCACCTGGACAGGTCGCCATGTCTGTCTCAGGGCAACACAGAGACACACAGGACAAACAACCATGCACACACACTCACACCTAGGGACAATTTGGAGAGGCCAATTAACCTGACAGTCATATTTTTGGTCTGTGGGAGGAAACCGGAGTACCTGGAGAAAACCCACCATACACAGGGAGAACATGCAAACTCCATGAAGAAAGACTGGGGCCGGGAATCGAACCCAGAACAGAATTTTTGCTGCAAGGCAACAGCTCTACCAATTGTGCCACTGTGCATTTATTTGTTTTTTAATTACCTTTAAACAAAAAGGTTATTTACATGAGTTCCTTTTGTTATTTCCTCACATCCAGTGAAGTTCATTATTATTTCAGTAAATGTTAAATCTAATATCCTCACTGGATTTTAGCTTAAGGAGTAAACAAGGAATTGATTTTAGGATATTTCACATACAGTTTTCTTTCTCTAGCTTTGAAAACATATTCTAATTAATTTGGTATTAAAAAAAAGATAAAGTCACAATCTGCTGACCTCGTCATTTTTTCATAGACTTGTTCTGAACAAGAAGGTTTACTAATCAATATTTTTTCCCAGATTGAAACGCATTTTAATTATCCCATGTTTAGGTTCAAAGTGTTTTTAAAGTCTCATTTAGTTTTCTACATTTCAAAAGTTGTGGTTTTAATATTATATTCTAAGTAAAAAATAATTTTGACATGTTTTAAACATGAGCCGTTTAATTTAATTCGAACATGTAAGACTAAAAAAATGATTTTATTTTTCATTTACGTAATTCTGTTTAAGAACAGAAACAGACTCAGACATATTGATCAAAATTGTACTAAGTAAAATGCACTCAGTTCCATTTTCCATTTAACATCTAGTTAATCATATGGTTTTATCAGTTCTTTCAGGAGTTTTAACCTCGCCATCGATTCAGCTGCTTCACGCTGAAGCTTCTGCGACATGCATGAGTTCTTCCTCTGAAATCCTTTCTTCTCATTTCGTTCCCTCCAGCAGCTGCCTGCGGCGGCTTCATCACCAGCCTGAATGGCTCCCTCAGCACCCCAGGCTGGCCCAGAGACTACCCCCACAACAAGAACTGCGTGTGGCAACTGGTGGCGCCGGCTCAGTACCGGATCACCCTGACGTTTGACGGCTTTGAGACGGAAGGAAACGACGTGGGTTCGGCTCAGATCAGCATGTAAAGTGTTGTTGTTTCTGCCGTTTCTTGCTCAGACAGAGTGATTGTGGTTGTTTCGCAACAGGTGTGTAAGTATGATTACGTTGAGGTGCGCAGCGGGCTGGGCGCCGACTCCAAGATCCACGGGAAGTTCTGCGGCGCAGAGAAACCCGACGTTATCACCTCGCTTCAGAACAACATGAGGATTGAGTTCAAATCAGACAACACCGTGTCCAAGAGGGGCTTTAAGGCCCACTTCTTCTCTGGTGAGCAGCCAGTGAACGTAAGAAAATGCAAGAAAATACCACAGAGACGTTACACAGGTACTCTGCCTGCTTGTGTGCTGAAGATATTTTATAATTATTCACAAGGAATCAACTTATAGTGTTGTCAGATTCAAACTTCCTTACTGCTTCTATTCGAAAGTGAATATTTAATTTAGAGAATATTGCATTTTATGGATGGGTTTTCTCAAAAAAAAGGAAAAAATAAACGCTGTGGTTTTACAAGACTATATACTATAGAACAAAGGAAAGAAAATATATTTATTTTAAAAACATGTACCATTTATTGCATTTTCCTTTTGTTCTTCAGATAAACATACTCCCTTTTTTGTTTTCATAGACTTTTACTTCAATTAACTAATATGTTTTATACTATAAAAGATCAAAATTGAACATCAGCACAACTCTTGTACTTTATATGGAAGAAAAGAAGTTAATTAATAAAGTTTGTCACGTCAGAAAGCACCAAACCGAACCGAACACCTTCAGGTTTCTGAATGGTAAAAGTATCGAAACAAATCATCACTTCTGTTCCCTCATTAAACTCCAAAACGTCACTAAGTCAGACCTTTTGAATTTGCAATAATGGTTCATAACTAGAAAATTCCTGCAGAAATTTTGAGGGGCCTGCCAAAGTGTGCCTGTCGGATATTTATTAAAGCATTCTGATGGTAAAAATTCGCAATAATGCTAAAGAAAGATGCAGTGTAGTCAATAACCTGTGGGGAGTCAGAAGCATGTTCACTAAGCTGTACTTGTACCATTTAGTATGTTGCATAAGCTAAAATTAGCCAAAATGCTAATGTTAGCATGAATGCTATCAGTAGCATGTAGAGCATCACTAGCATGTTGTCTGTCATTACTTACTCCATTCAGTATATGAAACATTGGTATTAAGTAAGAATAGTGTTCTTATGCTCAACATTAGCATCAATGCTAACCTGAGCAAAATTGTAGTCAAAAACCTGTGGAGAGTCAGAAACATGTTGATGAAGCTGTACTTGCACCATTAATTTTGGAAAAATTAATGCATAAGGTGAAATTAGCCAAAATGCTAATGTTAGCATGATTGCTATCAGTATCATGTTTGGTATCACAAGCATGTTGTCTGTCATTACTTACTCCATAAACAATACAAAATGTTGCTAATAAGTCAGAAAAGCATTCTGATGCTCAACATTAGCATCAACACTAACCTGAGCTAAATTGTAGTCAAAAACCTGTGGAGAGTCAGAAACATGTTGATGAAGCTGTACTTGCACTAATCATTAAGTCAAAATTAATGCATAAGCTAAACTTAGCCAATATGCTAATGTTAGCCTAAATGCTGGCGGCAGCATACTGAGATAGAAAAGAAAAAAAGGCTAATATTATTTCACCGCCTATGGCAGTGCACTGACGTGAGACAAATATGCAAGCTTTTATTTTGAAACATTCAGTAAGCTTCATTTTAAAGGAACACACTAATTCAATGCAACAGTGGTTTTATTAAACCAGTCATGTAAAGCCCAAAATACCAATAGTTGATGTTAAAATGGTCAAGGCTTTTATTTTGAAATTTTCAGAATGAGTCATTTTAAATGGCCACACTAATCCAGTGTGTAACAGTGGTTAGTTAAAACCAGTTATTTAATCACCAATAGAGCAACAGCATGATTTAAAAATGGTCAAGGCTTTTATTTTGAAATTTTCAGTAAGAGTCTTTCAAATGGCCACACGTATCCAGTGTGTCCCAGTGGTTTGATAACACCAGTTATTTAATCAAGAATAGAGCAACTGCATGATGTAAAAATGGTCAAGACTTTTATTTTGAAATTTTCAGTAAGAGTCTTTCAAATGGCCACACCTATCCGCTGTGTCAAAGTGGTTTGATAACACCAGTTATTTAATCACCAATAGAGCAACTGCATGATGTAAAAATGGTCAAAAATCAGTCAGTCAAAAATCAGTCAGCTGATTTTATTTTGAAATTTTCATTAAGCTTCATTCTAAATAGTAACACTGATCCAATGTTTAGCAGTGGTTGAGTTAAACCAGTTATATACCAGCCCCCTGTTTTAACTGAGTGTTTGCCATAGTTAGAACTATAGAGATGACCATATAGTCAGATATGTTGTCTGTCACTGACTTACTCCATTCAGCAAGTAGTTCTAAAGACCAGCTCATCCCTCCTCTGTAATAATTGAGTTTCCTACCATGGTAAATCACTGCAGGCAGAAGCTGCATCACTAAAGTCAGACACAGGAGGAGACAAAACTCTCTCTTTAAATCACTGTCTGAAAAAAAAGTCAGCTGTGGCCAGAATTCTGTTGCCATGGTGATTAATCTTTAAATCAGTTACTTTCTGAGAAATCACTCAGCTGTGACCAGAATTCTGTTGCCATGGTGATGAATCTTTAAATCAGTTACTTTCTGAGAAATCACTCAGCTGTGACCAGAATTCTGTTGCCATGGTGATTAATCTTTAAATCAGTTACTTTCTGAGAAATCACTCAGCTGTGACCAGAATTCTGTTGCCATGGTGATTAATCTTTAAATCAGTTACTTTCTGAGAAATCACTCAGCTGTGGCCAGAATTCTGTTGCCATGGTGATGAATCCTCACTGCCAACTGTCAGCTGTGCTCAGGGGAGAAACCTTGTATTACACAGAGAATCAGTGTCAGTTGGCCCTTCCCAAAACTTTACTCTGAAGCACCTGGACAGAAAACCGTAAGGCCTAGGGAAATTTTGAAAACATTTTACCGGAGCAGACATATTTATCTATGTCATGACCGACTTTCATACCAATAGAGCAATTTTTGAAGGCATGAGAGCGATTTCAAAATTATTTTTGGGTCAAAATTCCACTCTGTTTCTCACTCTAAAAAGCGGCAGTTGATGTCAGTTACACTCTGCGTTTCGGCAGTTGGAAATTTCACTAGTTTTTCACTTTTTACGTCGCCATCGTAACTACGATCACCAATAAAAATAATAGCTCCCTTCCCGGGCACGAGCCGCACGATTTGATACCACTTTTGTGGGTGGGCACGCAGCGGTACACTGCTCTCCTTATGCATTGCAGTGGCAAGGCCCCAATAAACTCACTACACAACAAATCCCATCTTACATTATATTGTTAGGTAGAAACTGTCTAGGCTTTGTTTCATATTCGCTTCAAGTTTACACCAAGCCTGTTTGTACATATTTTTCTGTGCTGAAGACAAAAAAAAGGTCCAGCAAAAGTCTTTGAAAAATCTCCACAGATATAGACGAGTGTTCCAAAGGTAACGGAGGATGCCAGCATGAATGTGTGAACACCTTTGGGAGCTACAGGTGCCAGTGCCGCCGTGGGTTCATGGTGCACGACAATAAGCACGACTGCAAGGAAGGTAGGCAAGTTCAGATCAACTTGTTATGCTAAGATGACTAGCATTTACAGTCACAGTGCAGATCTCAACTGGATTGAAATTATTAGATTATTGTTGCTAAATTGCTTTCAACATCTTCTGGTCTTAATGCAACATTGATACTGCATCATACATTTTCATTCTGGTGTGATATTTTTTTCTCAGTGTTGAGCTGTGATTGAGACACTGTAAATATGGACTGTGTGATAGAATTCAATTTCAAAACCGTCTTTATCCGGAGACTGGAAAATCAGTTTAATT
The DNA here is from genome assembly GCA_033032245.1 of Poecilia picta. NCBI lineage: Eukaryota > Metazoa > Chordata > Actinopteri > Cyprinodontiformes > Poeciliidae > Poecilia > Poecilia picta. The sequence continues at coordinate 13,580,427 of CM065364.1, read as the reverse complement.
GCCTAATGATGCGAATTTACATCAAACCAGAATTTTTGTTTTTCGCATGAGCTGCTTCTCAAAGAACAATCTCCACTTAATTTAATATTTGCTTGACAGCAAAAACTAAATAAGTGATATCGTTTTAAATAACCTCAGGCAGTAAGGGGTTAAGTGAGTTGTGCAGAAAGAAATACTGGTAAACCTCAGTAAACTGAGGAATGTTTTCTACTAAAGAGAGCCCCAAAATGCAGAAAACAACCACTCCATGTTATTACAAATAAAGAAGCTCTTATGATCTGTTTAATTATGAGGCATTCTTTGTTTTCCCATTACTTCACATGATAATTAAGCTCTTCTAGGCAAAGGTGTTTCTGCAATCAAAAATGACGCGATCCAGTATTTTCCACTGACATGCCATTTCGTTTATGTTTAGCTGGCTGCGATCACTTCGTAAACACCGTGTCCGGCACAATCAGCAGCCCCAACTGGCCCAATAAGTATCCCAGCAAGAAGGCCTGCACCTGGTCTCTGTCCACCACACCGGGCCATCGGATCAAACTCGTAGGTCGCGACTCGAACTCAGTGATTCGGTACGAATGTAAACACCCACTTACAAGCCGTTTGAAAATCTCCCTCTCAGATTTTTAACGAGGTCGACATGGAGGCTCATCTCGAGTGTGCTTACGATCACCTGGAGGTCTTTGACGGCAGAGATGTTCGCGCCCCAACGCTGGGCCGCTTCTGTGGCACTAAAACACCCGACCCGGTTACATCCAGCAGCAACAAGATGTTCCTGCATTTTTTCTCTGACAACTCGGTGCAAAAGAGAGGATTTGAGGCTTCGTACAGAGCAGGTGGGGAAAGTAATTTACTCACATCCACTTATTGGCAATTAGCTAAAAAGATAGCAACATAAAAATCAAAAGGTTATCAACAGATTTGTGTGAATTTATTAAGATGGGGGGGGGAAAAATACCTGCTGAACTCTTACATTTTCTCATATTACAACCACAAATTGCGATATATTTTGAGACCTTACCACCATGATGACATCCAGGTGGCTGTCATGATGAACTGTTTGTTATTTTGATTCAGGTGTGTTAAAAAAAAAAGAAGATCTAAACCATGCAGGACAGCAGCACTATTTGAACCAACAAAGGACCAAAATAACAGGATGATTTCTGCACACTACATATTTCTAAAGGGTTTTTGTAAGCTCTGCATTATTTTGATCACTAAAATACATTAATGAGTTTGACAAAATATCAAAGCTCAATGGATACAAACACGTAAGTGTGGTGACCTAATGTAGGGCTGCAGAATAAACTGTAAATATACCGTCAATGCTGAGAAGATGCTGTTTGAGGGAAAATGCTCATCTTAAAAGGTACTGAAAAAAAGCCTGAAATGGTAAATTGCAGCTGGGGGAAAAGAGTCACCAGAAATGTGACATTTTAAGTGTTTCTTGCATTCTTTCCACCCTTTTACGAGCCTCTCGTCTTGACCCTCTAATTTTGTGGTCGTGGATTCCCAGAATGCGGAGGAAGCCTTAAAGCCGAGGTCAAGACAAAAGACCTGTACTCTCATGCACAGTTTGGCGATAACAACTACCCCGGCGGCTCCGACTGTCTGTGGGTGCTCACCGCCGAGAAGGGCTACGGCGTGGAGATCATCTTCCAAGTGTTTGAGACCGAGGAGGAGGCGGACTGCGGCTACGATTATTTGGAGCTGTACGACGGCGCTGACATCAAGTCCCCCAGACTGGGCCGATACTGTGGATCAGGGGTAGGATCTCTAATAATCTTCTTGATCCCGTTCACGATGCCTAAGCGGGTTTAAAAACGACACACGTGTGGGTTTTCTATTCCCTCAGGCTCCGGAGGACGTCTACTCAGCCGGAGACGCCATCGTTTTAAAGTTCCACTCAGACGACAGCATCAGTAAAAAAGGCTTCCACGCACTCTACACCAGCACGAAGTTCCAGGACACGCTACACACCAGCAGCTAGGCCCAATCGCAGACTCCCACCTCCCAACGTTCAGACGGTCACACCCGTTTTCAGGCGACGGGTAAACGCTCAGATTGATACCACAAACACCACCCTGCATACTTTACATCTGTAAGACTAATTGAAACCATACGGAGAAATTCGTCTTTGCATTCAGAGCTGTTTAGTTTCAGAGGAAGTTACTGATTCATAGTGGCTGCCTCACTTTTTAGAAACTGGTTACAGACACACACTGGATTGAGATACAAAATGTGTATATTGAAATATAGTTTTCTGTGAATCTAGGCTTATAAAACCATCCGAAGGAGACGTCATCTTTTAAGAATGTCATGCAATTTTAAGCATTTGCAAACACTGAAGGGAGAATTAAATGATCTTCTGGATTTTTTTCTTGTTTTTGTTCATTTTAACGTGAATGGATGCAGTGCGACTCAGATGCCTGAGTCAGATTTGTTGACTGAAACATACGTTACTGATATTTATAATCAAAGATATTTAGAGATTTTATTCACTCAGAATTTCCAATCTCCTTTTTTTGTATCTCTTGACATCATCTGCTGCAAATACAAATAAAATATGAAGCTGCTGAAGGAAACACAAGTGGCAAATTGTGAGGACAAAAAAAAGCTTTATAGATTATGCAGCAAAAAAATAAATAAATGCAATTGCTGAAAATGATAGTCTGACGTCTGTAATTAATGTTTAGCAACATCCTTTCAGTGAATAACTGTTATTATAGCAGCCTCCACAGTCATTTGCTGCACTCTTAACGATGTGAACAGAAAGCTTTGAAAATAAGCTGCAGAGTTTTTAGGACCTCAAACTGTTTCCCATATAAATGTTTCTCTGACTGTGCATATGTAACTGCTGGCCTTTTATCTGATTTATGAAAATCAACAATTGTACTCCTTACTTTCTTTCCCATTTTGAAGAGTGGCTGACAGAAATTTGTCTCCATCTTGCTTCATCCCAACACCAAATGGAAACAGGAAGTCAAAGATTAGGCCCATTTTTAACAATCTACAGGGTTTTAATTACATTTATTTGCATAGGATTTGTTGGGAACACAAATGTGAAATCTGAAAAGTTGCTAAAATTATTTTTTACAGTGTGGAATTTGCCCTCACATTGAATGTATCTGCTAAATACATATGTAAAATTCTGTATTTCAGAGATAGGTTATGCTACTGACATAAAAGATGAATTTATTTAAAGGCGCCTTATTTTTATTTTTTTACCAAGCGTGCTGAGAAACTTGGATATCACTGCAGGTGGACTAAATCAAGCTTTGCATGAGTCAGTTTTTGAATCAAATTATTAGATCCATCCATCCATCCATTTTCCTACACCCTTGTCCCTTAATGGGGTCGGGAGGTGCTGGTGTTAGATATAGATATAATCGGATGTGCGAAACAGACACATTTAAAAAAATAAATAAACTACAACTATTTAAAAGTTCTGTATATTCTTCATTTATTTCCATCTGACATTCATGCAGCATTTATTCCTTTCAGTTTATTTTGACGGCACCAATGACAAGTGGAACTGCTTCTCAGTGCATAGATTCAAACCATCGAGCCAATCGTGTTTTTAGAAACAAAGGTTTTACATTTTCACTTATATGTCTTCAAAATTAAAATACACATGAACAGATGAGCAGGAGAGAAAATGATTTCATCCATTCTCAGTCAGGTGATTATACACAGTCTGAAGCACAGCTTCTCAAAAATAAAACACGGAGCGGGAAACATCCTACGAACTCAACCGTGTGTTTCAGAAATTGCTGCTCATAATGCAGAATGGTGTTGAAGTCAGATTGTTTAGGATACATAAAGAAAATAATTAATCGACAATATTTTACAAATGTTTTTTGCATATATAATATTGCATAAAAGTTTGAAACCAAACGGTTTTATTACATTTTCTTTCCAAAGAGTCAGACTTCCTTATTATCTTTTAAAATGCTGTTGATAGTCAGTTAATTCTCTATGACTTTGACCACATTTTGCTTATTGGCTAATGTTTATGAAATGATAATAAAAGTGTACAACGAAACAATTATCAGCTGCTGATTAACAGAATCCAAAGTGTTTCAACGAGGAAAACGTTCAAACTCTGAAAGAGGTCCATCAGCCTTCAGTTTATCATCCACTGTATGCTGGAGTTTTAGCAAACATCTCCTATAAAATCAGCTTTTTGATGCTGAAATTCTATTTTATAATTTAGACTGTTATTTTTTTTTTGGAAGTATCTTACAGGTTTCGTAGTGACTGCTTAAAAAGTTTACAAGAAAATGTTGCCTACTGCAAGAAAAATATAAATCGGTGATGTTTAACTCATGACTTTTGCACATTATTGTCAGTTCGTAGCAACAATTAGTTTCCTCATGTTTAACTTCAGGCGTGTTTACTTGCTTTCTCTTATTCCTGTGTTTAGATCTTTGGTAAGAAAACCTTAAGAGGCTCATTTTCGTGTACTTTATCCAGGAAGCCGAGGTTGAAGTAAGGGTACAGCGTCTCAGTGAAGGTCTCCCTGAAGGTGTAGAGGTGGGTCATGCTCTCCGCGTTGTAAAAAGACACCAGGCCCCGCTTGTAGTCCAGGTACACCCCAATCCGGGCCAGCGGCTCCTCCAGGGACAGGACGGTCGGCGGGGATGTGCCGGCCATGTATCTAACACCATAAGAGAGGGTGAGAGTCCAGAAGCCGTTGGCTGGGAGGGCCTTGATGACTCCTTTCCTGGGAACCGACTCCCTGGCGACCCCCACCGTCCACACCGTGCTGCTGTAGACCTCGATCTCCCAGTAGTGTCGGCCATGAGTGAAGCCCTGACTTGCGAGCAGCGACAGGGCGGCGTTGAACCTGTTGGGGTTGTCCTCCACGGCGTGGTTGAAGGTCTGGTAGCGGACGCAGGTGAGGGAGGAGCTCAGGCTGAGCCACGGGTTGGCGGTACTGGAGTTAAACGTAATGCCTGCTGGAACTAAGCAGAGGGACGTTTTTTTTTTTTTATATATATATATATGACACAAAGCCTTGCAAAGGTATTTGTATCCGCTAGCTTTTCTCACGTTGTGTCATGTTGCGACGTCAAACTTTATTTTAATTATTAGTGCATAATTTTGAAATTAAAGAAAAAAAGATACATTTGAAACCTCTGATTGTTCTAGTTGGAAAACTCAGAAACTGGGCCATATTTTAAGGGCTTGCAGGAGTCTAGGGCCAAATCTTTTTTGTCAGACCAAAGACTTTTTTTGTTAGTTTTTTAAATGAACGGTTGTTTTGCATTGCACTTTAGATAAAATGCATAGACCTATATCAAATGAATTGTATTAACATTTTGGGATTTTAATGAATATAAGTCATGCTCAAGTATTTGAAAATTAAGATAATATAGTAATTTTTGAGGAGCATGTTAAACCAATCATGCACCAATTTATGTATAGGACTATCTTCTAGTGTATTGTAATTTGCATTAGAAGAAGAATCTTTCTGAAGTGACTAGGGCACCAAAACTGGCTCCAGCCCAGGGCCCACATTCTTGTAAATCCGGCCCTGCTCAAAAAAAAAATCTGAATACAACAAAGGCCGCACTTTCAAGATTATTATTTGCAAAAAATGTGGATTTTATGAATTATTTTCCTTCCACTTCACAAGTATGTGTTACTCTGAGCTGAGTCTTTATATAACGTCCCAATAAAACGTGTCTTTGCTGTTGCAACACATAAATAAAGAAATGAACTTACAGGTGTGACACTGTAAGTTCAACTTCTCAAGATGAATATCTGTGCAAGTGGGTAGTTTAGAAGCCCATGTGTTGCATGCATTACCTGGATAAAGGCTTCCCCTCATAGACTTCCAAACTCTGTACTGCAGAGGCCCCGCAAAGCGGCCCTCACACAGACTTGGTGGTGTAAAAATCGGCTTCTCAAACTTGAGAGAAGGCCTGCCAACAACATCAAGCAATGAAAGGAGGGAATAAAGTCACATCTGTCCAAGGGAAACACATCCTAAAGTTTCTCACACTCACCTCTGGGGAAGGGCTTTGATGCTCTAATGCAAGGAGCAGCGAGAAGCACAGGAACACACACACACACACAGAGAGAAAGAGGGAGACCGGTAATTAGTTGTTGGGTTTTTTTTTTATTTGAAAGTAGAGAAATCTTTTTTTTCCACATTACATCAACGTCTGAGCTCATGCAGTCCCACCCTGCGGGATCTCTGTGGCCTGGGGAAAGTCCCGCAGCTGAAGCCAGAGATAGAATGGCAACGTGCCTGAGCTAAAGCCCCTTATTCTCCCGATGAGAGGGCGAGATTACTGGCCTGCATCCTGTCTGGACTCTCTGAGCCCTAGAGTCTTTTGTTTTTAAGTGGTTGCTGATATTCATCTGATACGGTCAAGCGTGTGTAAGGCCTCTAAGAAACATGAAGCGCAAACTCTGCTCAATCAAATCTGGAATGTCTGAGGCGTCTAAAATGTGTATGTTTTGGCAAAAACAAGACCTTTGTCCACCTCCTTTATAAAAACAGGTAAAAAAAAAAAACTTGATTGAAACCAAGAGCTCAGCATTTTTCCACACTAACCGGCCCCGCGGCTGACTCATCATGCTGGTAATAACTTCCAGATGAGTTGTTCTCCACTGTGCATGAATTTCATACGGCTGAACTCACCCGGAGCAAGACGAATGGGTCCTGTTCTTTGAGTTTGTCCTCTATCTCGTGGACGGCCCTCTGCAGGCGGGAGATCTCCACGCACAGCAGGGCCTTATGCTCGTCCAGACGGATCAGCTCCCTGCGCTCCTCCGTCTTCAGCTTCACCTGGAGGAGTTTCTCCTCCTGGTACAGGAACTGGTGCAGGTCGCTGAACTGGGCCTCGATGCGCTGCTTCAGATCGGCCGTGTGGTCCTGGGGTCAGACACAAAGGGAACGGACGACAGCAAACTTTTAGCGAGGGACTCAACTGAGAAAGGCTTTATGGAAATGATGTGTGCGTCAGAAATATTTTAAAAGCATAAAATAAGCCTCTGGCACTTTTAAATATTTTGTTTCTCACAGAAACAATATTTTTAACCGTTAGCTGCTAACTATGCTAACATTAGGATCCGCTTTGCAGGCTACTGGTGCGAAACTAACAGCCAGTTTCAAAGTTTTCCAACAAAACTGGCCTGCATTTGGTCATCTTCAGTTCAAATGTAAAACACTTAGACTCAGTAAATCTGCTTTGAGTCCCAGCTTCAGATTTGGTACTTTTATTTGTGAAAAGACAAAAAGTGAGCAATTTTAGGAGTTAACTCATAATTACTTTGGCTGGAATGATATCCACGAATAGTCTCTGCAAAGGCAGTGTGAGATGATTCGAGAAAGCTTTATTCTGTGTTTATAGCCTTCATTATTTGAATACATTAAAGCAATTTTGGGTTGGACGCAGAGCCCCAAAATTTATGATCCTCTGAGTATTGACTTAGATGTGAAGGAACGTCGGTGATTGGAAATAAGATTTTGTTTTTGTTTGTGCTTGATCCTACCTTGAGCTTTTTAACTTCGTCTTCAGCCTCCCTGTCACACTGCAGCGCTGTGTTGAGCTCCACTTTTAAGGAATCCATGGAGCTGTTGAGAAATCCCTGCAGGAGAAACGCAGCAAAACACCTGTGACTCACTGCAAACACAATGGCACAACTTTCACTGGCTTTTGGGGGCGAGAGGTGGAAGATAAAAGAAATCAACAAACTGCAAACATGAGAGGAAAAAAGAAAGTATTTGCCACCAGATTTATTGCATGCAAACCAGGACCCTACTATTCCAGATAAACTTGAATAATAGCAACCTGAAACATTTCTTGCAGAAAGATGCAATCAGAGAAGAACTCACCCTGTATTTCTGCTCAGCCTCCTGGACACACATCATGGTGTGGTTCCTGTGCTCCTGGGACACACCACACACCAAACACACCAGCTCCTGGTCCTCCTCGCAGTACAGCTTCAGCTCCTCCCTGTGCCTGCTGCAGCGTGGGACGGGAGCAGGAGCCCTCTCCGCACACCCTGCATCTGCTAGGCATCCTGGGCTCCCGCTCTCCTCCAGACCATGACAGTAGCTCTCCACAATGTTGGCAACGATGCGGTTGGGGCGGTAGCTCTTCCCGGGGTACACCTTCCTGCACTGAGGGCAGGAGCCCGTGCCCCCCTGGCCGGGACCCCGCGGCCCCGTCCAGTAGCCCTCGATGCAGCCCTGGCAGAAAGTGTGATCGCAGGGCAGGGAAACTGGCTGCTTGAAAAGATCCAAGCATATGGAGCAGGTCAGATCTCTGCTGATTCTGTTTGCTGAGCTTTTGGCAACTTGGCCAGCTATTGGAGAAGGTCGCAGCTTTTCCATTGCTGCTTTCACAGAAAAGTCTCCTTCTTTGGGGTTCCAACTTTTTTTCTCAGACTTTGTCCCTTTGTTAAGTCTCTCCAAGTTTTGCAGATAAACTGACTGGACTTTCTTCACTTCTTTCTGGCTGTTGCTCATTCCTTTGCCTTTGTTCTCACTACCCGTGCAGCTGGACCCTGGACGTCCTTCCTCTCCTGCAGACTGCGACCACTCTCTCTGGCCTCCAGTCTTCCTGTTGACTACTGGGAAAATGGGAGGCGCAGAAACAGGCTCAGTCTCAGCAACAGATAGCAAAGGGGATCTCATTTGCCCCCCTCTTCCCCTCTCAGACGTCACATAGTCAGGAAACTGAGGCGGGCCAGAGATATTCTTTTCTTGGCCTGTTTGATCCCTGAAGCCTGTGCAGAAATTCCCGTTTCTCTGAACTCTATAACCCACAAAAAAAGTAAATCCACTCACTGTGCAACATGCGTGCCTGTGTGTGGATTTGTATTAGTCCCACTAACAGAGCAGAAATAGCTCTATGTGTGATGTTAGATGTCAGGTTTCCTGAATCTTTTCATGACAGCCCTCCCCACCCTCAGCCAAGACTAAACAATATCATTAAAACAGTCAAACAATGACATGGGGGGGGGAGGGGGGGGGGGGGGACTGCAGGAAGTGAAGTTCACAGGGGAAAAAAAGAGACATCCTGCATGAAATCATAGTTTCCTGTGTGGATGTTATTGTGCATAGAAATGACAAAACACTTCATAGTTATACACGTCGATTTTGCAGAACTTTAACGTATGTAGAGTTTTGTCAAAGTATTTATTCCCCTGGAAACTTGTAACATTTTATCATGATATAACTGGAAACATTTGTGTTTTCTCTTTTTTTTCAGGGTTTTACGAGGAAAATGAATTGTGAAATGAAAGGAACATAATGCATGATTTGTTTCATAAATATAAATCTAAGAAAAGTCCAACTCTGTTTCTCTGATAAATATATATAGATAAAAACCAGACCAGCCAGACAGCTCTGTAAAGTATTGACTCAGGGTGATGAATGCAAATGCACACCACACTTTTTAGATTTTTATTATTTTTTTGTAAAAGGTTTTGGAACAACAATTTCTTCTATTTTGCTAGCATGCCACTTGTTGGTTTATCCCAATAAACTTTAGAGAAGTTTGTGGATATAATGCTACATAACGTCAACTTCCTGTATTAATATTTTTGCACGACATTGCATGAGGTTTACACAATCTGAGGCTTTTGATTGCATTGGTTCAATAAATAAAGTTTGTTCTGAAACAAGCTAAAAAAAACCCAGCAGTTTACCAGAATTACAAGATGTTACATCAGGCTCTGTAAATTAACTCAGTCAGTCAGTGTTTGTTCAATGTGAACATACTTCTGGGAAGTAAACTCAGGAATCGGATTACGTCAGCTAACTTGAGGCTACAGCAATAAGTCTTTGTTTTGCTGAATACTCGTCAGGCTGATGAGGCAGATTTTTGATTAATCTTGAAAAATATCATCTGTACGTTTTCTGGTGTGCTGTTTATAATTATAATAATAATAATGAATGTTAATTTATAAGCTTTAAATTTTGATCTTTTGATTGATCAAATAGCAATGTTCCAAAGTACATCTCTGCCAATAATGATCAATTATCTTTGATTTTTGGGCATCTAAAACAACTTGTCCCTCTTTCAGATTCAACCATATCTGGACTGAGCTCTGTTCATGGTGGTGACGTTATCAACTGAAATATTGTTCCTAAAACAACCATAGGAAACCATAAAACTGTAGGTCATCTCTTTTCAAAGGTGTCTGTTTTGGTTCAGGTTTCACATTGTTTCGAATCCTAGAAACTTTAAGAAAGTCCTTTGTGTTTATTATTTGACCTCACGCACATCTGGCCAAGAGGAAGTTCCTTCAAGTGTACACTCTGCAGGACAACCCCTTCGCTGGCTCACTACAGCCCCTTTGAAAGGATGGCATGCTCAGTGGCCCCTCTGGTGTTAAAACTGAGAACTAAAACAGGATTTGTATAGTGATTTAAACTAAATATCACTCTTACTGCATATTTAATTTGATAAAATAAATATCTTTATTCATAATCAAGTCATCATCTGAGGTAGGTAACTGATTTCAAAGTTGACTTTTCACAGATTTTGAGTCTGTTTACATACAGGACATAAATGTAACGTAAAATATCAATTTAACTCCATTTTGAAGGAGAGCAGAGAAAGTTAAGTCTCTATAAGTTTAGATATTCCAATTGTAATTATTCTCACACAGGTAGAATATAAAACAATCATTTGTTGGTGATTATAACATTTTTAAAAGAATAGATGATAAACCTTCAGGTTTAAGTGGCTCAGAAAAATCAGAGGTAAGATTTTTTTTACACTGTCCTGCATCTTTGAGTTGCAGAGTAAAGAACAGCTGTTCTGTTACTTTGTTTTGTTGTTTCTCTTATTTCTTTGCGTTGCACTGAGACAGGAATGCAATCAAAGTTTTAAGGGGGCGTTCAGTTAAAGAGGAACCATTTACCATTTACCACAGATGCAATCCAGACGCAACCTTCATTATGCAGAGCATTTACAAAGTAAAAAGAAAATCCAGTGTAAATCATCTTGACGCTTCATGCTTTTAAAAAGAGCAGAACATGCTCATTCTGTCTGTTTATTCCAACCTGATACATAGATTGCAGAAGCCTTGCAGAAAATCAGGTCGCACATGCAGTGTGTGTTGCATTAGTTATGATGTGCAGTGACTGGAAAGAAGAGACAGGCAGTGAGATATAAAAGTTTTATCTGCTCCACCACACGTGCGCTGTGGATTTGCAGGAAGGGGAGCGAAATAACGGCACATAGTTTGATTAACCTGCGACCTTCAGTGCTGCCTAACACTAATGATTAGCACAACATTTGTGAACGTAATCAAAATAGGGAAGGGATTAGAGCTGGGAAGTTAATTAAAGAATCAAAAGTGCTCCTGTATTATAATTTCTATCATCCTCATGGGGGGAAAATCCAAGAGTGGGCCAACAAAGGCAAGTGGAGAGGTCTTTCTTTTGGGGTAAATTAAAAAATTCATTAAAGACAAAGCTAAAAGGACTTTATCAACCAATGAGCAAAAAAAACCAAAACATTGTTGTCTTCAGTTTTCACTGGATAAGTGTTGCAATGCTGCACATCTATTTATGGCAGCGGTGAAAATGACTTAAAAGTAAAAAAAAAAAAACTTGCAGTTTATTTCCAGTTTAGTTAATCAACATCCTTATTTTAATCTACATTTTTAATCAACCTGTATGAATAGCAAAAATATCAACACAAACAGTTGCATCTGAGTGTTTTAATCTCATGAGATAAAGTACTTTCTGATAAAAAAAAACAATAAGCAGCCATATGTGCAGATGGAGTCATGCATGTCGGTTCAAAGAAAAGCCCAACATTTATGAGAAGAGAGGAAATAAAAGAAAATCTTCTTTAGACACACTCGGATACGCTCCCAGAGCACATCTGTTCTGAACAACACAAACCCTGAATTAAACCCAGAGCTGGTGTGGATGGCACCTGGGAAACTGGAGGCTAAAAATAACCTTGCTGTCTGCAGAAAGAGAGGAAACAGTAGAAGGACGCACATCTCGATGTTATTGAGTTTGAGCACGTCTCTAGCTGTGGAGAAAGGTGCTAGAGATGTTATTACAGCTTTACATTGTTTTCTTGACTATAAATAGAAAAAAAACATTTGGAGCCAAGCATTAAATATATATATTGTGCAACAAATCTCACAGCAGCCCTCTAACACTAATAACTGGTTATTAGTGTTTTAAAACTGATAACCAAAATGGTTTTATGGACTGTGATAAATGCTTATTTTGCATTAAAAATATCTACAGGTTGGGTTGACAGCAGTGAAAACAAGACACTTGTTTTCCTCTTTCACGGTCACAACCTAATAAAATCCAATAAAAGACACTGAAATTGAGAAAGTGTAAAAAGGTATGAATGGAAAATCAACAGCAGTGCAAAGCAGACAAGAAGAAAGCTGAAAGCTGCTGGACTGACGAAGATGAAATACTTAAATCTGGCATCAGATTTGCAGAAGTCGTAATAGTAAAGTCTCTTCTGAGTTAAAGAAGTGAAGCTTACATGGTGATTTATTTCAAACGTGTGAGAGCAGCAGCATGGGAACCTAACAAACTGGAATCCTGTCAAGGGATTTAAGGATCCCAGTTCATCTCAAAGTTGCCACAGTGGAGAAATCCAGTTTATGATTATAGCTGTAATTCAGACAACCTTTAATATCTTTTTCTCTGGACCAGTGTTTTTACTCTAATGTGTACAGGTACATGGAACTAAAAGACTTTCATTTTAGTGACGCTCTTCTTACTTTTCTCCAAATAATCAGTCATGTTGTCCTTGTGAGGGTTAAGCTGCATTTCAGAAATGTAGTTATAATCTATCAGACATTTTGTAAAAATGTGAAAAAAAAATTACTTTCTTACCTCGTATAACACCTGTTGGCGCCGCCATCATCTGGTTGTTTAATCACTGCTTGAGTGATAAAGTTGGTCCTATTTGTCATACTGGAATCCTTAAGTTAAATTGAATAACTTTAAATACAATTTTTACTGCCTTCTGATTATTTTACAACCATCACAAAACTAAGTTTCAAATGTTAATCAATGATGTTTCTAACATTTAATGCGTGGATCAAAGTTTCGGGTCATGCCTACAAGGAAAAGGTTCATCCTAGACATTGAGGAAACTTTACTGATTAACGTTTCTATCGAAACTGAAGGACACATCTAGTATTACCCCTACGTTTTTAACTTATGCTCACAAAGTCAAATATGTCTGTATAATGTTCTTCCTGCAGCTTGTTACCAAAGCACACAGTCCTCATCTTGTTTTAGACAGACTGTAGAAAATTTCCTCCACTTTCACAGTTTGAGATAAGATTTCAGAGTATTTTTGGAAGCTTCTTGTGCTCAGATTAATTTACTCTTCCAGATAACATGAAACCCTGATTGGATGCACAGAATGTTCCCCGATTCAGATTCAATTTCTCTTTTCAAAGTTTAAATGAAAGGAAGTGTACTTGGTGGGTTTTTAGTCAGAAGTCACATGAAGATTCTGTTTTCATGTGTTGTGATCTGAGGTTTAAACACTTTCCAATGCTCACTAATGTGACAATAAAAGAAAACAGGAACAGAAGTTATGAAATTATGATATAATACTAAAAATCCACATAGTAGAAACCTTAAAAAATTATATTTCACATCACTTACCTTTTCAGAAATTGTGCATAAAATAAAATGGTTATGTTAGAGATTCAACACCACAATAAATAAGACACAAAAAGAGAAAAATTGTTGCTTTTGCAGTCTAGAAATGCATAAAACTTTCCAACATTCTTATGAGTACTTTAATATTCTCGACTTCAACTTAAACTAAAATAAAAAAGCACACAAACAAAGCTAAACAAAACAAAACAAAAAGCTGTCAATCTTAGCAAACTGTCGGAGCAATGAGAATTGTCTTTTTTAATGTAGACAAGATTACAGCAATTCCCTTTTTTAATTTCCTCAGAGAGACTCCCACTGTCTGAGTCTATCCCCACATCTCCCACACAGCTTGTAATCTGGCTCTTTTAATAACATCTGTCATGATGTAAACACCTGATCCACGCCTCCCTTCCTCCTGTCCCGTTCTGGCGCTTCACCATATGACTGTCACAGCTTTCCGGCGTGTGAGCGGCTCTGCTCCTCCTTTAAATATCCACTGTCTCTCTGATGAAGCTGAAGCTGCTGCTGCAGTTCAGCGAGGGTCGTCAGGAGGAGGAGGGCTGCTGTAAGTGACTTTTCTTCAAAGGAGCATCTGAAATCCAGACGCAATGCAGGTACAGGAGGAATTTATCACTTTTTTTACGTGTTACTGATTGAGATTCAAGCAGCATGTGGATGGATGTTTTAGTTATTTATGAGAGCCCTGTGTTGGTTTAGGATTTAACACTTCAAAATAAAGGCACAAACTTATTTGTATACAACCTGAAGTGGTAAAATTTGTCACGATGAAAAGTTAGAAAACATTGTAAGTGTGAACTTATTGTGGATGTGCTCAAATTTAAAGTTGCAAGAAGAAAAGTGTTGCATTCGAGATTTCATTCAAGGCCAAACGTTTTGTTCAAAAGTATCTGAAAACAAGACTAAAATGCCAATTCGTGATTAGGTAAGTGAAAACATGTCAGAATGCAAAGGTGGAAAATAATAAAAAAAGAAATGCAGTAAGAAACTGAAAGTCTGCATATGGCGACAGAGATCGTGACAGAAGCTCCATGTGGGTAAAATCATGCTGTACCATATGTGAAGATCAGCAGTGGTCCGTTTCCCACTGAGGTCATAACCCTTCAGATGGTTTCCTGGAGAATGTCACAGTGCAATACGTCTGTTGATGGTAAACCTTTCTCTATTTTAAACCAAAGCTTCCTGGAAAGCAGCTGCAGAAAAATGTAGATTTCTTCTGTAGGACATAGAATGTAACTTTTTTACATTTCCTACATTTAAGCACAAACATTATCATGGCATGAAAACAAGTTCCTGACATGAAAATATATTTTGATTGCAAAACTTAAGGCATTTAGATGCTTTTCAGACTATTCGCATGGATCTGCGCTGCATAAATGCATGAGACTTCACTTTGCTCTTCATGCATTTTTGAGAGTAATCGTGTGGGTGGCATGAATGCACGTCTGCACAGGTGCATGATTCATGGTTACCTTTGATGAAGATTTGGAGGGTTCATCAAGCATCGCTGTTAGTCGTCACTCACAAAGCCTGAGTCGTCACACACCTCAACACAGCAGCTGTAACTTTGATCTTTTATTGATGCAGTTTAAAGGTGTGTAAATTATTGAGCAACACACTGGATGCTGCACTGTCTCTGTATTCAGACAGGGTGAAAAAAAGGGACCAAGATGCTCAAACAGCACTTTTGTCTTTTATCATAGCATTAGATTTATTATTTTAAATCGAGACAAGGCAATCTCATTCCTCTAGGCACATTTATAGCAACAAGGACATTCAAAGTGCTTTATATGATAAAAACATGAAGCGACAATCAAAGAAAACCCATTATTTTGCGGTGGAATAATATGGGAACATAATGAACAATTAGAATCCAGATAAAAATGATTAACATCAATCCAAAGCAACTCTAAATAAGTGGAGTTCTAGCCTTGATTTGAAGATTTGTTTCAGTAGGTTTGTTGTTTTTCTGGAAACTTGTTCCAGATCAGAGGAGCGTATGTTGTTCTGGGGATGCAGAGTAGACGTGAACCAGAAGTCCTGAGAGATCTGGAAGGTTGATGCAATAGCAACAGAGTCATACTGTATTTTGGTGCTAAGATATTCAGTGATTTATAAACTAATAAAAGTCTATTCTTTGAGCTATAGGGAACCAGCGTGAGGACTGGTTTTGGTGAGAACATGAGCAGCAGCGTTCTGGATCAGCTGCAGCTGTCTCATTGATTTTTTTAAGGCACATCTGAGAAGACACTGTGGCAGTAATCAATGTGACTAAAAATAAACTCATGGATGAGTTTCTCAAGCTCTTATTGGAGTATTAGTCCTTTAATACCAGAATGTTTTTTAGATGACAGAAGGCTGACTTTATAATTGTCCCTATGTGTCTCTGAAGGTCTGAGTGTGAGGATCTTTCCTGTGTCTCATCTACCCCTTGATTGTTCCCAACTGTCCCTTGTTTCCCCTGATTACTTTGCCTGTGTATTTATACCCACCTGTGTCTCTTGTTCCCTATCAGGTCCTCGTCTTTTATCAGAAGTTTTACTTCAGTTGTCGAATGCATGTGCCAGTCGTTAACAGAGTCAGAGATGTTGCCGCTGCTCACCTGTGCTGCCTGGATTTTTGTGTTCTGTCTGATCTCCGTTAAACCGTCATGTTTGCACTTCAACCTGGGGGCAACCGTGTTTCTCATCACCACCAAACACTCCACTTCATGACACTGAGTCCATCATTACACCCAGATTTTGTGTGTATTGATGTGGCTGTGATAGCCGAAGCTTTGCACTGACTCTCCCAAAGTGCTTTGAGATTTGTTCCGATTCTGTTCCATGTAAGCACTAAGCCAATATAGCGTGATAAATTTAAACAAAATTTTCAGTCTTGTGTATTTGTCTCAAATTGACCATTTTTTGAAGGGCAGTTTTGTTTGCAGAAACTTCATAATTCACTTTATTTGTTGTTTCTGTTGTTTTGGATATCTACTTTTTTTTCTGTTCCAGTGTTAAATGTTCATTAGAATTTAAAGTTTATTGATCTTTGAGAATTTGTTCTTGTGTTATTATTTGAGAAGGGTCTCAAAACAATTTTATTGCTTTTCGCAATAACTTTTGGGACAACTTATTGTCCAGTAAAATGTGTTGTCATAACAGACCTAGAATCATATAAAGAAACTGAGTTCAGTGGCTTCAGTCTCTGTAAAAGAAGATAAATTATTGAATTGCACGTGTCATTGATGCAATTTTTAATTTAATCTTAAATATCTCTTCACTCTGTTCACTAAATCATTCACTGCAGTGTGCTAAAGAGCTGTTTTCAACATGTGTTAGTTGAGTTTCGGTAAAAGTGTAATAAGGGTAGCTGAAGACAGTGAGAAAGGAAATGAGAGATTTTCTGCAGAACGGGAGCGGTTATGCATTTCAGAGCCAGAACCATCAGAATCTTATCTGCTGCTAATGGTAAGAAAGATTTCAGGATCTCCATAATGGAGAAGCTGTTATCACGAGGGTTCCTTGTCAACTTTCTGTAATATCACATCAAAGCAACCTTTAATTAAATGATAGTCAATTAATGTGCTAATGCAGAGTCACACCAAATCTGGAGATTAGTTTGTTCTCTTGTGCAGGCAGAGAAGAAGGCTGTGGACGGCGATTTGCTCCCTGACGCCAACGGCAAAGATCCCAGCCCGGGGGGACAAACAGAGGGCTCAAAGTGGCAGAGACCCCGGCTTTCGCGCAAATCGCTGATGAAGTGCTGCCTCGTCAAGTGGATAATCGCCAGCACCACACAGCAAGGGCCAGGTAGAGTCGCAGGGGAGGACATAAGAGCAGACTGATGCCCTGAGTGATAAAACATCACAGGCCAGACTGCAGAGCAGGAATATTACAGTAGAAGTGTACACCTTCATACACAATGCATCAATTTTGTAGGATCTGCTTCAGATGTTATTTTAAATTCAACATTGCCCACCATCCTCCTTCACTTTCAGCATTAAGAGCTTTGAAAAAATATTTTCTGGTATCTAATCCAACCTTTTCTAAGTTATAGCTTATTTCTGTCAGGGATTGAATTGCAGAGTTCCTGAATAAAAAGCAAACAAACTTCACTTTGCATTCTTAACTCACTGCTGTTAGTGCGTTTTTATTCTTTCCTTTCAAGCAAAAAATAAAGGCATGCTCCTCATTTTTATTTGAATGTGTCCTTACCAAGCCACTCCCATTTGGTTGATTTAAATTATTGACACCATGCTTCTCGGCAGACATGCAGACACAGACTTATCTCACCTTGTCTCACAAGTATCACATTTGCCTTGATTTGCTATTTCCATGTAATTTTACTTAATTTTACATCTTCAGTACTTATAGAGCTTGGCAAAAGTATTTTTACACCCTGAACTTTTCCACACTTTGTCACGTTACATCTGCAAACTTTAGGATGTGTTCTGTATGTGTCCTACTAGTGCAAAACTGGTGAAAACATTCCCAACAAATATGGGTTGTAATTGCCCCTTAAGGGAATTCCATTGAGAATTGATTCAGTTTTTGTCATTTGTTAAAAAACTAGAAACTGACATTTTCCTTCCACTTCACTTATAGTGGTCTATCACGTAAAATCCCGATAAAAAGTGAGAAACTTTGTGGTTGTAATAGGACAAAATGTGATAAAGTTAAAGGATTAAAAACACTTTTACAAGATGCTTAAAAGCAGTGAGAAATTATATATTCAAGAAAACAACGCAGGGCTGCTAATCGGCTAACAGTTTAGCATCTTTAGTGTCTTCAAAAATATAGGAAACAGATATACTTACATATTTTATTTACAAGTAGATTTACAAATCTGGAACTTGAACTGCAAAAAATTAATGTAAAGTTGTTTTTTTTTTTGCGTGACAACGTTCTCTTCACATTATAATTACTTTATCTCCATCTAGTGGTTTGTAAAAGAACCAGCCCAGAACCAGATATAGGAAGAAAATCATGCTAGTAAAAACCAAAAGGCTAAAGTTTTGTTAGCCCTAGAGGTTTGTTTTGTCCGTTTGAAAATAGAGGAAGCAAATCATTATTTTGCTTTTTGTCCTTTTCAGTTTGAGGTTTAATTAAACCTGTTTGAAACTGAAATGTTGCATTCTTGAGATTTTTTATGGAAGGCAGTGTTGTGAAAATAAAATAAAATCAGAAACCCAAAAGTTCAGCAAAAGGAAAGTTTATTATGAGATGAGAAGTGAATGCTTGATAAACTAGATTAGCCTTTTAGCTTTAATGCTGCTTTCTCTGCAGTCATTAAATCCTGGTGATGAGGCCGCAGACTGCTCTGCCTGTATCTTTGCATGTTTAATTCACTGCTCTCCATTTGTATTTAATAGAAGAAAAGGTGGATCAGCACTTAAGGTACATTAAACAACACGTTGTTGCTTTATTTTATATATATATAAGTTCAGTTCTTGCATATTTAACTGTTACTGTATCTCTCTTTTGTGGTGTCAAAGCAGCTAAACTTAATAGTATTGAGAACCTGTAAAGACTTAGTCTGACCTTGTTCATTTCAATTAGTTTTATTATATTTAATCTTTTACTCTTCGTGTTATATTTTTATGTTTTTTCCTTTTAATGCAGGCAGTTATGTGCAGCACGTTGCTTTAGCAATACTTTATAAATAAAGCTGGTAAAGACAATATGGAAAACTTAGGTGGAAGAAGAACAGAATGGTGAGAACATTTGACAAAGCAATAGCTGTGAGATTATACGGTTTTATACTTATAGTTGTAACAGCAAAGACGTGGTACTATCTTCAAAGTTTTATATAAATGTAGTAAAACTGCATTTCCATTGAGATCTTTTGCATCTGTGCTACTAAAATGCTATAAACATGTTATATACTTTGGGATTTTGGCAGGGTTTTTTTTTTTGTTCAGCATACTTTTTATTGGATGATTCACAAGTTAGCTGACCAATACTAGTGAAACTTCAAAGCTACATAAATCCTGCATCAAAATGCATATGCTGCACACTTTCTCTGACCAATATTTTAACTCCCATCGATTGATTAGCACTCTCCGATGCTTAAACTGAGTCCATTAAGTTTTGCAGACTCATCAGTTGCAAACTATTCTTCTTCTCTTGCACTGTGTTGCAAACTTACCTGATCAAAACGTCTGTGCACATATTTAAAATACTTTATTTACGCAACCATTCAACCTCTGGTAATAAATGCAGCAATGTAGTCACTTTTCTGAAGTAAACCTTCACAACATGGATATTCCACCACCCAGTTTTATCAAATTAAAAAAAACCCAGTCACAAACGTCTGGTATTTCCTTGCATATGATTAAAACCACTTTACTTACTGAGTCTATCACTGACCAAGTGTGGAGATACGGGCAGCATTATACAGGCTCATTTGCACTAAGTGCTACTCAAATCCCAGCCATCAGCAGATGTGGATCAATGCTTGGTTTTACAGTTCGCCTCACTGAAATGACGGGGCTCATAAAGTCGCAGGCCATTAGTAAAGAAGTTCCTTCACCAAGAACGTCCTATGCTCAGTGGCACCACATGTACACACCTGCTTCACAGCAGACAACTGGAGCTAAACCTTGAAATGAGGCTCAGATGGATGTTTTTGAAAATTAGGACAACTTTGGACTTTTTTTCTTTTCGTTTTTTTTTTTGGTGATTGGAGTTTCTGACTTTTATTTTTACTGAGGCGCCCCAGACAAACTTGTCAAACTTGGGCAGTAGGATGTTCCTCATTCATGCGTTATCCTTTTTCTCGGCTGGTCAGTGGAGTGAATCAGTTCATATCTGCTGATGCTGGTGCGATGTCTCTGATGGAGACATTGGAGCTTGATGGATGAAGGAGATGGTAGGCAGCAGGTGATATTTTTCTAACAAAAAGGTGGATTAATAGATTTGTCAGTTCAGAAAAAGAGACGCTATTTATTTTTTTATTTTTTTTATGTTTCTTTTATGCGTACATTTTTTTTATTCCAGCAGCATTTTCAGAGCTGACATCTAATATTTGTGAATGATGGGTTTAGAGGGAATGGAAGTAATTGCCATTGCTGTTGTTGTTGGACTTTTTATTGTTGTTCTCAAACAGTTTGGGATTTGGGAGCCTTTGTCACTGGAAGGTAAGAGCAGGGTAAATTTTGAGTCTTTCTTAATTGTGTTGCAATGTAACGATACAACCTTATTACATTTATAGAGTTTTTCTGATTTAAACCAAATATTTTGTTGATAAAACATTTCCACTTAAGTCTCCTGCAGAATGTATCTTCGTATCTTTATATTTCTACATTTTGAATGTTTTCTTAATTAAAAACATTTGTTTATTTGCATGTGTTTAATATGTACGCTTTGTAAAAGTTGCATTTTTGTCTCATATTTCTTTTCTTTCCCTCTCATTCCTTCGCCATCTTCCTCACCTCTTCTTTGTCTATTCATGTGTGAAATCATTGTAAAGACGGTGAGTAGCTCCATCATCATCATCATCATCAAATTAATTTCCTCTCGTTGATTAATGTAATCCTCCTAAACTTCACTCTAGTTTGTATTAGTGTGACTGAACCTTTTTTACATTGTGGACATCTACTTGTCACCTAGCAAACAACATGTGCCAAAAGTAATACAAGGTCATAGATATGAACGAAATGTCGTAAAATGTTTTAGATAAATTATAATTAAAACAGGACACGAATCAGTTCCATAAATTATAGGTGTATAAAGTCAGAATTATTTAAATGTGCCAACAATAAATGTAGAAATATCTAAATGTAAAACTTATTAATTGAAACTTGCAGTATATATGAAGTATAAATACTTTTATTGATTGTATATGCATAGTTTTTACTCAAATTGTCGTGGTTCATAAATAATGTCAAATAAATATAGTACATATGTAGTAGTTTAAATAAAATTATATAAAGTGTGTATATTTTTAATAACTTGTAAAAAATCATAGATAATTAAACAGAAAAACTGATATAAAATGTGAAAATCAAATGAAAATATTATTATTTCATATTTCCCTATGTCACTGTTGTTCATAAAGTAGTCCTTAACATTTGAGTGGCTACTCTGCAAACTAAACACTTTGTTTAAGACTGCTAGCCTTGTCCAAAGAAATTAAATTTATGGCTTAGTGTTGTAAAATAGGACTTTCAGTTAAATAATTCAGAATGATTGATGCTTTAATTATTTACATTTCAATATTTAAGTTTCAAATTCATTATTTATTTTGTGTAAATCATTTTGACTTATTTATCTATTTTGTTGTGATACTTTGGCACTAAATATTTGCTGTGCTGCAGCTCACATTGTAGTTTATCAAATGGAGCAAATGATTGATTAACTGCGTGGCAAGTCACAAGTTATCAGTCATATTAATAACAGGAGCAAGTGGCATTTCTACCCTATTTGTTTATGTAATTGTGACACTTTTTGTCCTTCATAATGCAAAGAAAGTCTAATCCAAAATAAAGACCTTGACCAGAGTATCAGTGAGTGACTGTCAGGTGTCCACAATGAGGAGGTTCACTGTGTTTATGCACTCATTATTTATTTTCATTCATATCAGCATTATTTTTTTACATGTTTTACATGTTTGCCCCTCTTTCAAACTCAACAAATGATTTCATCTCATTTTATTGATGTCATGCTCTCGTCTCAAACTGTTCATTGTCTGATGCCACTCTGTCTCTCATCCATTTCCTCATCCCTCTTTCCTTCTCTCTCCACCATCGTTCTCAACTTCTTCTTATATTTCCTAAAAGATGGTGGGTGCTTTTTCTCATTTTGGTTTTCCAGTGTTTTACCTTCTTCCCGAGTCTTTCCTTCCTTCCTTTTGTTTTTTTTTTTCTTCTTTCTTTCTGGTCTTACCGCTGTTTCCTCCCTATTTTCTTTCTCCTGTCCTCCCCCTGTTTTGTCTGATTCTGACCGGCAGACACCAGCGACAGTGACCTTGAGCTCTCCATGGTGCGACACCAGCCAGAGGGCCTCGACCAGCTCCAAGCCCAGACCCAGTTCACCAGGAAGGAGCTCCAGTCGCTCTACAGAGGCTTCAAAAACGTAGGGAAAACGATTTTATATATTTGTGTGTAATTACATTTCAGTTTGTTTTGTTTTGTTGAGTGGGGAACTTTTAAAATGTAATTTGGTTTTACCAGATTCCACACAATTTTTGACACCTTTGAACAAAAATCTGCACAAAAAACAACAAAAAACTTTAAGATTGTAATATACAGTATCTAACACCCTCAAAGTTACGGGTTTCAGCATTTATTTTAACTTAACACTTTATGAGTTGTGAAAATAAACCTCTATCTGCCTAATGTGATTGATGCTGTATGTTCTCCTGTGTTGCCTATTATGAACAGTGGCTAAGGGACGTCACCTCATTTTTATTCCCAATGGAGAGATGAAGTTATGGATTACTAAAAGTTAAATCTGTTCTGTATGAATTCTCTTGGTTCTAGTTATTAATTCTTAATGTGTGAATTTTGGTGCCAAACTCACAGTAAGGAGTTTTCTAAACATTTCATCAGGAGATTGTGCCACTTCAATAACAGATAAATTTATTTGAAAACTTTTTATACATTTCTGCCAGAGGAGGCAGGGTCAATCTGTTCAAAAGTAAGAATAATTCAGTGATGATTAATCAAGTAAATGAAATATATATAATAATAATAATGCATACTTTCTTTAAATTCTTGGGTTGTTGTTGTTGTTGTTGTTGTTGTTGTTGTTGACTAAACACATTATAGAAACTTGTTTCCCTGTCAACAGGAATGTCCCAGCGGGTTAGTAGACGAAGAGACATTCAAAACCATCTACTCACAATTCTTCCCTCAAGGAGGTAACCATATATATCTGAGTTTTGAAATGCAAAATGTAAACACTAAAATATCTATTTTAACCCTTAGGAGACTTGGGTCTAAATGGCCGTTTTGGTCTAATGTTGAATTTACCCTTATATTTTCACCATAAAAACTATTTACCTTGCCTTATTTTGTATCATTATTTTCAGCACAACCTAAGCTTCATGATTTTACAGTATGTGTTTCATTTTGACAAAATGCATTATCACATTGGACCAAAAAAACCCCACACAAAATCAAAATCCAAGTATATATTTTTTAATATATTTTTACTATGAAATTCACAAAAATGTTGAATGAACCATTTTTCCAGCCTAAAATGAAATTTTCTTTTGTAAATTTTAAGAACCTGTGTACAAACTTAGCTAAAAACTAATTAATATTTTTACATCACATTGTGGGCAATTTCCCAGGCGTCTTTTTACAACTATTTATAAATGTGTCACAATATCTCCATCACAAATTCTCTCCAACACCACAAGACTCTTGTTTTTTTTTACAACTATTTACAAAATGTTTGACGATAAACATTTTGTAAATAGTTCACAAATTCATTTCCTCCTCCGTCCCTCTACCCCTTTCAACTATTTACAAAATGGCTGTCAGCCGAGGTTTGCATAGAAATCTCCCCTTAAAGCAAAATGGGCGAAAATGCTTTCTGATTGGTTGCTTCAGAAATGTGGTACGATTGAGGAAATCTGGAATTCATTCACTTTTTTTCATAAAACATTCCCAGATTGCGCAGTACATGCACAAAACAATATGGCGGACATGATCGATCATATTTCTGGTTTTATTTGGAAGTAAATATGAAACAAAATCAATATAAAACCACTACTTTTATAAAGTTTGAGGTCTCTGGTGTCCAACAGGACTTGAAATGCTCACTCCTCATGCCGTCTTTTTTTATACAGAAGCCTTTTACATGCATGATGTCAGCCCGCCACCGGGCGGGCAGCGACTGCATATACTTAGTTTTTCCTTCGTTTCCTTTCCTAACCTAACAGTGTAGCATAACAGTTTTGTTTACCGTACCATGAAAATATACTGTACATAACTTTTTGTCAAACCAGGGCATTGGTTTTTGAATTTTAATATCATATTTTCTTTCAGACGCAACCACATATGCTCATTTTTTGTTCAACGCATTCGACATGGACAGAAATGGTTCCATCCGATTTGAGGCGAGTGTGTCGGCGGCTGCAGCTTTGATTAAATTCACAGCTATTTGAGTATTGATCCAGGATGTTGCGAAAAAATTAAAGCAAGCATTTGTTAAATTCAACATGTTTTAGGGAAACTTCATATGCTTCACCAACACAAAGCAGTAAATAATTGCAAATTGTGTGGCAGAGAGTCTTATGATCTGTAGGTTCCACTAGTTTTGCACAGACTTGGAACATATAAAACATTTTTGCCCTCCGTCATCTTTAAAATAGCTCAAGCACACAGTCTGATTGAATAGAGAACTTCTGAGAGCTTTAAATTATTTCCACACATTCTGATTTGGATTAAGGCCTGGATTGGACTAGGCCACTCTTAATTAAACACGATTACGCTTTAATCTAAACTAAAAGTCTCAAATGTCAGGATTTTGGATATGGATCTGCTTCAAAACAATTTTATCAACTAGTACATTCATGATAGTTCAGCCATTTTATTCAGGTGTGTTTGCCCAGTAATGTAGCTGCGTCCTTTCATTGTCTCTGTGGAAGTACAGTATGTTTATTGTCTTTGTCATGCTGCAAGTGAATTTAATTTTTACCTCTGTCTAAAGTCTGCTGCCTCTAAGCAGTCGGATGCAGCAGATGGCCACTCCTTCTGAGGCAGGTCTGCACACATACATCTGCCACACTTTTAAGACTTTTATGCATAAAACACTTAAATCACAATTTAGAAGTGATTTAAGTTATGAAATATTTTGTGTTGGTCTATCATATAAGATCCCACTAAAATGCATCAAAGTACAGGGTTGTAATTTGAAGGAAAGGTGGAAAGGTCCAAGAGTGATGAATACTTTTGCAGGGCCTTGTTGCTTATAGTCAACTAAGAAAAAACATTTTAATCTCCTTCACAGGATTTTGTGTTAGGACTGTCTGTTTTGCTTCGAGGCTCTGTTACAGAGAAACTTCGCTGGGCTTTTAATCTTTATGATATCAACAAAGACGGCTATATTACAAAGGAGGTAACAGTTGCAAAAAAAGTTCCCAAACTAGATACACTATAGTTCGTTGCTCATCTGTCGTTTCATTTTTCTCCTGCAGGAAATGTTGGCGATCATGACCTCCATATATGACATGATGGGCAGGTATACCTTACCCAGCGTACGAGATGATTCTCCATTTGAGCATGTGGAGAAATTCTTCCAGGTGAACTAAAGCAACATTTTTTTTTACATTACATCCAAATTTTACATCTATTTCTGGTCAGAGGAGTTTTGATTTCCCTCAAAATTAGCTGAACATCAAAACGCTTTTCTAATGCCCACTTTTATTCCATTTCTTGAGTGATCAAATCTCTTTTTTAGAAAATGGATCGAAACAGGGATGGAGTGGTGACAATAGATGAATTCATAGAAACCTGCCAAAAGGTAAAATGATCAACAAACTGACAAAATTGACTGGGTAACAATCGCCTAAATCCATGTTTTTCTTTCTCTCAACAGGATGAAAATATAATGGCTTCCATGCAGCTCTTTGAGAATGTCATTTAGTTTCTGTAAAGAAAACTGGATGCTTCCTCCTTCAAGCTCTTTGAAGGAGGAAGCAATTGAAGTAGCACCAATTGTATTCTAAAGGAGATCATTTTTGGCAAGAAAACACTTTGGGCACATGTTTATATAAACTAGGCAACCGTTCCTGTAAAATGTGAACATGCAAAGAACTGTGCAGTATTCACCACATCAGTTTATGTTTCTTTGCATGAAAATGTATATATATATATATATATATAAAAGCGTCCTCATTTCAAGATGCGCATGAATGTTTTCCTGGAGCTAAGAAGCATGTAATAAAAACGCTTTGGATGCAAACAAAGGATTTGTTGTTGTTTCTTTTTATGTTCTTCGTAAGTGCGTGAGAATACTTTACTTTATTACAAAATAACACTGTGGTGATTAAACTTTGCTGTGGTGTCCTGGATTTTTTTATGTTTAAACTGGGAAGCACATCTGCCTGTTTTATGTCTAAACTGTGTTTTTGTGAGGAAATTTGCACACATGCTTCTCACGTGCAACTCATTTCCTAGATGGATGGATAAGGGAGGAAGTCAGTTTTTGAAATACAAATATTGTTTTGCACCATGTTATTTTTTCTGATACTCATCCAGGCTTGAAAAATATTTAAATTCCTGACTCTTCCAGAAAGTAGTTGTCCATCGTGTTCTGAAAGATTACAAAAAAAACACTTCAGATCAGGGCTTTGAAATGATTCTTTTCTATTTGGTGCTGATTGACTCGCTAAACTTGGGTCTAAATTCCATTTTGTTGTCTGATATACTCGCCCTCAATGAGGCGACTTGATGGAAGTTGTGTGTTTTAATAGCTTCTCACAAGCTGTCATGTAAATCTTGCCTTAATAATAATAACTTATTTCAAATAATTATTTATTTTACTAAATGGTTTTATATATTACAGCCCACATCATAGAGCAGCTTTTCATTTATCCTATAATGGGGTGGTGGATAACACCTGCATCAGCAGAAGCATTGAAGCTGTCATGTAGGCCCGTTGTTGAACATATGAGTTTGTTTTGGGGGGCGGGGCTTAACTGGATGCTGGGTGATGGTATGGAGGTGATAATGAAAGCTAAAGTGCTACTCTGCTGCACTGCAAGTGTTGTGTGATAAGAGACCACAGCTTCAGCATCAGAACCAATCTGTGGAACAAGACAGGAAGGTAAGGTATCTTTTGTTCCCCATTAAATGAATATATATATATATATATATATATATATATATATATATATATATATATATATATATATATATATATATAATATATATATATATATATATTACACTCAGCCTATCATCACAAAGGCTAAATCCAATAGAATCAAACTACAAATGTGGAAAATAAGAGCACTTCTAATTTCTCAAAATGTTTCTATTTTGAATTTATCAGAAAATGGTCAAATTTCCTTGGCAAGTTTTCAGTTTTAAAGCAGCACCACGTCTGAGGTCTGAATGTTTAGAGCTGTAAACACTTCTATTCACTTTTAAAAATGTTATAACTACTCTATTCTTATATTACATGCAATATATGTGATATAATATTCAATTGTTGATAAGAAGACAACTCCAATATGAAAAGGAGAAATCTGCATCACAGAACCCTCAGCTAATCCCAGTGTTGACAGAGCATGTGGTGGACGGTTCTGGATCTCTGCTGTGTTAGCAGAGGGGAGCGTATGACTTTGTTTGTGCAGTAACAATAAATCAAAAGCCAGTTTGAACACCTGCCAACAGACTTATGTCCCCTCTGTCATCCACAGAAACAAATGAAGAGTTCAATATCAACCTAACTAAAGTAGTTTTGAATTTTAAGGCTACATCCTTCAAGTTTGTTCAAACTGTGACACATTTTTTTGCAGCTTTCCAGTGATGGCTGTTCGACTGAAGCTTCTCTCATTCTGGGTAATGATGCTGCTCGCAGCTGCTTTGTGCCCCGGTTCGCTCAGCAAGCGAGGAGGCAGCTCCCGAGGTCACGGTAAAGGCGACGGCGACAAAGCGTCCTCTTCCCAGGGCCGAGGCCTCTCCAAGAAGGGCCTGAAGTGGGCAGGAGCGGCAGCAGCAGGCATGCTGGGAGGAACGGGGACAGGGTATGGGCTGGGCTTCCTCGGCAAACCAAAGCATGGGACTGGAAACCACCACAACCACAAGACAGAACAACATCAACAGCCTCATTACCAGGAAACCCAAAGATACAACAACCAGTCTCTCTGGAGAGTCTTTGTTAGAGGATCTGCTCCTGCCACAGGGACAAATTTCCTTCTCAGACTAGGCCATCTGGTGCCTTTTCTTACAGTAAGCTGGATCAGAGACATTTAATCTGATCACCGCTTATTGTGAGCTCTGCTCTGAAGTGAAATAATCAACTAAAGCTTTCAATAAAGAATCGTTCCTGCTGTTTCTTGCAAGAAAATGGCTGTATACATTTTTTCAGGACTGATACAGCAGTCAGATTATCTATGATCACTGAATATTCTTGTGTACATTCTACAAACACAAGTCCTGCAGTATTTCAATGATTGCATTTAAAACATCCGGGAGGGACTCAAAGTAGAGCCGCTGATCCTCCACGTCGAGAGGAGCCAGTTGAGGCTCAGGCATCTGGTCAGGATGCCTCCTGGACGCCTCCCTGGTGAGGTGTTCCGGGCACGTCCCACTGGGAGGAGGCCCCGAGGAAGACCCAGGACACGCTGGAGGGACTATGTCTCTCGGCTGGCCTGGGACGCCTTGGGGTTCCTGGAGGAGCTGGAAGAAGTGGCTGGGGAGAGGGAAGTCTGGGCCTCCCTTCTGAAGCTGCTGCCCCCACGACCCGACCCGGATAAGCGGAAGAAAATGGATGGATGGATGGATGGCATTTAAAACAATGACCAGCTTCATAAAAGTAAATGGTTTTCTGCAGAATGACATCAAGTAATAGAAAGTTCCACACTTTAAAGTCCCCAAATAATGAACATCCCTGTCACAACTAATTGTTCAGTCAACCAATAGTGCAAGAGGGATTTTTTTTTTTTTTTGCTTTGCCGTTCCATCAATCCATGCAACTAAAGGCCCATTTCCTTTGACACCGTATAGATGTCTTACAAATTTTCTATTTCAAAGATTTTCCTGCTGTTCATTTCAACTCATGCTTGGCTTTTAGGTGTCTAAATATATGAAGGTCTGCTCTGGTTTTAAAAAGAAAAAATTGCAATTATTTGTTAAATCTGAAATACAGATGGTAAAGATTATTTATTCCATAGTAAAATAAATAAATAAAAATAGAAAAAAGTCTGTGAGTAAATGCTCTAAATCAATAGATATTGAAATAAGTAACATTTTGGTTCATGTAAATGTGTTCCCTTTCAGTGCTCATAACCCTTTTGTAATGAGATATAAAATACATTGACTCAGATCTCACTGTATATTAAGACAGAGGAATCATTTCTGAAGTGAATTTATTTAAGACATAAACATCCATGACAAGCTATGATAAAATGTTAAAATGTTTACACCTGTGAGTCAAAAAGATGACAAACAATTGCCATTTGACATTTATATGTGATAATCCAACAAAAGAATATCCAGAGGGGAAATAAGTGCACTTTACAGATATTCAGCAGAAGAAATCTACATGCTCTGAAGACAAAGTTTTATTCAGATAGATTATACTCACCAAAACTGGTCAAAGTCGAGCAGAGAATTTATTTATTAAATGTAAAAAGACAATGGATAGAAAAAACAATCATACACAGGGATAGAGACAGTTATGGAAACAATTGGTTTTTAGAAAGTAAAAATGGAATAATTTAACAACATTGTACAACTCATCTTGAGGACAGAAAAGCCTACCGAGATATATTCTAATGAGATTTTGTACTTAAACTGTGACAATAGAGGTTAGAGTAAAAACAAATAAATTATCTACAAAGTCAGCAAGGCCTGAAAAATGACTAAATGTCACTGTGTGGAAAAATTCAGATGCATTCAGGAAGATATTTGTACAAAATCAAGACCAAAGCAGCCGATGACTTAGGTTTCCAACAATAAGGTAGACCGGGATAAATACATCCATGTGCACAGGGATAATAATTTCCATAAAACTAACAACTCATGCTGGGTATATTATACAACTTTCTCAGCAACATTGCCTCCACTTCCTCTCTGAAGATACACAATATTCATGGGATTATCTGGGGCAACTATGAAGTTAGAAATGTTCTAAATGTGCAGATTAAAAGCATCCAGCATTATTACCGAACAGCGCACAAAGCATTCACGATAGCTGCAGGAAGCATAGCGACATTGCAAACTGATCTCTCCTCTTTTTGTTTTTTAATCAAAAACTTAAAAGAACAGGAACAGGAAGTTACAGCAAGCTGCCAGAAGTCAAACAAGATGTCTGAGATGGATAAAGCTGAGAAAGAAAGTCATTTTTACACAGAAAGTCTTCAGACAGTTGCAGTGCAGGAGGTTTGAAATTAACTACTACTTGCAATGAGAGTTGACACAGTTTCCACACAATTCACACACTACATTCATAGGGGAAAAATCTCATAATTCTAGGCTACATGTTCTGAATTTGTAGCTAATTTCTAAAGACGCACAGATAACAAATTTATATCTAATTTCCGGTTTTTGCAAAACCTTGATCTACTGATACCAATTTAGCTGATTTTTTTTCTAGACTTAAATGCTGTAAAACAGGATTTCAGTATTTTAAA
This sequence comes from Poecilia picta, assembly GCA_033032245.1. Taxonomy (NCBI): domain Eukaryota; kingdom Metazoa; phylum Chordata; class Actinopteri; order Cyprinodontiformes; family Poeciliidae; genus Poecilia; species Poecilia picta. The sequence goes on along the minus strand of CM065364.1, from coordinate 13,549,475 downwards.
ATAAAGACAAAATGACCGTGGAGTTGACTTTTCAAATCGTCTTTAGTATTTAATATTAGTCATTAGCTCTGGTAAATGCTAACTGTGTTTACTCTATTTCGAATGTGGACCTAATTTGGAAGTTGCATAAAGACTTGAAAGCATTTCTACATCCGGCATCTTTCATGAGAGACATTTTGCTGTAAAACCTTGCAGACTTATAACTCGGGTATTTGCTTTTTTCAAGTCAATTTACCCATTTAGTTTGTCAAAATGTCCAATTTCTGTTTTTATATGCTTCTGAGCAGAAGGAAAAAACAGGTAGAGCATGGTGAATGACCAGTACAACCACTCAAGCTCTCTTTTGCTGCTAGAATGAACACAATATGCTCCCAAAGAAAAGAAAAAACAGTTCGATACATCCAACTTCCTCCCACAAAATGAAATTCGACATCAAAGAATGCTTGACCAGGTATTTAGTTTTGTTGCATTCACTGATCAGAAAATTATCAGGGCTAATTATGCTAAAACCTGCATTTTCTAATTTCTCAGTGCGTCTAACTACACTGTTATGAATGCAACACTCCTCTCAACAAAAATTGCCTTTTTTATTCCCTTGAGTGTTGATTTGGCTTTAGTGGGATCAGGAGGGCAGTCAAGTATTTCCAGTCCAAAGAGCTGGTTTATTTGGACCACTTAGTCACAGCTGTGACCTCCATTTTTCTTCCATACAAAAACGTATTTAAGAGCAAAGTCTTACAAGAAAAGAGAAAAGGGAAATCTCAACAGCTAAAATGTGAATATATTCTGTCAAAAAGGATTCCTCTTAAAGATATATAATACACTAATTACATAATTTAGAAATCACTCCACAAATGACTTTACTCAAACAGATTTTGACAAACAATACAGCATTTCTATTTTAAATATTAATAATTCATACCATCAATTCCATTGGTAGTATTCCTCTTCACCAAGCATTAAGGATCAAAAACAAAAATGCAGTAAATTAAATACAGTATATATAAAACTTAATCCAGATTACTTTACTTTTGCAGAAAAATGGACTGTAACAATCTAGAAGCTATGACTTCGACTGTAAAGATTCGATACGCACGCTGTTACTGTTACAGCTATAATGGAAGCAGGGGAAATCTATTTGGGATATGGCTGAAAGGAATCCTTTTCTTCTTCCTCACTGCAGTAGCAGCATGCTGGACAGAAGCACGAAGCCGGATGTGAAAAGCTGCACCACCCCATTGCTCATAGGAGCGCTACCTCTTGGCTGTTGCTGTTGTTCAAACTTTCGTTCCTCCAAGAACTGTGCAGAGTACTTCATGTACTCCTCCACGCAGCGGCGGGACTTGACTTGGCTGATCAGGGCTGGGTACCCAATTTCCTCAATGCTCACGATGTCTTTATCCTCATCAGTTGCTCCACTGTTGGATGAGCCTTGGTCTTTGAGGAGGTCAGTGCGATTCATGCATTCATTCATGTAGTTCTCGTAGGTCTTGGCCCGTGGAGGAGGCTTGTAGACATAGTCCCGCCCATAGTCTTTCTCATCCGTTGACTTGGTCCCATAACGACGGTACATGTAGTTGTTATAATAGTATTCTTCTTCGGGGTTACGGAAGGTAAAATGTGGTCGAGGGAAGCGCCCTAGCCCATAACCAACGGCCATTCCAGCTAATGCACCAACACCTGCTGCTACCATGGCTTTTTTGGCAAAGTTTGTTGATTTGGGCTGAATTCCCATGCCCTGCACAGAACGAGAGAAAGGAGATCCTCCCATGCCATAGCCACCATATCCATAACCTCCACCACCGAACCTTGGGCTGAGGATTTTATTATTTGGGTTCCAGTTAGGGTAACCGCCAATTGCTCCTCCACCGTATCCACCACCGTATCCACCACCATAACCACCACCGTATCCACCGCCATAACCACCTGGGTAGCCACCTGCTGCTCCGGGACCCCAACCAGGCCCTGTATTTCCCGTTCTGACTGGGTAACCACCTGGGTACTGATTGGGATAATTCCCTCCAGCAGGGTACTGGTTAGGATACCCTCCTCTGCCTTGGTTGGGGTATCCGCCTGCAGGATAGCCTCCTACAGGGTTTTGATTTGGATAATTTCCTCTTCCTGGTTGATTAGGGTAACCTCCTGCAGGGTAGCCTCCTGCAGGGTAGCCTCCTGCAGGGTAGCCTCCTGCTGGGTTTTGATTTGGATAATTTCCTCTTCCTGGTTGATTAGGGTATCCTCCTGCAGGGTAGCCTCCTGCAGGGTAGCCTCCTGCTGGGTTTTGATTTGGATAATTTCCTCTTCCTGGTTGATTAGGGTATCCTCCTGCAGGGTAACCTCCTGGATACTGATTCGGGTTGCTCCCTGCTCCAGGATAACTTGGTGGATTTTGCCTGTTATTCCCACCTGGATTAGTATTCTTACTTCCAGGGTACGGGTAACTCCCTCCAGAAGGATATGGATTGGTGTTGCGATTGGGGCTCTGCTGTCGAGGGTAGTTTCCGGGCTGAGAGTTTGATGGCTTTGATTGGGTTTGACTTCCTCGGTTGGACGTTGTGGACTTCTTTCCACTGCTGCTGCTGCCGCTTCTTTTAGCACAAGTTGATTCAAAATTCATCAGAAACATAATAATTAGGGACAGAAGTCCAATTTTTAATAACCGCCCCATCACAGCCTTAAGGAGAGAAGTAAAACAAAGCAATTAGAAATTACAAAACAAATATTGCTTGTTCTATTTTTTATAAAATTTTGAACAATATGAAGGGATAAATAAATGATAATCTTGTTTTTATATTTAAGCCACCCTGAATAACTGGACTCCATAGCAAGTGTAGGCCTAACGGGATACACGACCTGAATGTGATAACTGAGTAGGCTACCTCGAAGCAGATCAATTTCGTTGCTCTTTTAATATTTGGCTGAGTACAAACAGAAAGATTTGTGTTAGGAAAATACAACATACAATAACTGCTAAGGACGTAACTACTGAGTAACCATCACTGCATAATTTATTCTGTCCTTTTCATAACAAAGCTGATAGCATCGCTTTATTTTCTCATTAGGGACAAATCATGAAAACAAACATAACACGATTAGGGTAACACATCTTAGATTTACTTACGGTAAATTGATGGCTTGTGGTTGCGCTTATTTCGTAAATCAATAACACTGCGTTTGTTGTTCTCCGCCTGTAGCCGCAGCTTCTGGTCTGGGTGGGTTTATGTGCGCCGGGTGCGCTTGTTTTCAGTCGCGGGACGCACCATTTGGGGAAAATAGGGAGAAGGCGGGAACAAGTTGTTGTAACTTCGATTAAATAAAGCCATCAAAAAGCCACATATGCTGAGTTTTAGAAATATTCTTTGAACACAGTGTTTAATGTTTGAACTCTGATGCCAACAGACATCAGACTATGTATGCTCAGCAGCGTCTCTGGTCAACCTCTGTCAACATTCCAACGTTCAATCAGTATTAATAACATTAATGAACATTTTCGACATAGTTCATTTCTACATAGCTATATTACAAAAATATATGAAATACTGACAAGTGTTATTAAGGTCTGCCGTCGCTCCCATTGAGAAAACTTGTGTTAGAACTTGGTCGTTCTGACAACCGTTATGTTCCGTTACGCAGAACAAGTGCACATGCGGACGTACTTCCGGTTATTCCCCATTCTCTCACAGTTTATTGTATTACAAGCAAGGACACAACACCGATGAAGTCATTTATGTCGTGATTTGTTTATAACAAAACAAACAAACTTGCAGCTCATCCTCAGAGATATGTCGTCAGAATAGCAGTGACGACATATGAAAATCTGGCCACACAGCCAAATTATACCTCTGGCAGATTTACAAATAACATTCATCCAACCAAGAAATTTATTTCTGATTTTAAAAAATTACACTGACATCTCTCAAACCATCCATCAGTTTTATTTACATATTAATAAAAAAATTGAATATGTAAAAAAAATAAAAATAAAACATTTATTCTTTTCATTAATCACTGTAAAATCTGCTGATAGACTGCTATAACATCTAAATAAACTTTCTTTAGTTATGTACACACTTGGACAACTGGGACTGTGCACATTTTTTACTCTTTACGTTTATATTTCATTTATATTACATCTATATAATTGTTTTGTCACAACATCAGTGGAAACAGTTTAAGGTAATCTCATTTTGTTCTTGTCATAAAATTTTTGCAAGGAGTGTGTACATTTTTAAGATCCATTCAAACATCTGTCTTTGTGCACTTTAGTGATTTCCAGCTTTTGTTCTGGACCTTTTGTTTTCCACATCTGGCTGACCTGCTACCAGGTGTTTTTTACTCCTATTTACATTCCCAGTATCAAAAATTGTGCATGTGAGAATTAGGGAAGCCACCGCTAGAACAACAAGAGCACTCAAAACTCAATTAGTTATACAACTAACCAGCAAGAAACCATAGTCCACTAGGGGAAGACAATAGATTTAAAAATAAACAGTTTGTTGGTTTCTTGAATTGAAAATTTATATGTTGTATTCAAAAGGTAAAAATTTATCTATGGACAAATATGTCTATTATAAACACAAATTTCTGTTTATGAAAAGAAAAAGTTTAACAGTAGGAGAGGCAGACCGGTAAAATGATGTCAGCATCATCAGCCAATGCCAATCCAAGCCAATCATAACACCAGACCAGGTGTAGCTTCTATAGAAAGAAAAACAACAGAAAACAAAAGTAAAGTTGAAATAAATGATTTAGTAGGAAAATAAAGAGAACAAATGTTCAGTTAGTTCTCCAGTGACCAGTGAGAAATTACCTAAATTACCGTAGTCTAAGCCTTTTATGTGACAATGACAGAAAGCTGAGAGGGAAAAAAGGGGAAATGTAGCAAAAGCTAAGCCAATACACTTCAGAACAGAGGTTTTAAATTGGATACTTTATTTGGAACATGTATATCCTTTTTGAAGTGCATATATATCCATGGGGACCTGTCCTGGGCGTACCCCGCCTCTCGCCCGGAACGCTAGCTGGAGATAGGCACCAGCACCCTCCCGACCCCATTAAGGGACAAGGGTGTAGGAAAATGGATGGATGGATGGATATATCCATGGGTACCTAATAAGTTGGGGGTTTTTAAACTGGAATTCATATCAGCATTTAGAGGTCTGAGTCCTGAGTTGAAGCTGTAGCAAAATGTGAGAAGGAAGGATTTGATTACTGTAAAGTTAACAAAAAAATAAAGTCAACAAAAAAAACTTGCATGTAAATAAAATGACTCATTTCCTATCAGAAATAAGTTGAATTTTGAAGTTATATATATATATATATATATATATATATATATATATATATATATATATATATATATAATTCATGAAATATAATTTCGTGCTTCTTTTTTTCTCCGTCCTTGACCTTTGCTCTTTGCTGATTCCCTCTCATCTGCTGCGCATGCGTATTGGAAGGAGCCAACCGTAGGCAACGCAGCTGTGACGCGCGCCGCAGCGGTTGTAAACGGTCAGATACCCGTATGTTCTCGTAGCTTTGTGTCCGGTAGCAACATGTCGGTGAGGAGGGAGCCCAGTGGAGGAACTGCAGTGAGCGAGAACCGCACGCCGGAGACATAAACAGCTCGCTAAGCAGCCGGGTCGAAGGGTGACAGTTCAGAGAATCAGCCGCGGTTACTTTATTTTCACAGCGGCGGGGCCTGTTGGAGGCTAATGGACGGATAAGGACGGACAGCCGGTGATTAGAGGACTTGCAGGCAGGTGGTCGGGCTGGTTGGAGAGAGAAAGAGAGAAAGGAACAGCGTGTTCGGCCTCTAATCAGGACAGAGATTCTCCTTGCTGGGGGATGTTATCTGTATTGTCTTATGGCAGACTGGTAGCCAGGGCTGTCCTGGGCGGACTCTCTCAGACAGACGGTCGGGACTACAGCCTGATCACCGCCAGTTATGGCTTTGGTAAAGACTTTCGTAAAGGGATCCTGAAGAAAGGGATGTGCTACGGTGATGACGCCTGCTTCATAGCGCGACACGGGGCCGCCGACGTTTTGGGTAAGGTCACGGGCAACGGGAAGCTCTGTCAAATAGGTGTCGGCTCACGACTGTGGTCGGGTGACCTTCAGTGGTCCGGTCCAGCCCGCACGCGTGCAGACCACTCGGATGAAAACAAAACGGCCCCCACTCTATCTGCCCCCTGCAGCTTTTATAGGAACTTGACAAATTCAGCTCGTGTCCAGCTAGCATAATATAGCATATTGGCACGCACTAATCACCTGATTTAATTAAATATTAAAAAAAAAAAAACCCACGGAGTCCAGTTATGTTCTAATTGTGTGTATCTTTTATCTTCGAAACGCCAGATGACCTTTCACCTACATTAGCTCCACCGTGGCTACACAGCGATAAAGCTGAGAATTGACTACATAATGTCAGGGGATTTGAATAAACTGCATTGCGCCTAAATATGACCGCAAAGTGCTCAATTAAAAACTATCGGACTGAGCACTACAATGTCCTGCAGAGGTCAGAATGGTTGAGCGTGGAGGCAGCCATATTGCTAGCAGCAGCTTGCTACCTCAGTGCGTTTCGTCCTCACGCGCACGAGAGTAAACACGAGCGGAATACCGAACACAGACCACGTGGTTTAAAGCGACGTCCAGGATGGGCAGGAACTATTTACATTAGTAAAGTTACATTTACTTCAGTAACTTTTTAGAACAAACAAATCCTTCTAGGAGTATTTTTACAGCACTTGAGAAATATTATTATGAAGTTTTGCTACAATTGACTAAAGTTCGAAAAATACTTTTTTTTTTTTACTTTTGAGTTCTTTTTTTATGGCTACACTTTACTCGCGTGCTACTTTTACTTGAGTACAGTTTTTGAATGCTCTCCCCGCCTCTATGCGCAGTCGTGTAATTATGGACTTCTGTAGTAGTGCAAAAAAGCTAATCAGATTATGTGCAAAACTAGAGGAGGGTAGTGTGAGTTTTTTCTGTCCTTGCTAACAGTTGGTGAATTTTAGAGGAAACCTACGTTCTAACTTAGTTTTGCTTTCATAATTGAAACGAGCACAATGATGATAAGAAATGAAACGGTTGCTAATACTTGTGCAAGATAAAGAAGAGAAAATATGTTCCATCTATTTTTTTTTTGTTTTTGAAGGGTGTGGTGTAACAACGGGCCAACAGAAAGTAGGGAAATTAGGAAAATTGGTATGTGGTTTTCAAAATGTCTTTTCCAGTAAGAATATGACAAGTGTGATGTGCTTTTTTTTTCTCCAGCTGCTTTTACTGTGACACTACAAAATAAAATCCAGTATAGTGAAGCACGGTACCACAACCTCCCTTGAATGACCAAATTCACTGAATACTTGAAAGCCTTTCTAAAATTGTGTCTAATAGCCTATTTTAATAGTTTGAACATAAATATACTTTAATAAGCGTTAATGCACAGTGGAATCCATCCTTGAATTACCACAGAAGCTAATATCCACAATCATCCTCATTTTGACTTGTTGTGGTACAGCCAGTCAGCACCAAGGAGAATGAATGGTGCTTTTGGATTGGCTGTTTTACAAAAGTCAGGCTTATAGTGTGTCAAGTAGAATTGTGCCTGAAGGATTTCAGTTCCTTCAAATGTCTTAGATGTGCTCAATGTAAACAATTATACACATGTAGAAGCCCAATAACGGGGGACCTTTTCACCTAATTGGTTAGAGCACACTTGTGCTATTTTAATCTCAGTATGAATACAGCTGTTCTCTCAGATGATTTCTGGATGGATGGAGCTAAATATAGGACAACTATATACCTTCTAGACAGAAGAGATTGTTGTGGTGTTTGACTTTTTAGCAGGAAAACATCTACTTACTCCCAGAGCGACAATTAAACAATTTAGTTTGCAGTTCATAAAAGCTGCTGTTCAGACTCTCCCCATCTCATCTAACGAGCTGAAGCTGTTTTGCAAAGGAGTGGATAAAACGTTCCAGCTCTGGACTTAAGATTTTAGAGACATAATCGAAGCAACTTTCATAAAGGTTGTTCTGCACAGCTCTGATTCAGAGAAGTAGATTCTTGTTAGATATTTTTGAAAACGATATTTTCTTTACTCTTACAGTAAAGCACAAGTTTGACTTGGTCTAGCCCTAAAATCCAAATAAAAACAAAAAACTTAAAGTTGTGGTTGTAAAATAAGATGTCAGCCAGTTAAGGGAACATGAATACAAGGAAGCCTCGTAAATTAGGGCTGTATAATAATATCAATATCACGATATATATCGATATTTTCTTTCCTAGAAAAAAAAATCGATATTCATCTGCAAGTATCGTAACATCCAACTGTCACCTTTCTCACTCACTGCTTGCTTCACCAGGAGAGTGATTAGGTCATCAGGCTTAGAGTGATTCCTTCAGATGTTCAGGTTAAAAAGGTATCAAACTATTCAGATCAGGTACTTGGTTCACTTTATTTACTTTACTAATGCATGTCAGCTACAGTTTGGACTGTTTCAACTAAAAGAAACATGTTTTCTCTCCACTTCTTTGGTTCATTTTGTCCAGCTGTCCACTTTAAGTCTGTGTCCAACCAGAGCCAGGTATTGTGTAGTTGGTGCTTTTAATCAGTTTTCAGTTAAATTAATTCAATCCAACTTTATAACAGTCACAAAATGTAACCAAAATCACTCTGTCCCTCTAAAATCTTTCAGAAAATCGCAAAAGTGTATCGGGTTGTATCGCTTACTGAATATCGCAATATATATCGCATTGTGGGAGAATATTGTGTATCGTGAGATTATTGTATCACTACAGCCCTATTGTAAATGCATATTTTCTGACTTAATTTCCAGTATAAAAGATCACATGTTCACATTTTTGTAATTCTCTTTTTTTTTCTTCTTCTTTTTTCTGTCTTATAGGTGTTGCAGATGGCGTAGGCGGTTGGCGTGATTACGGTGTTGACCCGTCTCAATTCTCTGCCACCTTGATGAGAACGTGTGAGCGATTGGTGAAGGAGGGACGCTTCACTCCCTCGAACCCAGTGGGGATCCTCACCTCTGGCTATTATGAGCTGCTCCAGAACAAGGTCCCACTGCTGGGTGAGCACTCGCATTCAGAATCGCCTGAACAGTCGGTGCACCAGGGAGTTGTGCCGTAATCTGTGGAGTGAGCTGTGCTGAAGCTATACTTGAATAGCTGCAGTATGAGTCAGACCGTAGCAGTGCTGCTGAGAGGCCTGCATAGTATTTTACATTAAACAGTTGGATTTATCTCACTATGTTCCTCTAAAAGTTGGAGTAATAGCAACACTAACTTTTAGCAGATTACACAGGTTTTATAGGTGCTTCAGTGTTTTTCACAGATATTTTTTAGATGAATTTTATAGCTTGTGTTGTTCTTTTTGTGTCATTTTGTTTCTTGTTTTATGCCTACATTTAAGTAATTTAAATCACTATTTTTTTACCCTCTGTGGTGCGTGGGAGACTGAAATCACAAAGTTTGTAAAGCTTCCACTTGCCAGGGTCTAAATAGGTCACATATCCATCTGTAACTGATGAGGCTGAGTGGTTGTAAAGATTTTAAATGCAGGGTCAAGTCAAACATGTGACCAAGGTCACATTTCTTTTGAGGCTCAGTATTTTGGTCCAGTGTGAGCGTCCAATGGCTGCTGTGACATTTGCCAAAGACTCTAATTATATTTTAGGAACCTGTGACAAGGTTAGTACTCGACCCTCTTTGCTCAAGGTTAGTGTGATCCGGGAGAGGAAGGCAACAGTCTGTGGTCTTGCTTTGGTCTCCATTTAACCCAATAATAGTTATATTCAACACAATCACAGTAACTCACAGTAATCAGTAATAGAAGAATCCAGTTTGATTTGACTCACAGTTGATTTGAATATTTTTTTTAATCTAATGTTCATTTACAACAGCTTGCTATATTTGCACGCTTCTAACCTTATGAGTGTCTTATCCCTGTGTTTGTAGGAAGCAGTACAGCCTGCATTGTTGTTCTGGATCGACGGAGTCACCAGCTTCACACGTGTAACCTTGGAGACTCGGGCTTCCTTGTGGTGCGTGGAGGAGAGGTGGTCCATCGTTCAGATGAGCAGCAGCACTATTTTAACACGCCTTTCCAGCTGTCCATCGCTCCCCCGGGAGCAGAGGGAGTTGTGCTCAGTGACAGGTTGGTAGTTTTACATTAAAAGACTCCATCCATCCATCCATCCATTTTCTGCCACTTATCTGGGGTCGGGTCGCGGGGGCAGCAGCTTCAGAAGGGAGGCCCAGACTTCCCTCTCCCCACTACGTCTTGCATAGACACTCAGGACAGGGTACTTCCTGTTTAAAAACATTATTAAATATGTGTTGGGAGTAACTCCAAATGCTCTGTTATCAGTTTATCAATATCGCCTCTTTACGTATTTTTCCCTTTTCTTGTTGTGTTCCAGTCCTGAAGCAGCCGACAGCTCGTCTTTCGACGTGCAGCTCGGTGACATCATCTTGACGGCCACAGACGGCCTCTTTGACAACATGCCAGACTACATGATTCTTCAGGAGTTGAAAAAACTCAAGGTGTCACTTCTGGAAGACATGATTTATTTTTTATTTTTTGGACACTGTAAACCCACATTTTGCACATTTTAACAATTCTACATTTCTCGTTTTCAGACTTCAAACTACAACAGCGTGCTGCAGACTGCACAAAGTATCGCTAAGCAAGCTCACGACCTTGCTTACGATCCAAATTATATGTCTCCTTTTGCACAGTTTGCCTGTGACAATGGTCTGAATGTAAGAGGTGAGGACATTAATTTGCAGCACATGCAGCGCACAAGTTCATAAAGGCTGTGAAACAAAACTGAGTGTTTTAAAGGACTCTGAACTGAAAAGTTTTCACTTTTTTTGCAGGAGGAAAACCAGATGATATAACGGTGCTGTTGTCTATAGTGGCTGAGTATACAGACTGAACACGTGCTACTCTGGGATTGATCCTTCTTTGCTGCCTGCCTGAGTCTTCCACCTGCAGCCCTCCCATCATGCCCCGGGTGACAGGTGGGGGGGGGAGGCCCACCCACACGACTCGCACTCTTTACAGCTTGGCCGAACTCCACGTTTGCTTCTTTTTCTTTTCTTCCGCTGTTTTAATTTGGTGCTTGAGTGGCGTACGTACGGGCAGCAGGCAGCTAGGGTATATTCATGTTGATCATGATGCAGCAGGAGCGGAGATCACTCCCCGTGTCTCGCACGTCGTCATCGGACAAACTGTAGGGGACTGAAGCAGAACAGACAGGGGGTTGTTTTTCTTAACAGCGGCCCTTATTCTTCAAAAAATGTGACATTAAGGAGTAAGCCATGTATTCGGATATATTGTGAGAAAATCATTAAACCTCCCTGTCAATCTTTTATCACATTGTTATTTTGCTCCCATGTTCTGTTAAAGTAAGAACATATATTAGCTCGAGGATGCTTGTGTGGGAAATGAGTGTTGTTGAGCAGTACGATTTGGGAGTTGCTTTTTGATGACTCTGGGTTGGGAATGTCTGAGAAACCTGTGAAAGCGAAAGTGTAACGCTTTTTAAAATGTTGCGGTAAGGTTAAGCTGGTGTTGTCACTTAGCCAAGGGAGCTGCTGATGCGCACATCCTAGTGGGTTGTAAATATTTTGTTTTGTTTTTTTAGGATTATATTTTTGTTGTCAGTTGAATGATAAACTTGTGGTAACTCGTGTGGGATATAAAGTCATTCATGAACACATTTCTTTGCCTACGTGATAATCTCTTCCACACTTGCTGAAACAAAAAATATTTGCAAGGATTATCTGTACGGCAAGCGGTTTGTGTATTTAATCTAATACGCAATCTTAATTTGCTCACACTGGGTTAATTTACAGCAGTAGTTCAGGAAAATGTAATACTATTAACTATTTTTGCCAGCTGGTGGCAAAATCTGTCATACTGTTAAGACAGGAAACTTAAAAAAAACAGCCAAATGCTGAACTAGCAACACAAAAGAGATGAATACTAGACCTAATGCTGCATATCAATGATATTTTGATATATACAGAAACGGCTTGCCGTGTCTTTTCATCCGCTGAGTGGTTGGAGTGATGTCAAAATACGAGTGTGGTATGTGTGAGAAGTCTTGAATGTTGATATTTATCTCATAGCAGCTGGGAATGCTTGTAGTTACAATGATGGGTCAGGAGTACAGTGAAAGAAAAAAATACTTTTAGCATTATTTTGTCTGGAAAATATTTAAAACATACAAATACGTGTTTCAACATGTTTGCTGTTTTTTTGTTTGGTCTCATTTTGTCATTTGTCTTTACAATTTCAGCTCATATCTTCATTTACATCATTGAGTCAAATCACTACTCAAAAGCAGTAAAACACTCAATAGTTTTCTTGTAATAATAGGATAGGATATTTTACTCTTGTCTCACTCTGTAGTTTTCACATTAATGCAGCACAGGGCACATGCATGGGAATAAATGCATACACTGGACTTTTAAAAACAAAACACAGATTGCACTCTCCATTCAAGTTTCTCCTTTAGTCTAAAGCCTCATCCAAACTCCTGGACAAAATCTGTAGTGGTCAGTTTTAAAGCATGTGCACCAAAGACCCACTTTCTTCATGTATATTATCATTGCATTGTTCATACGGCAATACTGTAAGTTATCCGTGAGCAGCGGCGTTGGTAGTGACGTTTAGTGTGTTACCGTTGTCTCGCGTTCGTCGCAGGCTTGTAGGTTGGCGTGTTTTGAAGTGACCGGATAGCTGTAAGCACAGCACAAGCAACCAAAAAAGGAAAGCCATATTGCCCGATAAGACGCACTGCAAGAACCAGGGATCATAACATCGGTACTCTGCCGGTACAGTTCCAGCTGATTCTTTTGTGTGCTATACATTAAACTTTGATCAGATTGTGCTATTTGTTAAGGGAGCAGTAGAACAATTAAAAATGTTTGTGTCATGCACGATCAAATTTCATCGTCTGGATCTAACCGATCCTCTTTTGTCAAGACTAAAACAGGTTATCTGAATATCACTTTCCTGCTGCCTGCCCGGTTCGTTTTGTATTTCTTCTGCTGCCAGCACCATTTTACTCTTTTCACATAAAGAAGGGTGATCACAGTTTCAGCCTTAAAAGCCAGACCTGTAAATCAAGAGGCCTTTCCTGTCATTGCGAGCTCGTCTTGTGTCTGCCGGTGTCTTTTTTCCCCCCCCCTGTGTTCGATGTAAATGAAGTGACCCCTCCTGCCTCTCGTCTTTGTCATGTTAAGTCATTCTCAAGGTGCTTCTGCAGTCTGATGGTATGATTGTCTTCTTTCTAGCCTGAGTGTGACCGATACGCCAAGAGGTCTACAGTGTAATATTGCAGGTCTAATTTATGTAAATACTGGTATGTTTTAAAATATGTACAATATTTAAATAAAGAATCTAGTATTTATACTAAAATTGTGTTGTTTTTCTAAAGGTATACAATATTCTTTGAATATATTCAGGACATATTTAAGTACAGTACAGAGATTAGGAGATATTTACATGCACTATGTAAGCATAACTAGTTTTCTCACTGATAATGGATCAGACTTAATTTTTTCTGATTATTATCAGGATTACCAAGATTATCTTTGTTTGCTAACTGTCAGAATAATAAGTTTTATGTTCAACTTACAGGTGCTGGTCATAAAATTGGAATATAATGAAAAAGTAGAGTTATTTCAATAATTCCATTTCAAAAGTGAAACTTGTATATTATATTCATACATTACATACGAACTCATATTTCAAATGTTTATTTCGTTTAATTTTGATGATTATAAATGACAAATGAAAATCTCAAATTCATCATATCAGAAAATTAGAATATTACTGAAGACCAATAAAAACAAAGGATTTATAGAAATGTTGGCCAACTGAAAAGTATGAACATGAAAAGTATGAGCATGTACAGCACTCAGTATTTAGTTGGGGCTCCTTTGGCCTGTATTACTGCAGCAATGCGGCGTGGCATGGAGTCGATCAGTCTGTGGCACTGCTCAGGTGTTATGATAGCCCAGGTTGCTCTAATAGTGGCTTTTAGCTCTTCTGCATTGTTGGGTCTGGTGTATTGCATCTTCACAATACCCCACAGATTTTCTATGGGTTAAGGTCAGGAGAGTTTGCTGGCCAATTAAGAACAGGGATACCATGGTCCTTCAACCAGGTACTGGTAGCTTTGGCACTGTGTGCAGGTACCAAGTCCTGTTGGAAAATGAAATCTGCATCTCCAAAAAGTTGGTCAGCAGCAGGAAGCATGAAGTGCTCTAAAACTTCCTGGTATGTGGCTGCGTTGACCCTGGACCTCAGAAAACACAATGGACCAACACCAGCAGATGACATGGCACCCAAACCATCACTGACTGTGGAAACTTTACACTGGACTTCAAGCAACGTGGATGAAGTGCCTCTCTTCTTTTCCTCCAGACTCTGGGACCTTGATTTCCAAAGGAAATGCAAAATTTACTTTCATCAGAGAACATGACTTTGGACCACTCACCAGCAGTCCAGTCCCGTTTCTCTTTAGCCCAGGCAAGACGCTTCTGACGCTGTCTGTGGTTCAAGAGTGGCTTAACACAAGGAATGCGACAGCAGAAACCCATGTCTTTCGTACGTCTGTGTGTGGTGGTTCTTGAAGCACTCACTCCAGCTGCAGTCCACTCTTTGTGAATCTCCCCCACATTTTTGAATGGGTTTTGTTTCACAATCCTCTCCAGGGTGCGGTTATCTCTCTTGCTTGTACACTTTTTCGACCACATCTTTTCCTTCCCTTCGCCTCTCTATTAATGTGCTTGGACACAGAGCTCTGTGAACAGCCAGCCTCTTTAGCGATGACCTTTTGTGTCTTGCTCTCCTTGTGCAAGGTGTCGATGGTCGTCTTTTGGACAACTGTCAAGTCAGCAGTCTTCCCCATGATTGTGTAGCCTATAGAACTAGACTGAAAGACCATTTAAAGGCCTTTGCAGGTGGTTTGAGTTAATTAGCTGATTAGAATGTGGTACCAGGTGCCATCAATTTTGAACCTTTTCACAAGATTCTAATTTTCTGATATGCTGAATTTGAGATTTTCATTTGTCGTCATTTGTAATCATCAAAATTAAACGAAATAAACATTTGAAATATGAGTTTGTATGCAATGTATGAATATAATATACAAGTTTCACTTTTTAAATGGAATTACTGAATATAAATCTACTTCTTCATTATATTCTAATTTTATGACCAGCACCTGTATATGTTTCTTATTATTGGGTAAAATAAATAAAAATATTAACCATTTAAAAGTATTTTCAAAATGACAGCTTGAAAAAGATGCTTCACTCAACTGAGGTAATCAGATGAAAATGTTTTGTTTGCTTTTGTTTTAATTTTTTTTTTTGTTTTTATATAACTATTTGGTTTTTTATTTCACTACATCCAATAATAGTTAATAATAGTCTTGTTTTTCAGTAGTTACTTTTATAAAAATGTCTTCATAACTTTCGGGAACTTGCAAAGAACTTTATAGAACATATGTGGTACTTCCACTGATTTGTCTGGAGGTCAAAGGTTAATTCCCTGGGCTTTATAGGCTACTTTGAAGTAATTTTCAGGAGTTTAGATAGTACGTCTTGGACTTACAAGTTACTGACCTGAACCCTACCGGTCTTTTGCTGTAACTTTTTGTAATAAGATTTTGAGAACTTACAGCTCACCGTTTGAGATAATAGCTCACTGTATATAAACTATTAGAATTATGTCTTTACTGTTAGCATAGTACCACTAGCTACCAACTTGCACAGTTTACTGTAAAAAATATATACATACTGGGAAAAATATAAATAGTATAATATTATTATGAAAGAAATTACAATTTCATTTTTAGACGTGATATCTGTAGTGTAAAAGGACAGTGAATTACTGTGTTGTGATATTCGTACTTCACCAGTAGGTGGAAGGCGAGAGCAACTGGCTCCCGTGCTTGTTTTGTTTACTAACTTGCTCCAGGCAGCCAGTTTCTCTTCCTTGTAGCCTAAAGCTAACCTACATTCCCGTTGACAGCAGTGAGACTCAGAAGAAAGGGTCAGCTGACAACACTATGATAATAGCATGCTACCTTCGGCGTTAGTATTACAAATAATCGAGCTAATTTAACTTCTTTTTTTGGAGCTGGTCGTTGGATTTAGGGTCTGGGGATTTAACCACCTGGTGGAAATCGGTTTGTGTACCTGTAACGTTAATTTTGGACTCAAAAATTGAGATTTAGCAAAGAAAATAACCTCCCATTTTGTTTAGGTCTTGACTAGCTAGTCGTCTTGCTAGCTTTGTCCTGTAGCAGTTAGCTAACCCAACGGGCGTCTGCATGGAAACCTTTAAACTTACATGCTTAACGTTTTGAGCTCACTCTCTGGACCGCCTGCTTTTACTGAGGTAAATGCCGTCTAAATGGCAAAAACGGAGCAGAGAAATGGACTGGAACTTCAGGGCAACACAGAGAAGCTGACGGGCAGTAATGGGAAGAGCAGCTCGAATGGACTGGAGGTGAACGGCTCCATCCCCGAAGAGACGCAGGTGGATAAGTACGGCTTCACTGGAGGAGCTCAGCAGTCCGCCGGAGAACTGTGAGTAACATGTCAGTACGACTGACAGCCAACTTTCAGTTTGATTATTGAATGAGGAAACTGAAAAATATCATTTCCCCTTGTGGGAATATCATTCTTCGAACAACACTGGTTGTTGTTTGTGTATTTTAAACTGATCTTAATTTCGTGTTTTAAAAGATTATATACCCTTTGGATACAACTAGAGTCCCAACATTCTTAAGCCATCTGGTTTAATATGATGTCTGTCCTCCTGTTTGTGCTGTAATGAATTTCCATGTAGTTTAGGAGACTATTTATTAGAAATTATTACTACATTCTTTCAGAAGTACATTTTATAGGTCAGACAGTGATGCTGGACGTGAAGGCCAGGCTACAAGTCTCCACTCTTGATTCATTCTTAAGGTGTTTCATCATGGTTTAGGTCTAGACTCTGTGCATATGAGTCGGGTTCTTCCTGTCTAAGCTCAGTCATCCATGTTTTTATGTGCACAGAATGTTGGAACAGAAATGAGGCATCACCAAATAGTTTTTGCAACAGTGGAAGAAGTTATCGTCCAGAATGTCATCTTATGCTGTAGGATTTCATTTCTCATTCAATTCCTGAAAGATGGCTACTACTTTTTACACCAAACTTAGACTGCCAAGAATGCTTTAGGCACACTGGACTTTTCATTACATCTGGTCATGTAGTGTTTTCAGTTCTGCTCCTCTAGGCACACTGCCCTGCATGTTTAAGATGTTTCCATGATTCAGATGAATGCAGTTCAGCGAAAAGCCTGTTAGTCAGTTGTCAACTGAAATCAGGTGTGTTGAAGCAAGAAAACATCTAAAACATGCAGTTCAGTGAGCCTCGAGGACCAGGGTTGCGAAACACCGATGGTCTGAGTGCTAATGGCTAGCTTACAGCGGATCCCTAAAGCTTCCACTCACCGTTGCATGCTTAATATAAAGAAAATGTCCTAATGCGTCTGTCGTGACCCAACAGTAGAGTTCATTAATGTTTGTAGAAGCATTCTGGATTTCTGTTCTGATATTGAATGGCTTTTTACATTTGCGATTATCTTCCAAAGTTTGGCTTAAAAACTCCAAAATACAGCATTTCCCCATTTGTTTACTGGACAAGTTTTGTTTCTTATATTTTTTAAAAATGAATTATAGGAAGAGAAAAGTGAAAAACATCACGTTTAAACTAATTCATTACTCCTGTGTTTCTGGATAGCAAATGGAAGATGTATCATAATGGCCTAAGGAAGGACAGGAAATCAGATTATATCTGTAGGCTGAACATTGTGGCAGATCCTCCCTCTGCATGTTCATGCAAACAATAGAGGATAATTGTGGTGCAGCTCAGGGTGGTGTATTTCCCTTTCACTTGGTCATTGTTCATCTATGCAAGCTCTCTCCCTCAGCGTAAAGGCAGACTAACGTGAGCTGCAAAGCTTTCAGGCATCTGTTTTCTACACGAGGCCTTTTATTCTGAAACCTTTTGACTGCTTCATGTCAGACATCCCTCTTTTTAAAGACATAAGAGCAATAAGAATTAGAAGCTTTTCAGTTTCAAATGAAACAGCGTTCTCTTGAAAAGTAGACATTTGGAGGCTTCACCGATCAGACTTGGCAGTCTGGTCTGTCATCAGGCAACACAGTATTCTGCATTTTTTTATTTATTTATTTTTTTTATTATTAATGATAGGATGTAATACCGTGTAGATGATTTTGACCTTTACATACACCAGTTATTTTCATGCATTTCATCTTTTTGTAGTCTCTTAACATTCAGTATGACTACGGAGCTAGCGTCTTAGATGTTTCATCAACACTAGTTTATATTCATTATGGACCCAAACAGGGTCAAAATTATGTTTGTCCCAAACATAGTTAAACCTTTTAATCAACTTTGACCGAGCTTGGAACGTTTTACAATGATCCTTGTTATTTAGTGTGATAATTGTGTTGATTATGTCCTACCCATCCTTTAATTGTGCAATAAACATCCCCATGTGAGTCAATGAAGAGCTGAATCTGATAAACGAACTCAATACATGATATTAGTTTAAATGTTCTTTAACAAGCTGGCAAAAGAAAAGTTAAGGTAAATCATTAAGAACCTGAAATGTATAAAGCATCCATGTAAGTTTATGTAAACCTCTGATTAGAGCTGGAAGTGTATCAGGATGAGGCCGCTGGTTTTCACTTGCACCGCTCCAAAGGGACCATATCTTTGTGCATGAGACTGCGATGAGCTGAATTGGGGGAAAGGTTCCCCTCAGCTTCCTGTTTTCTCGCTCGGATTGCTGAGGAAAGTTTCCTGCATGTGCGAGGAAGACCGGGATTCTCCTGATATAGCAACAGGAGAGGACAGAGGAGCCGCAGCCAGCTTGTCTGGACACTGTTTGTACGGATTGTGTCTCCTCAGAGCGGAAGAAGTCCCCATTGCGGTGCTGAGGCAACGCGAAGCTAAATGGCTGGAGATGCTGAACAGCTGGGACAAGTGGATGGCCAAAAAACACAACAAGGTCCGATGCGCACACCGAACCTGCTGAGAGATTATGAGAAAATCTAGTTGTTTTTGCTTTAGAAAAGGGTTTCTCATGACTTGAGTTTTGAGTGACTGGATGTGTTTTTGTTGGATAAAAGGTGAAAGAGCGCTGTCAGAAGGGAATCCCTCCGTCCTTACGGGGCCGAGCCTGGCTCTACCTCACTGGGGCCAAAGTAAAACGGGAGCAAAACAAGGGCCGGTTTGAGGTCGGTGTATGATTCATGCTTGCCTTTTTATGACGTGTATTAATGGAAGAACATTATTTTATGCCATGCAACGTCATTTTTGTACTATTCTGCATGGGAAAAGTCAACATTATGATGAGGAACTTTTGCAAGAACTCGTGTGTAAACTTAATGTCTGCATTTGACTAGATCTGCTGCAGTTATGAGATTATGATCCTTCATTTCCGTTTTTTTCTTTTTTATTTGTTTCAGATTACAAGGACATTAAAGGTTGTTTAAAGTTGTAACTTGTCACGAACTGATGTGTTTCAGGAGCTGGACATTCAGCCGGGAGATCCTAGATGGGTCGATGTCATCGAGAGGGATCTTCATCGCCAGTTTCCTTTTCATGAAATGTTCGCCGCCAGAGGAGGTCATGGGTCAGTGGCCTGTTTTACTGTATGAATTGGTGTTAATACTGTGCATTTTTTATTGAGGTTTTGTCCGATTGACTATATATAAATCTGAAAAGTGTGGCGGGGATTTGTTTAGCTTTTTCTGCTGTATTTTCAGCTGCAGATCTTTCAATCAGGCTGGATGGAAAGATTCTGTGAATAGAAACATTCAGGTCTTATATTGAATATTGAATGGATATGCTTGCAAAGATGATCTCGTCCATGTTTTTCTTCCTGCAGGCAACAGGATCTGTTTCGCGTCCTGAAAGCTTACACTCTCCACCGACCTGACGAAGGTTACTGTCAGGCTCAGGCTCCCGTTGCTGCCGTCCTCTTGATGCACATGCCAGCTGAGGTGAACATCCTCTAATGTTTCAAGATCCCGTTTTTTTTTTTTCTCTCTCTCTTTCAAAAGTATCTACAAGCAATCTGGTTAATGTGTGGGTTTTCCCCCGCCCCCATATTTGGTTTTCATATTTGACACTGATGTCACAATTCTGTTTGTTTTAGGATGCCTTCTGGGTTCTTGTGCAGATCTGTGAAAAATATCTTCCTGGATACTACAGCACGGGGCTGGTATGTGACAGAGCCACCTGAGGAACAGCGGGGCGTTACCTGAAAGCATGTCCATCGCTACGCAAAAACACAAAATCTTACAAGTTTGTTTGGTCTAGTTTCCAGTGCAGATGTCTTCATACAATTGAAATAAAGCTAAACTTACTCACAAGTAACTTTTCAGCACAGTGTAGGAGTTCATTTTAAGTCAATAAGTCCTTAATATTGACAAGACACTTGTCCTATGTTAATATAAGTAAAAATGTGTTGTTCCACTGTCAGATTATTTCGCTTCTAACTAGTAGTTTTTAGTCAATACTAAGGAATTATTGACTTCAAACAAGTCATTAAGTATTTGGTGCGATTTTGCGTTTTTTGCAGTGTACCGGGAATTTACGATTTAACAAAGAGATGATCGTTTATTACTAGAAATTCACAGATGCATAGAATAAGCATGTAGGCCAGAAATAAAAATTTAATCACATTTTCATTTCAAAGTGCTGCATGTCATAAAAACCCCAAAATGCAAAGTCGTAGAACACACAGTCAACAACTGAAACATTACATTTTGCCGTCAAAGACATGATTTTGTCATTTGACGCGTTTTTAAGTTGCAGTCAGAGTTTGCCAGTGAAGCAAACACTAGCTTCAGAACACTTTTGCTATGCTACGGTATGTGCGGCCATACAGGCTGTCAGGCTTGTCAGGCGAGTCTTTCTCTCACTGGATGCTGATAAGCTAACAAGGTGGTGACCGGGCCAAGGACAGAGATAAGCAGACAATCAGATTAGGCGGAGACAGAGGAGTCTGTTGTCGCCGCCCGCTCACTGCTGTTCCCCGTCTCCTCCACAGGAGGCGATCCAGCTCGACGGGGAGATCCTGCACGCTCTGCTGCGGGGGGTGTCTCCCGTGGCTCACCGCCACTTAAAGAAGCAAAAGGTGGAGCCGATCCTGTACATGACGGAGTGGTTTATGTGCGCCTTCTCCCGGACCCTGCCCTGGTCCTCTGTGCTGCGGGTCTGGGACATGTTCCTCTGTGAGGGTGAGACCCCCGGGGAGGAAAAAAAATTGAAGAAATGCAACGCTTTGTTTTCCTTTAGGTAGCCGTAATGATATCGCACTTGGAGTGAAAACGCTTTGGCTGTTTGTGTGAAAACAGTCACAGATGAATTTGCTGCCACGCCCTCGGAGCATTTTTAGTGCCTTAGTAATAAATGAGGAGCGAGCGAGCAAACAAACACACTGATGTAATGTTTAACAAGGGCTTTTATTGTTTGCTAAAGTTCAGCGTATTTTGTTTTGACTTTTAACGTAGTTTTCAGTTTTTCAGGTAATCTGTCTAGTTTTCCCGGAAATGTTTTTGTTTTGTGTTTCGGACTTTTAGAAATGCAGAAATATTCAACAACAGTATGCAGATGTCACTGTATTTAGCGTCAGCCATCCACACCCAATTGTTGTTTCACCTAAATGGAAATTTCTTCTTTACATTCCTGAATAGATACAGGAAAAAACAATGTCCATTTAAACTCAAGCACCCAAGAATTTAAAGGGTTGTACATTTTTAGTAATAAAATAAAAAAATACCCAAATCAATCATTTGCATTCATCTTTAAAACCTTTAATGGCCTCTTAGTGAAAACAGTACTTTACATTTAAGTTTAAACTTCGAAACATTGATTCAGCTGCAGAATTAGAAATTTCATGAATTTGAGTGAAACAAGAATGTTGCACCCAGATTTTAAAGTGCGATCTCATGAGTCCAGCTGCATGAGAACATCAGAGATCCTTTTGGGGTTGATGTGACTCACCACCCAGAGTGCCATTTTACTCTCGGGTTGGCAATAATACCTAATGAGAGGAACTTGTTTTCTCAGTTAGGATATTTTATTTCTAATGCCTACTGGCATGTCCACCCTATAGAAAGAGAGCTCCCCCTTGTGGTCACAGGCGAACGCTGTTTAAGCTGTGGTCAAATCTGGACTGAAATGTTCACTGAACAAAAAGGATTTAAAACTGTTTTGAGATTTAAATTTGAGAGGAGCCAAAAAAACAGAGCTGATTTAAACATATTGTGGCTTTTACAATCGTCTTGGAATAAAATAGTCGTTTGAAGCAAAATTTATACTGAAATCTGGACTGTGTCATTTTAAACTGATTACAAAATCGCGGGAACACTGTTTGGATATTTTTGGTCTAGTTTCTAATATGGAAATATCTAATTTGAGAGGAGCCAAAAAAACAGAGCTGATTTAAACATATTGTGACTTTTACAATCGTCTTGGAATAAAATAGTCGTTGAAGCAAAATTTATACTGAAATCTGGACTGTGTCATTTTAAACTGATTACAAAATCGCGGGAACACTGTTTGGATATTTTTGGTCTAGTTTCTAATATGGAAATATCTTAAAACACTTGAAATAAGACAAAACTAACTGGCAAGTAACTTTTCAGCAAAATATAGGAGTACATTTTAAGTAGTATAAACTCCTATATCTTTCTGAAAAGTTACTTTTCAGTTACTTTTGTCTTTTTTCCAGAGTACCAAGATATTTGCACTAGAAACTAGACCAAACATACTTAGTAAGAGTTTGTGTTTTATCCAATCTACATTTGCAGATGTAATTGCATGTTGTGTTCTGATTGGTGTTTCTGCTCTCAGGAGTGAAGATCCTCTTCAGAGTGGGCCTGGTTCTCCTGAAATGCATGTTGGGAACCCAAGAGAAAGTCAAGACCTGCCAAGGTTTATACGAGACGATGGAGCTGTTGAAAAAGATTCAGCCTCAGTACACACGTGAAGGCTTCCTGGTGCAGGAGGTAGGGCTGCTCTGTTGTAACCGTTACTCGTTCGATCGCCCGTCGTCCTGAATCTGAGACATCACCGCTAAACGTGTGTTTCAGATCATCGATCTACCGGTGTCTGAGAAGAACATTGAGAAGGAACACCAGGCTCAGCTGCGGCGTTGGAAGGAGAATCACGGAGATCTAAGCTGCAAGTCCCCTCCGAGGATGCACGGCGCCAAGGCCATAATGTCTGCCGAGCCTCCGAGCCGGCAGGAGCTGAGACAGAGACCCACCATCGTCGTTGAGTATCCTTTGGCGCCGAAAACGGAAGCGGCGCCAGAAGACGAAGCGAAGGGAAGTAAAAAGGCCGCAAAGGCAAACGGGCACACGACCGTCGTCCCACCAGACGGGATCGTTATTCTCGGTGATCCGTCCTCAACCCTTCCACACACGACCACCCAGGGGTCCAAAGAGAGTCTGAGTAGCGCCGAGCACGACACGTACCTTTAACCAGACCAGGTTTACACCAGTTCATAGGATGAATCATTTCACGACACTCTGTTTCAGTATGAACCACTTCACAGTTTTTAGTGACAGAATAAACATTAAATCCCTGCAGCAGCAGTTAAAAATGCTTTTTGCTCTTTATAGCCACAACACAGACTTCTGAGGTGTTAGGCTAAGACATTTCACTGGACCAAATAGCGTCCAGGAAACCTTTGGTTTTAAGTAGCTTAAATTTTAGACAAGTGGTTTCTTTGGATTTTGTAGGTTTTTATATGTATTTTATGCTAAAATATTGCTGCCTATGTAAGCATAGGGGACAAGGTTTTAAAGTGTAGAAGCAATAATTTTGAAATACACATCAGTAATGTGCAATCCATGGGAAAGAGGTCTTCATTCATTCTACATGTCCAAAGTCAGTTCGTAAGGGTCATCCTGCATATTTTAGTTCCTTCTCTGGTTCAACAAGCATAAATCAAATAATAGTTCACTAGGAGTACCTCTACTATACTTTGAGGTAATTGAACCATTTGAATCAGCCATGTTGGGGTAGAGACTCCTCTAAAACAGGCAGGTGTGGCCCTTGAGGACTAAAGCTGGTCCTAATTAATTAATGACCTTTACTTCCTCGGTTTTGCCCTGACAAGTCACTACGTTTCCAATCTCTCAGCAATTCACACTAACTCACAGACAAACAGTTTTCAGCTTGTCTGCTTGGCCCATTTTCATGTGCTGGTTCAATGAATCAGTAATTGCTCTTCTTGTCCACACGGGGGAGACCTGACACTGTTTTTTAGCCAAAGCAGTGAGCCTCTTGGGGTAAAACTTCACAATCAGATGGAGGAACGAGGTTCATCACCAGCGGCGTTTTGTGTCAGTATGCCAAAGATTTGTTGTTTATATGTTTAAATATTTGAGAAGAGGGTTTTGGTTTTCTCAAAGTGTTAACATTGATTTGTTAAAAGGGGACAAATGTATGAGCTTCTTTAAAGTTTGCAGTTCCTTCAGTTTAAAATGATATGTTTTTAAAAGTTGCATTTAAAAACAAGAACTTATAAAAAGCTGTTATTTGTAATCTGCAACAGTAAAGTCACTATTGATCTGGTGAGCCATAAACCTTTGATAATCAGTTAAATGTTAGTGTTGTTCCTCATTATCATTATTGTTGTTATAATATGGTGTCAAATGAAGGACGACGTTTCAAATGAAGTTTTATGCAAGCAGCATTTGCCAGTCCAACAAGCTGTTTTAAAGGATGCAAGTTGATGTACCAACATATCCATTGTCTTATGTCTGAAATGTTATTGTACAAATCACTAAGGTTATCTGTTGATTTTAAACAAATTTTAAAAGTGTTTATGTGTGGTTTTGTGGTTCTTTTCTCCAAGAAAAAGTGAAGGTTTTTGTTTAAATTTATAGCATTTGGTGTTTTTATTTATGTTCAGAGCATCAATTACATTTTGCCAAATGTTTATCTGCTTGACAAAGCATAAAGCTTTCAGCTCCATTTTAACATTTATGTGGTATTTACTGATAATCATAGAAAATATTATTCAAATCAACATAATATGGTTCTGTATCAAGTAACTTTAAAAGAGGTCTAAATGCCAGCAGCATTACAGAAGAACTATAAATTCTGTAGTGAAATGCTACTTGGTGTTATTTTTACCAAGGTTTTGATTTATATAGGAAAAGAAAACGGTATAATAGTAAAAATTGTTTATATGCAGAGTTTATTTTTTTAATCAAAAATTTTATTTTTTCCAATCAGCTACGTTATACAGCATTTTTTTTTAGTTCCACCACAGACATATAAAAATTAGGTTTAATTGAATATATGACTTTTCACACTATTTTCTGTGTTTGTAATTTGGAGATGTGTGCGCTTCTCCAATCAACAGGGAGTCTGGCATCTAAACTTGGATAAGTTGCCATCATGTTCTCAGCACATACATTTTATGCATTTTCAAATGTAGAATGTAGAATTTACCAACTTCAAGAATCTGCAAAGAGCACATTCTGATATTTAATGTGCCGAAGTTGTAGTTCTGGGTGAAGTGGAGTCAGAAAAACGGGACTGAAGCATTATCATCTGAAACTTGTTTGTGCATTTAAAGATGAGGCTTTTCAAGAATCTTGCTGTTTATCATTTAAAGACTGGCTGCTGTCTTATGCCATTTTTACATTTTGGCCACAAACAGATAAAACACTGATTGCATCTTTTAGTTTGTCCCACAACCAGGAATAAGACATATTCTGACATTCTGCAACTTTTCACACAGATCCCCCTTAATCTTATGTATTGTCCCATTTGAGAGATTTTCCATTGTGAAAACATCATGTTTTTTATTATTTTTTTACAATTTACAACTCATCTTTTCTCCACTGACTGGTATTTAAGCTGTTATGACAGCTCCCCCTACATTCATGTCTTTTCATGCATCTCTAATTAAGAGAAAAAAAATTAAGACGAGGGGTAAAAGTCAAGTAAAGACAGGAGCCAGCAGTTGAATGGCTTCTGTGTTATCATTCAGCGCCCTCCCTCCCTCACCCGTGCTGCAGCAGCACACTTCCTCGGACACCTGTTCCTCCCTCTCTTTCAGCTCTTTGAGGCATTTGCATGTCAAATAGGCTAAATTCCCACAGCGCCGTCTGAAGCTCGTCACGCAGCCATCAGCCTTTGGTCTCTGAATGGAGTCCTCCACGCACATACAGGCCTTCTTATTCTGCCCCGTCCACCAACAAACCTCAGCTGTGGTCCAGCAACGCTACAGCCAACATTTTAAGTTTCCCTCCCATGGGTGAATGTCCAGCACCGCTGAGTTTATCTGGATTACTCCTGTTGTTTAAATGCTTGAAGGTTTCTCCCAGTGTTTTCATGCTGTTTCTCTCGAGACATCTGGTGACGTGTGAATTGAACAATATTAAAAACAAGATTTTATGTTGATGCACCCAACAACCGGAAGTGATTCTAAATGTCTTCCATGCTTCCTTCTGTGAAATTCCTCCTTCAAAACGTCATTGTTGCCTTTTTTAAAATTCTTGTAAAGAATGTGACACACATATTGCTAAAGGATGCTTGTCATTGTGGCATCCTTGTTCATCTCCTCTCATCATCTTCACTTCTTTGCATTTTGCTTATGCAAACAATACAAACTGTCTTAACCTCTCTTGTCTCTACCACACCCTTAATCACAACCCATTCTCGACCCCCACCTGTCTGTTCTTAACTTTTGCAGTGCTCACTGTCTCTGGCTAGACCCAAAACCCTGGGAGGGGGGTTGAATGGGAGACAGTCTGTATGGCTAATCTGCAGAGATGGGGGCGGAGATGTGACCCAGACATTACCCCCAAAACCACATTCAGAAACAAACTGAACGGAGCTGTGGAGTTGCTTTCCTCATAGTTCTTGCTTTTTCCAAAAGGTCAAATTGAATTTTTTTTTTTTAGCGCTTTCATGCATAGTGGTCATCACAGAGGACAGCTGTCTAAAAGCCATTTTCTTGTGCTTCTTGTGGATTTTTATGTTATAAATGCACACAGACCACTGAAGTGGACACTAATGCATCATAAAATACACTACCAACTACTGGCCGTCGGCTGCAAATGCAAGAAATTATTTTTGTCAAATCCAATATGCCACTCTTGCAGGTAAAAAAAATATATTGTGACATCAGAAAACCCCTAAAGAACAATATTAATGATGTATTTTTCAAATAACAACTTTGTATTTGGAGAAAATCACAATTGATCATCTAAAAAAACAAACAAAAAAATACTTGGCATCTTGTATAGGAAATATTTTGCTTACTTAAGCAAGACAATGTTAACCAAACGTCGAGGAAATCAATGTTAAATTGACATCTTAAGTATTCAGCACATTTACTGGAGAAACGCATGCGACATATGATATGTGTTATATTAATAACACATAAACAGCCAAACTGGGAGTTATGTTTGAGGCAACGAGTTGCTGCTAGATTTGTTGATGCAGCAAAATATGATCCACAATGTCCAGATATAGAGATCTGGATCATGAATAAACTTTTGAAGTCAGCAACGCAGAAACACTTCACTGGGGTTAAAAGTTAACTTCAGTAAAGTTCAAAACCAGACACAGTGGCACCCAAAAGCAAACACGCTCCTCTAAAAATACCAGTTTTTAAAACATTGTAAAATATTTTTTCATGCAAAACAAATAAAAAGGTGCAATAATTCACAAGTTTACATACACTACATGAAAGGACATGTGCGCATATTTTTCCTCACTATTAATGCTTGTTTTCAGGTTACTTAGAATCATCAAAATTATTTCTATTTGCTAAATGTCAGAGAGCATTTTTTTTAGTTAAAATGTTTACATATATTTGCCCAGTATCAGGAATAATTCTCCTTTAAACATATGACCTTGGTTAAATCTTTTGGGTTTCCTTCCACAACTTTCTCACAATAGTTTATTTGGTCAGTTCCTCCTGAGAGAACTGGTGTCAAATTTCTCACTTGTCTTTATAGATCGACCCACAATCTGTATAGGATTGAGATCAGGGCTGTTGAGTGTATATGAACTATTAAAATCACTCTATCAGCTGTGATAAGTTGTGTATTTTTGTTCTGTTGGGGATTTTTTTTTGCTTAATTTCTTGTTGATCACTTTTTTGAGAGACCACTGCAAAATCTTCAGTTTCTCTGATTTTAGTCTTTATGGGTATACGTTTGAGTAAAATGAACATTGTTCTTTTATTCTATGAACTGCTGACAACATGTCTCTGAAACTCCAAGCAAAAACTTAGTATTTATTTGCAGAAAACGAGGAATGGTCAAAAGTGACAAAAAGATGCAGAGCTTTTTTAATAATGCAAAGAAAACAAGTTCATATTCACTTAGAAACAACAATACTAATGTTTTAACTCGGGTTCAGAAATCAATATTTGGTGGAATAGCCAGGAGGTTTTCAATGGGGTCCAGTGCAGCGGGCTCTTCATTTTTTCCAGGTCCCATTAATTATATTTTAAACTTTGTCTTTTCTTACGTTCTTTAAGGTTATATAAAAACGTTGAAGCCTTTTCTATCTTTGCATCACGTCTTCATGCTTCAGAAGCATGAAGAGCTAATTCAAACAGTCTACGAATAATATCAGGTCACTATAAATAAAACTACCTTGTTTGATTATTCTCTTCTTTCCAGGTGCA
This sequence comes from Poecilia picta, assembly GCA_033032245.1. Taxonomy (NCBI): domain Eukaryota; kingdom Metazoa; phylum Chordata; class Actinopteri; order Cyprinodontiformes; family Poeciliidae; genus Poecilia; species Poecilia picta. The sequence goes on along the minus strand of CM065364.1, from coordinate 13,520,664 downwards.
GAAAACATAGAGAACTCTATTTAAAGAGAGAGAAAAAACTCTTCTCTTCTTGAGTTACACATAATGTCTGTTGCTACCAGATTTTAAAAAGTATCTATTAATGTTGGTCCATAATTATCACGGCATACACAAATAAACTGTAAGTAAGAGTACACCCTGCATGTGAGCTCTGTTTATTCTCTGTTGCTGTTTTGGGGGGTGTGGCGAGCACGTCGAGGTGGATGATCTCACGATGCCATATGTGTGAAGCGTCTGGGAGATTACAGTCTGGTATCGCGAGCGGTAAAGCTCCTCTAAAGCTTTTCGGTAACAAGGACTGAAGGTCTGCAGCTTTATCCCCACCTGCCGCCCCCCATCGTGCCCCCAGCCCGATTAGAGGGGCCAGAGGTCAGGGGTTTTGAAACTAAAAACCCACCGTGAGTAAACTTTATGGGATTTTCTTCTGAGCAACCCTATGCAGTCGCTGCCCGCCCCGTGGCGGGCTGACATCATGCATGTAAAAGGTTTCTGTATAACAAAAAGACGGCATGAGAAGTGGGCATTTCAAGTCCTGTTTTACACCAGAGACCTCAAACTTTATGAAAGTAGTGGTGTTATATTGATTTTGTTTCATATTTACTTCCAAATAAAACCAGAAATATGATCGATCATGTCTGCCATATTGTTTTGCGCATGTACTGCGCAATCTGGGAATGTTTTATGACCAAAAAGTGAATGAATGCAACATGAAGTCCATTTTTCCCGATTTCCTCAAACGTACCACATTTCTGAAGCAATCAATCAGAAAGCAATGTCGCCCATTTTGTTTCAGCTCGTATCTGGAGATTTCTATAAAGACCTCGGCTGACAGCCATTTTATAAATAGTTGAAAGGGGTTGGGGGACGGAGGAGGAAATTAATTTGTGATGGAAACATCGTCAGACATTTTGTAAATAGCCTGAGAAATTGCTATATAGTATATATAGATGCTATATGCTATATAGAATAGTTTTTAGCTAAGTTTGTACACAAGTTCTTAAAATTTACAAAAGAAAATTTCATTTTGGCTGGAAAAATGGTTCATTCAACATTTTTGTGAATTTCAAAGTAAAAATATAAAATATACAGTATATATATATATATATACTCAGATTTTGATTCTGTGTGTTTTCTTGGTCCAATGTGATAATGCATTTTGTTAAAATGAAACAAATACTGTAAAATCATGAAGCTTAGGTTGTGCTGAAAATAATGATACCAAATAAGGCAAGATAAGTAGTTTTTATGGTGAAAATATAAGGGTAAATTCAAAATTAGACCAAAACAGCCATTTAGACCCAAGTCTCCTAAGGGTTAAGGTTACATGGTTATAAATGGGAATGGAAGCCGTTTAAATTTTAGAGAAAATAAAATTAGAGCATGAAGGTGGGATTACTAACAATTTAGAGAAGAAAAAGTGTTGTATAACTTAGAGGTTATCTTGAAAAGAGCAGGAAATGCCAACTACCTCAAACTGAAATCCTTATCATTGAAAGATCTTCCATGTTTTTCAGACAGGAAAACATTTTCTTAAATCCTGACAGACATTTACTCAGAGTAACTGAGAGCTCAATCCTTGCAGGCATTCCTGTTTGTGACCTTCCACGTGTTTTGGGGACAGAAGCTGCGGTGAAAGGTTTGAAGTGGCATTGGCTGCACGTGTGGGACAGGAAGCAGAGCGGAAGGTGTCAAAGGTCAGACAGATGCTTTCTTTGTGGACAGTGGGCAGGAAGTTTGTGCGTCCTTTCTTGGTCCTTCTCAGGTTGACGGTAGCTGCGGTCCTAATGATCTCACATCCGTCAGATTTTTGGACTCTGGGTTTTAAATTGTAGCAGGAAATGATAGCAAACCGCTGGTTTGGTTCCAGCTGGGGATCCCCCGGATCTTTTTGTACGTCTACTCCCAACTGGACAAATTATGCCAGATGTGATTTAATAGGTCGAAGGTGTTCCTGTTCCTCTTTATTATTATATACTGTATATATATATATGTCATGTTTCAATAGATTAGTTATTCATATCACATCACATCTACCCTTTCTCCTCCTTTAGTTTTCCCTTCTGCTCCATCCTGGACTTGAGTTTTGCTCTCTTCCACTACATCTCATTACTTCTATGACTATTACTTATTTATGAAGCACTTTAGAAACAACAGCTGAGACAAAGTGCTAGTTCATCTTTTGATTCTTCAGCATAATACGCAATCACAATTTGGCATTAAAAGCATTGGTTCTTCTCCAATTTTACACTCTTGTCACAAATTTTAACCTTAAGTTTGCTTTGTAAGAAAATTTGCACCGTTTTGCCTTTTTTGTCTTGATGCTCCTGCATTCAAGTAAGTTTTTTGCACTTCACTTTAAATAATTATGCCATTTCAGAAATTCATCTTACCAAAATCAAACTGCATTTTTGGAAGAAATGCAAATGTTCTAGTTTTAGTTATCATCCAAACTGCTGCATAAAAACCGAATCATAATTGTGGACGTAGAATTATAAACTTTTTTTTAAATTCTCTGTTCTGGAGATGAACACTGAGACATGCATTTTAATTCTCCAAACATGATAACCTAAGTATGGAGACATCAATATATTAAAATCAGCTGAGTTGAGTCCAACATTTCTCAGGTTACCTGCAGTAGATAACTCTTTTTAGAGTTTTTATTTAATATAAATCCTGACTAGCTGGACTCAAAGTCTGGAGCTGATGTCTAAAGCTCGCTGCTGTCGTCTTAAAACAAGAGTTGGTGTGAACACAACTTAATTATCCTTTGTTTAGAAGAAAAAACACCAAAAACTTACTTTAAAACATGAGCATTACATCACATTAAAACGTAAAGAGAAATTAACATTATAACATTACAATAAAAGGCTAAACATGATGGAAATCATTAAGTGGGATGTTGAGGCTATACATCATGCAATCTTGTAAAGAAAAAAAAAATAAGCCGTGCCTTCTCCTACAGCCCTCAGCTCATTACACAGAAGGTCAGGCTGTTGTGTTTCTATGAACACAAATTAAAGCTGAAGCCAATAAACATAAAAACTGATGCAGTTTTAAGGCTCTGAAAGGTTGTGGGGTTTCTTATGAGAGTAAAACCTGCTCACTTTTCTCCTGAATCAGATGTCCAGCACCGCTCTTCCAAGAAACGCCTGATTAGAGGTGTAAAACAGAGAGAATCTACAAATAATAAAGGAGGAAAGTTTAGATGCTGCTGCCATAATGAAGGAATTAAAGTTTGGCCAAGTGAAAGGGCTCAGTTTAGCAGAGAATGAGCTCTGCTTGTTATTGTATGTGCATGGCCGTACTATCAAGAGGAAGCCTACATAGATAGAGCTTTTTGTTTACATTTCACTCCTTCCTTTCTTTGCTTTAACTTTCAGTGCCTGCTTTGTCCCCACAGGGACAAGCAACGCATATCAAAGGTTAAAATCCAACCCTTTCCCCTATGATCATTCGTGCAATCGTTAAGGAATTGTTTCCATTTGTTGATTTATTTCAACCACATTTTTGCCAACTCCTGAAAATAAAATTATCTGCATCCTGCCAACTAAAATGCTGCTTTGCGTGGAAATTTCCTTGAATTTTAAAAGCTGAAAATCTGTTACTCAAGATTTTATTCTATTTTTTTTTTATTGGTACTTTTTTCAGGAGCCAAAAATGTGTCAGGGTCGTGAATTATTGAATTTTAGAGCTAGTAATAATGTTCAAAATCCAAATATGTGCTCTTGATCATAAAAAAGTGAACATTTTCCATTTACACAAGAATATGGATGTTTTTTATGACTCTGAGTGCATAGAGGGTCAAGCAAGAAAGCGATCCAAAATCTGCATGTTCAGGCTCAATAAAATATTATAAAACAAAACGTGTTTTATGATACTGAAGTATGTTTGGAGAAGTCAAGGTGAGACATTAAGCATTCAATATTCTGTATTTTTCTTAGATTTAGTTTAGATAAAACAAGACAAATTACAGACACAGCAACAAAACAAGTAATTTAGAAATTTGACTCAGTCATTAAATAAACTAATAAAACATGAGGTAAAAATAAGAAAATATTTGTATTTTTCTATTAAAAGAGATTTGAATTGTCCAAAAGGAACCAAGGTGGATGGCTGATATGTCTAGAGGCGTTCCGACTTAAAACTGTGGTGGTGGCAGCATCATGTTGTGGGTTTGTTTCTGTCTGTGCAAAGAGGGTGTAATTTAGAATAAAAGGAAATATGGAAACAATTTGTGCACAATTGGATTTTCAAATTAAACAACTGTCTCAACCACACATCATAATTAGTTTAGGAACGGACCAAGATAGCCAACATTCAGCTTCAGACCTCAACCTCATCTTGCTTATTAGCACGCATCATTTTGACAAAAATGCTGCTGTCTAGTTTATAGATGTGAATATAAAAAATACAAACTAAGAAAGAATGTTAAAACCAAGTTAACATGAATTGTAATTTATTGGGTGTAAAAATAAGTTAATCTCTTCTCCTTGGAACGTGTAAATATATTTTACCACTGTTATTAGGCCCGAGCAGCTAAGCGCTGCAAAGGCCTATTTAGGCCCGAGCAGCTAAGCGCTGCAAAGGCAAAGGCCTATTGTAATTGTACTGTTTCTTCTTATTATTCTTCCGCCAAATGAATTGGCTTTTTGGGGGCTTTATCATATTCAAAAACTCACCAAACTTGGTGGACGCGTCAAGTCTGCGTGAAATTTACGTATTTTAAGGTCCTCCCAAAAATCGCAAAAGAAACGGCTCAAGGGCGCCCCCTAGCACCTTTCAAAAGACCCTTTCCTATTCACTTACTTTATCGTAGAGACTTGAAATTCGGTACAGTTGTAGAACTCCTCAAAACACTCAGAATTTACAATTAATGTCATAGTGCAAGTATGACAGAAAGTCGGCCATCTTGGATTGAAATTTCGATTTTGACCCAATTTTGGCTGTTTACAGACGTTGCATTTGATCGAACTCCTCCTAGGGATTTCGATCAATCGGCTTCAAACTCGGTCAGATCGTTCATAAGGGATGGCCGATTAAAAGTTATCAAAACGGTGAGTTTTCGTGCATGCTGAAGGGGTCATACCAGGGGTCAAAGTTCACCTATTCGTTTCCAATTTATCAACTTTATCGTAGAGACTTGAAATTTGGAACACTAGTAGAGCTCCACAAGACAGTCAGAATTCAAATTTAATGTTATATTGCAACTATGACAGGAAGTCGGCCATTTTGGATTGAAATTCCGATTTTGGCTGTTTTAGACGTCGAATTTGATCGAACTCCTCCTAGGGATTTCGATCGATCAGCTTCAAACTCGGTCAGATCATTCATAAGGCATTAGGTTTTAAAAGTTATCAAAATGGTGAGTTTTCGTGCATGCTGAAGGGGTCAAACCAGATGTCAAAGTTCACCGAATCGCCATGAAACACGAAACTGTTATAACTCTTACTCAAACTGTTATAACTCTTACACAAAAGCTCACAGAGACACCAAAATTTCAGTGATTGATTACCATCGGGTGCCCTACAAGACCCAAAGGTCAAATTATGACATCACTTAGGCCACGCCCCCTGAGGAAGTCACAGGAAGTGACATGTTTTACTCTGAACTCTCTCTATCTGACCCCTTTGACTTAATCAACAAGAAACTGTGTCCACAGACAGAAAACATGTTGGTGTGTTTCAGATTCCAACCCTGTTTGTTTTCGATGGAGTAGGTGGGTGTGGCGGCAGGGCGAAGTGACCTTTAACGCCGTGTCCATATGTTTGGCTATAGATTCCACAATTTTGAGCCGAGCTTCACCAAACTTGACATGAGTGATCCTGGTGGGATGCCCAACGATCCTATGTAATCATAGTCTGACATCACCTTAGCCCCGCCCACTCTCTGCAGGAAGTGTCTTTTTTTTCCTCGGAAAGCTCCATTTCTGGCTCTCTCAACCTTATCTAGATTATTCTGTGTTGGATGACAGATAACAAGTTGGTCTCACTTGCTTTAAAGCACCAACAGTTATCAGTAGAGGGCGTGGCCGTGGGACAACAGCGAAAAAGAGCTCACGCTACCACCATACGTTTGACTGTAGATTCCACAATTTTTAGCCGAGCTGCTCCAAACTTGACATGAGTGATCCTGGTGGGATTCCCAACGATCCTATGTCATCTTAGTGTGACGTCACCTTAGCCCCGCCCACTTTCTGCAGGAAGTATCATATTTTTCTACTGTATTCCTTATTTTTAATGTGTTATTCATAAGAAATTAATCTCCTGCAAACTGATGATGAACTCCGTCAATGCTGGCTGTCAGTCCCTCGCCATATGCACACGATTGACTCTAAATCACACACGCACCTTCCGATTGGCACCAAACCGGATACGTATGACCTTTGTTCCCCCGTGAAGAGCCCAACAGGATTGAAATGTAATTTGACTCAACTGCGCCCACTAGGTCATTACATCAGTTATATCTCCTCTCTACATTGACCAATATGAATGAAATTGGGTGTGTGTGACCAGGGAATAATGCCGAACTCACCGCTACCTATGACATGGCGGACGCGCACTTCAACTCCACAAGACCATACGCGGTGGCAGGCAGGTGGCGGTGCTGGATACCCCGCAGTGGCTATAGGCCGAAGCAGCGCTAGCTGTGAGGGCCGCTCGAGGCTCCGCGGAGCTTTAATTCTTTTGATTGTTTTTATTTTTTCATTTATTTTCTTTGCATAAATGAAAATAAATGACTGTTTATTATTTTATCACATGTCCAGTTAAACTTAAATGTAGCAGCTATTGCAAATAAAGCCATTCTGTCACACTGTTGGACTGTAAATGTTTTAGGGGTAAAGAATCTGGAATCAGTTGTTGCTAAAGAAAAAATAAAATAAAAAAGACTTACTGCCACAATATGCAAATGCACATCACAATTCAAACGTTTGCACCGGGTCGATTAAAGTCAGGCAAAGTAAAACTGGTGGAACCTCTGGAACTGGATTCTCCCTGTTTGGTGGCTTAAGTTGCCAAATGTTTTGTTGTTTTAGTCCATAATGAGACACACGGCCTGTAAAAGTCCCTTGGCACTGTTTATGTTACGTGTTTACCTCTGCATGGGATGTTTGCTAAGTCGTTTCTGCCGTGTCGATGGTGTTTTTCATTCATCTGCATCAATCTGAAGTTACTTCCTGCCATTGTTGTGTCACATCCCCACTGTCTCCTCTCTTCCTGTCAATCTAGTCCTCTTTTTCCTCAGCAAGGAAGCTGGAAGCTTGAAGAGGATACACACTGGGAGAGGAGGAGGAGGAGGGAGTGCTGTGGTTGTGTAAGTTTGTGCAAAAGTATGGCTGAGTGTGTTTGTGTGGTTGTGAGAGCGAAGGAGAGCTGCTGAGGCCCTGATAAGACGTTGAGGGTGTGCAGAAGAAGCACCAGCGGGTTATGATAACGCTAAAGTAAACGTCGGCCCCAGCATGGCAAACTGAAATTAGGTCACACACTGTAAAATAGTTCAGGTTTTGAGGTGATTTTAGTCAATTTTAAGTAGCCAAGTTTCCAAATTTGAGTGGTTAAAACACCAAAAATTAGATTTGTCAATATATATGAACTTATCTTGAACGTAAACAAAACAACACCCCTCAAACCTGCCATGAATTAGAAATTGCTGCAACACAAGAGTCTGTTTCTTATGTGGGGCTGACTATATAAGGTCTTTTTTGCTATATATTTGTGCTATGCTTGCAAAGTGGGTGCAATAAAGAATAAGGAGATGTGGTTGAAATTTGTACAGAATTTGGTGTTCAAAAAGTAAAATTAAACTAAATTGCACATCAAAATGAGTTTGATGTTAAAAACCTCTTGTTCATCCATCCATTTTCTTTACACCCTTGTCCCTCGGTGGGGTCAGAAGGGTTTCTGGTGCCTATCTCCAACTAAGGTTCCGGGCGAGAGGCGTGGTCACCCTGGACAGGTCGTCAGTCTATCGCAGGGCAACAGAGGGACACACAGGACAAACAACCATGCACACATGGAGAGGCCAATTAACCTGACAATCATGTTTTTTGGACTGTGGGAGGAAACCGGAGTACCCAGAGAAAACCCACACATGCACAGTGCAGAAATCAGGGCCAGGAATCAAACCCAGAACCTTCTTGCTGCAAGGCAACAGCTCTACCAACTGTGCCACTGTGCAGCCATTCTTGTTCAACCTTACTGAATATTTGCTTTAAAATCTTCAAAACGGAACAAGCCAATTTAAATCAACTTTGGCAATACTGCAAGAAAGGTAGTGACATTTAATGAAATATGTACAGGATTTTTTACATTACTTATTAGAACTTTTTTCCTGCGTTTTGAGCCATGCGCCTTGTAGCCTGGTGCAGCTTTTCTGTGGATTTTTCTTCAACCACCTGGGGTTCTTTAGCAGGAAGTGACTCATTGGAAGTCAAAATTGGAAATCAAAGAAGAAAGTGTTGATTTTCATTTTCAAGCACATGCTAGCAGCAGGCACGACGGAGAAGTTTCTTCAAACTCATAGCCCCTCATCATGGAAACAACATGAAGAAGTTCATATGATGCAGCTTCTAAGTTGAAGGCCATTGATCTGGCAGTACAGATCAATAGCCACTGTACGTAAACTCAGCGTGAACAAATCCAAGGTTTGTCGTTGGAAACGGAGAGCTGCTCTTTGCTGCGTCCTTATGGAAAACCGAGAGCGGAGGAAATACCAGCAGCTTTTAATCCGGTGTGGTTTGTATATGTACGTTTTGATTTTTTATTTTCATTTTCAAAACATTTGTAAGTGCACTCCATAGTCCGGAAAATATGGTATTTATTTGAACCTGTATGGATTGCAGGAAGGTGCCTGCAATCCATACAGGTTCAGGCAAGTTGTTGAAATCGTTTGCAGTTGTTTGTTTTGTATTTGTTCAAACCTGCAAAAATAACAACACAATTAGCATTTAAAACTGATTTATAAAAGAAACCACCCATGCTGATGATCAGACTTTAGAAATGCACTACAGCAACTTCCAACATTCATGATTTTACTGAGGCATTTAACTACAGGGAAGACAGGCTGGTATGATTTGCAGGTTTTCTGTCTGCAGCTTATTGTTTTATTCAGTCCCTCCCCTCTACATGATTTCTTTTCAAGCATCGTTGTAATATGTGGTTTTAGTTTCAATCTCTTCGGTGGTGCCCTTTTTCGTTATGTTTCCTGTAGTTTCAGCTTTTCCACTGGATAATCCACTAATACTAAAACAGTATTTCCCAGTATCTTTATTTTTTTCTTATAACCTTATACTGTTTTTAACGCACTAAATAATATTACAACCTATCAGGTCCAACTCTCAGCTGCCCCATCAAAAATATATATTTAAGGTTTTACGGTAAAAGAAAATAGACTAGGTTTTAATCACCATGTGTGCAGGAGACAATAAAGTTCTTTTGTTTTTGTTTTTTTTTTACCCCCATCAGCAGCTGACCTCATTGGCTATAATAAATGAGAGTAATGACAAAAGCACATGTTCAGCAGGACCTTTGGTTTGAAATTACAATAGCTTATTGTGTTGCATCCACTTCAGTCACGGCCTTCTCATTGTGCATTAAGATGAAGGATTTCTGGGTGTGTTCTTTATGTGCACCTCTCACAACCTTTAAACTATACTGACGTCTAGTGTTTCAAAAACCATGTGAAGTTCAGAGAAACATAACGATCTGTACAGTTCATGTTACATGTATGGGTCGACCTCTCCAGGGTTTTCACCCCTCCCATCGGTTGTGTTGCATTCTGGGCACCAAAACGGGATTTAATTAATGCTGCAATTCCTATTTGGGCTTTTTTTGTTGTTTCTAAGTAATTTCTGAATATGTTGAGCACACATCTTCTGCTTTTGGTTTGCAATATTAACAAAACAGTCAGTTAAAAATATGAGTTTGTCAAAAGTATGACTGAATGGATAGGAACGTGCAGTGGAGAAGAGATGTGGACAAGAGTTCATTTTTGAGCATTTTTTCCATGTTTAATGGGAACAACTGAAAAATATGATTATGCAATGTAAAGAAAATATGTATGACAGTACAGCATATGTACTGTACTTACCTAAACACATTTTATTTTCAGAGCAGTAAAGCTGTGATGCTAAAGATCCGATATTAAACCTTTCCTTACAGTGAACATAAATAAATATACTTCCAGATTAGGGCAGATTTGTTTGGATACTCAATTTCCCATTTAAAAAAAAACTGGTTTTAATATTTACTCCAGTTATCTTTGTCTACTATTAAAATTAGTTTGATAATCTGAAATGTTTAACCTTGAAAAACAGAAGGAATCCAAAAGAGGGCAAACACTTTTCACAGCCCTGTGGTTCTACATCAGGTCTAGTTTTTATCATCCAGGGGTTTTAAATATCATCTCCCTTAAATATGTTTATCCCAGGTAGTGATACTAAAGTTAAAGTAAAAAATGTATCCAGTAATTTCAAATACAGGACTTTACAATAAGCTGCAACAAGTAAATCATAAACCAAATTATGGAACAACAATGTTGCTGCAAGCTGATTTTTCATCTCTAAACTTTAGCCCACTGTATTTGTTCTCTGATCTAACAAAGTGACACTGATCTCACCATCACATAAACAAGCCTCCGAACTTATCAGTTATCTCGTGTCAGACAACTGAGCTAACGCAAACACTGACGGCACCTACTCTGAGTGCAAGCAAAGTGTATCTGACATGATTTGTGTCTCCGCTCTGCGTCTTCGTCAGATAAATGAGCCTCTCCAGTTGAAACTTGTCACGGCGGGGCGCCTCTTCGTCTCCCAAGAGGCGCCCCGCCGTGATGCAAACCTCAGATATTTACTGGCAACCCTGACGGAAAGGATCAGCTATTTTTACCTTTTTGTAAAAACTGTTTTCCCTCCTTCTTTCCTCGCTTTCATTCGCGGTAAATATTTTTCACTTGGCTCAGATGACAACAACATTTTGAAAGCAGGAAGGTTTCTATCAACAGACTCCCCCGGTCAACCGAGTCAGGGCAGGAGGTTAGTGGGGTGTTGAGGGAAGCTGCTGCTGCTGCTGCTGCGTCGTTTAGAGGTCAAAGGAGAGAGAAGAAGACCACAATACCCGCTGGTGTCCTTGTGATTGTCAACATACCAAAATATATATTTTCCTTTCCTCTCTTCTTTCTATTGAGTTGACCTTATGAGCTATTTTCCCACAAAGATGCTTGACTCTTCAAAAGTGCAACCAGAGTGACTGGAAGTCATCTTTTAGTGTTCAAAACCTGAACAGCCACTAGCTTTTAGCCCTATGCAGTCGCTGCCCGCCCCGTGGCGGGCTGACATCATGCATGTAAAAGGCTTCTGTATAAAAAAAGACGGCATGAGGAGTGGGCATTTCAAGTCCTGTTGGTTTCCAGAGACCTCAAACTTTATAAAAGTAGTGGTTTTATATTGATTTTGTTTCATATTTACTTCCAAATAAAACCAGAAATATGATCGATCATGTCCGCCATATTGTTTTGCGCATGTACTGCGCAATCCGGGAATGTTTTATGACCAAAAAGTGAATGAATGCAACATGAAGTTCATATTTCCTGATTTCCTCAAACATACCACATTTCTGAAGCAACCAATCGGAAAAAAATTTCGGCCATTTTGTTTGAGCTCGCAGACCTCGGCTGACAGCCATTTTGTAAATAGTTGAAAGGAGTAGGGGGACGGAGGAGGAAATGAATTTGTGACGGAAACATCGTCAAACATTTTGTAAATAGCCTGGGAAATTGCCCACAATGTGATGTAAGAAATATTAATTAGTTTTTAGCTAAGTTTGTACACAAGTTCTTAAAATTTACAAAAGAAAATTTCATTTTAGGCTGGAAAAATGGTTCATTCAACATTTTTGTGAATTTCATAGTGAAAATATATTAAAAAAAAAATTATACACAGATTTTGATTTTGTGTGTTTTTGTGGTCCAATGTGATAATGCATTTTGTCAAAATGAAACAAATACTGTAAAATCATGAAGCCTAGGTTGTGCTGAAAATAATGATACCAAATAAGGCGAGGTAAATAATTTTTTCATGATGAAAATATAAGGGTAAATTCAAAATTAGACCAGAACGGCCATTTAGACCCAAGTCTCCTTCAAGCAGGAACTATTTTCTCCGGCGTGAACACAAAGCTCATTCTTAAAACTGAATGGCTTACAGCAAAACACAAACACAATGGCACCCTCCCGGGGTGAGCAGTAAAGTTCAATTTATGGTTTCCACTTCCGCTTGTGCACAAGGACTATGTGAGCATAAATTTTCTGGTCCGCAGCAGTCTGCAGGCCCCCCAGAGTGCAGTCCAAATATATTCACCTGGCTTTGGAGGTGAATGAGTCAACAACAGATTTAGAAGGTGATTTCTTAAAGGAGAATCTGAGAGGAGATTTGCTCTAAAGTTGCAGTGTGTTGCAAAAGTTATTTTTGTATTTTGTCTTACCAGATCTTCAATGAATCTCATTAGAATGTTACATAACAGATCCAACACTTAGCTCCATGTAGTTGAAGATGTCAGCAAAATGCTATGTTGTTTTCAAAGTTTATTTTACAAATATTGATAAAGAATGCAGCTTCCCCACGTTAGCGTTTTGTAGAATCACCTTTTCCAGCTGCAAGTTTTTCAGAAGATGTCTCTCCTCTGCAAAAGCACAAACTTACTACATATTTTTGGTCTATTTTCTAGTGCAAATGTCTTACCACACTGGAAATAAGATTTGGAAGTACAAGTTTCTTGTACTTTTTCATCAACATCAAGGAATTTTCAGCTTAAACCTCTTATTTCTTGTTGGAAAAGTTACTTGTAAGTTAGTTTTGTTTCAAATATACTAAGATATTTGCACCACAAACTAAACTACAAGACTTTTGCAGTGTACCAATTTTGTACATATAGAGACAGAAAATTGTACATGTCCTTGAGCTCAAACTCACTCAGATTACACAGAGAAGTCCTGTAAACAGCAGAACCTTTGATCAGAGGTTTGGGCTTTGACTGGACCGTTCTACCACACTAGTACACTTTGATCTAATCCGTTCCATTGCAGTTCTGTCTCAAGTTTTTTGCAGCTTCTAGCAGTTTTTCTTCCAGGATCACCCTGTTTTTCCTCCATACATATCCTCATCAACACTGATCAGGTTCCCTGCTGAGAAGCGGCCTCAGAAATATATATGTTTTTCCAATTCCTCATGAGTTAGAGTCTGTTTTAACATAGTGATGAAAAGGTTTGAACATCTCTGAGCCCCGGGGGCTTTTTTTCACAACATGGTGTCGTTCTCCTTATCGACTGAAGGAAAAGTAGTGAATTGGCTAATGAAACCCAAATGGTGGAACATTTAAGACCTGCTGGAGGTGTTGACTTTAACAGCAGCTAATAATTAAAAGTGGACTTTAGCCTTGATATGACTGCTTATTTTTTGCCCAGGGGGCCGATTAGCATGAGAGCTGTTAGTATTGGCTCAGGTGTTTACATCATGAATTTTAAGATAAATTCAAGTCAGAGTTCTCCAGATCTGAAGCAGCACACACACACTTCGAAAAGCCAGCTGTCTCTGAACAGGACATGTGGTCTGACAGCTTAACACTCACATCAAACAACTGTCGGACCCCCACAAACGCCTAAAAAACAAGAACACACACCTCACACTCCCCAACTGTGACAAGCATCACTAAAAAAAGCCTCATAAACAAGAGAGAACTCTGTCACAATAATAGATCAAAGCCCTGCAATACAAGCTGCTGCTGCTCATTTCTGTCCTTGTGCAAAAAGACTTTCCTTAAAGTCTTACGGAAATGCAGCAACTGATGGATGGCCATTGAACAAAGAGAGAGAAATACCAAAAAAACAAACGTAAACGTTATCTCTGTGTGCATGGTGTGTGGCTTGCAACATGAGGCCACACGTGAGGAAAACAACAATAGTAATTGATATGACACACAGGTGGGTAATTAGGAGAGAAAACAAGAGCTGAATGCTGTGGAAGCAGAGTCGGTGGCATGCTGGGCGACTTGGTGGACGGCCGCTCTGCAAAACAACACCAGCTTTGTCTAACTGGGACTTGTCACTCTTGCAGAGCAAATATGTTCCTCTTCTTGTACAAGTAGCCTTTCAGCATCACTTAAACCTTAGTGCATTTATGTACAGTAGCGCTAATGAGCAGACTGTTGGGGAAAAAAGTTTATGGATGGATTAATCATCAGGGCACTTGTGCTTTATTTTCCCATAAAAGACAGGAGCTAAAAACAGGCCTCTGTCACACCAGAGAACAGATAAGAAGCCTGCTGTGATCCACTTCAGTCTGCTTTTATTCGGTTTTGCCAAAGTGCCCAGAGATATCTTCTGCTGTCCGGATGGAGTCACTGAAAAATAATTTGATTTCAGATTGCCCAAATCACAGGAGCAGGACACAACAGCAGCTGTCTGGGAGTAAGTGACGTTGGTGAAAGCAGAGGCGACAGGATTAAATCCTCATCTTCATAATTGGAAGAAAAAGGAGGATGACTAAGGAGGGCCAGAAGGAGTAGGATGATGGGTGGAGGGAAGGGGGGATGGCTTGGGAAGATTGTTGAGTGATACAGTAGTTGTGTCTAAAGGTCGGTTCTCCGGCGCCACTGTTGCCGCTCCGCTGAGAGATGTGGCATGCTGAAGACTTGAGAAGTCCCATCTGGACCAGAAAATAAAACTGAGAAACTGCTGTTAAAGAGAAAGGTGGGTTTTTTCCCCCTCATTAAACTGCAATGAATCTAGAAAACTCAAATGTGTGTGCTGCTTTATGAAAAATAAGATTTCTTTGCATTTTAAGGTAGAGTAGTATCAATTTTGATGAGTGTTGTGTGCAACTTTTCTTAATGATTAATAGAAAGATCTTCATTGACATTACAGAACTAATGTCAATAAAGAATGTAACTAGCTTTGTGCTAGTTAGAAATTAGCATAAAACTAATCAGCTTGATAAGAGAGAAGACCAGCTCCACAGGTTTGTGTTTTGGTTATTAGCATAAACTTCATTTCTAACTAGCTTTATGCTAATTTCCCACCATGCTAATTACTTGAGGATAAGGTGGGATAAGGATCCAGCTCTTCAGGTCATCCATCATTCCTCATTGTCTTGTTATGCTAACATTAAGCCTTGTAACAAAATAGCTAAACCCACTGGTTTACCTAAATACACCAGAAAAATTCTTTTATTTTTACTTTTTTTTTTAAACTTTATTCCCAGCCCCGTATTTCAACTTCTGTCATAAGAAAACACTATTACTGTCTTACATGCAGTGGGCAGAAAGAAATTTGGAGAATCTGGTTTACATTTGAGTCAAGCTAATGACTGCATGCTAGCAGTTCCACTCATGCTTACAGCTAATCAAAGAATTAATGGATTGATTTAATAAAACTCATACCGAAAACAATCAATGCTACATTATTTAACTTTACACTTTGCAATTCTCTACGAGTCAGGTTTTTATGTTTTCAGAATTTCCTCATCAAAACAGTGTTTGTCGCTATGCTAACTGCTAGCAGTGTGGAGCTCAGATATCCTGCTGTTGATTAGCAGACTCAAACAGGAGTTTTTCCTCTCTCCTTAATAAATTGTTCTTCCTCAGGATACAAATATCCTGCTATCTTCTAAATCACACACCCACTGGCATTGTTTACAGAATGACTCAGTTGTGCTGTCCAATAGTTGTTGTGTCTGAATTAGCCTGAGAGAAGAGCGGTTCATGATTCTCAGCATCCTCAATATAGAGCAACACAGGTTGTTTGGTTTAGAAATTACAGATAAAAAAAACTATCTCAACTAAAACTAATGGCATCTTAAAAAAAAATCTAGGTCATTTTTAAAGTCGTACTAATTTTTGAGGGCCAAGTCTGGAACAATAAAATTCTGATTTTAGTTTGGTAAGAGAGAAGTCCAGCTTTCCAAGGGTTTGTGTTTTAGTTATTTATTACATTAATTTATTTATTGCATCAGATACCAGAAATAAAAAAATACACATTATGTTGTGCTTTAGCATGTGTTCTTATAGGCTTAAGTAGAAATAGCAGTAGTTTACGCCCTCTTTTAATCTATCCAGACAAGGTTAAAAAATGTTTTTAAAAATGCAGCAGTTTTAGTGATTTAAAGCCAGACAAGAGAAACAGTATTTTAGTCCATAAAGCAAAAAAAACTATATATTTCTAATTGTGTAAGTTTGTGCATAATCTTTTTTCAAGGCTTTTACATCATAGTTATTCAAATAATGGGAGAATATTTAGTATTTGTTTGTTTTTTAAAACTATTTTAGCAGACCTGCAGAAAAAATATTTTAATAAGTTCTAAATTGAAAGCACAGATACATCTATGACCAAAGCTATAGTGAAACTTATTTAGTATTTTCATCAGGAGGTGATCAAAAGAGGACATGATATCTATTAAAGTCACTTCTTTTTTCTCATTTTTGTTCTTTGGCATGTTTCGACATGTGCAGGGGAAACAAGACAGGCAAAGAAATGCCAACAGTTTTCCTTTTCATCTGGTAAATGAGGGTGCTCCAGTAACAAAACAGCCCCCTATTGATATTAAAATGTCTGTTCTTTATGAAACCTGTGCAGGCTTTACTATCAGCCTGCTGTCCAGACATGTCCTATTAGTTCCCCTTTTCACAAATGACAGAAATATGTTTTAAGATGGACCCAGAGAGTTTAAATTTTTGTCATTTCAAATTCCTATGCAAGTACAGGAGTGGGGAGTAATTTTTCAAATACAAATTAAAAACCCAAAATGTATTTTTAAAGTTTTAAAGTGACTTATTAGTGTGTTTTCCAGTTAAGTTACCAATGAAATGAATGGAGAGACATATGCATGGGGGAACTGAGTGCTGAGAGGAAAAGATCTGCGTGAGGGGAGGAGTTGTGAGAGGGTGCGACCCGGATGGGGGTGTGTATATAAGGGTATGCAGATTTCACACACAGCAACAGACTTCACAGTGTCTCAGCTCCAGTGGATCTATCTGCCTTATACCATTTTTTTTCTTCTTCAAATTAAGTCAAAGAAAAGAAGAAAATGGATTTCACTACGGCTCCTTATGACTACTACGACTACGAGGAGACAGAGAACTCCACTATGTGTGACTATTCAGAGTGGGCGCCGTCGTACTCTGTCATCCCGGTCCTCTACATGCTCATCTTCATCCTTGGCCTCTCAGGGAACGGGATCGTCATCTTCACCGTGTGGAGGGCTCAGGGCAAGCATCGAGCTGCTGACATCTACATTGGCAACCTGGCACTGGCAGACCTCACCTTCGTGGTCACTCTGCCCCTCTGGGCTGTTTATACCGCCATGGGCTACCACTGGCCCTTTGGAGTGGCTCTGTGCAAGATAAGCAGCTACGTGGTGCTTCTCAACATGTACGCCAGCGTCTTCTGCCTCACCTGCATGAGCTTTGACCGGTATCTGGCCATCGTCCACTCTCTGTCCAGCTCCCAGCTGCTCACCCGTCGACACATTCGAGCCTCGCTCGCCGTCATCTGGGTGTTATCTGGTCTGCTGGCTTCCCCCACTCTTCTGTTTCGCACCACCAAGTACGACCTGCAAACCAACCGAACATCTTGTGCCATGGACTTCAGCCTGGTGGTGACCATTAAGGAGCAGGAGAACCTGTGGATCGCTGGTCTCAGCATCTCCTCCTCAGCTCTTGGCTTTCTCCTTCCCTTCCTGGCGATGATGGTGTGCTATTGCTTCATCGGCTGCACCGTCACCCGCCACTTCAACACCCTGCGTAAGGAGGATCAGCGTAAAAGGAGACTGCTGAAGATTCATCACCACCCTGGTGGTGGTGTTTGCTGTCTGCTGGCTGCCCTTCCACCTTGTGAAGACCGCTGATGCCTTGTCGTACGTAGACTTGGTCCCAGCCACCTGCGACTTCCTGCGCTTCCTGCTGCTGGCTCACCCCTACGCTACCTGCCTGGCCTACGTCAACAGCTGCCTCAACCCCTTCCTCTATGCCTTCTTTGACCTGCGCTTCAGATCTCAGTGTCTGTGCCTCCTCAACTTGAAGAAGTTCCTGCATGCCAGTCCAAACAGCTCCATGTCCTCGCAGAAGACAGAGGCTCAGTCACTGGCCACAAAGGTGTGACCACAGCGGGGGAAGAGGTTGAAAGACAAAACTTTGCAGCATCATCTGCAATCGGTTTCAGGGTGTCACCTTTGCCCAGTAGGCCCCCACCCTCCAGGCCACTGACTGTGTGGACTAAAGAGGAGCGAATGTTGTTGTTTGGGGGGATTGAATCAAACAGAAACTCCAGACTCTCTTCAAGTGGCAGGCCAGTGAAACTGAACAAGGAAACATGCATAAAACGCTGTTATTTGAGGAAAATCCTGGAATGCTCATGAATTTCTCTTTGTTCTTGTGTGGACTTTTTGAACTGGACTGGACCACCGCTGTTCTTATTGTTGTTAGTGAGCCTTGAGGAGTGATCTCCACCGGATCAGCCGGTGGTATCTTCCCCATGTCTGGCTACGTTACGTCTCCAAGTGAGCATGTAGGAAGGGAGTGCCAGTCTGGAGTGAAGGTGTTGGAGTCAGATAAGATGTTGTAAATTGTAAACTTGTATGTGTGTGCGTGTGAGACTGTGTGTGTGTGTGTGTGTGTGTGTGTGTGTGTGTGTGTGTGTGTGGTGTGTGTGTGTGTGTGTGTGTGTGTGTGTGTGTGTGTGTGTGTGTGTGTGAGAGAGAGAGAGAGACGGGGTGTGGAGAGTATTAGGGGGGCTGGCTTCCTGCAGACAGACCAGACAGACAAACAGATGGCAGCTGACAAATGGTTCCAGGTTGGTGAAAGGTCCAATTAAAAGGTGACTACATTGACAGTCATCTCAGTGTGAGGTTATGAGTTGTGTGCTTGTGTGTGTGTGTGGACAGTGAATGTCTCTGAATTTCCTCCTGACAGCAACATGAAAGAATTTTGTAAATACATTATTTTTGATTTGTATTAAAAGAAAAGGTGCTCTGAAGAAACAAACACTCTCTCTGGTGTCACTCTGTTCCCTCTGGTGGCTTGTTAAGTCTTACTGGAATGTATTTTCTCCTGTCCAGTAAATATGCTTCTTCCTGTTGAGGCATTGCTGAGAGAAGGCCGTCTCCCCTCCTATTGTGTTTGGGAGAGCTGAAATCAAAGCACATGTCTGCAGGAAATGCACCCTCAACTTCTGTTTCCCTCTCCTCTAACAACTCACTCGCACAAACAATCCAGCGAGGACAAACATTTCTAAAACGGATCAGCCACAGGAGTATTTGGTAGTCTCCCAAACAATGTAAAAATCTGAAGTGTTAATTACCAAAATGCATTCCTCAAATGATGACCAAAATAGTCTGTAGCTTTTAGTGGGCTCCCAGTTTAGCTGGTCCTGGAGGACGGCATTAAAGGCTGGAAGGAGAGGGTCCAAAGTCTTTTAGCTGCTTAAATCAGGTCCAGTGTAAAAATGTCATTGCAGTGTACGTGAGCTGTATTTTTATCAACCTTTAAATCATTGTTACATTTACATTAGAGGGTCATTTAACAACAAAAATTCTGATTTCTTAGCTAGCAAATGGTTAATGGAGGCAGTGCCAACAATGATGAGTGAAAAACATGCCAATTATGAAATATGTGAAGAGTTTCCAGTCTCATTTACAGTGAAGTAAGACAATGTAAAGATGTAATGTTTGTGCTCTTCACAATGCGTTACTTTCCTGTTAGGTAGGAGCTGACCATAAATGTTAATTTATTTTATTTTTAGCATGCGTTTCACACAGGACGATAATTGATGATGCACAGCCTCCAATAGCCATTTCCTGTGTTAATAATTTGTTATTTTCTGTGCAAATAACTAGCATCTTAAAGGTACATGCAGCAGTATCTGAGTAATCTCAAATTACTTTAATACATTTTACACAGTCCCCCATCGCGTGATGCTAAAGAAAATTGTTTCATGAAGCCAGAAATAAAGTACAGGTTTAGCTTTAAAGCACATTTCGAGACTAAACAAATTTGACATTAATAAGCTTTTTATAGGATATAATCAGCAACAGCAGGGAGACAGAGGGATTGGGCTAATCCTTAATCAGTGATTTGAAGTGTGTGTTGCTGTTTGTTCTCCTCTTGGTAATACCTGGTAGCATGGCTTTATATGAATAATGGAAATGGATACATTTGCTTTATTTCAGTAAATATGAATAAGGAAGCTGGGCCTTCATTTTGAATAAGTAAAACAAATTTGTTTTACTTTTGTTACTTTTGGGAACAACAAAGTTGTCATTCTTCTCTTTCATTTCTGTCCCAGTTGCAATATGAAAAAGTAACCTGCAAAGAATCTTTTGTAGGTTATAAACTAACTCTAAATTCAAAATATACATATGATTCAACTTAGTTATATTTGCTAAAATAAAATGTTAAAATCTGGCACTACAGGGCTTCACTGTACAAACACCAACTTCAATTTATTGCATTAGGAATGCGTGTGAGATCAACACAAAGTAGCTCATTTGTAAATTGGAAATGAAAAAAAATGTTTTTCATGATAAAAAATAAAAATCTAGAAAGTGTGATGTGTATATTTACTCTTTTTACTCCTCATCTATAAATAAAATCCAGTTCGGTAAGTAAATGAATCTCTGTTCTGTCAAGAACACGGATATTTATAAAAGAAAATTTTGTAAAAAAACACAGCTAAAGAAACTGGAAAGACATGGAAAGAATTAATCAGAGAAGCAGCGAAGAGGCCCTAAGTAACTCTGGAGGATCTGCAACGATTCACAGCCAGGAGGGAGAATCTGTTAGCAGGAGAGCCACGTCCTCCCCACTGTGAAACACTGTGGCAGCTGCCAGGATGAAAAGCTGAGGCTGCAAAAGGTGTTGGACAGCGATGGACGTTCAACGTCCAGCAGAACAACACTAAACATGTCGACAGACAGTGGGTTGCTTTAGATGGAACCATGTGCATAAGTTAGAAAGGCTTAGCCAAAATCCTGATATAAATCCAATTGAGAATTTGTGGCAAGAACTGAATATCAATGTTCACAGAATCTCTTCTTCCATTTTGACTGAGATTAAACTACTTTGCAAAGAGGAATTGGCAAAAGTTATGCTAATAGATACATACCCCAAAAGACTTAAGTTTTGTTTAAAAAGGAACGGTTGTAAAAAGTATTGACCCAAGGAGATAAATACAAATGCACACCACACTTTTCAGATTTTGATTTGTAAAAAATGTTGCAAACAATGCATCATTTCCCTTGCACCTCCAGGTTTTCTTCCGCTTCTTAGTTTTGCACAAACTTGTGCTGGTTTATAACATAAATTCCTAAAAGACGTGGAACAGACAACTTACGTTTACGGTTGCATGTGCAAACCGTTATGCACCAGGAAACAAAGCATGTAGTCTTCGAAGAAATAGCTTGGGTATTCCAACTACATGCAGCAGACATTTTTTACAGGATGTCTTGTCACATTATTCTCCACCTGTTATCATCAAAGACAGAGCCCTGCTGTGAAAGATAACCTGACCAGATTATTTTCATAGCTTTCCAAGTTTTATGAGACCAATGTGGTCAATTTATGCAGATTTCATTGCATGAACTGGACAAACTGCAGCTCTACAGAAGTGATTTATGCCATTTGATCAAACGTGACCTGAGTATTTGTCTAAATGTTTAGAAATGATTTTCTTTTGTTTTCTCTGTGGAAAATCAAGATGGGGGCATGCAGGTCACAGGTACGCCTTTAAACATCTGTGAACATAAATTGTGTTTGTGTGTGTTTTTCATCCTTGCTGGGAAAATTTCACAAAGATATTTTTTGGGAGGAGAGGCTGCACAGTGGCGCAGTTGGTCGAGCTGTTGCCTTGCAGCAAGAAGGTTCTGGGTTCAATTCCTGGCCCCAGTCTTTCATGGAGTTTGCATGTTCTCCCTGTGCATGTGTGGGTTTTCTCCGGGTACTCCGGTTTCCTCCCACAGTCCAAAAACATGACTGTTAGGTTAATTGGTCTCTCCAAATTGTCCCTAGGTGTGTATGGTTGTGTGTCTCTGTGTTGCCCTGCGACAGACTGGCGACCTGTCCAGAGTGAACCCCGCCTCTCGCCTGGAACGTTAGCTGGAGATAGGCACCAGCAACCCTCCCGACCCCACCAAGGGACAAGGGTGTCAAGAAGATGGATGGATGGATTTTTTGGGAGGAAAATATAATTTTACTAGATCTGCTCTGTCACTCTGGAGGCCACAAAAACTGATTTTCTGTATCGAGTTGAAGCAGTGCTGCCTGTCTTTCTGTAAATTGAGCTGTTTTTCAGATCAATTATATAGCAGATTATGTGGAAGGTCAAAAAAGCTGCATAGTTTATTGTTAGAGAACTGTGGCATCTTGAGGTCTCCATAGCAACTATACTTGCTTCTTCAAAGTAAAAAACAGATTGTAAGATTTTACAAACACATATTATTAAAAAAAAAGAGTCTTGCTTGTGATAACTTTAACTTAATTTCAAGTTTCAGACAAACAAAAAGCTTCTTTTTTTCTTCACAGAATTTAGGTTAATACACTTTCTTCTTTGAGAAAATTCAGGAGATTCGACAAACCACAGTGGAACTATTAGTTATTCTGTTATGGAAATAAAAATGCTGTTTAGTTGTGTATTGTTAGGGTTATTAATAGGCGATGCAAAGGCGCAACAAAGCTGCAGGTGGTAGAGTGCTGATGTGGAAAAGTTGCACAAAGATAAAACATCCTGGTTTCTTAAAGTGGGCCCTTCGTTGCCAGACTTGATACTTAAATGTATATTGGCAGAAACTAAAGGAGTTTCTATTAGCCCTCCTTATATCATTCGTTATCATATCAATGGGAAGCAAAAGTCTGCAGCTTTCAGTGCAGGATGGAGGCCAGTCTCACTTTATGTCAGAAACACATGTCCCTGTCATCATAAATCAGAATCTAATAAACCGGGTCAGGCAGAAAACAGACAAAGGAAGCGTGCGCATATTTCTCCCCTGTCCCAACAATAGAGGCAGAGCAACTCGGCCTGCAGACCGGACCTGAAGCCAGGTCCGACCCTGGTGGGGAAGGATGGGATGCTGACCCCTGAGGAGTCTTGGAGGACCCTCAGCTTCCTGCCACACGGCTCTTCCAGAACAACCTCCCCAGAGGAAAGCTGGCCTGATGGCCTGGAACGGATCCAGCAGGCCAAGCAGGAAAGGTCGACCGAGGGTGGTCAGGGTAGCAGTTCCTGATATGGGTATCCTGTTCTTCAGAGACGTCTGATTGCTTTTACAAGATGGTCACCTCTCAACCCTGTTTGCAATGAATAACTGCAGATAAATGCTTCATGTTCAACATGATCTTGTCTAAATATTCAGGTAGTAACGTGGTCAGTAACAAACTGAGTCAAGACTCCTGAAATGATTAATTGGAGGCATCTCTCCCTGCCTGTCTCTGTAGATGGCAGATCTTTTCAAAGACGCTCACACAAGGCAGCAATCGTTAGTGAAGACACGTAGTTTCCGACGGAGCGGAAGAGTCCAAGCTTTAGGAGTCTCCGGATCTTAGGTTGGAGAGGATCATCCTCTTCAATAGGCACAGAGACTCCCTTCATTCTCTCCTCTATCCTCGCCTTTGTGCCTCCTACCCTCCCTCAGGTCTAAATGGAGGCCCTGTCATGTCCAACAGGCCTGAACCAGTTTAGGGTCTCAGCTGCAACGATGTCGGCCTTACAGGTAATGAGTGGCAAAAAAAAAAATCTCCATCACGGCCTCGTCCAGAACGGACAATGTGCCCTGCTGATTATCTTGCAACTAAAATATAAAAGTATCTGTTATAGTTTTACATCCACATTTATTATAACTTGACGAGAAGATTCTCCTGCTGTCCGCTACATCTGGATGCCACTGTGATAATGCCACTGTAAATAATTTCACAGTGGCATAAATCCATCTTCCTGTCAGTGACATCAAGCATTTCTTTATAGAGTCTGTCAACGGGCAGATAAGTTTGGAGTTCAGTTCAGAAGTATTTTTAGAGATTTATGACATTATGCAACAAAATATTTCCATCATATGATGTTTTACAAAACCACATTGCAAGAGAAGTGAACTGTTTCATTGGGGCAAAACACCAAACCGCCTACCTGGTGGTTGCTTTTATATGGATAAAAGCAATTTTGTGAATTAATGTGTGTCCCACAGGGCTTTATACTGGGTCCAAGTATGTTTTATAAGTATATTCTAAGAGGATGTAGATTTAGAATCTGTGGATCCCTTCATTTTTAACAGTTTTGTTTTTGTTTTGCAGTACTTGTACTTTGATTCTGTAGATTGATTCTGATTCAATGTATGCAGATGTCAATTAGTCAAAGCAATCTGCTGGGTTTCCTTGTAAACTTTCTTATATACTTTGAATAATTAATTGAGCATAATGTACTGTTTGATAGCTAGAATAAGCTAAAATGAATGCGTGATTAGATTAAAAGGTTTTTTTGGTAAAGTAATTTGAGACAACATTTGTTGGCATTATATAAAATAACTGAATCAAAGTGAATTGAATTAGATGACATGCTTATTATCTGTAGAGGGTCCTGGCAAATTGACAAATGTTTGTTCAAGAACTACATGCTAGTACATGAAATGTTTATGGGTTAATGAATATTACTGATGCCAGTGCCTACAAGCTTTTCATCAACAAATTGAGCCAATTTAAAGCTACTACAAATGGAAATTTGAACTCTGGATGCCTGTTAATGAACAAATGGTACACCGGGGCTATAAATTGGGTTTAATAGTCTTCGGTTTGTATATTAAACATAATGAACAGCATTTACAATTGTAAACTGACTCTGCACGTTGTCCAAGTTTCTTTGTGATTTTCTACATATCAATAATCATAGCAAATTGTATTTACGATTGGGAACTGTGAGTTCAGTGACGCTCCACAGCGTTGTACTGCCTTCAGGTCTGTTCTGTGACTTATCTTCTATGTGTGTGATACAATATTTGTAGTCACTCAATAATGAAACACTCAATATTTTACATAAGTACTCATTGATTTTCCACCATCTTTGCAATGTAAAGAAAACCTTCCTGGGTAAATTTCGTTAGGCATAGGAATGTTTGCCTTATCCATAGGTTCCCACATGGCATTGCTCCTCCTCAGCAGTCGGGTTTTGTTCATTTCAAATCATCTGTGAACAGAACAAAAGAGGGGCGGCCAGAGTAGACAGTATAATCCCACTGAGAAAGAAAACATCAGACAAACCGGTTTTCCCTTTAGAACATCAAGAGGACTTTCCACCACAAATTGTGACACAGCCTTTCTCATTAAACACACAGTAAAGAATCACAACATTAGATCACTTTTATGTGAAATATATTGTTTTTGTAACTTGATTAACCACCACAGCTTTTTGGATAGCCACATCAGCTCTAATTGAAGAAAAGAAAACATTAAACTTTTAAATTAAAGAACACCAGACCAATTGTAAAACATGGAAAGGAGTCGGTTTTGATCTGTGTGCAGGGTAGAATAAAGTCTCACTTTCCCTGAGTGAAACATGTAAAGCACCTGGTTAAAGTCGGCCCAATCAAATATTACAGTGTTTGATCCTCCTATTGTCATGGCAATGTTTTTTTATGGCCAGGAAGTGTTAAACAAACAATCATAAAATTGACAAATGTAGCAAAAACTTAGATTTAACATGAGAGAAAGAAATATATGGTCATTTGCAAACTTCTGATGAATAATTTTGTGTTAAAGGAGAAGTAAAACGTTCTCATGTTGATTTCTGTTCTTGTTATATCACTATAGTTGATACTGTACAGTAGAGAGAACTGAATAAACCGAGATTGTTTTTTTACATTTTTACTTCCAAAGAAGTTTCTAAAGCAAAAACCCTTCCTGTCATGAAGTCTCCAACTGCTTTTCTGACATACATAAATAAATAATAGTAAAACCTGGAACAGTAAAAACAGCATCCTGGAAACACCAAACATGGCAGCATTCATCATGATTATGAACAACATTAGTCAGCTAAAACTAATGAAGTATAAATAGGTCAAACTCATCTCAATGATTTAATCTCATATCCTGACTTCAGCACAGCACTATTTTCCATTACTGTTCCTATAAACCAAAAATAATACTACATTTTTAATCTTCAATTTAACAGATGTTGAAGATTTTTTTGTGGGTTTTTTACAAACCTATGTACCTAATATTACTGTAATGACTTCAGCAGAACATTTTAAGACAAAACATGGAAACAAATTATGTCATTATGTTAAAAAATCCTAGAATTTGTTATTATTTTACGTCTATTTCTGTACACTTTTGTAAAAAATCTAATGGATCTTTGAGTGACATGAAATACGCATGTTAAAATAAAGTCCCAGCTTCTTGTAAATAGAGGCTCTTTGTTCAGTCTTGAAGGATAAAGTAAGAAGTCAGTCAGCTGCTGGGCAGCTGTTACAGCTGTTTCTCTGCACCAGATATAGTCATCAGTAAGATGTCCAGGGTCATTAAATAAAACTTAAACACCGTATGGAATCATGTACCATTGGATTTACAAAGTGCTTTGGTGGCCAATTGAACAGTTTTTTTTTCAGTCTATAACTTGTAAAAACTGAGAAAATTCAGCTTTTATCTTTTCATTTCACACTTCTTTGGCAGGTGGTTTGTTGAAAGTTGAGCTATAAAATCCCACAGAAAGCATATAAGAGAACATAAAGGGGTCTGGATTCCTGTGGTATTATAAGGTACTGGTGTTAATTTGAGAAAGCAACTGTATCCTGAAAGTGTGAGCCTCACCACATAGGTGTTATCACATGCTAATTTAATGTTTTTTTATTTTCATGAGCCTAATCCTTTAAAGCTAGAATGCAGATTTCATAGCAAACTAATTCAATTCAGACACAAAAATAACAGCAGTTTATGTTGGCAATACAACGTTCTCCATATTTCAGATCATGAAACATCAGATTTTTGTTTCAAAAGTAAAAACGTCATCAGATTATCTCCATAAATAAATTTAAATTTCAGAGTGAATGCTTTGATTAGGTTACATTTTATCCCACTAAAGACTATTCATGTAGTCATAAATTAATGAAATGAGAGTAAATTGTTTAGAAATTTAGTTTGTCATGTTATTATGTTTCCGTTTAATTGGCTTAATAGCAATGTTTGCATAGTTCAGCAAGCGACAGCTGGGGTCACAAGTCTGTGCCACAGTAATTATGTGGGAAATTTTAGAACCACAATGGAGTTGTAACATACAATCAAACTTCTGTTTGTCATACTTTTCTAAGTATCAGTTATAGCAGGAAAAAATTCCTCTCTTACCAGTCTAAGTATTAAAAAACCGAATCTAAGTAAGCATTCTTGACCTTGTGATAACCTGGTGATCTGGGTGTATTCCTCCCCTTGTCCGCTGACTCTAGTTGCTGTATCTTTGTAAGGGTAATCACATTGTTGCCTGTGATTCATGAAGATGAATTTGAACTTTTTAAACAATTTAAATACCATCAATAATTTCTTGCTTGCTCAAAAATAGCTGGTGACAGGAACTTTGGGATTTTTAGAATTATTTTAGATATCGCATATTAACTTGTCTCTTTCATAAACAAGTTTTTCATAGAAAAAAAATGCAGTTTCAGATATACATAGTGTTCTTCGCATAGAGAAACGTTATTATAGTGTGGACCAACAAATGAATAGAAATATCATGATAGACACAATATCATTTTAGATCGCTTAAACGTTATATTTGGTTTGAAATAAATTAAGTACAGTTTGCTTTCAAGACCGTGTCTATTTTTAGTAAACCGGGGTTAACCTCAGAAAACGAGGATAACAGGGACACCTAGTGGTGACCTGGGAGAAAAAAATACATCCCCGGAACTTTGATGTGGACGTTTCTGGAAAACCCGGAGGTGTTTAACGGACGGAACAGTAAACAGTGACCGAGGCCTAGTTCTGTGTTTGGTTAGAGTCTCCCCGAATGTAGGAATACAAAAGTAGATAGAGGTAGTTCTAGTGTCATAGAGGTAGTTCTAGTTATAGAGGTAGTTCTAGGTGTCTGTTGGCAGAATGGTGTCCCACCGACAGGCCCGGGTGTGGCGGTATGTGGAAGACGGCAATCTACTGAAGCTGAAGTCGTACCTCCGAAAGCACCCGGACCTTGACGTGAACTTCTCCCAAGGAAAGATGCGGAGGAGCCCGCTGCAGCTAGCCTGCTCGCTGGAAGACGACGCTGTGATGCGGCTCCTGCTCAAACGAGGAGCGGATGTTCTCCACAGGGACCGACGGGGAAACACGGCGCTGCACATCGCCGCCAACATGGCGTTCGTAAAAGGGAAAACTGGTGAGGAACTGGAGGCTTGCCCTGCATCAGAACTAATACTCAGAGCTGGCTTTTGTTTGGTTTAATTTCAGCTCCTCACCCCCCTACGTTTTTATCTCGTAGTTTATGAGGACTTGTTCGTACCTCTCAAGAAAAAATGCCCAGAAGCTTTGAATGCCCCAAACAAAGCTGGACTTACGCCGCAAGACGTGCTGGACTTGATGAACGATTCACAGGTGAACAACTTGGTAAAACTTTTAATACTAATCTAAAATACAGCGTTATTTTTAATAATTAATATATGCCCAAACAAGCACGAAATCCTCCACAACTACATCTTATAGCTACTTGTTTTTCTAATTCACATTGCATATACTGTATTTTGGACCAAATTTCAGTTTCAGTTTATTCACTCAATTTAACAAATTCCGTGATGAATTTACAAACACGTTATCTTACCACACTTAACCACAGATCATAACTGCAGAATAACAGTGAGTGAATCTGGTCTCCAAAGAAGCTTTTCAAAGCTTATAGAGAGCCTAGAAACATACATTTTGAATAAACTAATATTAAAAACACGACAAAAGCACTTTATTCATTTCGCACACCATGCAAATACATGACTACATTTCTTTGCAGTTGACTGTGAGCAAGCAATAGAAACATACTGTAAATATGTAGAAGTCAAAGCAGGCGCAAATACACCCATTATTGGTATGAAAGGGGTCCTGGTCAAGAACGTTTGGTACAAAACAACAAAAAGGAGATAAGTCAACAGCAACATGTTTTCTCAGCAGGGAGGACAAAAACACTTCCTGGACCAGTGAAGGACAACAAGAGGCAACAACAAAAAAAAAGATGAACCTGTTTGTGATTTTCCTTAAGCAAATAGTGACTTGGTGAAGTTTAGGATGATGGCACTCAAAGACTTTGCGGATGAACATTATTTGCCAGAAAAACTGTGAAATAAAATCCCTTCATTTTTATTAAGTGGAAAATAACTGAAGTGCAACCTCACTTGCTTTAAACTCTATACAATGATGATTTTGCACATATAAACTAGTTGTAAAAAAGCACCAGAGATGTGAACAATGTCCCGTTTGGTGCCGAGTATAAGGAAAAAGAAAAATAATAACTGGACTATAGGAAGTTTATGAATTGGGAAAGTTGAATAGGCAAAAAGTATAACAGAAGGTGACATTTTATAACTTTCACCATCACGCTCAAACTCCCCGAGTTGGTCTTTCTGCCAGCTAGGTGATATTTGCATATACTTTCCCTTTTATTTGTTCAGGCTGCAGGGAGCATGAGACATCCACCTGAGACAGATCCTGAGGAGGACTGGATGGGGAAGCTGATCGGTGCATGCGAGGATGAATGTTTTGAAGCCTTTGGAGCATACGGTACTTGTTAATTAATACATTTAAGATGCGATATTTTGCTGCTTTTAACTGTGACACTTTTCTTTGGCAGCTGACGATTACCTACCTGTCGACGAAGAAGAGGAAGACTTTGGGGACTGGGCGGATCGTATCAGAAGAGAGTATTTTAACAAGAAACACGCCGAAGCTCAAAGACTGGCAAGCTCGTCTTCCAAGCGGAAGAAAGAAAAGAGGAACCAAAAAGCGGAAAGCACTAAGGAGCTGCACGAAAGGCTGCAGAGAGAACACGAGGAGTACCTGGCTCGAGCGGCACGCAAAGAGGAAGAGATCCGCCGGGGAAAGAAAGGCAGTACGATGAGAAATGCGCCGCCACGTTCAGCACAGCCGCCTCGGCGTCGGCAGGCACGAAGCTGAGCTACAGCGACATCCCCTGGCCGGCTCCCAGGGGCACCGTCCGGGAGATGCTGGACGTGATGCTGCACGGCGTGGACCGGAAGGACCAGGCGGCGTTTCGCAAGGCGCTCCGGAAGCAGCAGACGCTGTGGCATCCTGATAAGTTTGCCCAGCGGTGCGAGGCTCGACTGGAGGAGAAGGACAAGAAGCGGATTCTGGACACGGTGACCGCTCTGTCGCAGGAACTCAACAGCCTGGCTCAGAGTCTGAAAGCTTAGAAGTCATAAAACTCATCGCATGCACCACATTTACTGGCAACATAGTCCTTGGTGTCAGTTCAAATTTGTCGAGAAATTGTTGGTGTAAAATGAGGGAGTCCTTGGAAAGAAAAAACACTCGGATTAAAACAGGCAGATTAAAAAGATGGGACACTTCAGGCTTTAAATATTGATCTTTTTAGGATGCAAAGATGATGCAGCATATATATGAGTGAACAGGTTGAAATTGATCCTGTATTCAATTTCAACCTGTTCCTGTATTGATCTGAACCAGATCCTGTATTGATCCTGTATTCAACGGGTTGAATACAGGATCAGATATTTACAGAGACTCCCACCAAATAAGGCCAGTATGGCTGCAGATAAGCCAGACACTGACTTGAACAAGTTCCTGGAAGGATATTTGATTATTCATTAGAAACTAGAGGTCTGCCGATCGATTTGTCACCGATCACAATCGGCCGATTTTCGTGAAAAAGTGCATGATTGGTGATCGGCTGATCATTGGCTCTGTTACCGATACCGATCACCTGCATCTCATTTCCCAGCCTGTCTGTCCAGCTGGTCTCGTCTTTCCTTCACTGCGCAAACGCGCAGCAACAAATGCTAAGCGATGTGTAACTATAACGCACTGAGTAAATGAGGACGTTTGCGTGTTGCGGCGGAAAATAGAAGCAGGTCAAAATGCATCAACACAACGAAGCTAATAGACATAAAAACAATTAAAGCTCCGCGGAGCCTCGAGCGGCCCTCGCAGCTAGCGCTGCTTCGGCCTATGGCCACCGCGGGGTATCCAGCACCGCCACCTGCCTGCCACCGCATACGCTCTCGCCCAGTTGAAGCGCGCGTCTGCCAAGTCATACGCAGCGGTGAGTCTGACATCATTCCCTGGTCAGACACCCCAAATTTCATTCATTTCGGTCAATGTAGAGAGGAGATATAGCTGATGTAATGACCTAGTGGGCGCAGTGGACTCAATTACATTTTAATGCTGTTGGGCTCTTCAGCGGGGAACAAAGGTCATACGTATCCGGTTTCGTGCCTATCGGAAGGTACGTGTGTGATTTAGAGACAATCGTGTGTGTGTATATGTCGAGGGACTAACATTTGGCCACGCCCCCACAGGTCAGCCAGCATTGACTGAGTTCATCATCAGTTTGCAGATGATTAATTCCATATGAATAACACATTAAAAATAAGAAATACTGTAAAAAACATGTTATTTCCTGTATAAAGTCGGCGGGGCTAAGGTGACGTCACACTATGATGACATAGGATCGTTGGGCATCCCACCAGGATCACTCATGTCAAGTTTGGTGCAGTTCGGCTCAAAATTGTGGAATCTCCAGTCACACGTATGATGGTGGCTTGAGCTCTGTTTCGCCGTTGTCCCACGGCCACGCCCTCTACTGAAAACTGTTGGCGATTTAAAGCAAGTGAGACCAACTTGTTATTTGTTATCCAACACAGAATCATCCTGACTAGGTTGAGAGAGTCAGAGATGGAGCTTTCCAAGGAAAAAAAAGACACTTCCTGTTCTGTGGGCGCGGGGCTTAGATGATGTCAGACTATGATTACATAGGATCGTTGGGCATCCCACCAGGATCACTCATGTCAAGTTTTGTGAAGCTCGGCTCAAAATTGTGGAATCGATAGCCAAACATATGGACACGGCGTTAAAGGTCACTTCGCCCTGCCGCCACACCCACCTACTACATCGAAAACAAATGGGGTTGGAATCTGAAACACACCAACATGTTTTCTGTTAGTGCACATAGTTTCTGGTTGATTAAGTCAAAGGGGTCAGATAGAGACTGTTATGAGTAAAACATGTCACTTCCTGTTCTCAGGGGGCGTGGCCTAAGTGATGTCATCATTTTACCCTTGATTATTCTACGGGCCGATGATGATCAATCACTGAAATTTTGGTGTCTCTGTGAGCATTTGTGTAAGAGTTATAACAGTTTGTGTAAGAGTTATAAAAGTTTCGTGTTTCATGGCAATTTGGTGAACTTTGACCTCTGGTTTGACCCCTTCAGCATGCACGAAAACTCACCATTTTGATAACTTTTATAAAACAATGCCTTATGAATGATGTCACCGAATTTGAAGCTGATCGATCGAAATCCCTAGGAGGAGTTCGATCAAATTCGACGTCTAAAACAGCCAAAATCGGAATTTCAATCCAAAATGGCCGACTTCCTGTCATAGTTGCAATATAACATTAAATTTGAATTCTGACTGTCTTGGGGAGCTCTACAAGTGTACCAAATTTCAAGTCTCTACGATAAAGTTGATAAATTGGAAACGAATAGGTGAACTTTGACCCCTGGTATGACCCCTTCAGCATGCACGAAAACTCACCGTTTTGATAACTTTTAATCGGCCATCCCTTATGAACGATCTGACCGAGTTTGAAGCCGATCGATCGAAATCCCTAGGAGGAATTCGATCAAATTCGACGTCTAAAACAGCCAAAATCGGAATTTCAATCCAAAATGGCCGACTTCCTGTCATAGTTGGAAAATAACATTAAATTTGAATTCTGACTGCCTTGGGGAGCTCTACAAGTGTTCCAAATTTCAAGTCTCTACGATAAAGTTGATAAATTGGAAACGAATAGG
Source organism: Poecilia picta (assembly GCA_033032245.1). Classification (NCBI taxonomy): domain Eukaryota; kingdom Metazoa; phylum Chordata; class Actinopteri; order Cyprinodontiformes; family Poeciliidae; genus Poecilia; species Poecilia picta. The sequence continues at coordinate 13,487,610 of CM065364.1, read as the reverse complement.
TGAACTTTGACCCCTGGTATGACCCCTTCAGCATGCACGAAAACTCACCGTTTTGATAACTTTTAATCGGCCATCCCTTATGAACGATCTGACCGAGTTTGAAGCCGATCGATCGAAATCCCTAGGAGGAGTTCGATCAAATGCAACGTCTATAAACGGCCAAAATGGGCTCAAAATCGGAACTTCAATCCAAGATGGCCGACATCCTGTCATACTTGCACTATGACATTAATTGTAAATTCTGAGTGTTTTGAGGAGTTCTACAACTGTACCGAATTTCAAGTCTCTACGATAAAGTAAGTGAATAGGAAAGGGTCTTTTGAAAGGTGCTAGGGGGCGCCCTTGAGCCGTTTCTTTTGCGATTTTTGCGTAAACCTTAAAATAAGTAAATTTTCACCAGGCTCTATGCGCCCGCCAAGCTTGGTGAGTTTTTAAATATGATAAAGCCTCCAAAAAGCCAATTTATTTTACGGAAGCGGAATAATAAGAAACAGTACAATTACAAGCGCTGCCACGGCCTAATGACGGAGTTTGGCTACATCGAGGCTCAGTGCAGTAAAAAGACATGGAGGATCAGACAGCAGGTAAAGCAGCACAGCTACAAACACTCACCGGATTAGCATGACGGTCAGAAAGATAAACTAATAACCTGTAAAATGATTTAAGTCTTGGAGCTGCGATGTAAGACGCTGGTTCTGCTGTTGAACCGCTGCTCCGCTACAGGTAGTAATATTTAATATTTAGTAATATTTGACACGGAGCCGCTTCTGCTCCACCTGGTAGAGACTCTCACACCGAACCTGTTTAAAGCTGCAGCATCTAATTTAAAAATACATTTTACATACGTATTAAAACTTTCTCTGTCCTAACATGAGACAGATAATCTCTAAAAAATAATCGATCTCCTCCCTGTTACTCCTCTCAGTCAGAAACAGCCAATCAGAACTAGCAGTAACCAGCTAGCCGCCATGCTAACAGGAAGTTTTCATTCAGTAACTCAGGATTGTTTATTGTAATAGATCCTGTTTTTGCCTTTGAATGTTAAGTTTTATACTTGAATTTTTTTGTCAATGTTGAGAGGTTTTATTTTGGCTCTTTGCATTATTTAGCCTCTTCAGAGCCTCATATGTTATCAGTCTGTTAAAGATAATATTATTGATAGCAGTTCAATTTGCACAATGCCTCTTTTGTTTAGTTTTCTTCTTGGAAAAGTTATTAAAAACAAGTTTTTGTCTAAATTAAGGTGAATTCATGGTTCCTTTTTCCACATAATGTAACAGTAGTGTTTATGATAAAAAATAAATAATTATGTGATCAGTATCGGCGATCGGCCCTCAGGGGGTGATTGGTATCGGGAGAAAAAAACCTGATCGGCACATCCCTACCTTCAAGTTCTGCAAAATTAGTTTTAAATAATTTTGGACAAGATTGACTTCATACAAAGTGTTAGGATGAGTCTCATCACCAGTGAAAGCACTATCAAGTGTCAAGCAAAGAGGTGGTAGCATTGTGCTGAGGGTCTGTTTTACATTACACACAGTGAAGGGAATATTGAAGACTGAGGATTAGCTCTAAACTATCTTTTAGTGCAGAGCTCTGTTTCTCTAAATAAAAAAATGTGTTCTGTTTTTGATTTAACAATATTTGTAAACACGTTTTATTTCCTAACCTCTATATATATATATATAATATATATATATAATATATATATATAATATATATATATATTATATATATATAATAAAAAAATCTAAAAACCATTTGTGTTGAATCGTTTCTCAGAAAAAAATAATCACAGCTCAATGTTATCTTATTATCCATCTAGGCAGAGTGATTTACGTGTTTTGTCTTGTTTTTCGTTTTTCTTTCTTTTTTTTTTACTTTGAAATGATCTCGAATAAGACATCTTAAAAAGAAAACAGCCTGTAGTCGGCCAGTTTACGGCGATGGAACCGAATAAGAAAATATGATGGTTGCCAGGTTTGTGAGCTGCATCCCCCTTTAAATATTATGGCCAATTCCGCATAAATTAAAAAAGACAAAGGAATGAACTGCATTGATTTCATTAACTCATCGCAACTTTTACTTTCAAAGCGGATTAAGTCGAATATGAAACAAAAGAAATGTTAATAAGAAAACTACCATTTAATTGTATTTTTTTTTTATCGCGTTACCTTTTATATTTCTTAGTTTGGACAATGCCTTTGAGTTTTAGGATTTACGGTTCTGCTTCTGCAAGATTAATCTGCAAATATAGTCGATAAGTTACCATTTAAAGCCGGCACTGCGCTTAAAGACATCGTGGAAGGCGAATGTATTTGTGTGCGCACACAATTAGCAGAAAAATGGAATCTTACTGGCACAGCGGCGCTCTAAATCACAGCAACAACTCGCTTACTTTCGGAGGCGGCAACATTACCTGGCAACCCGGAGACGCAATCTGTGTCAATTGCCGTGGAGCGAATAAAGGCCGTAGCCTATTTCTGACTGGGGCTTATTTTTGTTTAACATGCGAAGCCGTCTTTTGCTCGTCTACAAACCGGGTTAATGATTCATTTTTACTAACCTCGTTGCTCGTTTTCGTTATTTCCGACTAGCGTTGCTTGGTTACCGTCCCCCCCTTTCCGCGCTGTAGCGGCAGGTGTATAAGGTGAAGAGGCTTCAGGATGACGCCTTTCTCTTTCATCGCTCGACGCGAAAACAAATAAGACTCCTTAGGCGAGCGAGCTCCTGTCTTTGTTCGCTGGACGTTTTCTTAGTGGATATTATCTTTGAAAGAGAGCCGGAATGTGGATAATTCAATTTTTAAACCAGTCGTCGTTAATAGACAGTAATTAATCAGTGTAAGTTAATTGTCTGAAGGGGATTAGTTTGGTTGGATTGTGTAATGTGCTGCGTTGGGTTGTAGCAGACAGCTCGGTGTTCAGGATCAATCGGCCACAGGAAGATTATCAGCCCTGTCCGACTGTCTGTCTGTCTGTGGCAGATAGAAAATAAAAATGGTGTTTCGGAGCGAGGAAATGTGCTTGACGCAATTGTTTCTGCAGTCCGGCTCTGAATATGACTGCATCAGTGAGCTGGGGGAGCTGGGACTGGTCGAGTTCAGAGATGTAAGTACAAATAGAGCCACAGTTTATCTATCTATCTATCTATCTAGAAATCTATCTAGAAATCTATCTAGAAGTGGAGTATGAAAAATATTTGTTTCCACACTTTAACTCTATACTGTCTTAAAGTTTCATCCATCCATCCATCATCCATCTGTTTTGTTTATCATCCATCCATTCAACTGTCTTTTGTTCATGGCTGATCTAAACCTGTCAAAATAAGCAATAAATCAGTCAGTTGCCTCATAGATTTAAAAACAAGCTCAACATTTTTCATTTTCATGATTTGTATTTTTTTTAATCTTTTCTCTCTTTTTTTTTACTGAAACCCTGACGACAGAAGTCTTCAGTTTGGTTCATTTTTCTTTTTTAAAAAAAGACAATTTTGTTTACAGACACTTCATAATTCATTTTATTTGTTGTTTCTGTTGTTTTGTTGATTTACTTTGGATATTTAAAACGTCTTCCAGTTCCAGTGTTAAATGTTGATTAGAATTTAAAGTTTAATTATCACTGAAGATCTGCTCTTGCATTATTATGCCATGACCATTATATTACTTGAAAATCGTCGCTTATCGCATTAACCTCTGGAAGAATTTATCATCCAGAAGAATTTGTTACCCTGACAATCATTATTATTATTTTTTTTTTTCTAAATGACATTTGTTGTGAATTGGCGCTATATAAATACATTGGAGTAGTAGTTTTTAGCCATCTTTACATTTAGCTGTTAAACACCGATCTTTAAACCTTTGTGGTGGCGATAATTATATTTCCGCACGCGTGCTGTGCTGCCACCTCGCCTGACTAATGGTGCTCCTCTGATTTCAGCTCAACCCCAGTGTCAGCTCATTCCAGCGGCGCTTCGTCAGCGAAATCAAGAGATGCGAGGAGATGGAGAGAATCCTGGGTAAGTCTCTGTGTACCTGGGATGTGGAAGCAGCCTGAGCATACATCCTTAACAAAACCTTGTCTGTTTAGTGAGCAGGGAACAGCTGGCTGACTGTGTTTTGTATAATAGTGAGTGGTTGTGATGTGCCTTATTTATTCCTCTAAGTGACAATTTTCTTAAAACACACAGGCTTCCTTTTGAGGGAGATCCAGAAAGCTAAAATCGCCGTGCCTCAAGAAGACAAGAGTCCGCTCGCTCCTCCACCCAGACAGGTCCTGGAGATCATGGTAAGTCTACAGAAGTGCTTGTATGCGGCTTCTTGTTTATACCTCATGACATTAATTATATTTAGCTTCCTGCTGTGACTCAGATTTTTATCCCTCAGATTTAGTCAGGCCTCTGAAATTCATCTAAACCTGACAAAAACATACTGGTTTCTGTCAGTAACCGAGGAATCTCCTCTGGAAGTTGTTGTTTAGCTCTTCAAAGCATAATTAGGTTTGCTACCAATTGTCCCTTTTTTTTCTTAAAACTGAGCTCTGTTTTAATGCCAGCAGTGGAAAATTACCTTAATCTCACATTTTTCCACCTTGTGACAATTATTTTCACTTTTAGGAGTGGAAGGTAACGCCTTTGAATGCCCAGGATTATTATTTCTTGAAGGAGAGATGAGCAAAACAAATAAACCCAGTTTTTAGTGCAGCAGCATAGTTTTGCTCTTTTTTTCTTCAGTTGAGTCTGGAAAACAACAAGACATGAAGAAAGAAAGAGTTTTAAGAAAACGTATAACTGCATAATTATAAGACAGCAGGTAGTTATTACAACAGTTAGCAGTAATGGGTGTTGTTTGGTTCAATACAGACCAAATTTTTAGAGAATTCTGGGAAATGTAGTTGAGGAGATAAAGAGACAATATATTAATTTATCCTTGCTTAAGATGTGGATCTCTTCTGACAGAAGATCACCTGCGCACCTCTTTGTAGTCACAGAGGTTTAGGCCTGAATTGTTGACGGATTTACTAATTCCCTAATTTGATATGAACGTGGCATCGTGCTGCCGAATGTTAAGTTAAGCTGGCGTTCTCTCTCTGCCGTGCAGGAGCAGCTTCAGAGGCTGGAGATGGAGCTCAGCGAGGTGGCGAAGAACAAAGACAAGCTCCAGAGGAACCTGCTGGAGCTCACAGAATACACACACATGCTGAAGATCACCCGGACCTTCATACACAGCCGCTCCAGAGTGAGTCTCATTCTAACTCAGTCGCTCGTATCTCCTTTTTCTGATTAATAATACATCCCTGGCATTGTATAGTTAATGCCATCTGTGATTAATATGTGGCAATAGCCTTCTAATGTCGGCATGTTCTTGTTTAAATCTAGCATGAGGCTCTTGGTCCCCAGTATGAGGAGTTCCCCACCATGGAGACGGACTCGGCTACAGGAAGCACTGGCATGCAGAGGCTTGGAGCTAAGCTTGGGTGAGCTGCACCACCAAATGTTTACTTCACTGGTATGAGAGTCTAAATGTGTGTGGTACATACGCAAAGGTTTCCACCTAAATGCAAAATGTATTCCACTAACTTACCTTTCTGCTGCAAAAAAATCTAACACAACGCATTAATTATTAAAGTATTTAAGCTATAAATATGTATTTGTTGCAACTTGTAAGTCAAGTCAAGTTTGTTTGTGTAGCACATTCAGCAACAAAGCAGTTGTAAGTGCTTTACATCATAAATAACAGAATTCAGTCACCAATTATGAAACAAGCAGTCGTATTACATTTTGTCAAATAGCATAATCAAAACTATCACTTACTACTAGTCAAAGGCAGCTGAACAGGTCTGTTTTTGCAGGTTTTTTTTAAAAAGTTTGCTCCAGATTAGAGGAGCATGAAAACTGAATACTGCTTCTTGTAGCTTAACACTGTTAATACATTTTATGTCCTTGAAATATTTTCAGACAAATTTTACAGTCACCTTCCTTCAGCCAATCGACTTTTTGCTCCATGGAGTAGCATTGAGCTCCAGTCTCTCCAGCACTTTCTCTTGCAGCTCATGAAACCTTAATAACGCTAACTGATCCATGCGTAGCCGCCGCACAAGATGCCATAGTTTGGTTGGAAAACACGTCGTGGACCTAATCTGATCTCTCCTGGGTGCAGCTTTATTTCAGGACTCATCCAGCGGGTGAAGGTGGAGGCCTTTGAGCGCATGCTGTGGAGAGTGTGCAAGGGCTACACGATCCTGAGCTACACAGAAGTGGACGAGAGCCTCGCCGATCTCGACACCGTGAGACGCGTCCTAGAAAAGTTACTTTTTGTGCTTTACGTCTGCTTCTCCGGCTGATATCTTAAGACTGTTGAATTGCGTGATTTCAGGGGGAAATAAGCAAAAGCGTTGTGTTTCTCATCTCCTTTTGGGGAGACCAAATTGGACACAAAGTTCAAAAAATCTGCGACTGGTATGTCAGCATTTGTTGTCTGAGTTCTACCTTTTTAGTCTCTGTCATCAGCGTCTGTCCTTGTCGCTCCTAGTTACCACTGCCACTTATATCCGCATCCTGAGAATGACGAGGAACGCGCAGACGTGTTGGACAGCTTGCGAACACGGATCCAGGACCTCAACAACGTAGGATCGAACGTCTCTGGAGAGGACAGTGAGCATGTGGAGCTTCCTAATAACTGTTGTCTCCCGCAGGTTCTTCATCGCACCGATGACTACTTGAGGCAAGTTCTGCAGAAGGCTGCTGAGTCAGCCTACACCTGGGTTGTGCAGGTGAAAAAGATGAAGGCTATCTATCACATCCTCAACCTGTGCAGCTTTGACGTTACCAACAAGTGTCTGATTGCCGAGGTTTGGTGTCCCGTCAGTGACTTGGCAAACCTGAGGGGGGCGCTAGAAAAGGGTTCGGTGAGTCCGACCTGGAGCTGATTATTTATGAGCGAATAATGTGGCCATAGAAATGTGATTGTTTTAAGACATTTCCTTTTCAAAAAAAAACTTTCAAAACTTTTAAATTGATTTCACCAGCCTTTCTTAAAGGAATGAATCTTTTCCTTTAAGATATATTTCATGTTGCCCCGCAGGTGATAGAGGTAATTTCTTAAATCTAATAACCTGGTTGTAGAAACTGTATTATTTCCACTTAAGTAACTAAATAAGCAAAACATTTTGACAGATCAAATTCACACAAAGTAAAAAAATTAAAACATGAAAAAGATACAATAATATTTATCTTAAATAAGAACATTTTCAGCTACCTTTAAAATGACTTAAGACTCTTAAGACAATGTAAAAAAAAAAAAGGAGCTTGTTAAACAGTCAAGGTTCAATAGTCTGGACAGACAGAGTGATCGCCTTGAGGACAGTAAAACTCAAGATTTGGAATTAAATTCTTTTATGAAGAGGAAAATAGTTAAAATACATAAAAAGTAGGACTAATTGTTAATTAAGAGTCTCGCGCCAGAGTTTCTGACTAACTGAAGGTGATCAGGGGTTTTTTGTTGATAAATGTGAAAAGTCGAACTCCGGATTGGAAACCGACTTTAGACTGGAAATATGTCTCAAATGGTAAAAGCGAATTGTGTTGTAGCGTAACCTCAAAGGGACACTGGTCAGATAAAAACAACTTTTAAACAATCTTTATTTTGGTGCGAGGGCAGAATTCAAATGAATTTTCTACTTTTATTTAAATTTCTTAGAGTCACTGGAGATAAAAGTTCAAGTAAGAAAATATGTTGGTGTCTCAAGTTGTAGTCTAGAATCTACAACTGAGGAAGCGTGTGGTGAGTTCAGTTTTGTTGTAGTTTAAGCTGCAGAGTGTCTACTGCTGTTAATGACTGCCACAGCTCTCTGCTGAATATTATTGAATGACCCCTGAAGGAACTTTTGACCGTGTTTAGAAGGATTTGGGCCACTGGGCTCGAACCAGTTTTGGTGTCCAATCCACTAACGATTTAAAGGTTTCTTTGAGGTCTGACCTATTGCTTCTGATTTTTTTATGACAGCAATATTTTCACTTTTTAAAGACAAGAACACACAATAACAAAAGAAATGTTTTGAACTTAAATAATTGTGTAGCTAGCGATAGCTGTAATTATTCGTCATATCTTCTACACTTTTATCAAATTTGTAATAAGCTTAAAAAATTGCCTTGAACTACTGTTGGTTTATGAATTCATAGGCTAAAAATGGTAGAAGTTTTTAGTTTTGATGTGTTTAATGAATTTTTAAGTATCTAAGGAGATCATCGATCGAAGGAGGAATTGTCTGATTCTAATCTTTCCCCGATTGATTGCCCCATCTAACTGGAAACATGTTAGTTGATCATTACTGTAATACAAGTTTTCAGCCTGTAACTCTTTAAGAATAACTGTGTTTATGCAAAAAGAAAAAAAATGCCTTCATGTGTTTTATCTTCAACCAAAGAAATGAGAACAGTTTGTCTTTGGGGCAGGTTGCTATTAGAAACTACATGCCAAGATTAGGTTCTTTGCTACATTTGGAAATATTTATTAATATCAGTTTGAGTCATAAACTTGAGATAAGAGATAACCAGACTATTTCACTGTTAGCTAACCAAATTATTTAGCTATTTAGTTTAAATAAGGTCCTGTACAGGAAATGAGAAGAAAAGCAGCTAAAATCTAAAACATTCAGATAGCCTGGAGAACTTCTGATAAAGAGCATTTTAAAAGATTAAAAGAAAATATGTGTGCTTGAAAGTAAAATGTAAAGAAGTGGAAACTGACATTTGGCAAAAACCAAATGGGCATTTGTCATACTTTTGATTTAGTAAAACCAACTAAACCCATAAATCTGTTTCTCTCAAAGTAGATGTTGTGGCCGATGTTTTCATATCAAACACTTTGGAAGGACAGTTTCTCACATTAAATACGACAGACTGCCAGATGTTGTTTCCTTTATTTCTATTATTTCATTTTACTGTCTGTCATTACCAAATCCCTCATTTTCTCCCATTAATTTATTTTTAATCAGAGAAAAGGAGACGCCACTGTCCCCTCCTTTGTAAACCGCATCCCAAGCAGCGACACGCCGCCGACGCTTTTAAGATCCAACAAGTTCACCACAGGCTTTCAGAGCATCGTGGAGGCTTATGGGGTGGGGGACTATCGCGAGGTAAGCCCAGGTAAGTCCTTGTTTTCCTGAGGGACAGTGAAGTTATCCACAGTTTTCGCCCCAAAAAAATACTCATCATATTCGTGGGGTTTTTTTTTGTTTGTTTTTTTGTCAGCTCCTTACACCATCATCACGTTCCCCTTCCTGTTTGCCGTGATGTTCGGGGATCTCGGCCACGGCGTGATAATGAGCCTCTTCGCCCTGTGGATGGTGCTGACGGAGAAGAATCAGAAGAAGAAGCGTTCTAGTAATGAGGTGGGAATAAATTCTCAATGTTATCCTGTTAGTTGTCTCTTTTTTTTTTTAAATCAAATTGATTTTTTAAATTTTTATGTTGATCCCAGATTTGGATGACGTTCTTCCACGGCCGTTACATCATCCTCATGATGGGACTTTTCTCCATCTACACCGGACTCATTTACAACGACTGTTTCTCCAAGTCTCTGAATATATTTGGCTCTGGATGGAGTGTGAAGGCTATGTTCACCAATCAGCAGTGGACGTAAGCACAACATTAAACCTTTTCATAAAAACCAGTGAGCAGTAGACTTAGTGTCTTAACAGATCCCTCATAACATGTTCACTTCTTTTACTTTGTAGCAACAAAACAGTCCAAACAAACGCTTTGCTCACATTAGACCCGAATGTCAGTGGTGTTTTCAGCGGACCGTATCCATTCGGCATTGATCCTGTGAGTAGATACGCTCAAAAGCTACAGTCACCTGCATGTCTTGAGTACTTAAGTGCTTTTTTTTTTTCTTGTTCAATCAGATTTGGAACCTGGCTGTGAATCGTTTGTCCTTCCTCAACTCGTACAAGATGAAGATGTCAGTCATCGTCGGCGTCATTCACATGAGCTTTGGCGTGGTGCTGAGTGTCTTCAACCACTTGTAAGAGGCTTTTCACTTTCACATGCAATTATCTAAAACCTGTTTAATGTTCAGAAGCTGGTATTTTCTGAATGCTGGTGAAGCAGAGAAGGAAACTGGTTGTAAAATCTACGATGGTCAAGAAAGTTGTGCAGAAAGAGATCTGCCACATGATTTGAGTTTCAAGAGAAACTTTTTTGCAACTCATAAAATGATAACTGCCATCTTTGGTGTTACATCATGCCCATAAGTTTGAGAATCCTCCTGTATATCTACAACATATCATTGCCTTCTCCTCCCTGCTGGCTAGTCTGGTTGTCTTTTTAAATGGAAAGACACAAAACCTCCAACTTACAGTAATTGAATTAGCGATATGATGCAAAATATAAAATTGGAAAAAAAAAATCAGACACACCATGAATGCCTCTACTAATAAATTTAGTTTCTATTGACATATTGAACGTCTTCAGTATGTGAATACTGATGTACGTATTTATGTACGTACATCATTTCTTAATCGTACAAAGAGGTAATCTTACCAGATATTCTAGTTTCTTGTCTCTATGGTAGATGCACAAAGACAAAAGAAACAGAGCCAACTGCAACTTAATGATTAAGCAGTAAAAGGTAAAGTGAAATAAAGACAATTATGCAACCAAATTTTAACCAAGTTGATGATTGATTGTCTTTGGGGCAGGTTGCTGTTAGGAACCACATGCCAAGATTAGGTTCTTTGCTACTGGATTGATTAATTAGTTTCATTGCTTTCCTGCTGCTGATTCATGTCCCTATTGGCCCATCATTCCTCCTAAGTCATCAATACCCAGCACACAGATGTCCACCAATCACGGTGATAGGAGTTTTGCACTCATGTGTTTGTGGCATGACTCATTACTAATAGTCGTCATCCTGGATTTTGTTTCACATTTTTCTGTAAAATCTACTGGAACTCTGCTGTAACCCAACAAGGAAACCTGAACGATCAGATTTTTTCCCCAGCTGGGATCAGATTATTCCAATTCCCTCGTTTGTCAGCGGATGCACCATCATAAGCAGCCCAGCTGGCTGCTGCGTTATTCACCATTTAAATCTGTTGTGCAGAATTTTAATAACCATTGTTAGGTCAACACATTACTCGCAAACCATTGCACAAAAAATGCATCGCAAAAGTATTCATACCCCTCCGACCTTTTTTTCATGTTAAAACCAAGGAAAGTTGCACGACAGGCTGACACACAGTAGCGCATACATGTGAAGTAGAAGGAAAACGATTCAGGATTTTCTGCAAACATACATTTGTACAGCCTGCATTTTGTGTCCGACCTTTACTCTGAAATAAAATACAGTGCAGGTCATTTGTCTTCAAAATTCATTTGCTTTCTTATTTGTTTTTATTAGATCCACATGTCCTCTGAAAGTCTTAGAGGGCTGTTGGAGAAAATTGGTAAACAAACACAAATGTGGAGAGCGGGGAGCACAGAAACAAAAACCCCTGACAGATTTTTATCATAATTATTATGAATATACAGTGAATGTTGGCATCTCTTCACCACCGTACACCTCACAAGCCTGCGGCCCTCTGCCAGAGCGGAGCGATGATTTGCATTTCCCTCACATCTTTTTATACTCCTCAGAAAAATGTTGCCATACTAATTTTGTAACCCTTGGTCAAGCCTATGACTTTTTATGCCTTCTCCTCTCTTTTCAGGCATTTCCGACAGAAATTCAGCGTTTATCTGCTGTTTCTTCCCGAGCTGCTCTTCCTGATCTGTCTCTTTGGCTACCTGGTCTTCATGATTCTCTACAAGTGGTTGGCTTTCAGTGCACGCAACTCCAGCCAGGCTCCCAGCATCCTCATCCACTTCATCAACATGTTTGTCATGCAGGGGAAGGATGTAATGCCTTTGTATCCGGGACAGGCATGTGCTGGCACCGTCTACTGATCGAGTTTAATGATAATCTTTCATTGAAGCTCGAGTTTAATCTTGTCGGTCTCATTTCTCAGACTGGCCTGCAGGTCTTCCTTCTCCTGATTGCTGTGATGTGCGTTCCCGTGTTGCTGCTGGGGAAACCTCTCTACTTGTACTGGCAGCAGCGCGGCGGCAAAGGCCTGCGCAGACGCAGAGTAAGTCCAGTCAGAGACTTTGGGTCGTCTTAATTCGGCTCACAGGGGTTCACTGTCGTTTCTTGGCTCACCTCAGGGTTATGAGAGGGTGAGGCGTGTGAGTGAGGATGACGGCTCCATAACGTCCATTCATGAGGAGGACGAAGAGGAGGGATTTGATGAAGTGACCAGCAGAGAAGCTCCTCCTAAGCAGGTCAGAGACAGTGACTCTTTTATTTACGTCTGTTTTTTTCCATCCGCTTCGACAAGTTTGCACATGAGGAAGGAGAAAAAGTAGGACGAAAGAACATTTTTCGGTAGAAGAGATTTTGATCGTAAAAATGAAGTTAATATCTCATGTACGGCTTTGCAGTTTGACTTTGCAGACGTGCTGCTGCATCAGGCCATCCACACCATAGAGTTCTGCCTGGGCTGCATTTCCAACACTGCGTCTTACCTGCGCCTGTGGGCGCTCAGCTTGGCTCACGCCCGTAAGTGCGACCAGAGAACAACGGCGTGCTCCCTTCGCCTCTTTCCTTCTGCCGATTCTTTATCTTAAATCACTTCATTTCCACAGAGTTGTCAGAGGTGCTGTGGGCCATGGTGATGCGCCTGGGTTTCAAGATCACCACAAAAGTCGGGGTGGTGTTTCTGGTCCCCGTGTTCAGCCTTTTCGCCATGCTCACTGTGTCGATCCTGCTGGTTATGGAAGGCTTGTCAGCGTTCCTCCATGCTCTACGACTTCACTGGTGAGTCTATGTTTAGTAAGCAAGTGCATTATGGCACTTTTCTAAAACTGTAACTATTTAATCACCAAGTAGCATTGATAAGTTCATTTATTTGAGTCAGGCACACAAATGAATAATCAGGATGCGGCGAAATATTGTTGGGTTGACCAGAATCGACTCGGTTTCATCTTGGTCGACTTTTGTCCAACCAGTTGAAACGTCAACAGTCTAATCTCATTCTGTCAGTCAATGCATTATTTTTAAGTGCTACAACGTTTATGTAGAAATTCTGTCATTGACCAGACGCAAAGGCAGCTATTTTCAGGACAGATGAGATTTTTAATAAGGGAGTCAGAGGAAACGCATCATTCCATGACGTGTCCTGACATATTTGTGAAACAAGAAAGGCCATGATTTCAACAGAAAGGTTGAACAAAGTACAGCAAAGTTCTGGTTTAGCTTTTTGAGCTTTCACAAAGTTAATTTAAGTTAAACTTCTTCTTCTTCTGCACACACAGTGTGACCCCTGATCTGACCTGATCAAATCTAGGGTAGGACAAAAGGATATGAATAAAACACATAGCCATATATTGAGAAAACTACATTCTTACATACTGTATATGCAGGAGCAAATTGATAAAAGTGATATACAACAAAACCTATATATAGAAAAATATGTGGATGCAGAATCAACAACGTGAGACTCGGAATTATGCTGAGGACATAGATGATCAAATAGAGATGCAGAACGGCTTTAAATTAATGTAAACAGAGAAAAAAACATCAGAATCTGGACTAACATTACAAGATACCCATAACAATGATTTTTCTTCATTATATGTCGTTGTTATTGAAGCTCATTTTCCTGCCCTTCAAAACCATAAAAGTTACTTATTAGTTTGGAAAATCGTCTTAAATAATAAACTTAAATATTGTTGCATTTACAGGATTTTATTTGACATAAATTTGTGTTTCTATCCTAAGCGGTCCTGAAAAGTCAGGAATAAATGTGTGTTCTTGCTATGGATCAGCAGGAAAAAAGAAAGAAAGAGTGAATATTTGTATCATATTTTCCATTTTAATCATCAAGCCATCTGATCATCTCAATTGCTTAAATCAAAGAAAACTTTGATACGGCAGATATGTCAGATATGTAGAAACCATTGAGTGTTTATTCTGCCCATATTAAAGTGTTCCTGGTTGTTTTTCGGTTTGATCCCAGGGTGGAGTTTCAGAACAAATTCTACCATGGAACCGGTGTCAAATTCCTGCCCTTCGACTTCTCCCAGCTGCCCTCGGTTTTTGAGCAAGACGGCTTGCTTTAACCCCCCTAAAGCGGCGGTGGACGTGCGCGTCGGCAGAATTTACAACTGTGAAGGTTTAGTGAGCGTTGGAATGATTCATTCTGTGACAACAGCAAACCCTCAAGACTCTGAACTGAAACTCATCCTCGTAGCATCATTTGTCACCTTGATGGGTTTTTAAATGCTATCGGCCTGTGCTGACTGCCTTACTATTCTACCCAGCACCTCTCTGGAGAGACGGAGGTACAAAACAATGTTTCTTTCTGTTGACCTTGTCACTTTCTCGATGAGTTACTGCTCAGCACCTTCTGTCACCTGCTGAGTGATTTTTAAATGTATTTTATTTGCATCGTGCTGTGTAAAATGGCTTTGTATGCTTGGTATTTAAAGAGCTCAAGTCAGTGCCATAGAGATTGAGTAAAGGGGTGCCATTTTATCTTCTTCATGTAATAAAAGGTAAAGCTGCAGGCATCCATAATCAGCAACACATTAAACATTTCAACCCTTTACTGAGATTTCTTTTACCATAAAGCACTTTGCAGAAATGATTGTACAATGTAAAGTTCTCACTACTGACTGTGACGATGCCAAATGAAAATAGTCACTTGTTGCTATTTGAATATTTACTTATTGTTGCATTTATTTACACTTGCGATCCCTTGTTATGAAAAACATGATCCAAAAACACCATTAGAAAACATAGTTAGATCTTTCTTTGATTTTACAGCTTATGCCATTTGTTAATGATAATGATTCATGATATTTATCTAACTTACTGTCTGTACAAGAGTAATATTTTACCATTCTGATGTGTCAAATAAAGGTTTTGACAAAGGCAACTGAATCAGAGATGTTGGTTTCCATGGAATAGAGAGGCAGGTTTTACCACAGACCAGATGGTCGCCAGTCCATCACAGGGTAGCAGCAGAAAATCTCTCATTCAATATTTCTTTTGGGGAAAAAAATATTTTTTTATTTTTCTTGGACATAATTTCTAGTTCTACATGTATCTCTACCTATGCTGTTATTATTTTGTATTAAGCCTTTGGAAGCGATGTAGGCTCATGACATCACAGATTTTCTATATGTAACAGTGGGCATAAGTTTTTTGGTACAAAAATTCATCCTTTGTTTCACAGCAGACACATCTTTAGAGTTTGTATGTTATCTTTGAGCTGAACAGTTCTGAAAATAAAGTCATCACATTTAATATGCACAATATCTCAATTGCAGAGGATGTTACATTTGGTGGACGATGATATTTCAGCCTGCCACTGTTCTATTGATTTTTTTTTTGCTGCTTTATAAAAATATATATTTTATACGATAAGGACTTTATACAACCTTATTAAAACAGATGTTTTATACGATAAGCATTTTATGACGCAGATGTAACAGATGTTCGTGTGCGATAGCATAGATTTATCGATTTTGATTTGGGTGTGGCTTTTCAATCCATCAAACTCGATTAATTAAAATTTGACATAAAGTATCTCTTTATATATATTTTTTATATATCCATACCTAGAAATAGATCTTAAGGATCAAGAAATCTGGGTGTATTGATGGACTCAGACCTGAACCTTTTATCTGATGAACATTCCTAGAATTAAGGGACTAATGTCCCAGCAAGATCTTGAGAAACTCATCCATGCCTTTATCTTTAGTCGAGTTGATTACGGCAACATTGCTTCACAGATCTGCTTAAAAGATAAATCAGACAGCCGCAGCTGATCCAGAACGCTGCTGCTCACGTTCTCACTAAAACTAGAAAATGAAGCACATCACCCCAGTTCTAAAGTCGTTATACTGGCTCCTTGGGGCTCAAAAGAAAAGACGTTAAAATACATGTCAGTCTATAAATTAATAAATGGCTTGCATCAAACTAGAGGTCCTCTGGTTCAAGTCAGCACCACCACCAGAAAGAAACATGGAGAAGCAGCGTTCAGTTTTTACACTAATCTGGAACAAGCATCCAGAAAAGTACTGAAACACTGAGTTTAGAGTTGAATTTAATTAATGATAAAGTCATTAATATTTTAATATCCCACTCCAATGAAATGTTTTTGTTTGTTGCTCAATGTTCCCATGTAAAACATGTTGTCTTTCTGCTGAAATGTGCTATACAAATAAACTTGCCTTGAGCATCTATTTTGTATATCACAGCAGCTGACACCCCACCCACGTCAAAAAAAATCCAGCAAATAGTCTGAATGGTTAGTGCTCCGTTTGTGCAGTTTTCGTTTCTGAGATATTAAAAATGATTTTTTTAGGTCATCCAGAGTTCACCCCCCCACCCCCCATATTGCTCCAAAACAAACCAAAGTGGGCTAGTTCGTTAGTGCTCTGTCTGTGCAGGTTTGTGCCGTTAACATTTTAGTTAGTGCAGTTTTCGTTTTTGAGATATTAAAAGTTATAATTTTGGCAGATGACGTCACCAGCCGCCCCCATTTTGGTCCAAAAATCTAAATTTTTGCTTTACCGCTGTTATGTCGCCGCCACCAACTGGTGTGTGGACCACAATGTCACCCAAGGATTATATTATACAAATGACTAAATCTGATTTTACTTTATTTGGTGCTTTCAGAGCCCATCACTTTCACCCAATTAGGGGACAATTAATTTCACCTGCTGCAGGCAGTACTTCCTGTTTTAGTTCCTCGTTGGTTGTCGTCCAGCACACTCCTGTCACGTAAGTCTTGTTTTCGGTGTCGTTTTTATGCAATTGAGGTCGTTATATTTTTGTAGAAAAGGGAGTACAAGTCATCGGCCAAAATTATAACTTTTAATATCTCATAAGGGAAAGCTGCACAAACGATAGTTTTGACGGCACTAACGAAGTAGACCACTTTGGTTTGTTTTGGAGCAATATGGGGGGGGGGATGGTGAACTCTGGATGACCTAAAAAATATTTTTTAATATCTCAGAAACCAAAACTGCAGAAGCGAAAATTTTAACGGCATAAACCAGCACAAACGGAGCACTAACCATTCAGACTATTTGTTGAATTTTTTTTTTTCGACGTGGGTGAGGCGTCCGCCTCACACAGCTTCCATATGTCAAGCGCGCGCACAAACACACACACACACACACACATTCACACGCACGCGCGCATCCACATACAGCGAGGGAGGGGTTGGGGGGCGGGGGGCGGGGGGGATGTGCATCCATAAGCTACAATCCTCTAATAAGGACGTCATCTTGTTCTCCCTCCTCCAGCGTTTACGGGCTTTATCAGCAGTGCAGTATTTGTGGTTCAGTATTTCCTTATCTAAAAATACCAGAGTGACCATTTTTAAAGTAGGTCCGCCTCACTTCACAGGGACGCACAGAAACAACTGCAGGCTAACGGCACACTACAGTCTGCGTGCTGCTGCTGCTAGCTGAAGGTACAGCTGTTTACAACTCTACACCAGCTGCACCGTCTCTCCGTCCATCCCGCCGGAGGGACGCGGACAGATGAACGAGCTGGTGAAGAGCTTGCCCTCCCCGACTCTCCCGGGGCTCCACCTGCCTTGTCTGGACACCCACAAGGGTTGGCTCTTCAAATGGACCAACTACCTGAAGGGTTACCAGCGGCGCTGGTTCGTCCTCAGCAACGGCCTGCTGTCCTACTACAGGTAACGGTTTCATAGGGTTAGGGCTCCACCCAATAGACACGGTGTTTCTTCAGGTAGAAAACGGAATTATTAACACCATATTTGTAAAGATGATGCCATCCTTTTTTTTTTTTTTTATTATTGGGGGTATGTAAAACCAAACTTTTAGTTTTTCTTTTTCTGACTGAATTGGAGTCCCAGATTGTCCCCAAAACACAAAAAAGGAACTACTACCTCAACTGGGGTGGCATTCTTTCAAAAAACAATTTTTATTTAATGTGACTGCACAGTCATTATGTTATTGAAAAGTTTATTTATTTCAATATCTGAAATCACAACGTGAAACGCATTTCACAGATTATTTGCACACAGAGTTGTATCTTCATCCAATGAAAACATGACACCTAAGAGTAGAAGTAAATACACTTGTTTTATTTGGCATCTTTCACTGGTGAAAAACCACAGGTCCTTTATGAGCTTAAAGACAGAAGATGCATATAAAATGTATAAAAACAAAAGCATTTAAAATCTTACTGCATAAAACTAGTTGAAATCCAGAGTTAACAAATGAGTCTTCAACTGCTTAAACAAATCAGCTGAAGGAAAACTTTGCAAATTTGTAGGCAAAGGATTATATAGTAAATCTCTAAAGTCATCCAAATATACTGACATATTCAGATTCAGTTATAAATAAATAAAATTTGATATTTTCAATTAAGTTACTTGTAAGTTAGGATATCCATCTAAGGAAGCATGTGGTGACTGTAGGAAGAAACCTACAGACCTACAAAACCTACAACAAAAGTGTACATCTGCTGTGATTAAGTTGGTGTTGAGAGGACAGAACTTGGCCACAAGAGAGAAAAGGGATCTGGAGTTCTTTGGAAACAAAAAAGGTACACTGAGATAATGGTAGCAATAGCTCCATTTGTAGTTCCCTCGAGGAATGTGACACAGGTAATCATGGAGATGCTGAGCTAGTAATACCATCAAGACAACAGATAAGATTTTAGAAATATGTCTGTTTTACAGAGACAACTTTTATTTTTGTTCCTCTTTCACATAACTTCTATTAACATCTCAGTCTGGGTTGTTTTTCCATCAGGACTCAGGCAGAGATGGCGCACACTTGCAGAGGCACCATTCCCCTGGCGAAAGCTCACATTGAGGTGGGTGACACCTGTCACTTCGTGTTAACCAGCGGAGGCCGAACCTACCACCTGAAGGCCACATCTGAGGGGGAGTGTCAGAGATGGTGTCAGCCCTGCAACAAGCAAAGGCTAATGCCACGCTTCTGGTGCATCACTCGGGTAAGACACATTTTTTTTCCCTGTTTGATACATCTTCACCAATATATTGTGATAAAATGTAGTCATTTTGGAAATATTGTATTTTTTTTATTCTGTGTTAACACAAACCTATAAAGCAGTCTTTTTAAAGAAGCAATACAGTTCTGATAACTAACTCACTTTCTCAGAAGCCTATGTTTCAAGCATTTGAAGTGTAATTTCAACATCTGAACATCAGGGGGCAGTGTTGCCAAACTATCTGTGACAAGACCAATTGAAGGCAAAAGGATATTGCCTTTAAAATGTAATTTTATTTTGCTACGAACATGATTGTCATAATAGAGCGAATGGGACGTCAATCAAATGAGCAAATACTGAATTTATTAACTCTTCATTTGGAATACAAGTAAAATAAAAAAATCATATAGATGTGCAACCACTGCCTCCCCCTCCACTCTGCAGCCTATCTCCCACCCTGTCTCCTTCAGTGTGGCAGTGAGTGCTGAATGAAATGACCTTCCTCTCCCGACTCCTCCTCCTTCGGTAGCAGGAGGGGTAAAGAAAAAAAGGAAAGAGGGAGAGGCATAGCAGGCATGTGCGAGAGGCTTTCATTGAAATATTTTCCACTCATGGACCATAAGGAGATAGGAGTGCATCTTTTTCAGTGAGTGTCGCCTTGTAAGTAAGATGTATTTTTTTTAAAAATATATTCAGCAGAATAGGATTCCAGGTAGATCTTTTATGGTCTTCATGTGTTTTTTGGGTTTAATTTGTGATTCTTTTACTGTCCCACACAAGTGTCTTGAATTAATTTAGTTTCACCTTTGTGTGGGTAGAGCCAGGTTCAATGGTGTCAAAATGTCAGTTGGTTTAAAAAGTAGGTCGTTAAATGCAGCAGTTGCACAAATCAATGCCTCAAGAGGGGCTTGTTGGCACTCTTCAGTGCTGTAGGAAAGGGTTGTACCTGCAACATGCAAATCAATGTTTTACTTGAAGATTTAGTTTTCGTGTAAGTCGTTAGAGCCTGATTTGTAAACCTAGTTTTGCATCCCATCTGAGGTCACAGACAGTTCAGAAATCACAATATGCTTTGTTTTCTGTTTTCAATTTTGAACGGCTTAGTGGATGCTCATTTTATCTGGCTCTACAGTAAGCAGGGGTGCAAATCCTGGTGCGTTTTGGTGAGGTGATTACAGATTACCCTTCCATAAGCAGCCGCAGGGCTCAGTCCCAGAGCAGATTAATTGGCTGAAAGGATCAGAACAGCAGTAATTAAGTGGAGCTCGCAGAAGAAGTGAGGCACCTACTGTGTGATATCCGTCACATGGTTATGGTTGGCACACACGAGCTTTGCATTCGGGAGTCTGTAAAAAATAAGTGTGTTGTGCTCTGCAAACGCACAGATTGATTCTCCTCCCACTCCATGGCCATTATGACGCTCCCTTTATCACCTGTGGGTGTCTTCTTGTGATTTAACTATGAGTCACCGTTTGCTCTCAGGCTCTCCTGTGACTCCCATGTGGAAAAAACAACCCGTTGCTGCACTCACCAGCCCTGTGTGTCATTCCCCTACACATCCATTACAGTTCCAGGATGAGCTTAATGGCTTTGCATCTCCATATGAACATGTTGGATGGCAGATGGCTTCGGAGAACTCGATTTCTTACCACCTTGAGCAGCAGAAATCTGTTAGATGTGGGTCATGGAAACCATTACAGCTTGAAATATTTTTCACTCTCATTTTTAATCATTTTTTCTCCAGGGACTACACTAATCCAGTTTGCCCTGATGTTTTTTTTTTTTTTTTATTTTCTTCCCCCTTTAATAGGGTTTAGTAGTTTGTCTCCATGCTTTTGAACTCGTACAACGAACTACACTGGCCTAGATTCAAATTATGCACTTGCGTGTCCTGGGATTTATAATGCTGTGTTTTGTTTTAGCAGAGAAAGTTTTGACCTAGAAACATTTTATTACATTGTGTAATAAAATGCATTAATAAGATGCATTATTTCAATGGTAGGACTTTTCATACTTTTGTTCTTTTATTGTATTTTTTAATATCCAAGGCAAAAAAACCCACATATTTAAAGTAACCTAATCAGTGGTAATCTCAAATTTTGATATTTTAAGTAACAGGAGCAGCACTACATTAGATTATAGCAGATATTTTTTTTAAGGTGTTTAAATTAAAAGCTGTTTTCATTCAGACGTATGTGCCCCTCTTGCACTTCTCTGCATTGTGTTGCATAACTACCATAAACTAGTGTATTTGGTGAGACTTTATGTGACAAACTAAAATTATTATAATTTGGCAGTGGAATAGACACTGAAAACAGAAGCTTTTCAATTTTTTTCATGGATAAAATATCTAAAAACTGAAGCGTTCATTTTTATTCAATGCAAAATAGACCAAGAGGCTCCATAAAAAATCAATGTCCCAGTCTTGTAATAGATTCTTGTTTGGATTTTGTTTGATCCTATTGAAAGGCGAACTTCCACCCCCGTCCTCTGCAGCCTCTAACAGGCTTTCTTCCAGCATTGTCAGTGTGATGTGTTCCTTTTCCGCCAGACGTTGAGGTCACAATGCTGCTTTACTCATTTTTACCTATAAAAATTTTTTAGCTTTCATGAAAGAGTTAAACTGAGATTAAATTACAGAAAAGTGGAGTCTGGTTACTAGTTAAGGGTATCCAAGAGACTAAATATAATGTAATTTTTTTTTGAGTAAATCACAAAAGCCACTATTGTCTTTCCACTTGAAAATGATATGCCATTTTGTATGGTTCTGTCAGATAAAATCCAGATGAAACATTTTTAAGTTTGTGGTTGTAACGTGACAAAATGTTCAAGGAGAATGAAGCACTCTATATTGTAAATATGCCTTGTAATGCTTGGTAATCAATCCAGTCTCCTTGAAACGCTCTAAAAGGACTAAAGACTCGCAGCTCGGCTCATGCCAGCCAGAGGGAGAGAGAGAGAGGAGAGAGAGAGAGAGAGGAGGGAAAAGGGGTAATGCGTCATCCTTTTTTCTCCCTCTTCATCTAAAAATAGCCTTGCCTCCTGATTGCATATGCCCACGTTTCCAAGGCAACAGTGTTCATTCACAGCTTTCCGATATTTTGGAAGATGGGTTGTTTAGAGATCAGGGTATGAAGTGCTATTATCCTTTCCCATCCGTTTCCCATTAACTCGTTTCATTCTGTGTTTAGAGCATTTAAAGCATCTTTTGTTAGTCTGTCTCATGACAGACTGTGTTGTCTGCTTCAATCTGGAATCTCATTAACACAGATTGTTCAGACATATTTTGAATCAGTTTTTAAACTGCTACACTGGTGTCTCTGTGTGAAGATGACTCAGGAGATGAAACCCCTGTGCCTCAGGAGGACCGTGCCGTCACCCAAGGAGCACTGCAGTCCCTGGTCACCAAGTTGGAGGATCTGAGCACCTGTAATGAGCTGATCGGAAAGCACGGCGCCGCTCTCCAGCGCTCCCTCAGCGAACTTGAAGACCTGCGTGGGCCCGCCGAAGGCACGGACAAAGTGAAAGCCGTTAATGAGCGAGCCACCCTCTTCCGCATTACCTCTAATGCTATGATCAATGTGAGTTCAAACAGTTCATACCTCTGCTGGTGCAAAGGCTAAAACTGATTAGCTGCTGATGTCTCTTGGTGAGGGAGACTGTAGCGAGGCCTCGGAGTTCGCCATGTGCTTTGAGGTTTGTTGTGTTCACACCTCAGGCTTGTCGGGACTTTTTGGATGTGCGGAATCTCACAGCCGGCGGTGGCAGAAGGCTCTGCACTATGAGAGAGAACAGCGCCACCATCTGGAGGAGACCATTGAACAGTTAGCCAAACAGCACAACAGCCTGGAGAGGGCGTGGAGGGAGAATCCCACCTCATATACAGGTGAGACATCGCTGCCATCACCACATAGATGAACATCTAGTTACCTATGATGTGCAAAGTGTGTGTGTAAGAATACAGTTACTTCTAGCTGCTGGTTTGGTTTAAGAACAGGTTGTTGAAGAAGTTAAATTACATTAAAGTCATCTAATTTTAATAAATCCTTAATCTACCTGAAACATGAATAATCTTTATTCCACACTTGAAGAACTAAATTTACATATTGGCACCCCTTACATAACAATATCTAGTGTATTTTAGGTGTTAATTCAATCACTTTTTTAAAAATGCATTTACATAATTATATTCGACTCTTGCAGGAACAAAACCAAAGTCTCATTTAAATGTTTTCCCTCTCTTGCTGGTCACACTTCTGTTTTACTTGGTTTAAAGTATTGAAAAGTTTTTAGATGTTAATTTTAACATGCTTTATGTTGAAGCTGATGGGATACTATGTTGATGTAAAAACTATCTTGTATAACTTAATCAAGTAACTGCAATATTTGGTTTTGTTATTGAAAGACATGTTTGATAAAGCTTTGACTTCTATCATATGTTAAAATCTACAAATTATGACTCTGATTTGATTATATTTATTTCATCATTACTTTTGTTCTGTTCTCGATCAGAACAAAGTGAAACTGTCTGAGTAACTCAACATGATATCGACCATAATTATAAGTTCCAACTAAACATGCAGAGTCCTACTAAAGTTTATTACATAAATTGAATTATTTTCTCATTCCATCAACAGTATCTCATGGAATCACGTGGATGTATTGGTGAAAACAGGGCTGTTTTTTGTTGTAGTTAAAAAGTGTTGTTTTCATAACTTTCTTTACACATCATCAACTTTCTTTATAGTATATTTCAGTCATTTCCAGCAAGTTGAGACTTTAACTGTGGCCTAATTTAAATTGACTGAAATCTGTGATCTAACAGAGTTTTGGTCCAGTGATTGTCAATTTGCATACATTTTTTCAAGCATTTCAACTCTTAACAGGTAATAACTTGTTTAAAACTGTACAAAAAAGCTGCACTTGAAACTATTGTACTTTTGGTTGCCATCCCTGTCTATACAATTATGATAAAGTACAGATAATTCTGATAAGTTAAATTTACAGGTAAACCAAGCTTAATTTGTTTTGTTTTTCTGCAGGACACTGACCCTTACCAAGCTACACACAGCTGTTTGATTAAATAAAGCCACTATTACTTACTAGTTTAAGTGTCCACATCTACAGTCCTGCTAGCTTCAAATTGTATACAATAAACACTAAAGAGAACTCTGTTATCTTCTGACATTTCTCATGATTCAACATTTTAATGGCAATATTAACCCAAAACAGTACCAGCAGTCTCTATTAGAAACGATTTTTGCAAAATACAAACTGAACATTGTTGGACATTGAAGCCTTTTATGCTAACCTGTCCGTTTGCTTCTGCAGGTGTGGAGCGGTCTCAAGAGGGGGATGCGAGTGATGAAAATGAAGAAGCGGAGTTCTTTGATGCCATGGAGGACACCCCTTCATTCATAACTGTGACTACCACTGGAAATGTCCGACACAAGTAGGGAGCATCACGTTCAGTAGATGGGCAATGACTTTAGCTAGAGCTGTGCTTAAGTTACAGTAACAGACCTTGGCATGCAGTCAGGTGACGTAGGTGAAGCATTGCCTCACCTGTCATCTACACGTATGCTGATGTCTGTCTAACATATTTAATGAATATGTGACATATTTAGTCTTTCTGATGAACTATAAATGCACAGTGAAATGTGCAGGGTGAAGCAGGAAGGATCATGCTGCACTGGTAGAGGGCAGTGCTGAGCTCCCCTTCTATGCACTGAGAATACTGAAAATGGTCAGGAAAAATACGTTTAGAATTGAACTAGTCCAGGATGACTGTAATCATTGGTGATTATCTCCATTAAAGCAGCCAAGTTTTTAAAAATGAAGGCAAACAAAGATTTTTACAACAGTGACTGAGATCTGTGGAGGAGGAAAGGCACATGGATTAATACAAGTAAAACACTAATGCAAGTAAAATGGGTAACACTTATTTGAAGGGAGGTAAATAAGACCATCATGAACATGAATAAGCCTTCATGAGTAGTTATGACTGTCATAAAGTGTCATTTGGTAAATTATGATTATTTTAATACAAAGTTGACATTATTCAAAATGTCTGACATTAACCAATAACATTATTGTTTAAACTTTAGCTTTAATGACATAAAGTTACCTAATTTTTAAAGTGCAATCAGGAATACTTTTATAACAAATTTATATCAGTAATGATTTCTTGGTTAATGTCAAGTTGTCATAACAGACATTTTGAATGTCAACTTTGTATACAAGTGTCTTAATTTACTGAATGACGCTTTATGACGGTCATAAATATTCATGTTCATGACAAGTGTCGCATCAGTCTTATTTACCCCCTTCAAATAGTTACCGTAAAATCATAAATTTCATTTTTATATATAAAATCAACCCAAAACGAGAAAAAAAAACATATTTTGACAGAATATTATGATTATTTTTTTGTTCTTGCTAATATATTGTTGAACAGCATGCAGTTGATTGGGGCATATTTAAAAACCTTTTAAAACACTAAATGTTCCAATTATGAAATATAAGCTGTATTGAGTTTTATTCTCACTGCATATTACTGGCAACTAGTATTACCTTTCTGTCTCACTGCCTTATTTTAGGCGCTCAGGTAGTAACCAGAGTATGATGAGTGGAGGAGTGCCCAATGACTGGACTCACAATGAGAGTGTAAGTCCAAACTATAGTAACGCTGAATATCGAATGTGTCTCTATTTTAATGTGTAAAAGTATTTTTACCTTTTTAACTAGTTCACATTTTGTCATGTTATGAATGCAAATATGTCTTCCCATCAACTCTGACTAGCTTCCTTGTTTTTGCTGGAGAAAACTGTTTCCACAGCTTTATGGTGCCACCACCATGTTTCACAACTACTCGTAGCATTTTGTATTCAGCCCAAAAAGATGAATATTGATGAGCACCTTCTTAAGCATGTTTAATTTGTATACTACATGGTTTATTGTAATCTGTAAACGGAGCTCTTATAGCTTTCTGTTAACTGTGGTCAAGAGTGCACAACTAATAAATTTCCTCAACAGATTCTGATGCATTCTGTTGCTTAATTTTACTTTTGAGTATCACAGCAAAAGGGGCTGAATACAAATTCAACCAGTTTTTAGACTTGTTAGCTATAGTTAGCCTGTCCCTTCACTATTATTCACTACTTCATGTCTGTTTTGTCCCATAAAATCCAAATAAATATTTTGTCGTTGACAAGGTTGTGAAAAAAATTGAAGAGGGAGTTCTTATGAAGTGTGTGTGTATGTATGTATATATATATATTTATTTTTTTTGTTATTTGAAGGACACCTCAGGCACAAACCAGATGCAGCTACGAAGAACAAGACGCAGTCGTATCCCTGACAAACCAAACTACTCCCTCAACTTGTGGAGCATCATGAAAAACTGTATCGGAAAGGACCTATCCAAGATTCCCATGCCTGTAAATCAAAACACTATTTTGCACATATAAGAATTGGGAAGCAGGATCTTCTTTTGATACTCTA
This sequence comes from Poecilia picta, assembly GCA_033032245.1. Classification (NCBI taxonomy): domain Eukaryota; kingdom Metazoa; phylum Chordata; class Actinopteri; order Cyprinodontiformes; family Poeciliidae; genus Poecilia; species Poecilia picta. Next base: position 13,461,062 of record CM065364.1, on the reverse strand, counting down.
GAGGTGACTTTCTTCAAATGACATGCCTTCTTGCAGGTAAACTTCAACGAGCCGCTGTCGATGCTGCAGCGTCTGACGGAGGATTTGGAGTACAGCGAGCTGCTGGACCGTGCGGCTCGCTGCGACTCGTCCCTGGAGCAGATGTGCCTCGTGGCCGCCTTTTCTGTCTCTTCCTATTCAACCACAGTCCATCGAACTGCCAAGCCCTTCAACCCTCTGCTGGGGGAGACTTACGAGCTGGACCGACTGGAGGAGTACGGCTATCGCTCCATCTCTGAGCAGGCGAGACATAAACGCATCCATCCATTGTGACTTTTTGTTACCGCACATTTAGTTTATCCTCCTGAGCATTCAAATGATGATGGCTCAACATTTAGCTTCACTGATGATACCGTTCAATCTCAGGTCAGCCATCATCCACCAGCTGCGGCCCACCATGTGGCGTCGGAGCGAGGATGGACTCTGTGGCAGTACATAACTATTGATAGCAAGTTCCGTGGGAAATATATTTCCGTCGTGCCGTTAGGTAAGCAGCAGTTAGCAGCACCTTCTATTTGCCCCAATCTTGTAAAATGTTATAGAAGATGCGGTGTGTTCCTCTTGGCAAAAATATTAAGAGACGGAATCTGTCACAGATTTCTTCAACAAACTGTTTTTCATTGATTTGGTTTAAAGTTAATGCTCATGTAATAGACATTTATATAAAGTTTTTCAAAGGTGCCAATAAGATTCTGTGTTAACAAACACTAACCACATTTATTCTACAAGAGAATCCAGACTGATGGTGTTTGTGTGTTTTTGGTGTTCACCACAGGTAACATTCACCTGCAGTTCCACTCGAGTGGAAACCATTATGTGTGGAGCAAAGTGACTTCCACGGTGCACAACATCATTGTAGGGAAACTTTGGATCGATCAGGTGGGTTTGAGCTCATCGGTGAAAAATCACAACTGAAGAGGTAAAGCTGAAGCTCTTCCATATTATATCTGATGCATCTCTTCCTCTTTTTGTCCACATGTCAGTCTGGAGAAATTGACATTATGAACACCACCACGAAGGACACCTGCCGTCTCAAATTCTCCCCATACAGCTACTTCTCCAGAGAAGTTCCACGAAAAGTATGTTTCAACTACAGACAAGGAGTCGCTAAACATGCAGTAGTCGGCAGTTTTGATACAGAGCAGAAAATGCATCTAAACATGGTTCTTCCATATTTTCCAAGTCAATATAAAACACTTTTCTACACTCTGCATTAGAGGTGTGCTGATCGATCGGTCACCGATCATAATCGGCCGATTTCCGTGAAATCGGTGATGATCAGGATCGGCGATCATTGGCTCTGTTACCAATATCGATCACCTGTATCTCATTTCCAGCCTGTCTGTCCTGCTGGTCTCGTCTTTCCTTCACTGCGCAAATGCGCAGCAACAAATCCTAAGCCATGTGTAACTATAACGCACTGAGTGAATGAGGACGTTTGCGTGTTGCGGTGGAAAATAGAAGCAGGTCAAAATGCATCAACACAACGAAGCTAATAGACATAAAAACAATGACGGAGTTTGGCTACATCGAGGCTCAGTGCAGTAAAAAGACATGGAGGATCAGACAGCAGGTAAAGCAGCGCAACTACAAACACTCACCGGATTAGCATGACGGTCAGAAAGATAAACTAATTACCTGTAAAATGATTTAAGTCTTGGAGCTGCGATGTAAGACGCTGGTTCTGCTGTTGAACCGCTGCTACGCTACAGGTAGTAATATTTAATATTTAGTAATATTTGACACGGAGCCGCTTCTGCTCCACCTGGTAGAGACTCACACCGAACCTGTTTAAAGCTGCAGCATCTAACTAAATACATTTTACATGCGTATTAAAACTTTCTCTGTCCTAACATGAGACAGATAATCTGTAAAAAATAATCGATCTCCTCCCTGTTACTCCGCTCAGTCAGAAACAGCCAATCAGAACTAGCAGTAACCAGCTAGCCGTCATGCCAACAGGAAGTTTTCATTCAGTAACTCTGGATTGTTTATTGATCCTGTATTTTTCTTTGAATGTTAAGTTTTATACTTGAATTTTTTGGCAATGTTGAGAGGTTTTATTTTGGCTCTTTGCATTATTCAGCCTCTTCAGAGCCTCATATGTTATCAGTCTGTTAAAGATAGTATTATTGATAGCAGTTCAATTTGCACAATGCCTGTTTTGTTTAGTTTTCTTCTTGGAAAAGTTATTAAAAACATGTTTTTGTCTAAATTAAGGTGAATTCATGGTTCCTTTTCCACATAATGTAACGGTAGTGTTTATGATATAAAAAAAAATTGATTGGTATCGGGATCGGAATCGGCGATCGGCCCTCAGGGGTGATCGGTATCGGGAGAAAAAAACCTGATCGGCACATCCCTACTCTGCATCAATAAGGAAAAAAGAGAGGACCGGGAAAGATTGAAAGACCACGAAGGAAGGAAAGAACAGCAAAGAAAAGATTTTTGTGACTGATGAGGAATGTTAGACGTTTCTCATATTAACGAGAGCCCTCGTTATAAAACTCGGAGGCTTTTTCAGAGCCGCTGAAACAAAGACTGCTACAGAAGATCTATCCTGCCCAAAGCCATCAGTATCTACAACAACTATTTGAAGAACTTTGAATAATATGACTTACTACAACCTTTGATTTCCCTTTGGTATTACAAAATGATTTCTGAATTTAATTGGGGAGAGAGAGGAAAGACGAGGGATGAAGAAAAAGTCAAAGGAAGGAGGGAAGAAATGACAAGATTTGATTGATGGTACACTTGATATTTATCACAATGAGATGCAAATTTATTTTTTTTCCCCAGACAGAAAAAAATAAACGCATGTACTTTTCCAGACTTAAGGAGTCTTGGATAGCCAGATCTTGTTCATGCTTCTTTCTTCTCGTTCTCCAGGTGACGGGCGTGGTGGAGGACGGAGAGGGAACAGCCCATTACATCCTGTCAGGGACCTGGGATGACAAAATGGAAAGCGCAAAAATAGTGGAAAGCAGCCGGGGATGTGGAGGCTCTGAAGGCAAACAAAAAACCGTGTATCAGACTCTTCAGCCCAAACTCCTGTGGAAAAAATACCCTCTTCCGTGGGTTTCTGAAATCTAAAACTTTGCTCCCGAATCTACATGACTGTATGAGCGCACAGCTGAAGACTCTTCTTCTCTGCATCTCTTTTCAGAGACAATGCAGAGAACATGCACTATTTCTCCGCCCTGGCACTGACCTTGAACGAGCCGGAGGACGGTGTTGCCCCAACCGACAGCCGTCTGCGACCGGACCAGCGGCTGATGGAGGTGGGCTTGTGGGATGAGGCGAACATCGAGAAGCAGCGGCTTGAGGACCACCAGAGGATGGAGAGGAAAAGAAGGGAGGCGCAAGCTAACCAGGCCCTGGAGGAAGGTGAGTACTTGGACCCCAGAAACCATAACATTTGTTTGGTTCCTTTTACTCTGATACCCCAGTGCAACTGCAGAAGTCACCTGATTAGTAAACAGAGTCTACCTTTTGGTAACTTGACCTCAGTAAAGCAGAGTATTACCACAGTTGAGTTATAAAACAATATTTAAAATCTTTCAACATCTCCCGTAGCACAGTCCACTCCTTTAATAAAAAGACAATCTCTCTACATTTCTCTCCCCATTGAATCATGGTGGTGGCAGCATTATGCTGTGGGGAGGCTTTTCTGGAGTAGGGACAGAGAAGTTGGTTAGTGATGAGGAGTAGAAGGATAAATAAAAACAGATTTGAGGCTGCAGGAGGAACCATAGCTTTAAACATGCTGTCAGAGATGCAGTGGAAGTTTAGATTGAGGTATATACATGCGTTGGAATGGCTCAGTCAAAGTTCAGACGTAAATAAAATTGAGAATCAAGCTTCTTGCTTATTACAAATTACTGATTTTTATTACAGATTTCTAGTGATAAAATGGGGCTAAGGACTTTAAAAATCATGAGCTTCACATTGACTTTGTGTGCACAATATTGATATTTATATTTTGGATGAAACGGCAATATCAAGCTTTCTCTTTCCTACGATTGTTTACCTTTGCTTTCAGGGCAAGAGGCGGAAAGTTACCAGCCAGTGTGGTTTGAGATGAGAACAGACGAAAACACGGGAGAAGCAACCTGCATGTACAGAGGCGGCTACTGGGAAGCTAAAGAGAGACAAGACTGGAGTCACTGTCCTGAGATCTTCTAGGAATCTGGTAGTTTTTGTTTTTTTGGTGGGGGGGGTTAGGTGGGTTTAGATGAGCAGGTGGCAGTGGGTGAGATGGCCAACTCCTCTCAGCTTCTAAAGCACAAAACCTCCAGCCTCTACTTCCTGTGTATGTGTTCCCTCCCTGTTACAGCTTTTCTACCAGGATGCATGGCTTCGGTTGATAATACGCTGCCATGCTCTGCAGAACTTTTTATGTGAGCAGTTAAAGTTCTGTGGGTCTGTCTGCAAGTGTGAGTGGACTTTAGTTTACACAGAACCAATTTTGGCACAAAACACACCTGTGCGTGGAGCTCCCTGGGTGTACAAGCACCAAAAGTCCTGCTCTAGTCAGAGATGGAGGATATCAGTGTTTGAAAGAGTGGAACAAAAGCCTTCTTCTGTGAAGTTGTCTCAGCAGAGCATGATTTACTGATCCTTCACATTCTTTGTTTTGTGCTAGTGTTTTTTCAAAATTGCACAACAGTATCCTGCAGCACAAACTGAACCCAGAGTGGCCTCTAAAAACAAGGATCTCGTTTTGTTGAGATGAAAAAAACCCAGTTTAACACTTGTAAGCTAGTTTCCTTTTATACACAGATCAATGCAAAACCCCAGAGATCATGTATGACTGAACTAAAGGAGTTTTATTGAGTCCATGACGAAATGAAAGCTGCAGTATTAGTGTAAATTAGTGCTAATCTTGGATGTCAGAGACGGTAAAGTGGAGATTTTTGTACATCTAACAGAGTATAAGAGACGACTACTTTGATTTTTAACCCATTTGGGTGTCTAATCTAATTTGAGCCATTTCCAAAGCATTAGTCATTCCAGTAAAAGGCTAAACTGTATAAGTGCTTCAGAAATGTCCCTAATTTATACAAATCTTCAATTTCACAGCAAAAGTTTGCATTTTTTGTCATCTGTCTACATACTGCCCTCTACAAAGTACCATTTTTCTTTTATTTTTCAAAACAAAATGCAGTTTATAAAAATATTCCAACCATTTCCTTTAGAGCTCAGGTGATTCATGCCACCATCACTGATTATTAAGCTTAATAAGGACTCGGAACTCAAGCAAAGTTACAAGCGTTTTTGAAACTTAAAAGCACAGACGGCTTTTAACTTTCTAGATGAAACTGTCCTATTAAACTTGATGAGAACAGCTCTATTCATAATCCATGGATTTTTTTTAAATTTTTTTTTTTAGCCTATGTGATCTATAAATGAGTTGGACTGCTTTTGTGAACCAAACACTCTGTAAGGGGTTTAGTTGAGAGGCAAATTGAACATGAAACATTAAAGTCTGCTGGAATGTTTTTTAATAAAGCACATCATCTCAGATGAAACTAGTGGAATAATCCGATCTGATTAGGAAGGATGTGAAGAGCCACTGTTCCTAAAACTGTTTGTGCCATAGGACAGATACTGAGCACCTTATAACAAATCCCATCAAGGTTGCAACATCTTTATGTGGGAACAAATGCAATAATTCATAGACTAGTGTAAATCACGTTTGGCAAAACTGATAGAGATGTGCAATTTTTCACCACTAGGTTGTTTGAGAGGTCACTTCTTTAGATTAGGTTATAGATGAGAATAATTAGATTTTTTTTTTCATTAGTTCCTTTTTTTTTCCGTTAAATTCCAAACCTGGCCTGCTTTATTAAATTGATAAATGATTACTGTATTGCTTTTATAAATCATAGCTAAATTACAATTGTCAGAAATTGGAACTGGGAATCTCGACTGATTTGAGAGCCTTCTAGATTTTAGGATAAATACTTTTTTCCAGCACTCACGTTTTGCTTCCTGTCTACCACAAATTCTAATATTAGGTGAAAAAAAATGCTGATAATGTTGAACGTTCTTTTACCTCTGTCTCATTTGGTCTTTAGAGGAATATAAATTAGTCCCTTCTAACTGTTTAGGTCAAATGTTTACATTTTTGCGTCTGATGCTGTCAATTGAGATGGGCTTAACCCAAATTTTGACAATTTATAGGCAGAATGTTTTCAAGATTAAATGTTTACTAAAATCTAGCACTTTTTATTCCTAATATTTGGATGCTGGAATCTCAGTGTTATGATTTAAATGCATCTGTGACTATGTGGGCCTTTTGCCTTATGTTGTATTTTTTTTCCCCCCTAAACAGTAAATAAAACGAAAATTGGATGCATGAACAATGAATTTCTGTGGAAACCTTTTAGTTCTCAGGCTGGAACAAACTCTTAAAAGCCAGCAACTATTGGAAGCAAGATTATTTTATTTCCTACATCTAGTCAACACGGTCAGAAAACTCTTTAGTTGAGAAATGGTTGCAGAGCCATGAGGAAAAATCATCAGTTTCCTTTTAATGGAATCTAAAACATTTAAATCACATAAATACTTTGACAACTCTAAAGTACATACCTGAAAATATGTCAAGACTCAATTTTAGGAGTTTCTCTGATGCAGAAATCAGTTCATCCTTCAGGTTCGCACACAATGAGAACTTATATTGGTGCTTAATGATAATTCTAGCCTTATTTAGAGCATGTAACAAAAGACTAGTCTATAGTTAGTCTGACCTAGAAACAGAAAAAAACATTTTATACAGATGTTTATGTTCAGACTTATACAGAATGCATTCAGGTGATTGTTTTGGGTAACAAAGTTCAGTTTAGAATATTAATTAACTATTTTCCCTATACAAAGTTTAAGAAATCTAGATATTCATGACAGATGTGTGTGTATATGTAAATATGATTTTTTTTTTTGTTTTATTAAAATGCTAAATGTCAGCAATAATGCAATATGAACAGATGAGTACAAAAAAGCACTACTGTGTCAAATTAGTATATATTTCCATTAGATGAGTGGTGGATTAGTTGCAAATATGCAGATGGACATCCATAATAAATACCCTCCATATTTAATACTTGTGTGTATTTATACCTTACTGTGTACAACAATAGGGCATGGTTCACATATATAGCTGTCTGGTTAGTTTTTGCCAGTAATTAGTAACAATACTGTAGAAGTAGCAGCTAATCAGCTAAATCACTGTAAAATGTTTGGCAATGCTTGAATATCCATGCTTAAATGCTCTTTATCTTCTGGTTTTGAATAGTCGAAACCAAACGCAGCTAATGAGATGTTGCAGAGACTGAATTATGAATGTAAGAGGATTAGATGCTGTATGTCATAATATTCTAAATCATGTATGAAATCCTGTTCAAATAAAGCACAAGGTCTTCTTGATCTGCTGTAACACTGTACAGAATCCAGAGGTTTTCATCGCAGCACACACAGTAGCTATGCATGGTTTCAGAGTGCAAATGCACTTTTGTACTAGTGAGCAGCCTTCTAACCTTGCTAAGCGTTTGTGGATTGCCAATGAAACATGATGTAAATTCACCTTTTGTGCCCAATTACCTCAAAGTTTAAATTTTCCAAATCAAATAAAAAATACTATAAAAGAAACTGACATGGCTCACTGTCAAATGCTTGTTTTTTTTAACAGTTGAGAAAAGCATAATTTTAATAGAGCAATTTCATTAAAGTATTTGTATGTAATTTGTCATTTTATGCATTTTAAATTATGTCCTGTATGTTGAGACAGCTTATAGGGATGCACTGTTTTGTATATAATTTAATGTTACTTTTATTTTGTATATTTATCTTTGCCTGTAATACTGACCAACATGGTTCCTTTACACTATATACTATACGTCAGGGGAAATTGATGCATTTCTACAGGTGCTATTAACAGGAACATTCTCAGAAGATGTGACTGACGGTTCTAGTGAGCAGTCCTGGGTCCATTAGATCACAAACTGGCCGGTATTGGGTAATTCCTGCAAGATGTCAGACGAGTGAAAACTTTCAGAGAAAGGGATAAATGATTCACTGACATGGTGCTTGTGCTCACTACACACGACTCCATTGCTGAAGAAAAGTGTGTAAAATACTAGAATCAAGCCTGGTCACAGAGACTTAAACTATTTGGATGTCATAAAACATGTTTGAAAATGTAAATGCACAGCATAGCACCCCCAAAACATCAGTGAAGATGGAGGTGGAAACATGGGTATGTGCAGCTCTTTTCCAGCATACAGTGCAGGCAAGATTCATATTGTACAAAGAATGAGTAAATGTATAGACAGTCTTAATAATCTGATGTTCCATTACAATTTGTTACACATGTGAATTTATGGTTTGATCAGAGGCATGCAAGTAACTAGTTATATTCACCTGAGTAACTCCTTGGAAAATATATACTTTTAGGAGTAGTTTTACTACAATGTACTTTTTACTTTTACTTGAGTAATTATTGCTACTCTTGAGTAAAATTTCTAAAAAAAAAAAAATACAAATGTTTTAACCAAATATGTATGAGACAAATTAACACAGTAAAGTAAGATTTTTGTACGTAAGCTTTTCGGTTCTAGTGTTTTCTATCTGCTGAGTACAGTACACTATTGTCACTGGAAGAATTTTACCATGTTCTGACATGAACACACCAACTACTGTAAGTATTGGTTTTACAAGTATTAAATCAAAAAGATTTAATTTTGAAATGTTTCTTTTTTCCTCATTTTACACTTTAATATACCAGAATTTGCCGATAACAATTTTTTTGTCTGTATGTTTAAAATGTTAAATAAAACATGCCGATTAGTAACTCTGTCCTCAAGTACCCTTTTACCAAAATACTTTTTTTTTTACTTGGGTAATTTCTGGGATACTTTTCCATTTAATTTGAGTAAAAATATATTGAAGTAGGGCTGCTCTTACTGGAGTACAACGTACTAATTTCTGGGCACAGTATCTGTTCATACTATTTAGTTTTCCACTACAGTGAAGTTAGTTTCAAGTTGGATATTCGATATTCGAGCTCCGCGGAGTAGGCGGCATTTAGCTCAAGGTTGATCCGATTTATGAACGCTAATGTCGGCCAGCGGTTCTACAACTCCCGGCCCAAGCGCGCGAAGGTTCATTTAGGGACTGTCAACAAATTACCGAACCAAACACTCCTGTCAAAAACATGTTAATAAATGCCTTGAATTGTAAGCAACTGACTAATTGTCGGTGCTAAATCATACATTTACATGATATACAATATAATCTATATCATTTTAAATTCATAAACAATATTTTAATAATTTTAATATTAAATAATATAATGTTTTCTTCAATAGCTTCCAGGTCATGTGACCTGTTGACTCAAAATCACTTTTGAATAATTATACTAGTTTCTATAGATCAGGCACAGACTTTTGTTTTCCATTTTTAGCCATTTTCCAATTTTTAACCATTTCTTTACTCAAAATTGAGTGTTTTTCTTCAATAGCTTCCAGGTCATGTGACCTGTTGACTCAAAATCACTTTTGAATAATTATACTAGTTTCTATAGATCAGGCACAGACTTTTGTTTTCCATTTTTAGCCATTTTCCATTTTTTAACCATTTTTTAGGTCAAAATTGATGGTTTTTCTTCAATAGCTTCCAGGTCATGTGACCTGTTGACTCAAAATCACTTTGAAATTATTATACTAGTTTCTAGAAATGGGGCACAGACTTTTGTTTTCCATTTTTAGCCATTTTCCATTTTTTAGGAATTTTTTTATTCAAAATTAAGGCTTTTTCTTCAATAGCTTCCAGGTCATGTGACCTGTTGACTCAAAATTACTTTGAAATAATTATACTAGTTTCTAGAAATGGGGCACAGACATTTGTTTTCCATTTTTAGCCATTTTCCATTTTTTAAACATTTTTTAGGTCAAAATTGATGGTTTTTCTTCAATAGCTTCCAGGTCATGTGACCTGTTGACTCAAAATCACTTTGAAATTATTATACTAGTCTATATTGATGGGGCACAGACATTTGTTTTCCATTTTTAGCCATTTTCCATTTTTTAAGCATTTTTTGGGTCAAAATTGATGGTTTTTCTTCAATAGCTTCCAGGTCATGTGACCTGTTGACTCAAAATTACTTTGAAATAATTATACTAGTTTCTAGAAATGGGGCACAGACTTTTGTTTTCCATTTTTAGCCATTTTCCAATTTTCAACCATTTTTTTATTCAAAATTGTGTGTTTTTCTTCAATAGCTTTTATGTCATGTGACCCATTTACCCAGAACCTGTGTGAAATTGTTCTAGTATATTTTTTTTCAATGAGGCACAGTCATTTGTGTTCCATTTTAATGCTTTTTTATTTTCTTTAGCAATTTTCTTCGTCAAAATTTAGTATATTTTTGCAATAGCTTCCAAGACGTGTCCTATTGATTCTAAATCACTTTGAAATTGTTTTACAACTCATTAGAGATGAGACACACTTATTTTTTCCCCATTTTATCTAATTTAGATTTACAAATTATAAAATGACTGCTGTTTAATAACTTAAATTTCATGTGGCCCACTGAAAAGCAATAAAAAGTGGCAAATGGAATAAAAATAAGTGTGCCCCACTTTCCAGTCTAGTAGAATAATTTAACATTGATTTTGAGTTAATAAGACCCAATTAACTTATGAGTCTTAAGACCCATAAGCTGTTGAGGAAAAAATCTATCAATCAATCAATCATCTCCCCCTTGTCCGCAGTCGGGTTGCAGGGTCAGCAGAGGCCCAGACTTCCCTTCTTTGCCACTTGTTCCAGCTCCTCTAGGAACCCTAAGGTGTTTTCCCAGGCCAGCTGAGAAACAGTCCCTCCAGAGTGTCCTGGGTCTTCCTGTGGGCCTCATCTTGGTAGGACGCGCCCAAAATACCTCACTAGGGAGGCGTCTAGGAGGCATCCTAATCTGATGTCTGACGCACCTCAGCTGGCTCCTCTCGATGTGAAAAATCAGCAGCTCTACTCTGAGTCCCTCCTGGATGACTGAGCTTCTCATCCTATCACTAAGGGAAAGAGACACCTTATGGAAAAATCTAATTTTGGCCACTTGTGTTTGTGATCTTGTTCTTTCAGCCAAGACCCTTAAACCTATGACATAGACAAGGCAGGGACGTAGATTGACTGGCAAATAGAGACCTTTGCTTTTTGATCCAGCTGTCTCTTCACCACGACAGACTGGTCCAGTGCCCACTTAACTGCAGACGCTGCGCCAATCCGTCTATTGATCTCCTGTTCCATTTTGCCCTCATTCTTAATGTTATGGATTCTGTTTTTTCCTACATCTCTTTTAGCCTCTTAACACACTGCAGCATATATAACCATGTTTACATGTGACTGCTGGCAGTCATATGTAAACAGACTGAAACTGATTAGAGTACCGTTTAGGGAGGGCACAGATTGCAGAGATGAATACAAAGCTAATGCTACAATCTTTGTCTCACTTGGCTTCGTGTCACTTAGCCCCAGCGCTGGATGGTGAATGTAGCATAAGAATCACGATGCTCCACTTGGATGACATGTATGGCTTTTGAAATTTCATCATTTTTTGGCATTAAAGCTTGTTTTTATACATGATCAAATCTCATTATTTCTCAAGATAATTTACAATGAGTGGTTCTTGTTGGGTTCTGAAACTGGTTAACGAACATGTGTGGTGAACAGAGACAGAAATGACTGAACTCCACAAATGAACAAGATCCTAAGATACTCCACTTGGGTCAAGACAATCTTCCCTGACCTGAAGAAGGCACCCCATCCTTTTTCAGCTCAAGACGATGGCCTTGAATCTGGAGGTACTGATCCTCCTCCCGGCCGCTTCACACTCAACTGGATACTGTTCCAAGTAAAGCCGTAGATCACGACCTGATGAAGCCAGTAGGGCCACATCATCTACCAAAAGCAGAGGCATGATCCCAAGGTCACCAAAAATCCAGGTTGTGCAGAACGTGGTCTCGGACAGAAACCCCTCAAATCAAAGAATCTAATCAAATTTTATTAGGGCCTGCCATTGCAATGCATAAGGAGAGCAGTGACTGACCTGCGAAGCAGGTCAGTCACTGCCTCCATGCATTTGCATGGCAGGCACTTCTTATTCTACACCTAATAGAATGTCTGTTTATTAGGGCCTGCCATTGCAATGCATAAGGAGAGCAGTGACTGACCTGCGAAGCAGGTCAGTCACTGCCTCCATGCATTTGCATGGCAGGCACTTCTTATTAGGGCCTGCCATTGCAATGCATAAGGAGAGCAGTGACTGACCTGCGAAGCAGGTCAGTCACTGCCTCCATGCATTTGCATGGCAGGCACTTCTTATTCTACACCTAATAGAATGTCTGTTTATTAGGGCCTGCCATTGCAATGCATAAGGAGAGCAGTGACTGACCTGCGAAGCAGGTCAGTCACTGCCTCCATGCATTTGCATGGCAGGCACTTCTTATTAGGGCCTGCCATTGCAATGCATAAGGAGAGCAGTGACTGACCTGCGAAGCAGGTCAGTCACTGCCTCCATGCATTTGCATGGCAGGCACTTCTTATTCTACACCTAATAGAATGTCTCTTTATTCAACTTATTAGGGCCTGCCATTGCAATGCATAAGGAGAGCAGTGACTGACCTGCGAAGCAGGTCAGTCACTGCCTCCATGCATTTGCATGGCAGGCACTTCTTATTCTACACCTAATAGAATGTCTGTTTATTATTAGGGCCTGCCATGCAATGCATAAGGAGAGCAGTGACTGACCTGCGAAGCAGGTCAGTCACTGCCTCCATGCATTTGCATGGCAGGCACTTACTGTTCTTCTGTCAATAGAATGTCTCTTTATTATTATTATTAGGGCCTGCCATTGCAATGCATAAGGAGAGCAGTGACTGACTTGCGAAGCAAGTCAGTCACTGCCTCCATGCATTTGCATGGCAGGCACTTATTGTTCTACCCCCAATAGAATGTCTGTTTATTATTATAACATCTTCTTCCATTACCGTTAATGCGGCTCGTACCGCTGCGTGCCCACCCACAAAAGTGGTATCAAATTGAGCGGCTCGTGCCCGGGAAGGGAGCTATTACTTTTGTTGGGATTCTGACTTAAAATGACGACAAAAATTAATAAAAACGAAATAAAAACGAAAAAATTGGAGATTGAGGAACTCACAGCATCAGTAACCTTTCTGTCTGAAACACACACACAGGACCCCTGATGGCTTACTGAAAAACTGTGTTTAACTCGCCCTCACAGGCATAAATATTGCCCTATTGGTCTAAAACTTGGTCAGAACATAGATACACATCCCTGCTCCCGTAAAATGTTTTCAAAAATTTTCTAGGGCTTATGGATTTTTGTCAGGGTCCTTCAGACTGGCGCTGGGTGTCTCCCAAGTATAGAAACGAGGGAGAAGAGGATTTTCCCGCTCTTTGTCTCCTCACAGCTGCGGGGCATTAATTACCATAGTAACGGGTTCCAGCCAGCGGCAGCCATTACTCTGAGAAACAGCAGAGAGTATTTCCTGTGACTATTGATATTTTGTTAGATAAAATTATTATTTCTCTAAATTTTTCAGTGTGAAATGACATCCTTATATGAAGGCTGAAAGTTTTTAAAAAATATGGACTTTTTTAAATTTTTTTAATATTTTGTACGTATGGAACATTTCGCCTTCAGTCCGGTCTGAACCTTTAAATCATTAACAGTGTAAATTGCGGGCGCTCGTCGTTGTCTCTTTTTCCCAATAACCTGCAGTGCATGGACCACACGGCGGAGCCGTAAAAAATATATCAACACAATGAAGCAAACTTGACGCAGATTGGCTACATCGAGCTCACTGCAGTAAAAAAAACTGAGATCAGACACCCGAAAGCAGCGCGACCTACAAACCCAGGAAAGCTTTGTAAGAATAAAATTTTTTCCTGTATTATTAATTTTTTGTTTGATAAAAATTTTTTCTGTTTTTGAAGTGATAAATACTTTTGAGCGCTTGAAAATTTTCAAAGAAAAAACTGCCCTCTTTAATTTTTTTAACAAGGACGGGAAATTTCCCCAAATTTTAATGATTCCTCGGGTCTGAATTTCAGAACAAATTTCACCCGGGATTTTCGGAAGTCACAAACAAAAAGTTGGGATGGATCTGGCAAAGTTAGTTTTGAACCCGAAATTTTTTTAAATTTGGAAGGTTCTTTTTAACCCGTTTTTCCCCAACATTTTCTGCCCCTCGGTTGTAAAAATACCCTCAAAGTGTTAATGGGACCCCCCCCCCCCCCCCAAAAATTTATTTTAGAAATTCAAAATAAACAAAAATTCACATTTCCCATTTAAAACAAGATTAATACATTGCTAACCTTTTTACATGTTTAATTTCACTATTGTACAATAAATTCAAATCACTTTTAAAAATGGGGGGGAAACCAAAAACATTTTTGACTACAATTTAGCTCGTTACTTGATGCAATGTAGCATCAAAAGTTTTTCTTTTTATTCCCAAGTTTCATATACGAATGATAAGTAAGACAAAAAATGGGCCACTGCCTAAAAAATTTGAATTTTTAGTTTTGGCTTTTTTGGCCATGCAAATAAAAATGGAAGAGGCAGCAGGCATCCTGCTCCTCATTTTTGCACTTTCTTTTTCTTTACATTAAGCCAAATTTTTTTTTGCTTTAAATTTTGCTGCATCCAACCCGACGGGCACAACTTTGGGCGGCCTTCAAATTTTCGGAATTTTTTATTATTTAACTCTTCTTCCTTTCCCGTTAATGGGTCTACCCGGCGTGCCCCCCACAAAAGTGGATCAAATGAGGGGCTCTGCCCGAAGGGGAATTACTTTTTTTGGGGATTCCCGACAAAAAATGACACAAAATTAAAATAAAAACTAAAAAAAAAAGGAATTGAGGAACTCCAGCATCAGAACCTTCTGTCGAAACACACACAGGGGACTCCTATGGCTTACTGAAAATGTTTAACTCCCCCACGGGCTAAAAAATTCCCCTATTGGTCTAAAAATTGGTCAGAAATAATACAACCCTGCTCCCTAAAATTTTTTAAAAAAATTTTTCTAGGGTTTATGGATTTTTGTCGGGGCCCTTCAATGGCGGGGGGTGTCCCCCCAATTAGAAACAGGGAAAGGGGGATTTTCCCGTTTTTTGTCTCCTCACACGGGGGGGTTTTTAAAATTACCAATGGGGGTTTCCACCGGGGGCACCATTACTCGAAAAACCAGGGGTTTTTTCCCCCGGGATTTTTGATTTTTTTGTTTAGAAAAAAATTATTTTTTCTCAAATTTTTCAGTGTGAAATGAATCCTTATTAAGGCAAAGTTTAGAAAAAAAAAACTTTTAAAAAAAAATTTGGAAACTTTTTTTTTTTTTTTAAAATTTTTGTCCCGAAAAACATTGCGCAGCTTCATCTGGGTTTCTGAAGTTTTTTTAACATTCCCAGTGTCAATTAGCTGCGCTGCGATGGGTTGTTTTTTTCCCCCCAAAACCCCTGATGTGCCCCGGGACTCAAAAGCGGAGCTCCCCAAAATTTTATAAAAAACAATAAGCTAATATTTGACGAAATTTTGGCTAATCGAGCCCCACTGCAAAAAAAAAAGACATGGGGGATCAGACCCCGGAAACAGGCGCCCTAAAAACCCAAAAGGGGGTTAAAATGAGGTAAGGAAAAAAATTTTCCAAATTTTTAATTTTTTGAAAAAATTTTTTTTTCTTAATTTTTGTTTTGTTAAAAACCCTTGGTTTGCCTTTAAAAATTTTTAAAGGGGAAAAAAAAAAAAGGCCCCTTTTTTTTATTTTTTTTTTTCGACCCGGAATCAAAGGAGCAAAAAAAAAAATTTTATTTTATTTTGGCAAAATTTCAAAAAAAGGGATTTCCTTTTTCCCCCGGAAAGTCAACAAATTTTTTACCCAAATTTAGCCTTAAAACCCGGGGAATTTTTTTTAAATTTAAAATTTTTTTAAACCTGTTTTTCCGAATTTATTTTTCCCCGGGAATTTTTTTAATAAAAGGGGGTTTTAATAAATTTTTTGGGGTTTTTCCCCCAAAGTTTTTGTTTTTTGTCGGGTTATTTTTTAAAAAATTTGTTAATTCGCTTTTTTCCTTTTTAAAAACCCACATTTTTTTAAAAAATGGATTTGCAAAAAGAAATTTAAAAACAGGGTTAAAAAAAAATTTTTTGGAAATTACCTTATTTTTTTAAAAAATTAAACCCCTTTTTCAACTTTTTTGGGGAACCCTACTTTTTTAAAAAAATTTTTTAGTTTTACTTGATGCAAAATGTTAAATAAAGAAATTTTTCTTTTTAATTTACCAAGTTTCATTAAAAAATTTAAAAAGTAATGAAACCCTTTTAAAAATCCACGGGACAATTTAAACCCCTTTAAAAATTTTGGGGCTTTTTTGGGCCCCATGCAAAAAAAAAGGGTACGATGCAGTTAGTCATTTTCCCCCGGGGTTTTGGGGCACATTATTTTTCTTTGTAAAAAAAAAAAATTTTTGGGGCCCCCAAAATAAAGGGGCTGATCCCCCGAAGACAGTCCCCCTTTAAATTTTTTTCCGGTTTTTTTAAAAAAGTTTTTTTTTTTTATTATTCTTCCCCAAAACCGTTAATGCCTGTACCGCTGCGTCCCCACCCACAAAAGTGTATCAAATCGTCGCCCGGGGAAAAGGGGGAAAATTATTTTTTTGGGGGATTCTTTTTTAAAAAATTGACAAAAAAAATTAAAAAAAACAAAAAATTGGGGAGATTGAGGAACTCCCCGGAAAACCCAGTAACCTTTCTGTCTAAACACACACGGGGGACCCCCGGGGGGTTTACTGAAAAACTTTTGTTTCCCTCGCCCTCCCCGGCAAAAAATTTTTCCCTATGGTCAAAAACTGGTCAAACTAAAAACCCCCCCCCTGCTCCCCAAAATGTTTTAAAAAATTTCCCCGGGGGTTTTTTTGGGGTTTTTGGGGGGGTTTGACTGGGGGGGTGCCCCCCGTATAAAAGGGGGGAGAAAATTTTTTTCCCTTTTTTCCCCACACTGGGGGGGTTTAAATTTTCCCAAAAAAAAGGGGGGTTCCACCCAGCCAGCCATTATCTAAGAAACAGAAGTTTTTCCCTTTTACAAATATATTTTTTTAGATAAAATTTTTTTCCAAATTTTTTTCATGTGAAAGACATCCTTGTAGGGGCTGAAAAAATTTAACAAATAAACAAATTATGAGTCTTTTTTTTTAATTTTTTGGGCCCGTATAGAAAAAATTGTGGCCCCAGTTTCATCTCGTCTGAAGCTTTAATCATTAACAGTGTAAATTTGGGGGGTGCGCTGCATCGTTTCTTTTTGTTCCAATAATCATTGCCGGACCCCCCGGGGCGGAGCTCAAAAAAAAATTTATAAACACAATGAAGCAATACTTAAACGAAATTTGGGCTAATGGGGGCTCACTGCATAAAAAAAGACAGGGGGATAAACCCCCCCGGGGAAAAGCAGCGCTAAACCCCTCAAAAAAGGGGCCCCAAGGTCACAAGGGCATTGTGGGAAAAATACATTTTTCCGTATTTTTTCTTTTTTTCCCTTAAAAAAATTATTTTTTCTAAAAATTTTTTTGAATGTGAATTAAAAACTTATATAGCAAAAAAATTTTTTAAAAAAAAAAACAACCCCCTTTCTTTATTTTTTTTTTTTTATTCAAAACCGTGACCCAGGGACATGCCCAAATTTTAGATTCATTGGTACTGAATTTCATTGAACGGGGGTTTCACTTTTAAATTTTGTGTAATCAATCACCACAAAATGGGGTGTTTGGATCTGCAAAACTTCCCCCCATTAGAACAGGAAAAAAGGGGTTTTTTCAATTAAAAGGTTACGGGTTAACCCTGTTTTCCCAAAACTTTTTTTTTCCCCCCCCGGGGCAAGGCCCCCAAATTTAAAATAGCCTACTAAGCTGCATATTTTTGGTAAATTTACCCTAAAGCAATTTGATTTGTTTAAAATATCAAAAAAATTTCAAAAATTTTATCAAAAATTTTCCATTAAAACCCTCAGTTTATGTAATACTTTTTGCAATAACCATTTCTACATTTTTTTATCACTCCCCTAGGTGGGGTAAGTATTAACATCTAAATCACTTTTTTCAACTGGCTTGGGGGAACCCCCAAACAAATTTAAAATTTTTTTAAATACAATTTATATTTCTTGATGAAAACGGGCATAAAAAAGCTTTTCTTATTTATTACCGTTTCATATACTGAATTATAATTTAAAGACGAAAACCAAAAAATTTATCTCCACTGCAAAATAGCAATCATGCTTTTTGCATTTTGGCAAAAATTTTGGGTTTTCAATATAAATGGTACAGTGCGCTTATGAACAAACTTCGATCCCCGGGGTTATTGATAAAATTTCATTTTCTTTTTTAATGCAAATTTTTTTAGCATCATATTGCGCCCCATTTCCCAAGGGACAAATTTGGGGGCCCTTTTTAAAAATTTTTTCAATTTTTTATTTTTTTTTATTATTCCCTTTCCCTCACCTTTTTTTAAAGCGGCTCGACCGCTGCGTGCCCCCCCCAAAAAAGTGGTATCAAACGTCCCCCCCCCGGGGGAAAAGGGGGGTATTACTTTTTTTGGGTTTTGGCCCTTTAAAATGACACAAAAATTAATAAAAACGAAAAAATTGAGATTGAGGAACTCGCAGCATCAGTAACCTTTCTGTCTGAAACACACACACAGGATCCTGATGGCTTACTGAAAAACTGTGTTTAACTCGCCCTCACAGGCATAAATATTGCCCTATGGTCTAAAAACTTGGTCATAACAAGATACACATCCCTCTCCCGTAAAATGTTTTCAAAAATTTCCTAGGGCTTTGGATTTTGTCAGGGTCCTTCAGACTGGCGCTGGGTGTCTCCCAAGTATAGAAAACGAGGGAGAAGAGGATTTTCCCGCTCTTTGTCTCCTCACAGCTGCGGGGGATTAATTACCATAGTAACGGGTTCCAGCCAGCGGCAGCCATTACTCTGAGAGACAGCAAGAGTATTTCCTTGACTATTGATATTTTCTTTAGATAAAATTATTATTTCTCTGAATTTTTCAGTGTGAAATGACATCCTTAGTAGAAGGCTGAAAGATTTAGACAAATAAACTATTATAGACTGTCTTTATTTTTTATAATATTTTGTACCGTGAGTGAGAACATGTGCCAGCTTCAGTCTCGGTCTGAAGCTCGTTAATCATTAACAGTGTCATTAGCGGTGCCTGCGATCGTTGTCTCTTGTTGCCAATAACCTGCATGTGCAGCTGGACTCACAGCGGCGGAGCTCGTCAAAATATATCAACACAATGAAGCTAATACTTGACGCAAGATTGGCTACATCGAGGCTCACTGCAGTAAAAAAAAGACATGGAGGATCAACAGCGGGAAAGCAGCGCTGTACTCTCACAAACGGGCTCAGAGGTCACAATGCATTGTGGAAGAATAATATTTCCTGTGATTATCATATTTTGCTTGCATAAAATTATTATTTCTCTGAATTTTTGAATGTGAATTAAAATATTAGTATGACGCTTGAAAATTTTCAAGAAAAAAACAATGACCTCTTTATTTATTTTTTTATTTCAACCGTGAGTCAGGAGGACATTCCAAAGTTTATATAGATGTCATCTGGTACTGAATTTCATTGAGCAATGAGTTCAGCTGTTGATTGTTGCTGTGAATCAGATCAGCCACAAAATGTGGTGATGATCTGGCAAAAGCTTCAGTCATTAGCAACACGTGCAACTGTGGCTTTCAATTGGAAGGTTACAGGTTAGATCCTGATTTCTCCAGCACATGTTACTGTGCCCCTGGGCAAGGCACCCATCTCAAATAGCCTACTAAGCTGCATATCAGTGTTAATGTGGGACTAGCCTAAGCAATTTGATTTGTCAGAAATAGTCAAATAAATTGCTATAAGTTCAGTCTATTTACCATTTAAAACCCATCAGTTTATGTAATACTGATTTGCAATAAGCCATTTCTACAGTGTTAATCTATGCACTGCCATAGGTACGGCTATAGTATTAACAGTCTAAATCACATTTTACAACTGGCTTGTGGAAGCCAGAGCATTAGCATTTTTAGACTACAATTTAGCTCAGGTTAGCGTTGATGCTAATGCTGAGCATCAGAATGCTTTTCTTATTTATTACCAATGTTTCATATACTGAATGTAGTAAGTAATGACAGACAACATGATAGTGATGCTCCACATGCTACTAATAGCAATCATGCTATTATTAGCATTTTGGCTAATTTTGGCTTATGCAACATACTAAATGGTACGAGTGCAGCTTAGTGAACATGCTTCTGACTCCCTGCAGGTTATTGACTACATTGCATTTTTCTTTAGCATTAATGCAAATTTTTTTAGCATCATATTGCTGCATCCAATCCGACGGGCACACTTTGGCAGGCCCTTCAAAATTTCTGCGGAATTTTCTAGTTATTATAACATCTTCTTCCATTACCGTTAATGCGGCTCGTACCGCTGCGTGCCCACCCACAAAAGTGGTATCAAATCGAGCGGCTCGTGCCCGGGAAGGGAGCTATTACTTTTATTGGGATTCTGACTTAAAATGACGACAAAAATTAATAAAAACGAAAAAATTGGAGATTGAGGAACTCGCAGCATCAGTAACCTTTCTGTCTGAAACACACACACAGGACTCCTGATGGCTTACTGAAAAACTGTGTTTAACTCGCCCTCACAGGCATAAATTTGCCCTATTGGTCTAAAACTTGGTCAGAACATAGATACACATCCCTGCTCCCGTAAAATGTTTTCAAAAATTTTCTAGGGCTTATGGATTTTTGTCAGGGTCCTTCAGACTGGCGCTGGGTGTCTCCCAAATATAGAAACGAGGGAGAAGAGGATTTTCCCGCTCTTTGTCTCCTCACAGCTGCGGGGCATTAATTACCATAGTAACGGGTTCCAGCCAGCGGCAGCCATTACTCTGAGAAACAGCAGAGAGTATTTCCTGTGACTATTGATATTTTGTTTAGATAAAATTACTATTTCTCTGAATTTTTCAGTGTGAAATGACATCCTTAGTATGAAGGCTGAAAGATTTAGACAAATAAACAATTATGGACTGTCTTTATTTTTTTAATATTTTGTACCGTGAGTGAGAACATGTGCGCAGCTTCAGTCTCGGTCTGAAGCTCGTTAATCATTAACAGTGTCAATTAGCGGTGCGCTGCGATCGTTGTCTCTTGTTGCCAATAACCTGCATGTGCAGCTGGACTCACAGCGGCGGAGCTCGTCAAAATATATCAACACAATGAAGCTAATACTTGACGCAGATTGGCTACATCGAGGCTCACTGCAGTAAAAAAAGACATGGAGGATCAGACAGCCGGTAAAGCAGCGCGCAGCTACAAACACTCACCCGAATTAGCATGACGGTCAGAAAGCTAATCAAATAACCTGTAAAATTAATTACTCCGCTCAGCCGGAAACAGTCAATCAGAACTAGCAGTAACCAGCTAGCCGCTATGCTAACCAGTAGTTTTCATTCAGTAACTCTGGAATGTTGATTGATCCTGTTTTTGCCTTTGAATGTTATGTTTTATACTTGAATTTTTTGTCATTGTTGAGAGGTGCAAGTAGGAGCTTAATCAACATTTTTCTGACTCTCCACAGGTTTTTGACTACTATTTAGCTCAGGTTAGCGTTGATGCTAATGTTGAGCATCAGAACACTTTTCTTACTTATTATCAATGTTTCATATACTGAATGTAGTAAGTAATGACAGACAACATGACAGTGATGCTCCACATGCTACTAATAGCAATCATGCTATTATTAGCATTTTGGCTAATTTTAGCTTATGCAACATACTAAATGGTACGAGTGCAGCTTAGTGAACATGCTTCTGACTCCCTGCAGGTTATTGACTACATTGCATTTTTATTTAGCATTAATGCAAATTTTTTTAGCATCATATTGCTGCGTCCAATCCGACGGGCACACTTTGGCAGGCCCTTCAAAATTTCTGCAGGAATTTTCTAGTTATTTATTATTCTTCCATCACCGTTAATGCGGCTCGTACCGCTGCGTGCCCACCCACAAAAGTGGTATCAAATCGAGCGGCTCGGTGCCGAGAAGTGAGCTATTACTTTTGTTGGGATTCTGACTTAAAATGACGACAAAAATTAATAAAAACGAAAAAATTGGAAATTGAGGAACTCACAGCATCAGTAACCTTTCTGTCTGAAACACACACACAGGACTCCTGATGGCTTACTGAAAAACTGTGTTTAACTCGCCCTCACAGGCATAAATATTGCCCTATTGGTCTAAAACTTGGTCATAACATAGATACACATCCCTGCTCCCGTAAAATGTTTTCAAAAATTTTCTAGGGCTTATGGATTTTTGTCAGGGTCCTTCAGACTGGCGCTGGGTGTCTCCCAAGTATAGAAACGAGGGAGAAGAGGATTTTCCCGCTCTTTGTCTCCTCACAGCTGCGGGGCATTAATTACCATAGTAACGGGTTCCAGCCAGCGGCAGCCATTACTCTGAGAGACAGCAGAGAGTATTTCCTGTGACTATTGATATTTTCTTTAGATAAAATTATTATTTCTCTGAATTTTTCAGTGTGAAATGACATCCTTACTATGAAGGCTGAAAGATTTAGAGATTATGGACTGTTGTAATTTTTTTAATATTTTGTACCGTGAGTGAGAACATGTGCGAAGCTTCAGTCTCGGTCTGAAGCTCGTTAATCATTAACAGTGTCAATTAGCGGTGCGCTGCGATCGTTGTCTCTTGTTGCCAATAACCTGCATGTGCAGCTGGACTCACAGCGGCGGAGCTCGTCAAAATATATCAACACAATGAAGCTAATACTTGACGCAGATTGGCTACATCGAGGCTCACTGCAGTAAAAAAAGACATGGAGGATCAGACAGCCGGTAAAGCAGCGCTGTACTCTCACAAACGGGCTCAGAGGTCACAATGCATTGTGGGAAGAATACATATTTCCTGTGATTATTCATATTTTGCTTGCATAAAATTATTATTTCTCTGAATTTTTGAATGTGAATTAAAATACTTAGTATGACGCTTGAAAATTTTCAAGAAAAAAACAATGACCTCTTTATTTATTTTTTTTATTTCAGACCGTGAGTCAGGAGGACATGTCCAAAGTTTATATAGATGTCAGTCTGGTACTGAATTTCATTGAACAATGAGTTCAGCTGTTGATTGTTGCTGTGAATCAGATCAGCCACTGTAATGTTGTGATGGATCTGGCAAAAGCTTCAGTCATTAGCAACACGGGCAACTGTGGCTTTTAATTGGAAGGTTACAGGTTAGACTCCTGCTTTCTCCAGCACATGTTACTGTACCCCTGGGCAAGGCACCCAATCTCAAATAGGGTTAGGGTCAGAACGCTTTATTAATCCGACGGGCACACTTTGGCAGGCCCTTTAAAATTTCTGCGGAATTTTCTAGTTATTAGGGCCTGCCATTGCAATGCATAAGGAGAGCAGTGACTGACTTGCGAAGCAAGTCAGTCACTGCCTCCATGCATTTGCATGGCAGGCACTTATTGTTCTACACCCAATAGAATGTCTCTTTATTTATATATATCTTTATTTTTCTTCCATTACCGTTAATGCGGCTCGTACCGCTGCGTGCCCACCCACAAAAGTGGTATCAAATCGAGCGGCTCGGTGCCGAGAAGGGAGCTATTACTTTTGTTGGGATTCTGACTTAAAATGACGACAAAAATTAATAAAAACGAAAAAATTGGAGATTGAGGAACTCGCAGCATCAGTAACCTTTCTGTCTGAAACACACACACAGGACTCCTGATGGCTTACTGAAAAACTGTGTTTAACTCGCCCTCACAGGCATAAATATTTCCCTATTGGTCTAAAACTTGGTCATAACATAGATACACATCCCTGCTCCCGTAAAATGTTTTCAAAAATTTTCTAGGGCTTATGGATTTTTGTCAGGGTCCTTCAGACTGGCGCTGGGTGTCTCCCAAGTATAGAAACTAGGGAGAAGAGGATTTTCCCGCTCTTTGTCTCCTCACAGCTGCGGGGCATTAATTACCATAGTAACGGGTTCCAGCCAGCGGCAGCCATTACTCTGAGAAACAGCAGAGAGTATTTCCTGTGACTATTGATATTTTGTTTAGATAAAATTATTATTTCTCTGAATTTTTCAGTGTGAAATGACATCCTTAGTATGAAGGCTGAAAGATTTAGAGAAATAAACTATTATGGACTGTCTTTATTTTTTTAATATTTTGTACCGTGAGTGAGAACATGTGCGCAGCTTCAGTCTCGGTCTGAAGCTCGTTAATCATTAACAGTGTCAATTAGCGGTGCGCTGCGATCGTTGTCTCTTGTTGCCAATAACCTGCATGTGCAGCTGGACTCACAGCGGCGGAGCTCGTCAAAATATATCAACACAATGAAGCTAATACTTGAAGCAGATTGGCTACATCGAGTCTCACTGCAGTAAAAAAAGACATGGAGGATCAGACAGCCGGTAAAGCAGCGCACAGCTACAAACACTCACCCGGATTAGCATGACGGTCAGAAAGCTAATCAAATAACCTGTAAAATTATTTAAATCTTAGATCTGTGATGTAAGACGCTGGTTCTGCTCTTGAACCGCTGCTCGCTACAGGCAGTAACATTTAATATTTGGCACGGAGCCGCTTCTGCTCCACCTGTTAGTGACTCTGACCGAATCTGTTTAAAGCTGCAGCATCTAACTAAAAAAATACATTTTACATGCGTACTAAAACTTTCGCTGTCCTAACATGAGACAGATAATCTCTAAAAAATAATCGATCTCCTCCCTGTTCTGCCGGAAACAGTCAATCAGAACTAGCAGTAACCAGCTAGCCGCTATGCTAACAGGAAGTTTTCATTCAGTAACTCTGGAATGTTGATTGATCCTGTTTTTGCCTTTGAATGTTATGTTTTATACTTGAATGTTTTGTCAATGTTGAGAGGTGCAAGTAGGAGCTTAATCAACATTTTTCTGACTCTCCACAGGTTTTTGACTACTATTTAGCTCAGGTTAGCGATGATGCTAATGTTGAGCATCAGAACACTTTTATTACTTATTACCAATGTTTCATATACTGAATGTAGTAAGTAATGACAGACAACATGATAGTGATGCTCCACATGCTACTAGTAGCAATCATGCTATTATTAGCATTTTGGCTAATTTTAGCTTATGCAACATACTAAATGGTACGAGTGCAGCTTAGTGAACATGCTTCTGACTCCCTGCAGGTTATTGACTACATTGCATTTTTATTTAGCATTAATGCAAATTTTTTTAGCATCATATTGCTGCGTCCAATCCGACGGGCACACTTTGGCAGGCCCTTCAAAATTTCTGCAGGAATTTTCTAGTTATTATAACATCTTCTTCCATCACCGTTAATGCGGCTCGTACCGCTGCGTGCCCACCCACAAAAGTGGTATCAAATCGAGCGGCTCGTGCCCGGGAAGGGAGCTATTACTTTTGTTGGGATTCTGACTTAAAATGACGACAAAAATTAATAAAAACGAAAAAATTGGAGATTGAGGAACTCGCAGCATCAGTAACCTTTCTGTCTGAAACACACACACAGGACTCCTGATGGCTTACTGAAAAACTGTGTTTAACTCGCCCTCACAGGCATAAATATTGCCCTATTGGTCTAAAACTTGGTCAGAACATAGATACACATCCCTGCTCCCGTAAAATGTTTTCAAAAATTGTCTAGGGCTTATGGATTTTTGTCAGGGTCCTTCAGACTGGCGTTGGGTGTCTCCCAAGTATAGAAACGAGGGAGAAGAGGATTTTCCCGCTCTTTGTCTCCTCACAGCTGCGGGGCATTAATTACCATAGTAACGGGTTCCAGCCAGCGGCAGCCATTACTCTGAGAAACAGCAGAGAGTATTTCCTGTGACTATTGATATTTTGTTTAGATAAAATTATTTTTTCTCTGAATTTTTCAGTGTGAAATGACATCCTTAGTATGAAGGCTGAAAGATTTAGACAAATAAACTATTATGGACTGTCTTTATTTTTTTAATATTTTGTACCGTGAGTGAGAACATGTGCGCAGCTTCAGTCTCGGTCTGAAGCTCGTTAATCATTAACAGTGTCAAGTAGCGGTGCGCTGCGATCGTTGTCTCTTGTTGCCAATAACCTGCATGTGCAGCTGGACTCACAGCGGCGGAGCTCGTCAAAAATATATCAACACAATGAAGCTAATACTTGACGCAGATTGGCTACATCGAGGCTCACTGCAGTAAAAAAAGACATGGAGGATCAGACAGCCGGTAAAGCAGCGCACAGCTACAAACACTCACCCGGATTAGCATGACGGTCAGAAAGCTAATCAAATAACCTGTAAAATTATTTAAATCTTAGATCTGTGATGTAAGACGCTGTTTCTGCTCTTGAACTGCTGCTAGCTACAGGCAGTAACATTTAATATTTGGCACGGAGCCGCTTCTGCTCCACCTGTTAGTGACTCTGACCGAACCTCTTTAAAGCTGCAGCATCTAACTAAAAAAATACATTTTACATGCGTACTAAAACTTTCGCTGTCCTAACATGAGACAGATAATCTCTAAAAAATAATCGATCTCCTCCCTGTTCTGCCGGAAACAGTCAATCAGAACTAGCAGTAACCAGCTAGCCGCTATGCTAACAGGAAGTTTTCATTCAGTAACTCTGGAATGTTGATTGATCCTGTTTTTGCCTTTGAATGCTATGTTTTATACTTGAATTTTTTGTCAATGTTGAGAGGTGCAAGTAGGAGCTTAATCAACATTTTTCTGACTCTCCACAGGTTTTTGACTACTATTTAGCTCAGGTTAGCGTTGATGCTAATGTTGAGCATCAGAACACTTTTCTTACTTATTAGCAACATTTCATATAATGAATGGAGTAAGTAATGACAGACAACATGCTACTGATTCCAAACATGGAACTGATAGCAATCATGCTAACATTAGCATTTTGGCTAATTTCACCTTATGTGTTAATTTTAACAAAATTAATGGTGCAAGTACAGCTTCATCAACATGTTTTTGACTCTCCACAGGTTTTTGACTACAATTTAGCTCAGGTTAGCATTGATGCTAATGTTAAGCATCAGAACGATTTTCTTGCTTAATACCAATGTTTCATATACTGAATGGAATAAGTAATGAACGTTTTATTAAAAATCCGACGGGCACACTTTGGCAGGCCCTTTAAAATTTCTGCGGAATTTTCTAGTTTATATATCACATTTCAACAACAAGGCATTTCAAAGAGCTTTACACCATAAAAACACAAAAATACAAAGTCATAGAAACACAGCTAACAACTGAAACATGACATTTTATCACTACATATCAGATTGTTAATTAATGTTCCATTAATTAATGTATGGCTCTCATCTCGAGTCATGCAATGAGATGAGACTAATTATTTCTAGTTAGAATCTCTCAACCTCACACACCAGCTCAGGATCCCACCAGAGGTGACTTTCAATGCCCAGTGATAAAACATCCATCGCCCAGGGTCAGATGGCCAAAGTCCCCTCACTCAGCCTTCTAACATCTCACATTGCACCCAGCCCTTTTGGCCCCTCCCATAGGTAGTGGGAGGGGGACTTGGGAGGACATGGGAAGGTGAACCCACTTTGAGCTGAGCCTGGTCAGACTCCATGTGTTTTCGCAAGCACCAGATGCTTGCCAAGAAGCCCCAACTCCAGGCTCCAGGGTGGTGCCTTGGTGACCTGCATCCAGGTGAGGGGACACTGTATCCATTGATTGTGTTCTTCATAAAGAGCCTTTGGGCTGCTCTTTGTTTGGTTCATGACTTACAACCTCTAGCATTGGGTGACTCTACAAGGGGTATGAAGCCCTTGACAGCATAACTCCTAGAGTCACTTCAACACTCAAACCCTTTCATCACAATAAGGTGGCAGCCTATGGAGAGGTGAAGAGAAAATAGGAAATATATAGAGATAGAGCACATAACACCAGTTTTAAAGTCCCTACACTGACTCCCTGTAGCTCATAGAATAGACTTTAAAATACTATTGCTAGTTTATAAATCACTGAACACTTTAGCACCACAATACATTGAAGATCTGCTGTTGTATCAACCATCCAGACCCCTCAGGTTTTGGCTCTGCTCTGCTCCAGAACCAGAACCAAATGAGGAGAAGCAGCATTCAGCTTCCATGCACCACACATTTGGAACAAGCTTCCAGAAAACTGTAAAACAGCTGAAACACTGACATCCTTTAAATCTCGACTAAAAACCCACCTGTTTAGAGTTTTACTTGAAACGTAATCAATTGCAAGTTTAATGATAGCTCTTGACTTAATGTAATGTTTTGATTGTTTATTCAGTGTTGCATGACTGTGTGTTTTTTATGTTTTTATTACGTAAAACACTTTGAAATGCCTTGATGGTGAAATGTGCTGTAATGTGATGTACAAATAAAATTTGATTGATAAATTGATGACCTAGAAGCTAATATAAAAATACCTAACGTATAAAAAGGACTCAAATCGAATATAAAAGTCTGTGAATCATCTATAGAGACTAGTGTAATTATTTAAAAGTCATTCTGGGTCAATTGGTCAAAGACCTGGAAACTATTGAAGAAAAATACAAAATTTTGAAAAAAAATAGATAAAAAAAAAAAAATAGTTATATTAACAAACAAATGACTGCCTCATCTATACAGGATGCTAGAAAGGTGTGACACTGGTTGTGTGTCAATTGGTCACATCACCTGGAAGCTATTGAAGAAAAACACTCAATTTTGACCCAAAAAATGGTTAAAAAATGGAAAATGGCTAAAAAATGGAAAACAAAAGTCTGTGCCCCATCCATAGAAACTAGTATAATTATTTCAAAGTAATTTTGAGTCAACAGGTCACATGACCTGGAAGCTACTGAAGAAAAACACTCAATTTTGACCCAAAAAATGGTTAAAAAATGGAAAATGGCTAAAATTTGAAAACAAAAGTCTGTGCCCCATCCATAGAGACTAGTATAATTATTTCAAAGTGATTTTGAGTCAACAGGTCACATGACCTGGAAGCTATTGAAGAAAAACACTCAATTTTGACCCAAAAATGGTTAAAAATGGAAAATGGCTAAAATTTGAAAACAAAAGTCTGTGCCCCATCCATAGAGACTAGTATAATTATTTCAAAGTGATTTTGAGTCAACAGATCACATGACCTGGAAGCTATTGAAGAAAAACCATCAATTTTGACAAAATAAATTCCTAAAAAATAAAGATTGAGTCAAAATTAAAAACAAAAGTATGTGCCTGATCTATAGAAACTAGTATAATTATTTCAAAGTGATTTTGAGTCAACAGGTCACATGACCTGGAAGCTATTGAAGAAAAACACTCAATTTTGACCTAAAAAATGGTTAAAAAATGGAAAATGGCTAAAAATGGAAAACAAATGTCTGTGCCCCATCAATATAGACTAATATAATAATTTCACAGTGATTTTGAGTCAACAGGTCACATGACCTGGAAGCTATTGAAGAAAAACCATCAATTTTGACCTAAAAAATGGTTAAAAAATGGAAAATGGCTAAAAATGGAAAACAAATGTCTGTGCCCCATTTCTAGAAACTAGTATAATTATTTCAAAGTAATTTTGAGTCAACAGGTCACATGACCTGGAAGCTATTGAAGAAAAACCATCAATTTTGACCTAAAAAATGGTTAAAAAATGGAAAATGGCTAAAAATGGAAAACAAATGTCTGTGCCCCATCCATAGAAACTAGTATAATAATTTCAAAGTGATTTTGAGTCAACAGGTCACATGACCTGGAAGCTATTGAAGAAAAACCATCAATTTTGACCTAAAAAATGGTTAAAAATGGAAAATGGCTAAAAATGGAAAACAAATGTCTGTGCCCCATTTCTAGAAACTAGTATAATTATTTCAAAGTAATTTTGAGTCAACAGGTCACATGACCTGGAAGCTATTGAAGAAAAAGCCTTAATTTTGTATAAAAAAAATTCCTAAAAAATGGAGAATGGCTAAAAATGGAAAACAAAAGTCTGTGCCCCATTTATACAAACTAGTATAATTATTTCAAAGTAATTTTGAGTCAACAGGTCACATGACCTGGAAGCTATTGAAGAAAAACACACAATTTTGAATAAAAAAATGGTTAAAAATTGGAAAATGGCTAAAAATGGAAAACAAAAGTCTGTGCCCCATTTCTAGAAACTAGTATAATTATTTCAAAGTAATTTTGAGTCAACAGGTCACATGACCTGGAAGCTATTGAAGAAAAAGCCTTAATTTTGAATAAAGAAATTCCTAAAAAATGGAAAATGGCTAAAAATGGAAAACAAAAGTCTGTGCCCCATTTCTAGAAACTAGTATAATTATTTCAAAGTAATTTTGAGTCAACAGGTCACATGACCTGGAAGCTATTGAAGAAAAAGCCTTGATTTTGAATAAAAAATTCCTAAAAAATGGAAAATGGCTAAAAATGGAAAACAAAAGTCTGTGCCCCATTTATAGAAACTAGTATAATTATTTCAAAGTATTTTTTAGTCAACAGGTCACATGACCTGGAAGCTATTGAAGAAAACATTATATTATTTAATATTAAAATTATAAAAATATTGTTTATGAATTTAAAATGATATAGATTATATTGTATATCATGTAAAAGTATGATTTAGCACCGACAATTAGTCAGTTGCTTACAATTCAAGGCATTTATTAACATGTTTTTGACAGGAGTGTTTGGTTCGGTAATTTGTTGACAGTCCCTAAATGAACCTTCGCGCGCTTGGGCCGGGAGTTGTAGAACCGCTGGCCGACATTAGCGTTCATAAATCGGATCAACCTTGAGCTAAATGCCGCCTACTCCGCGGAGCTCGAATATCGAATATCCAACTTGAAACTAACTTCACTGTAGTTGAGTTTCCAGCGTTTACATCATTTTAAAAAAGTGTCCTTCCCCTTTAAACAAACCATCCATTGAAGCTGAACTGTTTCCCCCTGCTGGCTGTAGGCTGATGGTGCTGTTTCCCACTGGCGGAGCTTTGGAGATGCCGACGGTGCTCCAGGAACAGGGTAAAGAGCACAGACTATTTTATTGTGATAAATTGTGTTGATAAAATGCTTTTATATTCACGCGAGACCAGTGGGCGCTAAGATCGCGGCAAGTGAAGCAGGAGAAACGGCTAAATGTTTTGAAGCGACCAACCTGCTGTTAGCTAACACAGTGGCAGGTTACTAGCTTAACATTGGCGCAAAACGTTTGTACCTGTCAAGTTACATAAAGCTGCATGTTAGCATCACTGCTTTGTTTATTTATGACCAAGTATTCTACTTCAACGGTTGTCGCTGGAAACCGTCGCATAGAAACGTGAATGAAAACATAACTTTAATTGCACTGACGGGAGTAACAAGCGAGCTCCTGTACATCATCTAGTTGAGGACAGCACTGAGGTAAGTTACCTTTTAAAAGGCAATGAGCAGCTAAAAATATAACGCCTCACTTTTTTCAAGCTTATGGTTTAAGCAAAGTCGCGATTTTGATAACGGTTCCGTCAGTAAATATGTAAATTATCTATGTTTACAGCACTGTAGTTAGTGCATCATGCTCTGTTCGTGCCATAACGGCATGACAGGACAATATCACATTTAATCAAGCTGACGTTAGCTTCCGATTTGGGAATTGGCAATTCCACTTAATTTACCAATAGCTATAGTCTTTAATCCGCTCCAGTTCAAAAACTACGGCACTTTGTAATTTGTGATTTAGTTTGTGATTTGTGAAGCCTTAATTTGATTTTGGTTATGTTTGAAGAGACTTTGTATTCTAGTTTCTAAGGTGAACCACGTTTAGTGTTTTTCAGATGAAAAAGAAAGTACTAAAACAATCTCTTATTTAATTTTTAGTAATTATGAGCAACAATTCATGCTCAAAAGGCCAGAATTGGATCCAGAATTGCAGTTCTGCAACGAAGAATGGGCAAAAAAGTAGTTCTTTAAGGCACAACACACTTTTATTTTATTTTCTGAAAGTTTCATTTTAAATTTGGCGAATTGAATTCTACTGTGAAGACTTTGACTGACTCACTCTTTATATGACAAACCTACTTGCCATAGTACATACTGTTTTCCAGCCCTCCTTCAACAGTTCAGTCTCCTCCTCCTTTCCCTTCTCTGTTTTCCCACTGAAGCATATGTCATCTTACAAACTCGGGGTGAGTTACACAACCCGGCTGTCATGCAAAACAGGAGCACGTGTCTTTAGGCGTTGCTTGAAAACACTTCTCTCACAGACAACACAGACTGATTAGCCGCTGTCTCAGAGGAAATATATATATTTTTATTTTTAGAATCTCCAGCTTGACAGCTTAATTTTATTTATTTATTTTTGGGGATGAGAAGAACAAACTCAACATGTGCTTGCCTTACAGAAAGGACTATGCTACGAACATGATCAGCTCTGATGGCTTCTCAAAATGCGAGGCGACTCTGCGAGCCAGAAGCCGGAGGAGGCCGCTTGGAGAGATGCTCCATCTGCTCTCAGCCGTCATCGTTTGGCTGGTGACCGGCACCACCATGTCCAGCCTCAACAAATGGATTTTCACGGTTTACAACTTCAGGTACCCTCTGCTGCTGTCGGCGCTGCACATGCTGACGGCCATCGTGGTGGACTACGGGCTGATCAAGCTGCGGATGATCAGACATAGAGGGGCCACCGAGCAGGACCTGACTCCAATCGCTAAGTGTAAAGTGTTCCTGTTGAGTCTGACTTTCTGTGCCAGCATCGCCTTTGGAAACATCGGTCTGAACTATGTGCAGCTGTCGTTTGCACAAATGATCTACACTACGACGCCGCTCTTTACTCTGGCCATCTCCTCTCTGGTCCTGGGGAAGCGGCACCACATCATAAAATACACGGCCATGATGCCCATCTGCCTGGGAGCGTCCTTCAGCATCATGGGAGAAGTCCAGTTCAATCAGACCGGATGCTTTTTTGTGTTTGCAGCGACCATGTTGAGGGGTGTCAAGTCCATTCAGCAGAGTGAGTACAGTTTTTATTACCCCATAAAACAGTTAAAAGTACTTATTTAGTTAAATAAGTGACCCAAGCGAGATGCTTTCTGTACTTTTTGCACATGCCAGTGACTTCAGGGAACGCCACACCAGTTTGTGGTTGTGGAACAAGTTCATGACTCACTCCACAGTCTAGACACACCCTCGCATTAAGGCGGAATGGTACTGCGGGATGCTTTCTGGTTGCCTAGGGAACATAATATAAACATTACTGTACGTCTGTGAGCTAGTAGAGTCTGCCGACAGCCTAATCTCATGTTTCTAGTGTTTGATGATCCAAAAATGGTCAACGTCTTGTATAATGTGACGTCTAGATTGTTTTTCCGATCGGGTTCGATGAACTTTGTTCAAGAAATCCATTCGAACCAAAGTGCCGTGTTTGCCAGAGAAGATCCAATATTTTATCAAAAAACATTGCAACAACAAACTGAACTTTTAGTTTGAAAAGTTCACTGTCATAAGGACTAACTCTCGTTCTGATAATTATCTAATGTTTTGAACTCTTCCTGAATCATTTGTTGCTCCGGCTAATTTAAAGCTGCTGGCTTCCTGTTTTGTATTGCATCACAGATGAGTGTTTGTTTGCAGTAGATTAATGGGCTGTAATGTCATTACGCTCAGCAACGTGAACCTCATCTGAGATGACACGAGTTTAAAAACATGCGTGGAGGCTCGATGTTTTGCTACACAGTCGGGTCTTCAGTTTTCTTAGTTGGTTGAACTGCTAAGTTTTGCAGGGCTTCAAAATATTAACACAGGAATATCTAATTTTCATCTATAAAAAGTCTTAAATCCATCTATCCATTAAACATACTTTATACATTACATTTTTCTGCTTGTTTTAAGTGTGTTGGTGGCATCTGTGGCTGGTGTCTGTGTGTCATAATTCAGATATCTGTTTCTAAAAAAATACGAGATAAAGCCCAGGAAACGCCGCCTTCTCCCTTCAAATCAACAAAATGATTCTCTTCCTGTAGCTGGATTATTGTTGGCTGTTTGGGGATTTTAAATCAAGTTGTAGGTTAATAAAGTGAGCTTAAATTTGTTTAAGTTATAAAAAGTGTGTTTCTGCACAAATATAAAAGGACAGAACTGTTTCCAACCTAATGTTTG
Organism: Poecilia picta; assembly: GCA_033032245.1. Classification (NCBI taxonomy): domain Eukaryota; kingdom Metazoa; phylum Chordata; class Actinopteri; order Cyprinodontiformes; family Poeciliidae; genus Poecilia; species Poecilia picta. The sequence goes on along the minus strand of CM065364.1, from coordinate 13,426,742 downwards.
ACATGTCAGAATAAACTTCAGGTTTTTAGGCCAGTTGGGATTACCAAAAGTATTTTTATTTGTGAAATTCCCATGTTAACATAAAAAGTTAACATCATTATTACTTTCTTCTCAATTCAGAAGTTTACATGCATTTGGTAGAACTGTCTTTTAAGCTCTATAAGTTAAGTCAAATGTTTATTATCCATTCATAAACTTTATTTTAGGACTTTTTAGCCCATTTCTCCTGACAGAACTGCTGTAACCAGGTCTGGTTTCCAAGCTGCCTCTCTGGTGCTCAACTTCTCAGCTCTGATCACACATCGGGGCTTTTTTATGTCCTTAAGCTGCACTGCAACTAAATTTGTAGTTCCTCTGTAATTTTCTTTTGAACCAGCGAATCAGTCTATCCCACAGCATGACGTGTCCACTTCCATACTGAGGCTTGAAACTGTCCCCCTTTGTTTACCCAGTTGTAACAACGGTCATTATGGACATAAATGTCTTTACGTCTCAGAATGTGTTTTGATACTGATGCAAACTGTAATCTGGTTTCATCTGAGGGCTTTTTTCTTTCCGAATGGCTTCTCTGTCCGCGTTGGTTAAGAAAGATGCACTCTAATCAACTTTTAAATGTGAAGAAAATCATTAAAAAGGATCCCTGTCTTTTCAAGCTTTTAGCAAACGGATATAATTTTGTTCATGCTAATTTATGTAAAACAGAAAACAGGGAGTTTCATTTCATACGAGTTGAAAAATGGTTTAATCTTCAGTTTTAGCTGAAAAAAAATGCTAGTTGAGTTATTTGTTTGGTAAATATAAATCATGATAAAATTCTAATGGCAATGCATTTTTAGTTTTAAATGTAAGTTACTAAAACCTGTAGGAACCCTCTTCATATTGTGATCCTGGCGTGGAAAGGGTTATCCCCCTGAAAGCTTCGGTGACACATGGCACCAAGACTGTGGAAATGTTCTCGTTTTCTTCATTAAGTGGAGTTAAGTCAGTTGAGCTGTTTCTGGACCAGATGATGTAAACACAGTCTAGCAAATCAAATGTTCTGCGATGTAGTCTCAGGTTTCGAGTAGCTATTTTCATCCTCCGCCCGGCCGTAACACTTTCCCCTCGGTATATTCCGTTTCTCTGTCCCACTTCAGGTCGAGTTCGTCCTTTTGTTTGAACGTCAAATTAACTTCTGGTGGCGCTTCAGCAGCTTGCGAGCTGGAGGCAAGCTTTCAGTGAGATCGCTCTGGTTGTAACTTGTCAAAAATCTGCAACGTCAGCTTTATTTTTCCAGCGACACGAGAGAGAAAAGAAGCACAGTTGGTGTTTGTTGTTGTTTCCATAAGAGAGGGATACAGAGGAACATTTGTCCATGATGACTCAGAGAGATGTGACACATGGCTTTCAAAGAAGACCTTTGCATAATGTCCAGCAATATTCCTACTATCAACATGATTGTTGTCGCAGTTCTTCAAGATTTGACTATAAAAACATAGTAGACAGTTATGAAAGTCGCCTAAACCAAAACATTCCCATAATATGTGTTGCAGAATAGCTGGGACAGGACATGGAGATACTGGATGGAGTTTGACAGAGGAAGTTTTATTCATGCACTGAAAGATCTTTAACAAGAAACAAGTGTTTTCTACCAAAAACTCCAGTATTTCTTAGTAATCTGTTTAAACACAATACGTGAAGTGCAGTTTATGTGCAGCAGGATCATAAGAGTAGGCCTTCAGATGACATAAGCACAAATTTGTTGTCATCATATTTTTATGAACAATCTCTTCTGACAGGAAGTGTAAGAATAGCTTTTACACATCTGTGTGCTAAACGAAGTTGTAGATCACCGAAATACATTTTTAGTCATGATCAAAAACTTCAACAAACACTCTTTTGGGAATGTTGAAAGCATTCCCAAAAGAGTTAAAGCTCTGGTAACTGCAAAGGTGGGTGAACAACAACATGTAAAACCGTTGGATGTGTGTGGAGTCAGACGTTTTTAATTTCTTTCTTTCTTTTTTATTTTAGGCATCTTACTTCAGGAGGAGAAGATCAACTCCGTCTTCCTGCTCTACTTGATGTCCATTCCCAGCTTCTGCATCCTGGCTGTAGCCGCTATGACCCTGGAGAACTGGGCTGCGCTGGAGTTGCCGATGCATTACGACCGTCACCTGTGTGTCTTCATCCTGCTCAGCTGCCTGGGCTCAGTCATGTACAATCTGGCCAGCTGCTGCATCATCACGCTCACCTCAGCCGTCACCCTGCACATCCTGGGCAACCTGAACGTGGTCGGCAACCTGCTGCTGTCCCAGCTGCTGTTTGGCAACGAGTTGTCCATGCTCAGCTGCGCCGGCGTCATGCTGACGCTGTCCGGCATGCTCATCTATCAGAATTCCGAGTTCATCGTTAGCTGCATGGACGCGTGCAAGGCTAAGCCCGAAGGGACCGATTTTGAATCAGAGTCCGATTTGGTTAAGGAGGAGGGGCTTGAGAAAACCATTCATCCACAAAGAGTGGTTGAGAAAATGGACTGATCTGAAAGCATAAAGAAAATGGATAAAAAATACTGGATGCACTGTAATTTGTGTCATGTAAGGGGCAGAACATTTCCTTCCTTCCCTGTGCCAACTCATTCATGTTCTTGACAGAATTAGTCTGCACAGGAAAACCCCCCACAAAAACACCATGACCCTCCGTGGAAAAGGTTCAAATCAATTCCTCATCTAGCCTATGCAGGGGTCACCAACTCCAGTCCTCGAGGGCCACCGTCCTGCAACTTTTAGATGCGTCTCTGCTCAAACACACCTGGATCAATTAAACTGCTCATTTCCAGCCTATTGCAGAGAAGAATGAATGCTGGTGAGGGAATTCAGACATTTTGGAGCAGAGGTGAATCTAAAGGTTGCAGGATGGTAGCCCTTGAGGACTGGAGTTGGTGACCCCTCCTATAGAGCTACATGCATGCATGAGCACACCGAACGGTTTGGTGCAGCTGAAGTTACAAACTCTGTCTCTCACACTACTCCACTGTGAAAAACGTCGTCAGCTCCAGAGGGCTGTAATCAGTGTTCTCGGGGACGGTTGGTCAGGTTTGTAAAGACTCTAGAAGCACTTTTGCCCCGCATCTGATTAAACTCAAGTTTGTATTAAGAAGCTATATTTAAAGTACTGTTGCCTTGTTCCATTTTGGACAGGGGCTGAGGTTTTATGGCAGCTTTGTTGTTGTTGTTGTTGTTGTTGTTGTTGTTGCGTAAAGCAGGAGCTGGGTTGTTGATGAGCTGAAACGTTCGGTGCAATGAGTCGCCTCTTTTCCACTGAAGCACATACTCACTAAGAGGCTGAAGCTGTGTGTTTTGTTCTCCGCTATGAACCTTTCCGTAGCTCCCCACTTGAAGCCCTACATTGTGTTCTCGAGAAGTCTCTGTTGGGTTAGTCCAATTATGAGTGGCACGTCGTCTTCCTCGCAGCGTACTTTGATAATTAGTGTCACGAGTTCTCTAAGGAGCGTCGCTCAACTTTAGCTCGTCTTCCTTCTGTAGAAAAGGTCACGAAAAAGAAGAATGATGTTTCTTTTTAGCTCTATTCTTTTCACTGATGCTGTTTTTAGAGAGTTTGAAAAGAAAATATAGATTTTTTTTTTTTTTTTATTATGTGCGTCTCAGCGAACATTGGCTGAAAATGCTGTAGGCTTTCTTCAAGTGTCATACAGTTAATACTAGTAACCATTTGTCTCTTTCTAAGCTCTCCGTTATATGAAAGCATCCAGACTGCATGCGATCCACTCTGAATTCAGCATGTTTGGTAGGCCAAATATTTACTTTATGTTTTATAAGCTGTGTCAGTGGCTCCTTGTTGCTGTTGTTCAGAGTTTGAAATACTACAAAGTAACTCCACGATATATTTATATATATATATATAGGGAAAAAAATGCAGTCACAATTTCATTATGTTTTGCCTACGAAAAAATACATATTTTTATTGCCAGAGTGCCATTTACAAATACATTTATCACAAGAATAATGAAGATATAAAAAACCGCTGTTTCTTTTTAGCCCTTATTCGGTTTAAAAATAGTCTATTTATTTTAGATATGCAGTACATGCAATGATTCTGTACATGTAACACATTTCCACTGGTTTCCCTGTTTGTCTCAGCTGTTTAATAAGACACTGGAGCTCCATATTCAATCAGTAATGTTCAAAAAGGTCAACATAATGTTGCATAAAAACTAATACATTTACATATCAAGGACAAAATATGTTTTTTTTAATATGTTAAATGGATAACAGTTTGTGGGAGGATGTTTGTGTTGCACTGACAGGTTGCAGTGTTTCTGCTTTTAAAGCCTATGGTTCATTTTGTACATATTTGTTGGATGTAAATAATTATTTTATTATATTTATGTATTTTGTAGCCCTTAATGGCTGGTTTGAACTCGACTGCTTAAAGAATGAATCATCTTTGCCTCATGCCTTATTTGGAGATCATGCAGAAGAGGAAAAGTAAACAAATCATGTGGACTGGAATAACAAATAAAGGAACTCAAGTCCCTCATCACTAATTTGGTGTGAATAAATTCTTCTGCTTTGTTTTAGGTGAACTTTCTGGAGTATTTTCACTCTTTGGCTTAAAAAAAATTACATGGCTTCATAAATTGATAGGTAAGTTGGATATGTAGCAAACAAGTTATTTAGTTGAAATTGATGCCACAAAGCAGAAAAAGGTTAATTACATTTTTCTGTGTTGAAATTCACTGCAGAATTACATGGAATTGGAGGTTAAACAAAGTCTGCAAGCATAGCTACAATAAAACAGCTTAGATCATAGTGTACTCATGTTTAAGAGTGGCCTAGTCAAAGTCTGTACCTACTGGTAAATACAACTGACAGTCTAACGAGCAAATGCTTCCTGACTGAGCTTGTGATGGTTGTAGTCATAGTTGTGAAACTATAAATACAGTCTTAGGTGTTTCTACTAAGGACTGACTCGGGTAGAGATAAATCCAAATGCACACCACACTTTTAAGATTTGTATTTCTGGGAAAAAATAAAAACCAAACCCATGCAGCTCATTTATTTATTCTGTTTATTTGTCAAGGTAGGTATGGTGACTGTTGGTTAATGGTTAATTGCTTTAAATAATATCACACCAGAACATTGTCAGACATGAATGCTGCTTTAATATGTCATTTTCTAATCTCCATACATGTTGTTTGGATATTAACGCCTGAAGTTCTGCCACTGCCTCTCCCTGTGTGGAACCAAGATGGTTTCCGACCCCTGAGTTTTTCAGGAAAGCAAAGTCGGGCTGTCTGAAAACAGAAAATACTTCAACAGTTCTATGAGGTCAACACTAGATGGCACAGTTTATCTGATTCAGATACTAACCTGATGCCTGAATGTCCTTTAACTTTTAAACCACTAAACAATCTCTGCTGATGTTTTTATATTTTACGGATGTTTCCCGGCAGATGTCCGTGTTTGAATTCCAAATATGTGCTCTGTCCGTCCGCCTAAAGATTCCTCCACTTCTGTAAACAAAGTTCCTGTTCAGCCTTTTGCCTGAATAAGGCAGTGCTCCTCACTTGTTGTCCCTGTTAACCCTTCACATCCCTTACTGCTGCTGTACTCTGAAGGTAAATTGTAATAAAAGGGATTCATGCAAAAACATTAAAACGGTAATCTGAAGAGATTCCTGATATCTTGTACATCACATCATCCTGGATCCTGTGACAAGAGGAGCAAAGATTCGGTGGTGGAGATGACAAAGATGGATGAATTCAGAGAGTTTCCTCCTCCTTCTCCTTCATCCTATTTTGGGAGGTTCACATAAGCAATCTGAACTCTCTCTCCCCTGAACAAGCAACTTTATGAAATGCTGAGATGTAAGTTGTGATCTTCTGCACAAGGTTTAACAGAGGAGAAAGAAAGCGAGACGGGAGTGTTGCATCCAGAACGCTGCCATCAGAGGAGCTGGTTTGCATCCTGATAACAGGTGAGTTGCACCAGACACCTAACCACAATGATTTTCCTATTCAAATATTACTTCTTTTTTTTTACATGCTACCATGTTATTCTCTTCATTTTGTGACATCAAGCTTAAAATATTTTGTCAGACTCACGACATATTCTTTAGTTCTGCTATCAGATTGTTTTAGAATCCAGCTTCTTCCACAGCATTTCTATATTTGTACATGTTGAAGGCTCTTGTTTAGTGCAGTTGCTCTGCTGCAATAAGAGGCGCTTCAGTTGGACTAATAATTTGTCACACAGCTGCTCATTTTTAAGCTGCTGTACATATTTCAGATAGAAATGAATCTGGGCTTCCTGCTGTGTTTACAACATTTCTTCCAAAAAGAAAAAAAAATCTGAATTTGGGCAAGTCAAGATATTTTGGATTTCTCTTCATTTAACATGACAGAAAGGCGCCTTCGGCTTTGCTTTGTTTTCGTTCTTGTCACTAAGATATCCTTCAGAAATGTGTTTGTTTACATATTTGTTTTGTTATGTCAGCCAACCAGGTTCGCTAATAAGACATGGAGTCAAAAAACGAAGGGTCAACACCGTTGACCAGTGAGAAACTGGCCTCTATTGAGGATGAAGATGTTCTCAACAAAATGGTGAGCCCATAAAAAAATGACACTACATTCATGCACATACTGGGTTCTTGGTATTCTTGGGAGACTATTATTACATTCTATCTTTTTATCCTTTAGCAAGCGGCAACACTCGATTTTTCTTTGGGTAAACTTGAAAAAAATACAGTTATTTAGCGTTTGTTTTCCGCCTGCAGCTGGACAGTGCAGCAGATTTTGAAGAGAGGCGGATGATTCGAGCTGCTCTGAGGGATCTGCTCAAGAAAAAGAGAGGTAAAAATCATAGAGGCTCAAATTAAAATCCAAAAGGTTTGTTGTTTATTTGTATCATAGTCACTTGAGTCAGTACTTTCTTGAAACATGTTTAGCTGCAGGTCTTTTGGAGTGTCCTAACAGCATAGTACATTTTTTGACTGGCTTCACCTGCTTGGTGCATGAAGACCATCTGATGGTCTGACACTGACGCATCTGACACTTAGAAACCTGATTTATTCATCTTGTGGCCTTCAGTGAATGATGAAGGATAAAAGCCACAATCTAGAGCAAGTTGATCTGTTAATAAAGTTGGTTTTCAGTCCTTCCTTCTCGTGTTGCAAGTTTCAAGTCTTGCCACAAATTCTGTTCTTACTTTAAGCCTGGACTTTGACTGGGCCCTTCCAGCACATAAATATGCATTTATCTAAACTATCTCATTGTAAGTCTGGCTGTATGTTAAGAGTCATAGAACAGCTCCACCTCAGTCTCAAAGGGGATTTATTTTCACTTTCTATCAACTTTGCCTTTCTATTTGGGGAAATAATGATCAATATTTATCCTTTTGGTCAAATTTCTCACTAGGTCCGAGGATCTTTGCAGCTCCTCTAGAGTTACCACAGACTTCTCCTGGTTCTCAGATTTTTCTCTCCCTGACTTATCTTCTTTGCTCACTATGTTGCTGTTTGTCATTTAACGTTTTCTAACAAACCTCTGAGGTCTTCAAAGGACACCTGAAGGTCGTCGATAAGCTACGATTTCATTTTGGGGTATGCACACCAGGCTTTTCTGAGTTCAACTCTTCCGATCAGAAAAACGGGAGCAGGAGCGTGGGGTGAGGCAGCAAGACCTGAAACAGCAGGGCTTGAATAAAGGAGGGATGACTGTTGGAGCAGTCGGCGTCGGAAGAGCATCCGTGAACCAGCTGCCGTCGGTGAACAGTAAGTCTGACTTTCTGATGTCGCTGCTTTCTGCTTTACATCGCCGCTGAAAATGAACCTGTCGTGGTTTCAGAGTCAGCAGGTCAACTGTCGTCCTCCACTCCAATCAGCAAGAGCGCAGGCAGGTGAGAGACACGAGGAATTAGATTAGTTTTGCAACATAATTGTCAACATATGGCATTTCTGCTTCCTCTCCTTTGAAAGTGAGATAATTAATGGCTGTTTTTCTGTCTCCTCTCCTCTGCAGGGCCGGTCCTGCTGCTGTCCCGGCCCAGAAATGTTCCTTTGCTGAACCACCCAACGCTAAAAATGTCAAACAAATGCTTCTGGACTGGTGCAGAGCCAAAACAGAGCCATATGAGGTAAACCTCCATCCAGCTAGCTTTTGCTGTGATTTATTGCCCATATGAACTGTGCACAGTCCTGTCCCTGAATCCTGTTTGGCTGGGGCTCTTGAAAACTGGCTCCTCTCTCTTGCGTGCGGCTAAAACAGGGGTAGACATCCAGAACTTCTCCTCCAGTTGGAAAGACGGCATCGCCTTCTGTGCCTTGGTGCACCGATTCTACCCCGACGCGTTCGAATACTCCACCCTGAACCCCTACAAGCCCAGGGACAACTTCCAGCTGGCTTTCAGCACTGCAGAGTGAGCTCTCATCTCTTAGAGTGAAACGAGAATAAATGTAGTCTTCTGGGAGCGCATTGTCTGAGTTATCTGTACTGACATCCTGTCCTCAGGAGGCTGGCAGGCTGCCCTCCTCTGCTGGATGCTGAGGACTTGGTGCGGATGAAGGAGCCCGACTGGAAGTGTGTGTACACGTACATCCAGGAGTTTTACCGCTGCCTGGTGGAGAAGGGGCTCGTCAAAACCAAGAAGCGCCCATAAGTCTCCGAGAGTCCACGAGTCACCGTGATCTTTCCAGATAAACGCACCGAGAGAAAACTGAGGTCAAACGGACGACTTTGTGATCGTGTCCAGATAAATATTTACCATTCGATCGGAGCCATTTCACTGTGAATGAGCGGTGACAAATGGTTGGTATTAGTTTGCAGGGAATTGTTGCTGTCTGTGTGATTTAAGAGAACAGCTGGTGCTTAGGGTCAGTTCATTCCTCTGAGATTACACATCTGCACGATGGTGGTGATGATGATGCTGTCCTGGACTCACTGCAGTCTGTGTGTCGGTTAAATAAATACTTATTTCATTATGCAACCTGCTTGTTTTTTTTTCCTGCAAAAACAATGAAGAAAAATGATATTTTTCCCATGACCTTTGACATGGAACGTGTAGACTGCATTGTCCAAATATTGTGGAGTAAAAAGTGTAATACAGCTCAGATATTTTCTTTATGTACATACTGTATATGCATACAGATGAATATGAGTTATGTTTTCTGTAAAATTCTTGAATTTTTTAACTGCTTTACCACTATTGAAAATGGCTCAAGGTTTTAAAATAAAACACTATTAAATAATAATAATAATGATAATAAAATGTAATACATTATTAATTAAATTAATTATTAAATCTTGTCCTCAGTTTTAGACAGTAAACATGAAGCATTTTAAAATATGCTTAGCCTGACAATTAAAATGTGTCTCTGATATTAAAATCTTGTTTTAACACCCTAGATTTCTCCAGTTCATCTTTGATTCCTCAGAGCATTTAAAGTGTGGCTGTTCAATAAGCAAAAAAAAAAAAACACTTAAAAGTTGTGGTGCAAGTTTTGATGAGATGAGGCATTTAATAGATTGATTTTGGAGAATAATTTGGAGAATGATTTACAGATCTATTTTCCACAAAAGTCAGACATTTTGTTTCATTAAAGTATTTTGTGCATTGGATTCCAGGTAAAATGTAATATAATCAAAGCATTCTAGAATATAAAAAAATGAAAAGTTAAATCATTACAACCTACTAACAGAAATCCTGACCCCCCCCCAATTTATTCATGCATGTGCAGAGATATATTCATCATTAACTTATATAAATGCCATTTTTGCCTCCACTTCCTTTGCTCTTTATTTACATTTTAAATAGTTTGAATTAAACTTGACGAATGTTTTGCACAGTTTTAGATTCTCAGCGCTGAAGTATTAAATTGCCCTTTGGGGCATCAGAACAACAACCCCCAACAACACAAGTTGCCCTTGTGATTTGAACAGAACGATGATCAATATGTTTGCCAGCCAACATACGGGAATAAAACACATTTTGTTTGAATGTTGCAGATTGTTATGATCAAAAGTGCTCGTTTAAATACACCAGCTCAGCCTGCTATATAAAAGTTCGTATCGCTACTATATCCGAAGCAAGTAATCATAGTTTATTGATATGTTGATCGATGCTGCCTTTCGGTGACGCACAGTTATCGGATTAATGCGTCACCCGCAGGACAGATGCGCTGTTATTTCTGTCCCGCTGTACTTTGGCAGCTTTAAATTTCTCTGCCCTGTTCTGCCCGCCCCCAGCGGAGGAGGGAGGATGGAGGGAGGATGGAGGGAGGATGGAGGGAGGATGGAGGGAGGATGGAGAGGTGCAGCCGGTCGGTGAGGTGGAGGTACAGCCGTGATGCTGCACTCAGTCAGCGTGCAGGATCAAGGTGATGCAGTGTGGATTCAGCGTTTTGTCTCATTTTTGTGATCTGTTTTATTAGTGTAGCACCAATTATCAACATGCAAAGGGTTCGGGCGCCTGACGGCTCCTCTGTCCTGACGGCTCCTCTGTCCTGACCGCGCCGTGACGAGACGTCGGCCGTCAACGGAGCCGCCAGGTTCGACCTGCTGCCTCCGGTCCGTTAATCGGTCCCGGCTTGGTGGTGACAGTCTGGTGTCTTTGGTCGGTGTGTGCTACGGGAGAAAACCGAGATTCATGTTGTTCCTCTCAGTTCCTTCGTGATATCACCCTTGTGGTTCACCTTGGACTTAAAAATACGCACGAAAGGTAAGATTTGATTTTTATGCTCGCTGTTCCAGTTTATGTCGTCTCACGTTTCCGTCGTCTTGTAACACAAACCTGCTGCTCAGACTTGCAGACTCGTGGGGTTGGAATATTAAATAAGGCCGACTTCATGTTGGCTGTGAAAGTTTTGACTTTGAAAGTGAATCCAAACGTGTCTGGTCACTATTAACTCATTCTGCCATGTTAGGAGTTGAGTTTCTCTGTTTGACGGAGAGACACGTTTGCATGTGTTGAATAATTGAAGGAGAGGTGTATGATTTCTGTGTTGGGCTCACAGACAGTAAAATGGAGGTAGGTCTGCTGCCCTCCTTTAATGTAATCCATCCTCCTCCTTGTGACCTGCAGCAGCCAGTCTGACATGCTTTGAAGTGGACAGCTGCGTGTCGTTATGCCACTTTCACTTATGCAATCAGAAACGTAATACGCTCCATCTGTGAAGGGGTCAGGGGTTAATGAGCATCACCAGGAAATTTAACTGCATTTAAAAAAGGTAGGAAAAAAAAGTTAGCTACAGCCCAGTTATGCAGTGATAAGGTCAGAAATCCATGTCAGAATAAACCCAACTGCTCTGTTTAACAAACCTCAGAGGTTTGTTAAAACATGAACAAACGTCATCAAGTCTGTTGATGGATGAAGCTGGTTTAATTTTGCAGGTTTAATTGCAGTAGATTCCAGTTCTTTAAGTCGGTGAGCACGTCTGCACAGCACACCATTTTGGATTTGTGTTTGTAAAATAACTTTTAAAACAGTGCGTCATTTAATTTCCTCTTCCACTTTGTGATCATGCACTACTTCTGGTCCAGGGGTGTCAAACTCATTTTCATTTTGGACCATGTCAGGATTATGAAGTTCTTCAGTGGGCTGGTTGTTGCAGACTTTTTGACAAAAGCACTTAAGAAACCATTCAAACATGAATGAAGAGTCTCAGTGCACTGTAAAAAAAACTGTAAAAAAACGGGTAAATGTACCGTATAAATTTGAAGGAATGTTCCGTTTTTTGGTTTTACAGGTATTTGTACCGTATTTTCAATTTTACGCATTGCATCATGGGAACAAGAACCTTCGCGAAGCGCGAAAACTGGCCAGAAGACATTTCAAGCTCGCCAACCGGACCCTGGAGCATATATATCTTTTGGACTTCGGTTGGATTAAGAGATGGAGTTACCTTTCTGCCACCTCCCTGGTAAAGTAAAATAAATAAACACACATTTTCTCTTAATAATGTTTTGAAATATTTGTAGTTGACTTCGTGAGACTCCTGGCACAGTCTATAATTGCTAACCGTTTTGCAGTCTTTTTTTTTTTTTTTTTAAGAAAAAAGGTATCTATTATTTTTTACAAAGCTGTGTTTGCTTGTGTATTATAAAAGTAAAACGCGGTGACTGTTGTATTACTATTCGTGTATTTTACCGAATTCAAAGTACCAGCTATTTTTTCAGGTCAAACTGAACTGGGCGCGTGAAGCTAACCGTCATGGCGTCATGCTAGTTATGTCTCAATCCTGCTTTTTAAAAATATCAAGATGCAGTTGATTTATTAGCTAAACATGATCTGATGTCCCGGTTGGGTCACAAGCTTCTGGCCTCATATACATTGTAAGTCAGTGGATTGTACATACAGATAGTTAATTTTCCTGTTTCTGAAATAGGAACAAACATCACTGAAAGTAAATAAAAGTGACGTTTGCAAAAAAAAAAAAAAATCCAATTGGGAGTTTTTACTGAAATCCCTGCTTGCAAACTCATTATCGGTTATTGAAGCTTAGCTTAAAAACTATAGTACTGTTCTAAATCTATTGTCAGAATAAATTATTTAATTTTATTGTAAAAAAAACAAAACCTGATTTAATTATTGGAAGACTTGCATGTTTTGGTGTTTATATTTCCTTCTCCTTATGGTTATTTTGTTTTCTTTCCTCAACAGCTGCATCCAGACACTCCTGAACTTTTCCTGGAAACCAACTAGGCATCTTTAAATAGTTGTGTACATCTGTTTTTGTTTTACTCAACCTGTTAAACCTTTAGTTTAAATTAAGAAGTGTGTGGTGTTTTCTACAATAACAGGCATAATGTTTTGTTATGCGTTTTTCTAATAATGTCTAATGCAGCACTATGTAACATATTTTGTTTTACATATTTGTTGAAGCTGTCACTGTGTCATGATATTGCATGAGAGATAATCTGTGAAAAAAATGTAGCTCTTCTGTTAGCCAGTGCTAACTGGATTCAAACAGTCAGAGCCAGGATGCAGGTCTTAGCTGTCAATCACAAACTCTTGTGGTGCTGCTCATCCCACTTCTCCCTGATCTCTTGCATTTGGCTACGCTGCAGCTAACAGAACCTCATGAATGTTAAGGCTAGTTAGCATGGACACCGATGACAGTGGATAAACGGTTTTCCTGTAATGGTAAGTTAAGACTATCCTCCTGTCTCTGATTGGTTGGTTTTGATGGATTTCTTCAGATGGAAATAATAGCTCAGGTGAAGTGGAGGAGTTTTTATTTTCACAAATTATACGTCTCATAACATAAAATCATGACATGGTGACTTTATTTTAACAAATATGCAAAAATCTGTGTATGTTTTTATTTTCAAAAGAAAATATTTGTGTGTTGTGTATGTTAGGGTTGCACCAATAAATCTTCCCCAAATCCTTAATTTTGAAGATTGGTGATGCACCAATACATGTGAAAGTGATTTCATCCACTGATCTTATCTACTTCAACAAAGATCTAAAAATCAACCGCTTTCCTCTCCTGTTAGACGTTTGACTGATAGACCGGCCCACTGTTTTCTGCATTTAGCAATATTCAGACAAGACGATGCCAAAATCAGAATTAACAAGTCAGATTTTTAAAGATTGGCCAGAAATCTGCATTTGACAAACTCCTAGTGTAGATTTTTTATCTGTCAGAATTTATCAAAATTACTCAATGTTTGTCAAAGAGGTATTAGAAATTGGTGAGACGCTGATGAGCCAGGTGAGATGCTGCTGTAATGTAATTTGGAAGCGTTTTGTAAAAAGTATGTTTATAACATGAAGCGTTTATGTGTTAAACTTGAGTATCCATTCTCTTTGTTTATAGATTTTCTGGGCTCAAACAGTTTTCTATGTTTAAAATTTAACAGATAAAAGCTGTTAAATTACGGAAAAGATTCTGCTGGAAATTCCGTAAAAAAACAGGAAATGTACTGGCAGAAAATTACCAGTACATTTTCCTGTTTTTTTTTTTTTTTTACGGAATTTATTTTTTACTGTGTGAGTAACTCTTAAAGTTAAATCATATTTAACATCTTTCCTTAGTGATGTAATTTGGTGATATACAGATGAAAGCTGCTTTGATTTGATTGATAAATTATTATTTACACAAATAACTGTTACCTTAAAGGTTTTATAAATGTGTCCCTTTAGACAATAGAGAGCCACATAAAAAGTGATGACGGGCCAGATTTGGCCCCCGGACCTTGAGTTTGACAACTTAATTTAAAAACTGATCCTGATATAACAATTTTCTAACAGTAATGATTTAAAAACTAACATTATTTTCTATGCATTTTGAATGTTGCATGGCTTTTCTTTTTGAGAACTGCTCTCTGCATCCTGTTGCAGGCTGATGGATCGCCTTCCGCAGAAGCAGCTGGGCTCAGACCCTTGTGGTCCCAGCATGCTGCTTGGACCCTGTGCAGTGATCAGAGCAAGTCCAGCTTTACCTCCACAGCCCACCGTCCCGCAGCCACGTCTACTCAATACGTCGGAGGGGCTCAAGACACTTTCAGGACCGGATCTCACACAGGCGCCTACCAAAGGGACAGGCCGGCTGCAGTCCGGGGAGGATCGACTCACTCCTCCACTGTCAAGCATAAGTCGGCCCAGACCGACTGCTCTTGGAACTAGAACAGCCTCGAAGCCAGCCAAAGTCCCGCTGGAATCGTCTAAGGAAATAGATTTGATCCCTGTTTGCATTCCGGCTCCTCACAGCGGTAACTCCTTGCCGCATTCCTCGTCAGAGCCCTCGTTCCTTCTGATCAACCCCCACAGCCCGCAGCCTTACCTTAAACCAACTCTTAGTCCCAACCTGACCCCAAGCCTGAGTCACAAATCCAGTCTGAAGCCTCAGCCCCAGAAGTCCGCCTCGCCTGGGAGCGCGGCTCAGAGCCAGACTCGGTCTGAAGGGCCAGCAGGAGAGAACAATGACTTCAGGTAAGACCAGCAACACTCATGCTTAGTCATTTCCATTGTTTTTCTCCTGATCCTTGCAGCAGGTGCTCGTCTGGAAGGAAAACAGACGCGTGGTCCTCCGTGTCACATGAATCAAAGCAGCAAATTTCTCCAAGAGCCGTAGGGGCCCGACATAGTCACAGCCGCTTGGCTGATTTCCCACAGGCACTTTAGCTGAGGTCCTTGCTCATAAACAAAGATGGCTTGAAAAAACTGTTGAAACTCTCAGCAGCTCGTTTACACCAGCAGTAAATGTTGTCCGTCTTTAGACAGAGTGGTCCCAATGCTGAGACAAACACACATTTTACACCTGCAGGATTTGTTTGTGTGAAATACAAAACTTCTTTAGTTGTGAACAGTCCATTCAACACCATAAAAATATTATTTTTTTAAATAAGGGTAACCAATTTGTTAAAATATATAAAATTGTGCTAAAATAGCATAACAAACTAAACACAACTAAATAAATGTATTGTATTTGACCTGTCTTTGTAGATAAAGTAGTTTTTTTAATATATATATTTCAAACATCTATTAAGAATATAAAAGCTGAATCAGTTGGATTTTAACTGTATTTAAACTTGAATGCAAATTGATTACTTTAGCCTGGCAAAAGTATTCCCACCTTGCCTGGGCGTATTAGTTTAAATCAGGGGTTTTAATTACTTGAATGGCATAGAATAGTATTTTGAAACATTGAGTCACAGAAAGGACTTCTTTTTTCGTTTTCATTTCCTATAAAAAAGATGGAAAAAAAAAGTGTATTTTTTTTTAAATCTATTTTTTTCCAGATGGGCTGAACAAAGCTCTGTGTGTTAGTTGGAACGTGGGATGTTGTTTCATAACCTTAAACCTGCTTCAGTGTCTTGATTTCTGGCCTGCCTGCTGTGTTGCTCTGCCTTCACAGAACAGATGAATTCACAATGAGATCACATTACAGAAACGTGGAGTTCGTTTGATAATTATGCGTTTTTCAACTTGCGCTGGATTTTATTTAGGGTTATAATCATAAAGAGGGGTTGAATAAAAATGCATGCCACACCATTCCGATTTTTATTTGCTACAAATTAAAGAAAGAAAACTATATTTTTTCCCTTCCACTTCACATTTGCGTGTTACTTTGTCATTTTATGGTCTGTCACATAATATCACCAAAAACTTTATTTTAAGTTTGTGGTTTTTAATGTGACATTTTTTTTTTAGTTTTCAAGCTAATTAAATTTATCTCTGTATTTTTGTTTGACAGTGGGAATTTTCATCGTTGCTGCACTCTTTTAATAACAGAACCGTTAAATTACCGTTCGAGAAAGCCAACAGAATTATGAGTGCTGAAGTTGACATTTAAGTGTGAGCTTATTCAGCCACCCGTCTGTTCAATTTTATAAAATATTCAGCTCAATCCATCTTTTTCTGACTCTGGTAGTACTCAGCCATGTGGGATACTCATACACACACAGACATGCTTAGCACTTAGTCATCAATGATGTTTGCTGAGGTGCTTAATTGTGTTGTTTTTTTAACCTTATGCAGAAGCCCCGCGGAAGCTTTTCCTCTGAGGATTACATTGCAGCTCATATCCCATTTTCACCTACACAAAAGTGTTTGAGTCTAATGCGGCGTTCCCTTTGCTCTTATCCGTTTGTCAGGGTGTACATCGTCACATGGAACGTGGGATCAGCCGTCCCACCAGATGACATCACGTCTCTGTTCGGACCAAATGTTTCAGATGGGAGCATTGACATGTTTATCATCGGGTGAGCGAGTATTTGTGGACGTCTCAGCAGTGCCAGCGCGACAGCAGTAGATGCCCACTCAGTCATCTGTGGTTCTCTCCCCCTACAGTTGCTGTCCTTTTTTTTTTTTTTTTTTTTTTTTTTTTTTTCAAATTAAAGTTCAGTTTTTGGTTGTTTTTTACATTTTCTTGCTTCTGTCACCATCCAGATTCCAGGAGGTTAACTCAATGATAAACAAGAGGCTGAAAGATGTTCTTTTTTCAGACCAGTGGAGTGAGCTTTGCATGGACACGCTCAGTCCCTTCGGATACGTTTTAGTAGGTGCATCGGTTGTTCTCCACATCCTTCTTTGACTGATTGTAAAAAATGTGATGGAGTGTTTTGTCACCTTCCTCATCTGTCCAGGTGGCGTCGCAGCGAATGCAAGGAGTCCTTCTGCTCGTTTTTTCCAAAATCTGCCATCTGCCGTTCCTCAGAGGTGTGCAGACCCAGAGTACACGGACGGGACTCGGAGGATACTGGGTATGAACGCCGGCGTGTCACCGCGACCCCACACAAAATCGGTTTGGGGTTAGGCTGCACACAGAAGTCGGGCCTGTGCTCCGTCCTGCCGGCAGCTGCATGCACGTGCGGGTGAATATGTCAGTGTGTGACCTTCCCGTGCATGTTGATGTCAGCATCCCCTGCTGGCTGCTGCTGCTGCCGCTGGTGCAGTCACCTTCTCTTTGAGGTCAGTGCAGCAGCAGGCTGTCTGGCTCTCTGATGTGGTGGCTTGATGTCAAACAAAAAAATAGAAACACTTTGTCCCCCAGCACAGATCTGGTTTGATGTGCTCTGGTTGTCCTTTAGGTCTCTATTAAAACACACTCTCTTGTTGTTTTAAAGGGGAATAAAGGTGGCGTGAGTGCGAGAATGACGGTGTTCGGCCACCCGGTGTGTTTTCTGAACTGTCACCTGCCGGCTCACATGAGGAACTTGGAGCAGCGGATGGAAGACTTTGAAAGCATCCTTCAGCAGCAGCAGTTCGAAGGCGGGACTGCCACAGGCGTCCTGGACCATGAGTGGGTGATTTTACCTAGAAGTCCTACTTATTCAGGTGGAATAATTACACAGCATACAGTTTCAATCATTAACTATATATTTGACCTTTCATCCATGGCTAAATTGTTAGTGTTCATTTAATTTACTTAGTTTCCTGGCGAGAACTTTCCAGAACAACCCACACTTCATTTGGAGAAAAGTTTTATCGTTAAAAACAGATTCAGTTTTTGTCTGATACAAGTTGTATGTAATAATAAGTAGGTGTCCAAACAAGGTATCAAACACCTGACTTTGAGCTGGATGATTGAGGATTGAAGGATTAAAAATCAGGTCAGTGGAAGGATAAATGCCAATCCAATTATTTTGTGGATGGGGGAAAAAAAATCATTTCCAGTAGAAACATTTCCTAAACAAACCTAATTGCAATAGGTTAAAAAAGAGAAAAGTAATCAGAGTTGTTAAGCTGCTCATACCTGAGTAAAGTAGATTAGCTAAAATATTTGTCAAAAAACAGAAATGACTAATAATACTTAAATGATACATTTAATAGTTTGATATTATTAAAGGAAATATCAATTACAAATCTGGTATTAATGAAGTAGGGTGCAAAGCATTTCTCATTACTTTATTTTTGCTTCTTATCAAAAAACAGTGAAAACAAAAGTCTACCCCCATTAAAAGCATTTAAAACTACTTACAAGGAGTTTGGAGTGACGTTAATGTTTCTACAAAGTGAAGGTGCTGTGAATCATTGTTTTGTCAGTTTTGTTTTCCTCTCACCTACACACGGTTATTTTGCAGCCAACTCTCCCACATGCCGAAGCTCCACACATAACAAACAACTCAGGGGAGATTTTGGCTTCAGAATAATTAAACTCAAAGGAATAAATGTCCAAGGTGGCATAATGGAATCATGCGTAATGAATAATAAAAAATAATTCACTACCCTGTCTGGCTATTCATGTATTTAGCAAGCCACTTATTACCACTCAGGAACCTTACATTTTCCTCATCTGCAGTTAAACCATCAGTAGTTGATAAATTGCCGATTGGCCACAATCTCAGAATATAAAACGCCGTCTGTAGACATTAATGTTTTTATTTGGGTTAAGAAAAATGCTTACATTTTGAAAACTAACACTAAGACAAAGCAGGCAATAACTCTGGCTTTTAATTATTTATACCACAGCCTTGGGCAAGATGAAAATATTACTACAGCTTCAGCACTTCATGTCACTAAACGAATTGAAAAATCCACTTAGTGACTGTTTGACTGAAGAGTTTATTTAACTGCTTTTCTTAAACCACTCTTAAATTATTTTATAATCTGATAATTGTATGCTCTTATGAGTTTTTATCTGGTTTTGTTCTTATATGGCTTTTAAGATGTATGAATTATATGCAACGTTTTTATTTATACTGTTTATTATACTGTGAAAAGGCCTTAATCTACCTAAAAAAGGGACTTCATTTTAAAGAACTTTTTTTTTGTAAAATAAAGGCAAAGTAAAACAAATAAGAATTAGAAAAGCAAAAATCAACTTGCTTTCTGATATATCATAAATTTAACAAAGACATACTTAAATAAAATGAATATATTGCGCAACAATGCACCATTATCTGTGATGCAAAGATATTTCAAGACTAGTCTCTGTGTTTGCAGTGTTGTGTTTTGGTTTGGGGACCTAAATTTCCGTATTGAAGACTACGACATCCATGTGGTGAAATGTGCCATTGAAAGCAGCAAGCTGCCTCTTCTATGGGAACGGGATCAGGTGAAGAAACTTCATCTTTCAAAAACAGAAGCATGGATTCTTCTGGATGGGTTGTCTGTTGACTGCAGCCAGCAGAGGGAGCTATAGCTCTAATGAAAGGAAATAGAAGGTCTGCCATTCTCTCTCTGTTTTTTTTTCTCCAGCTCAACATGGCTAAAAACACAGAGTCCATCCTGGAGGGCTTCATGGAGGGACCGCTCAAGTTTCCACCTACATACAAATTTGATGTGGGAACCCACACATACGACACCAGGTCTGCTCATACAGAGTTTCTTTATCCAAAATAAACCTTTAGTAAGATTTTTTTTTTTTTAACTCATTAAGAGATTTCAGAAAAATCTATTAATGAGGTTGATTTTGAGTCTACGATGTGAAAATATGTAAGCAAATGTATCCGGTGAGAAATAAATCTGATAAATCAGAAAAAATGTCTAAGAGTAGTAGCTTGAAGACTTAGCAAACCAGCAACCTACATAGGAATTTAAAAGAACAATATCCAGTCTGCCTGTAACTCATCGCAAGAAGGAAAGACTTGACTTTTGACAAAAACTGTAATTCTCAACACTAAGACTTTGGCAGGATTTAGGTGGATGTTGCAATTCTTGCTCCAATTCTGACCAGCATTGTTACTCTGATGTCGACGATCTTTATATTGCTGACATATATTCTGTCAATGTTTAGTCATTTAGTGATTGTGCAAGTCTTTTCTACACATAATCAGTCCATATTTTACTAGAGTCCATATTTACATCACATATTTTGTCAAGAAAGCAATTCCTTATTTGCCTAAAACAGTTTTGATTCTTCCATCCATATATGTAAATTCATCTTGTTAGTTTTCGCTTCAGAAAAGAACCTTTTAAAATTACTTTCCCACTTTGAAACCCTAAATAAAGACTGATTTTGATTTAAGTCCCATATTAATTTTATTCTCTGTAAAATATAATGTCTGCCCTTGTATTTAAATACATCAGTGCTAAGAAGAGAAAACCCGCCTGGACAGATCGCATCCTGTGGCGCCTTCGTCGCACCGGTTCCCCTGTTCCTACCCACAATGCATCTTTGCAGCGGGGTCTGACTTCCTGGTTGGGCGGAGCCACTAAAGTGATACAGCATAAGTATCAGAGTCACATGGGCTTCACCATCAGTGACCACAAGCCTGTTTCCTCACTGTTCTCCCTGCAGGTGAGGCCACGTCTCTTTTTAGTAAAGCACATTTTTGCGAATGTAGTTCGTGTATTTTAACCTTCGTACTATAGTTCCCATTCAGGGTGGATCTACCTCTGGTGGAGCTGCAGGTAAATAAGGAGTGGTGCAAAGCATCAGACGCCACAGTCAGATTCACTGTTGCTTCAACATATCAGCGCAGTTCATGGGACTGGGTGGCAATATACAAAGTAGGTCACAGAGAAACTCTCATATCAAATGCTGACACTTGTCTTCCAAGCTTTGCCAACACATTTCTCACCGAACAGGTGAGATTCAGGCATCACAAAGATTACCAGGCGTACGTCTGGGCCAAAGGAGAGCACGCCACACAGGTCTGTTGAGGACTGCAGCTCCTGAAGACGACTTCCTTTAAAAGTTAAATTTGACTCAGAGCTGACTGGGGTCATTTTCATAGGTGACGTTCTCAGAAGAGGATCTGCCGAGAGATGACTGCGAATATATCCTGGGTTACTTCAGTAATATCATGAACAGCATCGTCAGTTTGTCTTCGCCAGTTCAGGTAGCAAAGTTTTATCATTATAAACTTGCTGTTACGAGGTATGCAGTGTACAATTCAACTTTTTACTAGTTGGTCTACACTGAATTGTATATCTATATAATATTATATCTATATATAACATATAGATATATAATATTATAGATATTATATATCTATAATATTGCATCATATAGATATATGATGCAATATTTTATTGACAAAATGACCATAAAACAAGTACAGCTGAATTAGTTTTATTTATTCACCTTGTTTACCAGATCAGTTTTTAAGAATTTTTTTTTCTTTTCCATCAATACAATGGTCTTTCCTTAGCATCTCAGTAACTAACATCTACTAGAAATAAAAATGAAAGTCAGTCTAAATGGCCACAAAGATCACTGGCAGACGGACCCTGAAATGTTACAACCAGAAACTGCATCCAAGCAGTCTTTTGCAATTGACTGATACATACTGATGATTTCATTCAATATGTTTTGCAGCTCTTCTTCAGATCAAATCTTATTCTTGTTAAAATACCTCAAAGTCTAGATATAAATCAAATGGTGGCAAGACTTTAAAAAATGGCATTTACAGACACTTTCCATCCAAACTGATAAAGCTTATGCTATTTTGCAAAGAAGAACCGACAGATTTCTTTTTATTCTGGAGATGAGTAAAACTTGTAGAGACCCAAAACTGTAATTGCAGGTAATTGTGCCCAACATACATGCATACTATATCTCTTTCCTTTGTAAAAAAAAAAATGTTGGAAAGACTGTATAATTTCCTTTCCACTTTACAATTAAGAACTAAATTTTGACACAAGTTCCCATGAAATCCACTGAAGTTTGTGGTTGAAACAAATTGTGAAGAAATTCAAGGAGATTAAAACCTTTACTTCCTTTAACATTAACCTTCTCCTCAATCCTCTGCCCTCCACAGATCAGGATGCCTGTCCTCAGCCCCACTGTGTGCCGCTCAGACAGCTCCAATGTCAGCTCTGAAGATGACAGCACCATGGTTCTGCTGGCTCCGAACTCCCGCAGTCCAAGCCCGAAAACTGGCAAAAGGCATCACCGTCATCGGCGCAGTCGCAGCCCAGCCGTCCCCGCGATGTCCTCCAACCCCATCCCGGCCTTGCAGGGCCTCAGCCTGTGTCCTCGCTCCAAGGAGAGCCAATCACGAAGCCGCTCGCCGTGCTCTGCCGCTAAGAAGGAGCGCTTGGTCTCCCCCGACACTGTGCCGTCCCCCACCATCAGCCCCCTCAGCCCTCGCAGCCCCGTGTCTCCGGGCAGCGGGGTGACGGCGCCGGAGGCCCTGATTGTAGCCATCTTAGGTGAACACAGTCCAGCTCAGGTCAGCCCCACTGGGGTCAAACAGATTGGGAAGCAAGTCAAACAGACAAACGAAAGACTATAAAGAGGTAAAATGGGGGAAAAAAAATTACATCCACACTATCATGATCTGACCTGAGGCGATGTGAGAAAAGCTGCACCTTTATCGACTCATGTAGTTTGCAAACATTCCACGTTGCAGCGTTGCGGTTTCCCGTTAGAGAACCTATCATCATCTCATACGACTCTGTGCTGTATGTATATCTTTGAGTGAAGAATGTGAGCAAACTCTAAATGTTCTCATGAACTCAGAAGTGATGAATGTAAAACCAAAGTCTGGCTAAAAACCTGCAACAGAAATGACCAGCTATCCCTGAGAGCAATATGGATCCATGCTTGGTATCAAAATAAGGACTCTGAACCAGTATTGATGGTGTTATAGTTCACGTCTAAGACGGGACGTGTCTGTGTGAGTCAGAGTAGTGTAAGCTTAACTTTAAGTGTGCAAAACATGCTGATTTTAGCTCTGTACGACTTGATCCGTGCAAACGTTTAGTTTCAGTGTGCAATCGACACACAGAGCATTGTGTCACCTCAGTCTTAAATTGTAATCCTGAACCAATGCTCTTATTGTTCTTAGCTGCTTTGTGAACACAGCCCCTGCTCCTCAGAGCTGGTTTCTGACGCCCAATGTTTTCCATCCAGGACAGAATGTTGTGTTATTGTGCAAATAAAATGTGAACAAATAAACAATAACTAATCAAAAATGATTTGATTCGCTCTCCTGATAGTACAATAACCATGTTGTTTTTTTTTGTGTGTGTGTCAGGGTGACGCTTCCCTAAGCAGCAGCATTCTGAAAAAAAAAGATGTGCACAACTTTTTGACATAAACATTATTTAAAACGTATTCACTGTACCACCTTTATCTTATCTTCTCAATTAATCTTATAATAGTATTTCTATAAAAATGAAAAAGTTCTAAGTTAATCATCTCTGCTTGCAGTACCTTCTCTCCTCATGGATATATTTGTTTTGCTGGAGTCGGAACACGCCCCTCAGCACCACATGGTCCACGTGGTCTCTGCATCAGTTGGCCGTAAGCGGTGGACTGTGGGAGTCCAATAAATACAGCTCCCTGCTCCATTAGCGTCCACTCAGCTGGCTGCAGCTGTGGTTGTGTGTCGGTAATAAACCCACGTGGGGAAGGAAGGCAGCGTTTGGTGTTACAGTCTCCCTCCCGCCCCCAGCCCCGGCTCTGCTGCTAGCCTGCGTTAGCTTAAACAAAATGAACGGACACCTGAACGGTTTTTACAGCGACTCGCCTCGTGATGAAGACTACTTCCTCTTCACCTCCGAGTCAGTCGGAGAAGGTCACCCGGGTAGGTTTTAATATGTTTGTGCAAAGCGCGGTCCGTTTTACTGACTCAAATAATTAGCCTAGCATCCTGTTAGCCTCTCAAACAAGGTCATGTGGTTGATTGTTGTGAGCTTGTCTGCCCCGGATTATTGTCAAACTCGATATGCTAGTTTTATGTGAAATAAAATGTCTTGAATATCTGAATTAGTAATAAAGTTTCAGCAAAAATGAACGGGTTAAACTAAAAATGTGTTTGAGCAGAAAATGAGATAAAACTAGCTTTGTGAGCCTCTACTTTATTTAATCCAGCTAAAAGCTAAACTGTTGGGCAACTCTCATTGTGCTGCAGGAGCGAGTTTCACACCGTGTACTTTAAAAAAGATTTGTAACATTTTTATGCTGGGAGGCTGTATTTTTAGCCCGGTGGGAGGCTCCAGTTTGTGCTGAAGCTAACGCGTGTCTGGACTTGCGGTGCCTGTCAATCACATGTTCTCTTCAGTCTGTTTTTGGCGCGGGGATAAGAGTTGTTTCATGACTTCAAAATGTGTCATCTAACTTTTGATTAGATCCAGTTCAACATCTATACAACATGGACCAAGTACCTTGACTTTGAGTTGGTTGAAATGGGGGGAATAACTAAATGTACCATTTTTTTTCTGTGTTGGTTTTGATAAATGTCAGTATTCTACGGAGCCCTCCAGGGGACATGGGGATATTTTTTCTTTCGCCTTCCCTCGCAAAATGTTTTGCGTTCGCTCGCAATAATCTACTGGTCATTTCATGCGGCATAATTGAATATTGTAAGCCTTTCTTACTGTGGCCGCCTTACTTTCTGCTTTAATACAATACTATGTAAGGTTTTTCCATGAATGTTAATATATAGTTTTGAAATATCTGACATTTTATATCTTTTTCTTTAGCATAGAAAGGCACAACAAACCTATGATATAAACAAAAACTTTCTGTAAGTAGGAAATAAATAAAAATGCATCTAAAATATTTGGACTATTTCTCGTTATTATCACAGGGTAATAACTAGAGGTGTGCTGATCGATCGGTCACCGATCATAATCGGCCGATTTCCGTGAAATCGGTGATGATCAGGATCGTCCGATCATTGGCTCTGTTACCGATATCGATCACCTGCATCTCATTTCCAGCCTGTCTGTCCAGCTGGTCTCATCTTTCCTTCAGCAACAAATCTAAGCGATGTGTAACTATAACGCACTGAGTGAATGAGGACGTTTGCGTGGAAGCAGGTCAAAATGCATCAACACAACGAAGCTAATGGACATAAAAACAATGACGGAGTTTGGCTACATAGAGGCTCAGTGCAGTAAAAAGACATGGAGGATCAGACAGCAGGTAAAGCAGCGCAGCTACAAACACTCACCGGATTAGCATGACGGTCAGAAAGCTAAACTAATACCTGTAAAATGATTTAAGTCTTGGAGCTGCGATGTAAGACGCTGGTTCTGCTGTTGAACCGCTGCTCCGCTACAGGTAGTAATATTTAATATTTAGTCATATTTGACAGACGGAGCCGCTTCTGCTCCACCTGGTAGAGACTCTCACACCGAACCTGTTTAAAGCTGCAGCATCAAACCCTTTAAAAATACATTTTACATACGTATTAAAACTTTCTCTGTCCTAACATGAGACAGATAATCTCTAAAAAAATAATCGATCTCCTCCCTGTTCTGCATAATTACTCCGCTCAGTCAGAAACAGCCAATCAGAACTAGCAGTAACCAGCTAGCCGTCATGCTAACAGGAAGTTTTCATTCAGTAACTCTGGATTGTTTATTGAACCTGTTTCTGCCTTTGAATGTTAAGTTTTATACTTGAATTTTTGTCAATGTTGAGAGGTTTTATTTTGGCTCTTTGCATTATTAGCCTCTTCAGAGCCTCATATGTTATCAGTCTCTTAAAGATAGTATTATTGATAGCAGTTCAATTTGCACAATGCCTGTTTTGTTTAGTTTTCTGCTTGGAAAAAGTTATTAAAAACAAGTTTTTGTCTAAATTAAGGTGAATTCATGGTTCCTTTTTCCACATAATGTAACGGTAGTGTTTATAATAAAAATAAATAAATCATAACTATGTGATCGGTATCGGGGATCAGCCCTTAGGGGTGATCAGTATCGGCAGAAAAAAACCTGATCGGTACATCCCTACTGATTATCCCACGATAATAACTCAATAGTCCATGGAAAACCTTACATAAGCTTGTATTAAAGCAGAAATTACGGCGGCCACCATAAGAAAGGCTTACAGTATTTAATCATGCCGAATGAACTGATCAATAGATTATTGTGAGGGAACGCTAAAAAAACTCCCCGGGTCCCCTGGAGGGCTCCGTACCATTCGGCTTAAAATCAGTCTAGTTTCAAAGCTAGTATCTGTTTAAGTATAAACTTAAAGAACAAATTAAAATAAGTATAAACTTCATAACTAATAAAATCAATTTTAAAAGATCAAATATGTTAGAATAAAACTGGTTCATACTCTCTACGTCTTGCTTAAATGTTTATTAGAACTATAATATAATTCATTTAGTACTTTAATTTCTTTGGGTTGCAGAGCAAAAAGATCTAAATCAGCTCAATATTTAGACCAGAATGTAGTACTTGACAAATGCTCATAGAAGGTTTATAGAAAAAGGCAATTAATAAATAAATATTAATAAAGATATGGTTTTGAACATGCATTTTGTGAATGCAAGTTGTAGACCTGTTGCCTCTGTTAAAACACACCAGCTCTACTGCTAAGGATAATAGGCTTACCTCTACGTCTAAGTACTGGACAGACTATCTATCCATCTGTGGGTGTAAAGAATCCAAATCAGTGAATATTTTTTTATTTGACTTTACATTGATGAACATTGGGTAAAATTACCTGCAACACATTCGGGGGTATTTGGATTCTTTCATCTTAAATTTGCCACCAAAAATAAATCTTTGAAATGTTTACAATATCACACACAACACAATGGTTGGTGTCACACAGATCTGAATGGATCTAGAGATGAGATGGTTCAGGCTGGATTAGCTCATGCAATCGTAGGTTCATTTGTATCCATGCTTTGCCGTTCAATATCTAATCTTAGGTTCATTTGTATCCATGCTTTGCCGTTTCAAATATCTGAAGTTTTAATTCTTTTACAGATGAATAATCACTGAACAATCACCGAACAATCTACTTTTAATTGTATATTCTGAGTTTTGCATGAAACCTTTCCATTTCTTGTGGTTCTGATCTTTGCTTGGACCAGTTGACTTTTATGAAAGATGACAGATCAAATAAAAATTACCCTGAGGGACTTTTCTGCTGGTAGATAACATTTATTGGAGTCACATAACCACATTTTCTTGACGTACAGAACTAGTGGATAATAGATAACTGCATTATATTGTCTAAAAGCAGAAAGTACACGGCATAACAGCCACAGGCTAAGGGACTTCTGCGTCATGCAAGAACACATGCGATTATTGAGATGGATGCTGAGGTTTACTGGAGAAAGGTTAATGCTGACATCAGGCTCATGTGACTCGCATGCAAGTAATTAAATAGATCTGCTACATTAAAATGGTTTGATTCATTAATAGTTTAATTAAGGTTAAAACACAACCTAATAAAACGAATTAAAGCGTTATTACAGAAAACATTGAGCTGAGACTTTCCATTTCCTGCAAATGTTCTTACGCTTTTCCTATTGTGTTGTTCCCCCCACAGACAAGATTTGTGACCAGATTAGCGATGCTGTGTTGGACGCTCACCTGAGACAAGACCCTGACGCCAAAGTAGCATGCGGTGAGTAACCATAAAGGTTGAAACCCATCTTTTTCCAGACCCAAAAAAACTTAAAATTATTGCCAAAAACCATCTCTTCTAGTTTTTTTATTTATATATCAATCAGATATTATTTGTATAGCACATTTCAGCAGCACAGCAGCAAAGTGCTTTACACAATTTAAAATAAAAACAGACAGAGATTTTGAAAAAGATTAAAAAAGATAAAAACATTTAAAAACATTGATCAAGTCTAAGATATTAAAACCTGCAATTTATCAATTTGTGTGTGTGTGTATATATATATATATATATATATCACTGATGTGCGGTTAGGGGAGGCATCATGGAAAAATAATATATAAAACTAATAATATAAAACTATTTTCACCCTGTGGTTTTGTACTATAAAGTATCTTTTTTACTTAGCTTAACCAATTCTGATTACCTTTTCTTCAAAATCGCTGGATTTTCGCATTTTCCCATTCAAATGCTCAGAAGCCGTTGAGGCAGCAGCAGCTCAGCCTCACCTGCGATTAGCAGCTCTGCACTGGCTGCCATTATATGACAGCATGTTCGTTCTGTCTGTACGCCGGCAATAAAATGGCTTAAAAACATTTAATATATCGACTTATTTTTCATAATTTCGCTTATGTATATAATGTACAGGGTTTTTTGTCACTAACTATGTTGTGTCGTGTTTTGTGTGCGGAGGAGCGAACAGAAACGGCAGAGAACAGACTGGAGGTGAGGCAGGCAGTTCTCTTGCCTCATGGCAGGGGGCGCTCATGATCACAGATATTGTGACTGCACAACTGCAGAGTAAGACACAGCGAGCTAACCATGGAGTTAGTCACACAGCAAATAAGTAAAGTAAATTTGTTTTCTCCTCTCTTCAGACGTCAACATGAAATGATACATTTCTACATTTAAACAGTTTTCTAAAGTGGATTTTCAATTGAAGCAGGAGATAATAACTAAAGGAAGACAAACACGGAGCTGAAAGTTTTACTTAGTAGAAAAGACATGCAGAGGATAGACTTGACTTTGGATGAACAGGTATTTTTGTGCAGAATTAGGGGAGCATGGATTTCATTGATACGTAAAGGTAAGACAGCAATAAGATTTTTTTGTTTAGTTTTGTAATTAAATGTGCGTTTTGTGGGCTACAGTTAATGTTTAAATAATTCAGTAAAGTAGAAGCGGTAGCTAATCTACCACAGCAATTATGTATTAATAAAACATTAAGCCTAAAACGTTCTACAACAACAAACTAAATGTTCTGTGTGCAAAATTCTTGAATGTTTTTTTGGTGTTAAATCCTAAAACATGAAGTGGCATTGTTGTCAGTTGCTATGGCAACGAGTCTGCGTAGCGTGGCGAATACAGATCACTTTGCTGTGGATCATAGCACGAAATTAATACCTACAATTATAAGTTTCACTGAGTTAACGCGGCTATAGATGACATGTAAAGATTAGTTTCTTTGCCCTCCAGCGTTGTACGCATGCGCGAAATTTCCGTAGGTCCAAAAACATGGATGGTGTCTTAAGTCATCAGTCAGAGCCTCACCAGCAATGAACCTCACTGCACATCAATATATATATATATACTGTATATATATATATATATATATATATATATATATATATTTTTTTTTTTTCTTTTATCCCTAAAAAATATATAGGGATATTTTTTAGACAAAAAAAAACTTGTTCTTGTCTAAAAACAAGTTTTTAGACAAAAACTTGTTTTTAATAACTTTTCCAAGAAGAAAACTAAACAAAACATGCATTGTGCAAATTGAACTGCTATCAATAATACTATCTTTAACAGACTGATAACATATGAGGCTCTGAAGAAGCTAAATAATGCAAAGAGCTAAAATAAAACCTCTCAACATTGACAAAAAAATCCAAGTATAAAACTTAATTCAAAGGCAAAAACAGGATCCATTACAATAAACAATCCAGAGTTACTGAATGAAAACTTCCTGTTAGCATAGCGGCTAGCTGGTTACTGCTAGTTCTGATTGGCTGTTTCTGACTGAGCGAAGTAATTATGCAGAACAGGGAGGAGATCGATTATTTTTTAGAGATTATCTGTCTCATGTTAGGACAGAGAAAGTTTAATAATGTATGTAAAATGTATTTTTTAGGTTAGAAGCTGCAGCTTTAAACAGGTTCGGTGTGAGTCGCTACCAGGTAGAGCAGAAGCGGCTCCGTGTCAAATATTACTAAATATTAAATATTACTACCTGTAGCGGAGCAGCGGTTCAACAGCAGAACCAGCGTCTTACATCGCAGCTCCAAGACTTAAATCATTTTACAGGTTATTAGTTTATCTTTCTGACCGTCATGCTAATCCGGTGAGTGTTTGTAGCTGCGCTGCTTTACCTGCTGTCTGATCCTCCATGTCTTTTTACTGCACTGAGCCTCGATGTAGCCAAACTCCGTCATTGTTTTTATGTCTATTAGCTTCGTTGTGTTGATGCATTTTGATCTGCTTCTATTTTCCGCCGCAACACGCAAACGTCCTCATTCACTCAGTGCTTATAGTTACACATCGCTTAGCATTTGTTGCTGCGCGTTTGCGCAGTGAAGGAAAGACGAGACCAGCTGAACAGACAGGCTGGAAATGAGATGCAGGTGATGATCGGTATCGGTAACAGAGCCAATGATCGGACGATCACAGATTTCACGGAAATCGGCCCGATTGTGATTGGTGACCGATCGTTCGGCACACCTCTAATATATATCTATATACAGTATATATATATAGATATATACAGGGTTTCCCCCAGAAAACTTGCGAAGCCCGGTGGTCGGAGCGTCGAGGCGGTCTATCGTGTTTTTGTATTAAAGGATCTAAAGTTGACAGGAAATGTAAGAGTATTACTGCGTAATTATATGTTACGGGAAAACATCTCCAGTGAAATTATATTTAAACACACAACTAGTCTAAAAACAACAAATTTGAACTTCTGTTTAATCCAAATTAAGTCAGCGGCTCCATCAGGGCTTCAGGGGCCCCATAAACAATAATATTTTAAAACAGACCACAGATACATAAATGTAACACTTGTTTATTGAGATTATCAATGCTGTTCAATTTTATTCAATTGTTTAGACATATATAAATTAAAAGATTTTAAATTGTTTAACATTTAGATCCAAGTTTTTAAGGAGTTGGCAAGTTTACTTTGTAAAACTTAAAAGAACAATATTCATAGTTAGATTGTTTTGTTACCATAACAACAATCTGATGCTGGGAGTTTAATCTTTGAATTTTCAAATACCTTTTTAGGCTGGCCAATTAAACTCCCTTCTCCCATATTTCACTAAATCAAACACAGAAGCTGTTAGAGGTGTTGATGTTTTAGCAGCAAAAGGGGCCCATAAATCAAATTCTGCTCCAGACCTCATGCAGCCTTGGACCGGCCCTGTAATCTGCTGCACTATGCAGAGATGCGCAACAAACGGGAGATTTAATTCAATGCTGCTAATGTGGCTTTAGTAGCTCTTCCATTTCGTGTCTGTTGAGTTTTTAATAATCGTCACAGAAACTATTGTGGTTGGTCGAGTTTATGGGACGAGTTTCTCAGATCTCCGTGTGGCCGCGTATTAACTCCAAGTAGACAACGCATTTCAAATGGTTTGATGCATCGTGTAACCGGAAAAATTATACTAAAAATAATAATAAAATAATATAAAATCAGCGTGACGTGTGACTCCGAGGAGAGCGCGAAAGCTGAACCTGCATGATGAGGTTAGCGCTGCTCGTTATCCACAGACGCTCCGGCCAACCGGGACCACAGACAGAAACTTTACAGGGAAGACAGACACAGAGCCACACGCTGGGCAGCATGTTGAGATGTAAACGCCGCATATAATTGTTCCTTCACAAAGATAAATTATTCTCACCACTTCACAACACAACCTCTGAATTCGCTACAAGTTATTCCTGCGGTTCACTTGGAGCTGCACAACCAAAGCTAACTTGTTCTTTGGAGCTCTTACCTTATCAATGGAAGAGTTTTTGGAGACTCTTACCCAGAGTTCTCCAAAGGATTATAATTCTTTACAGTAAGTTGATGTAAATATCCATACAGGTCAGCCTATACCAGTTTGAGTGAAAGGCGGCGCGCGCAATTCGCGCTGAGGTAAAGCAGCAGCAGCGCGAGGCAAAGCACAGATGCACCAGTTGTGTGATTGGTCCGCGAACTGTCGGCTTTAAATGCATAAACTATAGACCTATCTATTATCAACCTATCCTTTAGGAATAAATCTGCTCTGCTGGTGAAATGCTAAGACAAAAGAGACGCTTGCAGCCCAGCTTAAAAAAAAAAGCTTTTTTTTTTTTTTTTTTTTTTTTACTCCTAGAAACGTAAACAAGCAACGCTTAGCCTTGCGGTTGGGCTAGTAAAGCATGGCGGGCCGCCAGGCTTATAATACACTGGGGGAAACCCTAATATATATATTTAAACATTAGGTGCTTGGTTTGTTTTTAGAAGCAGCACAGACCCAAATGGAAATATAAAAATGTACGAAATGGGATTTTTGAATAATTGGCCCTCTTAAAAAAAAACCTAACAAAAAAAAACTGCAGTGTTCAAACTTACTCTTAGATCAATGGAGAACAATCTTCAGATGTTTTCATCGGATTAATTGGCAGAAATAATATTAATCTTAAAAAAATATTGACTCATTCTACCCACACTCAATTATAGCTTAAAGGTCCCCTTTGTTTTTTTGGTTGGAAATGATTGTTTGCTTTGTAGCTGAATACACCCGGGAGGCAGATGATGAAAGCTGTAAAAGCTTTCAGGTTCGTGTGCGGTGGTCCTTAATGGACCAGACGCATAAAGTGAATATTGTTCCGTTTGTGGTTGTGAGCTTCTCCTCATCTTCATCTGAATAGGACTGAAAATGTTTCATTGTCACTTGGTTTTGTTCAACATCAAAGGCAGCAAAGTGTAACACGAGTAGTGTATTGTTGGTGTTTGTACATTGTGGCACACTGAATTAGATCTTCTTCTAGCACACCAAGTGTTTTCTGTTTGTCCCCCAGAGACTGTAGCTAAGACGGGGATGATCCTGCTTGTGGGGGAGATCACCTCCAGAGCCACTGTTGACTATCAGAAGGTCGTCAGGGAGACGATCAAGGACATCGGCTATGACGACTCCTCCAAAGGTACGCTTGTGGAGAAAGAAAGCTGGTTCAGACCCAGTTCTATGCTGCTAATTAAACTTTTGTTGTTGTTGGAAAAGAGGTAAACATGGTGATGGTAAGCAAATGTGGATTTTTTTTTTTTTTTTTTTTTACAAATTAGCCAATAATCCCAAACTGGCAAATCTCTTCCTTTAATGCTTTCACTAAACTACACAGCACTCTATTTTAAGAGGGACACTAAGCTACTTAATACATTTCAGAATTGGGTCCTATTCATTAAATATATTTTAAAGTTGAAGATGGGAAAATATGCTCAAAGCTAATCTAAAAAAAGAAAAAAATAATAACTTTTAGGTAATGAACCCGTCTAGTGCAAAACGTTGATGAGTTTAATGCATTATTGATTCATGATTATTCTTTGCTTTAAAATGAGAAGCTGATTGCGTAACGTACCAAAGCTGTACAAGTTTATCTTTATGGTTTTACAAGGAAAATAATAAAATTGTACAGTTTTTTTTGTCCAGATGGAGAATTATGGAAAACAAAACTTTTAGCTGTCACATTATCAAACTAACACTATCAGGAAATAATTGTTTTAGAATTTAATTAACATTAATTACCACAAAATCTCCTTAAGTCCCAGTAAGGAGATTTTCTGTGGCTGCAGCTCTTGTGAGTAATTGCTCACATGAGCTGTGGTTTTCTGGACTGAACAGATTTTGTCATCAAAAGGTGAAGCTGATTTGTTTCCCCAAGGCGTGTCTGGGTTATACCCAGGGGTGAAAGTAGGGGGGTTTAGTAGGGTACTGCGTACCCCTAAAAGATTTAGTAGTGCTATGTAGTACCTGCATGAGAGAGGAGCTGCTGTCAGCTGTAAAACATCAGTGGGTTCACTGTCCAGCTGTGAGTTCACCCACTAATCAGCCGTGACTGATTAGTTTTTGAAGAACAATCTAAAACACGACTTAATCAGTTAATAAATAACTTTTTTCCCATTTCATATTGTTTCTGAACTCTTTGTGCTTTGCTAGAGCAGTGGTGCCATATGTGGATCTCAGAAGGTTTGGAGTCGATCTCGGCATCAGGAGACAAACTGAACGCAGCCAGGAGGCTGAGAGCAGCAGGTCCTCCTCTGACTGGCTTAAAAGGTTCAGAACCTTATTAAAGAACAAGAAAATCAACAAAACGTGTTCAAATTAATGACCCAACAAGAAGCTCAGTAATTATTGTTTCAAC
Source organism: Poecilia picta (assembly GCA_033032245.1). Taxonomy (NCBI): domain Eukaryota; kingdom Metazoa; phylum Chordata; class Actinopteri; order Cyprinodontiformes; family Poeciliidae; genus Poecilia; species Poecilia picta. Next base: position 13,392,641 of record CM065364.1, on the reverse strand, counting down.
AAGGTGTTGCGCTGGAGAGAAACTTTGGGATTCTGAAGGTGGGGCTTTACATACCTTCAGATCGTATGCTGGGATCTTTCAGAGAGAGAGAGCAGACATGGATTGGGCTGCTTTGAGGTCATTGAGGGGGAAATGGATCCGTCTTTGACCAGCTCTGGAGTGAACACCCAGAAAATGACATTAATTTAGCCTGTGCAGTATTGCGTGGGACAATCTGACTTTTAATCTGATGCTTTGCAGAATAATGGACATCAGGACTACAGGGGCTCTGAGTATTATTTTTGTTGTTGAATGAATTGAACAGCCTTTTTCTCTCCCTGTTTTCACTTTGGACGTGTTGAACTGACTAAAGACTTTGTCTAAAGTGCCAAACAAAGGAAAAAGCTATTTTTAGGAAGTCTGATTCTCCATATCTTATTTGACTAAGAGTTTAAGATTTAGAAATAGATGTGAGCAGGGTTTCCCCCAGTGTATTATAAGCATGGCGGCCCGCCAGGCTAAGCGTTTGGGATTCCCCTCGGTAATTTCCCCTCAGAAGGCATGTGGAGAATCTGCATTGCCTGCCTGTCACATTCAGCGCTGAGTTCCCAGTCGGGGAAAACCCTTTATTTAGATTAGAGAAAGAATGGAATAAAAAATGCGTCAAGTTTTTAAATTAACAATGGACGCTTATTTGCTAATTACCTGGTAAAGTATTGTGGTTCTTTGCAGGCTGCTCTAGCCAGGTGAAATGATTCTCCCTTTGAGGTCACAACCTTTGTTCACAGGTTTTGACCATAAGACCTGCAATGTGCTGGTGGCTTTGGAGCAGCAGTCTCATGACATTGCTCAGGGTGTTCATCTCGACCGTAAAGAAGAGGACGTTGGAGCCGGCGATCAGGTTTGTGTTCGGTCAACAGTTCAACAAATCGGTTTGTTTGACCTCGATCATCCCATGACTGCCTTTCTGACAGGGCCTCATGTTTGGTTATGCCACGGACGAGACGGAGGAGTGTATGCCGCTCACCATCGTCTTGGCTCACAAGCTCAACGCCAAGATGGCCGAGTTGCGTAGGGATGGAATTCTGCCGTGGATCCGACCCGACTCAAAGACTCAGGTTAGACGAGCATAAAGTTGGCATTTATTATAATTATTAAACTTGCTGTAGTTTAAAGGTCAATTAGATGATTAGTTTAAAAAAATGTAGATGGATGTCATCCAAACTTTATAATGTTGGGTGAAAAGAATTTTAAGTCCAAGTATTTTCATTTTAAAATGGGTATTACTGCCATCTAGTGGTTACTTTGTGCCTGCCAGGCTCTTCCTAATTTTAAAGTACAAGTAGAAATACACATTTTAAAGAAACAAAAATTTTTTTTTCATAATTTAATACATGACCATTTTTTTATTATTTATTTTATATAAGTTTCAGATAGGTCAGCTAAAATTTTCTTTAAAAAATCTCTTAACCAAATGTTTTTAAAAGGATTTTATTTGGGAACTTTAAGTACGAATACGCCTCGCATGGCTGTGTAATTGCAGGATCAATGTTAACTAATTGATCCAGTGTATTTATGGTGTTGCAATATGTTCGATAACTTGCATACACAGACCAAATAAATATTAAACAATTAGGAATAAAAATTGTGTAATTTGGGTCCATTATTATGAATATGTTATGATTTACAGTCTCCACTCTGTTATCACTTTTAAGATTCTTCTAGTGCAAATGAATAAAAGCATTTATTTAGTATTAAGACTGTTATATGAATCAAAGTTGTTGACGCACTAAACCTGAATAAGGTTCCGTATAACCCATTAGAACATGTAAATTCTTGTATATCTCCATAACTTTCAGAAACAGTTTAATCATCACCAGGTTCTGTTTAGATTTTACGCCCGAGTTCTTCTTCTCCTCCGTCCAGGTGACCGTTCAGTACCGACAGGACCGAGGAACCGTGGTGCCGCTGCGTGTCCACACCATCGTGATCTCTGTGCAGCACGACGAGTGTGTGAGTTTGGAGGAGATGCGTCACAGCCTGAAGGAACAGGTGGTGAAAGCCGTGGTCCCGTCTAGTTACCTCGACAACAGCACCATCTACCACCTGCAGCCCAGCGGCCGTTTTGTCATTGGCGGTCCACAGGTGAGAGAACGGCTTTACGAAGACTTTACTAATCGCTTTAAGGCATCTGGATTACATATCTTCATATTTATGCTTAATGTAAAAATATAATAACTTTCTGTAAACGTACTCCATCTTTCCTGCAGAGTGATGCTGGTTTGACTGGACGTAAGATCATAGTGGACACCTATGGAGGGTGGGGAGCCCATGGAGGCGGAGCGTTTTCTGGAAAGGACTACACGAAGGTCGATCGCTCTGCGGCGTACGCCGCTCGCTGGGTGGCCAAATCTCTGGTTAAAGCTGGACTCTGCAGACGCGTCTTGGTCCAAGTAAGAACTCTCCTCGCCTGGTGGTGAAATGAGAGATAAATGAACAACTGAAGCAGAAACGTCGTTAAAATACCTTCATAAATGATCAAATCTGTCTGCGGTTTTAGGTTTCCTATGCTATTGGAGTTTCCCATCCTCTGTCTGTCTCCATCTTCCCTTATGGGACCTCGCAGAAGAGCGAGAGAGAGCTGCTGGACATCGTGAGAAAGAACTTTGACCTCCGCCCAGGGGTCATAGTGAGGTAAACTGTTAATAATCTCCCAAAAAACAAAAAGGTGTTTTTTTTTTTTTTTTTAAGTAAAGGAAGATATTTTTGTGCAATTCTACAAATAAAGATAACAAACTGACTCAATGTTTAGCTAGAGGTAAAAAAAAAAAATCATAAGCTTTGGTCTTGTAAATATTAAATATAAATGTTGCTCCATTTATTAAACCAGCTGAACTCTGACCTGCTGCTTGGTACTGAAAGGAGAACAACTTTTTATGAAACTGTTTCTTGTTTCTACAACATAATTGAGTAAAACAGCAGGAAGCTCGAACTGTAGAGGTCAAGATGGGGTCTAGAGGATCAAAGATTATCTATTTTAGATGCCATTGGTATACATTTTAATTAAAAGTATGCAGAATTGAAAGGGAACAAACTAAATTGAATATCCTGCTTTGGCCTTGTGTTGCAAAGAGTTTCCTAGTGACGAGGAAAATAACGGCTCCGATTAATGTCGAATTCTGCAAACGAATGTCTGAGCATTTTACTGCATCTTCCCTCAAAGGGGTTTAAATGCTGTGGCTGTTCGCTAAAGAATTAAGAATTGAAATCAACCAGTTGTTGAGCTCAGTGACCGGCTGTACGTTTGAGGTGACGCCTTAAAATAAATCTGCAACTGGACCTCCCAATGAAATCAAAAGTGAATTTATCAATCAGACGCAAACATCCAGGCTTTCCCAGAAGTCATAGTAAATAGAAATCTAACCAAGAGATGCTTCTGATATTCTGATTTGATTTTTTTGCTCATCATTTTTGGAATTTAGCAAATAGAAATGAAAGACAAAGTCTTATCCGTGTATTTTTACTTTCCTAATAAATGATGAATTTTTGTTTCTCTAAGGGACCTCGACCTGAAGAAGCCCATCTACCAGCGCACAGCTTCCTACGGTCACTTTGGTCGGGATTTGTTCTCCTGGGAGATTCCCAAGAAGCTGAAATACTGAGGCACTCTGATCCCATCACACACACACACACACACACACACACACACACACACACACACACACACACACACACACACACACACACACACACACACCGTCCTGCAGATAAACCTCTTCCCGTCCTCTCCTTCTCCTCTTAGCTTTATTTTGCTTATACATCAGAACACCATCCAATTAGGTTTTTGTCCTGCTGTTGGCAAAGTTAAAATTATTCCATCTGCTGCACTATGTTTACTTAGTTAGTATTAAAAATTAAGATTTTTTTAACGACGGGTTTCAAAGAAACATTTAACCTGCATCTTGCTGCAGTACAGATGAAGAAATGAGCCAGTTTGTGCTCTTTCATGTGCAAAAGGTCAGGTTACAAATGAAAACCAGACCATTTCGTTGTGAAATTGTGTGCAGCCTCTTCATGCCGTTGTTTTTTTCTGACGTTTTACAGATAAGTCAGAAGCTGCTAATGGTTTTGTGGTTATGTTGGGCTGCACAGTGGTTTCTGTATTATGTAGATGTTTATTTTCTACCCTTAAATCTCTCTAGGATTTTTCAAACTCTGTTCAAAATATCAACTAAGATAAAGGCACAAAAATCACCTTATTCCTGAAGGCAAACACTCCATCGGCTCAACGCTCAATTTAATTTATGTGACGCTTGTTGCAGTGTGAGACCCAGTTGGTGTACTGAATGTATTCCTCTTCCTTTTCGACATTCGGTGCTTGGGCATACCAAAAGTGGAACAGGCTTTGGCTTTGAATGTTTGAACTTCCAGCTTTAAATTATATTTAAATAAAATCTTAATCTCCTCTGCTGGAATTTTCCAGATCTCCCTTCTTGTCCACTTGCTTCACCCAGATCGCAGCTGAAATACCTGGATAGTTTTCTTTCTCTGTGACTTTTAACCTTGAAATATAAATCACCAGGATATGTACTGTAAAATCTTAGTGCTGTCAGTCCACAGCTTTCATCTAGGTGGTGCCGTTTCTCTCAAAACTACAGAAGCTAAGATTTGCCTTTGGTGTCTTCAGCTCAGTTCTGTGGTTAAGTATTTTAAAACAGGAAACCGTGATTATAACTGCTTCCAAAATAACCAAACACCAAAATATAACCTGAACCTGCTTTAGTTTGAGGTAATTTATATCTTTCTGCCACTCTGCTCTTTTAAAAAAAATTAAATGTATTTAAGAGACAATGCTAATCATTATCTGACCGTGTTCCTCAGCCAGTCCAGCTTTATCTTGAGCGCAGCGGCTGGTGTGTTGAGGAATCTTCTGTCAGCCATCTTACTGGTGGCGTGCAGCAGCAGGTTTGGGAGGGGCAGCTGAAGAAACTTGAAGACAAGGTTTTTAATTGACATATCTTGATATCATAACGCCACGTAGCTCTTTAGCGCTCACCGTCTGTCTGCCCAGTTATCTGGTGGTTTTACTCGACTATTTATTTCACAACATTTTTGCTTTCTCAAACTCATCCACGACTCAGACAAATAATCGGTTGGTGTTGTTCAGAGAAACCAGCCTATTTAAATTCTCTGCAGCTGGGAGTTTGAAAAGCCGTTCCCCTTCTTTTTGTTCAATTCAGTGTTTAGTGTATTAAGTGCCTTTTCTCGTTTGCCGCAAATGAACCTAAAATCAATTTGTTACCTTCTTGTCTGTCTTCTCCTTTCTGAATTTTCCTCGAATAAAAATTCACATGTGTGACTTGTTTGTTTGGTGTGTGTTTCAATTGGTGACCAAATGTACACGAAAATACCAGCGAGAACATGAAAGCAGAACTGAGTATTTTGAAGATTTAGTCAAAGTGATCACTTCCTTTATGAATAGTTTCCATCCCAAGTTAACATGTCACTTCTGCTCTCTGTGGACATGCGACTTTATCATACTTGACTTCATATTTACTTTAAATTGTAGCACAAAAGCCTGAATATTTGGGCTGCAGGTGTTTGCAGAAACTTGGTTTCTGCTTGTGGAGGGGGGACAAAATGTGGAGTGTACAAAATACTTGCAGTGAAATATCATTGGGATCATTTTATTCCAGCCAAATCAAATAAAAAAACATGATAAACTATTGAGACTTGATAAGCTGACTGAAGGTTTAATCTTGTATACGGAGTAGCTGGGATATGAAGAATTCAACCTCCATCCAGTGAAGCTTTCATATCTGCAGCATTTCTTCAGTCCAGATAATTCTTGGTGCACTGTTTTTTTTTCTCAGGTTTTTTTTTTTTTTAGCTCAGCCAGTGTAATCAAAGCAAAACAAATCATAAAATGCAGTAAGATACAAAATTATATAGGGAAAAAATATTGGTAGTTAGAGCAGGACGTGTTCACAGGAACGACGCCAGTTCTTCTCCACCCTGTTGAAGAAAAATAAGTGATTACAGCTTGTTTCTGTTCCGTCTTTTTCTGACTTTATTGTCGTCTGTGTTTACTCACCTTAACGTTTCAGATTGTGTTGTAGCTCAGAGGCTTCCAGGCAAATTTCTGACAGTAGAACAGAGTCTGCATGCAGAGGACAGATTGCATGTTAATACCAGGAAGCTAAACTGGTGGCTTCATTTAGGTTGTCTACTTACTCCACATTTCAGGGCGCTGCTGACATCTTTGCATCTGTACGCTGCCAGTGTGCACGGGTCTGTGAAGTCGGAAGTAAAACTTTAATCTTTTCTTTGTGAGCGTGGAAAACTATTCAATACTCTGCAGATTCACATCGTTAAACATTTTTTCAGTTCAGATTATTCTAATTGATGGAAAATATCAGGGTTATAAAGTTGAAGGTTTTTTTCTTTACTTTCCATGTTTATTTAATCACTATTTTGTACCACAAATTATGAAAAATTCTGCATTTATTTTGTTTTTTGCTTTTAGCCATATTTTAACTTTGGATTTGCATGTCAGGTTCACAGTTTATCTAAATAATTTTCCTTAAATGTGTTTTCATATTTGTTTACAAAAATATGATTTAGTAAGGCATCAGGAAATCTTTATACTCCTATATTATATTTTCTACTCATATTTCCTTAAAGTTCTAGTCTCATAGGTGATAATTATATTAATATTCTTGAAATTTAAAACATAGTTTTTAAAAGCAGGTTTTAGCTACATTTTCAAAGGATTTATCTGTACATTTCTGTCAGTAGGCCAAACCTGAGCTCATGGATACACTTCCAGTTTTCATGGGTTAAAAACATTTTAAGAATTTCACATGTGTGCTTACTCTGCTCTAAAGATGAGATAAAATAAAAACCGGGTCGTGACTTAAACCTGCAGCAATGTAGACTACCAGAGAACTGTAGGTTGAAAGAGAAGAAAGAAAGTGCCGACTGACCGACGACAACTTCCTGGCCTCTGCACAGGTGGATGAGGTTACAGATGACCTGCGGAGTGGCGTAGCCCAAGATTGCATCCAGTACCGTTTTGCTGTACTTGCTAATAATGACCTCGCATTGGTCACGATAAGTCGACGGCAAGATGTGGCAAATCTCTTCCAGCAGTTTGATCACGGCTCCCTGCAGTCGGAAATGAGGAAAAGTGACTCGGATTGACGCCGCATATCTTAAAGTGTGAAGTTTTCCTGACTCGCCTCAGTTCTCTCTTTAGGCAGCAACTCTTCCAAAGTCTTGAAGAAGAAAATACAGAAGGAGCAGGTTGTGGCAGGCTCCCCCTGATAAACAAACACAACAATCCTGGATGGGAAACGTATTGGTGATGGGAAATGTTCAAACCTCATTTCACAGTAAGTGCACCAACATGGTCACTTTTCAAAGCAGCCTGAAGAACCTCGTTGGCAAAGTAGCTGAGCATCTTTTCACGGTCTTCATCGGAGCCACACAGTCCAATCATCTTGCAGACCTCTGATGGTTTCTGCAGAGATGGATGGATTATTTTTCATATCAGGTCTTTGTTTTTGAAAACCCCACGACTGATTCCAGCCTCCGACTTACTGCAACGCCAGTAACAAAAGTGATGGCCAGCGGGAGCATCTTGTCCACCTCGTCTTTGCAGAGTTTGGCAGCCGGTCCAGGCAGATGTGCACACAGAGCATCGATTCCTCCCATGATCTTTTTCTGAAATAAAAGATCATGGGAGAAAAAATGCACTATTGTTCTTGCCACTAAACAAATAATGCTAAGGGAAAAAATATCGAAAACCAGTTACTGAAAGAGGATATGTTCTATAAAACGGTCATTTGTTTTTAGACACACAACTCGTGTTTTGTTTTAGTTAAAAATAAAAAGATATTTTATTCCTTCATTGATCAATTTAAAGTTTCAGATATCATTTGGTTCAGTAAAAAATACTTGGCTTAATTACAAAAAAAAATCACATAGTTGAAAATTACTGGTTGAAAATGAAAACATTAAAAAAAATTGTATATGTATGTTTGAAAGCTAGTTTGTTAGAAATGGTTAGACATTTTTCTGGCTAGTTAAAGTAGCCATTCCTAAACAAGTTGGCATATTTAGCCACAATATGCCACCGTATATATTTAGTTAACTAACACATTTGTTAATTAGAATATCCATCCCTACACAAGTTGGCTAAATATTGTGGTGCCTGGCTGACAGCCACAGATTACTGCAAGATCTGTTCCACACATGGAAATTATATATATTTCAGATTCAACTGTCATCGGTCTAAATTAAATAGATTATATACGTTTTGAATGTGTGGTTAAAATAAAACATAAGCTTTATGCAACTACATCTTTATGTAAGATAGCAATCAAATAATGGAGCGTCTGAGATTTGTTTTCTTTCTTCTTTTAGATCTGCACATTTAACATATTTCACATCTTAAATGGTTCAGTCCAATAGCTTGGTAGGTAAAATGTTTCAAGCCTCATGACTAAAATAGGGTGAACATAAAGTTCAACTATAATTGTTTTTAACGACCAATTAAACATCATAGTGACTGCCTAATTAAAACGGCAAACAATTATAGTGGTTTGGTGATTGTAATTTTGCTTTTTGTGTTTTGAGTTAAGTTATGGTGATTAATTTCTACTGTAAATTTATTGTAATAATGTTTGGCTTTTCAAACAAGGGCAGACACCAGGAAGAAGAGTCGGAGTACATTCTGCAAAGATTACAGAGAGACCAAACCAGTAAACATTTTGGTAGAATAGTAAAAGTTCAAGCTGAGTTTTTTTTTTTTTTTTTTTTTTTTAGGAAAAATACTACCAGATCAGAAAAAGGTTAAAGTCCAAGAAAGGGGATGTTCGAGAAGAGGAGAGAGAAAAAAATCTCTTGAGAAACTTATTTTCAGCTTTTGCTAGAATTAAAAAGAGGAAGTAACCTTTTATATGTGAGAAAGCCGGAACATTTCTGTAGCGTTTGCGTTTCAGTTCATGCACGACTCATCAGAGACATTTTTCATTAAGGAATGTGAAAAATGTGTTTCCCCTAATAACAAAACCAGTGTTTAAAAGAGAATTTTATTCAACAATATCTGTTCAACCCGCATGCATTAGTAGGACATTGTGTTTTTCAGTCCGGGCCTCTGAATGTAGACGTGATAGCATTATCAGAAAACTAACATGAACACTCAGGTATGTGTTTGCTCCAATATCTGCCATTGTTCTCACCTGCAGGTCAGCGTTGGTCAGCATGTCAACAATGAGTGTGAATATTTGGGTGCAGTCCTGGCAAACGTCCCCATTCTGGACATAAAGTACAATTTTTTGAAATCTTTTGCGTCTGACATGGTTCGTAAAGCACATTTAGAAGAACAGAATTTTAAATCTATCATGTTCACTCATCAAAAAATAAATAAAATTACAATTTGCTTCGCCGCATTTGATTTAATGCGATATAAATCCAATTTCTTTTTCATGCAAAAAGAAAGTTGATAAATGCAAAACTATGTTTTCATTTTGGTTCAGCAAGTTATTTGCCAATGCTTTCCACAAAAGAAAAAAGTTTTTTATTCTAAGCAATCGCATCGTAATTAAATTTTGTTTTTAATTTAGACTTAATAAAGAAAAACATGTTTTTATACTTGTATAAAAATTGCTCACTTACTTCACCAGGAAGACTTTGCAGATGGTTGCTGTCATACGCTGCAGTCACATCTGCAGAAAAATATTTATTACATTTACAAAGTAGAATTGTTTCTTTTACTTTTAAATTTATATTTTGAGCATCTTACCAGAGCCTTGGAGCGCAACTAAGAGAACCAAAGGTAAAATCAGCTTGGCCATGACTGCAGTCTGCGTTTTGTTTGTTCAAACTATTTGCTTCTCACATCTGAGGGAACTGCAAGTGGGTTTTATATCTATCAGATTTGACCTCCCCCTACCAGACAAAAGAAAATGTTTATTCGGTACAACTGCATGGGGGGGTTTCAGTTCCTCACACCAGCTGGGTAAAATTACGTTTTTAAAGAAATGCATCTATCACAGTTGCGGTGTTGTAGTGTTATTTATGATGTCTTTATCTCTCACCTTCTGTTTCCTCTTCTCTTTTTAAATGAACGTTTACTTCTGTGGCTGATTTCCTGTAATTTTCAGCAAAATATGCAATCATTTTTGAACTATAAGATACAGTCTGTGCAGAACCTAATGGTGATTTATTTTAAAATTGAGATCAATTAAAATATAGCTCTAAAAAAGATCAAATCACTTCAGGGCCAAACGACTTACTGGTCATTCCTTTGTAGCGACACAATAATTGAGTGGCGCTCTTCTTGTTTTTTGTCTTTGTGATTGTTTCCTAAAATATTTTTTTAATCTTTATATTTGTAAAAATATATTTTTTGAAAGAGCAAATGTTTGAATCTGCTGTGATTTCTCCACATAGGCAAATACAAAACCTTGCAGAACTAGTGATACTCGTTTGACCTTTTTTTTTCCAAACCCTGATATATTTTGTTGAGATAATTTTTTGTGCTAAACAAAAAGTGGTGCATAATTGTGAAGTAAAAACTGGTGAACATTATTTAAAGTCATTTTTGTAGATGGAAGCAGAAAGACCTAGTTTCTGCAACGACAGCAGCAAATCTAAACTCTTGTGCTTTTTTCCTGCACAACATGATACTGCCACTACCTTGATTTAATGTGACAATTGGTGTGTATTGTAAGTTTTGCATATAGGATAGACAGTTTCAGTTTGGTTTTCACTGACCTGACCACCTTCTTCTACATATTTGCTGTGACCTTTTATGGTTTCACTCTAGTGATTCTCCCATGAAATCTAAATTTTCAGAAAGCCCAGGTATTACTGTAGTTGTCCTGTCTACAAACAGCTTTGCAGCTCCTCTAGAGTTTTCAGCTGAACTTCACAGTTTCCCTGACTCGTCTGTGTCCATTGGTTTTCATGATGCTGTTTTGTTCTCTAACAAACCTCTGAAAGCTTCACAGGACATTAAGCTTCAGTAAATATTTAGAGCGAAATTAATTATTCACAAGAAGACTCTGTTTCACTTGGTTTTACTCGATTTATTTAGAGTGATAAATTCAGATTTTATTTGGAAAAATAGGGAAGTATAGTCTTTTTCTTCCATTTTACAAGTGTTGCACATCAACATTTATGTGTTTACAGTGAATGCCAGGCAGTCACTCCACATTCCTAACCTGTGTAATTCTTCACCATTATCTTTTTTATTTACTTGCTTCTGTCGTTCTTTTTGTCTTAATATTTTTTAATAGTGTTTTTGTTTCAACCTCTGGTAATTTTGTAACTATGTCAAAGTTCAAATATATTACGAGCGACTCAGTTCACAGTGACTCTCTCCATTCTTTTCTCTGTATTTTGTCTGTTTGCTTTGGCCAGAAACCTCTTGTATGTGCTGCTATATTTCCTCATTTTGTAAACCAAACCATTTTGTACTTTTTAATGAAATTTTTCACCTTTGCCAACTAGGATGACTGTAGCGCTGCCTGCAGGACTCTTCTGCAGTTGCAGCACATGCCTTATGCACAGCACCAGCTGTTACTGAGCAAGCCAGTAAGGTGTTTTTATTTTTGTATTCTACAGCAGCTTGCAGTTCACCTTGTGCATGACTCAGTGCATCTCAAGCATCTTTAAATCGTAGACTTGCAAATAGAAATGCAATAAACGAGTGACACAAAATTTTCCATCAATATTTCTGTATTTATTTACAGATTTTGACATTAATATGTCAAAATCCTACTTATTTTGCAAATAAGTCTAAGGAAATAAGTAAAATGCCTACTTATTTGCTTAGACCTTAGTCAGACAGATTCTCAGGTTCAAGCTTCCATCTTAAAGCAGGAACATCTGATTGCTCAATGTGAGGCAATGTAATACTGTAAGAGTTGTGTTACCAAGTTCCACATTTGCTCAAAGGTGTCATTGTCCTTATCAGCTGTATAATTACCAGCTTGAGCATTTACCACAGCTCTGAGACTGTAATATCCTCTGTGGAAAAACAACTTAATAAACATGCATTCGTTGTAGCACTTATCCTTGCAGAGGTGCTGGTGCCAATCTTCAGCGATGGATGTGAAAGAGGCAGGATGCTGCAGGGCAAGCAACCATGCAGATACACATAGAGAGAGCAATTTAGTTGACTTCATTGTCTTTTGGACTGTAGGACGACACTGATGCTATGCAGCACATAATATAATATGAAGTAATATAAAATATAGTAGTATAATATAAAAGGTATATATAAAAGTTTTGACTGCTGCTCTGAGCAGCAAGCTGAGTCACTGTTTAAAGCCTCCAGCCCAGTAGGGGGCCCTAAAGAGCACTTGACTTTCTAATTACAATTTAGATCTCAAACGATTATTAAGGATGAGTCCACTTTTAAATTCTTTGTTCCCATTCCGAAAGACATTTATTTAGATTTAAAAGAATTATCATATGAACCTGTTGTTAAGATAATTTTGTATTTTCTTTCCTTTGCTTATTCTTGTCTGTTTCCTTTGCTGTCTGATTCAGGGCATGACCTTTGACATAGCAGAAGGAACTTATGGGGAGTAATACCTGAGTTTGCAGTCAATCGTATTGATCAACAGACCTGAACTGGATAAAACATTTCCTCAATCAGCGACTTGATTATCATATTGTTCTCTGAGGTGTTTCAAAGAAGCATCATAAACCAGATACAATAATGCAAAGGAAAGTCCTGATAGTTATTGCCACTAGTCTTCCTGTCTCCTTTAAATGCCACATTTTCTCAATGTTTGATCAGCTTGTAAAGTCTGTAGTGAAACAGAAATGACTTCCTCTACAGCCACAGGTCATTAACATTATCACCTCCTAAAATATTTTACCCCAAGGTCTGTTTATTCAAACAATGAAACAAGAGACGAATTTCAAGGCCAAACAAGCCACTTTCTGTCAGAAAGTAATTGTTTGCTCCCTAGTTAACTGTAAAACTAGCTGTGTTAAATAAACAACACTCAAATGATGTGGATGATGGATGATGTGAAAGGTCAGAAATGGAGAATAGTTTAGACCAAAACCTATTTATGTGCTAGAACGGTCTGGTCAAAGTCTAGATCCAAATACAATTAAGAATCTGTTTAAAAAAAGATTGTTGTTTCCATCTACCTATCTTGATGAAGGCTGGTAGAGAAAACCCTGAAATATAACAGCAGCGCATGCCACACTTTTCAGATTTTTAGGTGTATAAATTTTGGAAAATGAATCAATCGTATTTCTTTTGTGGCTGTAATATGACAAATTGTGAAGATAGCGCAAAGGTGTGAATATTTTTTTGCAACGCACTGTAAATCAAAAGCCGTTTGGTTTAATATCTCTTCTCTTGCCTTATCTTTGCGACTTGTAGTTAATGATGGACCAAATGGGAATTCCAGTAAAACAAGGCTGCAGCATCTGGGTCAATAGGTCATTTAAACTGTACATATGTCCTGCTGTAAAAGAATAAAAACATTTTAACGGCTTCATTCTTACATTTGCAATTATGTACTATTTATCCGATCACTTGATCGCATAAAGTTTATAACTTTAAGCACAGAGTAAAACGGCAGAGAAGGAAATAGAAACCCATTTTCAGGCGTTAACTGGCAATAACAAAACCTTTTTGTTCTTAGCTCATGTGGAGACACGACAGAGACAGCAGACAGGATTGCAACACTTTTTTTTGTCATTTGTGTTTGTTCCTATGAAATGTACCACTCAGTTTGCCTTGCCCAGTTTAAAATTTAATGTACCGTACATACAGTACTGGGTTTTATATTTCATTTGAACATGTTAGAATGCCTTGGAATCTATTGGCTGGTCTTGATAATCAGCTTTCTAGGCTTTTTTTAGGTGTTTTATTAGAAGATCAACATCCTTTTGATTAATTTTTAGTTCAGCTTTGGACGTGAAGCATGCTGGACAGAATATTCTTAAAGAATATGGACAGAGAACCATAAAAACTATTTATGATGCTGTTTAAAAGTCACATATTTAAGAAACAAGAAAAAAAAAACTGAAAGGACTGAGATAGGATCCCAGAAATTTATCATCTATCCTGTGAATTAGCTGCACTTATAAAATAACCCTGCTGGTTATCCTACAGGGTTATAGAGTAACTTATTGGTCACTCTGTAAGTTTCTATCAGTTCTGTCGGTACGTTACCTTCAGTGTCTTCCACAGTTTCAGCTAACGACACCAGAACAAGGTGCGTCTTTGTGACACATTTCCTAAAAATCCAATTTGTAACAAGTTGCCTTTGGACAACTTGTTTTTGAGTTTTTGAGTTTTAAAAAATGTTTATTTAGTAGCATTTTAATTGAAACATCATTCTGCACCAATGACTTGTTAAAAACAATTTATTTCACACTTAACGTCGTTACTTCAGTTTCTGATCATTAATAGGCATAAAATCCTTCATTTTCAATGCACATAAATTGTTTAAATGCAAAGTTTTGTTGGTGAAACTTGATTTTTGGCTCTTTCCATGACAACTTTGGCCCAAGTTTTTTTCTTTAAACTGCAATTGTTTTTTTTCTTTTTGCAGCAATGTGTCTTTTTTTCATAAAGGTTTGTTGACCCTTAGGAGACTTGGGTCTGAATGGCTGTTTTGGTCTAATTTTGAATTTACCCTTATATTTTCACCATAAAAACTATTTACCTTGCCTTATTTGGTATCATTATTTTCAGCACAACCTAAGCTTCATGATTTCACAGTATTTGTTTCATTTTGACAAAATGAAAATGAAACAATCACAATGGACCAAAAAAACACACAATCAAAATCTGAGTTTATTTTTTGATATTTTTACTTTGAAATTCACAAAAATGTTGAATGAACCATTTTTCCAGCCTAAGATGGAATTTTCTTTTGTAAATTTTAAGAACTTGTGTACAAACTTAGCAACAACCATTTATAAATGTGTCACAATATCTCCATCACAAATTCTCTCCAACACCACAAGACTCATGTTTTTCCTTACAACTATTTACAAAATGTTTGACGATGTTTCCATCACAAATTCATTCCGTCCCCGTCCCCCAACCCCTTTCAACTATTTACAAAATGGCTGCCAGCCAAGGTCTGCATAGAAATCGGCCCAGTTACGAGCTCAACCAAAATGGCCGAAAATGCTTTCTGATTGGTTGCTTCAGAAATGTGGTACGTTTGACTAAATCAGGAAAAATGGACTTCATGTTGCATTCATTCACTTTTTGGTCATAAAATATTCCCAGATTTCGCAGTACACGCGCAAAACAATATGGCGGACATGATCTATCATATTTCTGGTGTTATTTGGAAGTAAATATGAAACAAAATCAATGTTAAACCACTACTTTTATAAAGTTTGAGGTCTCTGGTGTCCAACAGGACTTGAAATGCACACTCCTCATGCCGTCTTTTTTTATATACAGAAATCTTTTACATGCATGATGTCAGCCCGCCACTGGGCGGGCAGCGACTGCATAGGGTTTTAAAATGCCTTTCAAAGATGATGCAATGCCAAATTTGAGTTAAACGTTTGAAGGCAACAGCTAACTCTACACAAGATGCATGCCCATATTTGCTTTCGTCATGTGTATTCACAAGTAAAGTGGCTTAAACATTTACAGTGATGTAATTCTAATTAGTAGAGCATGACGATAATCTTGCACGTCAGGAATTCATCTTAGTGTCCAAGATGACTTACTGTGTCTGCCGCTGAGGACAAAGCTTCCTTATTACTACTATAGAAAAGGTCAGGTCTGCACGACGCCTTGTTAGCATGAAGCATGATTGTCAGACTCATGCTTCGTCCCAAACCAGCTTTTCTTCTTGCTTAAGGGGAATGAACATCCGCCATTGTTCAAGTAATGTTTGAAATGTCTTTAATTCGTTTCTGTGCAGTATTGTTGTCTGACTCTCAAAGGACAACTTTGATGACTGGTGTCCACCCTGGCCTGAAAAACTACCTTCTTTCTTCCATTACAAGTGGTGTAATGTGATTTCTTGCCACACTTAAGTTGACTAAGAGCTTCTCAGGTTTGTTTCCCCTTTCCTTTCTAACTTCCTTCAAAAAGAGATTAAGACACAAGTGCAACTTTTCACTGAATGTTGCAAAAAAAAGGGTGGAAATGTTTCTGATATGTGAACTTTTCTGCCAAGAAGAAAAGTTAGCTGCTGATATGTGTGATAGATTTAGATAAAAGAATGCCGCCACACCTTTGCTGAGTTTATCAGCAACAGCTGAGGAGATTTTTATTGCATGTGATTGTAAAACATGCAGAGAATGTTCCCGTTTTATTAGTCTATACAGTAAAGGGCGACGAGGTCTAGTCCATTAATTCAACAGTACTAACTTCCATCATAGTATCTGGTAAAGTTTTCCCTTTTTTAACAAAAGCTCAAAGAAAATGTGCAAAAATCAGAGCTACACAAAGCATGATGAAAAATATAATGTCTCTGTTGTTATCCTGTAACAAATTAAACATTAAATATAAATCAAAACTGTGCAAATGAAAGACTGAACATTTATTTTGAATTGTTAAAATGCAGAAAAATATAACACAGTAGATTTTCCATTAGAGTTTGTCAAATTTGGGTCACGTTGGCCAAAATGGCATTATAGTGAACTTTAGACTTTTCTCAGCCTATATGTTTACAATTTAAATTTCTGAATTTTGTATACTTATTACTTTTCACCACAGACAGTACTTTAGCCCAACATTTCTGTGACTGCCTTATTTTTCTGTACAGTGCTGTTGATGGAGCTACGGCTATCGTCTAATTCATGTTATCTCTTTGTCTCTATAGACCAGGGGTCCCCAAACTTTTTCCTGTGAGGGCCTCATAACCTTTCCCTTCTCTGCTGGGGGGCCGGAGTCAGTTTGTAACAGAAAAAGTGTGACAATTGCAGGAGTGCCTAAATGTAAAAATGTATTGTTTTTCAGAAAGCACAATCAAATAACCCTCTCTGGGTTCTTCACAGAAAAAAATCCAGGAAATAATACTATTTATGAAATAAATACAGTATTTAACGGACTATAGGCCGCAACCCCAAAGTTTTTTTTTAAAAAAACAGTAAACACTTGTTTCTCTTTGGAGTCATTGACAAAATAACTACCAAAAAACTTTATTTGCTCTCTGAGCTACTGCTGCCTTGAGTTACTGTCACATTACTGTTTATTCTTTTTACAAAATTTGCCCACATATTTGTATTTCTCAAATTTACGATGCCAAAATTCAAAATATGCAGTCAAATGAGTGAGCTTAAAAAGATTCAAGAACTCTTTAGTTGTATTATTTACCTTCTGATTACAAAAAATATTTAATGATTGACCTCTATTTTTCATTTATTGTTCACTTACTTGATGGCAGTCAAAGCTGAAGGACTTTGGCTTGTTTTGTGTTAAACTTTATCACAGTGCACCATGGCAACAGAAACAAGAAAGTCATTGTATGTGCAGAAAGGGAATCCCCATCAAAAACATACACACACATAAAAGTGCTTCTTAAGAAAACATTATGTTTGACTGTACATTTATTTTCACTCTTCCTCATTGCTCAACTTCATCAAATGCCATTTTTTCTATTAACTTATCTCTGTGAACATTCTGGATTTTTTAAAAATATAGTGTTGTATCATGAATGGCTGTTACAAATGACCTTAGTAAAAGTTACTTTTTTATTAAAAAATGTTATCCACACGTTAGTGTTAATATGTTTGTGCTTTTTAGATCTCTGACTAACACTTCCAAATTGTCATACAATTGTTTATAGGTTTCTAATAGGGGTGCAACCAACTGATGAATTTCCTTAATTTTTTGAGATCAAACGATCTTATCTACCTCAACAAAGGTCTAAAAATCAACTACTTTCCCCTTTTGCTCTGCTGTGAGAGAGATATGACTGACAGACCCACCAACCAGATCATGTCTGCACATTTACAGTTAACAATAGTCACCCCACTATTGCCAACTCAACAACATTTCAGACAAGAGGCATTGGTATCGGCCAAAATCGGAATCAGCCGGTCAGGCTTTTTAAATATTGATAATCGCAATCTACCAGAAAACTGCAATCGGTGCATTGATAGGTCCTAAATAAGTCTCATAAGTTAACCAGAAGCTGTAGTTGATTAGGTAAAAGCAGTGTTTCCTACAGTACTTTGACAAAGAACAAGAAAGTGACAGTAGCCACACCTGCTGATCCTCTAAAGGAGGCGAGGCGTTGGGCCAATTCACCGAATATAAGAAGGGAAAGAACACAGCATCACTACCTCCAGAAACCAAATAACATCTTAGAACGCCACCAAAGCCTTCACAGACAGAGGTAAAAATGTTCTTCTAATCCATAGAGGAAAATGTTTTCGATTGATTGTATTTTTTTAACCAGTTGATGTTTGTTTGATGCTTTGCTTCAGAGATGTTTCTCTCTGTCCTCCTTGTGCTGGGCCTCTGCCTGGTGCCCAGTCAGTCTAAACCTATGGGTAAATTTCTCCTGAGATATATATTTTTTTACATGTTTGCTTTTTAAAGGCATTATGTTTAAATTGTTCTTCCTGTTTTCCAGAGGAAAGACTTGGCAGTCCTTTGCTTCATAAATGCTTTGAAGAAGCAAAGAAAATAGTAGACGATGCATACAAATACTCAAGAGAAGAGTGAGTTCATAATGCTTTCATATCTTGAGTGAAGGATAGTTTCTGAATGTCTGAACTGTGGAGCTCTGGATTTCTTGTTAAAACTGAGACATATTTCCATTCTCTCTCCTGCAGGAGCCTCAGACGGGTCCGCAAGGATGAGGTGCAGCCTCGTGATGCTCTTCACCTCCTGAAGCAGCCTCGCGGTGACACTCGTTCAGCTGTGCGCTCTGCTGACTACATGGCACAGACTCTCCGTTTGGTCCAAGAGAAAGTACATCGTGTGCACAAGCGCTCCCTGAATGCAACAGGTCAGGCTCAGTCAAAGCTGATTTTTTTTCATATCTGGTACTTTTAACAATCTGATTACATCTAAAAACCTATAAGGACACAGAGCTCTCTGGACTCCACCTTTCAGATTTACTCACGGAACAAGATTTGAGAGAACTTGCCCGGATTACTGGATGCGAGGCTCAAGTCAGGAATCCACCATGTCACAACACACCAAATATGAACAAGTATCGCACAATCACCAGCGTCTGCAACAACTTGTAAGTTTTAGATCACAATTAAGATTTTATTGAATTTAAAATGGTTTTGTAGGACCAATTGATCATCTATCTTAAGAACTTGCTCTTAGAAATGAATGTAGGGTTTATTGGTGCACACCATAATTTTTTAGAAGTTCCTTTTTTATATCAAAAAGTTGAAACTTACCTTTAGAGAAGTACTTGTGAAATCCACTCTAACATCTTAGGCCACAAAAGATGTGTTCACTTCTGTGGGATTTCAAAAGTTTGATTTCTAAACATCAGCCTTCCACATTTCTTTTACAGAAACAACCCTCGTCTTGGTGCCTCCAACACCCCATTCACCCGCTGGCTGCCCTCTGAGTACGATGATGGCATCTCCCAGCCAAAAGGATGGAACAGAACCCGCAGATTCAACAACTTCTTGCTCCCATTGGTACCAACTTAGTTTCCAAAATCCAGACTTATTTAACCAAATACTTGTCTCAAGTTTAAAATTACTGTATTTTCCCGACTATAGACTGCACCTTACTATAAGCTGCACCTACAAAAAAATAAATAAAAATAAAATAAATAAAACTGGAAACGTACATATTTAAGCTGCTGGTATCTCCGCCGCTCTCGGATTAATAAATTTGCTATTAAGGACGCAGCTGCATCATATGAACTTCTTCGTGTCGTTTCCATGATGAGGGGCTATGAGTTTGAAAACATTTCTTTATCATGCCTGCTGCTAGCATGTGCTTGTTCCAAATGAAAATCAGGACATTCTTCTTTGATTTCCAATTTTGACTTCCAATGATTCACTTCTTGCTAAAGCGCTTCCTGGTGGTTGAAGAAAAATACACCGTAAAGCCGCAACTGACTGTAAGCTGCGTGGCTGAAAGAGTGGAGAAAAAATAGCGGCTTATAGTCTGAAAAATACTGTATATATTTTCCTCTCCACTTTTAGGTGCGGCAGGTGTCCAATAGCATCTTGAGCACAACAGATGCAGGCGTTGTCAATGACACAGAGTACGCTCACATGGTGACCTTTTTTGGCCAGTGGAATGACCATGACCTCTCCTTCACACCATTTTCACCAAGTATCCGCTCCTTTAGCAATGGGCTGAATTGCGACGAAAGTTGCGAGCACAGTGAGCCGTGCATCCCTATCCCGGTTGGTGTCAAAGCTCAAACCAAATTGTTTAATTTTGTTTCACCTTTCTGTTGTTTTACTTAAAACTCTTGCTTTTCTAACGATCAGATCCCTCCTGGAGACCCCCGCCTTCCCTCCCGCCCAGATAGCTGCATCCCAGCCTTTAGATCTGCTCCTACCTGTGGAACGGGTTACTCTGCATTTAATTTTGGTGGAGAACCCAACAAGAGGGAGCAGATCAATTCACTGACGGCCTTTCTGGATCTGGGGCAAGTGTATGGCTCAGATGAGAAGCTTGCCCTGAACCTCCGTGATCTCACCAGTGATGCCGGCCTGCTGCGCGTCAACACCGAATTCAGGGATAACGGACGCGAGCTGCTGCCCTTCCACTCCCTGCAGGTGCAAATGTGCGCCACCCGCAGAAGAGTCACCAACGATACCAACGCCAGGGAGGTGCCCTGTTTTATTGCAGGTTTGTGAGTTTCTAAGCAGAAATTGAGTTGAATGATTGAATAAAAATGATAATACTTGCTTTGAAAGCAAACCCAACTACTGGATATTTCAAGATCCAGTTATCGCCAATGTTCAATATTAATAAACGACTGATCAACAAATTGTAATTTTCAGCTCATGTTATGGGAGTGGGAGAGTTAGTAGCACTGTTGCCTTGCAGGAAGAAGGTCACTGGTTCGATTCCCAGCCTGGGATATTTCTGCATGTCCTCTCTATGCATGAGTAGGTTCTCTCTGGACACTCTAGCTTCCTCCCACAGTCCAAAAACATGACTATCAGATTAATTGGTCTCTCTCTAAACTCTCCGTAGGTGTGGATGTGTGTGTGTGCATGATTGTTTGTCCTATTTCGCTCTGTGATGATCTTTGATGGATTGGCAACCTGTCCATCAAAGGGCAAACCTGTGTCTTATCCGTTGTTGACATAGGCACTCATCACCACTTGCGACACCACTAGGAATAAGTGTGTTGGATAATGGTTGGATGGAGCTCATGTCATATTCTTAAGGTGACTCCAAAAGTAAAAATGTCAGCAGGAATTGAGCTATTGGTGTATTTCTCTGCAGGTGATGGCCGCGTGGATGAGAACATCGCCCTGACCTCTATCCACACCCTGTTTGTGCGTGAACACAACCGTTTGGCTCGTCAGCTGAAGAGGATGAATCCACACTGGGACAGTGAGACTCTCTACCAAGAGGCCCGAAAAATCATGGGTGCTTACACCCAGGTAAAACAACCCCAAAGAGTCAGCAAGGAGTCTCATTTTCTTCAAAGCCTGTGCTGTTCACTCAAATGCTGGTTTTTGTATATTAGACTTTTGTCTTCAGGGATTATCTTCCTCACATTGTGGGTCCTGATGCGATGCGCAGACAGCTCGGACGTTACCCTGGCTACAACCCCAATGTTGACCCCAGCATCGCCAATGTGTTTGCGACAGCCGCTTACCGTTTCGCTCACCTGGCCATCCAGCCACTTGTGTTCCGACTGGCTCCAAACTACAGAGAGCACCCTCAGTTCCCCAGTGTCCCCCTGTTCAAGGCTTTCTTCACCCCCTGGAGAGTCATCTTCGAAGGTATGCCCCACAGAAGTAACTGCAGCCATCTTGTCATTGTGCTTTAGGTTGAAGCCCTCATTTGTTTTGCTCTCACTCTTCAGGTGGAATCGATCCTTTGCTGCGTGGTCTGATAGGTAGCCCTGCTAAATTGAACACCCAGGATCACATGTTGGTGAATGCTGTGAGAGAGAGGTTGTTCCAGTTTGTAATGCACCTGGCTCTGGACCTGGGTTCTCTGAACATGCAGAGGGGTCGGGATCATGGCCTGCCTGGTACGTTATTATTATTATTAAATCCAAAAACTAGGATTCTGAACCTAATCTCTGACTCAATCCTCAGAGATCTAAATCTTTGAGCAACTTTGTGAGACTCTCCACTTCATTTTTAGTCATATGTACTGATTTTGGAATCTGATCTGAAGACAGATCATGCCACTAATATCTCAAATTAACATGTACCGTATTTTCCGCACTATAAGGCGCACCTAAAAACCTTCAGTTTCATCAAAAGCTGACAGTGTGCCTTATAATCCGGTGTGTCTTATATATGGACCAATATTGAGCCACAACAGGTCTAGCAACTATGGTTAAGCAGCCGCCGACTTCATTTTCACCAGTAGAAGAAGCACGCGATGCATGCTGGGATAGTTGTCAGAACGTTGGTTTGTTATCTATTAATAAAGTTTGACTGACCTACCTACTGACCGACCGTCTAGAATCAGGTCATCTGCAGGTCATTTAGCAACACGTTCTCCTCAAACATGCTGTGCGCAAATGGAGAAGGGTGACCATCGTCCGGCCACGCCCCGGCCCAGTCGCAGAAGGCTCTCCTCGCCTACCCGAATCGGACTGTTTTGTTGATATTCACTTTAGGGCAGCTCCATCTAGTGGATGCATAATGTAACTCCAGCCTCTCCTGCAAAGTCTATTCTAAGCGCCTTATAATCCGGTGCGCCTTATAGTGAGGAAAATACGGCAGTTTTATTTGGGCAATCATTACTTGTTGTCTCCATCCCTCGACTTTCTCATCCTCATGATTTCTATCACTTCAGGCTACAATGCCTGGCGCAGGTTCTGTGGTCTGTCCCAGCCTCGTAACCAGGCAGAGCTGGCTCAAGTTTTGAGGAATCCCACACTGGCTCGTAAACTCCTGCAGCTCTACGGGACCCCAGAAAACATTGATGTGTGGCTTGGAGGAGTCGCAGAGCCATTTGTGCCTGGCGGCCGTGTGGGTCCTTTGTTCGCCTGCCTCATTGCAACTCAGTTCCAGAGGATTCGTCAGGGTGACAGGTCAGTAAAGCAGAGTAGGACTAATGAAGAGCACAAAAATAAATCAAATGGAGTGATTTTCTAACATTCTGGAATATTTCAGACTGTGGCACCAGAACCCTGGTGTTTTCACGCCACAGCAAAGGCAGGCTCTGTCTGCTGTTACACTCTCCAGAATCATCTGTGACAACACCGGCATCGCATCTGTGCCCAGCGATGCATTCAGCATCGTCTCAAATAGGAACCGCATCGTGCAGTGCTCCACTCTGCCTCGCCTGAATCTTTCAGCCTGGAGGGAGACACCCTCCAGGCTCTGTGACTCCGGTGAGAGCTTTTTCATCCTAAGGACCAGTCAGCTTACCTGATGTAGTGTAGCGTTCTCTTTTGTAATTGTGTATAAAATGTTTGATTGTGTTTGATATTACAGGATCCTCTGCTGGTTGTTTAGAGTTCAGTGACGAAGAGGTCAGTTTAACCTTTATTACTGAAATCATGTAAAAAGAAATCTAGGATAGTTAAAAATCTGAAGACTTGTGATGAACAGAACCCAACCCAGACCGATGAACTGAACAATCTGGACCCTGTGGATCTCCAGGACGCCTTAGACCCTGTAGACCCTGTAAATGTTCGTGGTCCTCTGGACCTCCAGGAATCTCTGGATCTGCAAGATCCAGATGCTTCATTGAAATTTGAGACCAATGAGGTAGTTAATTCTGAGTAGTAATTTCATAAAGCCTGCAGTTCATTTGTATATTTTTTGTCATTGCTCAGATTTGGTTGCTTTATGAAATTTGATTATTATGTGCAAACAATACTCTACTCATTTAATCTTCTCAGCATTTTGACAAAATGTATGTTTTTCTTCAGATCTTTGAAGACCATTCAGCCCCAGATGCCCTCTAGGATCACCGATATTCAAACATCAGTTTCCCTTTTGGGATGACGGCCTTTACCCATCATAAAGAAGCAAAACAAGCCAACACCGAACTCGGACACACCTGTTTATATTCATCAGTCATTGACTCTGCACTTCTTCCATCGGAGCAGTAAGCTGGGATTACGATCGAAATTGTCAGGCTGACCATCCACATTTTCTTCTCAGGACATTTGTTCTTCTCTATGGGACATAAACACACCCTGTGGAGTACTCATTACTTTAGACCAACATTTAGCTTTATGCTTTCAAATATAGAACTAGCAACTACTTAGCAAACTAGAACAACTGTAATCAACATTTAGTTTAATAGTTACTAAAAGCAGAACCAACCAACATTTAGCTTTGCATACTTACTAATAGCAGCCCTGAACAAGAATGTGGAGTACTTATTACTTTAGACCAACATTTAGCGTTTTACTTTTAATATCAAAGCAAGATCTAGAGAAACTCCTGTTAGTTTACTTAGCAACCCAGAACTAGAATCAAACATGGAGACCCAACATTTAGCTTTATACTGTATACTTACTAATAAAATCAAACATTGAGAAACAAACTTAAGGTCCACATCTATTACTTTATAGATTATGATCTACTTATTGTTATTAAACATGGGGAACAACTATTTAGTTTTGTACTCTAACTTTTGTCTTTGGTTTTGTTGTTTTCTTTGCATTTCCTCCTAATTTATGTAAAGCATTTTGAACTGCCTTGCTGCTGAAAATTTGCTACATAAATAAAATTAGCTTACCCTCTCCAGGATGAACTTCCCATTAAAAACACCAGTGACTTGTGGGCTTTTAAATTTGTTCACATCAGTCATTCATAGCAGCAGACGACCAGATGAAGACACACCATGTCACTGTATCTTCATTTTACACTTTATTGTAATTAAATTGTGAGTTTTATGCTAAAACTCAGAAGGATATCCGTTCTGTGGGTTTAAATTGAAGGAATGTGTTTAACTCTATTACAGCTTACCGTCTATCAAACCAAAAATTTGTATTTGACCAAATTTGACTATTAAATTCTGGACCTGCTATGCACTAACTTGTTCCTTGAAATGTTATGTTCTGCTTTGTTTGCTAATATTTTGGTTTGCTGCAACTTTGTTGTCTTGTATTGAACGTTGCATTCAATAAAGCAATTGAGCAATCACTGATTTTATTAATTTTTTATTACTGATTTGTTGCTAATTTAAAGTAACTGTTTTTAAAATGAGGTGGTGCAAAACATCAAAAATGAGACTTCAGAGATGTTAAATGTGGAATACACTTAATGACATGTCTTGCAAAGTTGTGGCCAAAACATACAAATAAATGTGTCGTCTGTTGTAGAAAGAGAGACTATATATACCACCTTCTGTCAAATGTAAATTGGAGTTTGATGGATTAATTGATATCAACCCCCACCCCAACCCCTCCCCTATAGTACGTTTGTGACCTCCTGACCTCCCTGATACCTTCAGTCAAATTTTAATCGGAGTTTTATGGATTAATTGATATTAAACCCCTCCCCCTTCCTGTGACCAGACATTCCCCCCACGAACAAAGACTTTAATCATACAGGGACTTTGTGACCTCCTGACCTCTCTCTGTGATCATCTGCTCACCGTTAACTCCTCCAGAACTCTTTGAATTAACCAATAGAAACGGAATCATTTACTTTAAGTGAATAGCGAATAAATAAATATACTATATTCTAAACCATGTTGAATTAGAATAGGAATTTTGTAACTATCTCTGGTTTTAAACAGATTGTCTTCTTGTTGCATGTGTCCTCAAGCATGATAAACCCACAGGATATGTCAGAGACATTCCTTCAGACAATAGCTTACAGTGCGTTATTTAGTGTTGGACAACAGACTTATAGCTCAGTATGAGGGATACCTATGAAGGAAAACAACAGTTTAACTGTTTTACTGCAAATATTTAGCTTACGGTGCGTTATTTGGTGTTGTTGTGACCTCCTGGCCTCCTTTGCTGACCATCTGCTCACCGTTAACTCCTCCAGAACTCTTTGAATTACCCAATAGAAACAGAATCATTTACATGGAAGTGAATAAATAAATATACTATATTCTAAACCATATTGAATTAGAATAGGAATTTTGTAACTATCTCAGGTTTTTAAACACTGTCTTTTTTGATACACAGTGTTGGAATTAAATGCCTTTAACTCTTGTTCCTTAAGAGACACACAGGTTGGGAAAAACAGAGTCTTGCTGTGTGTGTGTGTGTGTGCATATTCAAGCATGATAAACCCACAGGATATGTCAGAGACATTCCTTCAGACAATAGCTTACAGTGCGTTATTTGGTGTTGGACAACAGACTTATAGCTCAGTATGAGGGATACCTATGAAGGAAACAACAGTTTAACTGTTTTACTGCAAATATTTAGCTTACGGTGCGTTATTTGGTGTTGGACAGTAAATAAGTGCTGCATCATGATCTTTAACAGAACATGAGAAACCTGTTAATGCTATAGCATGGCAAGAAGGGCTGACCTCTGACCCTGCAACCGTTGATGCAGGGTCATAATCTCACACTGCAAATTTGGAAAAAATAAATAAATAAATAAACAGAAAAAAGAGAAAGAAAAATTCACTCTTAAAGTTGAGTATAAAAAGGAAGGAAAATGTGTCTGGTAAAATCATCTGAGAAGATAAATGTGTGAATGTGCCATAACCTTTTCAGCTTAGCAGAAACAAAACTGAAGTTACTATCTTTGGACCTCAAGAGGAACGACCTGGAGTAAACACACAGCTTCAGCTGCTTCAGCTGGAAACTAGCGATCAGGCCCGAAATTTAGGTGTAGTGATGGACTCCGGCACATACTTTTAGAGTCAATTATTCCTTATAGATGGGGCCATAGTTGGTGCATTTAACAGACCAAGGCAGGGGCATGGACCAGTCATACTTTTGGGGCCTTGCGCCACATGCGCTGCTACAGCTAAAGTTTACCTCAGTGCCTTTCACTCAAACTGGACACAGGCTGACCTGTATAACGCTGTGGAATGCTGTTGTGAAAGGTAAGGATGTCATCCACACAGGTATCCTTCTCCAAGACTCCGCACTCATCTTCCATTTGAGAAAAGGCCATTAGCTTTGCAGCTTCTCTCACTGCAAATCGTACAGTGCATTCAGCTGGACTTTTGAACTGGGGTGATGTGCTCTAACTTCCTGGTTTTAGTGAGTTTTAGTCAGCTCTCTGAATCAGCTGCAGTTGTTTGATTGACTGACTTTTTAGGAAAATGTGTGACGACACTGTTGCAGTAATAATCAGTTGCTCACTTAATCTCATGACAGTCAAGATCAAGGAACTTCAACTTGTTTGTCACAGTGATAACAGCATGAAAAACCCATTGTATGTGCAGAAAAGGCATGCCTATCATAAACACACACACTTACGGTGCTTTTCAAAGAAACATAATGATTAACTTTACATTTATTCCACTGTTCCACTTCCTTGTCTTGTACAAATGCAGGATTGCTTTCTTATTTCCTTACCTCTGTGACTCACATTTTCAGTCATTATAGCATTGCTTTCAAATGAAAATATTCTGGACTTTTTTTTCTATTAAATGCTAAATAAAAACAAATTTAGTCTTTGAATTTCCATATTATTTAGATTTCTTGTCTTCATTTGGTAAAGACTAAACTGTTTCTGCTTTTTATTTTATTTTTCTTATCTGTAGTTCCTGTGTTGTTCTACTAAAGTCTGAAACCGCTGAACCATCAGTAAAGTATTCTGGAGAAAAGCCTTTTCTAATAGCAAGTGTCCCTCTTTTCCTCAACACAGAAAAATTATTTGAAACCAAACAAATCTATATCACTTCATTTCATTTCAGTGTTTGGCTGGATTTTTTTTTCCTTTATCAAATTATCTTTGAAAAATGACATTGAAAAATGAGTTTTGATTAAAGTTATTTAAATGTTTTATCCCCATATGTCAGTGTTACTATGTTTGTGCTGCTTTCTGGCCAACCCTTCCAGCAGAACTTATTGTACTGTTGTTTTTGGCTTTCTAAAGTAGACCATTAGTCATATGTCCTACTTTAGAAACCATATGACAGCAGACTTATTGTATTGTTGTTTTTAGGTTTCTAAAGTAGACCATTAACAGTTGACCAGAAGATGTGACTGATTAGCTGAAAGCTGTGCTTCCTGCAGGACTTTGATAAGGAAGAAAGAACTGTATTTCCTGACACTAGCCGCACCTGCTCATCCCGTAAAGGAGGCGAGGCGTTGGGTCAGTCGACTGAATATAAGGAGAGCCAGAGAGTTGAACACAGCATCACTACCTCCAGATCTCGAAGAGCATCTTAGAAAGCCACAGAAGCCTTCACAGACAAAGAAAGATTTATTTTAATCCACAGAGAAAAAGGTTTTCAATTTATTGTGTTCTTAACCAGTTGATGTTTGTTTGATATTTTGTTTTAGAGATGCTTCTCTCTGTACTTCTTATCCTTGGCCTCTGCCTGGTGCCCAGTCAATCCAAACCTACAGGTAAATTTCTCCTGACATAATTTTTTTTTACATATTTGCTTTGTAAATGCATGATATTTAAGCTGTTCTTATTTTTCAGGTGAAAGACTCGGCAGTCCTTTTCTTCAGAAATGCTTTGAAGAAGCAAAGAAAATAGTGGACGATGCATACACATACTCCAGAGAAGAGTGAGTTCATCATCTTGAGTGATGAGCAGTTGTCTGAACTGTGGAGCTCTGGATTTCTTGTTAAAACTGAGACATATTTCCATTCTCTCTCCTGCAGGAGCCTCAGACGGGTCCGCAGGGATGTGGTGAAGCCGCATGACGCTCTTCGCCTCCTGAAGCAGCCTCGCGGTGACACTCGTTCAGCTGTGCGCTCTGCTGACTACATGGCACAGACTCTTCGTTTGGTCCAAGAGAAAGTACATCGTGTGCACAAGCGCTCCCTGAATGCAACAGGTCAGGCTCAGTCAAAGCTGATTATTTTCCTTTTCTGAATGAAAGTGTTGTCCTTCTAAATAACAATCTAATGATACTTAAAAGTCAATAAGGACACATGGATTGTTGAACTATACATTTCAGATTTACTCACGGAACAAGATTTGAGAGAACTTGCCCGGATTACTGGATGTGAGGCTCGAATTAGGAATCCACCATGTCACAACACACCAAATATCAACAAATATCGCACAATCACCAGCATCTGCAACAACTTGTAAGTTTTTATGATAAAGAATTTTTTTTTAGTCTAGTTTTATAGAAATGATTGATCAGCTATCTTGTCAACTTGGTTTTAGGAATAAATTTGGGGTTCATTGATGCAAAGAATAATTTTTAGAAGTTCTTTTTTTAACTTACCTTCTAGAGAAGTACTTGTGAAATGCATTCTAACTTCTTAGGCCATTCACCACACAAGGAGTGTTCATTTCTGTTGAATTTCTGAATCTTGAACCTTCCACATTTCTTTTACAGAAACAACCCTCGTCTTGGTGCCTCCAACACCCCATTCGCCCGCTGGCTGCCCTCTGAGTACGATGATGATATCTCCCAACCAAAAGGATGGGACTTAAATCGCAGATTCAACAACTTCTTGCTCCCATTGGTACCAACTTAGTTTCCAAAATCCAGACTTATTTAAACAAATATTTGTCTCAAGTGTAACATTAAATGTTTTCCTCTCCACTTTTAGGTGCGGCAGGTGTCCAATAGCATCTTGAGCACAACAGATGCAGGCGTTGTCAATGACACAGAGTACGCTCACATGGTGACCTTTTTTGGCCAGTGGAATGACCATGACCTCTCCTTCACACCATTTTCACCAAGTATCCGCTCCTTTAGCAATGGGCTGAACTGCGACGAAAGTTGCGAGCACAGTGAGCCGTGCATCCCTATCCCGGTTGGTGTCAAAGCTCAAACCAAATTGTTTAATTTTGTTTCACCTTTCTGTTGTTTTACTTAAAACTCTTGCTTTTCTAACGATCAGATCCCTCCTGGAGACCCCCGCCTTCCCTCCCGCCCAGATAGCTGCATCCCAGCCTTTAGATCTGCTCCTACCTGTGGAACGGGTTACTCTGCATTTAATTTTGGTGGAGAACCCAACAAGAGGGAGCAGATCAATTCACTGACAGCCTTTCTGGATCTGGGGCAAGTGTATGGCTCAGATGAGAAGCTTGCCCTGAACCTCCGTGATCTCACCAGTGATGCCGGCCTGCTGCGCGTCAACACCGAATTCAGGGATAACGGACGCGAGCTGCTGCCCTTCCACTCCCTGCAGGTGCAAATGTGCGCCACCCGCAGAAGAGTCACCAACGATACCAACGCCAGGGAGGTGCCCTGTTTTATTGCAGGTTTGTGAGTTTCTAAGCAGAAATTGAGTTAAACATTTGAATGCATAATCTTTCACTGACAAAAAACATAATAGTAACAAAAAGACAAGTCTCAAAACAGTGTATTTTTTAAAGGATCAAGCAATCACTATGTTGCTTGATCCTTTAAACATAAAAAAATTATATTGCTTAAATACTTAGTCTGTGTAGTCAGTCTTCAATAAGAACAGAACAAACTGAAACAAATTTCAGCAACAACACAAGTTGTGAAACACAGGATTTGCTAATGAGCAAAACCTGCAAGTCTATGTTTCAAGTCCCAGTATTATAGTAATTTGTTAGTTTTAGGTGCCTCCAAAAGTAAAAATGTCAGCAGGAATTGAGCTATTGGTGTATTTCTCTGCAGGTGATGGCCGCGTGGATGAGAACATCGCCCTGACCTCTATCCACACCCTGTTTGTGCGTGAACACAACCGTTTGGCTCGTCAGCTGAAGAGGATGAATCCACACTGGGACAGTGAGACTCTCTACCAAGAGGCCCGAAAAATCATGGGTGCTTACACCCAGGTAAAACAACCCCAAAGAGTCAGCAAGGGGTCTCATTTTCTTCAAAGCCTGTGCTGTTCACTCAAATGCTGGTTTCTGTGTATCAGATTTTTGTCTTCAGGGATTATCTTCCTCACATCTTGGGTCCTGATGCAATGCGCAGACATATTGGACGTTACCCTGGCTACAACTCCAATGTTGACCCCAGCATCGCCAATGTGTTTGCGACAGCCGCTTACCGTTTCGCTCACCTGGCCATCCAGCCAGCTTTGTTCCGACTGGATCCAAACTACAGAGAGCACCCTCAGTTCCCCAGTGTCCCCCTGTTCAAGGCTTTCTTCACCCCCTGGAGAGTCATCTTTGAAGGTATGCCCCACAGAAATAACTGCAGCCATCTTGTCATTGTGTTTTAGGATGAAGCCCTCATTTGTTTTGCTCTCACTCTTCAGGTGGAGTTGACCCTTTGCTGCGTGGTCTGCTAGGTCGTCCTGCTAAACTGGGCACTCAGGACAACATGATGGTGGATGCTCTGAGAGAGAGGTTGTTTGAATTCATCCAGCACCTGGCTCTGGACCTGGGTGCTCTGAACATGCAGAGAGGTCGTGATCATGGCCTGCCTGGTACGTGATTTACTTATTCCACCCTGCAGTTGGGAATCTGAACATGATCTCTGACCCAATCCTTAAAGACCCAAGTTAGTAGTCTCACACTCCCATCCTCAAGTTGCAGGTGTCCTGCACCTTGTATATCTGTCTGCTTCAGTACACCTGACTCTGGTATTAGCTCATCAGCACAGCTCTTTGGAGCTCTATTGGCGTTTAATTCAAGTGTGGAGGAGAAGAGAAACATCAAAAAGATGCAGGATTCTGACCCTCGAGGAATGCAGTTTGAGACAACTGATCTAAGTCTTGATGAGAAAATTTCTCTCCTATTGATCACCAGAAAGCCTCAGATAAATCGCAGACGAGCCTAGAAGAAAACATCATACGCTACGCTGATGACATATTGTTGTATTTACAGGTGTTGAAAAATTAATCAGAAAATTATTCTAAATATTAAAGTCTAAATAAAATTGGATGCTACAAATAGAATGAAAACGTTGCCCTAAGTGGACAAACATTTCTTGTTTTCTCACTTTCTCATCCTCATGATTTCTATCACTTCAGGCTACAATGCCTGGCGCAGGTTCTGTGGTCTGTCACAGCCTAGTAACCAGGCAGAGCTGGCTCAGGTTTTGAGGAATCCCACCCTGGCTCAGAAGCTGCTGGAGCTCTATGGGACCCCCGAAAACATTGATGTGTGGCTTGGAGGAGTCGCAGAGCCATTTGTGCCTGGCGGCCGCGTGGGACCTCTGTTCGCCTGCCTCATTGCAACTCAGTTCCAGAAAATCCGTGAGGGTGACAGGTCAGTAAAGCAGAGTAGGACTGTTTGATTTCTTTTCTCAAAAGCAAATCGTAGATTTGAATGGAATAATTGACCAAAGTTCTGTAATTTTTCAGGCTGTGGTTCCAGAACCCTGGTGTTTTCACGCCACAGCAGAGGCAGGCTCTGTTCGCTGTTACACTCTCTAGAGTCATCTGTGACAACACCGGCATCACATCTGTGCCGAGTGACGCTTTCAGCGTCATCTCAAATAGGAACCGTCTGGTGAGGTGCTCCACTCTGCGTCGTCTGGATCTGTTGCCATGGAGGGAAAGACCCTGTGGCTTCGGTAAGAACTTTTTCATCCAATGGACCAATTGAAGCACAGTTTTACATGATGTAATGTGCTTTTTTTCAAATCGTGTGTATAAAACCATATTATGTTTGATGATTCAGGATCTCCTGAGGATTGTTTGAGGTCCAGTGACGGAGAGGTCAGTCTCACCTTTATTACTGAAATAATGTTGCATATTGTCAAAGGAATAATGTGATCTTTTGAAATCCAAACACTTAGTGTGATGTTTATTTCTTGTTGATAAACAGAACCCAACCCAGACAGATGAACTGAACAATCTGGACCCGCAGGACCCACTGGATCTCCAGGACCCCTTAGATCCTGTGGACCCTTTTGACCTTCATGATCCTCTGGACCCACAGGACCCTCTGGATCCACAAGACCCACTGGAACCTGAGACCAATGAGGTAGTTGATTCTGAGTACATTCATAAAGTTCATTTGTATATTTTTTATCATAACTCGGATTTGGTTGTTTTATGAATTTTGATTATTATGTGCAAGCAGTACTCTACTCACTTCATCTTCCCAGCATTTTGACAAAATATTTATTTCTCCTCAGATCCAGTAAGGTCATTCAGCCCCAGATGCCCTCAAGGATCACCGATATTCAAACACCAGTTCTGGGATGACGGCCTTTACCCAGAGAGACTCATTTGTTCCCGTCATAAAGAAACAAAACAAGCCAACACAGAACTCGGACACACCTGTGTATATCCCTCAGTCATTGACTCTGCACTTCTTCCATTGGAGCAGAAAGCTGGGATTACAATGAAAATGATCAACATCTTCTTCTAAGGACATTTGTTCTTCTCTATGGGACAGAAACACTTTCTTTCCTGGATGAACTTCCCATTAGAAAACACCAGTGACTTGTGGGCTTTTAAATTTGTTTACGTCAGTCATTTGCAGCAGCAAATGTCAATCTAGTCATTTGCAGCAAATGTTTATCTAGTCATTTGCAGCAGCAAATGACTAGATAAAGACACACCATACCACTGTATCCTCATTTTACTCTTCACTGTAATAATAAGGCATTTTTGTTGGTTTTAGCTTCATACCACTGGGTTTTAATTTAACAAATGTGTTTGACTCTGTTACAACTTAGTCTATTTTACAAAAAAAAATCAACATTAGGATAATTTTGATGGGATCAACCAGTATTAATTTATGAACATGTTTTGCATTAAATCCTTTACCTTCAAATACTATGTTATGATTTATCTGATCATATTTTTGTTTTATAGCAACTTGTTTTACATTGAATGTTTAATGTTGCATTCAATAAAGCAATTGAGCAATCACTGTTTTGTATGAGTTTTTTTTATAATGATGAGTTGTTCTTAAAATAAAAAATATATATTTTTAAAAGTAGAAGGAGCTGAAAAATTTTAAAAGTTGACTGCTTTGCATATTAATGGACATTTTTTTAAAAAGATGTAGAGAAAACATCTAAATATATTCCATCTTTTATTGAGACAGCTTAATTTTACACTAAATGCCATAAAAGGTTACTCAGTTTGGGGCTTAAAAAGGTTGCCATGCTCATTGGCACCTCTAAAGATTTATAACCCATGACTAAGGATTGTAAGATAGAGAGGTCAGTGTAACCTTTATTGCTAAAATCATTTAGGTTTTTTTGCCAAAGAATGCCGGGACAGTCCTTAGGAGGCTTGGGTCTGAATGGCCGTTTTGGTCTAATTTTGAATTTACCCTTATATTTTCACCATAAAAACTATTTACTTTGCCTTATTTGGTATCATTATTTTCAGCACAACCTAAGCTTAATGATTTTACAGTATTTGTTTCATTTTGACAAAATGCATTATCACATTGGACCAAAAAAACACGCAAAATCAAAATCCGCGTATAATTTTTTTTAATGTTTTTACTATGAAGTTCACAAAAATATTGAATTAACCATTTTTCCACCCTAAAATGAAATTTTCTTTTGTAAATTTTAAGAACTTGTGTACAAACTTAGCTAAAAACTAATTAATATTTTTACATCACATTGTGGGCAATTTCCCAGGCGTATTTCTACAACAATTTATAAATGTGTCACAATATCTCCATCACAAATTCTCTCCAACACCACAAGACTCATGTTTTTTTTCTTTTTACAACTATTTACAAAATGTTTGACGACGTTTCCATCACAAATTCATTTCCTCCTCTGTTCCCCTATCCCTTTCAACTATTTACAAAATGGGTGCCAGCTCAAACAAAATGGCCGACAATGCTTTCTGAGTGGTTGCTTCAGAAATGTGGTACGTTTGAGTAAATCGGGAAAAATGGATTTCATGTTGCATTCATTCACTTTTGGTCATAAAACATTCCCGGATTGCGCAGTACATGCGCAAAGCAATATGGCGGACATGATTGATCATATTTCTGGTTTTATTTGGAAGTAAATATGAAACAAAATCGATATGAAACCACTACTTTTATAAAGTTTGAGGTCTCTGGTGTTGAACAGGACTTGAAATGCACACTCCTCGTGCTGTATTTTTTTATACAGAAACCTTTTACATGCATGATGTCAGCCCGCCACTGGGCGGGCAGCGACTGCAGACCCAAAGATGTAGTTTGATATTTATTTCCTTTTTATAAACAGAAACCAAGTGAGACACACGAACTGAACAATCAGGACTCACAGGATCTCCATGACACTTTGGACCCTGTCGACTTCCAGGGCCCTGTGGAAGAACCTTGAGAGCAATGAGGTGGTTGATTCTGCAGTAGTTTGAATATTTTCTCCCAGCTCAGATTTAGTTACTTTGTGAGACGATAAGAATTTTGATTATTATGTGCAAACAATACCTTGCTCATTTCATTTTTTTAACTTTCTGACACATTATTTTATTTCCCCTCTGATCCAATGCAGGCACACACCCCCAAAGGTCCTCCAACATCTGTTCACATCGGTTAGCCACAGCAGCAGATGATCAGATAAAGACACACCAATCAACTGTATCCTCATTTACTGTAATAATAAGAAACTTTTGTTAGTTTTAGTTAAATAAGCATGGGTTTTTTTATTGAATGAATCTGTTTAACTCTGTTACAGCTTATAGTCCATTAAAACAAAAATCAGCACTGAGTCAGTTTTGACTGGATTAACCAGCATTAAAGTCGCTGCCCGCCCGGTGGCGGGCTGACATCATGCATGTAAAAGATTTCTGTATATAAAAAAAAGACGGCATGAGGAGTGGGCATTTCAAGTCCTGTTGGACACCAGAGACCTCAAACTTTATAAAAGTAGTGGTTTAACATTGATTTTGTTTCATATTTACTTCCAAATAAAACCAGAAATATGATCAATCATGTCCGCCATATTGTTTTGCGCATGTACTGCGCAATCCGGGAATGTTTTATGACCAAAAAATGAATGAATGCAACATGAAGTCCATTTTTCCTGATTTAGTCAAACGTACCACATTTCTGAAGCAACCAATCAGAAAGCATTTTCGGCCATTTTGTTTGAGCTCGCGGACCTCGACTGACAGCCATTTTGTAAATAGTTGAAAGGAGTATGGGGACGGAGGAGGAAATTAATTTGTGATGGAAACATCGTCAAACATTTTGTAAATAGCTGTAAACAAACAAAAAAAAAAGCATGAGTCTTGTGTTTTTGGAGAGAACATGTGATGGAGATATTGTGACACATTTATAAATTGTTGTAGAAATACGCCTCGGAAATTCCCAATAATGTGATGTCAAAATATTAATTAGTTTTTAGCTAAGTTACAAGTACTTAAAATTTACAAAATAAAATTTCATTTTAGGCTGGAAAAATGGTTCATTCAACATTTTTGTGAATTTCATAGTAAAAATATATAAAAAAATTATACTCGGATTTTGATTTTGTGTGTTTTTTTTGGTCCAATGTGATAATGCATTTTGTCAAAAATTATACAAATACTGTAAAATCATGAAGCTTAGTTTGTGCTGAAAATAATGATACCAAATAAGGCAAGGTAAATAGTTTTTATGGTGAAAATATAAGGGTAAATTCAAAATTAGACCAAAACGCATTTTGTTAAAAAAAAAAAAAAGTATACTTTAGTATACTAAATTTTAACATACTTTAGTATACTTTTATTGATGTAATTCAACAGTACTATTTTGGAACAACTTATTTTGTACTTAGTATACTTTAGTAGTATTTAAATAGTATAAAATGACAATTAATAGTATACTTTAGTTTACTACACATACTTGGAACAACTTCAAGTATACTTAGAGTGTACTTAAAGCATACTTTTTAAATTTCATATTTCAGAGCTATATTGTTATATTTTGATATAATTATTATATTTTGAGTGTTATTAATGATATAATTGTATAATTATGTCTCAAAATTACGTATATTAAATATTAAATATACTTCAAATACATTTTAAATATACCATTAATATAATAATGTATTTAAATTACACTTAATTTTTTTATTTCCTGCTATTGATAACTACAATTTTAATTACTCTTAATTCGTCTTTATTCCTGTGTACCTATTTTGTAAATGACAAGCATAACTACACTACAGTACTTACATTGTTTTAGGCTAAAATTACATGGAAATATTAATTACACAAGATGCCCAACGTAATTCAAATATTTTTTATTACAGACATTTTAAAATTGTCCAATTTTACTCACAACTTTATGAACTTTACATAAATTATCAGTTTACACATCAAAAGTGAACACATGAACATTAAAATTTCAGTCTAACAATAAAACATGAAAGTGAGGATCAACGACAGAACATTCCTGTTCACTGCACCTTACAGAAACCTACAAAAAAGAACAATAGAGCAATTAAACAGAGAAAGCATTTGTATTTAAACAGAACAGAAAAATGGTAAATAAAAAAATAATACTTACAATTTCAAGACGTTGTGGACTCGCTGTATATGTGACATCATAAGAACTGATGATCATTGGGACCAGATGTCTGGGGTGGAAAAACATTTCAGGGTGTCTTTGCCTTTTTATGTTAGAAGTAGAAAAAAATGGTCAGCAATGTCATAGAGTCACTTGATGTTGGTATTAACTATGAAGCTGTTTTAGTGTGGAATTAAGGAGACAAACTACCTTGAAATCTTTCCATCCATGAGCTGAACACACTGATCCTTGCAGGGTGGTGAGGGGGGCTGGTGGTGCCCATCTCCAGCAGCCATCAGATGAGAGTGTAACCAGCACAAAATAATTAATCCATATTTTATTTTGGCGGGTCAAAGTGACGGCACACTTTAAGTTCCGGGTCACAGGTGAACTCGGATCTCCTTTTGCTGTTGTTGCTGTCCCTGTGGCTAGCTGCTCATCTCGGCGTCTTCCAAACGTATGGAAGAAAACGGTTGGATCGAGGTTTATTAACCAAACCGAAGGCTTACATTGTGTATTGTCTGTCGACCGCTCGATGGTGAGTCGTTTGTTTTTACGTACCTTGTGTTTTTTTTAAGAAATAGAAATGCTGTGGTGACACACCCACTCAACTCGGGTATTGATTGAAAAATGACTTTATTTATTAAAAAGTCATTCCCTTATTGTTAATTTTGTGGTCGAACATATTATATATTGTCAAAATATTAAATAGGCCCTTTGATTTTTGTAAATTCGTCATTTTAGGATAGTTTTAGTTACTTTTCATTGATTTTTGTTGACGGCCTATAGAACTCTGGGCTTGGTTAGTTTTTTTGAGTTGCGCAACAAAAGAAAAAAAAAGAACAATTGTTTATTGAAACATAAGAAAGTCGATTAAGTTTAATTGACGCTACTGTCAATTAAACTTGGGTACAATTTAAAAGAGCACATTAATTTGATCTGTACCCTTGCTTGATCTGTAACTTTAATTTGAATCTGTGATCGCGATCTTTAATTTGAAGTTAATGTGAAAGATTCCTGAAAAATACTTTATGGAATATAGCTTTTTTTTAGTTACACATTAACCTTGTTTAAATGTGAATTCTAATTTGTTTTTACTTTTATTTATGACCGTGTTTAGGTCAGGTTTTTTTCCACCCTGTGTCAACCCATGATGGCGATCGAGCTACCGGATCACCGCAACTTCGCGGTAGGATTAAATGAACCAAGTTATTTTCTCATTCTGGACCCAATTGCACTGGATCATGGACATAAGAACAATCAGCTATTGATTGAAGGACAATTAATCACCCTGGACTCACGAAAGGACTTTAAACAGGAAAAGAAACTCTTGGGTGTCATCAGGGTTTATTGTTTTTGTTGTTGTTTTTTTCCCTTGTTGTGTTTTTTGGTTATTAATAGAAAATCACTGTCATTATAAATATCATTATTATTATTATTACATATCTTCCTAAATATATGAACAAAACAAGCTTGAATACAATAACTTCAAATTACTTTATGTCTGATTGTGTTTTATTCACACACACGGGCTCCATAGTCGAACCTTTCTGAGTGCCTATTATTATATTAGGCCGTAGTCGAGCGCCTAGCCTTTAGTTAGCGTTACATGAGGTAGGTTCACCCTGGACAGGTCACTTACAGGGTCCTGAAAGTCAACAACAAATAAAAAAAGAAAGATAAATGTTAGATTAATAAAAAGAGAAAAATTCTTTCCAGTTACCTTTAAATCAAATCATGTTTATTAAGCCCTTAGTGTTGGTAACACAGCAGTTTTTGCTGTTGAAAATGTAGCTAGCTCCTCATTAAAAAAAAAACAAACTTGCATCATTAAGACGATGTGGAGGTTCATCCTCATAGCTGATTGTTGATCTGGTGGAGTCAGAGCTTCTTCTGAGAGAGAAAGTCTCTCAGAAGAGAGACTTCTGAGAGATTTCAAATGTTTATTTCGTTTAATTTTGATGATTACAAATGACAACAGATGAAAATCTCAAATTCATCATATCAGAAAATTAGAATCTTGTGAAAAGGTTCAAAATTGATGGCACCTGGTACCACACTCTAATCAGCTAATTAACTCAAACCACCTGCAAATGCCTTTAAATGATCTTTCAGTCTAGTTCTATAGGCTACACAGTCATGGGGAAGACTGCTGACTTGACAGTTGTCCAAAAGACGACCATCGACACCTTGCACAAGGAGGGCAAGACAAAAGGTCATCGCTAAAGAGGCTGGCTGTTCACAGAGCTCTGTGTCCAAGCACATTAATAGAGAGGCGAAGGGAAGGAAAAGATGTGGTCGAAAAAAGTGTACAAGCAAGAGAGATAACCGCACCCTGGAGAGGATTGTGAAACAAAACCCATTCAAAAATGTGGGGGAGATTCACAAAGAGTGGACTGCAGCTGGAGTGAGAGCTTCAAGAACCACCACACACAGACGTATGAAAGACATGGGTTTCTGCTGTCGCATTCCTTGTGTCAAGCCACTCTGGAACCACAGACAGCGTCAGAAGCGTCTTGCCTGGGCTAAAGAGAAATAGGACTGGACTGCTGGTGAGTGGTCCAAAGTCATGTTCTCTGATGAAAGTAAATTTTGCATTTCCTTTGGAAATCAAGAGTCTGGAGGAAAAGAAGAGAGGCACTTCATCCACTTTGCTTGAAGTCCAGTGTAAAGTTTCCACAGTCAGTGATGGTTTGGGGTGCCATGTCATCTGCTGGTGTTGGTCCATTGTGTTTTCTGAGGTCCAGGGTCAACGCAGCCACATACCAGGAAGTTTTAGAGCACTTCATGCTTCCTGCTGCTGATCAACTTTTTGGAGATGCAGATTTCATTTTCCAACAGGACTTGGCACCTGCACACAGTGCCAAAGCTACCAGTACCTGGTTGAAAGACCATGGTATCCCTGTTCTTAATTGGCCAGCAAACTCTCCTGACCTTAACCCCATAGAAAATCTATGGGGTATTGTGAAGAAGATGCAATACACCAGACCCAAAAATTCAGAAGAGCTAAAAGCCACTATTAGAGCAACCTGGGCTATCATAACACCTGAGCAGTGCCACAGACTGATCGACTCCATGCCATGCCGCATTGCTGCAGTAATACAGGCCAAAGGAGCCCCAACTAAATACTGAGTGCTGTACATGCTCATACTTTTCATGTTCATACTTTTCAGTTGGCCAACATTTCTATAAATCCTTTGTTTTTATTGGTCTTCAGTAATATTCTAATTTTCTGATATGATGAATTTGAGATTTTCATTTGTTGTCGTGGGCTGCACAGTGGCGCAGTTGGTAGAGCGGTTGCCTTGCAGCAAGAAGAAGGTTCTGGGTTCAATTCCCGGCCCCGGTCTTTCCGCATGGAGTTTGCATGTTCTCCCTGTGTATGCGTGGGTTTCCTCCGGGTACTCCGGTTTCCTCCCACAGTCCAAAAACATGACTGTTAGGTTAATTGGTCTCTCCAAATTGTCCCTTGGTGTGCATGGTTGTTTGTCCTGTGTGTCTCTGTGTTGCCCTGCGACAGACTGGCGACCTGTCCAGGGTGAACCCCGCCTCTTGCCCGGAACGTTAGCTGGAGATAGGCACCAGCAACCCTCCCGACCCCACCAAGGGACAAGGGTGTCAAGAAAATGGATGGATGGATTTGTTGTCATTTGTAATCATCAAAATTAAACGAAATAAACATTTGAAATATACGAGTTTGTATGTAATGTATGAATATAATATACAAGTTTCACTTTTTAAATGGAATTACTGAAATAAATCTACTTTTTCATTATATTCTAATTTTATGACCAGCACCTGTATGTTGGTATTTTCTTGAACCTACATTAAAAAAAGAGAACCACAGACGATGTATATGAGTGTTTAAAAACTTCTGCAGAAGGAGAAAACACCGTGAACCGCTCCTCCAAGCCGCTCAGCATGTGTTCTGCCCTCTTCAGTTTGTTTGTCTCTTTTATTAGCAGTGAAGATAAGGTGTGAACAGGAATGGGGGGTGAAACCCACATCCTACCTTCACAGTAGGATGTAAATTCAGACAGAGTAGGATGTGGATTCAAACAGACAGAGGGGAGACACCGATACTGAATTAACACATAGACATGTTTTACAGCTCAGGACTGTCCCAGGAAGATCTAAGTCACCCTCTGTAAACACATGCTTGATTAAGGAAGATTTAATTGTTTCCACAGTTTCAACAAATTTGAACACTAAACTTCTAAATAACAAAACTAGTAAAATTACAAGTGTAGGAATGATAACAAACATAACTTTTCTAACATTTCCCTCCTGTTTATCATTCTTACATAAAAGTTACTCAAAATCTAAGAAAATGAGAAAGAATATATCGAACTAATGAATTATAAATGAGACAGTAGGAAAACAAATACAATTTTTTTCATCACAAACACCACTTGTTTTCACATTTTCAGTGTAGGATTCATAAAGCATTTGTTTTAATCTGTTTCTTAGTTACAGGACATCGTCACACATCCCTTTTTCCAGTTCATCGTCATCTTTGTGAAGAGACATGTAATCTTCATCGGTATCAGATATTACCCTGATCATCTGATAGTTGATCATGGCATTGTTAAATGTCTTTAGCATCATGCTACGGAGGCATGGAATGATGCAAGATGTAAACAGGCAAAAAAGAATTAACAGTCAGAATCGGTGTTGCAATCTTCAACAGTAAAGTCCACCATGAGCCGGACGTAAGCCAAGAAAGAAAGTCAAAAGAATGTGATCCTTTCGTTGCACTTTCCAAATAATGTTTAAGTTCCTCCAGGTCATGTAGAGCGTCTGAAATAGTCCCACCAGTTCCTGTTTCATCAGGAACGTATGTATAGCACGCTGGGCCAATGATTTTACAAACACCACCCTGAGAGGCTGTGAGCAGGTCCAGCACAACATGATTTTGCAGAACCATGTTTCTTAGTTCAGTCAGCTCTCTCATGGTGCCGTTTGCCAGCTGGTGTGTGCTGTTGATGAGTCGCAATAATCCATATCTGTTGATTTCAATGTGGTTCCGAACCTCACCTACTCCAACCCATGGAAACAGGCCTTGCATAAACCTTTCTCCCCTGCTCCAAATCTTGAATTCCCACGGAACTCCAGTGTTTATGGTGAGGCCTCCCCAGCGTTTGACCTCTGGCATAACTGCACGCTTGGAGCGGGCAGCTACGACGTGTTGTCCTTTCCTGATGAATGCAATCGGGCTGATAAGGGGGACCAAAGCACAGAGTCCTCCCCAATATCGTGGTAAGACCATGTAAGCTCCATCTCCACAAAGGAAGTACCAGTCTGCCAACACCCGTGAACCATAGTCTC
This sequence comes from Poecilia picta, assembly GCA_033032245.1. Classification (NCBI taxonomy): domain Eukaryota; kingdom Metazoa; phylum Chordata; class Actinopteri; order Cyprinodontiformes; family Poeciliidae; genus Poecilia; species Poecilia picta. Next base: position 13,349,760 of record CM065364.1, on the reverse strand, counting down.
CTGGCACTATGGCACTGCACAGTGTTGTCTCCTGTCGTCCTCTCGTTCGATGTGTGATGTTAAAACTCCTCTCCTGAAGCAAGTTGTCACAGTCTGGATTGTCCTTCCAGACTTTGCAGCTGGCGGTCGACCTCTGACCCCTGCAGGCAATGCAGTTGATGTAATCCCGTGTCGTTTTGCAGGTAATTCCAAGGTAACATTCCAAGTGAAATGTGTCCATTGTTGAAAACACAGCTCCTCAGAGACCCGGGTTTAGCTCCTGCTAAAGAATTGGTCTCTGGTATTTTCCATGCGGATTGTGGAAACGGTGAAAACGGAAAAACGTCAGCATTAAAGGAACAGTTCATAGATCCAAAAAGTCCTTTCGCAGCCTCTCCTCTCCTCAGTAGAACAGAATAGTCCTTTTTGCACCATTTGCATCCTTTTGGCGGTGGCACATTGTGTCGTGGTTGTGTACTCAGGCCATAGAGACACATCTGTTTGTCTTCAGTGATGGGTCCTGCATGCAGACCTGTGTTATGTGTGGCAATTGGCAGCTGCGCACACACGTAGCAGTTCAGCTCGTTCTCATGAGCAGTTCTGTTCATCAACTGCCACCAGAGGTTGGTACTATAGTCATGTGGGCGGAAAGTGAGGTCACTTCCTCCTCCAAACCTCAGACATGCTGCAGTCACAGCGCAGTAGAAGATCCATCTGGCATATGGAGTCTCCATTGTTGCTTGGCGCACAGAGATGTCAAAATCCCCAAACTGAACAGTGAGAATGCGATGAGTTTCTTCACTGGCGTTGAGACGAACTGCCCTATTGGTCAGAACCCCTGTGTAGCCAGCCTTCCTCTCACTTGGGATTAGGGATCCAACACTCTCTGAAGCTTGCAGTGACTGAGATGTATCCAGCTGGGTCTTTCAGCAATCTTTACTGCTGTTGGTGTGGTCATCAACACTTGGAAGGGTCCTTCCCAGCGTGGGCTGGCCCAGTTCTTTCTTTTGATGACCTTTATGTAGACCCAATCTCCTGACTGGATGGAGGTGGTCTGTAGAGGAGGACAATCAGACGGCAGTAAATTTGCATTTAACACCTCTTTCTGTTTCAGGATCCTGATCATATAATCTGCCAAAGTTTGCTCCTCATCTGCCTTCTGTAAATCTGAAGAAAATATAGGTAATCTATATGATCTTCCATGAATTATTTCAAATGGTGTTAACCCTTCCTGTGTGGGTGTGATTCTCATATACAGTTTTACCAAATCTAAACACTCTGGCCATGGCTTGCCAGTAGTTTCCATGCATTTCCTCAATTTGCTTTTCACAGTACCATTTGTTCTTTCGACCAGCCCTGCACTCAGTGGGTGGTAAGCACAGTGATTCTTTAAAGGCATTCCTAAATGAGTGGCCATGTTTTGGACTACCTGGTTTACAAAATGTGGCCAGTTGTCACTATAAATAGTTTATGGGATGCCATGTGTTGGAATAATAGTTTTACATATAGCTTTAGCTACTGTCAAAGCATCTGCATGCTTTGCTGGAACTATTTCAACCCACTTTGAAAAAGCATCAACCATGACCAAACAATATTTATGTGGCCCACTTTGTGTGAGTTCAATAAAGTCCATGTGCATTGTTTGAAATGGATAAGAGGGTTTTGGGAAGCCTCCTCTTTTTGGGCTAATGTTTCCTTGAGGATTGTTTTGACACAAACTGGACATGCAGTACAAAAATTTTTTAAGTAAGAATTTAATCCATATGTGGTAAAATGCTGTTGTATCATGGATAACATCCCTCCTGTTGACACATGACAATTTCCATGTGTCAAAATTGCTGCTGCTCTAAATAGAGATTTTGGAAGAACTGGCTTACTATTTACAGAAAAATTTTTATCTTCATTCAGTGTCGCCCCTTTAGTTATCCACATTTGTTTTTCTGCTTTTGGGGCATTATCTTGCATGTCTTTTAACACGACTTTGTCTATTACTTGAGGATCTTCAGTCTGTATTGAGAAATGTTCTCCTCCATGCTTCCCTGCTGCAACTTCCTTTGCTATTTTATCAGCTAATCTATTGCCATTTGAAACCTCATCCTTTCCTGCGGTGTGCGCTGCACACTTACAAACTGCTAGTTTAGCTGGTAAATGTATGACCTACAAAAGATTTTTAAGCAAGGATGCATGGGTGACTGGTTTCCCTGTAGAGGTTATCATTCCTCGACGATCCCACTGTTTCGCAAAATAAAATAATGTTGAAAATACATATTGGCTGTCTGTGTAAACTGTCAGATGTCTGCCCTGAGCTAGTTCACAAGCCCTTGTTAAAGCTATTAATTCTGCTGCCTGTGCTGAGTGGGTACTTGACAGTTTTCGAGCTTTAACTATTTTATCAGGTAAAGCAACCACAGAATAACCTGTCTGATTATTCCCTGTAGAATCTTTTGAACATGACCCATCAACAAACCAAACTTCTCCTGTTTTCAAAGGTGTATCTTGTAAGTCTGGTCTAGGAAGGTGTAACTGTTCAGTAGCTTCTAAGCAGCTGTGTGGAGTTCCATCATCAGGTAATGGAAGTAATGTTGCTGGATTCAATACTGTACATTGTTTCATAACTATGTGTGGTTGAGACAAAAGTATTGCAGTGTACGATAGGTGTCTTGCTGGTGAAAGTAAATTCATTTTACTTTGTAATAATAAAACATCTACAGCATGTGGGACTAGTAGTTCCATTCTATGAAACACTATGTCTGCTGACATGTTTACTGCTAATGCTGCTGCGCATACTGCTTGAACACAGTCTGGTAGGGTCTGTGCTACTGATCTAGTTTTTTTGAGTAGAAGGCCAAAGGTTTTAGCTTATTCCCATGGCTTTGTACACAGAAGTCATAAACCCATTTCTACAATCTACAGTTTGAACAAAAAGTTTGAACAAAAGTCTTTTTATAATCTGGCATGATTAAAGTTGTCGTCTGTATTAACGCTACTTTTAGTTCTGAAAATGCTTTTTCTGCTTTTGGATTCCAAGTTATTTTTTCATTCATGGCCATAGGTGTACCATGAATTAAATCCTGTAATGGCTGAGTTTTCTCTGCATAGTTTGGAATCCATGCTCTGCAGTAGTTACAAAGTCCAAGAAATGACATCATTTGTCTTTTAATTTCAGGTTTTGGTGCTTCAGCAATTGTCTCTTTCCTTGTTTTTTGTATCTGTTTTCCTTCAGCTGATAGCGTATGACCTAGGTAATTTACCTCTCTTTTTACCCACTGCAATTTGTCTTTGCTGACTTTATTTCCTGTTTTATAGAGGTGGTGCAGAAGAGCAAGTGAATCACTTCTGCACGCTTCTTCACTCTCTGATGCTACTAAGAAGTCATCAATATATACCAGGAGTTGACTTTTATTTGAAATTTGGAAATCTGCTAAACAGGCCATAATTGCCTCACAGAATATGCTCGGGCTGTCAGAAAATCCCTGAGGTAATCTGGTGTAGGTGTTAGGTATTTTCTTGAACCTACATTAAAAAAGAGAACCACAGACAACGTATATGAGTGTTTAAAAACTTCTGCAGAAGGAGACGACACAGTGAACTGCTCCTCCAAGCCGCTCACCATGTGTTCTGCCCTCTTCAGTTTGTTTGTCTCTTTTATTAGCAGGGAAAATAAGGTGTGAACAGGAATGGGGGGGGTGAAACCCACATCATACCTTCACAGTAGGATGTAAATTCAGACAGAGTAGGATGTGGATTCAAACAGACAGAGGGGAGACACAGATACTCAATTAACACATAGACATGTTTTACAGCTCAGGACTATCCCAGGAAGATCTAAGTCACCCTCTGTAAACACATGCTTGATTAAGGAAGATTTAATTGTTTCCACAGTTTCAACAAATTTGAACGCTAAACTTCTAAATAGCAAAACTAGTAAAATTACAAATGTAAGAATGATAACAAACATAATTTTTCTAACAGTAGGTATATCCCTGACCTTTATAAGTGAATGCAAACCAAAATTGTGAGTCTGGGTGGATGGGTACCGAGAAGAAAGCATTGCTCAGATCAATCACTGTAAAGAATGTATTACCCGGCTTAAGTGAATTTAAAAATGTGTGGGGATCTGGCATGTTTGGTGCCCTGGTTTGTACTGCATTATTTACTTTGCGTAGATCTTGAATCATACGCCAATCTTTTTTGTTTGCTTTCTGAATTGGGAAAATAGGAGTATTACAAGGTGAGTCTGAACATTTCCTGATAATTCCTCCCTTCAATAATTCTTCCACAACTGGCTTAATACCTTCCACTGCTTCTGGTTTCAGAGGGTATTGTTTCACTCTAGACCTCCAGTTGTTGTACTGGTGGAATTGAACTAAGTAGTCCAACATCAGAGGGACCTTTTGTCCATAATTCTTCTGGAATCTCAACTAGATCTCCCACCTCTTTTTCTGTTAACCACACATCAGCTTGTCACGAACGTGCATGTATTTGAGCTGTGCCTGTTGCAACCTCACACAGTGCTAGTCTCCAAAGGTCACAGCTGGGACTGTAACTCCACCCCTCCTCCTCCGCTGCCTTGTAATCGGTGGCTTCAATTGCCATTTTGGTTCTGAGGCCCGCATCAGCCCATGTAATATTTTCTGGTTTAAACAATGAGATATGCGGTACTGCTGTCAATTTATACATTCCAGTGGAGGGAGATGGGAGGAGCACAGATGCAGCTGCATAAGACCTCCTGTCGGTGTATATGGCTGTTACAGCCACATGCACGGGTGTTTTTTCCAGAAACTTTTGCACATAGTCATCTTGTGGATGGGTTAGGATATTCATTGTGACATGCAACTGACTTTCTGGCATTTCTTCTTCGGTTTTAGATAGTTGTGCTCTGGCTTCCCTAAGAAGTTTGCCTGGTACTTGTGAGTTATCAGTGGGTCTGAGATCATATGAACAGTAGATTTTATCTTCCTGCTGAACTTCATACAAATCTGACAGATTTAGTCTGTGAGCTCTCATTCCGTCTTGTACAAGGACCACTGCTATTCCTAATTTAGTCATTAGATCCCTGCCTAGTAAGTTTATGGGGCATTTAGATGACAAGACGACAGGTGTTGTAATTTTTACTCCTGTTTCCGGGTCTACAATAGGTATGGGCCTTGACATGTTTTCTCTGTGTGTTTGCCCATCTGCAGATTTCACCCAAATAGAATCATGTGCAGCTTTTACACCAGGTATTTTAGTTTTTACAACTGTTCTGCAAGCACCAGTATCACATAAAAACTCAACTTCCTCTCCATAAACCTTTAGAATAACATGTAGTTTTTCTTTTAGAGCATTCAATAGATCCCATGCTGAACAAATGTCTACCATCTCATCATTTTGGTCTATTCGTGTTTTTTGTTGGGGTGTGATAGGATCTAGTCATGCTGAGGAATTTGACCTTGGTTGTTTCCTTCTTCCACCACCCCTTCTGTTATCCCATCTATTGTTTTTACAATCTCTTCTCCAGTGATCAAGATCACCACAGTTCCAGCAACCTTCTGGATCTTTTGAAGGATTATTTGGTGTCTGTAAGTGAGTTTGCTCTAAAGTTGAAGGACTGTTAGGCACTGTTCAGGTTTGTCACCGCTCTCAACCTGGAGTGTCGGCCAGAACACCACTCAGGCCAGGATTCAGCTCAGGACCAGATGTTAGGATGAGGTGCACCAGATGTTAATGAAGACACGAGGCAGGATCCTTTAACTGTTCTGTATTCCAAACTGTATCACAGATATTGATCCAAGGAACATGGATGAGCATAAATGTGTGTTTACATGAAGGGGTGTGTGTGGTTTCCTGGAATAAACAAAATACAAAAAATAAGTTCCAGGTGTCCTATCATTACACATTACACCATGCCATTATACCTTAGATAAACTAAAAAGGAAACTTCTAAATCAATATTACTAGCAAACTAAGGCAAGTTTACTCCACAGTTAACTAATAATCATGCCTGTGCTCCACTGAGAGTAGATATGCATGTTCAACACAAAGCTCTGCAATACACACAAAGCAGTTAGCTCGGACTTAGCAACAGGTGAAATAATAGCAAACAAATGAACTTCAAATCCCTCGTTCAGCGGCAGTAAACTCTCAAATATAGCAACTTACTTCTCAATGACGCACACTTATAAGGAGAACACACATATTTCGTAAGTCTTTCCCACGTGTTAGCACAGCAGTTCGGTTACCCAACTTCCCCACCAGATATCAACCACGTTGGTTACAGCAAGGCGATGACGTCATCACTGCCCTGACTACGGTATCCCTTAAGGGACAAAAGTAATGCTGAACAGAAACATAATGCAAAGAGTAATACTCAACACCAACTTAAACTATTTAAGGGTCTTTTGAACAGCCGCCGCCCCCAAATGTGTACATTACATTTGCTCAAACAAAAGACTCTAGATAGGGTGACCTGGCACCTGAGGGTCACTGTCCTCATCAGGTATGGCAGGGAGGATCACCAGCCGAGCCACAGGTCGAGTGTAAGTTCTGTCCTTAATCTTCACATCTGCTGACCTGATGTGTCCATCAGGACTGGGGTAAACCTTAACAATGCGTCCCACGGGCCAGAGAGCCCTGGGCAGATGAGGATCCACAATCATGGCAACCATCCCTTCTCTGATGTCATCTGTAGAGGTTTGCCATTTCTGGCGGGTCTGAAGTCCAGGTAGATATAGACGAATAAACCGTGCCCAAAAATGGTCAGTGAGCACTTGGGCGTGCCTCCACCGCCTACGGCTCAGAAGTTCATCTTTGGAGTAAACCACCTGCGGCAGCGAGCCATCTCGCCGCCCCATAAGCAGGCAGTTTGGTGTCACAGGATCTGGATCTCTTACATCGGATGAGACGTAGCCCAGCGGCTTCGAGTTGAGGATCCCCTCTACTTCCACAAGTACTGTACGGAGGACCTCTTCTGTGATGGGCTGAGCTCCGACTGTAGCATACAGCGCTGTCTTCACAGAGCGGATTTCTCGCTCCCACACACCGCCAAAGCGCGGAGCTGCAGGCGGATTGAAGTGGAACTGGATCTTGTGGGGGGCTAGCAGTTGCTGAAGTTCCAATGTCATGGCTGAGAACGCTTCTCTCAGTTCAGCATCCCCTCCTCTAAAATTGGTGCCCTGATCCGAATAAAGCTCAGCTGGTGTCCCTCTTCGTGAAATAAACCGACGCAGAGCCATCAAAAAGGAGTCTGTATCAATGGACGTCAGTACATCCAGATGCACAGCTCTGACAGTCATACACTTAAATATTATCCCCCATCTCTTTTCCAATCGGCGGCCCACTTTAACTTCAAAGGGACCGAAGCAGTCAGTTCCAGTGGAAAAGAAGGCTGGCTTGAAGAGGCGAAGTCGAGCTAAAGGCAAGTCAGCCATCTTAGAGACAGTAGGTCTTGCCCTCCATCTTTGACAATCTGCGCAGGTTCTCTGGAAGCGTCGAATTGCTTCTCTGCCTTTCAGGATCCAATAATGGCGCCGCAGTTGTGCAAAAACTCGTTCCGGTCCGGGATGCCGTAGACGACGGTCACAGTCTTGAATGAGCAGCTTAGTCACTGGATGAGAGGGATCTAGAACCAGCGGGTGAAGGTTGCAGAAGGTTAGGTCTTCGGCACGACGTAGACGGCCACCCACTCTTATCAGTTCCCCACTTTCATCCAGCTCTGGAGACAGTGTTAAGAGACGACTACTTCTTTGAACTGGTTTCCCTGCTGTCAGAAGGTGAAATTCATCCGGGAAACTCTCCTGTTGAGCTCTCTTAATGAGAAACCTCTCTGCTTGACGGTAGTCCTCAGCAGTGGGACAAATGTCCTTTGCTGCCCCATGAAGCTCCTGTACTGTTGCATCCAGCAGGTCCTGCCAGGTATCATACTGACTCAGGGAGGCTGGGGTAGCAGATGTCATGGCACAGAAGGTTGATCTGCGAAGCTCAGATGCATCTGGGGAGACTTCAAGGCTATCAGTTGGGTTTTTCGGCCACTGATCTCTCGGTAGATGCAGGATGGGAGGACCTTGACTCCATCGGTTTGGTCTTGCTAACTCCTGCAGTGTTTTTCCACGTGTTATGTCATCAGCAGGATTTTTGGCAGATTCCACATAGCGCCAGCTCTGCAGATGAGTCAACTCCTGGATCTCAGCAATGCGTGTGCCCACAAAGACTTTGAAGCGACAAGATTCAGATCGCAGCCAGGTGAGCACCGTGGTAGAGTCTGTCCACATCACTGTCTTCTCAATATGCAGAGAGAGCTCATCCTCAAGAAGCTTAGAAAGCTGAGCTCCCATAAGCGCTGCACATAGCTCCAGCCTTGGAATGGAGTGCAGGCGTTTGGGAGCTACTCTGGAGCGAGCCATAACAAAGGATACATGTGTTTGATCATTTTCTCCCATCATTCTAAGGTACGCTACAGCACCATAAGCCTGCTCTGACGCATCACAGAACACATGCAGCTCTCTCCCTTTCACCTCCCAGGCTACATCAGTGGGTAGGTATGGTCTGGGAAAACGGATTTCGGGAAGGATCTGCAGCTCCCGTTCCCACATATCCCACTGTTGAAGGAGGTCAGGTGGAAGCTGGGGGTCATCCCAGCCCCGATTCTTATCCCACAGACGTCTGACTAACATCTTAGCTCTAGTGGTGTATGGTAGTATGAACCCCAGTGGATCGTACTGACTGGCCAGTACTCTGTAGATGATGCGCATGGTAGGAGCCGCATACTGGACTGGACGGTGCTTATAGCCAAGCATGTCTGAAGCGAAGTGCCAGCTAAGGCCCAGGGTTGATTCTGTGTTCTCAGTCTTACTCTCTGCAAGCCAGAGCTCAGCACTGTCTGATCGATCTTCTTCTGGTAGGTGACTGATGGCACATGACTCGTTGCTGGCCCATTGCCTAAGGAGAAATCCAGCCGATGAAAGTAGAGCTCTTAATTGGTCCACTAGTTCCTTGGCCTCGGCGGCCGTTGGTACACTGTGGAGACAGTTATCCACATAAAAACACCTCTCTATGGAAGTCCTCACCTCTTCCCCTGGCTGACTGTGGTCTTTGGCATGGCGTTGCAGAGCAAATGTGGCACAACATGGGCTGCAGGTGGTGCCGAAGGGTAACACCTGCCACTCGTACACTGCAGGTGGTTCCTCATGTTGTAGGTTACGCCACAGGAAGCACAGAAGAGGGCGATCTTCAGGTAGTAAGCGGACCTGGTGGAACATAGCCTTAATATCACCACTTACTGCCACGGCATGCTCACGGAACCTTAAAAGAACCCCAAGCAGAGAGGAACCGAGGGTGGGGCCAGGAAGGAGATAATCATTCAGGGTTTGACCTCGGTGCTGGAAGGAACAGTTAAATACTAGCCTATGTTTCCCATTGTGGCTGACAAGGTGGTGAGGAATATACCACGCTTCATCTCCTTTCTTCAGCTCTTTAGGTTCCACTCTCAGCACATATCCAGCTTTTATCAGTTTGTCCATCTCTTCTTGATAAATCTCTGCTTTCTCTGGATCTTTGCGAAGCCTTTTCTCCACTCCTCTCAGGCTCGGCATGACAGCCTCAGGTGTGGCCTGCAAGAGAGGCATGTCTTTGCATCGTAGCAGTGGGGTGGCATAGCGTAAAATGCCATCGACTTCCACTCGGGCTGTTTTAGTCTCTAGGAGGCCGAGAGCTTGGTTATCTTGCTTGGAGCGTGTCACCATTTTGTCACACCTAAGGGGGATCATATCTGCTCTCCAGAGCTTCTCCACATTTCTCATTAACTCACTCACTTGAGGGGGAATGGAGGTGACTAAACACTGCTGTGGTCTTTCCACTTGGTGTAGGACTCTGGAGGGACCTTGTAGTGTCCAACCTAACCTGGTGTGGACAGCAGCTGGACCTCCTGGTGGACCAAGTCGCACAGGTTCTGTAGGAGTAATGAGATGTGGGTGGTCGCTACCTATCAGGAGCAAAGGCTTTATCTTCTTAAAGGGCTGGATTGGCAAGCCAGTCAAGTGCTTGTACTTCTTCCTGAGTGAGTCAACAGGGTAAGTGTGATCTGCCAAGTCAATACGTTCAGTGGTGAAAGCATTATGGATGCGGTATTGAGTCCTCTGCTTGGTTCTGGGGGATATAGTAAAGGAAACACAGGATCCATTAAGTGTCTGAACATCCTGCCTGATGGTACGTAGAGGCAAAGACTCTGGTATGCCCAGAAGTCCCAGTTTCTGAGCTGCTGAAGGCAGGAGCATACTTCTTTCTGAACCATCATCTAAGACTGCGTAGGTTTCCAGAGTTCTGACACCATGACGAAGGAGAACAGGAACAACTTTCAACAGAACTCGGCTGCCCTCTGTTGGTCGATCGAGATACAACACCCGTGTGGGGTCTCACTTCTCTCTTGGCTGGATGATGCTGGTAATGGCCCCTTTGCTGGACCTGTGTTGACATCATGAAGAACTTGTAAGTGTCGGCCCCGGCACAGGTTACAAGACTTCTTCAGGTTGCACTGTGCAGCATGATGTGCACCTGCACAGCGCCAACATCTTTCATTGGTCCTTATCCAATCTGCCAGCTGTTCCTTTGACAGTTTACTTATGGCTGCACATTGACTCAAATGGTGCTCTTTAACATCACAAAAGGCGCAATAAGGGGGTGGCTTGGCTTTATTCAGTGAACTACTTGTTGGTTTAATGCCTTGAGATAAGCTGTCCGCGCCATGGAGCACAGCAACTGACCGTTTCCCGAATCTTCCTTCTCCTTTCAGGCTGCTTGGTTTCTCTCTTAGTCCTCTGGCAGGTAATTGGCCATCATAATCTTGACACCAAGACTCATATTTTAACCAGTCCGACAAATCAATAAGGGTGTGGCTACGTCCAGACTGCTTAAACATGCATCTGCGGAATTCCGCTCGCTGCTCAGGGGGTAACTTACTGAGCAGGCGAGCAACATGTGAGCCACAGTATAGCTCCACCTCTCCCTCAGGACCGAGCGTCTTCAGCATGCCAACCAGTGACTGGATCTGGAGAGAAAATTTCTCAAAGGCGACAACATCCCCACGTCGGATGTCAGGTGAGTCCATCACGGTGGCAATCCTCGATAGGGCCAATTGGTGAGGCTGCCCAAACTTCTCATTTAAGGCCATCATGGTGTCTGTGAATGGGGTTGGAGAGTGAAGGTAGGCTTCAGCTACCAATCTGGCATCCTCCAACTTTAGATGATCCACTAAAACTTGATATTTGAAGAGCTCTGGACTGTCAGGTGGAAGTAAGTTCTCCAAAGCCATCTTCAGATGTGCAAACTCACCAGGATCTCTGTGAAATAGATTAGGGATGGTTGGACGAGGACCATGATAGGCTGTATCTGAGCTGAAACTCTGATAGGGTGGCCCAGGATTCGGAGAGGTTGTTTGGGTGGCACTAGGAACCTGTGGAAGAGGTGCTTGTTGCATTGGTTGCTGAGGGGGAGCAGCCTGAATGCTCATGGGCCTGTTGTTGGTTGTGGAGCTACATCTTGGAGTGGAAGTAGCTGAAGGATGTACTGATGCATACTGCAGTGGGTTTACTGGAGGAACCCGACTGTTGCTTTGACAGTTGTTCTTTGTCGGTTGATAACCTGAGACCAGTTGTGTTCCTGATTGGGCTGATGACTGCCTGCGCTTCGTTAGCAAAGCCTCACCTCTCAAAATCTGAAGCTCACTCATCATTTTGTCCAGGCGCTCCATGACCGGTGCTTCCTCCTCATCCTCAGTCATCCAAGCCGGTGGTGGTGGCGGTGGCCACTCCTCATCCTCATTATTGACAGGTGGGTCAGAAGGCTGGAAGCAAGCTGCTCCTTTAAGCTGTTCCTGCTGAGCTTCATGAGCAACATTCATCATCTGTAACATGTCAGTCTGTATAGCTCTTAAATGTGCCAGGTCTGCTGAAATGCGCTGCTGTGACTGCTGAAGAAGGAACCTTTCATGCTGGAGCTCTTCTAACTCTGACCTTAGAGACATAGCTTCATTTGAGGCGGGAAGTAAGGTACTGTGGGGGTTAGGATGTCTCCATAACCTTGCCGGCCTTCCCTCAGGGACTAGCGATTGGGCTAACTGCTCCTCTTTGATCCGTAGCAGACTCCCTCCTGCATAACGTGTGATAGGTTCGCTGAGAACCGATGCCTCAGCAGCTGTTGGGGAAGCATATGGCGAAGTGAGGGGGGTCTTCTCGGCCAGTCCCTCCTGTGTAGTCATCCTTCCCCTCTCCACTCTGTGTTGGTAGGAGTTGAGACCATTGAAATCAAGCTCATAATCTTCATAACGTTGTGGGAGACGAATCTGGCGTTTAGGACGTGCACCACTTCTGAAGTCCTGATTTTCATCCATCTTTACTAGGGTAAGGCAGTGAATCCGGCTCGAAGGACCATTAATGTAAGTGAGTTTGCTCTAAAGTTGAAGGACTGTTAGGCACTGTTCAGGTTTGTCACCGCTCTCAACCTGGAGTGTCGGCCAGAACACCACTCAGGCCAGGATTCAGCTCAGGACCAGATGTTAGGATGAGGTGCACCAGATGTTAATGAAGACATGAGGCAGGATCCTTTAACTGTTCTGTATTCCAAACTGTATCACAGATATTGATCCAAGGAACATAGATGAGCATAAATGTGTGTTTACATGAAGGGGTGTGTGTGGTTTCCTGGAATAAACAAAATACAAAAAATAAGTTCCAGGTGTCCTATCATTACACATTACACCATGCCATTATACCTTAGATAAACTAAAAAGGAAACTTCTAAATCAATATTACTAGCAAACTAAGGCAAGTTAACTCCACAGTTAACTAATAATCATGCCTGTGCTCCACTGAGAGTAGATATGCATGTTCAACACAAAGCTCTGCAATACACACAAAGCAGTTAGCTCGGACTTAGCAACAGGTGAAATAATAGCAAACAAATGAACTTCAAATCCCTCGTTCAGCGGCAGTAAACTCTCAAATATAGCAACTTACTTCTCAATGACGCACACTTATAAGGAGAACACACATATTTCGTAAGTCTTTCCCACGTGTTAGCACAGCAGTTCGGTTACCCAACTTCCCCACCAGATATCAACCACGTTGGTTACAGCAAGGCGATGACGTCATCACTGCCCTGACTACGGTATCCCTTAAGGGACAAAAGTAATGCTGAACAGAAACATAATGCAAAGAGTAATACTCAACACCAACTTAAACTATTTAAGGGTCTTTTGAACAGTGTCCAATTAAGGGGTCTCCGTCCCCTCTGATTGCCTCTGCCTCTGCCTCTTCCTCGTTCCGTACGGAGGTTTTGGAAAAAGGCAGAAGTTTCTAATTCTTCAAAATCATCCAGATGAAACACATCCCCTCCTGTTTTAGACTTTTAACTATTTTTTCAGCATGGCGTGCCCATGTCATCAGTTGCGAGACTGAGGCAGTTTCTACTTCAACTAAATGTTTCCTCACCCAGTTTCCAATTTCTGGCCGGAAACTTGACAATAAAGCATTTTTCAGCTGTTGTTGATATGCGCTGTTTGGGTTGTCATTGGATGTGATCCCACTATGAACTTTGAATTCTTTTTCAAATCTAATCCAAAAATCATCTAACTCTTCTCCAACTTTTTGTTTAATTCCTGACAGGTGACTGTAATTTGCCCTTTTGCAGAAAGTTGTTCTAATTCTCTCACATAACGGGTCCCATTGTGCTTTGAAATTATCAGAGAGAGCAGGGTTAGCTCCTGGAGGGTATGGAATTGGAGCTAAAATATTATTAGCAATTGCTTTCCTGTATAATTACCCCTCACTTTTGCCCAATCTTTCCCTAATGAAGACATGGCTGCTTCTCCTGCTTCTACCCCATTTAGTCTATATGAATGGATTAATCCGGTCATGTCTTCTATCCACTTATTGGGGTCTTCTGCTACAGGTGTTATTCCTTCCACAGCCTTCCTGGCCTCTTCCAAGGTCCAGGGCCTGAAAACGTAAATGTGTGGCGCCTGGGCATCTCTAGGATTAGGGTTTGGGACCTGGATCATTGGATATTGTTCTGTCCCTTCAGGGCTGTACATAACTCTAGGAGTTCTGTGCTTTCTCAGACCATATGAATGTCCTTGGTCACTTGGAACTGCAACATCCTCTTCATATAATGGTGGAGGAGACAATGGAAGGGGTGGGTAGATTTTAGTGGGTGTGAAAACTAACCCTGGGTCTGTAGTCAGTTTAGCAGGTGGGGTTTGTGCTGGAGTGAGAGATGGAGGAGCTGAGGGTGGTGGGGCCTGCATGTTTGGGGACGGAGCCTGAACTGCACTAAGTATGGGCTCATTGTCTTCTGGTCTTACAAACAAAGTAGTGACTTCCTCACCTTTACTCCTTTTTTCTTTGTTTTTACGAATTTGTTCATTTCTTTCTAAAGTTGCTTCTAACCACTGTTTAGCACATTTCAGCTCTTCCTCCTTCCTCTCTCTCTTCCTCCCTTTTCTTCCCACCATTTTGCTCTCTAATATTACCACTAAAGTTTGCCATTGTTCAATTTTTAATTTCCCTTCTATGTTATATTTCTTTTTCCATTTTGACATGTATGTCATGCTACCAGGAAATCTGGACAGCATGTATTTTACATCCCTTTTGTGATCCTCAGCAAGTGAGGAATTACAGCATTTATTTCCCATTACTTCAGTACTGCACTTAGCTTACAATGACTTGGTATTTTGTGCTTTTCCTTCACAGAGAGTGCTCTAAGTGAGCGCTTAGTGTCCCCTGAAGAACAGTCTTCTAGGCCAGACTAGTTCTGGTCCGGTTCTTCACTTTGGATCCTAATTCCGAGGACAGAAAGTTTTACTCTCAATGAGTTGAGCACCATTCACACTTGCACGCACACACACACAAAAAAAAATATTCCCGGCCAACTCGAGGATCTTCCCGTATGGGGCACCTCATTCAGAGGGGGACTCTAAATTACCCCCTTTCCCTGCCTACTCGAGGATCCCTTTGACCCTAGGTTTTGTACTTTATGAAGATGGTCCTAGTTCTAAAATTAGATTTTTTTCTGACTAGTTTTTATGGTCAGGCTTAATAGGGTCAAAGAGATTTCCTCATTCGTACAAGGACAGAATTTTAGTCGACCGCCGTTGTTCTGTCAGATAGTCATACCCGTCAGCGTACATGCGAAGTCCAACTGCTGGGATATCATGTCAACATAAGCAAGTCATGATGAAATATACATCATGGAAGTGGTTATGAAATAACATGATAACTTGATCCATCTCTGAGCCAAGCGCACGACCATCTGACAACGTATGCTGATCCGACAGAACACCGTCAACTAGGGACTCCAACCCAGAATTTAAGTTGAACGCCATCAACTAGGGACTCCAACCCAGAATTTAAGTTGAACGCCGTCAACTAGGGACTACAACCCAGAATTTAAGTTGAACGCCGTCAACTAGGGACTCCAACCCAGAATTTAAGTTGAACGCCGTCAACTAGGGACTCCAACCCAGAATTTAAGTTGAACGCCGTCAACTAGGGACTCCAACCCAAATAGCGCTTTTCCACTCACGTTTCTGTTGGTTCGTTTTGTCTGTTCGGGTCTCGTCAATCCGTCGTTGGCAGACAAAGTCGGACCTAGGACGCTGGCCTGGCGAAGAATTCACTTCCCGGGTCTTTGTTTCCAGGTCCCTTAGACTCTGGCCGTGCAAGGTCTCAGCGCGTCGTTCTTCGTCTGTCAACGAACGGGCATGTCGAGATCCCGGGTTTCGGCACCAGCTGTTAGGTATTTTCTTGAACCTACATTAAAAAAAGAGAACCACAGACAACGTATATGAGTGTTTAAAAACTTCCGCAGAAGGAGAAAACGCCGTGAACTGCTCCTCCAAGCCACTCACCATGTGTTCTGCCCTCTTCAGTTTGTCTCTTTTATTAGCAGCGAAGATAAGGTGTGAACAGGAATGGGGGGGTGAAACCCACATCCTACCTTCACAGTAGGATGTAAATTCAGACAGAGTAGGATGTGGATTCAAACAGACAGAGGGGAGACACAGATGCTCAATTAACACATAGACATGTTTTACAGCTCAGGACTATCCGAGGAAGATCTAAGTCACCATCTGTAAACACATGCTTGATTAAGGAAGATTTAATTGTCTCCACAGTTTCAACAAATTTGAACACTAAACTTCTAAATAACAAAATAGTAAAATTACAAATGTAGGAATGATAACAAACATAACTTTTCTAACAAGTTATATATCTTTACTGCACTGTTTATAATTACATGAAGATAATTAATAAGCAAACTTACCACCAGCTAGCAACACTTAGCA
Source organism: Poecilia picta (assembly GCA_033032245.1). Classification (NCBI taxonomy): domain Eukaryota; kingdom Metazoa; phylum Chordata; class Actinopteri; order Cyprinodontiformes; family Poeciliidae; genus Poecilia; species Poecilia picta. The sequence goes on along the minus strand of CM065364.1, from coordinate 13,333,466 downwards.
GCTTTCGTCCCCCGGGCTCCTTTTGTGACACACATTTCATTTCCATCGGTTGTTGTCCCGTTGTGTTGTCGTCTATCTCGGATTAGGACGTCACCAGCTTGAATTTACCAAAATTAGTAACTATTGTCAAGGCCCTCTCTACTTTTAAAGGCAATATTATGCGAGTAAAAATGGCGAATTTGAACAGCGTCTGTTATCTTCCCTGCTTCAAGTTTTTTCTTCTCTGTGGCGTTTTTTAAATAAATGAAAATGTGCAATACCGCCACCATCTGGTCTGGAGTGTAAACTGGAGCTAAAGCCATTGCTTATAAGGTTTTATAACACACATCTGAAAATTGATTGGGTACTTTCTTAAAAATTACATCATGATTATCCTTTTTTATTGTATGCAATTTTAATAAATAGTAAAAGATTATTAAGGCACTTAAAAGTTCATACATATTCGTTCAGATTTTGTCCACTTAAAGTATACTTTTATTTAATTAGTCCATGGGCCACAGGCCAAAATTTGACATTTTTGTCCATTTCAGGGTGGCAAAGTCTATCAATATTTTTTGAAAAGATACATGTCTCTAGTTAATATTTTGGTATGATAGGCCTTCCAAAATGGTAGCTGAGTCATAGTTATCTCATGAAGTAAACAACCCCTTTGGAAAAATTCAGTTTTTTTGGTACTGGTGTATCTCTGGTTTAGGGTCATGGTATGGGCATTTGTCAAAGGTCTATAATGCAATATTTGGTATCATCTTAAAGGGGACACTCTTGGCTTTCATTTAAGCCATGTTTTGAGTTTTTCTGACCAACACAGAGGTCATTAGAGGTTGTTAAAACAAAATTATTACACATTTTTTCACACCTTTTGACCAAACTAGATACAAACTAGATACATCAGGGATACAAGAGTTAACGACTAAAATACTCAACAGATGCTAAGGAATCAGAAAATGAATGATAGAAAATGAATGTCTGTCTATGGGAGGCGATTATGATTTGTAATTTGAAGTTACAGACTTGGGCTATAACCTTAACTAGTGGATATGTTGGGGGTTTAGTGGAGGTTTGTTTAGCGTGTCACTCATGTCTAGTTTGTTAGTTATAAGAAAGTTAATCAGTAATAGAAATATACACTTACATAGACTTTAAGATGCTGCATTGGCCTATTTACCAGATTTGTTTTGAGTTTTTCCATCATGGGCTACATAATAGTAGCCCATGATGGCCACATAGAGACATAGCAGAATGAGGGAGGATACCACCCTCATTAAATAACAGATTCTGAGGTAAAAATAAAAAAATGATTATTTTCAGATGCTTAGGTTACTATTGACAGCATAATTCAGATTATTATATTACATTTCTGCCAACAGATGATAACCTATCAGTACCATCTACATTATGCTTGCTGAAGATGTTGATTTCAATCAGGCCCACAGTCGAGTTTGTTCAAAAATAAAATCAGTAAGATGTAGCCACTTAGGTTCAGCATGTAACTTATTTAAAAATCTATGCATTTATTAAAACTATCACTATGTTGTCCTGAGACCCTTCGCCTGGCTCTGATTGGTTGTTTCAATTTAGCACTGCGAGAAGGCAGAGGGGCTTGATTTTTCTTCACAGATTATTTGTCTCAGCATACTGTGACAACATGGTGACAGTTTCAACAAATATAGAACAGAATGTTTTTCCTAAAATGTACATACTGCAGCATTGAACTGCCTTTGTTTGCATGCTGTTCCTACCCTCTGATAGCTACATGATTTAGCTGAATAGCCTTACGCTGTACCTTAAATTTCTACTTATCTAGAATAAAGTTTAGTGCTGGTTTACAGTTACAGACCTTGAAATAGTGTTGACTTTTTGTATTTTTTTCAGATGACACATAGCTATTAACAGTAAATTAGAATGTCCACCATTTGAGTATCATTAATCCATTTGGAAATAATCCAGTGTGTGTTTGTAAGTAAGGATACTAAGACACCTGAAGGAACCAAAGGTTTCATTTTAAAAGCCAGTGCAGCTACCAGATACTATCTCACCTCAGAAAACAAACTTCAGTATCTAAGATAACTTAAGGTGCTTTTCTACTGGCAAGTAGCGCACTAACTGGTTAGTGCGTAGTTCAGTTCTACCCCTGGTAGTGAGTTTTTCCATTACCCGCTCTGTTCTTCACTATTGTGGGAGGGCCTTTAGCGCAGCAACTGATCAATTCTCCGCTGAGGTTTGCAGTGACACTCAGCCATGGAGAACCTCAATGTTATGGTTCAGATGGACTCAAAGATATTTCATTTTGTTTTATAGAAATTCATTGCTGACTCAAACATAATGATAAATGCTTCGATCAGCTGATTATTTTGCAATATCCGTATGAAATTGCTTTGGTCCCTACCCTGATCGGTCCGACTAGTACTACCCTTGACGTAGGTACAGAAATCTGAGAACAGCCAGCCAGAGCTGCGCTGGATCTGCTGAAGGAAAATTAATCTGGCCAAGGCGGACTGAGGCCAAACAGGTTACAGGCAGGCTGGTGGAAAAGCACCTTTTCCATGACAGACAACGAGCCCACAGAAAGTGTGAGACATTATGGCCTACAAAAGCCTGGGATAGAGCTGGACAGATATTCCTTTGTAGAACTTATGGAGAAAAGCTGGGTAAATCCTCTAAGTAAGCATCAGTCAGACATAGTCGGTCTTTTCACCAGATTCATTGTACCACTAAACAGTCAGTGATTTGCTGTACGCTCATCATGCTGGGGAGGAAGCTTATATAAAGTTCAGAACAGGTCATTTAGAAAAATACCAACAACCACATTCCATGACACAATAGAAACATTCCTAAGCTTCAAAAATATTGGGGTAACACTCTTTTACGCCACTGTTTTAGCTATCTAACAAAAGGAAAGAAAGCAGATTGAAATATATTTGAGTGTATCATAATAATTTAACAAAGAAGAGACCTTCAGATTTAAAAAGTCTTTGGTCATCCACTAGATCCATTGCCTTGACTCATGTTCATAACTCTAGCAAGTTTCCTCTTGCAAGAGAGTTGGAAGAATCAGTTGATGTTGAATAATAGTCTTCATGGATCATTGGTGGAAAGTTGTTCAAAAACTAAAAGTTGATGGCAAGACTTATTATAATAAGCATACTGATATTACTTTATACCTACGTAAGGATGCTGGATGTGGATTACAGCTCAGCTTTTAACTTCATCAACTCCTGACAAGTTGGTGGAGAGGCTAGATTCCCTGGTACTAGGAGCAGGACTGTGGTGGTGGATCAATGATTTTTAAACCAACAAACTCCAGCAGGTCCAAATCAACTCCCTTAGCTTCTCCACAGTCACACTCAGCACAGGTATGCCCCAAGGCTGTGTCCTTAGCCCCGTCCTTTACTTCCAATTTACCCATGACTGCAATGTCACCCAGAATAATATCGTCTTCTTCGAAAATGTGGATGACATACAGAAGAGGTTCAAAGGCTAATAACATGGTAAACCAATGGTGAGGGGAGAATTCCCTTACCTTGAATACCAAGAAGACAAAGGAAATAATCCTCAACTTCAGGACAAAGAGGACAATCCATCCAGGTCTGAGCATAGATGGTAAGCTAGTAGAAAGGGTCAGCAGTTTCAAATTTCTGGGAGTCTACATCTCAAAGGATTTCAACTGGACCTTTAAAACCAAATACCTCTTTAAAAAAAAGCCCAGCAGAGACTAATTTTTTCTGAGAACTCTCAGGCTGTGTCATCTGTCCAAGAAGCTGATGACCAGATTCTGTCACTGACTTACTGCTGTACAGTGTAGGTACTCCAACTGTACAGCAGCAGACAAAGGCACCGCTCTACTCCAGTTTTCCTGGGACATTAAGTTGCTTCTCCACCATTAGCATATTTAGAAGCACGAACATTAGGTTGATTGACAGCGGTAAGAGAACAACCAGTCAAAAACACCCAGTCAGGAGGAGGGTCTTATCAATGTCAATCAACTCATGTTCATGCTTCTAAATATGCTAATGGTGGAGAAGCAACTTTATTTTCCAGGAAAACCGGGTAGAGCAGCGCCAATATGAGGATGACTGACAGCGCTAAGACTCTCTTCCCGCTCTGATAGTTTGTGTCTGACAGAGCAGAATATTTGTTCAGATGACAGCAGGTCCACAGGGAGAAGGCAGAGGAGCTAATTCTTTTCACAGATTATCTGTTTTATATTTTCAGGACATAGTGATCATTTTAATTAAGTAAAAAATATGTTTTTAATAAACATTGCATACTGCAGCTTTATGTAGAGAGCAGAAGACAGTCATGCTGAAGATCCTAATAGAGTTTTTATATATTAAAAACTGAACTGACTAGACATACAAATTAATTGACTTAAAGTTATACATTTACATATTTTTTCTTTTAAATATTTATTTTTATTTGACTATAAACTTTTATACTTTGAGCAATTTTTCACTTTTTTATTGGTAATTCTATTACTCAAGGCAATACATTTTACTGTCAGCATACGATGACAATAAGTTCTCTGTTTTTCTGCCTATCTATATAGCCAGCTAGCTGGTACAGGTTTATGTCCTCACATATAATAGTCTCATAGCCTACTATTTTGCTATGAATTTCTCCATCTATTAGACTGTATGTGAGGACCCCTAGCATCAGGAACAGTTGGGTAGCATGCAAGCTACCTGATATACAAACAGGCTGAAGAGCTCAGAAATGTGCAAGCTCTAATGTTGCACCAAGACTGCTTTGAAATATAAGACTACATGCTGGTAAGGAAGTTTAGCCAATTAATTTAGGTGTGTATAACAAGGGACGCATCTAAAAGTTGCAGGACTCTGGCCCTTGAGGAATGCAATTTGAGACCACTGCCTTAGTCTGTTGACTATTGCAGTTGTTAACTTCCTCTCAGGTACAGCTGGGTTAAAAGAAATGTGGTAGTAAATGAATAACAAAGGCTGTTCAATGCTGCAGGTCACCTATGTTCAATGCTGCTGGTCACCTGAAGCTTTCTGTAGCTTCCTGTGTACTTCTAAATCCGCTCCTTAGTTGCATCTTTTTGGGGTTGCTACTGCCTCTGGTGGCGTGGAGGTGGTAACACAAATCAGGTGGTACCTGATTTGTAGAGACACAAAGTCTTTATTATTTATTAATTTTTCATTCTCAAGAATGTAGAGCTAATTATTTGAAGAACTGTTGTCAGAGACTCTAACTTTTAAGAAGACTTAGTGATTTTCGGGTGAATTTGGAAAAAAATCATTTTATTTATCACAAAAGAAGGGTTCGGTGAGTGTCCATATGAATCTGATGGGTTCGGTACCTCGAAAAAGATTAAGAACCACTGGCCTAAGGTTATCATCTGTTGGCAGAAATGTAATATAATAATCTGAATTGTGCTGTCAATGGTAGCCTAAGCATCTGAAAATAATCTTTTTTTTTTTACCTCAGTCATTTAATGAGGGTTGTTTTCCTCCCTCATTCTGCTATGTCTCTATGTGGCCATCAAGGGCTACTATTGTGTAGCCCATGATGGAAAAGCTTACAAAATCTGATAAATAGGCCAATACAGCATCCTAAAGTTTATGTAAGTGTATATTTCTATTACTGATTAACTTTCTTATAACTAACAAACTAGACATGAGTGACACTCTAAACAAACCCCCACTAACCCCCCAACATACACCAGTTAAGGTTATAGCCCAAGTCTGTAACTTCAAATTACAGATCATAATCGCCTCCCATAGACAGACAGTGTAGGTATATCATACATTTTCTGACTCCTTAGAGTCTGTTGAGTATTTTAGTCATTAACCTCTCCGGCTCACGGCCTGTTTTTGAGCAACATGACTGAAAATAACATGCCCAAAATGAATTGAATGTATCTCATGAACTACAGAGTTTATTTTAATTGTTTTGGTATCAAAACAAAGGCAAGACCCTAGGGAATATGTTACAGCTCTAAAAACCACCCTACCTGTTACTGAGGAAAGTGAATTAATATAGTAAACAGCAGAAATTAAGAAAAAAAATCAATTTCCGCCTAAAAAACCACTTCAATCTATGAAGGTTCCTTTCAAAGCATGCAGTTGAAAGCCAAAACATGTAGAAAGCAAAAGTTCACAATCTGACCTTTTACTGTGCCAAGTTTTATGAAAAAAAAAGTTAATCATATGAGTTTTAGAGAGGTAGTACTTGATAAAAATCTAGGCGGACCTTCCAAATGAACCATTTTGGCACAATTTGTGCCATTTGAACTTTCTTAATTTTTATTTCTGTAGGTTCTGTTTCAATCATTTATTCTTTTCATATAATAAATGATTATTTATCATAAATAAGTAATTGCATCTAATAATTGTTTTGGGGGGTTCCTTTGAAAAATCCACATGCATTCATTCATAAAAAGAGAAAACAATAGACAAATTGTAATAAACTGAAAATGGAACAGATTAACTCACAATAACATTTCAAATAGAATTATATAACAATGAAAATGCAAATAGCAATTAAAACTCATGTTAAAATGACAAGATAACAGGAAAAAACTCACATATCATAATTACGTTAGAATAACAATGCACTCTGCGCTCTGCGCGTAAAAGTCATTGCATTCTGCATTCAGACATTCACAATTACGCAGGGCGGTTTCTCAGGATCCCATTGGCCGATTTTAATGATTGACATATCGTTCGAACCGTCAGAGCCAATAGAATCCGAGGGCGTTGACATCAAGACGGAATCTAAAGTCGTTCACCAATCACAGGGGGAGAATCGTATGTGACGTACATTTTCCGGGAATTTTGATTTTTTTTTTTCATCTTAGCGATTTGACGGAAAAGGCTCTGCGCCGAACCGGAAACCATGTGAAATGGACGCAGGGAAAATGGATTATCGAACCAAGTGGAAATATTTACTCTAATATGGATTATGACCACGAAACAGCAAAGGTAGAACTGATTTTTTGATTTTGGCTTCGTGAAATGAGCTTTTTCCTTTTTTCTTCTTTAGCTGCTGGTTCAGTGAGTTGTGCACGTAGCCTGGTGACTCTGGTATTGTTGGAAACCGCAGAGCTTCGGCTTTAATCTGATTTATAGTTTTTGTGTATCGGAGCTCGTTGCTCTTTTGTTGTTCCGTTTTTTACCGGCTGTGCCTCGTTAGCCTCGTTAGCCTCTAAATGCGTTTCTTTTTATCAATCTGCTTAGTGTTCAAGCTGGGTGTTGTTGAGGTAGAAAATATTGTTTCTATCATTTAGAAGAGCCTTTTCCCTTTACGTGGATATGCAATATGCCTATATTGATAAATGTATAGCATGTGTTTTTAATTGATCTTTTTGGGGCGAGCAGCGAGGACCCATATATGGGTCCTCTCTTGTGTCCCTGATGTCCCTGGATTCCACTGGGATGAAAGAGATGTATCTAGTTTGGTCAAAAGGTGTGAAAAAATGTGTAATTATTTTGGTTTAACAACCTCTAATGACCTCTGTGTTGGTCAGAGAAACTCAAAACATGGCTTAAATGAAAGCCAAGAGTGTCCCCTTTAAGATGATACCAAATATTGCATTATACCCTGGTAAAAAAAAAAAGCATACTTTAGTATACTAAATTTTAACATACTTTAGTATACTTTTATTGATGTACTTCAACTGTACCTTTTTGGAACAACTTTTTTTGTACTTAGTATACTTTAGTAGTATTTAAATTGTTTAAAATTACAACTAATAGTATACTTTAGTATACTACACATACTTTTTTGGAACAACTTCAAGTATACTTTGTCATGATCTGTGTTTCTGTGTGTTTATTTTTGAGTTCTCTGTGGAGTCCTGTTTCTGCGGCTTCCCCGTTAATTGTTTCCCAGGTGTGTCTCGTTCTCTTGATTACCTCTTGTGTATTTAGTCTCCCCTATTGTCTCTGTTCCTGGTCGGGTCCTCGTCAGACGTACGTGTTAGCTCGTCCAGTTGAACTGTAAAGTCCTGGTCTGCTAAGCTCTTCGTGTCAGTCCAGTTTTAAGTCTGTTGCTACCGGTGCTGAGCCTCTGTGTTCCCCGCTCTGCCGTGCTGCCTGCTTGTTTGGACTGTGAGCTACAATAAATTCAACATTTTCATCATCATACCTGGGTCTCGGCGTCTCTCCTCACCACCTACAACCACCGTTCCTGACATACTTAGAGTGTACTTAAAGTATACTTTTTAAATTTCATATTTCAGAGCTTTATTATTATATTTTCATATAATTATTATATTTTGAGTGTTAATTATATAATATTTATATAATGTCTCAAAATTGTATTAAATATACTTCAAATATATTTTAAATATACTACTAATATAATAATGTATTTCAATTACACTTAATTTTTATTTTTGATTTCCTGCTATTGATAATAAACTACAATTTTAATTACTCTTAATTCATCTTTATTCCTGTGTACCTATTTTGTAAATGACAAGCATAACTACACTACAGTACTTACATTGTTTTAGGCTAAAATTACATGGAAATATTAATTACACAAGATGCCCAACGTAATTCAAATACTTTTATTACAGACATTTTAAAATTGTCCAATTTTACTCACAACTTTATGAACTTTACATAAATTATCAGTTTACACATCTAAAGTGAACACATGAACATTAAAATTTCAGTCTAACAATAAAACATGAAAGTGAGGATCAACGACAGAACATTCCTGTTCACTGCACCTTACAGAAACCTACAAAAACGAACAATAGAGCAATTAAACAGAGAAAGCATTTTTATTTAAACAGAACAGAAAAATGGTAAATAAAAAAATAATACAATTTTAAGACGTTGTGGACTCGCTGTGTATGTGACATCATAAGAACTGATGATCATTGGGATCGGATGCCTGGGGTGGAAAAACATTTCTGGGTGTCTTTGCCTGTTTATGTTAGAAGTAGAAAAAAATAGTCAGCAATGTCATAGAGTCAGTTGATGTTGGCATTAACTATGAAGCTGTTTTAAGTGTGGAATTAAGGAGACAAACTACCTTGAAATCTTTCCATCCATGATCTGAACACACTGATCCTTGCAGGGTGGTGAGGGGGGCTGGTGGTGCCCATCTCCAGCAGTCATCAGATGAGAGGCAGGTTCACCCTGGACAGGTCACCAGTCCATCACAGGGCCCTGAAAGTCAACAACAAATAAAAAAAGGAAGATAAATGTTAGATTAAAAGAAGAGAAAAATTCTTTCCAGTTACCTTTAAATCAAATCATGTTTATTAAGCACTTAGTGTTGGTAACAGAAGTTTTTGCTGTTGAAAATGTAGCTAGCTCCTCATTGAAAAAACAAACTTACATATTAAGACGATGTGGAGGTTCATCCTCAGAGCTGGTTGGTGATCTGGTGGAGTCAGAGCTTCTTCTGAGACAGAAAGTCTTTAGGTTTCCTAACACCTGATTTCTCTGGCTTCCTCTTTCATCTTCATTTGCTCAGTTAGACTGCAAACATATGTTGAAGATAAAAACATTGATGACCGATTTAGAACAACAACCTCACAATATCAAAGTCTCTCTGTTTGATGGAGCTTAATTAAAACAGGTTAAGTTTATGAATTAAAGTATAAGTCGCAACAAACAGCCTCCATGCAGTTATAACATGAAGCTGAATTATTACTATAATAATAATCATACAAGTCACAATAAAATGTATAAAAATAATTATTTAAGAAACCAATGTAAGTTATATATCTTTACTGCACTGTTTATAATTAAATGAAGATAATTAATAAGCAAACTTACCACCAGCTAGCAACACTTAGCAGCCTTCGTCCCCTGGGCTCCTTTTGTGACACACATTTCATTTCCATCGGTTGTTGTCCCGTTGTGTTGTCGTCTATCTCGGATTAAGACGTCACCAGCTTGAATTTACCAAAATTAGTAACTATTGTCAAGGCCCTCTCTACTTTTAAGGCAATATTATACGAGTAAAAATGGCGAATTTGAACAGCGTCTGTTATCTTCCCTGCTTCAAGTTTTTTCTTCTCTTTGTGGCGTTTTTTAAATAAATGAAAATGTGCAATACCGCCACCATCTGGTCTGGAGTGTGAACTGGAGCTAATGCCGTTTATTATAAGGTTTTACATCACACATCTGAAAATTGATTGGGTACTTTCTTAAAAATTACATCACGATTATCCTTTTTTATTGTATGCAATTTTATTAAATAGTAAAAGATTATTAAGGCACTTAAAAGTTCATACATATTCATTCAGATTTTGTTCACTTAAAGTATACTTTTATTTAATATATTAAAAGTGTGTTTTGCTACAATTATGTTTAATTGTGTTTAAAGTACTAATTTTGAAATTGGTACAAGTGTATTTTTAGTATACTTCAGATATACTTATAGGTAGTACACTTAATAATTAGCATACTTAAAGTATGTTTGAAGTATACTAAAGTATACTTTTTTTTACCAGGGCAGCCATTCAGACCCAAGTCTCCTAAGGGTTAATGCTATGCTATACAAATCATGGTAGCTTAAAAATGTTATATTCTATGCTTTGTCTGCCAATATTTTTGTTTTACTGCAATTCTGTAGTCTTATCTTGAATTGCATTCTCCCTCAGAAATACAGCTCTTTTGTCAATGTGAAATTATTTTAGTAAAAAATGTTAAAGTGAAAATAAAAAATATATGTTTGACACACAGTACCAATATAAGGTAAAGTAAAAAAAATCATATTTGTTGGGGGACCAGGTTGGGGTAGTTGTGTTTTTTCCAGGTTTATCCACCAGAGGGCGCCTCGTGGCTGCATCTTTCCAGAGGATGGACCAAAAGGTCTCAGTTGACGCACCTGCAAGAAATAACCATCACTGCGAGGAGTATATGAGCAGCAGGCGGCCAGTTCCTCCTCGCCAGAGTGTTTGCCAGCATTGGTACACTGAGCCCCTCTTTAGAGTTGTTTAGCCGCCTGTAAAATTAGAGTTGTTACTTCTTGTGATCTAACCTTTCCTTGTGGATCCTCTCTAGGACGTTTCAAGTTCCACTGGAAACCTTTCGAATTACCTGAGTTTCGGAGGAATCCTCTCAGGCCACCTCTGCACCATTCCCTCTCGGTCTTGCGAGAAAAACCAACCTGTCCGCCCTCCGGCCCAGTGAACTACCCGACCAGCTATTACCTGGGGATTGCCTCGTCTCAGCCTGCCTCTCCCCGCTCGCCCTCCAGTTTCTACAAGTAAGAATTTTCAGAGTCTCCTTAGAACTGAATTCCCATCCGCACTTGAACTCACCATTGGTCTCTTCCTGTGCGCAGTGATCCCCGGATCCTGGACCGGAGTAGATCTCCAATTGACTGTATATCTTGTGTTGACAGAGCTGTGAATAAACCTTTTATTATACTCATCCTCCTCTGAGTGTTTTCTGCATGTGGGTCAAGAACCTCAAACCCATCATGACAATATTATGACTATTTGAACCAAAGTAAGTAAAAATGAAAAATAACAAAGAATGCAGAATTACTCTTTTTATTTGTTTTTTTTATATATATAATTTATAGGATAATCTTTTTTTTTCAGTTGTTCTGTTTGGTCAGGTGCTTTAATTTGCAGCAAGAAATTATTTTCTACGGTGGCCGTGAGGTGCAAAGCAATTACAAATTACAAAAACACTACAACATTAACGAAAACACTACAACATTAACGCAAAGCAATTACAAATTACAAAATCACTACAACATTAACGAAAACACTACAACATTAACGAAAACACTACAACATTAACGCAAAGCAATTACAAATTACAAAATCACTACAACATTAACGAAAACACTACAACATTAACAAAAACACTACAACATTAACGAAAACACTACAACATTAACGCAAAGCAATTACAAATTACAAAATCACTACAACATTAACGAAAACACTACAACATTAACAAAAACACTACAACATTAACGAAAACACTACAACATTTACAAAACGGAAAAGGTAGGTCTCAGTGGAGACCTAAGAAATCGCTGATTGGACTACAGCTCGTTAGAAAACGGAAAAGGTAGGTCCCAGTGGAGACCTAAGAAATCGCTGATTGGACTACAGCTCGTTAGAAAACGGAAAAGGTAGGTCCCAGTGGGGACCTAAGAAATCGCTGATTGGACTACAGCTCGTTAGAAAACGGAAAAGGTAGGTCCCAGTGGAGACCTAAGAAATCGCTGATTGGACTACAGCTCGGTTTACTTTTAAACCGGAAGTTATTCTGGCTTTACGTGTTTTTTTAAAACATGAATGTACTTGGTGATCCACAGATAGACATAATATAAGGATAGACGCCTCATGCGCCGCTCTTCCCTATTGTCGCTGACTAGATTTAGGGCGGCCATCTTGAAGCGGTAGACCACTCCACTTAGCCTTATGTGTTTAGCGGGCAAAATAACATATCAGCGCATTTAATCGATCATAACACACTTTTTTGTCACTGGAAACTATATTCAGACATCTATCAAAGCTACATTTATAAATAATTGTATTATTTATGTATGTTTTTAATACATAGTTCAGCATTTTTAAATATGATTAGTAGCTATAACAATAGAATAGGAATCGATATCAGAAATATTCTGATATCGATGTATGATGAGCATATTACAAAGCACACAGCCGTGAATAATTTATGGTGAACGGCTGTGTGTATAATTTATCATAATAATACATAGTTATACAACTATACAAACACAAATAAATAATGATTAATACTGAATAATATATATTGGATGCATGTTAATATGTATATATATATATATATATATATATATATATATATATATATATATATTGCCTATATTAAAAAAAATCTTAGATTGTAAACAAAGATCAAGACAAATATTTCACTCCACAACTGTCAGTTAACATCTAATTTGTTTTATAGAATTACACTTACATACAAATTAATTTGCACAAATTTCATTAAAAAATATATGTATATATACATACATATAAACATGCATTTAATATATATTATTCAGTATTAATCATTATTTATTTGTGCCATTATTAATTAATCATTATTTATTTGTGTTTGTATAGTTACATAAATATGTATTATGTAGTGACCATATGTCCAAAAAACTTAAATTCAAAAATCAAAAAACTCAAAACTCAAAGGTGATCAAAACAAAAGGTGAATCAAACTCAAATAGTCACCTGATGCACATGGATTCTTGTTTATGCAGCAAAAAGAAATCAAAAGTCTAAATATGGTTCTTTGGTTTTATTTGCAGATCAGGCCAAAGGTTACAGGTTTCTGCTCCCACTCCTGTACCTGTTCACTGACTGACAAAATGAAAATCGATGTGACTGATTAGCTGGTAAAAAACCTTGTGACCACCACGTGCATAATAAGCTACTTAAGACCCACCTACTTATACCGTGAAATACCCACATTCCAATCTGAAATTAATTAACTAATTAAGTGAATTACTAAACAAAAAACTTATTCTAAACAAAAATTAAAATAAAAATTCTAATGATAAATCAATTAGAAAATCAAACAAATGCTAAGAATAAACTAAACAATTTAAATTCTAAGATTTAACAAAACAATGGGAAGAATAGCTCCTACAGGTATATATATGTCTATCTTTGTTGTGAAATGTTGTTTGTGGAGCCTGACATCAATAATCCATCGATCTGAACAATAATATCCCTGTTGTTTTGATTGGCAAAGTAGGAGGGACTATCGCTCTAAGATGGCCGCCGTATTTCCTGCGCCGGAGCAGCCAATGCGGGGTCTACTCTTATATTATGTCTATGCTCACTCAAACGGAGCGTGCCAGAATAACTTCCGGTAAACCAAAAGTAAACCGAGCTGTAGTCCAATCAGCGATTTCTTAGGTCCCCACTGGGACCTACCTTTTCCGTTTTCTAACGAGCTGTAGTCCAATCAGCGATTTCTTAGGTCTCCACTGGGACCTACCTTTTCCGTTTTCTAACGAGCTGTAGTCCAATCAGCGATTTCTTAGGTCCCCACTGGGACCTACCTTTTCCGTTTTGTAAATGTTGTAGTGTTTTCGTTAATGTTGTAGTGTTTTCGTTAATGTTGTAGTGATTTTGTAATTTGTAATTGCTTTGCGTTAATGTTGTAGTGTTTTCGTTAATGTTGTAGTGTTTTCGTTAATGTTGTAGTGATTTTGTAATTTGTAATTGCTTTGCGTTAATGTTGTAGTGTTTTCGTTAATGTTGTAGTGTTTTTGTAATTTGTAATTGCTTTGCACCTCACGGCCACCGTAATTTTCAAATTGAGAGTCGAGTTATCAGAGTGTGACCAACAGAGGGAGCCAATGTTCCTCTGGTACATTTTAAAATATCACTAAACTCCTCACTTATGTTCAAAAACTTCAGTTACTCCATGAATCCTTTAACCTACATTATATGATAGAAAAGATTAATAAATGAACGAATAGATTTGCATAGCTTCAAAATGCTCACTTTTATTTATAACCTGAAGAAAAAAAACTACCTAATGTGGTGATTTATTTTGTCTTCAGCTGACTAATTTCTTTAGAAGTCAGATTTGGCAGCTGGGTAAATCTTAATTTTCCAGGCTGTCTGGACTGCATGTGTTTACAAAGAGAAGACAGTCGTGTGTTCAGTATAAACAGAGGTGGACTTGGGATTAAACATGCAAATGTTACACAAGAGAGAGAGGTGAAGGCAAAGTCTTTCTTACTGGGAGTAATGGGTGTTATTGAACTAGAGGCTAATCTGATTTTGACATGAAAATCTGATTTAAAAATTGTGATACATGTGTTCCTGATCTAGGTTTGGATGGGATTGTAAGATATTTGATTCCTAAAGAGTTTATGGACTCTTAAAGCGTAAAAAGACAAATCTGAATTTTATCAAGACAGAAAGTCAATTTGTGTCTAATATGTAGAACAAAAGCCAATTTTATATATATATATATATATATGTATAATTTCTTTTGTCCAAGAGTCAAATAACTCCAGACTATCAACCACAATTAATTATGAATAATCTGAATTTAAACATAGACTCAGAGTTTTTATGTTTAGCAGAATTAATTATACTAGTCTTTTACTGTTATTATGTTATGAATGTGTTATTAACTGGGTCCTGTGCCTGCTTCTTTGTGGATGTGGGATCAACAGGAGGAAGAATAACCCCACAATGTAAAGTTCGCTGGGCTGCGTCATGATTAAGTGCTCCGCCTACAGCTTTTGGTTGAAGAAAACATGCAGTTTGCCACGTAGTCCACCAGACAGTGTATGTGTGTCTATGTGTTATTTAACTCCCAGCTTGTGTGCAGTAATAGATACCAATTATTCATAGCACACAAGAAAATATTTTGATTGTCTGCTATAGTCATAGAGCTCCAACTGAACTTTATGTGAATGGAGAGAGAAATTAGCTACTGGGAGGAAATGTTGGAGTGTAAATCTGGTCAGAGTTAGAGAGGAAGCAGAATGTTGAGAGCAAAGCTTGAAACACATGTAAAGCAGATCAGAGGAAGCTGAAGGGGCCATGGATGTTTCAGGGCTGTGTGTGGTCCTGTTTCACTTCAAAGGGGGCTTAACCTATATGTGCTGAAATTGATAAAACATGGCAAAAACTGCAGAAGGTATACATTTTCAAAGAGCTACTGAAGTTCGAGCAAGGACTTTTGGGCTCAGCTGAAGCGAGAAGCAAAACCTTAATTTTTGTCTTATAATTCCAATCTGAGTTGGATTCAGTTCTGGACTTTGACTAGGCTTTGGTCATGGTGAAGAGGATCTGAATCAAACGGCTGATTTTCCACCTCAGAGTGCAATGAATTTCCAGAGAGCCCCTTCTGTTGATCGAATTATTTGGTTCAGGATTGTAGAAGCAGAGCCACATTTAAGACTCGCAGGACTTCAACCCTCTAGGACCGGAGTTACACACCCATAATCTAAATGTAGATCTAAATGTACATTTAGATCATTCTCTATCCTGCTGGAAAGCGAATGTGAACCTCTATTCTCTAGTCTGTTTAAGCCTCAGACAGATTTTCTTACAGGATTTAGTTCACACCACTACCATCTACATAGCATGATGCTGCCACCACCATGTTTTAGCTGGAGATGGGGTGTTCAAGGTGACTGCTTTGTTGGCCTTGCATGCAGGTTGCAAAGAGCTAGTTTGACATGAACTAACCTAAGCATCTTCTTCCACATGTTCACTGTGTATGTGAAGTAGATGTTAGCATCTGGCTTAGATAAACGGATGATTCTGCAGCAGCAAATGGCTGAGGAGGTAATGCTCTGGTTTGACTCTGCTGTTGGAGCAAGGAGACGAAAGAAGACCAGGATCGAAACCACTTCCTTGAATTGCAGATGTGACTGTTTATGGTTTTTCTTCAGCAATAGCTATTTGCTTGCCACTCTTCCATCAAGGGTAGATTTGTGAAGCACATGACTAATAGTTTCCATGCAGATTTCCTTACCTGATCTCTGGATCTGTGTGTCTCCCCATTAGCCTCCTGACTGTTTTCTTCGCCCTGCCTGCTGTGCTCCTTGCTCTTCAACATGCCGCTGTTCACTAATTATCACTAACAAACCTCCGAAGTCTTTAAATAACAGCTTTAAACCTGACAATCCAATATACACTGCTATTTAGTAATTCTGAAGGACACTGAAATTAAAGAGGGCTAAATGCTAATGTTCACCGCAGACTATGTTTTAGTCCGACACTAAAGCTTAAGGTTTTACAAAAGTTGTAAAACAAAAAGTTCAAGAACCAGGAATGGTTTCCCAGGGTAACGTAGGTGTATGCTGACTCAGTAATGGCTTCAACAGCTTACGCTTTGGTTTTACCATAAATTCAGCTCAAATACATGGTCAAGATTTCTCTTCCTTTCTCACGTGTCTTCAGCACAGTCACAGCTTTTCCTTCATCTCCGATTTATTCAAATTCCGTTCAGTTTGGGCTCGTTCCCGTGCCCAAAGAGTCAGGAACGGGGATGAATTCCAGCGACGTGGTCTGAAGAACTGTGCTAATCCCTTACAGATGTGAACGAACAAACAATGAAGGGTATAAAGTGAGAGTTAAAGAAGGGGCTCTGACATGGAAAATGTTCAATGAATTACCCGGAAAACAAGTGAATGACCCAGAACAGCTGGTTCTGACCGTCTGGAGTCTTGGGGAAGAGGACGGATTTGATCATGAAGCACATGTTTTTCAGTCTCTGGAGGAACTTTTGGTATGCAGAGTCGAGCTATGTCAGTCATCCTCAAAGCTGAAGTATAACTGCATGCCAGCCAAAACAAAGAGCATCCTGAGGAGTTATATCCTGGAAAAATATAAAACTGTGAGCAGAAGAACTGTGTGACAAAACAGGAAACATTTGCAAAAGAGCAGATGTTTTTTTGTGCTGGTGGGGTTTCTGGAACTGGAAAGATCATTTTTTATGAGGCTACAAATTCTTCTTAACTTGTTTGTTTCTTTCTTGATCCTTACAGTCATTGCTTTCCTTAAATAAATGTGAAACTTTAAACCATTAGGCTTCGTCCTTATCTTTCAGCATCTAGAATTTGCATTCTGAACTTCACCGCAGTATTCAGGGAGGATTTGTTCTTGGAGCTCTATGCCTCTGATTTGTCCTCATTGTTTACACAAGCAAGAGAAGGAACATCATGTGACAGCGAGACGGTGTGTCCTCCAAGAACAATACAACTGCCTTAACTGTAATTTACACTATGATTTAAATCCTTGTCCCATGCAGAAAATCTGTCCAGGGTACAGATTACAAGGTAGTTTGTTTTAGTTTGCTTAGTTTTTTCCTTTCATCTGCCACATAGGGACTACGTTCTTCTAGTCAAACACATTGGAGTTCAGATAAAATACTGTGAAAAACTAAAATTAAAGGAAAAGAGGAAAATGATATGAAAGTATGAAGTAAAAGAAAAAAGAAAACCTAAACGCAGAGACTGCCCCTCCCTCAGTTAGGCGCCCTTGAACAAAGCCTTTAACACCTCGCAGCTCCTCTGTTACCTCAGAGTGTTAATAATGATTCAGCTGCTGCTGGGTGACTTCCAGGTGTAAAAGTTAGCAAAGAATGTCTGAAATAAACTAAAAACACTTAACTGCTGCTATTATGATTTCGTCATATTTCTATAATGGAAGAACATTAAGGCCTAAATGGTAGAATCAAGGAGCTACTCTCAGCACATAGATACAATTACAGGGGGGAAAGTGATTAAACTTGTGCAGTCCTGAGCAAAAGCTTGTGCAAATGTCTGAAACTGACCTAATTTTAGTAACACTTACAGAAACAATCTGGGATACAGGAGTATTTGTACACTGCAAAAACACAGCCGAGTATTTTTGTCTAGGTTCTAGTACAAAACCCTAAGCACACTTTAAAGAAGACAAAATGAACTTAAAAGTAACTTACAGCAGTACATAGGAGCTTGCTTTAAGTCAATAATTTTTTAATATTGATAAAAAAAGAACTAGACAGAACTAAAAAGAACTAAAACATGCTTATACAAATCCTTAAGTTTTTATCCCTGAATAATTTCTATGCTTAACTTTATTTTTTTCTGAAAACTATCAAGTTAGTATATATATATATATATATATATATTGATGTGCAGTGAGGTTCATTGCTGGTGAGGCTCTGACTTATGACTTAAGACACCATCCATGTTATTGGACCTACGGAAATTTCGCGCACAACGCTGGAGGGCAAAAAAACTAATCTTTACATGTCATCTATAGCCGCGTTAACTCAGTGAAACTTATAAATGTAGGCATTAATTTCGTGCTATGATCCACAGCAAAGTGATCTGTATTCGCTAAGCGAAATTATGGAAAATCAATCCATATATTAAATGTTTCTTAGCCATTTTATTTCCGGCGTACAGACAGGACGAACATGCTGTCATATAATGGCAGCCAGTGCAGTTAGCGAGCGATTGCGTAATCGCAGGTGAGGCTGAGCTGCTGCTGCCTCAACGGCTTCTGAGCATTTGAATGGGAAAATGCGAAAATCCAGCGATTTTGAAGAAAAAGTAGTCAGAATTGGTTAAGCTAAGTAAAAAATACTTTATAGTACAAAACCACAGGGTGAAAATAGTAATACAGATGATTTTTATATTATTATTTTTCAGTGTTGTATAGTAACGAAGTAAAAATACTTCACTACTTTACTTAAGTATATTTTGGAGTACTTCATACTTTCCTCGAGTATGAACATTTTTGATAACTTTCACTTTTACTTCACTATATTTTTGAACTTAATTTCATACTTTTACTCCGATACATTTTCAATGTGTGGTTTAGTTACTCGTTACAAAACAGCGAGAAAGAGAAACGTTGGAGTTTTGACCCACCTACTGATTGACTGCTACAAAGTCGGTACTTACCTGGGCTTGTTCATCACCACCAATAGGAAACACCCATAGACATAATATAATATAAGAGCAGACCCCGCATTGGCTGATCCGGCAGGAAACACGGCGGCCATCTTGGAGCGGTAGACCCTCGTACTCTGCTCAATCAAAACAACAGAAGATGCCTCAGCACTGAGGGATATTGTTGTTCGGATCGATGAACTATTGATGTGAGGCTCCACAGACAACATTTCACAAGTAAGATGGACATATTATTGTGTTTATATTGTGATTAGAATATTACTTTACTGTATTTATGTCCACCGGCGAGAAACCAGCTAATATTAGCTACAGCGTTTGGTGTAATACGGGTTCAGCCCCGATATGAAGGATAACTGAGATTCTGTAAATCTAAAAAAATTATTATTCTCTAACATCGACTGAGATTATCTGACACAAGAGCCTATATTAGAAATGAAACAATGTAACATATATTATAAAACTTATATTATGTGTTATAACATTCATCAGCAAAGTTTACACAGGTGGTAAAGATTATTATTATGTAATTCTTTCACTAGTAAGATACATCCCAAATCTTCAGCTTTTGTTTTGAAAGTTCCATAAAGACACGATGTGGGGAAGAAGAGAGAGAATCTATAAAGAGAGACGGATTCACTGCAGCAGGATGGATCACATTGGATTTTGGACTCTCTCTCTCTCTCTATATATATATATATATATATACAGTATATATATATATATATATATATATATATATATATATATATATATATATATATATATATATATATTGCACCATAAACACTTGTCTAAGCCAGTGTTTATGATCATTTTTGGGGGAGGAAAAGCTTCCCTGATGAGGTAAAACATCCTGTCTCCTTGATATAAACACTGAACATTATTCACTGCTCAACTTTCACACAGCAAAGACTCAAGTGGTTAAATGTTTCCTTTTCTGTTCCCTTCTGAAAAAAAATCACGTCAAGATGTCATTTAAAACCAATAGCAAATATTTCTTAAAAGTTATCTTTTGTTTAAAATGTAAAGTATACCAAATTTACCCTCTAGTAGTGGTATTTTGGATAAGTAGCGTTTTGTTGTGAGAAGCTGTGAAATCCACGTGACAAGTTGCTGCGGTTTAGCAGCAACCATGGTGTGGTCCGTGCTGCAGATGCTAGAAAAAAATGCCCTGGTTTCCTGCACACAGTAAAATGAAAACCTTGGATGAAGTTTCCCAACCTATGCATTACGCATCTGGAGTTATACCAGGAAGGCTGGGGTTAGACCTGCCAACAGCAAATGAGTCTAATTCATCAGGGACGAGATGTGGGTCAGTAGTCTGCCAACAAGCAGAGGCTAAGATATCATGCAGACTCCCCATTTTTCCCTTCCCTTTCACAGAGAAATGACTAATTATGAGCTTGTAGAAGATTGCCAGTTAGCGGAGTGTGGATTCCACGTCGTCAGGAAAGCACTGATGAAGAAGAGGCTCTGGAGGAGGCTGGGTTTCTGGAAATATTGGAAAGCTCAGGTTATGTTTCTGAGCAGGAGTGTTGCAGCTGCACCATATAAAAGACAGACGTATCAGGACTCATTCTTGGAAAAAAAAGCGACGTTCAGCACCTAGCAAGAAATTTCCAACCCTCTCAGCTTTTCAGATTTTGCCTTGCTACAACCTCAATTGGGAATAATTTAAACTTTCACCCGAGTTTTGCAGCCTCTAGCAGGTTTTTGTCTGAAATTGCCCTGTGTTTATCTCCACCTACCTTCCTACCAATTCTGACCAGCTGACTCATTATCAGTCACAGTTTATACAAGAAATTCCAACTGTTAAGATTTAAAGTGCTGTGAAAATAATATCCAACAGCTATAACAACAAAAAACATTTTAAAATGAGAAAATAAAACAAAAGCTGACTGTTGCTAAGAAGGAAACTAGTCACCAATAAAGTGGTTATGTGATATTCTGTAATTTAAATACAGGTTTGGACATATGGCTGAGAAACGAATCAGAATAAGCATTTCATGTCAGTCAATATTGCTAATTATTGATTAGAGGGTTTTTTGTCTTAAATATCTGAAATACTCCCTAACAGGTGATGTGACCTTTCCTGATTTATCCTCAGTTGCCTCTTGATGTAGAAAACTAGATCCATGTTAGCATTATGTTCTCCTTTCGATTGTTTACCAGAAGTGAAAATGGGCGTTTTGTTTCCTGTTGCGAGATGGGATTTTTTTTTCACTCAATATATAATCGGTTAGCCGCACATCCTCCAGTTTACTGAGGGGAGCCTTTCCCCGTCCCTGCTGCAAAGCGTATCACTTAATATAGGCTGCTTTATATTATCTATTATTTGTGAATTAGGCCTATAGATAATAAATTTCTTCCATGTTTTCTAAGTCAAAATAGCTTTTAAATTTATGTGAATTTATTATGAAATTGTACATAGAAATCTACCACACAAATAGTAGTTAATATTTGTGTTAAAGTTCAGTCTAATCATAAATTCCGAGTCGGTCACACTTGAGCGTATATCTGTCTTTTTCACTGCCTCGTTTTCGTTTTTCGTTTCATTTATTTATTTTTTTCCCGTATAGTCTTTTTGAAAAGCCAGACGTGCGCGTTTCGTGTTTTCAAAGGTGTCGCGCTATTTGTTTGCTGTCTGTCGGCACTAGTTTCACGGCGAATGAGCTGCGGCGGGGGCCACGTCCACTCCAAGGGGTACCGCGATAGACGCCAGTCACGTGGGTGGGCTCGGCGTTTCTTACTGTCGTTGCATTTCGCCACTTCAGGAATGCCGTGGAGTGGAGGAACCTCTCTGTTAGGGGCTGGAAGGCCAGTGTTTCATTAGTTTCACTGACCCCAACACCTCCGTCCTCAGGGGCCCCCCTTTAGCTCGGGGCCCTAAGTAATTGCCTTTTTGCCACTAGTGAGAGCTCTGTTTATTTGTAAGAAAATGAAAGCCATGCAGCCTTTCCCTTCCATGCACTATTTTGTGTTGCTTTGTGTCACAGGCAATTTCAATATGCTACGAGTTGTAAAATAACAAAACGGAGGGGAAAAAGTTCGCAGGGCGCAGTAATATTAGACTCGATTCCACTCTTTTCTGCTTCACTGCTTGTTGCCAACGCTCATTTGGCACGTTATAAAAAAAAAATCAGATTGTGCAATTTTGGTTAGTAATGATCACACGTCACTGTCGTTACTTGAGCAGCAGCAGACTTGTATAACAAGATCCTAAACTCCTCCAAATGCTGAACTCCTCCTCCTCATAATCATCATCATCTTATGCATCTCCAGGCTGCAGAAAAGCGATATGAGATCACAAGGAAACACTAACATTTAGTTTTTCACTTTCTCTGCTCTTTGGACGTCCTTCAGACTGAGACATGAAGACCGCTGCTCAAATCTAGGACATTTGGTCCTTATAATAGCGTTCTTTCCATATTTGACAGATTTCATTAAATTTATAATGGGAAGGCGCGCGTTTGGCGCGTTTGGCACTTTTTACGCATGCTTCTGTTTATTTTCGGTGCTCCTGCAAATTGCTAGCTCCCAGAGAAACCCGGGAGCGCGACCAAGAAATGACCAAAGAGGTGCTTTTCGGCAGACGCTGCAGTGGTCGCACAACGGGAAGGTTTTCAGCCTTTTAAGCCAAGGCTCGGAGTACGTGCCGCCGAAGCGCAGGGGCGCAGCGCAGGAGCAAGAGCAGCCGCGACCCGTCGCCATCATCCGGGATGCGGACGTGAGACATCAGGAAGCCCGGAGTCAGCAGCAGCAGCAGCAGCAGCAGCAGCAGCCGCCCCGCAGCCTCCTTGCGCTTGTGAGAGGGCAAGAACATCGGGAGCATCTTCACCGGGAACGAGCCGCGGAGAGCAGCGGGGCGCAGGGGAACCGCACTGTCAACGACACCCGGGATGCCAATGTCAGCCCGCCTCTACCCAGAGCCAGTGACATGATGGTCGGTGATGATCCGTACGATCCTTACAAGTCCATCGACTTTGACAATCCGTATTACAATCATTATGATGTTTACGAGAGACCAAGACCGAGGTCAAGACCCGGATATGGTACAAGGTATCATCAGTATGGTAAGAGTGAAGAAGACGCTCTTCATGGATAAATGTGTGATGCTTGGCAGAGGGGGGTGTTGGTAATGACCGTCAGCGCAGCATCTGTTGATTAAAATGTCTCCCCCTTTATTCACTATTTGACCAATGAAATGAGTCCAGCAATTACTTTTATTTTGGTACATTTGTTCATGTATAAACTATGTACTAATTAACAGGTAAAATGCAGCCAATTCCATTAAGTTTTCCCTCTCAGTTATTTACAACTAATGGCTAATATATTTATCTGCTTTGTCTTCACATCAAACCAAGAAAAAATCCCCAAAACTGCTTTCGATCTGGACATAAACATTTGTGAAAAAAAATTCTAACATGGTCTTTAGAAACCTTTTTTCGACCAGATATGTGGTGCTCATTGGTAATGACTTTAGCTATATTCTGACAAAATGGCATTTATATAAATGTAGACAGTTCGTTGGTAAATGCTATTTGGGGTAATGAAACTCAGCTTGAAATAGAGTTTGGCTTTAGCATTAGCACTATAACAACAGGCTGGATATAAACTTTTTAAATCTGTTCATACAAGAAGATGGAAGGTCATTTTTTTTCCCATGTCAACCACAGTTAAGTTGTGGAATTCATTGGCAACAACAGCTGCAGGGTTGAAAAGCTCAGCTAAGACTTTAAAGTTGGCACTGTCACTAAATTACTTAAAAACTTTGTGTACATTTTAAAAATTGATCAATATGAAATGTAAATATTTTTTTACAGACAACTACAGCTAAGATGTGTTGTTACCAGGTATTAGCAAGCTTTGCTTGTTAATAGTGAAGTTTGCTAATAACTTTATTTCAAGCTAAAGCATATCAAGTTAAAGCTGGATGAAAACTTAAGTGGCTTATTAAAAATCTCCTAGAAAACGGAAGTAAGAAAGTGGCTCAAAGTTTAGAAGTTCATCTTACAAGTCTGACTTTAGCGTTGTCGCTAAGCTAGTTACAACACAGAAACTTTTTCAACCACAAATTTTATGCTAATTCTTAGCTGTCACTAAGGTTAAATATAATTATTCATAATACAGCCAATATGAACATATCAGGCATTCCCTGCTGACCAACAAATATTTCGAATGACTGAACCAAAAATTTTCACTGTCACTATAATCTAAATGTTTAGATAGCATTTGTTACATATAATAAGATTTATCTCATTTTGATAGTAGGTACATTAAGATGCTCATTTAAAAAGTAAGAAATATTAAGGACATAAATGTAGTACCCTCAATTTTTTTTCTCTTTTCATTTTTCAAGCTGGCATTAACCCACCATCAACTGGATCTATGTTATTGACCAATAATTTAAATCTATTTTCATGTTGTGTTGCAGGTCTTCCTGATCTTGTGCCAGATCCATACTACATTCAAGCCTCTGCTTATGTCCAAAGAGCACCAATGTACAATCTGAGATGTGCAGCTGAGGAAAACTGTTTGTCAAGGTATTGAGACTCGTGTATGAGGAGAGAAAAAAAAAGTAAGAGTCGGAGTTGCAGCCTTGTCTGAGTGTGAATCAGGGATTTCTGAGCCATAACAACCACCTAAGTGTTTGTAAGGAAGGACTGCTCAGCTGAAGCGAAGAGATGAGTTAAAATTAAGTGATTCCTGCAGCTGATGGTGGAGAAAGGGGGTGGAGTTGGTGGATTTCTGTAAAAGTTTAATCATAGCCTGCCCTCAGAGAGAAAGCCTGAATGGTAAACACATTATCGAGGACTAACCCAAACAACCGAGAGCCTCTGAAGGATTTTTTCCACCCTGCATTTACACGCACACACACACCCACACACTCACACACACCTTGGCAGACTTGGTTTCAGTTTGGACCCTGAGAGTCTGCTCCACTCTGAGGAAGAGATGAAGCAGGGAAAACATCAGTGGTGATGTCACTGTCTACATAAGAAGGTATTTTCTGTCCCTTCAATCACATCTGTTTTCTTTGCTCTGTGCCTGCAGCTCGGCCTATCGAGCGAGAGACTACGACACCAGAGTGCTGCTGAGGTTTCCTCAGAAAGTCAAGAACCAAGGCACAGCTGACTTCCTCCCCAGCAGGCCACGCTACTCCTGGGAGTGGCACAGCTGCCACCAGTGAGTAGAAAGTTTACCTCCACGCTGTCCACCTCATCATCACACAAACATTTCATAATCTTTTTTTTTTTTAATTTCTCCTCCAGTTTGGGTGGATTTTGGTTTTGCTGCTTTTTTTTCTGTCTTTGTGAGTCAGCCTGTAAACTGTTCCCACCCCCTATTGTGCTCGCTCACTTCATAAATCTTCTTATTTTAACCAAGTGGGAAACTGACAGACCTTTAAAAAGTTTGTGAAGGTCATTAAAAATTCAATGTGGTCAAACAAACACAATCCTGTTATGTATTAAATATTAAACACAGTTTTTTTTTTAACATTCCTTAGATGTTTTCAATGTATTTCTTACACATGATGGCCAATGAAAGCAACACTGTGAATACACCATGTTGACTGCATGGTAGTTTGATTCAATTTTATGAAAAAAGTATATTAGAGGTTTTTAAAACCCATAAAAATGCTTTCACAGTATATGCTAATGACTACATTGTCTTTTTGTTATTATGTAAATCACAGCAACTTTTAAAATTTTGGCTGCGTTCACACTGCAGCCTGAAGTGACCTAATTCTGATTTTTTTTACATAATGCAACCTGTATCCGATCTTTTCATGGCAATATGTACAGCACAGGTCGGATTCTTTTGGAATGCGACTCATATCCAGTAGGTATCCGATTCAAATGCAATCTAACGTCCGGGTTGCATTCATCTGAACTGAACGTCAGTTCGGATGAAAAAAGTTCATTCATCCAAATAGTAACAAATCTCACTATTCTGTGTCCTGATACGCACAAGCGGGAAGAAAAACAACAACCACTACCGATTATATGAGGATTAAGTTGTTAATATGTTGCTCCGGTTAGACAACAACTTCAAATATATAAGCTAAGCTCCTCCGTTAGCCTCCATATTTACTTCCACAAACTCTGAGCTCTTCTTCTTTTTATGGCGGTTGGCAGAACACTGAGAACGCTGACGCTATTGCGCCCTGTGTACTTGCATTTATTTGGCAGTGTGAATGGCCACTGGGAAAAAAAATAAAATAGTTCTGACTTTAATCTCAGAATTCTGAGAAAAAAAGTCATAATTCTGAGATTAAACTGTTTTATTTTTCCCCAGTGGCCCTAATCCTCTTCCGTAGCCACAGCAAAAAATAAATAACAATAAAAATCCAATTTGACAAAAAATCATAATTGGGTCACTTCAAGCTAATTTACTAGTTATTGACAAACTAAGCTACTAAAGTAGGATTCTCTGCTTTGTTTTGACAGAAAGAGAATCTAGCTCTCCTTATTTCTTTACTAGATGAGGTTAATAAAGTTAAACAGAACCACAGTGTTTGATTCATGATCAACAGAAAAGATTTATGTGGATAAATAAAATAAGATGTAGAGTTTAAGGCTTCCAAAGGGGATCCTGCTGATCTTTCAGATCTTTCACTGGGATTACTGTAAAAATCCTACTTCAGTTTCTCCTGAAACTACCTCACTCCATAGTTATGCCGTGAAGCGAGAGGTCGACTGGGCTGCTTCCAGATTTGGAGCCCTTCTGGCCACGATCCAGCAAACTGTTGATGTGGTCTGTATAGATTTTTTTGTCTGTGTTTTGAAAGTCAAGTGCAGTTAGAGGCCAGACTGTTTTCTTAAGACACAGCAGAGTTAAACCAGATGTTGTTCTGCACAAGATCACATAACTGTGTATATTGAAAATTGAATTATCACCTGTGACGTTGGGGAATTTATGTCCAGTGGTTGCAGAAAGAGTTTATTCTCTGACCTGTCTGTTTTGCTGATGATCGACAGGCACTACCACAGCATGGACGAGTTCAGCCACTATGAGCTGCTGGACTCCTCTACTCAGAGGTCGGTGGCAGAGGGCCACAAGGCTAGCTTCTGCTTGGAAGACACTTCCTGTGACTATGGATACTACCGGAGATACGCCTGCACGTCACACACACAGGTCTCAAAATAAGCTCCAGTTTTTTTTAATGAATGCACATTTAGACATAAAACAAAACTGTGACACTTATGAGTGTTTCTAGAATCCATGCTACGCTCATTTAAAAGTATACACCTCAGTTTTAGGGGGTTAAATATGTTAAAATAACAAGCTTGTCCCGTCACTTTTGTCTCTTAGTGAAATACTATTTCACTAAGAGACTTTCTATTCTGTCAGGTCTTGATGTTGATGAAGTGACATCCTTTAATTTACAATACACTTTTATTTCATGTAACTTCTCTGAGACTTGGGATCTCTGGGATTCCTTCCCATGAAATTGATCAAAAGGAAGCTGCTGCAGTAAATACAGTCTCTTTCTCTATGAGAATATATTTCAAAGGGTGAAAAATACTTGTATTAAAACCAAGATTTTACAGCTGAACACTAGACCGGTGCACCGGCATCATGGTTTAGAAGTTGAGTTTAATTAAAAACTTCTCAATCAAAGATTACATATAATCTCAACTTTAATAACATCCATATCTGATAAGAGAGAAGGTAAGAAGGAAGTTGTGGCCTAAACAACTTTTGTTCTATGTTGCCTATCTCCTGATTCATTATTTGATTCAAACTCAAATAATTTAGAAACGTAGGTTGTTTTGTAATTGTTGTTCTTTTAAGTACAATAAAGCAATAACATACTTTAGAATAGCTAGAAATTACCTTTAGCATTAATGATGAGAAAGATCTGCACATTATTTATCATATTATTGTTGAATGTGGATACTGTTCGATGTGCAGGGTCTGAGCCCAGGATGCTATGACACCTACAACGCAGACATCGACTGCCAATGGATCGACATCACAGATGTGCAGCCTGGACAATATACCCTCAAGGTTTGTGCCAAACAGGCACATTTCTTTCTAGAATCTCCATTTTAATGACGTTGCTGATACGTCTTTGTTTCGTACTGTTTGTGGTGCACAGATCAGTGTAAATCCTTCCTATCAAGTTGAAGAGTCGGACTACTCCAACAACATTGTGCGGTGTGACGTACGTTACACCGGTAACTATGCCTACGTGTCTGGGTGCCACATGTCGCCGTAAGTATCATGGGTGATGTGACTTTTTTTTTTAAGATTGTGTTCTCTATTAATTCACATGCTCCTTTTGTTTCTGTATGTTTCAGATATTAAGTTACAGCAGTGATGATCCACTGATGTTCAGCAAGTTTCCTCTGTGAATGAATGACTTTGAAGAGGACGAAGATCAACAGGGGATGTGTAAAAGACGATAATATGTGACATACTTTAATTTTAGAATAAAAAATTTAGAAAAAAAATAAACGTAACCATCAGACATTATGGCACAAGATTACATTGAATCCCCCTTGCTTTATGAGGAAAAAAACCTTTTTCTCCCTCTCTCGTATCCCGTATGCCTTTATTGTGAGACACTTAAATGAATCTGCTATGTTTAAGAGCTTAACAACACAATACCCTTCAGTGCTTAGTCATTGTATCTTCTCCTTCTTTTTGGGATTTTCTCTTCAGGGGTTGCCACATTGAATCTGCGTTCATTTAGTCCCTTACTCAATGTATCCAAAAGTAAAATGACCATCTAAAAGGAAAATGCATTTATTATATTTATATGCGGCAGAAGCTTTTGATGGAGCTTTCTTAAATAAATTTGGCAGATATTGTCTTGAATGTTTTGGTTCTTTATGTGTTTATTTTTAACCGCTTTTGTTCTGTTTTAATAAAGTGCCTGCAATGAAAAAGAAGAAAAAACAAATTAGTTTCTTCATGTGTTGGCAAACGTCCTGTGACTGCTGAGTGCAATAACAGTGAATGATTACTGAAAGTGAAGCAATAGGTTTTTGCTAATCACTTTATCTACATAAACATTATTAATGCTTTTATTATTTTTTATTATTGGTTTTAACAAATAAAATGTTTTAAAACATTTTATCACTAAATGACATTTTTTATATTACTATTGTTACGATTATTTTAGTTTTGCAATACATTTGACCAGCATGGTGTTTTATTTTAAGATATAAAGAATCGCTTAGATTTAAAGGGAACAATTACAAACAAAAAAATAAACATTTTACTGAGGTTCCTATTAGCAACATAAATAAACGTTTTATTTATGTTGTCTTTAAAAATAAAAGAAAGAAAGCTTTAGAGACGTAAACTTACTTAAAAAATATTGCTAAAGCGTCTCTAAGTAATTTAATAATCTCACTTTATTTAAAACAATTTAATAAAGCAACATTCTACTAGTATTTTCACCATCCAGCCTACAATCCATGTCATCCAGTCCATAAGGGGGCAGCACTGAGACATGCTTGAGTTTATTTGAATTCAGTGATTTTTATCACACTAACTGCAGTAAACCACCAGCAGTCAGTGTTTGAGTTAAATGCTTCTGTGTTTGCGCGTTAGAAGATCACTAGGAACCCAAACAGAACCGTTCGATCCGGCGGAAACATGCACCCGATCCGACTGTCGATCCCGTCGTTCCGTTCGGAGAACAGCTCGGTGGAGAAAGGATTCACGGTAAGACCAACGACAACCTGCCTTCGTGTCTCCGACTGAAAATCACCTTTAAAGCGGACCGAGCTGCATCGGTGCTCACACAATTATTTTAATTAGTCTCTTTAGCAGAACATCGCTCCTCGGATCTGATTTCATCACGTTTTCACTTTTCTCCATTATGACATGCTGACTTTTGGCAGCGTTTAAAGAGCCACTGCACTTTTGGACAGCCTGGCGATATCCAGGATTTTTCTGTCTTTGTTTATTCCTTGTGGGCAAGTTTAAAACATTTCACCTGAAATCATCACCACAATTCAAAAATAACTCAGAGAAATTAGTTATTTCAAACAGGTGGTCTAATTTTGGGGACCCTTTTCAAAAGAGGGCTGTTGACAATCTGGAGTTTAATGTTGTACTATAGAGTGGACCAAGATGTGTAAATAGATAATTAAGTAAATAATAGGAACCTCTGTAAAATATATTTCTATATAGTTCCCTTTAGATAAAAATAATTATTTACATCATATAACAATTGTAATGCAATTTGTCTTTTTACATATCCTTGCAATGTATACTCATGAATATTCATAGAAAATATTAGGCATTTAAAACTCTGGTCTGTACTTTGACTAGGCCATTGTGATGCATAAAAATACATTGATCTAAACCAGGGATGTGAAACCTGTGACTGGAAGGTTCTTATAAAAACAATTGCGTGTTTCGAGATGAAAAACGTAATTGGACAGCAATAAGAAAAGATGATTTCAGCAGTACTTGCAGCATTTTTTTTTCAATACCTGCATTGAATACATGCAAGAGAAGGACACCAATGCTTCAAAGCTTTTAAAAGCAGTTTAATTCTTTTTAGTTTCAAACTATGGGCTTTTTATATTTAAGTCTCTGTCAGAGTTTTATCACCAGCTCCACTGTCACTCCACTCATTGTGGTAAAAACAGTGACGTCTTTTAGGGAACAACCAAGCAGAGTGAGGGAAGTAGACGACGTGTTTGCTCAGGATGCTAACAGTCACTTTGACAGGTCAACCCCAAAAAATGGAGACAGATGTTTCCTTTCTGTCGGCTGCTAAATGCTGACCAAATCAAAAGTACCCTCCGCAAGAGGAAATCTCTTCTTTTTGTCTTTCCGTTAGGTCTTCAAAATTGACGTGTTGGTGAACGGCAGACTGCACAGTGTTGAGAAACGCTACAGTGAATTCCATGCTTTGCACAAAATGGTGAGACCCAGGTTTTCTCTTCATGACTGTGTGTGTTTTTATTTTGTGGTGAGGTTTTTGTGCTCAGATAAGTAAAGATAATATCAGAAAACTAGATGTACGTCTAAATATGCTTCCAAACCCTACGGTGATGCTGTCCATTTCAACAGCTAAAATTAAATCTCAAACCTTCTTCTTGGCAGTATTACAGTCTGTCTCCATTAGATGTGCACATTTTTATTGGCTGACCTTTAAGCTATTGCTCGTTTTAACAGCCTCATTGTTGTTTTAGCTGCCTTAATTGTCTTATTTATCTTCATCATTATTATGCATTTTATTTCTTTTAGTTGCATTTTAGTTTTAAAGCACCTTGTGCAGCATTAATTGCTGGCAATTTCTTTTGCAACAGTCTGTAACGAACGGCTTCACAATGCAGTCAAAGCTCTGACCCCTTCCTCTGTACTGTTCTATTCATTTATCAGTCGTCATTCTTGAGAGTGCAGCTCCACCGATTGAGTGAAAGAATGAATTTGTAGAACCTGATGACGTGCAGAAGGATCTTGAGAAATTAGAATATTAATGAACATTTTGTGGTTTACTAAGTGAAACATGTTAGATGAATTTTATATTTTTTTTTTTGGTTTAATTACAATAATTTTCCACTTGCAGCTAAAACGCAACATTTAAGATTAGAGTTCAACACCAGAGCAATACAAAACAATTAGCAGAAATGTGAGCCTAATGAAAAATATGCTTATTACTTAAAGTTTTTTTACTTTTAAAGGTATTCTTTAATTTGACAAACAAGCCTCATCAGAGACACCAATTCACTGAGTCTCTAAATAAATAATTGAGTCTGGTTCTAAAAGTAACCTGCTTTGTATTTCAAAATGTCCCTTTGCTGCATTTAAATGCTGAGTGGAAACTGTTGACCTGTTTCCCTGTTCGTCGCACGATTCAATGCCGGGTCACCTTCTTCTGCAAATGTTCCTGCCTCTTTTGTGGGGGAAAGTGGATGGGAGTCAATCAACTTGTGCGCCGTTCTGGGCAATAAAGTCAAACAAATTTAACAGAATGATGTGTTTTGTGTACGAATATAAAAACAAAACACTTGAAAGGAGAGAAACCGCAGCAGCAGGCCAGCTGCAGTGACAGAAATTGTCTTTATTACTTGAATATTTTCAAGTTTTCTGAAGGAAAATAGTGGAGCACAAATTGTTAAACTCGCCTGCCCTGACATCCAAGAACTTTAAACTCAATAAACTTTTTCAAAAATGTGTTTTATGCTTTTGAAGCTCCAAACAACCCAGGAGTCGCCTTGACTCCCGATCGAGACATGCGGTCTACTGTCCCCTAGAATGTTACATTTTATTTAACTTTTTGTCTGCAGCACATTGATAAACAGTCATTTTAACACAGCTAAGGTGTTACAGATATTTTCTTTAAGTAACTTTATAACAAAGCACAACCTAGATAGAAGACTTAAAGCTTCATTCAAAAATATAGCACAATTTTAGGATTATTACAACTATAGAATGCAAAAAAAAAATGCTATTTTAACAATTTGAATCGTTTCAGCTGAAAAAAAGCATAAAACCTCCTGAAATCCCTTCGAAGCATGTCAGAAACTGGGTCCCTAAAGTTCTGGAGCAGAGGAGGCACGGCCTGGAGCTCTACCTGCAGGCTGTCTGCTCTCCCAACTCATTGAGCAACTTTGTTTCTGCATCCTGACATGGTGTGCGCTCACAAAAATGTCCTTTTGTTTTGTTTTTTTTTTGTCAGACTGTAATTATGGAAAATGAGGTCCTCCCAAAGATATTCCTGGATTTCCTCAACGTCCGCCATTTTCCTTCAGTGCCAAAAACAGAAAGCTGTGGGTGAGTTGGAACTGCAGGTTGGCTTCAGTATAGAAAAATGGAGCAATTTGTGGCAGTTTGTGTTTGTGGGACAGTTTTTGTTCCCAGACTCTTGAACGGCTATGTGGTCTGACTTCTCTGTCTTTCATGCTTTTCAGCTCCTTTGATACAGAATCAGTGGAATCAAGGTGAGTCATTTAGAGTTTCCTCCTTTCGCATAAATCAGCAGGTCATGTGCTCGTGTTGCTTTTCACCCAGATGGTGCGTCAGTTCAGCGTGTTGAACTTTACCCGCTCACTTCTCTTTTTTTTTTTTTTTGCTCTTTTTCAGTAAACTGTCCCATCAGCCAGTGGTGGTTTATCTCAGAGATCCGTACCTGCTTCCTTCTGCACACGGTACGCTCAGATGACATGATGGCCCACATTTACTCAGTGTTGAGAAAAGTATTTTTCCTTACACAGTGAAATGTGTAAGGAAATGTTTCAAATCATAAAAAATAAAAATAAAAAAAATAACGATTTCATTCATTCAATTCTCTAAAATTAGTCTAAAAATCACATCAACCAGATGGTTCAAAACAACATTTATAGAATTATAGGCCTCAGTTAAAGTCAGTGTTTACGATTCATGAAAAAAGAAAGACGGAGGGCAAAAATGGCTCCTATGGGGGAGTTACCAAGGAAAAAACCCACTGCTGACAGGAAATAATGAGATGTTTTGTCTCGCGTACACCAACAACCATCTTGATGATCTTTGAGTAAATATGCTACAGATTTTAGAGTCAAAACAGGAATATTTTGGGTGTGTCCGTTTCATTTTATATAACATTATTTCAGAAAAAGAGCATCAAACTGAAAGTCGAATATGGTGTTCAATGTAATCGACTGAATATTATAGATTTTTTTTTTATTTATATACAGTTCCTGAAAAAATTGAGACCACTTAAAATTATGAGTTTCTCTGATTTTACTTTTTATAGCTCTATGTTTGAGTAAAATGAACATTGTTCTTTTATTCTTTGAACTACTGACAACATGTCTCTGAAATTCCAAACAAAAATGTAGTATTTATTTGCAGAAAATAACAAATATTCAAAATAATTAAAAAGCTTCAAGTAATGCAAAGGAAACAAGTTCATATTCATTTAGAAACAACAAAACTAATGTTTTAACTCATGAAGAGTTCAGTAATCAGTAATGTAAGGGGGTAAACACTTTCCCCAGAATTAAAAGGCATAGACAAAAGCTGTGAAATTATATGTGCATTATTTTTGTCTCACTTGGTAATTTTTTCCCTTATCAGATACCTTTTCCAACGTTGTGATTGAAGGCGTGGTGGACGGCGTCTTCTACCCCGATTTTCAGCCGAGGTAGAGCCGCTGGGAGGAAAATGATGCACAAGTCTGCAATTAAACCGATGCGTCTCACCAGCTTCGTTGTGCACCAGGAAGAACGTAGAAGAATATCATCTGAACCTCTTATTTTATTTTTTTTGCTCACAAACGTACATCAAAAACTCACAAGTCTTCTACTTTTTTTTTGTTGTACTAAAATGGATTGCTGGTCTCTGGATAACTCACTACATTTTATGCACTAACACTAACTTATGTTTTCCTCCATATTCCATCTGATTTTCACTTTAAATCTCAATTTTAAAATGTAAATTATATGAGAAGTAGTCTGACGGGTACATTTAAATAGCTTTGGAAAAAAGGGAGCCAGTCGAGGGCGAACAGCAGCAATAACGTGGCTGTGGCTTCATTCTGGTTACACTGACACATTTAAACAGATTCTGAAGTCATGTGGATCCTTATTTGTAGTTTTTTTTTTTTTTTTTGTTAAATGTTTTCTCAGATGCTGAATGATCTGCTCCGTTCCAAGCAGTCGTGAGCTTGGGATCTTAAAAGAAGCACGCAGTTTGAAACCAAAACTGCAAAAGCTTTCACTGTGTGACGTAGTCTGAGAAAATTAAAACTTGCCTTTAATTAGAAATGACCATTATACCAGCTGTGTGAAATTAATGGTTTATGACTCATTACGTCACACAGAGACTGTTGCATAAAAATCCCTTATTAAATATCGATGCTCCTAGTAAAATATGCGTAAAAAGCCTTAAATTAAATGGTTTTTGTGTGGAGTTGTCAATCCTGGCGTGCTACTATTCACTTTAGCTTTTCCTCTGACTTTAGAAATGTTGAGTTTAGGTGAAATCCTTTTACGGTATCAAACACACATTTGCCTTATTTAAATGGCATCGTCTTTTAAAATAATTGCCTTTTAAAATGTCCTTCCATCTCTGATTAACTTAAAAAACCATTAATAAAAAAAGCTTCAATTACATTATCTTTTCAAACACAAGTATATTTTTAAAAACGATCCTTACGTTTCCCAGGTGTAGAACTGTTTAATGTTTTTTAGCCTCTGCTGTTTGCATACAGGATTTATTGAACCTTGACGGTACCAAACCTGGTTGGCATCAATTTCAATTAGACTCATTGCGCTTCCACGTTTTAATCAGATCCATAAAATTAAACTAAAGAATCATGTGTTTGTGGTGCAACTACCTTATTTTGCGTTATTTTTTACATGAACTATAATAAGACTTATTTATTGTGAAAGGAAAACAATACACAGCCTATAGAGATAGTCATTTGAATAATTAGTTAGTTTTTTTTTGTAAGTGATCTATGCAAAACTATTTCAGCTCAAAAACTAGTTTTGAGCCGTTTGCTGTGAAGCTGCTTCTGTACAAACCCTGTCCTGGTAAAAGTAGGATTTCCACAAAGAGGTTCTTGTTTCTACACAAACCTGAATCATTTTCTCTTTTTTTTATTCTTGAAAACCACCATCTAACACTAACTCCTTCCATGTTACATTAAAAATGGGAATATATCATTAATAGGCCAGTTGTGAAGGTATTAATGAAGTAGAGACATAAAGGGTGCTTTGTTTTAACATGTGCAATACATCCACTAAAGGTTCATGGTGAAGATTTTTATGTATTTATTGTGTAACTGAGTGTAAATGTATCCGTGCCATAATGTCAGTAAACGCTGAATCTACACTAACGAATTGCTTTGTGATATACAAACATTAATAAAATTATTTACAAAGTTTTGTCAGACCTGATTTTATTAAACACATTTATCAATAAAATGTTTTTTTAAATGATTCCTTACAATAATGTTTACATTTATCAAGTCCACCCCCCTCACATTTTGGTAAAAACTCTTAAAAAAAGTTTCAAGCTGATGAATCTTAAAGACTTAATACTCATTCAGTCTCATGCTTTCCCGTTCATAGTCTGGTTTGAGTTAATCTTCCAGCAGATGAAATAATAATGGTTTTGTGTCAGTGACATCATAAACACAAACATAGAGAATATTGGTTTTACTGTGACTTGTTCTCTGTAGGAAGCTGAAATTTAAGAAAGTATTACATTTGGAAATAACCCGAAATGCTAATTTCTTCAGAGCACTTTCATGGCCAGGGCAGACAGGACCCAACTCAGTAACAGTCCAGCAGTAACAGATTTTACAGGAATGTGTGATTCAGTACCAGGAGTCCATCCTCATCATACTTTTTGTTTTGATAAGTTTTAAAGTTCTGCGTGACCAACTTCACGTTTGAGCGTCTCGTCCGGCTCTGCTTCTGCTTCAGGTTCCTTCATGTTGGCAAAGGCTACTTCGCTCCTCAGCTGCTCCAGAGGAGGGAGACCCACCGCCAGGTTTCTTATTGCAATGGCTGTCATCAGAAATCTACCAGACAAACGAGCAAGATTGTTGTTTTCTAGTGTTGCAGTAACATTTTCATTCGGTCGTTCAGCTGATCTTAAAGTCAATTTGTTTCAAAAACATTCACCAGCTCAACATGCTTCTGTTTCGTGTTATCAGTTCAATTATTTCAGTTGCCGTAATGGTTTAATTACGGCATTAATACACAGTCCAGTCACATTAATGTGACCATCTGTCAAAAGCCAGAATAACCACCTTTCGCAGAGCGAACTGCTACGAGACGTGCAGGAAGAGAGTCACTTAGGTCCCTGAAGGTCTTCTCTGGGATGTTGAGCCATGCCGACTCTAATGCCGTGGCCAGCTGCGCTAGATTACGCGGTTGAGGATCCATGGCGCGAACAACTCGATCGAGATGGTCCCACAGATGCTCGATTGGGTTTAAGTCAGGTGAGTTTGCTGGCCAGGGGAGGACGGTAAACTCATCCTGGTGCTCTTCGAACCACGCACGTACACTGGCAGCTGTATGGCACCTCGCATTGTCCTGCTGGAAGATGCCATCATCCTGAGGAAAAACAATGCGCATGTAGGGGTGGACATGGTCCGCAAGGACAGATGCGTACTTGTATTGATCCATCGTGCCTTCCACAATAATCAGTGAACCCAGAGAATGCCAGGAAAACATTCCCCAGACCATAATGCTCCCGCCTCCAGCTTGGACCGTTCCTGCAATGGTTGCAGGGTGGTTCCTTTCAGAGGTTTCACGCCTTATACGCCAACGTCCATCTGTCCGATGGAGCATAAAACGCGATTCATCTGAAAACGCTACCTGTCGCCACTCAGTGGACGTCCAGCTGCTGTACTGGCGTGCAAATTCTAGCCTTCGTCGTCGATGAACACCAGTCAGCATAGGTGCACGAACCAGGCGTCTGCTTCGGAGGCCCAGACGCAGCAATGTTCGCTGAATAGTGGTTTGGGAGACACTTGTGGTAGCCCCTTGGTTCATTTTAGTGGTCAGTTGCTCAACGGTAGCCCGTCTATCTGCCCGAACGCATCTCCGCAACCGTCGTTCGCCTCTGTCATCTATGGCCCGTGGTGCACCACATTTGCCACGTCGTTGATTTTGGACAGTCCCATTTTGCCATGCACGGTACACTTTTACCACGGCGGCACGCGAACAGTTCACAAACTCAGCCGTTTCGGAAATGCTTCCACCGTTGGCCCGAAAGCCAATGATCATGCCCTTTTGGACGTCGGATAAATCGCTTCGTTTCTGCATTACGCCAACGATTGACATGTTTTCCGAAGCCCACACACACCCTTTATATACGCTCAACTGCACTGTGCTGCCACCTGCCTTCTGTGATTGGTTATTTAACTCTGAAGTGGAAAGTACGTGGTGGTCACATTAATGTGACTGGACTGTGTATATTAAGGTAATTAAGTCCGAGTTTGTTAACTGGAACTTCAATGTTTCATTACTTGATAATGAAACATCTGGATTTTTTTGACAAGAAAACTGGTTTTAAATTTCACTTTTTAAAAATATCAGGACACCAGAATCTCTATTGTTTCTTTTCCCACCTTAACATTTCAAACAATTTATCACAAAACATCCTGAGACAAAAAGGAGTCGAAAAATACTTCTTGTGTACTTTCCAAGAGTGGGTAGGAACAGCGTAAACAGAGAGCACATACCCCCTCCGTATCGTGTAGTACTTCTTAACGGCGAAGCGATCCAGTCGCTCCAACACACCCGCCTCCCTGCGTTTCTTCACCTCCTTCATCCGACGCTGCCGCTTCAGGAACAGCTGCACGACGGGGTCGGTGGCGTTGACCTCTGCCTCTCTGTCGTCATCTGCCGCCATGAGAGGCTGCAGCTCAGGAGGGAGAGGCTCGGTTTCTGCGCACAGAGAATCATTTGATGTGAATGGATTCAAGTAGCAACAGTTTGCTCCTCATTTAGCAACGTCTCTGTCGCCAGAGAAAAGTACCGGGAACATAAGAAACTTCAACAGATGAGATTCAAGTTTTAGCCTGAAAGAAAATTTGGCAAATACTGCAATAAACTTGATGTGTTCAAATGAAACTAACAGTTTAATAGTATAATCCAAACTAATAGTTCTTGAGGCTGATTCGATGATATGTACCAGGTATATTATTTTTATAGCTCGACATTTTCTTTTTACTGTGTATTTTTTTGAGTTGTATTTGTTGCTTCCTCTTGTCCTGCACTCCTTCGAAAAAAGGATTTTAATCTCTTTTTACCCCACCAATATAAAGGTTAAAAATAAATAAAAATAGTAGCCTGGCCAGCTGACTTTTACCAGGCCAGTTTTATAGCATCTTCTCGTCCAACTCGTTTTCACCTGTTCCATTGCGAATGCGCTCTTGAAGCTCCTGCAGCTTTGTGAAGTTCTGCAGCAGCACTGCCTCTGTGGTGTTGACATAGACGTACATGTAGCAGGAAGGGCTCTCGGATACGGTGTACACCTTATGATAAGCCCCTGCAGGAACCTGCAAACACGTAAAGGAAAATAAAAATCTAGGAGAGTCATACCACTGCTGCTTTCTACAGGTTTTTGTTACAGGTTTTTGTTCTTTCTCTTCTATTGCTATGCTTTCGCTTTTTTCCCCACAGTCCTTTCTGACATTTCAGATTGCGTTTGCACATTTGGAAAACTTTCAAGTGAATCACTGAATGCATCAGCTGGAGACTCGGTCTGTTTTCGGAAACTTTTAGCAAAGAAGCTAAAAGTTTAGCTTTCTTTGCTAAAAGTAGCTTGGAAAAGGACAGACGGGCAACACAAGCAGTCAGAAGAAGCTTGCTGGATTAGAACGACTTGCTCACATGAAAAAATATGATAGTTACTTTCCAATCAAGAGGAAAATAGTCATTTTACAAAACCCTCATTAACAGCCATTTCCCCTTTCTGGACATTACACAGAGGATCCCTTTTGCAAATGAATGCTCTTATTTTATACTCAAGAATATAACATGACTTCATCCTGCACGTTTTCCATTTCAGGCACATCTTTTCCAGTTCACAGCAGTTCAAATTTTTACTTGAGTTGAAAAGTATTTTTGATCAATCATCCCTACAAAATGTTTCAAACTTAATTTAATTCAATGTTAGTGTCTGAAAACATTGTGTTCGTATTCATCAAACTCCCGATGGCGATGCTGTTGAGCTGTACCTTTATCTGGTCTCCAGGCTGCAGAGTGTGGTTCTTCTTCTCCTCCACTATCTCTACAGTCACCTGCCCCTGCAGCACATGGATGCTGGTGTTGCCCAGGTCTTCGCTCACAAAGTTCTCCAAATGGAGACCTGAGCCGTAGCGAAGACGGCAGTTAGATAATCGCTGCTTTACAACAGAAATCAGGACAAAGAAAGAGAGCATCAACCTGGAAAATCCGCAATGAAGACGATCTCGGTCTGATTGTCCAGACTTCCCTCAATCTCCTGGAACTTGGTCCTCCAGGGTGAGAGGTCAACCAGCAGGGGCATCAGCCACGGGTTTGGTTTAAAAGGCGACCACTCTGCCTTCACGATGTCCACGCGAGGATCAAAGATCCTGACCGAGGAGAACATGACCAATTCAACCCTCGCACATTTTTTCCCCCCACTTCATAAAACATCCGGCGTCCCTCCTACCTTTGCTGGAAGCGCTCGTTGATCGACACCCAGATGTCAAAGTAGATTTCAGGATGAGAGATGTTGTAGCGTGGGAGCAGCCCGCTGAGACAGGTGGCGTACTGCTTCAGCATGTCTCCGTGATCTTTCCAGCGGCGACTCTGAGTGAACACCTGAAACACAGGCGGATTATTCCAGAAAGCTTTCAAACTCACAATACTAAGGGCGAAAAAAAAGAGCTGATGGATAAACCCGTAGTTTAAAAAGTGATGTTTAGGTGAGAGGTATAACTTTTACTATTGTGAATGAGCTGCAAGTTGCAGTTTTCCTCATTTTTTCCCTAAGATTTTAACATCTTACAGATAACAAAATGTGCTACGGATTCTCTAATAAATATTGTAGTTTGAGATCCAACATAAATTAAAGGATATCACTATTTATGCATCAAAACAGTATACCTGTACCTCAGGAGTTTCATATAACTTTAAATGTATATCTTCTTCAACACACCTATTCAAATATTAGGCAAAAACTCTGTAGAGGCTGACTGAATGGTAATAGAACGATTTGCCAAAGGATTACAAGCGTCTCTTTATTGTCCACTTTCAAAACTCTTCTTAAAACATTTTTTATCTCTTGGCCTTTCTTCACTTGTAGTGTTTTTTATTATTTACTACATATTTATAGTAGTAAAGAGGTAATGCAGTTGTTTTATTCAGATGCTTTGGACCAGAAACTTGGCAAGGCAGCATTTTGACACCTTTTCTTATTTTGAAATTCTTATACCAAAATAGTGGAATTATTAGTTTTAAACAACTCATTGGATGGGGAAGGAATAGGTCTGGGCAATATGGCTTGAAAATAACATTTCAGATTTGTTTTTTCATACCAAATTTGATTTTCATTTTACAAAAAAAAAAATCTTGATTTCTTTTCTTGAAAAGAAATTACAAATGCTCAAAAATATTTTCCAAACACGCGCTTTTGTTTCAGTCATTCTGTCGTGACTGAAGCATTCTTCAGTCGCCGACATTCTTCGAGCTGACCTGAATTCAATGTCCACGTAAACAGAAACTGTGTAACACGCTTGTCAAACAAGACGGTGGGGACTGGGTGAGCCGAGGAGTGCTTTGGTTAAAAAAGAAACATCCAGATTTTCCAAAAATTAAATCTTCAGAAACTGATCAAATTAATTCATTGCCCAGCCATGTGTAGAGCAATAAAATAAATAAATAAGGATTTTTAGTATGTTGTTAAATCCAA
Source organism: Poecilia picta (assembly GCA_033032245.1). NCBI lineage: Eukaryota > Metazoa > Chordata > Actinopteri > Cyprinodontiformes > Poeciliidae > Poecilia > Poecilia picta. The sequence continues at coordinate 13,291,733 of CM065364.1, read as the reverse complement.
TCTCGACGCTACTCTAAGTGCGAGCGTGATTATTTTCCTCCCTCGCATGGTTTTGAATTCCTGGTATCTCACCCCCGGGTTCAGATATCCGATTTCCCCCGTTTTTCCGTCTTTGTAGGTGATCTTCACGTGCTGATGGTTGCGGGAGTGGACCATCATGTCCCAGGAGTAGCCATACAAACCATTAGTCCAGTTATTGTAGCCCTGAGTCCAAAAATACAGAAGAACATTAGAACAATTTTATATTACAACCTCCTTGTTGTACTTATATCACATGCATGAAAGCGAACACCCATGTTTTCAGCTCATCAGACTGAATGATAAGGGTTCTCGTATTTCAAAGTTTTGACAATCTGAACTGCTGTTTATAGTGAAACAATGCCATGTTTCACTAGCAAGAGGCTTTTGGTCACTGGGAAAGCAAGCTGACCACTCAGAAATGAAACTAAAACAATCTAAGGAATGATTGCAAGACACAGACATACCTGTGTGATGAAGTGTGAGTAAGGCATGAAAAACTGCTCGGCTATGTAAAGAATAGTAAAAATAGCTCCCAGCTTGTGCTTAAATCTTGTTTTGGAAGCTTTTGCAGGATTTTGTGTCCCTGGACGTTCGTTGCTTCGGGTTTCAGGGTAAAGGCAGGAAGTGCTGGGTTGAATCTCCTCTGTAGTGAACGGCAGGACTCCGCTGAGCAACGATGGGAAGCGGGCAAAGAATCTCCTCGGCCAATCAGCGTAGCAGAAGAGAGGACTGGTTGCCAACATCGTGTAGGAGAACATCCCTGAAAAAGGGTTAAAAATACACGTCAATACACATCTGTGGAGGAAACAAAGACTTTACAGCTGTCCTGGGAGCGAATGAAGCAGCACACCGACCGATGCTGAACAGCTGAGAATTCATGCAGTGGAAATACGACACGAAGAAAAAGGCGACTGGCCGTGTGGCGTCAAAAAACAGCAAATATCCGGCGGTGAGATCCAGAATGAGTCCGCCTCCGTGGACCACCAGCAGACTCACCAACTCCACAGGAAGAATCGCTCTGAAAAACAACATCGACGTTGGTACAGCTCAGTAAGATGCAGGACATGCACTGCCTCGCAAAAGCTTTTACACCCTGCTGATATTTTCGCTTATTAAGTGAAAGCAGTGTTTAATCAGTGTCAAAATGAAAAATATTTTTTGTATCTGTAATTTCTTTAAAAATAAGAAAGAAAGATAAAAAAAAAAACAACAACGATGAATATTGGAAATCGAATCTGGTATGAAAACAATCTGAGGTTTTACTTTTAAGTCATATCGCCCAACTCGTGATAAAATTGCATATTTGATTGTAAAATTATATAATTTATTAAGGATTAAAGCAAACATACTTGAAAGGATCAAAGAGCCAGTGGTGTGCCAGGTATGACATGGAATATCCCTCCACCCAGTCTGCATCCAATTTTTTAACTCCGGCAATAAAATATACAATAAAGATCTTTGAAAAATAAGAACACAAGTATCAGCAAATCAAATTGTCACAACAATTTTCACATAAAATTAGTTAAATGATGACTGAAGCAAACCTGTGTCCTCAGTAGGGTGTAATTCCACAGAGGAACATGAGCGTTTCTTATGGAAGGTTTTCGTAATCCATCCAGCGACCTAAAAACACACATAAAAAAAGAAGAAAAAAAATTAAAAACGACTGACGTGGAGAAAAGCATGCAGATTAATTCACAAGCAGTCAAATAAAGCTTCACCTTACCAGTATCTGTTGCCGTCCATGATGGCGAGCTGAAACCCAATGAGACCGTAGAGATACGAGTGATTGTTCCAGGCCGTTTTGTCCAGAAAGAAGATGTACCAGTACGTCGAGATGAACATGAGGCATGAGAGACGGTAGAAACAGCCCAGCATGACGCCCAGTGCACCTTTAATTAAAAATAAGCACACAGTTTAGTTAAATTGAGCAGTTAAACACTCTTTAAAGGGGAACAGACTCGTCAGGTATTGAGAAGCTGCTACATGCTGCAGGAATAGTAAGTATAATGACCGTATGTATTTGGTCAACTCTCTGCCAAGTTCTAAAATTATTTACACCTCACCATAAAGTAAAAGTGCAGAAAAAGTAAGTACACCCTTTTTGTTTCCGCAAGATTTAAGAAAGGACAGTAGCAGGTGAGCGGTGCTTACGAAATGCACTTAATGAATAAGAACTTTACCAGATGAGACCTTTTTATAAACGCAGAAGCTTTAGGCAACATACGGGTATGCAAATTAAAAAATAAAAGAAATGACCCTAGAGAAGCAATTGTTGCCGCTCATCAATCTGGGAAGGGATCGTAGGCCATTTAAAAACGACTCGAAGTTAATTATTCCATGGTGACAAATATTATGCAGATGTAAAAACAATCGAGAGGTGCTGATCTCAGAGATCTTCCAATAGAAATCTGCTCAGACTGTAGTCTAGCCTCTCTCAATGGTAAGGTACCCACCGAGGAACATCACCAGATACACCACGTACATCCAATCCAGAGGGAGGGGCTCCAAGAAATTGAAAAGAGGAAAGCGGCACACGGGGGCCCCGTCTAGGTATTTGTAATCCAGGTGGCTGAGGCCCCTCTCCTGTGTGACGTCTATAGCCATCAGCAAACCTGGACAGAACACAAGGCATAAATACAGACTCTTCTTTGTAACAAGTTGAGATTTAAACAGCGGAGAGCTTTGACTTATTCACCAAACATGCAGCGGAAGATGCCCAGAGATGCAGGGTCAGTGGGTCGGTTCAGAAGGGCCACCAGGTTCTCCCAGGAGCTCAGGTCCTCTTTCCTGAAGCCAAAGATTTCCTCCATCCTGCTTGTAGTGTGTGGTTTCCCCACTTTAGGGGCTGCATCCTTCTTTGCAGATTTTTTCTCCTTGTCGGTGTCAACAAAAGCACCTATAAATTGAGTAAAGGAGAATCAAGACGCAGAGTCATGGTTATTGTTTAAAGGCAAGTCTAAACAAGCTCTGAATGGACTCATTGTGCTCTCTCTGCTCAATCGCAACAACCTGCCAGGTTAGTGTGCAGGACTATATTTACACAAACAGAGCTGCTGTTGAGATCCCAGCTTGTTAGGTGTTGCTCTAACTGGTAATTGGAGTGAAAACAACAACAAACAGCTCAGTCTCTCTCTCTCTCTCTCTCTCTCTCTCTCTGACAGTGCTAACAGTAACCTCACCTGCAGTGGCGTCTCTCGCCTCCATGTTTTGTTTTGGGTTTTTGTAATATTCTGTGATATTCTGCTTCGGGACCAGGCATGAGTCTTTTCTCTGCTCTCCCTGTCCCAGGCGGACGTGTCCTGCGAGAGGAATGTGGCGGACAAAGTTTACGTGTCACAGTACCACACACTCACCGAAAGGAGCAGAAGAGGGAAGGAGAGACGGAGAACGTTGTGGGAAGGATTGGAATGTTGTGAAAAAGGTGGTTCTTGCTCATTGGCTGATTTCACTGCTAATTCCGCTCTCTTCTACGTCACATCCCGAAAACTTCCTCAGCGCACAAACATATAATTATTTAAACTCGAATGTTTAAATTTAGAGAGAAAATATTTGTTATCAGTCTGAAAATGATTTTTTTTCTTTTTTGTATTTAAAAATGAGCATATATTAGCATATATTTTCAAGTATTATTAATTTATAAATAAAGAGAAAATGTGAACTCCTTACCATTCTTAAATGAATTCTTAATTTCAGACATTTTTTTTCTGTTTCTCTCATTTTTCTTATTATTAATTTTAAAAAACATCCCAGGGAATAGCAAAATACATTTAGTTTTGTGATTTACATTTAATCTATAAATCTAGAGGTATGTTAATAATCTAATTCCATAAAGTAAAGCTGTAAAATGATAGTAAAATGTAAAATGATATTAAGATCTGGCAGAAAAACCGGGACATATGCGGCACAGGTAGACTCATTTAACATTGTGAATGAAGTAAGAGACATATGGAAAATGGGAAGAAAATGGAAACTAATAATAAGTAATTAGAGAGAATTTAGTTTACTAATATTTATTTACCTATTTAGTTAAAGTATTATTGGGATTTTATCTTATTTTCATTATTGTTTTTTATTTTTCACACTCCAGTCCAGTTGGTGGCGGTAATGCGCCATCATAGCTGATCTGCCAACCGCCACTATGTTAAAGAATACGAAGAAGAAGAAAGCCAGCACATATTTTCAGTGCTGAAATAACTTTTTTTTTCTCTGGGTTCGAATTCGTTCTTATTTATAAAAATGTAACAGGAGCCATCTGAAACTTCGCCGTCTGGAGGCCTGTAGAGAGCAGCAGCCTAACAGAGGAAACTAAACGGCTGTTTCTGCTCTCATACTTGGATTTTGTTGGTGAATTTGGCAGCTAGGTTAGCTCTTAGGTTAGCTTCTCTGTATTGTTCCGTTAAGGTTGACAGAGATTATCAACTGTCCATCTCACCTTCCCCTCAGCTTTACGTCTTAACCGTTAGGTAAGTGAGTCAAACTGTTTTTTAACTGGACACCCTGCATGTCTAATTCGTGTTTGATGAATGAAATTTCACTCGGGAGTTTTGCTGCTGTGGCATTAGTCATATATAATAACACCAACCTGTAATGTTCCAAAATAGATGTTTCTCCCTTTTCTGACGGTTAATTTGCCAAATAATGTCATTGGGGCCATGCAATGCAGGAGAGCCTCCTTCTGCATTGCAATGACAGGCACCTATTGTTCTTCTGTCAATATAATGTCTCTTTATTTATTTATTTATTGATATATATCTTTATTATTCTTCCATCACCGTTAATGCGGCTCGTACCGCTGCGTGCCCACCCACAAAAGTGGTATCAAATCGTGCGGCTCGTGCCCGGGAAGGGAGCTATTACTTTTATTGGGGATGGAGTTACAATGGCGACGTCAAAAAGCGAAAAACTAGTGAAATTTCCAACTGCCGAAACACAGAGTGTAACTGACATCAACTGCCGCTTTTTAGAGTGAGAAACAGAGTGGAATTTTGACCCAAAAATAATTTTGAAATCGCTCTCATGCCTTCAAAAATTGCTCTATTGGTATGAAAGTCGGTCTTGACATAGATAAATATGTCTGCTCCGGTAAAATGTTTTCAAAATTTCTCTAGGGCTTACGGTTTTCTGTCCAGGTGCTTCAGAGTAAAGTTTTGGGAAGGGCCAACTGACACTGATTCTCTGTGTAATACAAGGTTTCTCCCCTGAGCACAGCTGACAGTTGGCAGTGAGGATTCATCACCATGGCAACAGAATTCTGGCCACAGCTGAGTGATTTCTCAGAAAGTAACTGATTTAAAGTTTAATCCCATGCACAGAATTGGTCACGCGAGTTCTCAGAAGACTGATAAGATATCACCATGGCAACAGATTCTGGCACGCTGATGATTCTCAGAAAGTAACTGATTTAAAGATTATCACCATGGCAACAGAATTCTGGCCACAGCTGAGTGATTTCTCAGAAAGTAACTGATTTAAAGATTCATCACATGGCAACAGAATTCGGTCACGCTGAGTGTTCAGAAGACTGATTAAGTTAATCACCATGGCACAGAATTCTGGCCACAGCTGACTGTTTTTTTCAGACAGTGATTTAAAGAGAGAGTTTTGTCTCCTCCTGTTTCTGACTTTAGTGATGCAGCTTCTGCCTGCAGTGATTTACCATGGTAGGAAACTCAATTATTACAGAGGAGGGATGAGCTGGTCTTTAGAACTACTTGCTGAATGGAGTAAGTCAGTGACAGACAACATATCTGACTATATGGTCATCTCTATAGTTCTAACTATGGCAAACACTCAGTTAAAACAGGGGGCTGGTATATAACTGGTTTAACTCAACCACTGCTAAACATTGGATCAGTGTTACTATTTAGAATGAAGCTTAATAAAAATTTCAAAATTAAAGCTTTGATCATTTTTACATCATGCAGTTGCTCTATTGGTGATAAATAACTGGTTTGAAACATCTGGTTTGATGTTTGATTCCGAGTGCTTGAAGGCCACAGCAAAAATTTGCTGTGGCCTTCAAGCACAAGAACTGAGTATTGCATAGAGTACAGCACACAACCCAGAAGTGACAGCTAGCAAGGAACTAAAGGTCAAAAACAGCGCCTGCCTTGGTGAGGATGGATGAGAGGCAGGAGTGACGAAAATGCTTATTTTACTGCAAGTGATGTTTTCGTCATGATGCTCAACAAATTGATTGGTTGATGTGTGTAGAGATGGGAAGCCTGAGCAGCAGGTTCCAGTCCCCCTCTCAGGGACCAGAGGAAGCAGCAGAGGGTGCGATCAGCAGCCGGAGACACGGCTGCGAGTGCAAGAAGAGGAAGCGGAGCACTCAGTGTGACTGCGACAGCAAACAGGAGGACGAAGATGACATACTAGACGCACCTCGCAGGCAAGTCCACTCGAGGACTTGAATTCACTGTTGATTCATCTTAATATTCTTTCTTCTGAAAATGTTTGTCTGGTTTGCTTTTTATTGGACAGGAAGAAATTGAAAAGCACCTCAAAGTACATTTATCAGACCTTGTTTCTAAATGGAGAAAACAGTGATATTCGTATCTGTGCTCTGGGGCAGGAGTGGAACCTCCATAAAGTGTACCTTTGTCAGGTAATATAGTTAATACAGTTGCACAATTACTTCATCTTCAATTTTTCTTGTTTATTCTTTTCACCTCACTGTGTCTTCATTGCCCCTTTGCAGTCTGGATATTTCTCCAGCATGTTCAGTGGCTCTTGGAAGGAGTCCAACATGATGGAGATCAACTTGGAGATTCCCGACCAGAACATCGACGCTGAAGGTGAGAGTCACAGAAAGCCAACAAACGCTTCAACTTTGTCTCATTCTTTCCTTACAGCTCTTTACTGCCCTGTGTCTGTGCAGCTCTGCAAGTCAACTTTGGTTCGCTGTACCGGGACGATGTTCTGATCAAGCCCAGCCGGGTCATCAGTATCCTCGCTGCTGCGTGCATGCTACAGCTGGTCAGTACACACAACAACCCCCCACCCTCCCCCACAGTTTCCTCCAACGTGAAATGAACCATTTGATTTTTGTGCGAATAGAAATATATATTTATTATATGTTTATTCATTCTTTCCATCCTGGCAGGACGGCTTGATCCAGCAGTGCGGTGAAACCATGAAGGAGAACATCAGCACCAAGACTGTGTCTGCCTACTACGCTAGTGCCAGCATCTACGGCCTGGATTCAGTCATGAAGAAGTCAGATTTTATACATATTTTTAGCAACGTTTGGGCTTTATTAGTAGATATGTTTACTAATATGGCTTTCTACGTGTTTATTCTTTCTTGCAGATGTCTCGAATGGCTTCTGAACAATTTGATGACCCATCAAAATATTGACTTGATGAAAGAACTTGGGTATGCATTCTTTATGGAAAAATACATTTTTATTACAGCAACATTTGTATTTTTTTTTTTTTCGGACTTCATTCAGTTTCACATTCTTTGAAAAATCCATCATTCATCCATTGGTCTGACTGTCCAGTTGTCTGTCCATCCATCGTCAAGCTATTTGGCTATTCATTAATTCTGTCGTAATATGTAATTAATCAACCACACCATCAATTAAAATGAGCTCAATATTTTAAATTATAACGATTTTTTGAAGTGCAATTTTGTTTGCAGAAACATCATAATCCATTTATTCGTGGTTCGGTGTTTTTTTCCGTTTTATTTTGAATTTTTAAAATATCTGCCAGTTCCAGAGGGAACCCTCTGGAGTCGATGCCCGCTCCACAGCGGGCAAGAACCGCTCAGCCACTCAAAGACAAAATAATGCCGCGTGAGAAATGTTGAGTTCAATTTTGTCGGACATTAGACACTTTTAACTTTATAAAAGTAGTTTTATATAGATTTTGCTTTATATTTACTTCTAAATAAAACCAGAAATATGTTTGATCGTGATAGAGTAATGCCATAACTTGTGTTTTACGATCAAAAAGTGACTGAATGCAACATGAACTCCATTTTCCCGATGTCCTCAAATGTACCGCATGTCTGACGCAACCAATCAGAAAGCATTGTCGGCCATTTTGTGTTTCTCGTCTCCGGGCAGATTTCAATGCATACAACATGGAAATGATGAAGAAACAAAAACGCCTGGGAAATTGCCGCAATGTGCTGTAAAAAAAATGTATAATTAGTTTTTTTCTATGTTTGTACACAAGTTCTTAAAATTTACAAAAGAAAGTTTCATTTTAGGCTGTAAAAACGACTGAATATTTTTTTGAATGTTATAATAGTACAAATATGATTTTTTTAACTCGGATTTTGTTTTTGTGTGTTTTTTTCATAATGCATTTTGTCAAAATGAAACAAACACTGTAAAATAATGAAGCTTAGGTTGTGCTGAAAACAATGATACCAAACAAGGAAATGAAAATAGTTTTTATGGTGAAAATATAAGGGTAAATTCAAAATTAGACCAAAATGGCCATTTAGACACAAGACTCCACAGGGGTTCTTTACAAAATGAAAGTTTATTGGTCTTTGAGAGAGTCAACTTGCCTCATTATGCTGTTATTAATGTATTACTTGAAAATAGTGATAAGAGAATGTTACCGTTTCTCGCAACCTGTTCTGGGACAATTATCATTCAGCAAAATTTGATATGGTGGCAGGCGCACTATTCATTCAACAGGACTTCAGTTTGTCTGTCCATTTGTCCCTTCATCTCTGACCTTTATTAGTCTGTCAGCCAGTTTGTCCAGCCATTCCTTTGTCTGTACATATTTCTTTCCATCAGATTGTTCTTTGTCCATCTACCCGTCTTTTTGTCCCCCTGATGCTTTGTCCTTCTGCTTCTAGATCTCTCTACCCATCTTTTCATCAGTCTGTCCTTCATACAAATGTATGAAGTCAGTTTTTTTCCCCTAATCTGCTGAATAGGCCAAAAATCTAGAAATTTGAGTTTGAAAAATTATAAAATTATGGCATAAATTTTTGTAGGATCTCTGACTTGATCTCAGTAATTTTTATTTATTTATTTCAATTAGGACAGATTGGATAAGATCTACATTTATTGTCCGTACTTTCCCGTTTTGTGAAACTACAGGGCTGATGTGATGGAGCAGCTCATCCAGTCCTCCGACCTATTCGTCATGCAGGTGGAGATGGACGTGTACACCACTCTGAAGAAGGTGAGAGAGAAATGATCATACATGACATGCACATGCATGTATTTTGCACTATTTTAATTTTCCTCTTGGCGTTTCTGCAGTGGATGTTTCTGCAGCTAAACCCTTCATGGGACGGTCCAATCAAGCAGCTTCTGGCTGACGCCGACGCTTGGCTTTGCAAACGCAGGACAGGTGATGTCATGTCCTCAAACTGTAGCTGCACGTTACGTTGCGCCGTTTCTTACAGAAAACTCTCTTGTTGCGTTTTTCACTGCACGGCGACGACGTACAGACCTGTGTGAAAAGGAGCCGTTCTTAAACACAGAGGAGGGGGCGCCGTTTCGCTCCGTCTTCAGGCTCGTCCGTCTCCAGTACATCATCAACGATCTCGCATCTGCTCGTATCCTGGAGAGAGACAATATCCTGCCTCCTGGTAAGAACAAAGCTTCATTAACATGTAATATTTAAATCAAAATGATATTCAGACGATTTTAATCAATTACTTGTGTCCAATAATTCCTGCCGTAGAGTGGCTAACTGCGATGTACAAAAACCAGTGGCTTGCTATGCTGCGGACAGAATTTGACAACGACAACGGGTGAGACCCTGAGAATAAGCTGCTGCAATGAGTTTTTGGGAAGTAAAACAATAAATATATTACTTGTGTAAAACGACACTGTGTTTGTATATTTAGACCTCAGGAGACCAGCAAAGACGAGTTTGAGCAGAACAGCATGAGGTGTGGCAGGAAGCTGATTAAAGATGGAGATGTGAGTTTCTACAATCATTTCTGTTTTTGCATGATTGTTTTTTGTAATATCAGCACAGAGAAATGAGCCGATTCTTTCTTTCGTCTCAGTACTGCTGGAGGTGGACGGGCTTCAACTTCGGGTTTGACCTGTTGGTCACTTACACAAACCGCTTCATAGTCTTTAAAAGGAATACACTCAGTCAGCCATGTGGGAGCGCTGTGAGTCTAAAACCAAAGAGACATATGGCTTACAGGTGAGGAAGCAATCAGTCTGTTTGTTTAAATAAATGATCACCTTTGCAAGAATTTTTATAAAATTAAACGTAAATCTTCTTCATAATAGGTGTGATGTAACAAAATCCAGCTTTAAAGAAAGTAACCTAGTCTATGTGTTCTAGACTTTGAAACTATGTCCAAAGGCAAAAAAAATAATCTACAAAATAGTTCTTTAAAACACTGCTGAATACAGATCCAAATTCTGTAATTAGTGGAATAGAGATGTATTTAAACACAACAAAGTAAATGTAAATGCAAATGTGTAGAATATTCTAAAAAAAAGAAATTCTGAAAAACATGTTTTAGAACAAAATTCAGAAATTTTAAGTCTGGAAAACTAGGAGACGCTTCTTAGCAATGACACGGTTTACTAAAATATCACATTTGGAAACCGTTTGCCTTTTACCTGCTTTCACAGACATAAATTTAACATTTCCTTTTCATTTTTGGCGAAGGTTACGTCTCGCCTCCTTTGACAGCCGAGGGAAGCTGGTCTGCAGTCGCTCCACGGGTTCCCAGCTCCTCACCCTGGAGAAGGACCGGGTCAGTGATCTCTGCCAGGCTGTAAACGTTACCGGCTCAAACTGCAAAAACGCCTTTAATAATCGTTCTTTCCACTGGATCCCCGCAGGAGTACGTGGTGATGAACCTGGACAGCCGACTGCTGTCGTTCCCCCTGTATGTGTGCTGTAACTTCCTGTATACCTCGCCTCATTCAGACCACTGTCCAGATTCCTCGGAGCCAGAAAGCGCCGCTCGCTTAATGGCTTCTGACAGCCACTAGCTGCTACCATTCCTGTCTTGACATGAAGACATTCACCCAAAGACTTACCGAACACCTCTTCAGCACACTGACTGCATGCTTGTGGTGGAGTTTGAGGGTATTTTCACATCCATGTAGGCAGTTTTTGCTACATTTTGACACCGAGCTGTTCTCAGTGAGACCCACCATCTTCTGTTGCCATGCATTTACCCACAAATCTTCCACTTTTTAAAGTGGAAGGGAGTAGGGGAAATCTGCTTTTCAGGTTGGGTTTAGGAACTTCATAGCTTCAAGACGGGATGATTTGCTGGAGGAGGTTTTTTTTTTTTAGTTCTGCTTATTAACTGTTTTTTAATTTAAAAGTTGATATTAGAGCGCTGTCAAATAAAAAATGTGAGCTCAACAACACAAGTTTAAATGGATTCATCATATATCAGACCAACTCACTCTCAAAGAAACAGTTCACATACACAGTCCAGTCACATTAATGTGACCATCTGTCAAAAGCCAGAATAACCACCTTTCGCAGAGCGAACTGCTACGAGACGTGCAGGAAGAGAGTCACTTAGGTCCCTGAAGGTCTTCTCTGGGATGTTGAGCCATGCCGACTCTAATGCCGTGGCCAGCTGCGCTAGATTACGCGGTTGAGGATCCATGGCGCGAACAACTCGATCGAGATGGTCCCACAGATGCTCGATTGGGTTTAAGTCAGGTGAGTTTGCTGGCCAGGGGAGGACGGTAAACTCATCCTGGTGCTCTTCGAACCACGCACGTACACTGGCAGCTGTATGGCACCTCGCATTGTCCTGCTGGAAGATGCCATCATCCTGAGGAAAAACAATGCGCATGTAGGGGTGGACATGGTCCGCAAGGACAGATGCGTACTTGTATTGATCCATCGTGCCTTCCACAATAATCAGTGAACCCAGAGAATGCCAGGAAAACATTCCCCAGACCATAATGCTCCCGCCTCCAGCTTGGACCGTTCCTGCAATGGTTGCAGGGTGGTTCCTTTCAGAGGTTTCACGCCTTATACGCCAACGTCCATCTGTCCGATGGAGCATAAAACGCGATTCATCTGAAAACGCTACCTGTCGCCACTCAGTGGACGTCCAGCTGCTGTACTGGCGTGCAAATTCTAGCCTTCGTCGTCGATGAACACCAGTCAGCATAGGTGCACGAACCAGGCGTCCGCTTCGGAGGCCCAGACGCAGCAATGTTCGCTGAATAGAGGTTTGGGAGACACTTGTGGTAGCCCCTTGGTTCATTTTAGTGGTCAGTTGCTCAACGGTAGCCCGTCTATCTGCCCGAACGCATCTCCGCAACCGTCGTTCGCCTCTGTCATCTATGGCCCGTGGTGCACCACATTTGCCACGTCGTTGATTTTGGACAGTCCCATTTTGCCATGCACGGTACACTTTTACCACGGCGGCACGCGAACAGTTCACAAACTCAGCCGTTTCGGAAATGCTTCCACCCTTGGCCCGAAAGCCAATGATCATGCCCTTTTGGACGTCGGATAAATCGCTTCGTTTCTGCATTACGCCAACGATTGAAATGTTTTCCGAAGCCCACACACACCCTTTATATACGCTCAACTGCACTGTGCTGCCACCTGCCTTCTGTGATTGGTTATTTAACTCTGAAGTGGAAAGTACGTGGTGGTCACATTAATGTGACTGGACTGTGTATATATGTATATATATATGTATATATATATGTGTGTGTGTAAATTTGAAAGAATCAAATCTGCCTCATGTGGACTTGTACTAGGGGTGTAGTGATACAATAATTTCACGATATACGATATTCTGGTCACGATACAATATGTATCACAATATTTGTTGAGCGATACAATTCGCTACGATTCAGTGCATTTTTACGATTTTCTGAAAGATTTTAGGACAGAGTGGTTTTAGTGACATTTTGTGTTCCGTAGACTTGAATTTAGTTAACTGAAAACTGATTAAAAGCACCAACTACACAATACCTGACTCTGATTGGACAGTCTAACAGTCTGCAGCTGGACAAAATGAATCAAAGATGCAGTGAGAGAATTAGTTTCTGTCATTTAAATTCATCTGGATTTGACATAAAATCAAAAGTTTAAACGGTAATCCAGGAGCAGAGTGGAGATATCAGCCTCTGTAGACTCTCAAGATGCAAATGATGCACTTATGTTTTTTCTTTTCGTGCATTTTGGAGTAAAAATGCAGCCACAAATGCAGTCTTTTGGACTATGGGAAAAAGGCTTTTCTACCTTGGCTCCCGGAGTTAGCCGTGGCTGTAAGCTGTTTACTACTAACTGCTAAAGTAGTGGCTCCGCCTCACCCCGTAGTGATCGACTCCCTGCAGCTACGCAGCGCCGCTATTCCCCTGCTTGGATCTCTGAGTAGCTCCTCTCAGACCGCCAGGATGTCATAGTTCTCTCAGTCTCTGATACTCTTTGTCTGTTGCTAATAAGAATGATCGATCAGCCATTGTTTATGGAAATCCTCACTGCGCCGCAGATTCCGGCTGCGGGATTTTCCTCCGTGTCTTCCTGCTCCAAACACAGTGCCGCTTCGGATGTTATCAACTCATGTTCATTCCTCCGGTAATCCTTTATATACAGAACAGAAACCGCTTAGCTAAAAACTAATTACGAAGCGAATGCTACCAGTAGAAATGAGCATTAATTTTGTGATCTCACTGCTTTTGCAGCTGCTCCGTTCGCGACGCTGCTCCTTTCCGCTTCTCTTTCACGGTTACTTGCGCAACTTTCCTTCGTTTCTCAGCAACAAAATACAGCCCATAGTTATTTATTGAAGATTTTACATTTCCAAAAACACAGGAATCTAATGTTTTGTTTAGTTTTATACGTTTGGAAGCTCATTCCCTCTCACATAATGGAAAAGCCGGGGATTGGCGGCACTTTTGACATTTCTCTGACATTCGGAAAATTTAATTTACTAATTTTAGCACAACTCCGGTTATACTTGGCCTGTTAACACAATTTAAAAACTCGTGTAGTTTATAATGTGCACTTTAAGCTCAAGTTGAAAGTGAGACTGAAGGAGGCGGAGTCTTGCTGCTACGACAAACTAGACGTTAAAAAGAGCTATAAGGCTATGGATCCCTATGGTTTAACGGTTCGATACTCGCGGATGATACTTTCCGAGGGCGGAAAATATCGATATATATCACCGAATCGATTTATACAGCCCTAACTTGTACATATGAAAATGAGGGAAGAAAAAAATATTGTCATGCTGTAGAAGGAAAATGTCTCTAGTTTAACATGTTTTTACACTCGTGGTTGCGTGTTTGTTCAATTCTACAGCAGAGCAGCTTCTCAGAACCTGGTTTTTAATTGAGTGAAGCAACATCGTAAAGTCAAGCCAGACTTTTCTGTCTGCTGGATTATGTTTCCTGCAGTGTTATTTTCCATCACTGACGTTCAGTTGGGCTCCTGGTCATTATTTATGGGGGAAGATGTTTGAATTACTTGAGTTATATCTTTATTCTGAACTCATGGGAAACACAAAGTAGCCTAGTAGTTACCAAAATCTGCACAGTTACTTCTTAAGTTTGCTTTCATTCTGCAGATTTATTCACTTTCTATTTGGATGTGTTTTGAAAAGCTGGGGGATTCCCAGTTGTAAATCAGATGTATTTTTAACATTTCTGGATCGCCAACAGATTTGTTTGTACAGCTGTTATGTGTACATTTTTACTTTTTTTATTTGGGTTTTTATTTTTTTACCTTTTTATTTTTGTGGATGTTTTAAGGTATTTCTCTTGACTGCCAATAAAACTGCCCTTCCATACGGGCCGTGGTGCTATCATACAATCCGATCTTTTATTACAGGTAGACAAACATGTTGGGGCATAAAAAAATGAGGTGATTCATCTTGTACTTATTGTTTCAAGTAAAAGTTTGGACTTCCTGTTCTTTCTCTGTTCATTTTAGAAATGTCAACATTTTTTGTCAGGTTGTATTCGAATCATTAAAATATTCAAAGCAACAGCCAGCCTGATAAAACAAATTAAATGCAAACTGCATTGAAAGAAAATTAAATGACACTTATTTTCTGTCGTTTTTTCAATTAGCTGCTATGTAGATTTTTATCAATTCTGTTTAAGTATTATGAAGTGGGGGGAAAAGCATTCTCTCCCAAAAAGAAAATTGTGTGTACTTTAACAACTTTAATCAGTTTGAGCCAATATGAAGTTGAAAAATCTGAAATCTTCCATATTTCTATAAAAGCACTGAAATCAACTTCCTTAAAACACTTAGTCTTAACTCTAATCTGAGTGAGTGCCGAGAAACACTCACTGCATCCAAAGAAGAAAATGTCTGCATACATATTTTTTTGTAATTTACCTGTTATAACATTTTACATTAACCAAAAGAGTAATTTGTATCACTCAAAAATATCTGGGAATATGACCAACACCACCCTGTATGGACAAGCAGGTATAATGGATAGATGGAGTTATGTGTTGTTTGACCACTTGGGGGCGCTGTAGCCACGAAGAGAGAATTGAACCATGAGTCAGAGGCTGCCAGCTGATCATTTACCCGTTATTAATTTCTTCACAATACTCACAAAGCTGTTGCACGATTGAGTCTTTAAGTCACTTGGTGAAAAATAAGATTTGTTTCTTTCCTTTTAGTAAGATTAAATGAGCAAAAAATCAAAATAATGGAAAAGTAAACAAAATAATAAAGCCATAATGTCAATAAAGTCAAAAAACATATGCCAAGAATAAGCAGAATTGACACTTGGTTATTCATGCTTGTGTAAATGACCAAACTGCGTTAAACATTTTCTTTCAGTGCATAAATATTCTCCTAAGCTAGCAGAGGCATATCAAACCTGCTTGGAAGCAGCACTTTTGAAACTCAAGAAAAAACAAAACATACACACACACATATTACTGTATATATTCCACTTTAACCTCAATATTTTGACCCTAATCATGACAGAATTTTTAAAGTTTTTTTCTCACCATTTCAACTCATTTCTTTCCTCCAAGTGTCTCTACATCATCACTTTTTATTTAGGTGAATGATCAAAGCTACAGAATGAACTGTAGTTTTCCTCAGTTTACTTTTCAGATTTCAGTTTCCTCACAGAGTTAAATTTCCCATTAAAAAAAAATTCCAATTGTTTTTTAAAGCAACATAAAACAAAACGTATAACCTTTATGGTTATTTTATTTCACACATATAAACAGCAGTGGTGGTAGACACCATCACAAAAGTGGAGAACTAATTGAGACAAAACAAAACAGTGCAAGTAGCAGGACCAGGAAGAGCTGCATATAAAATCCACCAAGAGATGAACATGAGGGATTGCTCTATTAACGTTAAGTCAGATCTGTCCCAAATAAAATCTACCATCACTGCATTGTTTACACATGAAGTGTGTAAACA
The DNA here is from genome assembly GCA_033032245.1 of Poecilia picta. Lineage (NCBI taxonomy): Eukaryota > Metazoa > Chordata > Actinopteri > Cyprinodontiformes > Poeciliidae > Poecilia > Poecilia picta. The sequence goes on along the minus strand of CM065364.1, from coordinate 13,275,360 downwards.
ATGCAGTGACATTGAACATCTGAATTTAGATAAATGACATTGAACATCTGAATTTAGATAAACCACTAGATTTAACCTCTAGTAACAAATCTCACAATAACCATCAAAGCCTTTGAACTGCTTTGAACTTTAGTGGTTGGCCTGAAATTCTCAGGTCACTAACCTGGTGTCTACCAGGTCCAGGCTACTTGCTCCTCACTGCGGTATAGAGTTCAGGTTCTCCTTCAGCCTCCGGGTCATGCTAGGGACCAGGTTGATGTGGTCGTCCACACAGGTGCCCACACAGCGGTCCATGAGCGATCGGACGGCCGGCTCCTTTAAACCCGAGTCCATCAGATCCTTCGCCTTGTCGTTGCAGTGCATCGTGCATCTGGTCAGACGGTCCTGAGGACAGCAGAACAGAAGAAACTGATTGTCACAAATAAACAGAAGCAACAAAACACAGAACAAACTAATAGGTTCATATTAAAAAGGCAGATTTCATTAAATATGTAAAAATGCATTCTTTCCCCCCATAGAGATGTTCTTTTACTTGCAATACAATTACTTACAAATGCAAGTAATTATATTACTTACATTATGAACAAACACTTAGTCAATTTCTAAAGAATAATTCAAATAGTCTTTCTTCCCCCTGTAATATTTATTCCTATAGAAAATATTACAGATTATTAAAGAACTATGTTCTCAATAAACACCAAGAGAAATATACTTCACAAAATATTTCCTAAAGTCACTTTAATATGAAGTTACTAATTTCTAAATACACAAAATAATGCTGATTTGAACTGGAATTCAAGTTTTCATGAATCTCATTTTCAGATTAGTACACTCAGAATCTTTACATTTCATTTTAATATTATTTACGAGATGCATTTTATGGGTGATTTTCAACCCAGTCCGTTCGTCATCACACATTACCAGCAGGGCCGAGCGCAAATCGTGACACCACACCTACTAATGGCACTTCCGGTGGCAGGTGTCATTATGCGCCACAAGTGCCACTGTTTTCGGGGTGAGCTGCCAGTGTTGCCACTGACCTCAGCTGATGTCGGCTGACCTCGGCACTTCGTACTGGCACTTCCTCTGACACCTGCCATTATGCCACTGTTTTCGGGGCTAGCCGTAAGTGTTGCCACTGGCTTCGGCAAATGGACTACATATCCCATGACGCTTTATTACTAGTAGAAGAAGAACTTGAAGACAGACGAAGAAGAAAGAATTTAATAGGGTTTTTTTCTCGCAAAAAGACTTGTTAGCTGAATTCCTACACTTTTTCGTATATCATGTATGATTCGTTCATTCTATTTATTCACTAAAGTTCATCTGAATAATCCAGCCGACTCCTTTCGTCTTTGAATTAATCGAATACACAACAGGTATCAGATATTGGTTTCGGCACCTTTGCAACAGCTGAGTCCATCTTCCACTAGAGCTGCCGTTAGGTGTCCAGAATGTTTCCTAGCTGTCACAACTGGTGCAGATCGATGTTTTGGGGGGATGGCAATGCCAGTTTTTGGAAAACGTGTTACTTATATTGCCTGTTTTAAATTTCTTTATTTCAATGCTAATTGTATTGGTTAATTATCCGTTTAACACCTTGAATATTTTTGACTTAATTTAATTGAAGGATGGCCAAAGTAATTGAATCTACCATCAAGTGTCAATATTACAGTGAAATCTGTTGAACCACATTGGGTTGCCAGATAAGGGCTTTGGCCAAGATGGAAATAGTTGTGTAAAAGTATATTGTAGAAATTAATAAAGTTTGGAAAAAAAATTAAATGTAATGAAACATTATAATTTCTCGTGGAGGAATAATATGTTATTTGATCCCGATGTAGTAAATTCACACGTTGACTAAACATGAATTTTACAAAATGCCAGGTGTCAGAGGAAGTGCCAGTACGAAGTGCCGAGGTCAGCCGACATCAGCCGAGGTCAGTGGCAACACTGGCAGCTCACCCCGAAAACAGTGGCACTTGTGGCGCATAATGACACCTGCCACTGGAAGTGCCATTAGTAGGTGTGGTGTCACAATTTGCGCCTGCTGTCTTTCCATATTGCTTAACAGTAAATTGTGACTAAGTTTTGAATGTCTGGAACAAAAGAGTTGCAAAAGAACTGCTTGGATGCAACATTTGGTAGGCTAGTATGTTTTGAGAGCTATGAATATGTCTCAATAATATATTTAGTCAGGATGGATCCTCCCCGCATCTGGTGACTACACCTTATACATTTACTAAGATGCTAAAGGAGTGTTGAGAACATGATGATGCAGAAAAAAAGGAGAGAAGTGAGTAAAATGTGGCTTTACCCCCACAGATAACATGAAAATGTGAAACAATTATATTTAACTGAATGCATGACATATGTTGTGCAGTCTTAATGGAAATTAATATTGATGAGAAGCACCATTCTGACCAGCATCTTAAACACAACATTTTTTTACTTTTTATTGAAACTGATAGTTTTCATTGCATCTTTTGCTGTAACTGTATAAATATTATGTTTATAGCTGTGGATTTTGGACAATTTCCTGCCACATATTTAGATTTTATAGATATAAACTTGATAACACTACAACTTTTATGTTATAGCTGGCTGCCAAAAAAAAATGCAAGATTTATTCCAAGTAAAACAGTGTTTTTAACACATTTATGTGTTTTACTGCTGTACTTTATTGATGCCATACAAGACAGTGGAAGCAGAGTGATTGGGGCGCTGCTTTACAAGACTTGCACAAGTGTAGTTTTTTTCCATTAACCAATCAGAAGCTCAAAAAACAAGCATCTTAAAGCCAAAGTAACCTTAATGTATGTAAACTTTGTAGTTTGAGGAAAATAAAACAAAATGTAAATTAATCTGGCATTTAGTAAACAGTATTCTCTCGATTAATCCAAAGTGATCAAAACAGGGGCAGTTTAATCTGATTTAATATCAGATTGTGAGGGGGGGGGGGAAGCTACATGTATCTTTATGCAGATATCTGGTATGAGCTCCGGTTTCCTCACTATACTTAATGGGGTTCATGTCGCTTCAGTTGGACCGTCACTGGCACATAACCCTGAACTACTAATATCAGAAAATATCCCTTTATCCAGAAGCTGCAGGTCCTCACCTGAAACTTCTCCAGCTCTGAGGTGACCAGCCCCTGAGCCTGGGCCAAGGGAGCGTGGCACTTCTCGATACACCGATGCACCTGATGCAGGGAGTCCGAGCGGCGGCCGCAGCAGTCCGCGCTGCATTTGAACACGCGTCCCTGCGGCACAAAGCAGCAGCCCGTCAGGACGACGTAATGGCTGGCAAGGCGTCATGCTGGTGTGAGAAAGATCACTAACCTGCATGGTTCGGATGTGGTCTTTCTCTAGAGACTGGACCATGTCTTCCACCACCTTCTGAACGCGTGAATGATGTGCCTCTGCCATCTCTGCTGGTCGCGCTGCTCCTTTAAAAAAAAACACTCGGAAACAAGTTTGTCATTCAACCGAGACCGGAAGTTCCAACTCCGCCGCGCAACTTTCTTCACAATTGGATAACAACTAAAGTCACCTCCAGTCAAGCATGGTCGGAGATTAGAGATGATTGGGTCATTTCCGACTTTCTTCCGTTTCTTCGATGGAGAGTGACAACTTCCGCCAATTTCCTCAAGCTTTTCAAAATAAAAGCCAACACGCTGTCCAAATTTAAAAAGCATATAGATTCCAACATAATGACAACCGTAAAGACATATTTCTAGTACTTTTCGTGTCATTCTTATACATTGTAAAATATTAGGTGATTGTTTTCATTTTTTGCCAAAGTTATTAAGGTCTGTTGTGGAACATCCACGACAGTGCTAGAAAGTGGCGTTTGCAATAATAAACAAATGCAATTTTATGATCACTAATATAATTCATCCATCCATCCATTTTCTTGACACCCTTGTCCCTTGGTGGGGTCAGGAGGTGCTGCTGTCTATCTCCAGCTGACGTTCTGGGTGAGAGGTGGGTTCACCCTGGACAGGTCGCCAGTCTGTCGCAGGGCAACACAGAGACACACAGGACAAGCAACCATGCACACACACCTCACACCTAGGGGCAATTTAGACAGACCAATTAACCTGACAGTCATGTTTTTGGACTGTGGGAGGAAACCGGAGGACCCGGAGAAAACCCACCATGCACAGGGAGAACATGCAAACTCCATGCAGAAAGGCTGGGGCCGGAATTGAACCCAGAACCTTCTTGCTGCAAGGCAACAGCTCTACCAACTGCGCCACTTGTGCAGCCTGTTAATAATTCAAACAATGAAAAACTGTTTTCAATTTTTCACAAAACATGTTATATGGCTGTGGGTGGTCCCCTGGGATTTAGGGTCGTAGTTCAGTTATTTGTTTTACTGTTGTAATTTGTCAGCGACACTCATTGAGGTGTATTTTATTATGAAATTCAAGCTCGAACCCGGAAGTTGGTTCTCAGTCTGAGCGACGTTCAGGATTCCCTGTAGAGACTCTACCATTAAACTGCTCTAGTTCGTTATTTAACTTTCTATTTTCACGTTTACCTTCATAACCAGTTAGTTTCGGTTTTTTAAGTAGTGAGAGGAGATTTTTGCGCTCTTTAATGTTTTTTCTTAAGTCTAACCCTGTCAAAGTTTTTTTTTGAATCAACTCCTCTGTGGGGATATTTGAAATCGTGAGTACAATTGAACATGACTGTAGAAAGATGTTACTACGCCCCCCGCGCCTTGTTTGGCAGCTCTAAGCTGAAATCACAGTGATTCATACAGCAGTGCGGTGTGCGAACTTTGACCCCCCCAGGAGAAGTTATCAGTGGTTCCTGTTTCTTCTTCACGCACAGATGTTCCTGATTGCAGACCAGTAGACGACGGCCACAATGACTTTGCGCACGTTTTCACTGCGAACCCTGCTGTTCCTGGGACTTTGGCAGTCTGGGAAGAGAAGTTTGGCCTCAGCTCCGGAGCAGCCAAAGAAAATAGGCAAGTACAAATTACGCTGCTGCAAACATGAAGGAGTCACTGTACTGGTTCTTTTGCTTCTTTGGAGTGAACGTTCAGGTCCAGTATCGCATCCGGTTAGACGGGTCATGTGCAGGATATCTGCTTTGGGTCGCTGTGAACTAACAAAGCTTTGGGGGGGGGAAATTGCAAGTCTTTTGAAACTTTTTCTTTGGTCAGATTTTTTTTTTTTTTTTATTTTGTTTCGAATCTACTTAAATGCAAAATTTAATGCATTTCCATTAGAAAATATGTCTTTACAAAAATTCTAGTAAAAAAAAAATGCTTGCCTCGCTTTTCTAAAAATTATTTCTATGTGCTAAATAACACAATATGGGAGAATTATCTTTTTAAGAGATTTATTAGGCCTTCGCAGCTAAGCGCCGTGAAGGCCTATTGTAATTTTGTCTGTCCTTTATTTTTCTCAAATTTAAAAGCTTAATGTATTTAGCATTTGGTAGTATTACCTTTTAAACTGTATGCTTCGAAGCAGGATGTTTAAAGTGTGGCCTGGCAGCTATTTGTAGCCCTTTTACAAAGCCTTCTTAATATTTCCTTTTATTAACCATGTTGCTGCTTTCTTGAATTAAATTTGGCTAAATGCAGCAAACCCTAACCCAGCAGTGGGTAACTCCAGTCCAGAGCCTCTCCTGCAACTTTCAACACACCTGAGTCCAATAATGAGGTCATTAGCAGGACTCTGGAGAACCTGACTGCACTCAGGAGGTGATTCAGCTGTTGGATTCAAGTGTGTTGAACCAAGTTGACATCTTAGACTGTGTTCACACTGCAGCCTGAAGTGACTCGATTCCGATTTTTTTTTTTTTTTTTTTGTCAAATTGGATTTTTTTTGCCGGGCCGTTCACACTGCCAGTAAATGTGACCTGTATGTGTTCTGCAGTGTAAACGGGCAAACGACCTGAAGTGTCCCGCATGCGCAGTAGAGGGCGGAATAGCGTCAGCGTTCTCAGTGATCTGCCAACCGCCATAAAAAGAAGAGCTCAGAGTTTAAGGAAGTAAACATGGAGGCTAACGGTGGAGCTTAGCTACATATTAGAAGTTGTTGTCCAACCGGAGCAACATGTTAACAACTTAATCCTCATTATAGTCCGTTAAAATTGCGCGTATCAGGAGCAGAATGTGTTGAGTATCTGTGACGTTCAGTTCGGCCTGGACGTTGGGTCGCATTTGAATCGGATATGGGTCGCATTCCAAAAGTATCCAACTTGTGCTGTTCACACTGTCATGAATAAATCAGATACAGGTCGCATTAATAAAAATGAATAAATAAAGAAAATCGGAACTGGGTCACTTTAGGCTGCTGTGTGAACGCAGTCTAAGAGTTGCAGGACAGCCCACCCCTGCCCTAACCCATGCTCTTTTTCCCAATGTAAAAACCCAAAGAACACACACATATATATGTGTGTATGTACATACTGTATAAACACCTTTCTGTCCATTTAAACGCACTAACATGATGCTGCCACCACTGTGCTTCACAGTTCAACTGACACTCAGAATTTTATAGGAAGGCTGTTTTTCAGTGATTCCAGAGAAATGTGGGTGCAGTCCCCGTTTTGGCACACGTTGCGCTTTACTCTCCCGTCTCTGCGCCTCTTCCAGCTGTGATTGGCGCAGGGATCGGCGGAACAGCCGCAGCCTATTACCTGAGGGAGGAGTTTGGACCCGTCGTCAAGATCGATGTGTTTGAGTCGGGGACAGTTGGAGGGCGCCTGGCAACGGTGAAGATGGGGGATTATGAGTACGAGACCGGAGGCTCTGTGATCCACCCTCTGAACCTACACATGAAGCAGTTTCATTGAAAAAATAGGTAACTTCAACACAACCACGGCTTATTTGACAGATCATCAGATTAATACGTGTTTTCTAAACTTGATGCCTCGTTATCAACAGGTATTCCTCAGAGGAAAGACGTCCCCTCTAAAATGGCGATCTTCGATGGGAAAGAGCTTGTGTTTGAAGAGAGCGACTGGTTCATTGTTAACTTAATCAGGATGATCTGGCGCTACGGATTCGGTTTTGTCCGCATGCAGATGTGGGTGGAGAGCATTCTGGACAAATTTATGAGGTGAGAAGTTGGATTTTGCAGATTGCAGTTGCAATGCTGCAACATGAGCTCAGAAGTGTTGCAGGTGCCCTAATTCTCCTGTACATTCTGTTGTTGACAGGATCTACCAGTACCAGCAGTACGGCTACTCGTTCTCCACTGTGGAGAAGCTCTTGCACGCCATGGGAGGCGACAGCTTCCTCACCCTGATGAATCAAACTCTGGAGGAGGCCATGATGGGAGATGGATTTTCACAGGCCTTCATCAATGATATTATTGCACCCATAACACGTGTGAACTACGGCCAAAGCGTCCGAATCAATGGCTTTGTAGGTATGTGTCTTCACCGGAATACGCAAGCCTCTTTTACATTTTTGTCACATTACAGCCAAGTTGTGTAATGTGAGTATTTTGGAGGGAATTTTAGGAGCTAGACTAATTAAAAAGTAGTGCATAATTAGAAGTACTGCAGAAGGAAAATGATGTATGGTTTTTTTTTTTTTGTCCTATGCTGTTTTTATCTAGATCAGATCTCTTCTTCCAAATGTTCTCCTTCTGTAGTAGCTACTTAAGCTAGTAAAATAAATATGACAAAGAAAATCCATTTTATTCCATAGAAAACAATATGACACTTGGTCTCAAGTTTGAAGTATGAAAAAAGTTTTTTCAAGTGCAAAAACGTTTTTGACTTTTAGAAATTAAAAAGCAAACTTAAATTGAGGCATTATACACAACCTTTTATGTAACACTTCCTTTCTGAAGTTCAAAGAATGAAACTGATTTTTAAAAAATATGAAATGGATATTTCTAATCTATTTTTAGAATATTTTTCTCATTACTCTTGAAACTTTCTGAAAATTGTAAGTCAAAACGCTGAATTTCTATAAATCTGGACTAATAACCCAGCTGTTTAAAGTTGCTTTTGTACCATAATAAATGAAACTAGCCAACACTCTGTGTAATGTCGGCAATTGGAAAAATGTTGTTTTTATGATGTAAAGCACTTTGATCTGGCTTGTTGCGGAAATGTGCTATACAAATAAAATTTGATTGATAAACAAGTACAATAAGTGAGAAATGTAGTTATTAAACAAAAGCTAAAAACGGGGAACGTTTCACTAACAGGTCTGCAGAGAGTAAAGTTGAGGGTCAGTAAGTATTTGAAACTGTTAGCAGTTTTACAATAGTATCAGGTTTTCTTTGGGTTCATCCCTCCAGAGTGAATTTCACATGTAATGTTTCAGGGGCGGTGTCGCTGGCTGGGGCGGACTCGGGCCTGTGGGCAGTGGACGGGGGCAATAAGAGAGTGTGTTCTGGACTCCTTTACCACAGCAAGAGTGATCTCATCCCTGCTAAGGTCAGCTCCATTTCCATGAAGACCCGACCATCAAAGAGAGGTAACCTCCACGTTGCTTCATTTAGCATGAAACCGTCTTTATTTTACTTTCCCTGCTTCACCAAGCTCACCTGCTCTCCGTTTCAGGAAGTACCGTCCCTTACTACGAGCTCAACTACGTCGGAGAATCCGGCGCGGCGCACTCTCTGTACGACATCGTCGTCATAGCGACGCCGCTTCATCAGGGAAAGTCTGACATCACGTTCTCGGGGTTCTCCCCTCCCATCCCGACTCACTACCCGGGTCTCTACCACCAGACGGTGGCCACCCTGGTGCACGGCACCCTGAACGTGTCGTACCTGGGCACCGCCGAGGCCGCCTCCGAGTTCACCGTGTCTGAAATCCTCACCACCGACTCCAAGGGCTGCGCCATCAACAGCCTGAGCTCCCTGGACCCCGTGCACATCCCCGACGGCTACGAGCGACCCCCGGCGAGCCACCCTAAAGTCTGGAAGGTGTTCTCCTCGGAACCGCTGACCCCGGAGCAGCTGCAGCGAATGTTTCTGTCCTACGACTCCGTGTCCGAGACCCCGTGGCTGGCCTACCCGTCTTACCGTCCGCCGCACCGGAAGACGCCGCCGTTCGTCCTGCACAACCGGCTGTACTACCTCAACGCCGTGGAGTGGGCGGCCAGCGCCATGGAAATGAGCGCCATCTCGGCCCGGAACGTGGCCCTGCTGGCTCATCACCGCTGGCACGAACAGACGGATAAGATCGACCAGGAGGACCTGCACATGCGACTCAGAGGAGAACTTTGAACAATCAAATCGGGATGATTGTTCCCGACGTAATCTGTGATTTCAACCACACAGATTACATGATTATGAAAAATATTTTTTTCTTTACAAACAAAACCACTTTAAAACATGCAACAGTTTTTTTGTTTACCCAGACAGAACCAGACGATATAAAAATACTTCTAACATTGAAGCAAGTCGCACTAAATGGTAGATCCTGAAGCTTGAAGCTTCCCTCTTTCCCTTTGTCTTGGTCTGCGTTGCACTTGTCGTAAACCTAATTCAACACTTCCAGTTTGTCTTTATGGCTTTTTAGCTACATTTTTTTCCTGACTGAAGGATTTTTCTGACCGGTTTGCTCGTCTTCCGTTAACTTCCAAGTCTCTCTACCTCCTCAACAAAGTGCTGCGAGTTCAGGCACCGATCACCAACGGTTGATGATATTTTAGAGATTTCAGTCCCACCCATTTCAAGACAAACTACAAAAACAATAGCTTTAGAAATTTGATTGTGCCTTAATGAAATCGGAGTTGGAGTAGTAAACATTTTGGAAATGATCTTCTGGTCCTCTTTGAGATTTTTGTCAAAGCACAGGACCAACTTTCTTTTTGTGCTTAGCGTTTCTTTATTTCCCCTTTATTTCTTAGTTAATAAGGATCGTTTTAATGTTCTGACTTGCAGTCAGAACTCGTGTTGGGAAAAGATACTTGACTTGTTCTCTACTTCCAGGTTCTTTTGTACTTTTGGATAGAAATTGTAGTTGGCAGGGGAAATCACTCCTTGGGCACCGTTAAATGATTTTCTATCTAGAGTTTTACAGAAAATGGCACTTTCACTAGGTTCCAGTTTTACACACTGCTTTCCAAATAAATGTCATGTGAAACCACACTGAAAATGCCCAAACAGTACTGTAGATTTCAAAATGCGTTTACAATCATAATAAATTAATGAATGTTTCTGCTTTGTCTTCTGATTCTTGTTTTTTTTTGCAAACCTTCTGGTCAAACTTCAACCCCTGAGCTAAGGACATTTTGAACAATTTCCATACACATTCATGAATAGTGAAGTAGAAACAGTACCAGATGCAACAAAAACTGAACCAAGGTCAGGATTTTATCCTGGGAACATATTTCAGACAAATCTTTGTTTTGATGTTCATCTCCACTGTTTAAATGAATCCACTGACGAGAAGGTTGTGAATTGATTAGGTGGGCTATTACAATTTAAATTTTTAATCAAACTCTAAATTTTGAGGTATTGTAATAAATTAAATCACCATTTGGCCTAGACTGAGCTGAATCTAGACCAAATTAAGTTCATTCTGATTTAGCATTTGAACCTGTTCCTCAGTTGATTTCATATTGTGAATTAAATGGAAATAAATTTAAATAAACTAATTTCAAAATTGGATATAAAAGAGGTCTGGAAAACTGCTGTGGATCAGACGATTCCTTTAAAAACTAACTTTAGAATGTAAATTTCTCTTTCATAAAGGAACTCTTTAAAATCAACCCACTTTTTATAGCAAAAAACTAGAAAGGATATTTCTGTTTTACCAGATTGTTAAAGTTGAACTGAAACAAATATGGAAAAAAGTCCAGATTTTAAATAAACCCTAAATTATTGATGGAATCAATAGCCCATATTGAAGAGAAGCAAAACAATATGGCATTGTTTTGTCTTTAAAGCTCAAGCTCTGTCACACATATGATGCAGATTAGAGTCTTAAATCCATGACTATCATGGGTTTATCAGTTTTACTATAATTTTAATGTTGAAAATAAACCATGCACCTTTTATCCCGTAACATCTCCATCTCTGATAAATTAGACAAACATTATGACCCGTCCTTCATGAGCCAAGTGTGTCCTGTGAAGTCACCATTTCCATTCGACAAAGCCAACAAACGTTGTTTTCAGCCTTTATAACATGGAGTTCCTTTGTTTTTCTTTTCGTCTCACTTCCCAAATAAAGCCCCATGTGACCCTGGGAGCCAACAATGCCTCGCTTTGACAAAGGGAATAAGGATACGTCTGTTTGGTGATGCACCACCAAGCCGTCCTCTCAGGTGGGGAGGGGACAATGGTACCAAAGCCGCCTGTGGATGTAAAACATGTGATGTGACTGAAGATTTAAATAAGGGCCCCAAACGAGGCAGCTCAGACAACCTGAATCCTGCACAAACCGGACCAGCAGCCAACATGAGATTTCTGGTGCCGCTTTCTGTCGTCCTTGTTGTGGCAGCATTTCACTCTGGTGAGAGTCAGAAATATTTAAAAAAAAAAAACAAAAAAAACTCCAAAACAGTTAATGTTAGATGTCTGGTTTTTAATAACCTTTTTTGTTGTTTTTTAAGTAAAATCAAAGTTGTAAACGATTAAACTTGTCTGAAGTTAGCCTACTAGCCTCTCTTTAGACGCACAATCAGGCTTTTCTTTGCTGATTCCGAATTCCAATTTGACTTTATGTCTGAGCTTCTCAATTCTGTCTTAAAGAATATGTAAATGTGCTGCAGCTTCTTTAATGAAGGGGATTTGAATCCAGTGGACAGTAAAGAAATGACAGACTTAAGTCTAAAAGCATAAACCTTTAGTCTGTTTAAAATAGTGCATCAAATATCATGCTGTTGGGTCTGCCCTTTCTACATTGAAATTTGTAGAAGTTCTTAGATTTGATGCATGAACTGTCTCAGAAATTACATTCTCGAGGGAGGATTTTTCATCATTTCACATATTCATCATAGCCCTCTCAGCATCTCTGGAGTCGGCAGAGAAGGAGGAAGAAGTTACTCAGTATGGTGAGTAGAAGTTTATTCATAAAAACAAGAATGATGGATGATGTCACAAGCTGACAGAAATGCCTTAATCAGATTTTTTCTGTGCAGATGGGCTGACTCAGCTGCAGAAAATAGGTAATATATCAACTGCTTTTTTTTATTTTTTTCAGAATAATAATTTTGATAGATTTCAAAAATCTGGATTCCCCCCAAAATTAAGTCCTAAATCTGAATCTAATTTTGGTATTTTTAGTGTCTCTTTGTCAGAATGTTGACATTTACTGTCTTTTCTTACTTGCATGGCTTCGTTCTCTCAGACCAGATGGAGTTTGATGCTGCTCAAAAAGCTGAAGCAGCGCAGCTGAACAGTAAGTTTACATCTGACAATAAAATGACTGAAAAAGAAGCAGATATGTAAAATGTAGCTGTTATATTTTTTGTTTTTTCAAGTTACAGAGGAGCAGCAGAGTGAAGATAGCCGCTTTCTTGGTAAGAATAAAACAAGAAATCATGACTTTTCCCACAAATAAATCCAGCTGATAATTTGGTAAAGTAGCCTTTTAACTTCACAGAGGCTGGTAAAGATGAATCTGGTGAGTTCTGGTCCTTTACACAATAATTCATATTCACCCACATAAAGCTAAAGTTTACTTTATAAATGTTTTAACAGTAGAGGAACCTCACGAAGATGAAAGTGAAGATGAAAGCAAAGGTTTGTGGGTAACATGTCACAGTCAATGTTTTACAGATTTTAAAAATTACCATGGAAATACATGTTTTTCTTATTTTTTTATACCAGTATTAACTTTTGTCCTGACCATACTTAACATTTGTTAAATTGTATCCGTTTTAACCTACTTAGTTTTTCTCCCACCTTCTTATATTTTGCACATTAGATTTTTATGAGCCCCCGGGCGTCAAAAACGATCAGCAGCAATCGATTCTGATCAGTTTTGAAAGACACAAAAATAATCACTTGCAGATTGGTTTGCATATGTAGAGATTTGGTCAAGGAGATATCGAAAAAGAAAATTCCCACAAAATATCCTGCAATTTGCAGTTAACAGCCAAAGTTATACGAAAGCGAAAATTATAAAATAAACAAAACAAACAAAGAATGTTACGGGATCAAGGAGGTTTAGCCGTGTTTAACGTTGTCTGACTATACCACTGTCTTCCTGCAGAGGGAGCTGCGGATTCCAACGGTGCCGCAGAGGAAGGTGACGCAGGTTTGTAGTTTAGCCTGTAGGCGGCGGTAAAACACGACTTTAAAACGTGATGGTGAAACAGTGCGTCAAGTCTAAATAGCTGCATTTATGTCCCTTTTTCAACCCAGAGTCAGAGTCAGAGTCCTCTGAGGGCACTAAGGGTGAGTATGGAAAAAAACAGTTCAAGGGTTAGTTTCTGCTCTCCTGATAATGCTTATGTTTATGATTTTTTTTTATCAGGAAGGCAAAGGAGAGGTGAGGTTTTTGTGCTGTGTTATTTTTCTTTTCATTGTAAGAATATTACGTTTTACAAATAAAACATCTCTTTTTCTAGAATACCCAGAGACATCGACACTCAACTGTGTGGTACGTGAAAACACTCAGACAATCCCTTATGATATCGACCACCTGCTCTAAAAACTGTGTTTTCTGTTTCCCCTTGCAGCTGAAGGGAACACCCAAGAAAGAGGTGAAAAACTTAAGTAACAATTTCATGTCATATCGCACAGATAGGTGCATAGGTATATTTATAACTGTTCAGATCAGAAATAGTGTTTAACATTCCTTGAGGCCGACTCAAAACTACCTGCAGGGGCGAGATGTGGTGAGATGTTTGGAGGGAGCCGCTAAAGTTTAAATTGTGGGTTATGCAATAAACCAGACAGAGAAAAACAGAGCCAGTCACAACCAGTCTGGGCTTGACTTTTTAAAATAGTGTCACACACTTTTATTGTGGAATAAAGTCTGCTGTAAAAACAAAAAGAAGGTCTGACCACTTTAGGTTGCACCACAAAAAACTGTTGTTTACTTTAAAAGTGTAATTATGTCACCATGGATATGAACTCCTTTGACCTAAAATAAATAAATAAGATGTTTATTTTGACAGAGTTCTCTTAGTGTGTGAGTAAATCTGGGACATGAATCCAGGACACTCAGAGGCATCTGTCCCCAGGCACTTACTGTGCTTGATTTATACAGTTTCATCTGCCTCTGGTTATTTTAGGAACAAGGATGTTCTGGAAAATGCTGGGGAAATAAACTGATTTTGGTTTAGGTTTGCTTGTTGGAACAATGAGGGGATTATCAGCTGCGGTTAGAAACCCATTTTGCAGCAAACCCAAACTGGCAGGGAATATTGCAGACCAAAAGCCGCCACTTTCAGAGAGAAACATTGCCGCAGTCGTAACTCATCTTCCTCCCTCTGGAGTTGCGAGACGTGAAAAACCCAGGAGGGGTGTGATTCATTAACCCGGAGCCATGGAAAACTACAGCATTGTGGTGTTTTTAAAAGCTGGCGTAAAGGAATTCTGTCTGTTCCTCCCTCACAGATGTACGACTGAATTCCCTGCAACACGTGGGCCCAACGCTTACTCACCCCAGAGCTGCACCCAGCTTTCCATCAATAAAAGGGGAAACAATCCCACCTCTCCTTTTGTTTTCCTTCACAGTCACAGGCCAAAACAGGGAAGCTTTGATCCACAAGAATTTCTGAAATCAAGAGTGTCAGACGGAGTATTTTTACCATTTTTATTGATTTTTTTTTCCATCCACAATTGTGGAGCAAAACAATGATGTGCATTTTAAAATAAAAAATAATCTTTGGTACCTAAAAAATAAAAATAAGGCAACTAGAGCATCTATAGGTCTGAAATGCATTTAGTATTGCAGTCAAGTGACCACATGCAACACACTGTATATTTGCCCCCATTCTGAAGAAAAACAGGCCAACTCTGTGCCAATCGGATCAGTTCGCTTCCAGTTTTAAAACTTGTGTGTAGATAAAGTATCCCAACTGTCTCAGAAGGTGCAAACGGTACAGAAAACATACTGAAAGTAGCGATTACAAGGTGATCTAGAAAATACAAGGCTAAAGCAGGCCTAAAGCATTAACCATCAAGGATGATGCAATCAAGTTTCAACAGGAGACTTAAGGACTCGTTTGGGTACATTATACGCGCTGGTGGACATTCTGTTACATCCTAAAACTGAGGTGAACAATTTCAGGCCGTTTGTGCACGTGGCTTTGTTTTCTTTTGTTCAAGAAATGATCCTTTAATGCATACAGTATCTTCCATATTAATCTGCAAGTGATCATCCAGTGTATACAATTACATCTTGCACTGTAACAGTCTGGAGAATAAACCATTTTAACCAACTTCAGCTGAACTTGTTTTTGATTCTTTTATGAGAACAAATGCAACGTACAGATTCAGGGTAAAATTATTAAATACTCTGGAGTAAGAGACATAGGGCAATGCATCTTGTTTTTAATCCTAAAGTACAGCTCTTGCATCTACATTATTTTCCAAATGGTTATGCTTTAAATTACAGGTGTGATAGGTTTATTACTGCATTTCCAATACTGTCAAAACAAAATGGTTGTATTTACATCACTGGAAAAGTAAAAAAAAAAAAGAATTAAAAAAGATCAAGAATTTACAGAAATGAGATATGAAAAAGATTTTCCAGAATGTAAACCCAAAAGGAACACATAGCAAAAGCTAAGTTGAATATGAACCACAGGCACATATCATAAGTCCTTTTCAAACGTTTTTCCTTTCGTTGTCGTCGGCCTGAGGTAAGCGACATTTAAATCGGAAGGATGGCGTAGATGAAGATGGCCATGATGGCAGCGCTGATCAGGCCGGAGATGGGAACGGTCACAAACCACGCCATGAAGATGTTTCTGAACAGGCGCCAGTCCACGGCCTTCCTCGAACGCAGCCACCCCACTGCCACCACCGACCCCACCTGGAAGCAAAGCCCTTGTTAATCTCTTGGATGGGTCATTTTGTAAAACTTTGCCTTGCAAATGTTTTAACTCTCCATAAGCAGAAAGAAAAATGGATGGTTGTGAGCATTTGCATTCTGCCATCAACTTTTACTGCAATTATCTTTGCAAAAATGAAAAAGAGAGCTAAGGCTCAGGCTGGGCAGAGTTCATTGTGGAAATACATTTTGAAGTCTTTCCAAACACTTTAAATAAGACTTCAAATACATTGATATGATACAAACACTGGCAGCAGGTTCAGATTCATCCTGCTGGAAAATCAACCTCCTCCATAGTCTCCATAACAGAATATTTGGGTAGAATGTATTTAGAGTAGGGATCAAATATTTTATCAGGAGAACTAATTTATCACAATAAGTGATGCATTTTTATAACTTGATTACATCTAAAATTGATTTTTGTTTAATTCTGCTCTGTGAACACTTGTAAGGCATTACTGAGGAGGAACTCTGTCCATATTTGGACCAAGTGGCAGACTGTTTACTTTAGACTCCATCATACTGAACAGCCTCCCTATGTCTCAGTCAAATTCACAGACCACAGAGTTTGGCTGGCCTACCTTGCAATGGGTGGTTGAGACAGGCAGACCAATGTTGGAAGCGACCACGACAGTCAGGGCTGAGGCCAATTCGATGCTGAAACCACTGCAGGAAAAAAAAAGAAAAGAAGAAAAACAGTCAGGACTCAGGATGTGTCCGAGTGGCCGGCTAAATCCAGAACTCTGTAACGTCTGGACAGGATGTGGCTTTAGGGGATGATGTCTGCTTTCTGTACCTTGAAGGCGTGATGGGGGTCAGGTCTTTGCCCATAGTCTGGATCACCCTGCGACCCCAGACCCACAGGCCGATGCAGATGCCCACGCCGCCGTACAGCAGAAGCCAAATGGGTGTCGGTGCGTTGGAGGTCACGCTGCTCGTTGAGTAAACCAACCACAAAGCTACCAAAGGTCCAATGGCATTGCTGCAGAGGAAGCAGAGAGGTTATTCACACACTGGGCAAAGAGTTGGGGCAAGTTAACCTGTCACCAGCAACCTGCTTTGATCTCATCAGTACAACATGACCTGTGCTGTGCAGAGGCCTTACCTCACGTCGTTTCCACCATGGGCGAAAGATCCGAAGCAAGCTGTGAGGATTTGGAGGAACTGAAACAGAGTGGAGACTTCAGGCTTGTCTTCTTCATGCCGGTCATCCAGAGAGCTATGGCTGCTGCCTGCATCCTCGTTTCCCATTTCTAGTGTCACATCACCTTCTCCCAGAGCTTCAGGAGTTGTGTTCTCTGCTACAGCGTTGCAGTAGCTGGTGTAACTGTCCATGCGCACACGCTTCTTTTCCTGACCGCCGGACCCCGGGGCCTTGTCGCCTTCTTCTCCGATGCGGGGGTCCGCCTCTCTGTGCCTGAAGTCACCGTGTAGGCCGATGATGGCCATAGTGTACGAGGTGTAGCTGTTGTTTCTTCGGATGGGCCGGTCACCCGCCTCGCCCATGCAGTCGCCAACCTTGGCCAGGTGGAGTTTGTGCAGCAGGTCTTTGTAGAGGCCGGAGTCCTTGTGGACCGTGTGGTACTGACTGTAGCCATTGCTGGGGATCTGAGCCGGTCTGTTGTTGAACTGAGCTTGGTTGTTGAAGTGGACCTGGTTGGGAGCGTTTGCAGAGCCGTTACCGTGCTGGTTGTTGAGCTGGTCGTTCGTTTGAGGCTGTTTCTGGGCTGCAGACAAAAATATTAAATACAGATAAAGTGTCTTATTCATTGCAAAAACAAAATCTTACAGAGTATTTCTGGTCTAGTTTTCAGTGCAAACACTTGAAATAAGACAAAATTAACTTGAAAATAAATTTTCAGCAAGATGGCGCGTTTTAAGTCAGTACTTCCTAAATATCGATGGAAAAGTACGAGCTACTAGTGAAATAATCTTGGGCTATTGTTAGTATCAGCATTCATATCTCAGAACAAGAAAACATGAAGACTAACAAACACCAGAGATTAGGGCTGGTCAATAAATCAATAATATATACTGCAATAGACACTTGATCAATATCAATAGACAATACATCCATATTTTGGAGAATGTAGGCAGAGGAAAAGATTCAGCTGCTCATCACAGCCAGTTAAGCAACTGGATGGGAGAAATCAATGTTGGTTACTTAGCAACATGTTGAGTAACTTGTGCAGAAGCAGTTTAAGGTTTCCACATTGTGACTCATAACAGCTCAAACATCATAAACACACTGAAGTGAAGGTTGAGTATAAAAAAGGAAATGCATCTGGCAATAATTTAGATATTTAAAACAAAAACTTATCAGTATAGACCTCTACTAAACGCCTAGATCGTGAAAAGCATTTGCAGAAATCGAAAGCTCTAAATCATCATCATCTCTTACCGTTCGTATTGCAGTCATCTGTGTCATCACAATCCCCGATGTTAAAAGCAACCTTGCGCTCCTTATTAGTTTCCCCCTCCTCAGACTCGCCAATGTCGAACGCCACCCTCCGCTCCTCAACGACCAGCTGAGGTTCAGAGGAGTTCTGAGTGACAGCTGGCGCCGCAGGTGTAGACGTGTCCTTGGCAGTCTGCTTCAGGATGGGACAGTGGGCCTCTTTGAGCTCTCTCTTTTCCATCAGGGGGCTCTCAGAGGGGCTGGAGGACTTGATATCTCCTGGCAGGAGAGACATCAAGGTGAGATCGTACATGTACACCGACCAGCTGAGATATCCAAACAGAGCCGCTGTTTTCCTTCTGCCTAATCTGTGAGGTTCCCCAAGACATGTGTAATTACAGAGTCAAAGGACTATTGTCCTACAAATGTAATGTTACCCAAGTTTAAAGGTGAGGCTCTGTTCACAGGATCAGATAAATGGATTAAATGGACCATATTTACATTACTGCCAAGAGGTTACCTAATCACAGAACAGTAAACACAACCTGAGGCTCACATGAACTGACATTTCAGGTGTTGTTGAATTTCAGGTCCAAGAAGACCTGAAATTTCACATAACATTTTCTGTAGTAAATATGAGGAAGTAAGCCGACCAGGAAGTAACTTTACACTGTTCAGAAACCTTAAGGTTGTACCTAATCACAGAACAGTAAACACAACCTGAGGCTCACATGAACTGTCATTTCGTGCTACCAAGAAGTCCTGAAATTCCACTTAATGTTTTCTGTAGTAAACACGCTGGAGTAAGCCAACCAGGAAGTAACTGTACACTGTTCAGAAACCCCAAGGTCAGAGCTGCAGTCACCACCCACGTTTTTGTTTCGTTTTAACCCAGCCATGTGAACACCTCAAGTCAACCCAGGCTTATTTTAGTCAGAGTTAAAGCCCCATTAGAGGATCACTTTGACCCAATTAAACCACTTGTAAGGTGGCGCTCACCCAGAAAGGACACATTATCAGGTAAAGCCAATGATCCACAAGACCTACATAACTACTGTAAACCTTTTGAGCCTTGTGTCGTCACATCTTTTGAAGTCGTGTGACGAACAACGATACGACCAAATCAGTGTACAGAGAATGAAAGCTCTGTTTAGGATTTAAAGAGGTTAACAAAATGTTCTGCCCTAAAACCAGAACTCTTGATTTATTGAAAGGGGGAGGAAAAAAAATGAATCCAGGATTATGAAGCATAAATAGGTGACAATACTGCCAGGCGACTCATCTCTGTGAATCCACGGGTAAAATGTATCCCTTAGATCCATTTGGATTATGAGAGCTCTCAACGTGACTAGGCTGGAGTTAAATGGAAGCCAATTGTTCACTGGCCTCAAAAGTCACTTCAGAAATCAAACACATAAAAAAAGAAAACATAACTTGACTTACGTTCAATCTTCTTCTTGAGGCGAGGGCAGACAACAAACCAGACCACAATGGCAGTCAGCAGAGCAAAGCCCAATGAGATGAGCAGGATCCCCCACCAAGGGATGTTGTCAATTCCCAGCTCTGAGAGATCGCCAGGGTCCACACAAACACAAAAAAGGCAAATAGAAACAGAATGTTTTATAAGACAAGGCAGCAGAGGCTACCTTTATGAAATAATAAAACCGAACACAAACCATGGATTACAGGAGACATTTTAATTCTGAGACGCAAGACTAGTACTCTTATGTCTTATAGTAGCAGCAAAGGCATCGTCACTTGACTGCACTGCATCACTGTGGCACATGGTTTAAAATGGAAAGCACATGTAGCCCCTTATGCGAACGCTTATGTAACACCCAACAGGTGAGAGAGCACAAAAGTCAACATGACCCCCAAGAGCCCAGCCAACAAATGCACACGGACGAGTTCCTCAAAAGGAAAGAAAAGTAGAAAAAGGGAGGCGGGTGAAACTGCACACTGCAACTTTTCACTGTAGTGAGGGTAACGTCCTGCCAAGACTGCAGCAAAACTGGTGCAGCAGAGTACAAGCAACTTATTGGAATCTCCCAGAGGAGCAAGACATCTTTGTCTAACAAAGAGTTGGAGTCGGCAGTGATTACCTGCGAGCAGAAAGTAAAGACTACAAAACACACACCGGACACTTGCTCCGTTAGGGTGACCTTCAGTGTGCATATTTAAGTTGTTTTGGCAGTGCAAGATAAACAAAAGGAAATGAGGGTCAAAGACGCATCATAAAAATATGCGTCCACTGCCATGTTCATTTGAGGGCAGAGCTCACAGTGACAGCACGCTCCCCTCGGTGAGTCATGCTGCAACACAAGACTGCAGCGCCACACTGATGTTTGTTCAGTTGTGCAATGGAAGCGCGCTCCCCTCAGGACGGGAACAAGACCACGACAAGGCTCCAGTAGCCCAGCTCCCTCCTGGGGAGGTGTGTCAGGGTGTGATCGCTTACGTGTGAGGAGACAGGAAAATTATGTGGAGCTGCGGCTACTACACTGGTCACCACTTCCACATAAAAGAAAAGAGCATATTACACAACAGGAAGTGAAATTTAAAGATGTCTGCGTCAGAACCCGTCTCTGGAACCTCAGTAATCTGTAGCCTACAAAGCACAATGCCATGGTCTGTCTTCCCTCCCCTGGTGCCACATGTGCAAGTTAACATCTACTTCAATAACAGACGACCACACAAACGTCCCCTTTATGACTCACTCACCAATAAAGTTTTTAGTTATGCAATTATACATTTAACTCAGACCCAGGGAGCTCTTTTTTGATTGGAGTTAAAGCATCATGTTCTAAATGAAATCGGTGTGCAGCGTTAGCCACAGGCTCCTTAGATGTGTCAACTTTTAGAAAGTTAATTTAAAAAAAAAAAAAGCTCTCTCTCATTTCCCCCTCAAGATTTAAAGTAATGAAATAGTGACTGGCTACATAAAGCTGTCTCAATGCTCTTCCCCAGTACACACAATCATTCATGTATTAGATGAATCTTTGCTCCAACGCAATTGATTAAAATGATTTCATCACATCCTCAGCATGCAGAAGCCTGTTAACGAGTCATTTAAGTCATCTAAAACATGTTGGAACATGAGTTGTGAAGACCAGAGTGAAGAACCCCCATTATCTCACTCAATCTAGCAGTTTTTATCATGTATTGCTGGTCAGCTGGATGAACAAAATACTTATTTCCCCTTGCTTACAAGAAGGAAAAGGAAAAACAAAAAACTAACTTATTCCTGCTCACAAAAACCAACGGCAGTCAAGACGTAGAAGCAAAAGGACACCCACAACTGCCTTAATGTGGCTAGAAAATTACAGTAGAAATTCTACAAGTGTCTAAAATCTAAATCTTTAAAAGCAATTAGACCCTTGTTGTGCAAATCTTAAGTTGATACTCAAATATATGATGAAGTGAGACTTGGTTATCAGCCAATTACTGATACGATAATGTGGGGTAATAATGGGGATTGTTTGTCGTCTCCAGGGCTACACTAAAATGTCCAAAGACCAAAAATGTCTGAGAAAAATTATAAAAAATTCAAGTAATTTGTTTAGGGAAGTTTGATGTCTGCATCAGTCAGAAGTTTACCCCATTAACATCAATGCTTATGTGACATTTGCTTTAGCACCATGAAAAATTATTGTACATGCTGATCATTTGATACTGGACAGGACTAAAGTGGAGCTAAAGCAGTTGAGTGATTTATAAGGTGAGAAGACCTCAGGTAACATGAGACATCCATCTGTAATGGATAATCAACTGAAATTTAAAGTCCTGGCTTCATACTGCATTCAGTTTTCCATTTGCCAACAGAAGCTCTCTCACATGGCTGTTTACTAACTGAGTGCAGGAATTTGCTGCAGACAGCCCGGTTTCCATTCACTGTAATGTGCTAACATGTTGATTCGGAGAGTCGAGTCTTGTTGCAGGACACGCTGTACTGTTTGTTGCAGATACTGATGCAGCTGCTGCATGATAGCACACAGATCAGCAAAAATAAGAGTCTGCCTTATTCCAGAGTAGAGCCAATTACAAGAGTGTTGCTGCTGGATTAGATTTATATAATTATTTTGATTTCTAAAGATATCCCATTTAGCTCAAAAACTTATTCTTGTTCATGTTGCGACTGTCTATAATAATGTATGAATGCTTAATGTGAATCTAAACACTGTTGGTAATCCTCATCTAATGTGATTAACACGGGGCAGCTTGTTAGATCTATAAGGAAAGTCTCACACCTTTTCATGCGAGGTACACATTTACTGGTCCTCGCGTATATTGTGTGTTCCGATGGGAAGGACCTCACACAACTTTACAGAATGCGTCTGTCTAAGCCAGGTTAGCTATGCTGGAAGTGCAAGTGATCTCCTCTGAATGCGCCGATGTGCATGCACATCTGCACACCATATGTGGTCAAACTCTGGCCTATAGCCGCCATTTAAAGGCCCAGGCCAGCTAACATCTTGAACTTTTTGGCCCTGCAGAGAGAAGAAAACAAAAGGAGCAAAAGCACCTCATTTAATAAAATGCTTCCAGAAGGTCAAGACAACTAACAATTATCAAGAGCATTACCATAACAAGAGGCACAAGAAAAATCATAACCATTTCATCTTTACTTCTCTGAAGTCTGAAGATGCTCAGAGTTAATTCTAGTTTCCATTCCTTTGTTGTGCTCCACTCTTAAACTTCATTCCAGCTATGACCCACACAGAACCACAAACAAGAGGGCCTCAAAAACACGTTAAAATAAACACGCCTTCTGTGAAAGTGGTAAACAGTCTGGTTCTGCCTGGAATATATGCGTGGGCATCCAGCTGTCTGAGGGAGCCGTTTATTTTAGGGTCTGGCTGCTGGCAGTCACGTAGAGGAAAAACGAGACAATGATACTCACCCGGCGCTCCAGTGTACATGATGGAGAACAGGTTGACCCCCATGGTCACGGCATAGAAGACAGGCAGGGCTTTCAGGCCGTTAGGCACAGGGTCTTTCTGTGGAACAGAGATAGAACAATTCAGATTTACAGGTTCAAACAGCTACAAGGTCATAAATTTGATGTGAGCCGCATGGACGTATAGAGACAGGACAGCATTTCCATGCCGTGAAACAAAGACATCAAGTTCCTAGCTTAGAAAATTCAACTGGTTTGTAGCAATTTTCATACCTTTTGCAAGATGAACATGCGCACAAAGTAGAAAACCACAGCCGACATTATTCCAGACAGAAGGGGGCTCAGGAACCAGGAAGCAACTGAAAACAGAAATGCTGATTTAACATCAAATGTCACTTTTTTCCCCCTTTTTACTTATTAACCAGTTCCAAAATCCAACATCCTTGGAAAATTGCTCAAGTTATTCAGCAAGTCAAATACAACTGTGGCAATTCATGTGTCTTTTCAGGTCTGTCACACTCAACCAAATTCAACATTTCTTGTAATGTACAGAAGTTTTTATAACAGTTACTATAGATTTTAACCTACCATCACAAAAGTTCAGCCAAGCCTCAAATATATACATTTTAATAGTTTATAGCAAAACAGAAACATACCCATTCTAACTGCATACAGATTAAATGAATTGTTTCCACGGTATTAAAAATAAATGAATTCAAGGTTTTCCTCAATTGCTTGGAGAAAATTTAAATCAGTGTTATTTATCCTCTTCATGTCTACAGTTTGCACATTATGTGCAATTACATAAGATATTTGAAGTGTAAATGCAGGTTATAGTAAATTGAGAGCAAGTAAAATGTCTTCCTTACCTATACGAACAAGCTCGAGCCACTTGACTCCTTGCTGACCTTTGGCGACCAACGAAAAGCCAATTGTAGCGCCAACAATGCAGTGTGTTCCAGAAATGGGGAGCTTAAGGAAAGAGGCAGCCAGCTGCCATACAGCAGAACCTATAGAGAAAGAAAGAAAACTAATTAAAGGGCAAACTAATCAACTACTTTTTAGCTCTATATGCTTTATTCTCTCAAAAGTGCATTTTAAACTATGTACAGGTTACTTACCAACCATGGCACTAACAGATCCAGCCATCAGCACATGCTCAGAGCCATTGTACATGCCCACGTCGATGATACCCTTGCGGATGGTTTCACTCACTTTTGCCCCGAGAAGGACAGAACCCAGAGTCTCAAACACCGTAGCCAGAATGCAGGCCTGTCGCAGGGTCACAACCCCAGAGCCAACAGCTGTACCAAATGAGTTTGCTACATCATTCGCACCCACGGAAAAGGCCAAGACGAATGCAATGATGAAGCCAACGATCAGCAGCCACATGTAATCCGTCATAGGAGTGTCTGTCGCGACTGCTGCAGCAGTAGCCAAAATAACTGCAGCTGTAGTTGGTGAAACCATGATTGTAGATTGTGTGGGAATTACTTCACAATTTTAAGGGAAAGTAATTTAAAAAAAAATTTCCAATAAAGCTACTTTTAAACAGCAGCTAATAAATTCAAGAGGTATTATGTAAATAATAATAATAATAATAATAAATAAATAGCTTTTCTATAAGCCGAGTTACTGAGATTCAGCAGTGCAAACTTGTAAAAATCTGGAACTGACCAGAAATTAATTAAAGTAAACTAGAGGTATAACCAAAGATTTATTGCTATCCAGTAATTATACTAGATTTTTTGCTGCTGTTGTGGTGCTTGGCTATCAAGCAGACGGTGCAACCAGCCATTGTGCAACTGAGACTGCAGGCAGGCAGGGGAACATTCTGAAAAGAGAAAAAAAAAACCTTTAATCTCTATGGACAGTCACCAAAACAATCATTAAACTGACAAAAGCCTCTTTTTACGTGGCATATGACGGCATGAAAATCCAGAAGCCACTGCCTATACCGGAAGATCGTCAGATGGGTGCTTTCCAGAAAGCTAAAGGGAAGCCATATTGAGGAAATGGCGCACGAAGTCTCCCATCAATAACGACCTTTAGTACATCTCGGTCGATAAAAAACATTTTGTTTACAGCTGCCTGATCAGAGGAATCGGATTTATTAAAGAGTGGAGATAAAAGGCGTATTTATCTTAAATGGAGACACGATTTTACTACGTGTGCACGTGTCGTCACTCATTCACACCGAGCAAGGAACACGAGCTCTTTCTGTACGTGTGGCTCAGACTGTCTAGACAACAGAGAAGCAGTGAGAGAGATACAGTGTAGTCTTTATTTCGTCTTTGTGACCGCCATACTCGCTGTTTTGGGCAAAAGATGGGTTTTTTTATAAGTTATATTTGCAGAGTTTTTCCTTTTTGTCTTACGAGGGGGATGTAACCGGATGTGAGTCGGTACAGACTCCTCCAGTTGCTGATGCGGTACCTTCATCGACTAAGTGGATCTTCTGCGTCTTGACCCAGTTTAGTTTTCATCCAATAAATATAACGTTTTAATGTATATTAATAATGTCGATGTCAAGGAGGGTCACCTATTTCTAAACGCACACAAAAATGTTCGCTTACATGACAATGGATGTATAAAGGTACACGCCCCATATCCTATTTTTGGCAACAACTGTAATTTAGTTAAAGCTTAGGAAATATTTAGTTCGTAATAAGTCAATCAGTTTATTATTCCCAGCTCACTTGTTGTTTGTGATGACAACATTGTTCTAGCTGCCATTAGCTATAGGCTAACATCGGCAGTTGTTAATCAGCCTTAAAATACAGTATCATGCCTCTAAACTGAAAAAAAGAGGGCTGAAAGTGCTGATGAAGATATTAAAGTAGTAAACTTACCACACGTTACGACAGTCGGTCCAGAAGAAAATACTTCCTTTTAGCCGGTAAGCTAATAAGCGCGCGCGCGCTCACAAACGGTTCTCTGCGATAGCGCGCGCGGGATAAGGACAAATTAAACAGATTAAAAAAATATCCCTTCAAAAGCTATCTACACTAACATGAAGAAATTAGTGCGCTAAAAGATATATATCTACGACAACACCTATATCGGAAATAAGTACGCTTTTAAAGTTCCAGAAAGGTCTTCGTTTGAATGGAAGCTTCTCTACCGCATGTATGAAACTTGCTCGTGCCGGTTCTGCGAGACAACGGGGGTTCCTTTTTTTATTGGATACACCCTTCAGGAAACCCCGCCCCTTCCAGCTCCTCCTTCACGTGATCGGCGCATGTAGCCCTCCCCTCCTCCGGAAAAGGAGTCTATTCTTCTGATGCAACACAAACAGGGATGGGTCGGATTTCTTGGGAAAGTTTTTTTATTTTTTTTTTAGAAAACGTTAATCAAATGAATGAATATCTTTTGAACTAAAACCATAGCATACTGTCAGACTTTACATTGTTCTTACACGGAGTGAAGCAGTAATCATGAATATGAGTCTGTCCAGTTGTAACCAATCAGAAATTCTTTAATATACTTTACACACGTTACATAAAGTGATGCGTTTATCTAGATTTTCCACTTGGGAGTATCAAATTCTGATGTTGTGTAAGAAAATATCTGATATAACACGAACAATTGTACCAACAACAGAAATAAATATGGTAACATGTCTGCATAATATGTTTTAATTTGTTAAATAAAAATAGTTTTAAAGAGAAGTTACAAGCATTAAACCTTACTATATTTTAGAAGAAAAACTTGAGACTGGGCTGAAAATTACCTTTCAGCAGGACAATAACCCCTAACATTTAGTCAAAATAATACAATGGTTATTCATGAGTTATAATGGTGCAGTAAAATCCTAGACCTACATCAAATTGAGAATCAGGAAGACTGGAAAATTGATGTTCACAGAGGCTTTCCATCTAAAACAACTTGACCCAAGATATTTTAAAAGTAAGAATGGACAAAACTGCCAGTCTGTAAATGTAAAAGTCTGGGGAATACAGCAGAATACTTTTAATGCATTGAGAGATGTACTTAGCCGGTAGTAGCCTAAATTGGCTCAGAAGGGTTAAGTACATATACACGCTACACTTTTCAATATTGTAGTTACAATTTACACAGTGAATTAGATTTCCAATTAAATACATTTATAGAGATTCAAAGTCAATTGCATTAATTCTAATTTGATCAGTTATCAAACAATGTAGTCAAGTTTATTATTTTAAATGGAAAAAGGGTTTTCTGTCTAATTAAACTCAGCCAGTTGAACCAAGACACTGACTTTGCAGCAATTCCTCTTCTGGAACAAGGATGTAGCAACAGCAGTCGATTTAATTGAGTTAACTTTGCAGCAATACCTCAATCCAAGCCTGAATGTAGGGACAGCACAGAGAAAAACTCCCCAAGCAGATTCTGGCTCTGTGTGAGCAGCTATTTGCCAGGACTGACTGAACATTTGAAAAGACAGATAGAAACAACAACAACAAAAAAAACCACACACAGTACACTGGTCCAACAGTATTTCCAGTGTGAATGAGAAAGCAAAGAATTAATGGCAGCAAAAGATTCTTTAGGAGCTCAATCTAGGAGGAACACAACTAAGCATATAAGCTCTGAGACAGTTGTAAGTCGAAGAAAACAGAATGTCCATCCATCCATCCATCCATCCATCCATTTTCTTACACCCTTGTCCCTTAGTGGGGTCGGGAGGTGCTGGTGCTGATCTCCAGCTGACGTTGCGGGTGAGAGGTGGGTTCACTCTGGACAGGTCGCCAGTCTGTCTCAGGGCAACACAGATACACACAGGACAAACAACCATGCACACACACTCACACCTAGGGGCAATTTAGAGAGGCCAATTAACCTGACAGTCATGTTTTTGGACTGTGGGAGGGAACCGGAGTACCCGGAGAAAACCCAGCATGCACAGGGAGAACATGCAAACTCCATGAAAGACTGGGGCCGGGAATCAAACCTAGAACCTTCTTGCTGCAAGGCAACAGCTCTACCAACTGCGCCATTCTGTTTATGAAAACAGAATGTCATAAACATAATTTTAAAAACATGTATTATTTTTCTTTCTTTCATGTCATAGTTATCTGCCATTTTTCTCGGTCAGTTATGCAAAATCCCGTCAATACACAACAGGAAAAAAATGTGAAAAAACTACAAATTAAAAATGACGGAATAATGAAAAATTATAGTAAAGTAAGCAAAAACATTTTAAGTAGATTCATTTGAAAGTTTCACAGTAGATTAGATTATAATAAAAAAATGGTAAAATCAGGTATGCCAAGAATGCTTATCTTTCTCTTATCTGCTTTTGATTTGACTTTTTGTTAGATAAAACCACAATTTGGGACACTTAGTTTTTGTAAAGCACGATGAGAACCAGAATCTCCTTTGGTAATCATGAAATAAAGAGAAATGTCACCCTAAATTGTTAAATGTTGCTACAGCACAGAGCATATCAACAAAAGAGTCAACATGAGTAAAGTAAATTTTATTGATATTGAACATATTCAGAGTCAGAGAGTAAGATTGTTGAGAGGCCTTATGCAGAATTTTGATTCGATAGCCAGTAATCCTCAAACCAAAAACTTTTAGCACAGAGAGTATAAAGTTTAAAATTGTTCACTATTTAACTTTTAACACAACTCGTCTAAGAGTTAACTGAAGAGCCACGAATGGATTCCTCAAGGAATGTGTTTTGTTTGACATAAACATGAGTCACCACCTCACATTATTCTTTAGATAAACAACACTTTGGGGTGTTGTAGAAGGTGTCGGCTACAGTGGTGGTTGGCAGACAGTGTTTTGTCAAAAATAGAGTCAGAAAAGAACAAGCTTAATTGCGTTTACTGATCAGAAACCGTGGACTACTGTCAGTTATTGTTTAGATTTTATTTGGGAACAGTTACAGATAGCTGGAAATATAACTCTGGAACAGAAATAGGAAGAATAAACAATATGACCGGTGGTAAAAATCTATTCCTTTTGATATACCTCTAAAAGGAGATGTATTTTTTATGATCACATATAGCACAGATACTTAAAATTCA
This sequence comes from Poecilia picta, assembly GCA_033032245.1. NCBI lineage: Eukaryota > Metazoa > Chordata > Actinopteri > Cyprinodontiformes > Poeciliidae > Poecilia > Poecilia picta. The sequence continues at coordinate 13,246,093 of CM065364.1, read as the reverse complement.
TTAAAATTCATTAAAAGTTTAAGTTCATTAAAATTCCCAAATACATTTCAAACTAAACATAGTTTTCAGGTCAAATTTGCAATTTAGTAACATTTAGAGTACATTTCAAAGAACTTTTATTGATTATCTTCTAAAATCTTAATTCTGTATGAGAATTTAAACTTTTCTAGAGGGTCCTACAAACTTTAGGACCTAAGACAACTGTTCAGTGTGTTATACCGCTACTAATAATAAATGAATCTGTTGGAGAGTAATAATACTTTGTTGAAACTCCTTTTAAGTTTTTCAGCCAGTCTTTTGTGGCTGACATTTGCCAAATCTTGATTTATTAGTATTTTAACTTTTTGTAAAAGTTATCCAGTTCCATTAGTGATGACATCTCTTGTCTCGTCTTTAGGTGACCCTGCAACGACTCTGTTAGATTTGGCTTTGGTCACTGGCGGGGCCATTCCAAGACGTTCATCCATCTTTTTTTCTTTTTTTTTTTTCAATTTTATAGCCGAGATGTTTTGATGGAAACTGCCTGTTATTTGAGGTGGCTCAGTATTTCATGCACCTTAACAAAAACAGTGACCACAAGTATGCAATAGAGCACGTTGCGGCCGCCACTATGTTTTGTTAGGGTTTTGTGTTCATTCGGTGATGTTTACTTCTGTTTCTGCGCCAAACACCTTTTGGAAATCTGGCCCAAAGATCTCACTTTGGTTCCTTCAGACCAGACCACATTGGTAGACCATGTCTACCACATTGCTTTGGACAATGTTACGTTTAGTTGTTTTTTTAAAGCAAAGGATTCTCTCTCATTACCCATTATCTTAGCTTTTCCATATGGAAATATATGATATTTTTGACACTTGTCGAACATGAAAAGTGCATGTTAGAAATTCCTGCAGCTTCCACAGTTTTACTGACAGTCTCTTGGCCTCCTTCAGCAACTTTTATCTTTTTTATCCCTTCAATTTAGGAACAAACTTTCAGTTTTGTTATTTACCCAGTATTTTTAATCACTGCCTTCTCAGTATTATGGTACATACTGTTTTCATATTACTGTTATTTGTGCTCTCCTTTACCTTTATATAGTGAGATTGTTTTGGTAATCTGTCAACTCTTTATGAACTGTTTTGGTAAAATATATTAATTTTACTAGAAAGTCTTGCTACAACTGTTGAAACTGTTAAAAGTCTTCCGTGAATCTTCTTACAGGAAGTAGAATGTCTATCTGGTGGACAGTCCCCGTAGAGCAGGTTTGAAGACATTACATTCAGACTGGGGTTAAGTCACACAGACTTGAAAGTCAACGTCCAGTACAGAACACCTGAAAAACAAGACACAAGATAGGTTGGGTTGTTTATTATAATGCTGGCAATAAAACATAATGTTCTCTGAGTCATGTAAACATGTCACCTCTTGTTCTGTCTTTGTCACACGTACGGCATATGCCAAATAATCCAAAGGTGTTTTAATGATTCAACCTTTGTGCATGCAAGGACTGAGGGAAACGTGGAGGACTATGGCAAATGATACAAGTTTTACAGGTGTGGGGTCGATTGGACCCCATTTGTAAACACCAGGGTTAAGAAGGAAATGATGAATTTTGTGCCTCCACACATAAAACCCTGGAGAATAGCCCGTCACAGTCTGGTTTCCATAAAAATGGAAAAACAATGTCAGGACGAAACAAAACAGCAAAACAGTCTGAGCCGGTGATGTTGGGCACATTACAGAAGACGTGTCACTCATTGAAGTGCGTCCAGCTGGAAATGATAACATTCACGCTAACAAAAGTTGTTTTCTTTGGTCACTGCTGGTTTATATATGGTCAACAGAGATGCATTATGTCACATAAAAGCATTGCTCAATAGGTAGAACAAAAAGACGCAGGGCTGATTTATTGTCAGTGGAACAAAAGGGCCCTTTGTGTTTGGGTTTAACTATTTGTCTACCTTCCCACATTGTTTATTGACATCACACCTTTGGGGATCAGGGCAGCTTTATCTATGCAAAAGTAAGGGTTATAATTGCAATTGTTTCCAAGCACCGGAATGACAGGAATGGCGATAACACATGAACTCTCCAACGTAACTTTTACGGTTTTATAATGGCAATTTCCAAAACTTTGTCCATAATCTCTAAGGATATAATTTGTGTCTTCTTCAGCTCCCATCTTTCCTCAACGTAGCAATTAACCGATTTGAGAAACCTTCTTGTTTACCTTGACCAGAGGTCAGTGAGGAAAGCAGACTTTATAAAAACAAGGGCACAAACTCAAAACTGTGTTTCTTAACACTAACCTCACAGTCTTATGATGCTGAAATCCACCACAGCCTGAGTAACAAACACATGATCTCCAGTAACACTGTAGGGTCTAAATTCTTTATTTCTCTGATCACATGTCTTCTAGTGCAGTAGTGATTCTTTGGCAAAAGGCATGTTGTGTTTTAATTTGACCTGATTGTTTGTTGCATGAAATGATTAAGCTAATTTTGTAAGGATGCTTTACAAAATCTTCATATCCCTTAAGCTTTTTAGCATTTTTCACATTATAAGTTCAAGATTCAAATGCATTTGAGAACATATTGTATAGCAAAGCAACTGAAAGTATAGGATAATTGTGAAGAGAGAAGACAATACTAAAAGAGAAATTGAAAAAATGTGTTGTATATTTAAATTTGTCCCCCCTTTATTCTGATACACCCTAAAATCTAGTCACTTTCCAAGTGACTAAACAGAGTCCACTCTCTTGATGTTTCTTTTCACATGGTGATAGCATCATGCTTTAGGGAAGCTTTAACAGGAACAACAAAGTTGGTCAGAAATGATGGTAACAAGGATGGTGCAACAATCCAGGAAAAAAAAACTTGCTAGAAGCAGCAAAAGAATCGAGTGGCCGAAGGTTTACCTTTCAACAGAACAATAATAGGATGGCTTAGATCAGTGGTTTCCAATGTTTTTATACCCACAAAACAATAGTGGCAGACATTTGTGACTGTCTATTGGTTCAGCATACAATTATTATTGCAGAGTAAATTAATTAATTAAAATCTCAGAAATCAACACTTTATGACCCCAAGTAGGTTCCTTACCCCAACTTTGTGAACCACTCACTTAGAACAAAGCATATTTGCATGTTTAGAATGGTCCATTCAAAGTCCTGACATAAAACCAATTAAGAATCTGTAGCAAGACTTAGCAATTTCTGTTCACAAAGAAAACATTCACCATCCAGCATGACAACAACCCTAAGTATATGGCCAGATGGCTTAGATCAAAGCATATTTCTGAAAAAGAATGGCCCAGTCAAAGTCCAGACGTAAAGCCAGTTGATAATCTTTGAAGATTAATATTTGAAAATACCCTCCATCCAGTATGAGCACAGCTACGTTCCAAAGAAGATGTAGGGAAATAAATTTCAGATGGCAAATTGGTAAAACAACTTTTCTTCAGTTATGTAATTATGTGCTAATGTAGGTCAAGTAGATGAAGTCCAGATCAGATACAATGGACTTTGAAATAACTAAAAAAATTTAAAAAAAAATTAAAAAATCCAACCCAAACCCCGAAAAGGTAAGAATACTTTCCATGGGACTGTAAATGTAGAATATAGAGTCAATGTCAGTTTTTGAGTGAGATCAAAGTAGTGTCACTCACATACGACGAGCTGAACTTTCTGGTGCAAGTTATCTACATTGCAAATTAATTTTTAACTTTAGAAATGCTCTCTGAAGAATCTCATTTATTGCATAAATGAAACGGCGCCCTTTGGCACATATTACGGTAACAATTGAATTGTTTCTACTATCTTACTGCTTTAGGTCAATTTTGATATGAACAAATTAATATTTATTTATTCATTTTATTTTACAAAAAATAAACATAAGGGTTTGATTTTATACCTAGAGCCCTCCGGAGTCGACGCCCGCTCCACAGCGGGCAAGAACCGCTCCGCCACTCAAAGAAAGATGTAAAAAATAATGCCGCGTGAGAAGTGTTGAGTTCAATTTTGTCGGACATTAGAGACTTCTAACTTTATAAAAGTAGTGTTTTTATATTCATTTTGTTTTATATTTACTTCGAAATAAAACCAGAAATATGCTCGATCGTGATGGCGCCGTCAGGCGGCGAAAAAGAGTAACGCAATAACTTATGTTTTATGATCAAAAAGTGAATGAATGCAACATGAACTCCATTTTCCCGATGTCCTCAAACTGAAGCAACCAATCAGAAAGCATTGTCGGCCATTTTGTCTAACTGGTCTGCAGGCAGACTTAGACGCAGCCGACATGGAAATAATAATAAAAAAAAACGCCTGGGAAATTGCCGCAATGTGCTGTAAAAAAAAGTATAATAATTAGTTTTTGGCTATGTTTGTACACAAGTTCTTAAAATTTACAAAAGAAAGTTTAATTTTAGGCTGTAAAAACGACTGAATCATTTTTTTTTAATGTTATAATAGTACAAATATCATGATATTTTTACTCGGATTTTGTTTTTTGTGTGTTTTTTTAATAATGCATTCTGTCAAAATGAAACAAACACTGTAAAATAATGAAGCTTAGGTTGTGCTGAAAATAATGATACCACTCAAGGAAATGAAAATAGTTTTTATGGTGAAAATATAAGGGTAAATTCAAAAATAGACCAAAATGGCCATTTTGGTCTATCCCATGTAATCGAACGTAAACCATGTCTTTTGTAGGAATATTTTCAGTTTAGGTCTAAAAGGAGTGAAGAGAGCTTGTTTATTAAATTATAAATAGGAGGAACTCCTTTAAATCTGATAAAGATTTTATATTTTGGTACTCATATTAAACAGGGCAAATTAATTTGGTATGGGACTTTGGAATGTTTGCAATTTTGTAATTGGGTCAGAGTGTTGTCCTGTGGTCTCTGTATCTATCATTCTGCCCCCTTCCACTGAAGAGTCATAACTTGCAGAAATTACTTACTGGTATCCAGTATAAAATTCTGTTTATCCTTTAAGGGAGTGTTGCTATGATTTCTACAATTAGGGAGGCTCAGACACTACATTTTTGGTCAGCACAGTGAGGTCCTTGCAAAAGTGTTCACGCCCATCTCACTTTTTCCTTTTTGACACGTTGCAACCACAAACATCTGTGTATTTTATTGGAACTATGTGTGGTATACCAACTCAGAAGAGTATATGTTTGTTTTGTGAGAGGATACATTTTCTTATTTTCTATTAAGAATCAGGGAAGTGGGTGGAATGCATTTGGAAGATTTGTCTTTCACTGCAAAATCAGCTGGAAATATTTGGGGTATGTCTCTACTTTGTACTTTTAGAGACTGAAAAGTGCATCTCATTCTTGGATGGAGAACATACTGCACTTGCAACAGATTCTCAGTTGGATTTTTTTTTTCTCAGTTGTGACTGAAAAATGATCTAAACCATCATGCAGTATTCCTAGTCAATATGCTACTGCAAGACAAACCACTGTCCCAGTCTAGTCTTTTGCAGTCACTAAACAGATTTTCTTTCAGGATTTGTCTTCCCATCACTGCTGGTCACCTTCCTGTTTAGAGCTGCTTATGGCTAAATTAGGGTTAGAGTGTGGGTTTTGATGTCTTCAATGTTTTTAATGTTTCAATGTTTTAATCTTTACTATTCATCTATTTATTAACTTCTCTTTATTTCGCTTTCACACTGTCTATGTAAAGACCCCCGGAAAATGTCCCAGTTAAACGAAGTAAAACTCTGAGGTGTGAGAATCCTTGTTAAATGGCGTTTTAACTAAAACTCTCAGGTGTGAGACGTTTAACAGAAGTCCTACAAGAGGTGTGGGTTTTAATGTTTTTGTCGTTTTTAATCTTTTTCCTTTTTCTTTTTAAAAATTCTCTATGTCTTTCTAACTGTTTATTCAATGTCACATGCTGTTTTTATTTTAATTATGTAAAGCACTTTGAAATGCCTTGCTGCTGAAATGTGCTATACAAATAAAATTTGATTAATTGATTCCTTGTCTCTGCTGAAGAAAACCACATCCACAGCTTGATGCTGCTACAAACGTGGTAGTGTGATGGCGAGAAGGATGTGGACTTTCAGTTTTCACAAAAGGGCAGATTTATGTCTAAAATTTGTTCTCTCACCAGATTCTCCCACCTGAGCCATGGATCTGCAGTTCCCATGTAACTCGAGGCAGCTCTTCTGCTCTCCAACTCCATGAAGATTTGTAGTTGTGACTTGTTTTCATTCATTTTTGGATGACAAAATGAACACAGCTCTGTGTTTTGCCAACATATTTGTTATATTGTTTTATAGCCTAACTGCATTAAACTTCTCTGCAACTCTGTCTCAGTGACCTGTCTTTTTTTAGTTGCCATGATGCTGGTTGATGTTGTCACTAATGATCGCTGACATTGGTACATTACTGCCACCAAGTGGCATGGAGTGTGGATACTAACTTTACTTTGAAACTTCATAAACTTAGAAACTACATTCTCTTAATTGATTTATTCTTCTTAAGGTACATACAAAAGGTGACAGTATTTGTCTGTTGTCTGTCTTATTGTTTAATGGGACTTATCCATATCACTGAACACTGTATTCTTCAAAAATATCAACATTTCTAAATAAAACACACAACCCCAGCAAACGTTTTAAATAAAAAATATAGATATTAAAAGAAATAAACGTTTTGTCTTCACAATATTTACTGTTGATGTATTAGCACAATTTGTTCTTTAAATCGTGATTTAACCTTAACCTGATCCAGGTTCAGTCTGATGGGGAAAGCCTTCTTTGAGGGAAGAAACGGACATACATACATGCTGGCACTTGAGCGCCTGAAGCTTTGACAGGCATCCCTTTCGACCAATTAGAAATGCCGTATACTCCTAACGGTCGCTCAGAAAGGCGGGTCTTAGGAGTGGGCGTGAAAGACGCGAAATGAAGAGGAGGTCAAATAGATGGTAGAGTTTGGAAAGCGTGAGTCTGTCATAATGAGAAATAACCAGGTTTAGAGAGGTCTGGTGTGACTATATCGTTTATGTTGCACATTTTTATGTTTCAGTTCGAATATAACGGTGGCGTCAGAGGGGTTTGAGTGCCTTTGTTTGCGGCGAAATAGTTAGTATGAAAGCTTGCTAGCTAATGCTAAGGATACATGTAGCGTGTTCACACAGGGGTTGACAGCAAGAGTTGCTACCAGAGTGAAGTTATGACTGCTGCTAACTAAAACCCTGCTTCTTTATACACACAGGAGTAAATCTATGGTGGTTCTTTTTGGAGCGTCTGGCTTGTTTAAAACGTTAGCTTGGTAACGTTGCTGCTGCACCGTCCTGAGATTGGCAGTTACCTTGTATAACGGTCACAACTGTCAGTCATGTTTCACTCCGTGCCCCGACGTCCCATCTACGAGATCGGAGTCAATGCAGTGCGGCTCCAGAGCAGCAGGTCTCTCGGCTCTACAGTGGAGGAAGGCATGGAGAAACTCCAGAGGTTCCCAAGGCTGGGCAGGAACCTGGGCCTGCTGCTCTCCCGGATCCAGAGAGCAGGTGTGGGTTCCAACAGGGCCTCGGCTCAGAAGAAGAAGAAGGGACTGTGGTCCATATTTGCTGACCACTGTGGCTTTGTGACCGGTCAAAGGCTCCGGCGCGCCTGCCAAGTGGGCGAGTTTTACTCCAACCTGTACTCCGAGCGAACCAGGTGGACCCTGGTTGGCAACATTTGGGCCATATTTCAGAACAGTCTCGCCCCCACTGGGAAGCTTGTGGCGGCTCTGGCTGGGGTCTTCTTGTGGGAGAAAGAGAAGATACAAGATGAGGAGATGCGCAGGTGAGAACTCCTTGCACCTCAACCATGGACAGCTGGGATGGAGAGACATTATCCTATTTTAGGGATCTAAAACAATCACTCTGATAAAGAAATGGCCTTCTCTGGAAAATCTTGTAGCTAGAGACATTAGTTTCAATGCATTTCCATGTATATTCCCAGAGCATGATTACCTTAAGTAAAAATAGCATGGTATTTGCATAAAATTGCAAAAATAGTTTGTAACATGGCCAGCTTAGTTTTATTTATAAAAAAAAAAGGCACCGGTTTGCTACTAAGATAGTCTAACATATTATTTTTCAAATTGAGATATAAAGGGCATTATAATAAAATAGTTGATGATATGTTTTATTTATTTCTCAATTTTAACACATTTAAGTGAAACGGTGAGTATGTTGCATAGACTACGGTAGTTTCAACTGTTGTGCTGAATATTTTGCTCTTTTGAGATTAACACAAGGAAAACAAGTTGATAGTAACTCCTTAACTAGCCGGATATAATATAAAAGTGTTGTCCTCACTGATCAAGGTCTCCAATTGCAAAGGAGACCTTTGAAGCAAATTTTGGCGGCTATTATATTTCAGGTTCTTGCATTCATATTGTTGTTGCCAACAACATTGGCATCTGGATGAACTTTTGCTGTCCACAGCTGATATAAATCAGCTAAGGGCAGCATTTACTGCAAGATGGTAACACTCGCAGTAATCTATGAAACTTTATGCAGCTATAAGAAACTAGTTAATCTAGCTTGTTCTCTGGAATTTAATTTTCAGGACTTTAATCCATAGCAACTGTATGACAGAAAATTTGTTCTAATTCTGTATTTATTATAACCTATTATTACCATTGATAATTACCATTATTATAACCACTGATGCCTGTTACCAGCCCATGCCTACTTGTAACCAATTGGTAACTGCAACCCGCAGTGAGTTGGATTGATTTCCCCGTGAGCTATCGTGTGCGCTGTGACTTGTGTGCTAATCCTGTTTTGACACTGGCGTTTCTTTAAAGATGTGGACTCGAGCTAGAAGCCATGGAAGCTGTGAAAAAGCTATTCACAACGTCTAGCAAAACGGCGTGCAAGGAAAGTGGCTGGGAAGCTGTGGTGGACAAGAAGGAAGTCAAAGTGTGGAGGAGGAAAATTCCCGACACCCAGGTCTATGAATACAGAGGTCAGTGTGGTTGCTATCTGACACCCAAGTTTCTGATGGGCGCGTAGGACAACAATCTGAGTTGGCATTTTCGTTCTTGTTTTTTCCTGCAGTGTTGGGTTCCTACAACGATGTCACACCGAGACAGTTCTTCAATGTCCAGGTAAACTCTCATTAATCTCATTATGTTCCACTTAGTCTGTGTCACATTTAGAAGAGCAGTCGAATGGAACTACTATTTGGAAGCTGATAGAAAAAAGATGGGCTTGGAAAAATGTTTTGCAAGTCATAGGAATTTCTGAAAGTGCTTTTTACGCTGTTTGGTATTTAAGCCAGTTGAGGCTCGGGCATCTGGTCAGGATGCCTCCTGGACGCCTCTCTGGTGAGGTGTTCCGGGCACGTCCCACCGGGAGGAGGCCCCGAGGAAGACCCAGGACACGCTGGAGGGACTATGTCTCTCGGCTGGCCTGGGAACGCCTTGGGGTTCCTGGAGGAGCTGGAAGACGTGGCTGGGGAGAGGGAAGTCTGGGCCTCCCTTCTGAAGCTGCTGCCCCCACGACCCGATCCCGGATAAGCGGCAGAAGATGGACGGATGGATGGATTGATGGATGGATCCTCCCCTTTTTTTGGCTATATTTTACAAGTTTTAAGTGTTTTAGATTTGTTAGCTGTCACTCATTTTAGTCCAGATGCCAAGAAATCTATATAATATTCCTTTATGACACTGTTGAATAAAATGTCAACTTCCACTTCTGCTGTTTCAATAATTGTTGATTATAAAGATAAAGTCCAGCCAAGATAATATTTTGTACTGAAATGTCCTCATTTTTAAAAGCCTAAAATTTGGAACAGAAATGTCTAGCGCCATCTCAGGGTGGTACGCTCTCATCCACTGGTAGGTTTGTGTCGTACTGGAAGCACGGAAGTCTGAAATGTATTTATTTTTCCTATAGCTATGTGCAGCATAGGAATTTAACGGAATTATGCTTTACATGGCCTGACTGATGCGCGTAGATGTGAACGCACTAAATTAGCATTTTCTTTCCCGCAACATCTTTTTAAAAATTTGTATCACAAGGTTATTGTAAACCATAAATACTTGTTCTGTATTTACTAACACTTTCCCCCTTTCCCTCAGTTGGACACAGAGTACAGGAAGACGTGGGATTCGTTGGTCATCAAGCTTGAAGTGATTGACAGGGACGGCAACACGGGCTCCGAAGTTTTGCACTGGGCGACACGCTTTCCAGTAAGTTTGCTGCTTATCCTCCACACAGTGTTTTGAAATGGCCACAATTTTTCAGTTTTAGAAACAAATTTGTCTTTATTGTTCCTTCACAGTACCCGTTGTATTCAAGAGACTATGTTTATGTGCGGCGGTATGATGTTGACGAGGAAAAGAACATGATGGTCTTGGTATCCAGGTGGGGGTCATAAATATTTGCATCTAATTGTAAACTTGATTGGTGTTTCATACATTTACAGACACAAACAAACCGAATGATGCGTGTGTCTAGTAACTTGGGGTGTGTTGCTGTTTTGTGTAGAGCCGTGGAGCATCCTAGAGTCCCAGAGACTCAAGAATTTGTGAGGGTCCGCTCATACCAGTCAAAGTTGGTCATTCGTGCTCATACGTCCTTTGATGAGGTTTGTAATTGGTTTTGAATTATTCAGTTATTTCAAGCTTATAAAAAATGTGTTTTTAAAGTTTTGTATTGATTTGGCCTTTTCCTTCACAGAACGGTTTTGATTATTTGCTGACCTACAGTGATGACCCACAGACGGTCTTTCCTCGTTACTGTATGAGCTGGATGGTGTCAACTGGTGAGCTCTTTTTCACTGCCCTAAACTTACAGTTTATACTTTTAACTCTTGTTAGCTGTATATAAACATTCAGTTAAAATATATTTAATATACCAATTCCAGACACGGAGCTGAAATAACCACCTTCACTGTCTCGAAAAGTAGATTTTAGGGGTTTCAGAGATGGATTATTTAGCAAAGGTTTCTAGACTCTTCTATGTTCTGTTAGGTATGATAAGTTTGAATAAAGACCAACAGTGCAGTATAGCAAAGTTGCACTATTAACCTTATTTTACTGCTAAAAATAATGTGCGGTGACAATTAATCTAATCTAATCAAGGTTATAACAAAGTGAGCTCAGAATCTTGTGATCTTGACGTAACTAAATTGGTATTGTGCCAACAACATGACTGGGAAAGCATAATTTTGTCGTGAAGACACTGCTAAGCTGTAATCAACAACATAAAAACTAACATCATGTTGATAATTGTTACATGACAAAACAAGGTTAACCTGAAATCCCATTTTAGGATGCTGAACTATAATCAAACTTCTGTTACTAAACCATCTTGAGATTTAGTTTTTCTCAAAACATTGAGATTAGGGAAATGTTTTCTTAACAAAATATGACTTGGGCATTTCTCTGCAGATAATGTTATGAAAATATTGTATAAAACTGTTCTCCCATTAGACAAACACACACAGGATCTGTCTGGTGCTTTAAAAGTTTGAAAACTTGCCTTGGAAATTCTTGAAAATTGTACGAACCCTGTATACAGAGTTCTATCCTCAACACTTGACCGTCGCTCTGGTGATTAAAAATGAATTTGTGCCCGTTTTAAAACTTTCAATTCTTTAAAAACACTGACGTTTAACCTCAAAAATTTTATACCTACATCAGAAGCTGAATAATATTTCAGAAAATTCAGGGAAATCCTGGAATTTTGAAATTGCAGCTTTATAGAAACCCTGTCCATGTTTATTATCTATGTTGGAGAGTTGGTTTTTTGAGTTAGTTGCATATTTATGTTCCTGAGTAAAATTGCTGGTGAACTCCCTGCCAGGTATGCCAGAATTTCTAATGAAGCTCCATACTGCCGCCTTGCGGGCCAAGAACTTGGAGATCGGGATTCACGACTACACCGGTGTCATCAAATCCAGCGAGTCCAGCCGTCAGCCGAGCCAGGAGTGCCTAGGTGCTGAAAACACACACACTGGTGGTCCTGGTCACATCTACGCTTGAGACGGAAGTCGTCCAGGAGTCAACTCTGGCATGTTTTAATTTGCACTCGAGTCTGTTTGAAGTCCTCCAATGAAACCTTTAGGGTACTGCTACATATGAACCCCTTAACTGTCACCCCAAACACACCCACATGCAAGTCAACGGTGTCATAAGGACACTGGTGTCCTCATGACAGTTGAGGGGTTTGTAGTCCAACCTGCAGACACATGTAGATGCCGTTATACTGTTTGTGAATGAGGCAGCCAGAATATGATGGGTGGCATGACAAGGTGCAGACTGATGACAGTGGCACAGTTTTGGTATCCAGCCACTGCCGTGTGTCTGGTTAGTGGTTCATGGTTTGGCAGTGGCGTGACTTCTGTAACTATAAGATCCAGCCAGCTTTCCTGTTTGTGAAGAGGCTTCTGCCAAAGCACTGTTTCTGTCTCTCTTCTTTTTTCAAAGCTCCATGGAAAGTCACGGGTGCGGACCTGTGGGAGGGTCTGGGGGGCCGCTGCCCCCTGAGCCGGGCCGGATGGGGGCCCGGGTCTGGAGGTGCAAGGGAGGGCGGAATGGTTTCAAGTCACTTAAATGTCTGATTATACATGGAGAAAGTGCGCCCTCGCTTGTTGAGAAAGATGTATTTAATGTTAAAGTTACCTTGCCCAATGGAATATATACTAGTCAGTCCCAATGGCTGTTTCACTCATGGTTTAGGCGAAATGCTTCCTGGGTAAAAATCAAGACAAACTCGGTACACCCCCTCCTGCCCCCCAACAGTTTTAGTTTCAACCCCCCCCGAATTTGTTAGGGGCCCGGTAATTGGCCCCGCCCCCCGGCCCAACGCTGACTTGTTCCGCTAGTGGAAAGTCATGTGGTTTGTCTCGACTTTGATACACTAATAATCAAAATCTTAACATCAGTTAAAAAACTGCAAGAATTTGCATTTTGCACTATTGGGTCTTAAGAAAGTTGTAAGTAGAGCTTCACAATGTTTAAAGAAGAAATCAGCGTAAGAGGAAAAACTTTTGAGCAGGGAATTAATTGAAAACTGCATTTACACTCAAACATGATTTTTTCAGCTGATCAAAAGTTTAAGACCATAGCTAAAAAAAACCCGAAAATCCCCCAAAACAGAAATCAAAGTGTCAAAAACAAGGACTCAGTAATGAGTAGCTCCACCATTCTTGACTAGCACCTTCATACAATCGTTTAGGCCTGATGCCAGTGTTTCCAGGAGGTAGTGGGAACGTTGCTCCAAGTGTTGAAGATGGCTTCATGAAGGGCATCCACTGTCTGGAACTGATGTCCATTTTTGTAAACTTCCCTTGTCATCCATCCCCAAATGTTCTCAATTGGGTTTAGATCTGGGAAACATGCAGGATGGTCCAAAAGAGTGATGTTATTCTCTTGGAAGAACTCCTTTGTCAGACGAACATTGTGAACTGCAGCATTGTCCTGTTGAAAAACCCAATCATGACCACAGAGACGAGGCCCTCAGTCATGAGGGATGCTGCCCGCTGCAACATCTCCACATAGCCAGCTGCTGTTGATGCCCAGCACAACCTGAAGCTTCATTGTTCCACTGAAGGAAAACGCTCCCCAAATCATGATGGCACCCCCCCACTGTACCCTGTAGAAAACATCTCAGGTGGGATCTCCTTGTCATGCCAGTAATGTTGGATGCCATCAGGACCATCAAGGTTAAATTTTTTCTCATCAGAGAAGACAACTTTCTTCCACCCTTCAATGTCCCATGTTTGGTGCACACTTGTAAAGTCCAAACGGGAAATTTTGTGGCGTTGAAGAAGACGTGGCCTTTGAAGACGTGTTTTGTTTCTGAAGCCCTTCTCTCTCTCGCAGATGCCGTCTGATGGTTATTGGGCTGCAGTCAGCACCGGTAATGGCCTTAATTTGGGTAGACGATCGTCCCGTGTCTTGACGGACAGCCAATCGGATCCTGCGGCTCAGAGCTGGTGACATTTTTTTGGGTCTACCACTTGACTTTTTTGTTCCATAACCCTCAGGATCATTTAAAAAATGCAAAATGACTGTTTTACTGCGTCCAACCTCAGCAGTGATGGCACGTTGTGAGAGGCCTTGCTTATGCAGCTCAACAATCCTACCACGTTCAAAGTCGGTGAGCTTTTTGCTTTTGCCATCAGGAGGTCTTGACAGTGTAAAGACTTGACAGAAAATGACATGGAATCCAGATTTTTGCACAGCTTTTAGCTTTTAAAGACTATGGTCTTAAACTTTTGATCAGCTGAAAAAAATCATGTTTTGAGTGTAAATGTAGTTTTCAGAAAAGTCCCTGCTCAAACGTTCTCGTTTTTTTCCTGATTTTTTTTCTTTAACATTGTGAAGTTCTACTTAGAACCTTCTTAAGATCCAATAGTGCAAAATGCAAATTCTTGCAATATTTTGACTGTTCTTAAGATTTTGATCAGGAGTGTACAGGCAGGTGAGTATGACTGAATCCTGGTGGACTTATCACTGAAATGCAAGGCCTTGACCCAATGAACCCACTGCCTGATGAAGAACTGTGGCCGCTGTGAGAAACGCTTCACAAGAGGTTCCTGCATTTCATGGATGAGGAGGTTGTAGTTTTTTTGCTGCACAATAGGGTCCTTTTTACTGGATAAGGGGTTAAATGTAAAAAAAATATATATTTTTTTTACATTTGAAGAAGAAAAACAGGAGTTTGTAGTCATCTCAGTGTTCAAAGCTGCCAGCCTTCTGAAGATATTGCAGTCTTTCAGCAGTAGAGGCATAGTGTCTTACAAAAACCGCATAAATCCTCATTAGAAAAGGTACTAAAGTGGTCATAGTGAGGAGGTTGCACAAAAACACACAAAGCGGTGCCCTGCGTAGACCGTGCCACATGACAATTTGTCTGGATGTATATTTAAGTTCTCGTTTTGAATCTTGCTTTTTGTGTTTCTCTGTTTAGTTTGTTTTCACGCTGTGTTTTACGTGGTTTTCCCCTTTACTGTAGGTCGGGCACATTTATCGTTATGTGCAGAAAGCTTCACAATACCTAACCCAAGTTTCAATTATACATTTTCTTTTTTCATGCAGGTTCTACTGAAACGTCATAGTGTTCTCCGTCGATGTTTAAAATGAGCTGTTCGCAGGGTCTCTAATGAATGTACAAAGTGAACCACATGCTGTGGATTGAAACCTTGCCTAATTAAACTGTTTACAGCTTGTTAAACGGGCTCCAAAAGGGTGTTTAACAAAGCCCTCCATGTTCTAAATTGTAATGTTCAGTTTGTAGTTGATGTTTCAGTGTAATTCAGTCTTCTTATTTTTGTTGTGTCTGATCCTGCTTAGTTTAATTTACTTTGGTATTGAAGCATGTTCTGCTTTTTTTTTTAAAAAAAATTGGTAGTGTTGGGTAATATAAATTTGATGTATTGAAATTTGAATTGAACCAAAATGTGAATCTCAATCCAATAAACATGTTTGTTAGTGTTAAACTTGCGCATAGATTTTAAGGCTTTCCCTCAGGCTGTGCAATCTTTTTTGCTGTTCTTTTTGGCCTTTTATTGCAAAGAAGTTGTTTAATTTGACCTCATTAAGTAAATGAGGAGCAGTTGATGTTAACAGTTTTCATTTATAATCAAATGGATTTTGATAAATAAATTAAAATAACCTGAATTTGGAGTCCTGCCAGATCGTCTTTGTCTGTCTCACCATCTTCAGCTCTTGAGAACAGCTCTGATATATCATCCTGCCAGAGAAAGACAATCCGCATTGTCTCTGTTAAACCAATGTAGTCCAGTCTAATGGGATGAGGTATAAACCTCGTACTCCAGACTGGGTGAAAGGTCAGAGAGAAGCTGCAGAGAGGCCTTGTGGTTTTACTGAAAGCACTGCTGAATCGATCAGCTGCTGAAAAATACCGTCAAAGTCATGCTACAAAACCTTTCATACGTTATACTAATATTAATTAGTATTATCTATTTAGTTTGACTATTAAGCCAACTAAAAAAATACAAGAAACGTGACTTTTTTGTTTACATTTTCATCACCTTTAATAGGTCAATTTTTAATCACTGAGCATTTTAATTTGCATAAGTATTTTCTTTTTGGATATATCTTTTGATTGATACTTTTAAAAATACAAATTCAGTTAAAATGGTCTGTTATTTAAAACATTTTTCTCATAACTGCAAAACTAATGGATATTGTACATCATTCTGAATTAATTTTTAATTAAAACACTACACACATTTTATGGGGTTTCTTTGTATATGATATATTTAGATATATTAAATACATATTTTTGATATGGAATTAATTTTACACAATAATAAAGGATAGTACATTTATAGGTAGTGCAACCTCTATAACCACACAATAGATGATGGCGTTTATTTTCGCTTATTTCTTTCTCCTTTTTGAATAGAATTTTTTTTTTCATTCACTGCTTTGCTGTATAATTTCAAATTATGAAGTCTGACAGACATGTTTTGGCCTTCAATGTTTTACTTTATATTTGTAGTTTGCTATTTATGCTTGATAACATTTGTATTTTATATGCTTTAAATAAGGATTTCATTCTTTCATGCATGGAGCACTCGGAGAAATCAATTTGGAGACTGGAGCAGCTCAGGTCCTCATTCATTGTTTGCAGCAATTTTGTTTCACCCTTGGATGCATGACCCTTCCATCTCCATCCTACATTAATTTCTTCATTTTTTGTACATATTACCAAAGCAGAAAAAAAGCATGCGTTAACATTTAGGAGAATACTTTATAATTTTCTCATAGCTACTGCTCTGTACACTGTAAATGCAGAGTAAATATCAATTCTGACTTATACACTGGTGGCTTATACATGAAAAATAAGGCGATCTTGTATTCGTCTGTGTGTGTCCTGTTTTCTGGATCTCTAAAACTGCTTCAGTTTTATTGATTTTCTTGTCTTTATTTTGATGAAGAGATTTTGACAAGTCAGACAATGAACAAAATCAGTGCAGTAATGATTTCATTTCCCAATGGCTAAAGTAGCTGGTAGTTATAACCCAGTGTCATGGGTTACTAATGCTCATCAGTAATTGTTGAAATGTTCTCAATGTGACCTTCAGAATAAGAAAAAAAGAATAACAAGACAGACAATATAGCTGAGGAGTTATAGTTTAATAAAGTACATGAAGTTTTGATGGTCCAAGTTATTTTCATTCATGTAAATATTGATGGTAAACCTGTGAACACTTTCATGTTACATATTTATTACAAAGTATTTCTCCATTAAGAAGCTCACCATTTATAGTGCAAGGGTGGTCATTCATGGTGAGTTTTAAACTAGAAAAAATTTATTTGTGGTTCTTATTCAAGACAAAATTAAAAAAGAAATAGGCAACATATGAATCGATTACAATAGGAGACACAAGGAAATGAGGAGTCTGGTTTTCACAAGTGAAATTTATTGATGCAGTGTATCAGTTCTGGTCAGACAACGATTGAATTTAAATACGTAGCTGACCTCTGGATAGAACAGAGTAATTTCATCATTAATCCAGGTATATAAACTCATCCTGAACACTTGTGTTTCAGTCTTTGTGCAGCAGTGCACAAAGATTTACGCATCTCTGATGCATCTGCAGTCCTGACAGGCGGAAGATCGTTTTAATGTATGACCTCTAGAGACTGAAATTATTGGACGGAGTTAAAAGCCACCGAGCACTTACTGTAATTGATCGTTTCTATGAATGGGACATATTTTGACCACCCAGCTTGTAGATAATGACAGCTTTATCTGTTTGAATAATTTGAACTGAATGACCCCTGTCACACTGCTTCAACCCCCCCACCGCCATCCGGTTTATTCAACAAAAAAATTAACACACACAGAGCATTAAGTTTCAATTTATTAGTCATAGTTCTGAATTATAATGTGCATCATGAAGTAAAATAAGACACGATTAAAACCAAACTCAGAAATAAATTTTTTATTCAGTGATTTGCAGTCATTATAAAATCTTCATCCCTATTACAGGTTTTCTCATCAAGCAAATGCAAAACTGTGAATGTGTAAAATATTTTGATGCCTTCGCTTGGGAGATGACTGTAGGTTGCGCTCACAAGCCTCCAAGGTGCTTGGCACAACCATGGACATGGGATGCACTGCATGGTTAGATCAAGCACAATGGAGTCTTGGGCAAAGACAAGAAAAGCCAACGCATATCGCCAAAGTCTTACCCTGCATTCCCGCCAAATAACAATGCAGGTTATTGAATTCATGTGGTAGAAGAGCTTTTTGCAAAAGAACATGTTTTTTATATCTTAAAAAATACATCTTCTCCTAGCCTAAGCTTACATCCTAAAAAACTCACGACTTTTTCCTTTGGTTTCTTCAATAGAATAATCCAGTTCTTTAGAGTTCTGTCTTGTCGTTTGATTGGCTAGAACCTTTGGTTATACTTAGATCCCGCAGTTAAAAACATCTGGAGAATATTTAAAAAAATTAGTCATAGGTCATGCTCACTGCAGAAAAACAAGGTACCACCCTTCCTGCGCACAAACTGCGTCAAACCCCACCCTCTCGCCCTTCTCGCCTTTGTTTGAGACACGCCTGAACTAAATGAAACGAGAAAATTTTGTAGCTTGTTTTTAAAATATGCATTAGAAACACCAAATATTTTTCACTATGATGTGTGCAACAAGTCTAAGATTCACTGGCTGGCTGTTTTTCTCGCAAGGCAAATAGGTATTTCCCACTGATCAATGAAAACCGAGTTTGGGCAATCTTACTTGGACTCATTGTGTCTCAAAAAACCCATACTCTCGAATTTAGCTTGTAATTAACTCTAAAAGAGCCACGGTGGCCCACTGACCTCAGGAATTATAGCTGTATCTCTGCAGTCCATCTGCGGACATTGACCATCTCCTCAACGCAAAGACACGACCCGTCTTGCATCTCAGTACTAACCTTGTTATCGGCCAGTGAGTGCAATGTCAAGAGTCAAGATACTATCAAGCTAAGGGAGTCGTTTCCCCCAAAAGGTTTCTCAATCTTGTTACCTTCTCCAGTGTCTCTTTCAGCTCCCCAGAGACGTCTTACTCAAACGAAAAATCGTGGTGCGATAATCAACTTAGAGCTCAGGCAACTGAACCACTTTGTGTGATGAAATGATGTCGTAATGAATATCAATGCAGCAAGGAAAAACTCGCTGTTCTTAGGGACCAAACGGTGCAGGAGTTGGAGGAATTTGTGCGAAGACGGTGGGCGATGGCGGTGGACGTTTTTCAGGATGAGCATGTTTTCCGTAAGATGAAGTAAAGCTGATGGGATGATTTTAATGTGCTGATGATTATGACACATGAATATGTTATTTTACCTTACTATTTCCAAGCTTTCAGAAGGGCCATCCTAACAGAGATCTTTCAGGAACTGCTACCAAATTATCTATAAATCTTGATTTTGATTAGAAATGTTAGAAAAGACAAACCAGATGTTAAATGCTCTTCTGACTGAAGGTCAAAGCAACCTACCTATCCGGGATTCACTCTAAATAAAATACTCTTCATCTACTTTGGATTTTCCGGACAACTTCTAGCTAAGAAACCCACCTTTGTGTCCCTTGGCCTCAGGTTGCTGTTTGGTGATGAAGACGTCTGGATGATCTGAGTAGAGTCTTGGGGTCTTCCAGCTTGGTCTACTTGTGAAAGACTGTTCTGACTTCGTCCTCAGCAGCCTTCAAATCCCCATCTCCTGTGCCCCTCCTTCAAGCTAGGAGGAGCTGGCGACGTTCTCTTGGGATAGGTGCTATGGCAATGAAGACTTGGTCAATCTGGGATTGGATACGGGGTTGGTGGAGTTTGGGGTAGGTGGGGGTGGCCGGTTCCGCATTTCATAAATATTAATACATAGTCTGCCCTCTCTAAATGGGTGGATTCTTTAATTTTGTTAGAGGGGGAAGTGCTTTATTCACTTAATGGCTTTTATTAGTGCCCAGTCCTCAACTCTTTCATTAGCTAAAGTGCTGCTATAATTTACAGGGTAAAAGGGGGAGTGGGGTAGAAGCGGTGTGTGGGGAGGGCTGATCCTCCTGTTGCTGGACAGTAGACCTCATGCTCAACCACTGCAGCTTTTACTCAAAAGCATCTGGTTAGTTACATTCAGCCTATAACAAAAAAATCTACCTTTCTGAACCTTCTGGTCTTGTTAAAATTACCTTGACTTTCAAACATTGTCTAAAGACCTTGATTCTCATCATTGCATTGCAACAATTTAAGTACAGTATATAGATTTTAGAAAATCAAATGGTTTTCAGTAGAGAGTGCCAAAAACATTTCAGTATTGCCAAGTTAAGCCTTCCAGTTTTTTTCTTTCCAGAAAGCTAAATATTTCACACTTCTAGTGTGTAGAGATAAATCAAGGCTGCAAATGTACTACAAATAGCTTTTGTTTGATACATTATTCGCCAAGTTTGTACATCCCCTGATAAATCATCTTGTGATTTATAATAAAAGAGGGATTAACTTTGCTTAAGTTTTCATCTTTAAAATGTTCCATCTATATTCTTTTATTGTCTGAATTGATTTATTCAGGACTACATAGTTACAGGAATCTGCATTCCTTAAAGCTTAAAATAAGAAAAAAATAAAATGCAAAGGTAAAAACACTAAACTCACTGCTGGAATATATAAATTCATCACATGGTTTAGATTTCTATATAGACAGCAAAGTTGAATTTGTTGAAATAGAAAACAAGAAAGATGGATGATATTTGCTGCGTCGGCAGCACCGGTTGCCTTTGCCCACACTAAAGCAATCGGCTTTATTCGCAGACTTGAATCTGCAGAAACAACATGGCTCCTCCACCCTCCACTGGTGCTTGCAGCATACTAACAGCAGTCTCTACCACAGAGCCCATGGCTGATAATAAAAGCTTTATTTTTGCTCTCTGGAGTTTTGTTACTTGCAAACAGCTTGCATCTGATGACCCCCAGAACACATTTGAGTGAATGAACTGATTAACCTGAGTGGCCGTACCCCACAGGAGTGGGAGGGGGAGGAATGGGCCCACCAGTCTGAATAACTGGCTTCATCATCAATGTCACATAAATCACTTTTGCTTTCAAACAAGCTTTTTTTTTATTTTTATTTTGCCTCCTCTTCAGCCAGACTGAAATGTTTGCAGTGACACGAGTTCTTCCAACGTCACACTGCAGAAACGCTTTAGTCTCAAATTACATGCAGCTTGTGCAAAATGCAGTGGCAGAAGAAATGAGACAAATTTAATTGTATATTTTGATTTTTTATTGCACAGCTTCAGGTTGTTAATGCAAGCCTTGACCAACATTCAATATGAACTATTTATGGTGTTAGGTACTGTGGGTACATCCAAGGGTTCACACTGCAGCCTGAAGTGACCCAAATCCGATTTTTTTGACGTAATGCGACCTGTATCCGATCTTTTCATGGCAGTGTGAACAGCTCAGGTCGGATTCTTTTTAGAATGTGACCCATATCCGATACGAATCCGATTCAAATGCGACCATAACGTCCTGGTCACATTCATCCGAACTGAACGTCACTGATTCTCAACAAATCTCACTATTCTGCGTCCTGATTCGCAAGTGGGAAGAAAAACAACAACCATGACGGACAATATGAGAATTAAGTTGTTAATATGTTGCTCCGGTTGGACAACAACTTCAAATATGTAAACTAAGCTCCACTGTTAGCCTCCATGTTTACTTCCTTAAACTCTGAGCTCTTCTTCTGTTTATGGCGGTTGGCAGAACACTGAGAACGCTGACGCTATTCCGCCCTCTACTGCGCATGCGGGACACTTCAGGTCGTTTGCCCGTTACACTGCAGAACACATACAGGTCACATTTACTGGCAGTGTGAACGGCCCGGCAAAAAGATCGGAATTGCCAAAAAATCGGAATTGAGTCACTTCAGGCTGCAGTGTGAACGCAGCCTAAATGTGTCACATTGATGTCACCGTTACAACAACACAGCAAACAAGTTGATCACATGACAGAGGTGTTTTAATTGGCATATGTTGATATTTGCTGCAGTGCAGAGCCATGCAGTGATTCAAAACCCAGTTCACTTTTTCACCAACTGGATAACATCTTCATCCTCCATAACATGGTCCTTCCCCACTTTCTGGGGGTTGTGTTTCACAGAGGAGCCCCACACCAGCGCGCTGGAAGAAGAAGAAAACCATTTATTCTTGGCTAAAATGATCAATTTACTATATAGAGTGGCTAACATGGCAAAAAAGCATTTAGGTAAAGACAGAAAATGCCTCTAACTGCATGTGTCACAGTTTGACCAATCATCTCCCTTGAGGACGTTTAATGATCTGAAGCACTAACACAGGGAGTGATTGATGGCTTTGCCTCACCCATTAGGAGATGCAAGTAAAATATAATGTAAAGGTACAAAACTAGACTCGCACATCCTGAAATGTCCAGAAACATGCCAGTTACTAACAAGATTTTTTTACCATTTTAATTAGGAATGCAGGGTCTGGAGCAAAAAAAAAAAGTTTCTCAGACCGGGATAATCCAAGTAGTTATATCTGAGTTTTATCTTAAAAATATTACAAATCTGATAATTAACGTGAGTTTTAGCAAAGAGTGAATCAGTGCAGAAAAAACTCCCCAAGTGGGTGATGGGTCCTGCAGGAGTTTTTCAATTCAATTTTATTTACTTTACTGACACCTGCAGTCTTGATGATAGAGCAGAGTGAACAGAACGTGTGCAAATGCAGCATGCAGAGTTTGATGGAGAGCGCAGCTATTGCCTTGGATAACTTGCAAATCTTGAAGCTGCTCTGCATGTAAAATGCATCTGCAGGACCATCATTAATCTAACTGTGCTATTGTACAGATGCCAGATCTCAGGCTGACTCAGGCAGCACTAATATGACCGCTCTAAACTGTGAAGGATAAAATTCCTCTTAATAGAAAGAGGCAATTGTCACATCAATGTTCACTGATTTTGTTTATTTAGGCAGTTCTATATTTTAAGATCCGTTTGTTTACTTCACTTCAAGCTTATGTTTGAAATACATGTACACTAAGATTATTTACTGTTTCAATTTAGTGTTTAATTGGAACTATAGCTGTTAATCTAAACCTAAACATATTTTCAAATTAAATTTGCCATTCATAAATATTTGCTTTTATAGTACAATTAGTATACATATCCTTAGGGGTTTCCATTTTCCTTTTATTTCAATATTCTCATTTCACTAGAGCACAGTCCTTCTAGTCTATAGTATGAAATAAATAGAAAGCAATGCCTCTGATGATGTGTTTAATCTAAGGATGTGCCGATCAGGTTATTTTCTGCCGATACCGATCACATAATTGTTATTTATTTTTTTATCATAATCACTACTGTTACATTATGTGGAAAAAGGAATCATGAATTCACCTTAATTTAGACAAAAACTTGTTTTTAATAACTTTTTCCAAGCAGAAAACTAAACAAAACAGGCATTGTGCAAATTGTACTGCTATCAATAATACTATCTTTAACAGACTGATAACATATGAGGCTCTGAAGAAGCTAAATAATACAAAGAGTCAAAATAAAACCTCTCAACGTTGTCAAAAAATTCAAGTATAAAACGTAACATTCAAAGGCAAAAACAGGATCCATTACAATAAAATCCAGAGTTACTGAATGAAAACTTCCTGTTAGCATAGCGGCTAGCTGGTTACTGCTAGTTCTGATTGGCTGTTTCTGACTGAGAGGAGTAACAGGGAGGAGATCGATTATTTTTTAGAGATTATCTGTCTCATGTTAGGACAGAGAAACATAGTTTTAATACGTATGTAAAATGTATTTTTTTAGTTAGATGCTGCAGCTTTAAACAGGTTCGGTGTGAGAGTCACTACCAGGTGGAGCAGAAGCGGCTCCGTGTCAAATATTACTAAATATTAAATATTACTACCTGTAGCGTAGCAGCGGTTCAACAGCAGAACCAGCGTCTTACATCGCAGCACCAAGACTTAAATCATTTTATAGGTTATTTGTTTAGCTTTCTGACCGTCATGCTAATCCGGGTGAGTGTTTGTAGCTGCGCTGCTTTACCTGCTGTCTGATCCTCCATGTCTTTTTACTGCACTGAGCCTCGATGTAGCCAAACTCCGTCATTGTTTTTATGTCTATTAGCTTCGTTGTGTTGATGCATTTTGACCTGCTTCTATTTTCCGCCGCAACACGCAAACGTCCTCATTCACTCAGTGCGTTATAGTTACACATCGCTTAGCATTTGTTGCTGCGCTTTTGCGCAGTGAAGGAAAGACGAGACCAGCTGGACAGACAGGCTGGAAATGAGATACAGGTGATCGGTATCGGTAACAGAGCCAATGATCGCCGATCCTGATCATCACCGGTTTCACGGAAATCGGCCGATTATGATCGGTTACCGATCGATCGGCACACCTCTAGTTTAATCATTTACTGCAGTAACTTCCTTTTTGCTTATGACATATCCATTGTTTCTAAAATATGTGATCTTCATAAAAATCCCCTAAAATCTATGAAACACACTAAATTAAGTGTTAAATCTGGAGTAGCCTGTGTAGTACTTACTACTTTAATTCCTTGATGAGATTTTTGTGAATCTTTAAGCAGAAATCCTCGACTGAAGTTCGTCCGTCAGGGAGTACGACAGGAGACGTGTAATCGGGAAGTTGGCCTTTGGGTTTGGTGTAGCTGTAAGTGAGCACATTATCCCAATCAGATTTGAACTCATCAATACATGCAAATATTTCATTTTGCCCTCTTCAATGAGAATCCCCGCAGAAACAAACAGAACAAATCAATCCAGCCTTACATGCGAACAAGCTTCAGGTAATCCCACATCTTCTCCAGCAGGTCGTCAAAGTTCCAGCGGTGGTGGGCAGAGATTGGGACGCAGTGGGGCACCTTGTAGATGATGTCCAGCTCCTCGATGGAGATCTGGTCGATTTTGTTCAGCACGTATATGCACGGGATGTAGACCCTGATGAGAAATGATTGGAGTCAGTACTTGCCTCAGACATTAAATTTGACCAAATGTGACAGGAGAAAAAAAATAAAAAGTCTGTCTTTACTAACTGCATTCTGCCTTCCACTTAAGTCACGACTTGAAGCAGAGTTTAACGTGACATTTATTTTTAGCAAACCGCAAGATGCAACACATCGCAATGTGTCACTGCTAATTTAATGAAGCCAAAGTAAAATGGAACAGCTCGGTGAGCAGGTCCTCTTTTAAAAACACCAACTTATTGTTCTCTTACATTGCTGTGCAAATACTTGACCCCACTCTCATTTGCAGCATTGCTTTAGTTCATTAAGTTTTACAGATACTAGTGACCGTACGTTTCAGGTCCACCACAGCTTTTGAAGTTAGAATATTGAGCAGTCCACTAGAACAGGTTTAGTTTTCCTTATTTTAAGACATTTTCTTTAAATTAGCTGCCTTGTTTGGGAACACTGTAATAATTGTGTTATAATTATTCTCCAAGAAATTATCACTTTTAACCCCCCCCCCCCCCCCCAAAAAAAAAAATTAAAATCAGTTATGCAGATGAGATAACTGAAACACAGACTGCTGCAATTTCTGTGCCTAATACAGATTATTATTGATTTTCATGTGTTTTATTCAACATTTGTCACATAATCCTTTATCAGAAACCGGCTTTTACAGAGAGCGAAGCTCTTAACACAGAGCTTCTGCAGCTGCACCGCTGTAGACGTATCGGTGGACATTTGATTTCAGAGAGCAACAAGCCACACCCAGAGAGACGAGCGACTGAGAGCCCGCTTCAGCAGCTTACCGATTTCCCTCCACCACATCGATGAGGTCATCAGCCGTGACGTCGCTGCGCAGGGTGATGTCGGCGTTGTGGATCTTATACTCAGCCAGGATGCTCTTCACGGTTTCGGAATCGAGCTCACTTTGTGCACACTGACGACAAGGAAAAGACGCAGAATCAAAACATTTTAAATTTGCTCTGATGAATACTTTTTGTCAGCAAGAGAAGCAAAATAACAGGAAACATAATTTCTCCAACGCCTCTACTTATAATGGTATTTATTACCTGATCTAATTTTATAAATTGCTTTGTACTGATTTTTTTTAATGATTCTTATTTCTTATTTTACTGCATGATATTTTAGTACTAATTATTATTGTGGTGAACTATTTTATATGGTAAATGACTTAAATAAAATTTCTTTTATCAAGTTTATTTTAACCCTTTTTTTTGCTCTGCTAAATGTTTTACTACATGTTTTAGTAACTGTTTTATGCAGACAATCATAAAGCATTTATGACAATACTCCCCTAATGTGTAATATTTTGTCATTCAGCATCAACATATGCAGTGTAGAATTGGGTCTGTTCTGGAAACTTGACTTTATCTTCCTGTTACTATATTTATTATTGAGCCAGAAAACAGGAACATGTAACAATGCAACCATCCTCGGTTCCATATAAGGAATCCTGCAGTGC
Organism: Poecilia picta; assembly: GCA_033032245.1. Lineage (NCBI taxonomy): Eukaryota > Metazoa > Chordata > Actinopteri > Cyprinodontiformes > Poeciliidae > Poecilia > Poecilia picta. Next base: position 13,219,638 of record CM065364.1, on the reverse strand, counting down.
AGCGAGAGACTTACTGTAGCAGTAAAGTTGATGCCTCCTTTGTCCTTCTTCTTGAAACCAATGTTGGGCGGTTGCTTGTTAAGTCGGATGCCAAAGCCCTCCAGCTCATGTTCTATTAGCTTCTTATGAACAAGAGGCTTTAACACATCAAGCACTATCAGGATTAGATTGCAGGTTCGAGCCACTGAGAGAGAAAGGGAGAGAAGCAAAAGAACAGTTTGTGGCGTGGTTGAGGGAATACATTTTATGTCTTCGGTGGACACAATTAAAAATATAAAAACAACAATTAGATTTCTTTACTAGTGGTAAACAGCTGTAGCAGTTCAGTGTTTGCTAGAGTTCATCCTAGCAAACACTGATGACTGTTATTAAATGCAGCACAGTTATGGAGGTATAACGTGAATCGATAAACTAAGCTAACAAAAGATCATCTTTTATGGCATAAAAACACATTTTATATGACAGATTTCCATAAAGGGCAGAGAATCAAGTCTTAAAATAGATTTTTTTTTTCCCCTCGCTATTCTTTCTTTTGTCATATTTATCCAGAGCTTTTTTTCCCCAGCATGTTCAAGAACCCTGCAAATATTTCAAACAATTTGCATGCATCAACACAAATCTAGGAAAACTCAAATTGCAAAAAATAATATTTGGATGTTTTTTAAGGTTTTCAACTAATATCAATAATCCCAACAGTACCTGCAATGACTTGCCTGCCTCTGCCCTTGCCGTCCTTGGCTCCCTCAATGATTCCAGGTAGATCCAGAAGCTAAGAAGAAATCATTTAAAAGGGATTTTTATTCAGTATGGAATCGAACCTACAACCTACCGATTGCAAGACAACTACTCTACCTACACAGCCACAGACCCCCATCAACCAGACTTCTGCATATTTTCCTAGATCGTAAAGAAAAAGTACATTTTTGTACCTGAATTTTGGCGCCTTTATACCGAATGACTCCAGGCACTGTTGTAAGGGTGGTGAACTCATACGCTGCAACTTCTGAGTACACACCCGCAAGGTTACTGAGCAATGTGGACTTTCCTACGGATGGGAAACCAACAAAACCCACTCTGGCATCACCGGTTTTTGCCACGTCAAAGCCTGAAAGTCAGAGAAATATCAGAATATTAACTGCATCTTTATGTTTTACAGGAGAGTCACTTTAATCATAAGGAAATAAACCAAAATTTGAGCAGTACTTGGACTAAATCCACAGTATTGAGATATTACCTTCCCCCGTTGCACCCCCACTGCCTCCTTTTGGTGTGATCAGCTCCCTCCTCAGCTTTGCTAGACGTGCTTTGAGCAGACCCAAGTGGTGAGCTGTGGCCTTGTTCTTCTGCGTCCTGGCCATCTACAGGAAGAGGCGACACGAGTTGGTATTTGAACTGCGATCATCATCAAAAGGACATTTATAAAAATGTATAGCTTATTCTTTATATTTAGTTGACCACAGCAGGTTCAGCAGATAGAAAATAACTTTTTTTTAAGATCTAGAAAAGTTGCAAATTTGACCTAAAAAAGTTCAAATTTGATTAGATCAAATTTGAACATTTTTTTAGAACACCAAACTTATAGACGATTAAAGACAAAACATCTGCATCCCAGCTCAAGCAAAAAATAAACATAATATTTTGTGGGTGTAAAACATGCAGCTTAAGCGTAAACAAAATTGTACTTCTAAAAACACGTGTTAGATATTGATAGAATATAGAGTAACCTCAAATAATTACATTTTTAACCAAATAAACCGAACCCTAACAAGAAATAAAAACAAATACAACTGAAAAACAGTCAATAAAAGGTTTACATTATAACATTATTTCGTCAGGAATTATATTATGTACATATTTGACAGTGTCATTTTTTTTTGTAATGCTGGACCAATTAAGTCATTACCTCCAAAGATAGTTCATATGTATAATTAATACTGTCTGCAGAGACTATGTTTTCTCCAACATCAAATAGCCTTTTATGTTGTTTTTTTTTAAATTGTCATTTATTTTAGCAGCTAGTTAAACAGGACGCTGTTACAATAAAAATATTGGCAGTACTGGAGTGTTCAATTCATAGTATAACTATAAGTCAAATACAATTATAAAAATCTTTACGTAAAAGCAATAACCGTGAAAAAGCCGGGTGGCTAAAACTACTGGTATTAGAATATTTCAGCTGTTGCTAACAGCTAACTGCTAACAGTTAACTGCTAACAGTTAACTGAAACGTGACTAACTCAAATACTCCCATGTGGTAATATTTACCTTACCTCATTTTCTATCTCCGCTATCTTGGCGAGTATACTCATGATGACTATCTATCCAGTAAACAATTAACGTCAGTGAAATTTTACAAATGAATAGGCAATGTTTAGCTTTTTCAGCAAGCAAACGCCACGCTACTGCTGCTGTACGAGAATTCACAGCAAATCTCGCGATGTCAAAGGAGGAAGGAGCACACTACCCGGCTTTTTGGCTGACAGGACACTGCTTCACTATAATTAATAATGATATATATATATATATATATTATATATATATATATATATATAATATATATATATATATATATATATATATATATATATATATGTAGGGTGCTATGTATTCAAGGAAGAACCACAGTTACCTATATCAACATGCAATAAAATCTCATTACAGATGGATCTGGCTTATATTAGCTGCAATATACAATATATAGAATATACGAGTCTCATCCACTCCATGACATGCTGGTCGGATACAGGAACGCCGTCAGCAAGAGGCTCATTTTGCCAAAGTGCACCACAGAGCTCCACAGAAAGTCATTTCTGCCTGTTGCCATCAGGCTCTACAATGCCCAAGTCTGTGCTAATTGATTCAAAATTTTCTGCGCTCATTTATAGGTTATTTATTGATTAATATATTTGTATGTGATTGCTTGTTATTTATTTAGTTGTTTATATCGAGTCATTTTGAACTTATCACTCTTAGGTAGATATACCTAAGAGTGTAGGTAGAGCTTTCAACAAATAAGCAATTTTTACTGGTGGATCAATAAAGTCTATTCTATTCTATTCTATTCTATTCTATTATATTCTGTTCTGTTCTGTTTCAATTCATTTGCAATGCAGCACTTTTTAGGACAATGCAAGAAAGATCTTAAATCAAAACTTATTTCTGTATGATTGCTCCGAGGCTGAACTGATCTTCCTCAGACTGTAAACAATGTGACCCCTTTGACAATTGATTGGGATGACGGTGGTCCAGGAGGTAGGTGGTGCTGAGGAAGGAGGTAGATTGCTGGTTTGAATACCTGCTCCACCCGTCTCAGTCGTTGTGCTTGCTGGTTGTGATTCGAGAGCCTGACTGTGCTGATTGTATAGCAGCTTCACTTCTGTCAGGCTTCCAGAGGGTATCTGCAACATACATTACTACCATCAACGTGTGGATTACTGAAAGTAGTGGATAAAGTACTTTGGAGTTCTCTGGACTTGATAAAAATTATATACACTTACAGTTCATAAATTAAAATAACATTTTTGATGCCTGGCAATGAGTCTTGTACATCTTTGTACAAGTTTAGCTCACTGTTCCTGAGCAGAAACATTTTTATTCTGTCACATTGGAAAGCGTACCCGGAGAAATGTCCTGTTGAAGGTCATGGCACAGCATCTGATGCAGATTTAGATTCAGACTTTGACTAGGCTACTCAAAAATCTTTAGTTTGGTGTGTTTTGAATCCTGTTCCTAAAACTCTTTGGATGAGGGAAAATATTTTTTACTACTTCTGTATTTAATCGATTTCTTTATACTGTACAGTTAAGAATATTTGCACATGGGATGCAAGTTTAGTTAATAATAGAATGTGTGAGAAATTGAGCAAATTTGCCAGGGAACAAATACTTTTTCACTGCACTGTAAACATCTGAACACAGAAACCATCTTTTTAAATCGTCCGACATGTCACACAAGGAAAAACAAAGAAGGACTCAGACCCATCTAATTGGGTATTTTTTATTTGCTTTATCGTTTAGGTTGCATACAACAGAATCTCTCATTGGTTTCTACGTTGTTAATGTTTGTGGACTGCACAGCCGGTCGGTTTATGTTTGAGTGCTGGCCGAGCTGCTGATTTTACGAGTGACCAGTTTATCTTCTTCATTCTTGAAAAGTTTACATCAGTGGGGTCTTATGCTGAAGTAATGCCTAATTAATTAATTTTCCTATCCTTTTGAAAAACTCAGACAAATCATCTCCATTTCCAGGTTTCTCCCACCGTATGCCGTTTCTGACTCACCTATTTTTTTTTACCTGTCGTTTATTTATCTCAAGAGGTGTGCTTGTCCTCATGAAAATATATAAAAATATGTATTTCTTCAGCTTTAAAAGGTAGATAGGGTTTACAGTTGTTGTTCGGCATATTTTGTTGCCCGGCTTGGAAGACAGAGAGCATAGATAACGCAGGAGAGGACAGGAGTTAAGACACAGCAAGACATGGGTGGAATTACTTCGTTTATGATCATTCGGTGCATTTCATTAGACCTCTATAAGTCTAAGTAAATGCATTTTTTTTTTATCAAGAACCAATAATAATAATAATATTAAAAAAACAAAACAAAGGAAACTAAATGTGGCTTTGTTGGATTAGACAACACTACAAACTGAGAACTGACAACAATAAACCCATGCCCATACGACTTTTTTAAAAAATGGGTAGAGATCTTTAGATCATATGTCAGCCAGCATTGAAGTGCATTCATTAAAAATTAAGTGCAAGTACAGATTTTCGATGCATTCAATTGAGTTGAGGATTAAATTATGTGCAACATCTCCCCCCTTAAAAATAGTCATTCTACAGGGGGCACTCTGCAAAGGAAAACCGCTATAGTTGATGCTGTTTTCTAACCTAAAACATACGTGTTGGTTTCCTCATTTCAAGTTTTTTACCTTAACTCTGAGCGACTGTGTGTTGGAGTGCTATTTACCTGCCGTCTAGAGTCACTTCACTATTTCCGTCATATCGCTGACATGCTCTCTGTCTGGTTTCTCAGCAGTTTCTCAGTTTGCAACTGAGTCAAGCCAGCAGAAGTGCAACGTCCATGAGAAGCACTACTTTAGTGCAATAGTTTCACGCCTGGTAACCTTGACTCCTAGAGCTGGCTACCTCTGCATAGAGACGGAGTAGAGTTCCTGTCAGAGCCTGGGGAGGCCTTTTATTACTGAGGGAAGGGCCATTATTTGTGGTCTATCACCAGAGCATGGATAACATCATCTTTTGAGGTAATAAAAATAAGAACAGCATGAAGTTATCCCTAAAAACGCATCGTCCCCAGGAAGTCGGATTCTGTCATCAGAATTTGGGTAATACTTATTGAAACCATAAGGCTTTACAGTAAATGCAACTTGGCCATATGATGGCAAAAGTCTTGAGCGGAGGCGTTCCCCGTTTGGACTCTAGCTGCTCTCCGAGGAGGTCGGCGGCGCCGTAGAGGATGACCTCCTCCGTGACACCGACTGCGAGCGCTCAGGGCTGTGTTTGTCGTAAGGCTGGAGCTGCACTTCCAGGAAGTCCCTGTGCTGCTGGTTGATGACCTGGCTGATGAGTCCAGGAAGAGCTTGCAAGTTAGTCAGTAGGGTTTCCAGCTTTGTTTCCAGCAACGCAATCCTCTTCTCCATGTCCTCCCCTCTCTCGTTCAAGTCTGACACCATGTCATACATGATGTTCTGCGTCTGCAACGGCAGAGAGGAAACACACTTGATGCAATCAGTCTTTCAACTTGTTGCTCATTCTTCACTGCTAACATGTGAAGGGTGTAACATTTGTGAATATATAGATAAAAAACACTTCTTTGACATCCATTTAAATATGTAGTTTGTTTATTCTGTAAGAAAAGAGGAAAGAAAAAGTTACCAATAACTGAAACGTATATTTTATTAATGCACTTAATTCCAATTTGCAGACTGTACATTGGAAAATACCTAAAAAACAAAGCAGAAATTAAAGTGCATTCATTTACCCTAGGTAAAATAATGTAATCTATGTAACACACAAAGTAGCGTTTCAGTTTCTCCACATTTTAAAAATGAGATTTCAAGGTTATGTCTTCAAGATGTGGATTTGTAATTCAAATTGTAGATTTAAATGCTAAATGCCATTACTGTCAAACGAAACAAGAAACAAATCTCAAGTGGGCTAAGATTTGAGATTTATGTTACTTTATTTTAAATTTGAACCTTGATACTGTATACTACTTGAAATGTTCTCCCTTGATAGTTTCTTCTTCTGTTTCTAATTGTTGAATACAGGACAATTTGACCTGCTGAGACATCCAGTGGTTAAAATAGGAACTGCAGCAAAAGCAGTGGACCTTGAAAGGTATAAAAGTCAAAGGAACACTTTCCAAGTCCAAATCTTCTCTGGACATCTGGTTTGCAAGGTTATGTCAATGGCTTGAATGTAAATTGAGCCTAAAGCTTCCTGAGGAGTTTTGCCAACTATGCGACAAAAGGAAAAAAATATTACAATAAAAAGACAGGATTTCAGAGATAGGGCTGCACAGTGGTGCAGTTGGTAGAGCTGTTGTCTTGCAGCAAGAAGGTTCTGGGTTTGATTCCTGGCCCCAGTCTTTCTGCATGGAGTTTGCATGTTCTCCTTGTGCATGCTGGGTTTTCTCCAGGTACTCCGGTTCCCTCCCACAGTCCAAAAAACATGACTGTCAGGTTAATTGGTCTGTCTAAATTGCCCCTAGGTGTGTATGTGCATGGTTGTTTGTCCTGTGTGTCTCTGTGTTGCCCTGAGACAGACTGCTGACCTGTCCAGGGTGACCCCGCCTCTCGCCCGGAACGTTAGCTGGAGATCAGCACCAGCACCTCCTGACCCCACTGAGGGACAAGGGTGTTAGAAAATGGATGGATGGATTTCAGAGATAAAATGTCTGTTAATTACAGTGTGTCCACAACGTGCCTGATAACAGTTCTTTTTTTTTAACCATTGCTTCTGTACATATTTATTATTTTGAATACTTTTGTTTATGTACATTTACCAGTCTATAGTTAATCTAATTTTCCTCTTTAGATTTTTGTTTGAACATCTAGATTCCTCTAAACTTTTCCTAGAGCAGATCTTTTCCTCTTCACCTACTTCCATCTCGTGAGTTTTTGAAACATAAGAGATTTTACTGCCAATGTGCAAAATTTGACATTATCGTCTTCTCAAGCCACAACTTGGCAAGAAATCAATTTTGCATAAGTAACCTGAATAAATACCCAATACTAAACTATTTGAATTTTTCTGGCAAAATCCTCCGATTTCTATTTAGGTTTCAAACAGTTCTCATGATGCAAAACAGTTGTGAGAATATTTGAGTTATTGTTCTGCTGAAACCTGAAGATAAATCATAAAAAACATCAGCTTTAATGCTGCTTAAAGCTGATGTCCGCAACATCACAGAACTCACGAGGGACCATTTTTGCACAAAGTTTGCATGAAATCATGTTTCAGTGCAGAACAAAACACATTAATTGTTGGCCTGGAGGACACAGGAAATGTGCCAGCTGAGGTCGCTTTCTGCTCTTTTTGCAGACTGTTCCTCCTGAGCTTTTAGTTTTCTATGCTCCTCAACTGCAGATGTAGAAACTCTTGTCACATTTCAAACATGACTTCAGGGTGAAACTGTCAGAGGATAGTTTCTGAGGGATTATTCAGTGTAAGACTGATAATCCTTGGCAGGCCAGAGGCAATGTCATCCATCACTTACCTTGTCCTATTCTGATTTAAGGCAGGAATGATGGAAAAGGTTACTTATCTGTTGCAGTGTTGACTGAAGAAACATTGGCAGTGCTAAATATGCTGGTAACAACAGTTTTACTTTGTGCCATTATATTTAGGAATCCATATATACTCACCATGCAAAGATTTCTGAGTGAATCACAAAAATACTGCTCTGCAAAAGTGTTCACACCCCCTTGCACTTTTTCAGATTTTTTTCCACAAACTTAAACGTACTTCACTCAGACCAACATAACGTAGCACATAATTGTGATGTATATAGAGACGGTTTTGACATTTTAAAAGATTTCACAAAAAAATCTTTTTACAAATAACATTTGAAATGAATGGCATGCATTTATGTGCAGCCCTCCTGAATACAATATATTACAAATGCATGCCACACTTTTCAGATATTTTTTTCATTTGTCAAAAATCCTTTACCTCCCAGTAATGTGCCATGTTTTGCTTAGCTATAGCATAAAATCCTGTTAAAAAAAATCAATATTTGTGACTGTCATATAACAAAATAAACCAATGTACAATTTTGAGAACACTGAATTTGTTACTAGATGCAGCTCTTTAGGTAAAACTGTGAATTATGAAGTGAGAAGGAATTACACTTTAATGGCAAACAACCTGGCCCAGCAATTTGTGCAGGAGTCAATTTCATTAAACGAGCAAGAAAAAGATTTGCTTTAAGCACGAAGCAAACCACCAGCTGACATCATGAAAGCAGGAGGAAAAGGGGGCAATCAGAGACCGAGCACACAGATAACAGGCTGTGCGAGAGATAATGAATTAAAAGAGATGCACCGTGATCTGATGATTTTCAGAGAGCACTGCAGTGGCAATTCATCTTCGACAGCTGCACATGTTGAGCTCAATTTTTCTACAGCAAACCTTAAAAAAATAAAATAAATAATAATAATAATAATAATAATAAAAGACGTTTTACTGCCCTCTCGTGGTTGTGGCTTCTCATGACAACAGCTCGGACCAAAACGAACTGAATCGGTCGTTAGCCAGTTTCTCCCATGTTCCGAGTCTGAGTGTTGTTTTACAGCAGTAGATGACTGGGAGAGATCAGCTAATACTCTCAGTGACATGCTGGATTATGTCCAGCTTGACTGTGTGGTGTTTTTTGAATGTCAGACTGGTCTCCTGTCCCCCCGCCCCACTCCTCTGCCTTTATTTCAGGCTGAATCATCAGATCACAGCGTGTCTCCCTTCCCAGGTTAGTGTTTGTGCTGCGTCAGGCTGGCGCCCTGCCTGCACTCTCCCAGAGGGTTGTCCGCTCGTAGTTAGTGACTCTAAAGGTGAACAAAATGAAAAATTACACTGCATTTAAAAAAAATTAAAGCATTTATTGGAAGGGCATATCTTGGGATAAACTGTTAAATAAAGAGAGGCTATTATTTCATAACCAGACACTTTCAGGTGAGTGGACTTCACAACAGAACATAGATGTAAAGCCTGTCTGTTTATTTGACACCTGTAGACTTTGTCTACACCAGAACACCAACGTAGGGAGTGAAACAGCATGCACTGAGCCCACTCACAGGAGTTAAGCGAATCGTATTGACAGTGGAACAGTCTATCTTACCTTAGCAAGGTCCACTAGTGAGTTTGCTTGGTCATTCAGCTTGCGTTGCTCCATTTTAACACTTCTCAATCTGAACACAAGACCATTCACAACCCGGTAAATCAGCGCTGTCAGAAATGATTTTTTTAGGCTGTGCACACACAAGGGCATACACATGGAGAGCACTCCTGGGACATGCACAGGATGTGTGTAGAGAATGGAGGGACTGAAGGGAGAGAGGCGGGGGGGAAAGGAGGGCAGAGGAGGGCAATCTGTTTGGCTGAACTGCATGCAAGTGGGAAGGAGGCCGCAGAGGGGGGAGAGCGAGATCAGCTCTGCATCCTCGACCAATTTTCACACAAAGGGAAGGAAGGGATCTCAGAGTGTCTGCATTGTATAAAAACACTCATATCCTGACGTGATATTGTTAAAAACACGGGGAAGGTCTTCTGTTGTCGCTTTACATTTCTTTCTCAGTAAAACAACGACATCTGTGCTTATGGATGGAAACAGAAGACTGTCTCTATATGTACTCTTGAATTGTTGCTCATTTTTGCACATTACAGTAGGAAACGTCAGTGTATTGTAATGGGATTTTATGGGATTAACCAACACAAAGTGGTGCATAATTGGGAAGTGCTAGAAAAAAAAATAACAACATAATTTTCAGACCCCGTGATTTAACACTTTGTTTAATACTTTGCTTCATTTTCAGGTCAAACCTTTAAATTATAAGTCCAGATAGTAAAATTTGGCCTTATCTAGAAAACATTCTTCGACAGATTCCTTCTTTACTTATTGTGTCCCCTACATAACTTGTGGAAAACTAAGCCAGCCTGTTCATGACTTTGTTTTTATCACCCTTCCAGAAAAGCACATATTTGAGAAGTGCACAAGTATGTGAACAGTTTGTCCAGGCTAGAGATTCTCCCACCTGAGCAGTGCATCTCTGCAGTGCCTCCAGAGTTACCCTGAGCCTCCTGGCTCTGTTTCTTGGTAGGTTTGCAATGCATCTTCTACGTTGTCAGAAAATCCACTCAACAATATTTTATAATATGTTAAAGCCTTGGAATATTGTTTTATATCCCAGTCTTGCTTTAAACCACTAATGCTAATAATTTCCCCTAACAAAATCTTCACAAATTAAACTATTTGCTAATTTGCTAAGCGACTTATGAAAGTAATTGGTTAATTAGGGGCTTCAGGGTAAAATGGGATGAATACAAATGCATATCTCACTTTTCAGATTTGTATTAGTGACAATAATAATATTAATAAAAAACAAGAACATTTTTCCTTTTGGTTTACAATTATGAACCAATTTATTTGAGTGTCACATCAAATTCCGTGAAAATACATTGATGTTTGTGTTGTAATGTGACCACATATAACGAGGTTCAGGAGATATAAATACTTTTTAATGACATTTTAATGCTTGTTATTTTACTGCAGTTTATACAAAACCCTTGTGTGTCATTGTTCTTTTCACAGAATTTTCAATATTAACTTAGAAAACCTCAAAAGCATTGTAATTTTACTATTAATGGTTGATTTTTTTTGTGGTATTTACCTGGTGAAATATAAACTGCAACCTAAGCTTTATTTTTTTTTTTACCACAGGGGAAAACAAAAGACGTACAAAAGTGATAAAAGTTAATGTATTCACTGCAGACATATCGCCTGAGGAATCACGCTGCCTGTTTAATTAGGCCACTGAAGACTCTTTTCACTTCCATTCTCATGGGGCCCAAAAGCCGCAACTTTCTCCTGCAGTGTGTCAACGAAACATGGATTCAAGATATTAATTCATCTTTTTCATCTGAATCATAATAGCCAAAGACACATATTGCTTTTGAGATCTAATGACTGGAATATTGATATAGAAATCTCTCAAAACCCACAGCTTTGCTTGCATTGAGCAAAGCTCAAATTATTATCATTTAAATAATAATTTGAAACTCAAATGTAAACTACAATCAAGAAATACATGGAACAAAATACGGTCTTATTATCAGATTAAATCTATCAATCGTTTTGCAGGTCAGGTCAATTTTAACGTCTGGTGACAGACGTGGAGCAAAAATAATACGTTTGACCAGCAGAGGGCGCCACCAGAGCCAAAAAGAAACCTGCAACAGCGAGTTAAGATCCTCACAACTGAGTCCAAGAGGATTCCTCCTCCTTCCCTTTAGTTATGAAAAAAAATAACAAAACAATCAAAGAGGGCGGTTTCAGTGAGGTTTTAAGAGATGTAATGTTTTTTGTGTTAAATGGAAATAAAAATTTCACAGTAGTTGGAGAGCTTTGAGAACAAAGCAGCTCAAGGTCAGAATGAAGAAAAGTTAAATTCAGTCTTTTTTTCCCCCACCTCGGTCAATCAGTCCTCTCAGGGCTTTCTCTTTTTAAACGACCACTCTAAATCTGCTTGCTATTCATCAGGGGAAAACGGCTACGCTAAGCTTTTCAACGCCACACTAAATCTTTCAAGGCAATCTCAGTTAGTGCTGCTGCCCTGAGTCTCTTTCTCTGCCATGACCACCACTTCTGAAGTAAGACATTTGACCAATTATAAACCAATGATTTCTTTTAACAAAATCTTCACAAATTAAACTCATATTTGCTGATTTGCTAAGCGACTTATGAAAGTAATTGGTTGCACTGGGTTTTAATTAGGGGTAAAATGGGATGAATACAATGCATATCTCACTTTTCAGATTTGTATTAGTGACAATAATAATAATAATAATAATAATAATAATAATAATAATACAAACAAGAAAAAGTTTCCCTTTGGTTTACAAGTATGAACCAATTTGTTTGAGTGTCACATCAAATTCCGTGAAAATACATTGATGTTTGTGTTGTAATGTAAATATAACAAGGTTCAGGAGATATAAATACTTTTTAATGACATTTTAACGCTTGTTATTTTACTGCAGTTTATACAAAACCCTTGTGTGTCATTGTTCTTTTTACAGAATTTTCGATATTAACTTAGAAAACCTCAAAAGCATTGTAATTTTACTATTAATGGTTGAATTTTTTTTGTAGTATTTACCTGACTGAATAAATAAAATCTTTTCCACTTATGTAGATTAAGAATTTATATCTAGATTGGATGTAATTGTTATATGAATAAAAAGCAATGTGATGAAAATATGCGCAGTACTGTACAAGAGCTCTAAGTTATATTTAATTTCCTGTTTTGCTTCCAAGTAACCAATTATTCCTTAAAATGTCTTGATTATTGGTTTCCCAGGTTTTCTAAAGGTAATTTCAAAGTTTTACTTTTGGACTTTTGAAGCTTTTTCACACATGTTTTGTCCATTGTCTGTCGACAACAAATGGTGGTAAAAATGTTGCTAGTTGCCAAAATAAGCAGCTAAAGATGGCTAAAAATATAAACTAAGTAATCATTTTGAATTTATAAATAATTAATTAATTTTTACTATGACAACTTTCTGCCTGGTGGTTAGAAAAAATACTTTTGAAAAACTATTAGCAGATCAAAGCTTTACCAAACAGTGATAGCTCAGCCAAAAAATTATGATTGCCTCATCCTTTAAAGATGATCCCTTTTAAAATACATATTTTTTTGCTAAGTTTTATGTGTAAACTGGTTCATGTCTTCAGTTTAGGAAGATTTGTTCTATTCAGGGATTTAACTAACTTTAAAAACAAAACATTCCTCAGAAAATGGTCAGATACAAAGAGCAACCCCAGAGAAAAAGCACAGAAAGCCTGAAGAGATTCCATGAAAGCTTCACTCCTTAAAAGTAAAACATACAAAAACAAGCTTTGACTCAAGACTCAAGGTAAAAAAATCCTCCTAGATAAGTTTAAATCTGAAATTTTGTAAATGCTGCCTAGTTTCCAAAGATTGTGTTGGTATGAGCTCAGTCATTAGCGGCAGCCTGGTTTCTGTTTGACAGCGTCACGCTGGCGGTCACTGTTGAGTCTCTTCAGAGCAAATGGGATTGCTCAGAGTTTGACCTTCCTTACAGGTCGCTCGCTGTGTCTTCACTTTAATGATCTCTCAACTATCCTGCTTCCTGCTATGATTCCCACTTCAACCTTGAGGATGAAAATGAATGGTAATCCCTTGGAGGGGGACTATGAGGTTGCATGGGGACACTTCAATTCTCAGCCGTAATGGCCTAAAACCTGGTGTAAGACATTTGTTTGTATACTGACCATGTCTGATCTGAACACCCTCGGCAGTATTTAGACGCTCTCTGCTGCAAACGCTCCTAATTACCCTTGTACGACTGACGAATGTCCTTGTTACTGCGCTGGTTAACGGCTTGGGTGTGTGCTACTGAGTGGTCAAACGGAAAAATGGAGGAAAATGCGGCTGCAAATACTGTAACAGGCGTAATAATGGTTCCACTTGCCGAAAGATGACCCCCCCCCCCCCACAGCCCTGCTCTATATGAGCACGACGGCTCTGCTGCATGTAACAAGTCTTCTAGGGATTTCATAAATTATAAATCGGCAGGTCTGCCTTGATGGGGAGCGCTAGCTGTCATCCTTCGGTATGTGAAAGCACAGTTGATTGGAGTTTAATCAGTAGCTTTCTGATTAAAGGTCAGAGGTCATCACATCCATGCAGAAATGGAAAGAAAAACCCCCTCCATCACTGATAATTGAAATTCACATGACATGGATCTGTGGATGTGTTCAGAATATGCAGTAGGCGTGTTAAAAAATTTGTACTTCTTTGTGTTTTCAATTCTATTTTCCATTTTCTATTATTTTTTTTTACATTATAGTCCTGTGCGGCGCCTTAAATAACACGGACGTCTTCGTGTGATGCAAAAGGCATCTGTTTGAAGGCATGAATTTCACTTATCAAATGAGGGAGTGCCATTTTTTTTTAGTAGCATCATCGGGTTCAAGGACAAGCTCTCGTTGGCATGCACACAACAGGTCTCTATCTACATTAAAGGCGAAGGAAGACTTACTTTCGAGCTCTATTGCATTGTGTCGACACAAACAGGAAAAAAAAGGAAACATGAAGTAGACAGATGAATTTTTACATCAGATAAACATATTCAGATGAAAAAAAAAAACCCTGCTAGTAGAGGTTGGAGTGATCAACTCTTACGATGTCACCTCACCTACGAACTGCAATGTGTCCGCATTTGCAGATCTGCTCGTCATCGACATGAACGTCATATTATTTTTGAGTCTTTGACGAGGTGATTGAACAGTCCCTTCTCAAAGTCAAATGTATTTAGCGCATAGAGATTTACCATTTTCTTAATTATTTGTTTTTATCTGCGAGGATATGTAAGTCGGGAATTTTTCCTATGAAGAACGGTTCATAAATAGCCACCTTAGCATAATGCTGCCACCACCATGCATGTTTAACAGTTGAACCCATACAACTCTGCTCAGAACTAATTGAGTTGATTTGAGTTGAAGTCGATAGATGAAACCAGGTCAGAAATGGGAGGTCCAATTAGCAAATGATCCCTAACGTTAAAACTGTTTTTGGATTGGATAAAACAGATCATCATTAAACATCTGGTCAGGGTTTTAATACATCTCAAACAGTAGGCAGGTTGCTACTCCAAACATTAATGTGGGTGTTTGTATATATTTTAGCCAGGATGTATCTTTGACCCCATTTGGATTGGAGAATATTCAAGATGAATGCAAGCTCACTTATCTGAATAATCTTTCAGAAATCTCAGAAAAGGGCATATTAAATAGAAACCAGACATTCACGTCAATGATGAGCAGATCTAAACGTCCCATCTTAGCTGCATATCATCCTGAAAACACATCATCGTTTCTCACTGTTTAGACTGTTTTCTGGTGGCTGCATCTGTGCTCATACTTTATATTTAATCTCATTTCCCCAACAGTACTAATCTTGTTATTTTTTTGCAGTAGAGTAAATAAAATCAACCTTCCCGATTGCGTTCACCGTCTCAGAAACATTCCTCAAGCAATACGACACAAAGGCGTTGTCAAAAAGCATCTATGGCTCCATTTAACAGCAGCTCACAGCTCATATCATTTGCTTTCAGTATTGAAAGCTGTAGAAAAACAAAATGCGGTGACAGTTGATGTGATTTGTCTGACAATCTTACATGTCTGAGTTATTGTTTTTCTATATTTATTTCAGTTAAGGCTTTGTATCGGATGCAAAGCATGTAGGCTTCGAATCCCAATTCAATCTCTTGAACCCTCTAAATAAAAACCACAAAAGGAAAAAAAAATCTTTATAAGACAAAGGTGTGCCCGACAACATGCTGAGTATTTGTTTTTAAACTCAGAACTGAATGCTGGATGTGACTTTTCCCTGCTGGGCGTTATTATAGATTAAGCTGCAGCTCCCATTTCAGGACTGTCTAACCCTAACCCTGGAGAACAGGAGGTGGATGTGAGACACTGTCATCGCCGCTGCAAATTGGCTGAATAAAATAACACCACCGCTGGAGAATGAGAAATAAACAGCCAGAAACTCTGCTGATCTGGATGCAGGAGGAAAAGCAGCAGCAGTAAAACTGAACATTGCTTTACTCCCCCTGTCCTATAATAAACCAGCCAAATGTTTTCAAAACACAAATGCATGTTAAAAAAATTCATGAGCAAATTAAACTTGCACACAAGATCCTACAGAGACCCATAAACACGAGTAAAACCACAGAAAGAAGCCAAATGTGCACACAGCAGATGCTTTTTAAAAAAAAAAACAACAAAAAAAACATTAAGCCACATACTAACAAAATCACTGTAGTTATTTCTCTTGATAAAGCTCTGCGCCCATTTCCAGCGGCCACAGATAAAGGACACGGAGCGGAAGTGTCGGTGAGCGCTGTAGCGTGAGGAAAAACAACAGCGAGGTGAGGCTAAAATCGATACTGTTTTGGAGTAAGTTGGAAGTCCTTGGGGACCCACTAAAGGACTAGCTGACAGGTAGGCGCCCGGCCGGCCGGCCGGCCACCGGAGAAGCAGAAAAACTGATGTGTCCACCCTGAGGTCAGCCTGACATCTGACTCACCGAGAAAGAGACGCGCGGGAGTCAGCGGGACGGCACAATGGCAGCAAGAAACGGGTCGATCCCACGCGCCTGACACACAACGATGTTCTAAGGTAAACGCACTTTTACTCTTTGTGCTTCTTCCATAATGAGCATTCATACTCGTGAAATATAACAGCTGGGTTAAACTGCATGCGTGATCAAACCCAGCACGTTTACACTTTTCCAGCATGCTACATGTGAACCGTAACATCCTGCTTTCATATATGAGCACATACATGTTTTGCTACAGGTGTCAAACAATTCAGATTTCAGGTTTTTTTTTTTTTGGTGAATTAAATGAACATCTTAATAATAGGTGAGTTTAGGAGCGCGGGACCTACTGGTGAATGGCTTGAAGGAATTTTCTCTGATGCTTCCTGACTCTTGCGTGGTCCATCTTCCTCACAAGTTTGGTGTTCTTGTAGATGAGCCACGTCTCCCTGAGAACATTCGCAGCTGTATTTTTCACCTGCAAATGTAAAAATAAATAGATAAATAAAACCAAGTGCAGTGGAGAAATGTCTGAGATTCTATGAGGAGAGCTGACATACTCTTTTTGTTAACTGGGTATCCATCATGAAGTTATGAACATGTTTTTCAGCTTTGGTTAATTCCAGTTTCTTCGCCACCACAGCCACCACCAAGGCAGTGCAGCCGGCGCCCTGGAAAGACACAAAGAGACACGCTGGACTACCTTTTCTTTTTTTTTTTTTTACCCTCATGCTGTGGAAAATAAATAAATCTGGAGACCCAATGACAAGTCATGGCAAAAACATTCTCTACAGAATTGATGGTCATGGTCACTCTATGCCCTCATGAATACAAATATCTCCATGTTTTTGTTCAAGTCGTCCTCTGATCACGCCTGATTTCTTTGTTAAAACAATTACAGCGATAACCTCTGTGACTGCTTTCTCAAGCTGTGTTAATGTCGCTCTGTGCCATTTCTCTGGGGACATGAGGGAACTACTTCCCAGTTTTTCTGCATGAAGCAAGACATGCTCTCACTTACAATCTTCAGACTAAGCTGTAAGTGTTACTTTCTGACAAAGCTCATAAAGGCAAAGGGTTTACTGAGCTATCTAGATAATCATACTGCTATAGGCTTAAGCTGCTGGAGGACAAATCGACCACTGCTCTTCACCACTTTATTCTCTCTCTGTTTTTTTTTAAGTACACTGCAAAAAAAAAACAATAACAAAAAAACAAATTAATACGAAATATTTCTGATTCTGTTTCTAGTGCACTTGAAATCAAGCAAACATACAAGTAACGTTTCAGTAAGAGATATTTTTTTAAGTTGATCATTCCTTAATACTGGTGAAAAAGTATGTGGTCGATGCTATAATAATGTCTTATAACATCGTTATGATTAAGATATTATGCATTAAAAACTAAATACTTGGTAAGATTTAATGTTTTGTAAAGTGATTATCTGATTTTATTCACACTGAGCATAGAACAAAATGGACTTATACATTAATGAATGTATGAATGAACTTGTTTATCTTGTAAAATGCCTTGAGATTATATTTGTTCATTTCAATTGACTGACTAAAATAAACTGAACTGAACTAAATGAGGATTTCTGAGTCTCAGTTACTTTCCTCCCAGATGAAAAACTAAGAATATTTATGCTGTTAGCAAATTCGACATTTTAAACAACAACAATAAGCAAACAGAGTAAAATAATACCACAAAGGCCACGAGCATCCAGTGTACACTGACCATAATGCCCGTCAGGAGGCAGACTCCTTTTCCACAGTATGTGTGTGGGACCATATCCCCATATCCAATAGTCAGAAACGTGATTGAGATCAACCACATGGCTCCAAGAAAATTGCTGGTTATGTCCTGGTTATCATGGTACCTGTAAAGAACAATAACAGGGGTTTACCTTACACCTAATGTTTCACTTTCACCTGAAAAGAGATTCATTGTGCTGGTCAGTCTATGACATAACTCCGTCTCTCCTAGGGCTCAGAGACAGTGAGCTGAGACGTGTTTGGTCTATTTTGACGCCTCTATCTATGTTTGACGCCGTGAAGCGCGGCGTAGCGGGAGAAACTGGTCCGGGCACCTCTCGCAAGCTCTCACTGTCCATGCAGCGATGATCCAGAGTGAGATGGTGAAGACCAGCAGCACAGTGCCAGGGCAGATGGTCATGAGGGTCTTCATCACAAAGCGGGTGTTGAAGTTAATCTTGTTGAGGGCGCCGATGCTTCGGGACGAGGCATCGGTGAAGAGCTTGCTGTGCAGCAGCATGACCCGAGCGATGAGGTACAGCCTCAGAAACATGGGGATGGACAGGATGATGTCCACATCCGCGTCCGTCTTGGACGGGACGTAGGAGTACGCCAGGCGGGCCGTCCAGGTGAAGGTGTAGTTCCCTGGGATGGGGTGTATGGCGCACACCAGGATTTCCAGGCAGATGAAGAAGATGCGCTCATATGTCATGGCTATCCTCCAGTCATCGGCGGCGTTGTCCACCATGAAGAGCTGCCAATAAAAGAGGAGAGGTGTGAGCTTTGACTGGGAATGTTGAAAACATTTTGACTGCAGCACTCTTATAGGAGAACAGCAATAAAACTAACCAAACCTCAACTTGTTTTTTTTGTTTAGATACAAACAGTGTTAAGACAGCTGACAGGAAGCTAGAAGAGAATCATTTCAACTGTTTTACATAAAGTTGTTTTTCAACACCATGATGCAACCCTCCCGACCCCACTGAGGGACAAAGGTGTAAAGAAAATGGATGGATGGATGGATGATACCAATTTCTACCACCGTCGTTCAAGGATGCTGCCTCAATAATGGTTTTTGTAACACGCTATCATAAATGCTTAATGAGGATATCATTGTATGGAGAGATACAGCATAAATATGTAATTATGCCATAACATTTATAAATATTCTCTCAGTTTTGACCATCAAAAATAAAATAAATAATAAATCATATTCCTTTTGCAGATTAGTTATGGAGTTTTGACTGAAGTTCAATCTGGAAGACTCTCTAGTCGCACCTGCCTCCTCAATCAGCGCCTCCCTCCCCACAACCTGGACCTATCAGTGCCAGTCCAAGCCTCGCTCCAGCCAGTCATCGTTTGGGCTCCAGTGCAAAAGGACCTTCACTCATGGCCTCCTCTGGTCACCAGCTGCGATTGACCCACCTCCACCCCATCTCCACCTTCTGCTCCCGGCTCCCAGGCCTCATCTTCCTCCGACCGCCGCCACCAGTACAGGCCCCGGGGGTCTACATTCCTATGCTGCATTAGGAATTGTGGTGGATGCTCCTACCACCACCACCACATAGTGTTAGTATTTATTTCTTTATTAGTATAGTTTAGGTTAGTCATTTCATTTAGACATATATTTTCGAATGGGTGCAACTTTAGTTAATGTCTGTCTGAATGGTTCATTTATACTTGTGTTTTGAGTTTGCTTATAGGAACCAGCTGGTGGAGGAACCTGGGGCAAACCATCCATAAAATACTGAGACTGAAGGGGGAGACTACAAGAGGATTATTATTTAATTTTGTCACTTAAATATTCACTTATTTATCCTTTGATTTATTCTTGCTTCAAACTTTTGTTTTGTCAATGATATTTTTGAAGAATTAAATTTGAAACCTTTCTATTTTTTGAGCATTTTTTGTCTTCGTTTGAGTTTGGTCCCTCACAGTTGGTGTCAGAAGTGGGATCCTTCGTTGCTGACAGAAGTTTCCAAAATGCCTGGAAGGGGAAGAGGACGAACAAAAGGAGAACCCAGTTCAGAGCGTGATGAAAGAGAGGTGGCAGAGGAACATGGAGCGGTTGGTGGAATGTTTGATCTGGATGAGGAGGAAAGTGAACCAACATTAGCAGACTTGGCTAACCTTCTCCGAGCCCATATAGGACATCAGAAGGCCAAAGAGGAGCACTGGGCCAGAGAAACTTTTAAACAACAAGAGAAATTTGAGGATCTACAGCAACAGTTCAGATTGCTTAAAAGGGAGAGCCAGTACCAGACCACACCCTTTGCTCTACATCACCAGTGCGGCCTACACAACCACCAGACCCTGGAGTAGCAGCTTCGCCACAACAAAGTCCATCAGGTGACCTTCATGCACAGTCATCTGTTTTCTATACACCTAAATTGCAAAAATTGAGTGAAGAAGATGATATTGAACATTTTCTCATTACTTTTGAAAGAATAGCATCTGCCTGCAGGTGGGCAAGAACTGACTGGGCTTTCCATTTAATACCCTTGCTAACAGGCAAGGCCAGAAGTGCCTTTGTGCACATGGATGTTGATGTGTCTATGAACTATGATCAAGTTAAACTAGCTGTTTTGCAGAAGTATGACATTAACAGTGAAACCTGCAGGCAAAGATTTCGCTCGCTTCAGGTGGAGCTAGAAGAAACTCCAAAAGAACTTTACATAAGGCTGAAGGAGCTGTATGTCAAATGGGTGCAACCTAACGGCAAAACAGTCGAACAAATTAATGAAATTATTATTCTTGAACAGTATCTAAGAATGTTGTCACCAGAACTTCAGGTGTGGATAAAAGAACACAATCCAAAGACTGCAAAATAGGCTGCTGAACTGGCTGATGTGTTTGTGGCTGCAAGGAGGAGGAACTCTTGGGCTTTCCAAAGCTGGAAAAGGGATGGCCGCCATCAATCTCCAGCCCAACCAGTTTCAACTGTGGGTAAGCTACCTGTTAAAGAAAAATTTGGATCAAAATGTCAAGGAAAAAAGCCCATTTGTTACTTGTGTGGACAGGAGGGTCATACTAAACCAATGTGCCCTCAAAATGCTGTGAAGTTGTCCCAGATGTGTTTTGTGCCTAGGAAAGAGACTCAACTTGCTGGAACAGCAAACAAATTAATGGAGATTTTTGTGGAGCTCAATGGTCATGCACTAAAGGCCCTGATTGATACAGGGAGCACACAGAGTTTGGTCCAGCGCAGGTATGTCTCACCCCAGTTTGTTTGCACCAGTCACACGATTCCAATCTGCTGCGTCCATGGTGACAAAATGGAATATCCAACAGCAGACGTTTATGTGACTATAAAAGGACAAACTTATCTGCTTAATGTTGGGGTAGTGGATAACTTGCCGTTTCCCATAATTCTTGGCAATGACCTGCCGGTGCTTATTGACCTGTTGACGTCTCCTCAGTGTAATGTGGCTCTAATTCGGGCCCAAGCGAAGCAGACTGAGGAAATTGTTTCTGACCTCAGTACTTTACCATTTCACAATGTGGAGTTTTTCACAGAGGAAACCAAGGACAGGAAGTCCAAAAGACTACGGAGAAGGGACAAGTTTCAAGGGACGGTGGTGGTTCCTTTTGATGTACCAGAGCCTGAGGTACTCAAAGATTTCAAAATTCCTGGTAATATATTAGAGCTGCAGCACCAGGATTCAAGTCTTGTGAGATACTTTAAAGAAGCCAAAGTCAATAAAAATGATTTTGTCATTCAAAATGACATTCTTTACAGACAAAATGGGCCAATGCAACAACTTGTGGTTCCCAAAGCAGTTAGAGAAACTGTTTTGAAACTGGGCCATTTCAATTCCCTGGGGTGGCCACCTAGGGAAGCATAAGACCTTAGCCCGCATAAAGCATTGTTTTTTTTTGGCCTGGTTTGCATAAAGATGTTGTGCAGTTTTGCAGGAGCTGTCCAGAATGCCATATGACATCAGCTAGATTCCCCAACAAAGCTCCTCTCCAACCTCTTCCAGTTCTGAATACACCATTCCAACGCTTGGGTATGGATATAGTGGGCCCGGTTGAAAGGAGTAAAGCCGGTAACCGGTTTATGCTGGTGATTGTGGATTATACAACTAAATATCCAGAAGTTTTCCCCTTGAAAGTCATCAAAGCGAAGAATGTTGCATTCTGTTTGGTGCAATTTTTCTCTAGAGTTGGCTTTCCTCAGGAAATACTGACTGACCAGGCCACCAATTTTATGTCCAAGCTGCTCAAAGATGTGTATCAGTTGCTGGGAATTAAAGGTCTGAGAACAACACCTTATCATCCACAAACAGATGGTCTCACCGAGCGGTTTAATCAAACACTCAAACAAATGTTACGAAAATTTGTGAATGAAACCGGCTCTGACTGGGACCAATGGCTTCCATATATTCTGTTTGCATACAGAGAGGTTCCCCAGGCCTCCACTGGATTTTCTCCCTTTGAGCTATTATTTGGCCATGAAGTGAGGGGACCCCTGACAGTTCTAAAGGAACTGTGGGAGGGGGGACGAACTAACAAAGAACCTTTAAATGTTGTGTCTTATGTGCTCCAGATGAGGGAGAAGCTGGAGAAAATGACAAACCTGGCTCAGGAGCACATGAAGACTTCTCAGCACAAACAGAAGACCTGGTATGACTCTATAGCCCGGGAGAGAGGGTTCGAGCAAGGCAAGAAAGTGCTGGTTATGCTCCCTTCAGAGGACGGCAAGCTACTGGCTAAGTGGCAAGGACCTTATGAGGTGCTGGAGAAAATGGGACCAAAAACATACAAAGTCTCTGTTCCAGGTAAAAGCCGCTCTACTCTCATTCTTCATGTTAACCTGCTGAAACAGTGGGTGTCCCGGGGCCAAGAGGAACCTGCGTCCTGTTACATCCGGAGCGTGGATGATGAAGAATCTGAGGAGCAATATTTGCCGGTTCCATCAGCCTCCAAGCCCAGTTTGGCTCATCTGTCGGAAGAACAACAGTCAGAAGTGAGGGCTGTCTGTCCGTTGTCTGTGTTCCAGGAGAATCCAGGTTACACTGATGTCATTACTCATGACATTACCTTAAAAGATGATGCTGTTCCAAAACGACTCAGTTATCGCATACCTGAGAGACTTCTCGAATCACTAAAAGGAGAAGTTGAGTTAATGCTTTCCCTTGGAATTATTGAGGCATCACAGAGCGAGTGGTGCAATCCAATTGTTCTTGTCCCTAAGAAAGATGGAACAATAAGGTTTTGCATTGATTTTCGCTATCTAAATTCAGTCTCAAAATTTGACTCTTATCCAACCCCACGAATCGACGATCTTATTGGAAAACTAGGCAAGGCAAAGTATCTCACTGCCATTGACCTTTCCAAAGGATATTGGCAAGTACCACTCTCCCCCAGGTCCAAAGAGCTGACTGCTTTCAGAACATCATGGGGCCTTTACCACTTTAGAGTGATGCCGTTTGGACTGCATGGGGCTCCTGCCACATTTCAACGCCTAATGGATAAGGTACTCACTGACCACTCACATTTTGCCTCTGCATATCTAGATGACATCATTGTTTACAGCAGCTCCTGGGATGAACACCTGCAACATCTACAAGTGATCTTTGAGTGTCTTCAGAAAGCAGGATTGACACTGAATCCAGCCAAGTGTGCCATAGCAAAGAGGGAAACGGAGTACCTGGGCTTTGTCATCGGAGGAGGATTGGTGAAGCCACAAATTAAAAAAAATTGAAGCCATCCAGTCCTGCCCCCTTCCCCAGACAAGAAAACAACTCAAATCCTTCTTGGGTATGTCTAGTTGGTATCACAAATTTATCCCTAATTACTCTGCTAGAGCTTCTCTTCTTAAAGACATGACCAGTCTTCAGGGCCCAAATATTCTACAGTGGTCTGAAGAAGCTAAGCAAGCATTCAGAGATATTCAGCAGGCCTTAAGTAAAGATCCTGTGCTCCATTGCCCTGACTTCCAGCAGGAGTTTATTTTACAAACTGATGCATCAGATAAAGGTCTTGGTGCTCTGCTGCTTCAGGGTTCTCCAAATGCTCGGCATCCAATCGCTTTTATCAGCCGTAAGTTGTTTCCTAGAGAAACCCGTTATTCCACAATAGAGAAGGAATGTCTGGCT
Organism: Poecilia picta; assembly: GCA_033032245.1. NCBI lineage: Eukaryota > Metazoa > Chordata > Actinopteri > Cyprinodontiformes > Poeciliidae > Poecilia > Poecilia picta. Next base: position 13,195,421 of record CM065364.1, on the reverse strand, counting down.
ATAAAGTGGGCTTTGGACTCGCTCTGCTATTATCTCTTGGGGAGACGATTCGTTTTGGAAACGGACCACAAAGCTCTAAAATGGCTACAGAAGATGAAGGACACCAATAGTCGAATAACCCGCTGGTACCTGGCCATGCAGCCCTACAAGTTTGAGGTGCATCACATCCCTGGCAGACAGAACATTACTGCTGACTACTTGTCCCGCTGTGCCAGCGAGCCTTCAGAGGAGGGGGAGTGTGTGGTGGATGCTCCTACCACCACCACCACATAGTGTTAGTATTTATTTCTTTATTAGTATAGTTTAGGTTAGTCATTTCATTTAGACATATATTTTCGAATGGGTGCACACTTTAGTTAATGTCTGTCTGAATGGTTCATTTATACTTGTGTTTTGAGTTTGCTTATAGGAACCAGCTGGTGGAGGAACCTGGGGCAAACCATCCATAAAATACTGAGACTTATTGTTTGTTAAATTAAAGTTAGTTTTGCTTTATTTGTTTATAGAATAGTTTAGTTAATTTTGTATTTATTTGTTCTTTTGTTAGGTCAGACCTCCCCCATGTGGTAGATTTAGGTTACTCCACCCCTATTTAAGCAGCTTTGGTTCTTTGTTTGGGAGGTCAGTTTTGTTTGTGTTCAGTTGACCTCAGTTATTTTGGATCCAAATTTGTTATTTATCCTTTGATTTATTCTTGCTTCAAACTTTTGTTTTGTCAATGATATTTTTGAAGAATTAAATTTGAAACCTTTCTATTTTTTGAGCATTTTTTGTCTTCGTTTGAGTTTGGTCCCTCACAGGAATATTCATTGAGCTTATCGAAGTCCCGCTCGACGTCCCCGGCCAGGGCCTGAACGCCAAAGAACTTTGTGTCTATTTGCATGTTCATTTTGTCATTGAACTCTTTTAATCGCTTTTCTCTCTCCGTCCGAATCTCTCCAGATTGAAATAATATTGTTGCTCCATTATTTCTGGCACTTTTGTCTGATTTTCAAACTCTTTTTCAATTAACCTTGTGAGCATTTAGTTCTAAGTTTAGACTTGCTGCTCTACCAACTCTTCTGCAAAGGCTTTCCACAGGATTTTTGGAAACAATATTTCAAAAGTCAAAAGATTTTGAATTTTACTTTTTCTTAGCAAATGTTCTACTTTTGGAGCTCAGAAATTACCTAGAAAGTTTTTAGGTGGAAATTTACTCCTTCTTTTCTATCTGCAATGGCCCCAAACCACTGCCATAAATAACTAGGAATAATCTGGAGAACATCTGCAATAACTAAAAGTTCTGCCCACTTCTTAGACACCTTTAAAGCTGCAACACAAAACACTTCATTTGCAGCTTGTGGTAAATACTGGGATCTTTCTGTCACAAACATCTGCTGCCTGCACATTAGCACAAGGTTGCGATCGCCGTTCCACTTCGACCAGAAGGTAGACCGTTTCATCGGGGACTGAAAGAATGGATTTCAGGGCCTATCATCACTCTCCTGCTCCCTGTCCTCTGTCATACACGGTGGCTTCATCGCATGGTCACCTCGGCTGCTGCTGCTGCTGCAGCTCAAACCTCATCTTCACCTCTTCGATCAAATCTGCTGTGAGCTTCCCTGATGGCTGCCATCACCTCCTCTTCCACACGATCCCCTCTCCATGCTCACGGTTGAGGACAGAGCGTCTCAATCTTCTCTCTCTTAGGGAGGTTCTGTTTGCTGGTTTGGGTTGCAAATTAAGTGCTATCGAGCCATATTAACTTCCCCTCTCTCTCTCTTAACACACAGCACTGGTATTCCTTCACATCTGCTCTCGCTCCATCCACTTAATCACGTCAAGGTCCTCTGACTGCACCAGCCGTCAGAAGCGGCGGTAGATATCTTAAAAAAAATGTTGCTGTCAGCAAATATGAGCGAACAGTTCAGACGTCAGTTGTTTTTTTTTTCTTTATCCTGGTGGATGGCTTTTTAAAAAAAGGAAAAGAAAAGGAGAACATTTGATCAAAAACCTTAGCAATGTGCTTGGTTGTAATATGGACATACAGTACAATGCTTCTGCTTACAGCGTAACGTAGCTGGAGGCAAAATTGTGCAAAGGTCGGCTGAACCTTTGGCTCGACATTAATAAAGCTTTGCAGTCTGTATGAAATCTTTAGCCATAGGAGGTGAGGTGGTGTGAGAGCGGGAAGGTTTTGCTTGCTAAAAGCAAAGTGTGCAGATTTTTATTTTTTATTTTGTGAGGAGTGGCATGGATTTTTTCCACTGGAGTTTTTTTCTTCTACATTCTTCTGCATGTCCGATTAAACGATGTGACGTTAAAGCTGAAGGGGCTCTAAAATGTGCATCTAAAGTCACAAGGGGTAAAGGATAGCAGAAAATTTAAGGAGTAAACACAGCTTTGGTTAATTTGATCAATAATCAGAATATACAAAACCATTTTAATGTGTATTCTAATTTATTTGTATGCATTAGGAAACATATAGTATTTTATCATCCCTTCGAAAACATAGAAATATACTACTGATAACAGTTTAATTCTTGCAGTAACTTGATTTTATCTCCTGTAGATCAGGCTTTAACTCATATTAAACTTTTCAGAGCCAACAAAGATTATTAAGACCAAGGGAATACACTTCTACCTATCCAACATACATCTTTTTTATTTGCAACCAATTCTTTTTAGAATTGGTTTTAAGATTTTACACATAATATATAAGATTCTTGACTTGAGCCACAATATATCTCAGATCAAAAACTTGGGTTTTTATCTTCATTTAAGGTGAAGAAAATAAAAGTTAATTTCCTTATGTTTGGTTCCTTTGTTGTTCCTCATTTTCTGTTCACTACCGGTTTAGAGTCCCAGTTCACTGTTGGTGTTTAGGTTTTTGGCTCAGTTTGAACCATTTGCAGTCTTGCTCAGCTCCTCTGTGTTTCGTCTGTTTCCATTAGTCACCCTGCTTTCTCTTCCACTGATCAGGTTATTCCCCAGCTCCACTGCTTTCACACACCCGGCTCTCATGCTGCTCATCCATCCTCCCAGCAGTTAAAAGCCTCTCAATTGCTTCATCTCCTCGCCACATCCTCCACTTTTCTGTGGTTTGGCTTGTTACCTCTTCGGTGTTGTTTGTTTCCAGTCATTTGTTTTGAATTTGGACTTTATAAGTTGTAGTTTGTATTCTTAAATCACATTATTCTGTCTCACACATCTGCCTGTTTTTTTTCTTTTTTTTAACAAAACAGAGGTTCTCCACTTCGGTCCTGCAGGGCTCATGTGCTGAATGTTTTGCAGGTGTTTCCCTGCTGCTGCGCGCCTGATTTAAGACAAATGAGTGATCAACATGCTTCACCAGCATCTGATGACAAGGTGAGATGGCAGAAGAGTCATTTGAATCAGGCGTGCTGAAGCAGAAACACATCAGAAACATACATGCTTTAGATCGGGTGATCCTCGATCTAAAGCAGCAAAACATATAAGGCAAATAATGAAACAAAAACGAATTTTTATCTTTCTCTTAGAAAATGTTTCCTTATTTTTAAGCTTGTATGATGTGAAACATTTTGTTTCACATAATAAAGTGCATTAGTTTTGTGAGCTTAGTATTTTGGAATTGTAATTGTATATTTTGAAATTGATTTTGTAACGTTTTGTAAAGTCAGTTTGCCAAATCTCTGTCATTTTTAAAATGTATTTAGCTATTTATATACAGTATATATATATATATATATATTATAATATATATATATATATATATATATAATATATATATATATATATATATATATATATATATAAAAAATCCCTGGTATTATGTTTTAACCCATGCTTCAAGCCTTTTGTGTTATTTGTCTATATTAAAAGATGATTAATAAATTCACTGTTCACTGTTATTGTATTAATGGTGCTTGATATAGTTTGCTTTGCTCTAGGCATCAAATATAGCGAGGATGCTGCTCAAATGTGCAATAACTGGGGTAAGAATGAAATGAACACTGGAAAATATCTACGTTTCTACACCCAAATCTACTTCAGTTGCAAAAAAGTTTATTGATTAAGCCTGAAATACAGCTAATAGTTTTTCCATCGACATGGCTGTTTTACTATTTAAAAAAATTTAATTGTTCCTATACAGCTGAATCGCCAGATCATGACTGGGCGTTTAGCCGACAATCCTCCATTAGTTCAGTTTGGGATTCTTTTTATAGAAGTTAAGAACCGCACCACTCATGAAGCGCTAATGGGATCAGTGACCTAGATGGTAAATTTAGCTCAGATATAAAACAGAATTAATAATAATAATAATAATAATAATAAAGTCACATGTCAAATTCAAAAGAACAAACGCTGCTGTTTAATGCACTCATCTCAAGGATGAAAAAAAGCGAACAAAAAAAAAAGCACGCTGCCACGTCTCTTGCAGACATACATGAATGCTTTGCGTAGTTTGACAGCTTTAAAGAGACTGTGAACACTTCAGTTTCTCAACCGCGTCACATTAACACACAGAGTTTAGTGCACGCTGCACACCTCTGAGTCAGTTCTGCTGCAAAAAGCTTCTGTGCCAGAAATACAAAGTGTCAACAAGCTGGCACATTAGGAACAAAGCAGAGAATGCAACAACCAAACACACATCCTTGAACAAGCGGTACAGCTGTCCAACAGAGCCTCTGCAGCTCGTTTACATTTATATGAAACCCGCCATGAGTCTCCTCTCCAACCCAAGAAAACACACACATTAAAATTTCAAGGGCAGTTGTTCGTTTCAAATGATTGACACTGAGCTTCTTGAACGGACTGACATCTGTCGGAGAAGTGCGTAACTCTAACCACAGCTTGCCCTTGTTTGGCTTTCCAACTTAGTGTAATGTAGACAATGAAACACAAGCTGGGACTGCACTGGACTACAGTTTCTTACTGGAAGAACTGAGACTCCTGAAGCAGCTGAGCACGTCATAGTGTTTGCACAAAGCACAGGCCACGTTTTATTGTACGTTTTAGGCAACAAACCGGCCCTGTCAAAAGCAATTACGAAGTTTGTTAACCTTAAAACTGCGTAATTAAACATTTAGGCTAGGTTGCATGAGGAAAGCCTACTTAGTGTGTAAAAGCAATTATAGTAATGGATGACCTGAAATACAACACCCCCAAGGGCCCTTTACATCAGATGAGAAAATATCCCCCGCTCGCAGCAGAAGCAGGAGTTATGACAGACATATAGAGGAAAATAGAAACATCACACTGTGTGTGTGTGTTACTGACAAATGGTTTTAAATGTCTGTAAATGCAAACTTTCCTAATTAATTTGCAAAATACTGTCTTTCAAAACTTTTCACATAATGTTGCATTACAGCATAATCCAGGCAGTGTTGTGTTCAAGACCGCCTAAGCCGAGACCAAGACAATACCAAGACCAGAGTGTATCGAGACCGAGACAAGACCAAGACTTTTAGGGTTCGAGACCAAGTCAAGACCAAGACCGAGGGAAGTTGAGACCAAGTCAAGACCAAGACCAGCGCCGCGTTCTACATGATATGATAAAATGTGAAATATGATCAAAATTACTTCTCAAATTGATCTCAAAGATCCATATTTCCATAAAAACACATAGATATTAAATGCTTAATAAATTTAACCAATATTAAATTGAACAAACTCTTTGTTCTGCTTTGCTTGCATCTCTGTGCTACGATCTGCGGTGGTCTCGTGCCATCCCTAAAAAGATAACGCCCTGGGTGTTTACCCATGTTGCTCATGTCAGAAACCACCACTATCTGCACCATTAAACATAGCAATAGAGGCAAAGCTCAACTGAACACTGACCAAGGAGCAACAAGCAAGAATGAATCTATGCAGCTGACAATAGACAACAACTTAGCCTATAAGCTACTTGTTAACAAGCTTAAGGTGCTGTATTGATATAAGCTAGCTAGTCATCTTTTAGCTAACTTTACCTGCATCAAACAGTTTTACTAAACAGTCTGTTAGTTTGGGGGGAAAAACTGTGAAAAGTTATTTGCGTTTTGCTGGTTTGTTGCCATAATTCTAACACACCTGTGCAGCTCAGCCCAGCAGCAGCTGGTCTCCTTCACTGCCACACAGGTGTAAACCCAGCATCGTAGCGTCATGTTGCGTTTAAAGGCGGCTCGGAAAAACAGGTTACCACATGTTAACAACGTATTAAAGTTTTAACTGCTGATAAAAGTGACAGAGGACACAGATATGGGAAGTGTAGAAGCCCCTACTGTATCAAATTGACAGAGGAATAACAAGAGAGTTAGCCATTCTAAGGTAAAAACCCAGTGCATACAGAGTTCATAGTTATTCGTTTTTCTTTTTCATCCAGACGGCTTACTGCACGCCCTCGCCCCCTGCAATGGCACGGCGCCCCCTCTTGGGGGCGCGCCCCACAGTTTGGGAACCTCTGACGTATGCTATTCTGACAGCATGTGGTAATCTGATAGGCTCTCAGTGACACTCCAGTCCTGTCTAATAAGTAAAGACCGGTGCAGAAGATTCGTACCGCTCCTGAGTGTCGCATCACTACGTTCCAGACTTTTGGTCACAGCTTGTCTCATATGTGCAACAAGTCAGTCAAACCTCCGCACAATAATTCAGCGCATTGAGTAACAACTTTTTTTCATCACAATGCTTATGCGTCTCTATACAACTAGCTTTGTTAACGTCACGTTAACGGAGCTTTACCTTCTTTGAGATACTTTTCTAAGTGATGAAAAAAGTTAGACGTTGTCCCACCGTCTGTGAAAGCGAAGCGCTGCTGACCATCGGGTTTATTATGATTTATGCAGCTTCACTTTATTCTATTACTGACTATTAGACAGATCTTCTGCCGCTCATAGGAAACCACTGCGCATGTCTGAGAGCGCCGCGTGCGAGTGAAAGGTGAGGGAGGGAGAAACATAAACACGTAATTGGCAAGTCACGTTATTGGTTGTGATTTTATCGGTGCGTTTTGCATCCACTGAGAACAAAGATGTTAACAAATAAACTGGACAGTCTGCTGCATGTTTAGTGATATTTTCACAGTTGTGGTCTCGCCTGGTCTTGAAATAAAATGCCGAGTCCTCAGCGACCGAGACAAGACCGAGACCAAATGCGGTCGACTCCAAGACGAGACCAAGACCATCAAAACATTGTCTCGAGACCAAGACCGATCGCGAGTACTACAACACTGAATCCAGGTTCACCTTCTAGCAGGACAGCAAATATACAGCCAGAGCCAGGAAATCAACTTTATCAGCTGTTTTTTGGCTTTCTCTGCCTTTTTGCATTATATCTTCTTACTGCTCTTTCATTGCTAGTCTAATTCACGTTGATTTCTTTGCATTTGTAAATCACTTTTGTTGTTATCGTTAAGTGAATATTTGGTTTACGGCCGTTTAATGTGTTTGAAACATATTTTATTTTTTAGTATGTAATATGTACTTAAATTCAGCTGGCTTTGGACAAAATCTGAATGCATTGTGGATATGCAGTAGCATGACAATGGTTTCAGGTTAGCATTTCTGCATATAATGCATAAAATTGGCTCAGCTTAGACATTACTTGCTTTTGTCTTTGGTTCTTGGTGCCTAAAATATATAAAAGAAAACCGATGGATGTAAAACTTTCAGAACTTGAAGATAATTCTAGGAGGCAGCTTGTACTCACCTAACCTTCATTTGCTGTTAATTATCTATAACTTTATTCCTAAACATAATTTAAATGAAAGGTTTTGATTTAATCCTGCACAGGACTGTAATAACCTGAGAAACTTACCACTGTACGATTTGTCCTTATTTTTCCTATGAAGTTATGCATCTATCTGTGATTAGCTTTTGGAAAAAGTTTGAAATTGATAAGACATTTTGTTTTAATTAAAGTAATAAACATTGGGTCACAACAGGAATGTAGAGGGACATATTATGTTACAATTACCCACCGGTGTGACATAAATCAACAAGTCTCCTCTCAAAACTGGCCAGAGTGTTAAAAGGTTGTTCTCACTACATGTATTTCTTTCATACTTCTGTCAGACTGATCTGTCTGCTCACCACTGTGACAAGCGCTGGCCCAGGCTGTCTGAGGAAGGGAGCAAAGCAAAACGTGAACTCTTGTTGTTACTTCTCAGGTCATGTCATCTAAGAAAACTCAGTATTGTGGGTGCCTGAAGCCGACGAAGAAAATCTCAAAGCAGTGGCTGTAACTAGATGGATGAAGAAGTAATAAGTGAGAAAAATTCACACATATAAAACTAAGGGTATCATTTACTCAGGAATGATTTTGGAGTTTTACAAAATTTTGAATTTCTGAATAAATTCTCACTTGAAACTGATTTGGATGCAAATCCCTTGCTATAAAAATGTTAGAATAATAACACAATGCTATAATTTCCCAATTTTATACTGCAGTTGGCAGATGCACTGGTTAACCACCTCAGCATTCCAAAAGCTTGCTGTTTACACATACCAGAGAGCTTGGACCTAATTCTTCTTATTTAAAAATCATAATTATTCAATATAACCACTTGGGGACATTCAGAAACTGTTTAGAGCATCAAACTCTCCACTGAGTCTGAATTTTAATCCACATTTTGCACATTTTTGTACTTTAAATTGGATGTTTTGTTGTTGACTTACCATTCAAACCACTTGCTGCGTTCTTATTGGGTGTTCAGGAGGCTCTACTTCTGCTTTTAAAATCAGTATGATTGTATAATTGCGGATCTGTTTGCAGACATTTTCATGTTTGGCGTAAACGTTGAGTTTGGTGATGTAGCAAGCAGCAGCTTATCTGGATTTAAAGTGACAAGAGGCCCCCAAAACAGTTTTTTATGAAAGGATCTCAAAATGGGCACAGCTGAGCAGACTGAAATCTCCTGATCTACTAATGATTTTGCGCAAAAAGTTTAATAAACTTGATTTGCGTAGCCCACAGACCTGACCCAATCTGTTCAAGGAAGCATAATAATAAGCCACCTTTATATCATTCTCAAATGTGAGAAGACTTGAAGTTTCACCTAAAGCTTGTAATTGTTTTATAAATATTAACTATTTATGCCTTCATAAGTAGTTAAGGTAGATATCAGCATTAGCTTAACAGCAGATGAAAAATATTGTTTACAATATTTAAAATTTTTCCAAATACGACAGCCTGATTCTGACAGTAGAGTAAAGAAGCACACAGAGTAATCCCTAATTTTGTGAAACAAACCTCAAAGAGAAAGCAGCCAGCACAGTGCTTCTTACTGAAAACACATTAATTCCTCCAGTGCTTCTCTCGGACAGTCGGCTTGTTTCCTGATGGACTCAAAATGCGGCCTAATCACTCAGAGTGCATGCCCCTTTTCTCATCACTATAGGAGTTTATTCATGTCAGGTTGATATATAGCACAGCTGAATAGGTCTCTTGCATCAACTTTTAGCTGCCTGGAAGCGTTTCAGGCAAAACACCGGTTAGTTTAGTTACTGGTTTTGCAACTCCTAATAAAACTAATGGAATGGGACTCAATATTTAATCTGTGTAATGTGGAGATGGAAACATATATCTTGTCATTGAGAATTAAATCGCTCAGTCTCATTAGTAAATTAGGTTGAGAGGTTTGGTCCAATTAGGCATTAAAGCAATGCTTTATTTATGGTATCAAAGCGAGCCACTAAGAGGCCACTTTGCCGAGTAAATCTGAGGCTGCTGCAGATTCAGTTTTCTTTTGTTTCTCCAGATTAAGTCTGAAACTTGCATTTGCAATTTGTCCGCTGAAGCAACGTTCCAGTCAGAGCGCGTAAATCTGCCTGTCTTTTGTGCATTAATAATCCAAAATCATCTGAATGTTTCAAGTTGCATGCAGTAAATACCATCAATAAATAATCTTTAGGATTGGCGTGACTGGGCGTCTCTGCTGCTGAAAGCTTGGACGCTCAGTGAAAACGCTGAAGTCACCAGCCAGCGCTGGTTATCCGACTCCCGTCTGGACTCTCAGGTAGAGGACAGATTTCACTTTGAGAAATGCGGAGCGCCTCTTGCACATTGCAGCATATCTCTGACACATTAGGCAGCACCGGGAGAGGGAAGGCGAGAGCGGTCGAGTTCAGCCTCGGCCGGATTTGCTGGTGCAAGTTCCAACACTGCGGTGTGTTGTATTTCTTGCGGTCTAACACCGTCTGTCAGCGCTGACTTTTACCAAAAAACAGGGCAGGCCCCAAAAGCATTAAAAAAAAAAGTTTCGCAAAACTCAGCAAAACTGTCACTACGAGGTGAAGAGAGATATGGCGTCCTCTAAACAGATGCTCCCAAGCAAAGAGGTCCTTGATGTGAGTTTGTGTTTGCTCAGAAAAAGTCTCAGCTCATCAGCTGTCAGATGACAAGAAGAGGATCCCGGCTCCTTGCAGCTCGTATCAGGTTTAGGCAGCGGGAAGTCAAAGTCACGACAGAGGTACAGACTCATACTCATGCTTTGCTGCAAATGCACCAAACTTGCCCTGAAGTCAAGAAACAGCTTATATGAAATAATACTTAACAGTTGAAAACAAAACATCCGATCTGGATACCTTTTTAAAAAAAAATTCAACGTGATAAAATGAATTGTGAATAAATAAATTAATCTATGGTAGTTTTTCTAAACCTGCAGACAATTTGAGTAGACATAGCGGAATATATAGTACACATTTAAATAAATGAATCTTTTATTGGAGTAACATAATCTGACATTAAAAATGAAGAAAATGCAGCCTTTAATTTGACTACATCTTACTATTATCAACAAATTTCTACATCAGACACAGATGTTGAATGAAACGCATGATGATGTTTTTAACTGATGACTTCATCCATCCATGCAGGGTTGTGTGTGTGAGGACGGGGGTTTCTTCCTGCATGGCAGCAGAGCTACTGACTCTGCAGCTATTTATGCCATTTTGTCCTTTACTAACATTTGAATTAACGGTGGTTTGCCACAATGTTTTTGAAACAATGATTTGTAAAACCCAGGCCTGATTACTGCTAAATCTGTAGGATCGAGCAATAATTTAAACAGAACCTCTCTGACAACGTGAGGAAAGATAAAATGTCTCATAAAGCAACATGTCATGGTGAGATCTGAAGAAACTTAAAAACTGTCAATGACAATGTCCATGATTCAACATTAATACAAAAGTCTCAAATGCAGAGCTACAAAGCAAATGGCATAATTATCGGGACCCATAAAAGACATGGCTACAAGACTACAAATCATAGATTTGAAATTTTAGTTGCATATATTTTAAGCAGTAGTGATAATATTGATCTTGTTAAAACTACTTATTTTTTACTCACTAAATAGATTCACTCAAACTAAAGGTTGGAGTTTTCTAAAATCAAGAGAACAAAATTATGCAACTGCGATAAAAGATGAATTTATGTTCATGATTTTTACACATCTTTATCCAAAGGTGACAACACTTTTAGCCAACACTGTATTGAGTTGTTGTTGTAATGTAGCTGTTTCAGTAGGTCACCATATCTGATGTTATATCAGATGTTTCCATAAAACAATTACAGCAACAACTGGCATTCAGTCTCCATCTCATCTGACCCAACCTTGGGAGTTTTCAGCTATGCCAGGGGGGGAAAGTGTTTGTGCCTTAAAGCCTTTACTGGAGCTTGACAAGGAAATCAGTTTTGAGATTTCTGAAAATAGTGAGGGGAAACATTTCATCATCTTGACTTATGCCTCTACATCTGACAGGCATCTGTGAGTACACATGGATGTGCATGCATAATCTATTCCACTGCAGGAGCAGGGGGGAAAAGTGCTCTTTAGAGGCAGAAATCTATTTTGCAACACTGCAAACACGTTGGCACTTTTGTGGCGAGAAATGAAGTGAGGGTCAAAAAAGGAAACAGCACATTAAAGCGGAGGGTTGATGCGTGGCTCCTGTGTGGAACTGGAACCTTGCACTAAAGCTAAGATGAAATTTCTCCATACACTTTCCAATTTGTGTGGGCTCCTTAAATTTAATGGGGCTGTTTTGGAATATTAGTTTCCATGCAGTCTTTGAGATGAAGAGTGAATATTTTTTTCCAGACCAACTGACCAGATCTATTCTACATCTTATAAAACTTGTTATAAAATGCAATTATTTGCTCTTTGCAAACTTTTCGAAGGAGGAAAAAAAAAAAAACTACTTGCACATCTACTTGCCTATCTCAGTTTGAGACCAACGATAGATTTCTAATGTTGAGGGATGGGGGTGGTTGCGATCTGATAGCTGACTATGCACGGATGGTTTTCCTTCGCTTTCCTTACAGACTTTCAAGCCTCTCAGCCGCTATTATCTAACATTGATCAAATTATCTGATTTGCATCTTTTTCCCCCCTTAAAACTCTTCTGCAGTTGCCGTTTACATACACTCATCATGGGCATGAATGCTAATAATGTAAAAAGTTTAAAGATCTATTTGAACCATATTTTCCCAGAGTGAACTGATTATATAACTAACAATTTGCATAGAAATTGATTTCTGAAATGAACCTGATGTAAAAGGTAATGTATTGTTGAATTTCTTTAATTCTCATTGGGTAAAAATAATGCATACAGATTGATTTTTTTCAGACTATAAGCCGCTACTCTTTTCACACACTTTGAACCATGCGGCTTATAGCCCGGTGTGACTTTTTGTGGATTTTTCTTCAACCACCAGGGGGCTCTTTAGCAGGAAGTGAATCACTGGAAGTCAAAATTGGAAATCAAAGAAGAAAGTGCTGATTTTCATTTAGAAAAAGCACATGCTAGTAGCAGGGATGACGGAGAAATGTTTTCAAACTCATCATCATAGAAACCACACGAAGAAGTTCATATGATGGAGCTTTTAATTTGAAGGTTATGTACAGATCGATAGCCGCTGCACGTAAACTCAGCATGAACGAATCCATGGTTCGGCATTGTAGCAGATTTATTAAGGAAAACCGAGAGCGGCGGAGATACCAGTGGCTTATATGTTTCCAGTTACAAAAAAAACAAACTTTGTGGGTGCGGCTTATAGTGAGGCGCGCTCTATAGTCCGGAAAATATGGTACCTTCTTCCCTACTTATGGGATAAATGTCTTTTAGCAAATTGAAACTCAAAGAAATGCATGTTTTGTTGCAGTCATTTTTCATAGTTTTGGGTTAATTTTGGACAACTCCTCTTGGCAGAATTAGGAGAGTTAAATACAGATTGGTTGGTTTCCTAGCACAGACTGAAATTTTAAGCAGAGTCTAAAAATGTTTCATAGAGTAAAGGGTGAGGGCAGTAATGTTACCCAGATTTATTCATTTGGACATGTGTTTTGGATCCAAGTTTCAAACATCTGACACAAACTGTCCCCAGATTAAAGGAGGGTTTTTGAGCACATCCTCAAACAACCCAGGAACCTCCAAGCCTCCTATGAACTGGAACCTACTAGAAAACCAGTATCACTACCTAGAGAAGCCAGTTTTAGAGTGTCGGGGATTGGGTGGATGCTGACTTCAGCACATATGTAACACTGTCAAACGAGGGAAAAACAACCATTTGACAGGAGTAACACTGAGAAGTGTCAATGTGAGATTTTCAAACCTGTAACTGTTGAGAATAATGGTGTTGTCCTGTTTATTGGTGATTTTAAGAAAGTGGATTTAAAAGGATGAAACAAGACTACCTCAAAATTCTTCAATTTTATATACAATCACCAGCTAGCAGGTTGAAACATTTGAGTTTTCCAACCAGACATTGATGTCAAACCATTTACTCAAAATCTGGAATAAAACTCTTAATTTAGGTCTGTATTGACTAAATCTACCATAAAACTACATAGAAGCTACAAGTTTAGGTTTTTATTCCACCTTTTTAAACAGAGATTTGCCACATTAAACTGGAGGCTGAAGGGCATGAAAGGGAAACACACACACACACACACACACACACACACACACACACACACACACACACACACACACACACACACAACACACACACACACACACACACACACACACACATCAGCAAGGCTGTATACATATGTGTTACGATCAAGACTAATTTGGAATAAAGTCATCCGTGTACGTGCATCCTTATGTGAGTGTGTGTGCCAGCACATATGTTAGTCTGCAGGAAACGGGTATTGACAGAGTAGCAGGAACCGCCACAAAAAGAGCCCGAGGCGAGGAAGGAAAGGAGCAGCTGGTGTGGTGGAAGTCGCAGCGCAAACACGGTGAGTTGGATCTAAACAGCAAAAGGAACTGGGTGATGGTTACATCCCAGTCGGGTTCGACGAATTGCGAGACAGAAGTTCCCATCATCTTTTACATTTACAAGACCCTGAGCCAAGAAGCAGCGAGCAAGACATGATAATGCTTCCTGATTCATCTCCAGAGTACAGTTATCGAGAATTTGTGGTGAAAACCGAGATGCAGTAATCGACTCTGTGGCAAACAATTGTGACGACGTTCTTTTTTAGGTCAGTACATGAAAAACCACTCTCTTTGTGAAGGGAGAGCTATCTGGTGTGAAACATGCTTTGGTTCTTGATGTGACTGTCGGAGGAGTTTGGATCAAAGAGGTTTGAACAGCCTTCCTGTGGGGTAAATATGCATCGGCTGACAATAAATGTAGCTCAAAACGAGCTTGTTCTGGAGCTAAAATGAGCATTTCAGTGTTCCTGAGATAGCAGAGGGGGAAAGGAGGGCTTTGGTGTCACTTTTATTCCTGAGAAAAAAACTGAATTATTCCATTGAGTTAATCAAATGTCTTTTTATGAAAAAGGATTAATGATTAGACCCACTGTTGAAACCAGATATTTACATTCGCTCTATAAAAAAACAAAACAATTTAAACTTTTCTTTCTCCCTCTCTGATATTATTTCTCTGCTGAATGAGAGAGATTTTCTTCAGGAAATGTCTCACAATAGTTTGCTCCTGACAGAACTGGAGTAACTAAGACGGTTTGTAGGTCATCTTGCTCACAGACAGTTCTACAGATCTGCTTTCGAATATTCTGTGGAGTAGAGATCAGGGTTTTGCAACAGCCACGTGATGTGCATAAAGGTCATCGTCCACTTGGAGGACCCACTTGTGCCCAAGGAGTTGATGCTTCAGTAATTACACTTAATGATATTTCCTCATGATGACATCTATCAATCAGACAACATAAAGCCACAACACTGTTCTTCACAGGTGGAATAGTGTTGTGAGACTTACAAGCATTCCTCTTTTTCCTCCAGGTTTGATTCTTATTATGGAAACAGACTGCAAATTAGTTTAATCAAATGACAGCACATGTCTTTAAATATATACAGTTTAATCTGGATTGCACATGTAAGGTCTTCCTCTATGAGAAGCCTTTCAGTCCATGATTGTGCAGGACTTGCTTCATTAGTAAAGTGACTCTTACTGGCTTTAGATTTTTTGCATTTGGTGGGAAATTGCACCCACCAAAGGCAAACAGACTTTTCCTTGCTTGATGTCATCTGATTTTCATCAAAATGTTTGAATGCATAATCATTTTAATGTGCACAAGCTAAAAATCCTCCTGTTTCCGCAAAATATCCACCTTTGATTCATGGTAACTGGAACACCGATTGTTATATTTGACGTTTGATGATTTTTGAAATGTAACGTGTATTGCTGTTTCATAATTGGTGACTATACAATGTTTTTATGGTGTAAAGCAATTTGAACTGCCTTGTTGCTGAAATGTGCTGCACAAATAAACTTGACCTGACTTTTATTATTCTGGCATTTAGCAACTGAAAATAATGTTGGTAATCCTTAAGCAGAAAAGCCAGAGATGCCCTTTACATAGGGCAAGAAAAATATCAAGTTTCAACTATACGCAGAATAATAATAACATAATTGCTATAAGTTTCATTGATCCATTCATTGCTTTCTGCTGTTCTGAGAATCAGCTGCAGAGGGAACGAGTCCAGGAGGGAAACCCAGACGTCCCTCTTTCCAGCAACACTTTTCATTTTATTCTAGGAATCTCCTGAGATTCTGAAGCCACAAAGTATGTGAAGTCCCTTCAGCGAGTTCTGGGTCTTTCCCATTATCACCTTTAAATGGGATTTGAATGGAAATCCTCCAAAAAAGAGTCATTAACAGGCCTGCCTGATCAAATGCCTGGACCACATCGGCTGGCTCCTTTTGATGCAGAGGAGAAGCAGCAGCTTAAACACAAGCTGGTGGAGATCAACACCCTACCAAAAGAGGATGCTGATTCTGCATATTCTGTTCCTTCAGAAATTATTGTGACAAGTCACAAAGACAAGTTCTGCTCAAAAAAGACTGACCGGACAACCTGAATGGTAGTAATCCCTTTTTTTAAGTTGAGAACCGTTTCTTTACTTGACTTGCGTAAAACCTTTTGCAGCACTCCACAATAATCATGGCCAGACGATGCTAGCAGAGCCACATCTTCTGAAAACAAGACATTTACAGATGTTTCCATGTCAGGCTAAACTAGGCCTTGAGAGCCGGACTTTGAAAATTACACAAAACATCAGACAAGAGAGAGCCCTGGAGTCCAACCTGCACTGGGAACAAGCTTGAGATTGTGCTGAAAATATGGTCACAGATTTCACTTTTGTTTTACAAGATATGCTCTACTAGCACCTTTCCAAGAAATCCCTATAAGGACTTCTCAGGATCCAACAAGACCACATTTCAACTGGAGGACCAAAAGCAACAATGTTCCTCTTAAATCTGAGGTTCACAAGCAGAACTATCACAATATTTTCTCAAATCTTAATATATTTCTGGATGTAGTAACTCACACCACATCAAAGTTAAAAGTGCGCAGCCTAAAAGAAGTAAAAATAAGTTCTACACAAGACAAATTTTCCTTCTAATTTCTAGCATCTACTTGGACCTGCCAGCAGGGAAAATGAAACGCCAAGGTAGTGAGACAAAATGTGGAAGTGATGTTGGTGCTTTGCTGTCATACCTTATGAAGAAAGATTCACAGCTGAAAGCAGCGCCACAACGCGATGATTGAGCCTCCTGTGGGATTTGCGAGTACTAAATTTACCAACGAGGCTGATGCATTCAACTGATAATGTAACTTTAGATCAAAAGAAAGGAAGAAAGCTAACCTTTTTCATCCAAGAAAAAGAGAGAAAAGTGTGAGGCGTCTATAAATATCGGAGGGAAGCGTAAACCGGACAGAAACCAGCAGGATCAGCGTATGCCTTTTGTGGCATTTCACAATATACAATTTTGTTTATGCATAAGACGAAGCATTAGCATGATTAAATATGGCGCTGTTTGCGGAATCGCTTACGTCGCATTTCCTTTCAAGTGAAGTTTTCCTTTTGATTTAATTTAATAAAAAAAAAAAAGTATGCTTCAGATATATGAAACCTTTCAGGCAGCACGCTTCCGCTCTGCAGAAAATAACACAATTAATTATAGGCATGAACTCAACGAAGACAGGAAGACAGAGTGCAACACTGTTCCAAGGCAATGTTAGAAAAGACTTATGTTGGAGCATCTCAGTACTGACTCATCATGTGAGGATTTTTTAATATTTTCTTTACATTTTACACTGGGGCAGTGGCTCAGGAGCATCAGGAGACTTGTAACCAGTGGGTTGCTGGTTCAAATTCCTGCTCCTTCCATATCCGTCCTTCACCCGATTTACATACTGGTGGCGGCAGCCTGGCTTCTGTCAGTCTGAGCCAGTGGCTCCACTGTAGCTACTGTATGAACAACAGATCTTGGTGTAAAGTACTTATGAGATTTTGGATTTGATAAAAAAAAAACACAGTTTGTGTTTAAGCCGTTTACCATTTATATGTAAAAAGAAAAACTTTCACCATTGTTAGGCAAGTTTAAAGTGTGTAAAATCAAAAATTCAATCATCTAATTTTCATGAACGTCTTGAAACTTGATCTGTTTCAAAACGTCAAAAAAGTTGGAAATATTTGCACAAAATTATTGAATCTCTAAAACTAACACTTGATTCTTTTTTTAGAAATAATTTGCTTTATTATAGTTGTAGAATTTTGATTAAAATTAAAAAAAAAAAACACAACAAAAACCCCCCACAACTAATCATATTCAAAAGCAATGTTTTAATTAAACAACTAATCAGAGCAAATTAAACTTTAGTCGTATTGATTTCTGCTTCATAGAAACAATTTTGGTAGTATTTATTTTGCTGCTGAACAAGTTATTTGCTGCTAGATGTTTGAGAAAATATATTTGTAGTTAGGTTGAGAAAAATTGTCTAAAAGTTTCAGATTTTAAGCATTTAAAATAAAACAAAAATCTGAGATAGTAGAGCAGGTACAACAGGTCTATACCAGTAGTTTGGTTAACACCTTGTTTCTCACATGTCAAAGACTTCTTGGCTCAGTGGACCAGTGTTATACTTCTGGTCTTAAGATACAGTTGGTGAATCAGAGTCCACTTCAAATGTGCAACATCTGCTCTTTCTGCAGCTCCGGACCACAAAAGTTTGCTGAGAGCTTAAACTCCAGTCATGTTTAGATCATGTTCATGTTGCAGCAAATGTGACTATAAGATTTAGTAATTATACCGCAGTAGTAGTTTTAAGTTATTAAGGGAAGGATATTAATTATCCTTCCCTTTATAACTGAATTTTGCTGTTTTCTTTAGTAATTATTATTTAGCATCAATATTAGGGGTGTAACCTTACATCCTGCACACCAGAAAAGATGAAGCAAGATTTTAACAATGTTGAAAAAAATTCAAATCTATCTATTTTTTTGTTTTTACAAGTAGAGTAAAGGTTTGACATATTAAATAAATGGATAGACGGTCTGCCATAATCTTGCAATGTCAATAATGACTGTTTTATATAGTTTTTTTTTTTTTTAAATTAAACCCAGTTTTTAAAATCTCTGATTTGCATTGACTGTAATTCAGTCTGGGAAATTTCAGTTTAAGCTAAGCAGTCTAAGCATTTGACATTTTGAATTAAAAATGACACATGTCTTAAAAAGCCTAAGAATATATACACCTTTTGCAAGAGATCTGAAGCTATAAATCAGGTAACTTCAGCAAAATTTGTGAACCACTGGTCATATTTTCTTACATTGGAGAACAAAAACAGTGGAGGCTCACTTCTTATTAAGGGTTTAGCAACATGCCCTCAAAACAAAATCATGATATTCTAAGAAAAGTATGTGATAACAGTAATTATGAATAAATGAAGTTGCAAAGACCAACCACATTTAATAACTCAACAAATTATTGGTGTTTAATCTTACACTTTAGTAGCAATAAAAGCAAAAAAAGTACAAAAATGCAAAAGACATAACATAAACACCACTAGGTGTTATTTGTCTTTGCCAAGTAACATAAAAATGTGTGTCATTTCCTTACATCTAAACTATTTTCTGTCATTTTGTGTACGAATCGATCTACGAAAAAGTTCCAAATTTAGCTGTAACATTTTGTATGATACCATAGACCTACCTGTACCTATAGCATACCTTAGCAGTCTGGGGTTTCGTATAAAAACACTTTCATCTTACCAAAGAGGCTGGAGGCTAAAGGTGAACCCAGTGAAGGCTAGACCAAACAATGTCACTGCGTTCAAGCGGAGAAAGATGAGAAAATTATGTGTTTCCTCTTCGAGCACCGCTACGTGTATAAACGAGAAGTTATTGTTGTTTTATGTTTTCTTCTGAGAATTACAGGTTTGCTGGCAAGCTGAGAGAAAGAAACATTGCAGCCAAAATCTAGACCAAAGTATGGACAGGATTTACTGTATGTGACACTCTGAGGATGGTAACTGAGTTGTCAGAATAAGGCATTTCTAAACATGTAAAACACATAGATCTGTATTGTATTAACATTGATGGTGTGAATGTCACAAGTCTTCCCATCTCCCCACTGATATGAAAGCAAGCAATAAAAAACATGCTTTGGGTGGAAAAAAAGACTCTGTAACCCCCTGATGGGATGATGCCCTGGGCAGTGACCCTATCACACATATAAAAAACCACATCTGAATTACACCTAAGTGCAGAACAACAGAGATCATACACAGTGTCCAGAAGTTGCTCTCTGCTAAAGCAACAAAAAATATAAATAAACTAAAATAAAAAGGTATACAGGAGAATGAAGAAAACGACTTAGGACATTACCTGTATCTCTCTCGCATGGTAAATGATAATCAGCCCCAGGAGAATGATTGTAGAAAGGCTTATCAGGCATTTTAGAGCTAATGAATACAGGGATTCCTGCAAAAGAGTGAAAACACGAAAGCCAAACAAGACTAAACATGATGACAATACATGCACAATTTTTAAATAGTGATTTTTAAATAGTGATAAAAAGTTATTTTTACGCCATTGCAACTAGGCAGGACTTTGCAGGGTTTTTTTTTTTAAATCATAATCATTAGGGTCCTCTTTCATGGTTGGGCAGCAGAGAGCCAATCGGTCTGTATGTGTTGGGACGCTGCACTACGCAGACTTTTCTTCCACACTTTTGGAAGAAGTTGTTTAAAACATACGAGTTGCCTCCACAGTGACGGAGCAGAGCAGTGACTAAATCGCCCAAGCGGGACGTGAAGTTTGAGTAAATACGCACCTTGCCATAGGCTCCCCATGAGAGTTCAGTCTCTATAACCATAACAACGATCCCAAACATCCCAAAGATTAAAGCATAGTCACTGAGACGCTTCCTTTTCTCAAACAAGGCCCGCCGGTGTCCCAGCTTCTCCCCAATGTTCTGGTTCTTCTTTTTCCCCGATTTGCCGCTGCTGTGGCCGCAACCTGCCCCTCCGTCCCCCGATGCGTAAGGCATCAGCGTGGCTGAATTGTTCTCCGGCTTGGATACTAGAGTGTCCGACGCATCTGCGGCGGAGATGGGCTGCAGAGGCTGGGACTCGGAATCGAACTCGTGTATGTTTCTGCGGGACGAGCTCAAGTTGCTCAGCGGCCGCATGACGCCGCCGTTGTATCTGCAGCTGCTCATGGCTATTTCATTGTAGGAGTTGCTGTCTTTGTGGCGGCTCCCCTGGCTGCCCCGCTGCTGCCGATGCTGCTGCTGCTGCTGCTGCTGATGTTGGTGGTGAGGATGATGATGTCTGGTTGAACTACCATGACTAGAAGGTGTGAAGTCGCAGGCGGTGCTGTGCTGGCAGCCCTGCCTCGAGGACGTCTCGGAAGGTGTCCTCAAAGTTCCCACAGTGGTCGGCGACGTCCCGCGAAAGACGAGGCTTTTTCTCGCATCACAGGTGGTGCAGCTATTGCAGGTGCAGCATTGGTCGTGCTGCCTGCCGATGCGCTGCTGCTGCTGCTGCTGCTGCTGCTGCTGCTGCTCCGGTCCGCAGTAATAGTGCTGGTACTTAGAGGACTGGAGCTGCTGCTGCTGCTGCTGCTGCTGCTCTGGGAAGAAGTCGTTGTGCAGCTGGAAGGGGGTTTCCATGTCAGTGCTGCCGACCACAGCAGCGGTCAGGCGCCACGGAGCGCCCGACAAAGGGCGTTATGGTCCCCCTCACAGGAGGACGGAGCCGCTGCATGAGCAGATCCATTTCGGCTCCGGTAAAATGTGAGAGATGGACCTCGGATTGGGTAGAGGGAGGTGGGGGGGTGGGGGGGCAAAACAACTGTTTCGACGTCACGAAGGAGGTTGGAACGTGAAGTTCTGTCTGATATTATCGATATCAGTACAACCCATCAGTGCACCGCGAAAAGGGTTAAAATGTTCGGCTTATTCAGTTTCATTCAAATTATTTTTAAATATACTATTGTATTTATTTTAATTAATAAAACCTATTTTATTATTATTATTATTATTATTATTATTATTATTATTATTTGTAGTGGTCATTATTCTCCGTATTAAATATTCTTCCACCCAAATAGCTCTTCTTAGCCACACATAAGTTCACATAAGTTCCTTTACGTCCTCTACATTTATGATTTATTTGCTTTAAATCAGGGCTTCCCCAGTCCTGGAGGGCTGTTATCCTGCAACTCTCAGATGCATCCCTTCGCTTTGCCAACACGCCAGAACTAAAAGACGGAAATTCATCAGTAGTCGTTCAACTCTGCAGAAGTCAGGTGACAAGACATTCATTGGTTTCAGCTGGAGAGATGATGGGTGGCAGGATAGCAGCTCTGGACTTGGATAGGACTGAACTTGGGCAATCCTGCTTTAACTACAGCAAACACACTGAGTACGGATACACAATTATTCATATCCAATTAACATTTTCATGTCTTCTAAAGCACTTATACACACATAACTGTATTAAGACTTTAGTCATGAAGTTGATTCAGGAAAAAAAAGATAGACTTTTTGAATTTTTTTTTTTACAAAAAATAAATAAAAATGTGTGCACTATGATGCAGTAGTTAGTCCCAGTTTACTCTGGTGTCATTAAACAGGTTAACAAGTTTGTTAGTCGAATTCCACATTGCTTTTTTGTGTCCTGTCCTGACTTAAGAAAAGAAGATGTTGGATCTGTCTGGCTCACTATTCTGTAAAAAAAGAAAAGAAGAAGCAAAAAACCCCCAAAATAAATAAACAAAATAATGAAAGTTTCTGCATGTAAAGGTGGTGGGGACAAAACTCAAATGATTTGCTGACGCACCTGCAGTAAAATGTAATTTTAAAGAGTAATGTTTCATGAAGGGTGCATACTTGGTGGTGTCAGCATCATGCTGTGGGAATCCTGATGGGAAGATGGAGCGAACCAAAAACGGAGCAGTTCTTGAAGACAAGGAGTGTTTTTGCATCAAAGTGGGCTAGAATGGCCCAGATGAAATCCAGATTGAAATCCAGTTGTTCATATGTAGAGAGGAGTTCATGTTCACATAGATTCTTCATCCAATCCAGCTGAATTTGAGCTATTTTGCAAAGAGAGACAGACAAAAAGACACACAGTTGGAATAACATATTTGCATTTGCAGATGAAGATGGCTCCTTTTGCTAATACTTCACAATTATGTACACCAAAGTGTTTATCTGTTACATAGAGTCTCAATAAAACACACCGAAGATGGTGGAATAAACATCAAAAAATATGAAATACTAGAAGTCGTTTCATCGCACATATCTCTTGTACTTTAAAACTATAGTTTTTGGGGGGGCGGGGGGTATGGAGCCCATATGACCAGAGTTTGTGTTCAGCCAGAGACTGATGGGACCACTGGTGGCTGTGTTATTATGGAGCAGGAGAGTTATATCCCCACAAGGAATTACAGCCAACTACCCGCGATTGAGGAGCTGGTGAGACATAAAAAAAAGAAGAAGCTCGAACTCAAATCATCCCCGCCTTTTGAATTTACAGCAGCAACAAATTAGGTATAAGAGCCTGTATGCTGGAGAAATGGTTTCTGCATTTCAAGGGGCTTCCGTTGGTTTTTTTTTCCCTTTAACGGGGCTTTCAGTTGTAGTCCAATCATTCACTAATAGTCATTGGTGGAATCAAAAATAATGACTATACACCTGCAGGAAAAAAAACAGTGTGAAAATGTAAGCATGCCGTCATTTGTTACATTCGGAAAGAGGAAAGCGGGAGCTGTCAGCGGTGCCAAAAAACAGCCAATCAAAGAAGTAACTTTCAGCACGGCGGACAGCTCCACTCGCTCATTGATCGCAAGGAGCCCCTCTATAAAACAACCTCCCTGCACAGGATCGCAATGCGCACTTACTGCTGATTGGCTGGGGACGAACACCACGTGACACCCCCCACCTTCCTGAAGCTGAAGCTCGCATCTTTTTTCTATGTGGAGTGAAAATGAATGAAACAGACAACAGACTTCACTATCTATCTATCTATCTATCTATCTATCTATCTATCTATCTATCTATCTATCTATCTATCTATCTATCTATCTATCTATCTATCTATCTATCTATCTATCTATCTATCTATCTATCTATCTTTTAGTGCAGTTTTCCTACTATCAGTTCTGTGAGGTTCGTTATTTCTCCCTCTAGTGGTGGAACCGGCAGAAAAACGAATAAATCATTACACACAGCGCTGTACAAAAAAAAGAAAAGAAAAAAAAATATTCTAAGGGTTTAGATGTTTAATCAATGTAACATTTGTCCTTTCTTACAATTAAAATTACACCGACTGTGGGAGACTTGTTCAAGAGCCATAACGTATTGCTTGCACTTGTGAATTTTGAATGAACAATGAATTTCAGCATAATCATACTTTGTGTATAACACAAAGGAAAGGATATATATAATAGAAAATGAAAACTCTACTATAAAACTACAAATATTTTCCCTCAAATGATAAAAACCTTGTTTTTTCCTTTTGGTTGTTTAAGTTTTCTTCTTTCCTTGCTGTTTTTCTATGCTGATTTGAGCCATGTCTTTACAATCTTTTTAGGCTTTACAAGCAGTTTCAAACTACTGCTTGGTTTTCTTAACAGCTCACACATTTCCCCTCAAAATTTAACCTGAGTGCAATGCAAAGTGGTAAAGAAATAATTTCAGGCACATTTACTAAAATCAGAGAAAAATGTATTTAAATGTTTTTGGTTAATCAGCATGACACTTTTGGATGCAGTGATTCAAACAAGAAGTTCAAGGTATTTGCATGACTGACAGTAAATACTTTGCTTGTACGCGTTGATAAATAAATGTAAAAGATTGTAAATGTGTAAAGCAGTTTTGAGAATTACATATCTTTATTGAGAAATGCACCAAAGCAATCAATCAAAACTGAAAATATGAACATGGCATGTATTCATGTAATGGGTCACTGGTGTGTGAAAGATACTTTGAATGATACATCATTCTGTTTCTTTTTTATTGAATCTTTAAATGAATAATTTCACTTCTGAATTTAGTTTGTCAATTTTAAATAATTCCATTTGAATCAAGTTTTCTGTGCTAAAAAACTAAAGGGATGGTTGGTTAATATAATTAAGAGTTGTTTTTATCATTTATCAAATTCTTCAATATTGTATTATAAGAATTAAAAAGAAAATACACAAATAACACCGCTACAGGGGAAAATGTTTCTGAATGAAGATTCAAAATGTAATCTAAATGTATTAAAAATTCAAATTTAACTCTCACGTGTCTCTCGGGAGCTTAAAGCTTGAGGCTTCACAGTTGAATTTTCTGCTTAACCTCTCCTGGTTCTTTTAAGTGTTTGTTTGCTCCCGATGTTAAATTTGGAACCAGGCGATCTGCTTGAAGAAAGTCACTGAGGAATGCTGAACACATTCCAGGTGTGGAGGAAAATCGAATCAAAAATCTCACGGAATTCAGACAAAAATTAGATGAGTGCGGGAAGGTGCATGATGCAAACAAAAGCATTTATCATAATAGAGTCTGACACTGTGATCCGTCCTCTTATTGAGTTTGTCAGGCAGTAATTCTTGCTGGTTCAGGTCCTCTTCTGTGTTTCCTGACTGAGTCCGATATCGGCTAACTCAAGGGCTGAATCTACCAATCAGGAAAATTGGAAAAAATGATTTATTGTTTTTTTTTCTGATGAGACGAGAGAGAGGAGTTTTAACAGTAATCACTCAATACAGAGTTTATTTTTGTCATTGCAGGTTTAACCCACCAACAAATATTTAAAGCTAAACAGTCGTTGTTTGAAACATTTTTCCAGCATCTGGTGCAATGGATCTGAGGTCATAAAAACATAAATGTTTTTTTGAAGATTTGGAGTGATGCCGTTTGCAGGTAAACGTACGCTCTAGCCAAGTTTGAAGAGCCTTAGTAAAAGCAGTTAAATGTCTGTGTAAAGTCAGTTTTGATGTTTTCTTTACATAAGTGACCCAAAATTGGAAAAATGATCATCTTGTCATCTTTTCATGGCCTTTTCCACTTCTTCACTTAACTAGAATCATAAATCTAGAGCTCCTGACCCCACTAAGGGACGAGGGTGTAAAGAAAATGGATGGATGGATGAATAAATCTAGAGTAATTATCCTTTTTTCCTCAGAAATGGTTGGCATATCCAGAAAAATCACACATTAGGTTTGACTGGTGCAGCTCTCTCTTTAACCATATTATTTTATGCGAATTCAAATACATTAAAAAGTCAGCAGCATTTTTTGCTTCTTTCCAAATGCAGCTATTATCTTATATGATTAAACCACAAACTCTGTTTTGATCATACTGACACACAGGCTAAAGGTGTTGATGAAGCAGGAAAAAGGAGCAGACTGCTTAGTCCACAGAAAGAGTAATTCAGAAGTGATTTCCTTTGGGTGACGGTGCAAGTCCATTTGGAACAAGAACATCAAGACTCTTGACCTCAATAGATATCCGGGTGTTTTAATCCATCTACCGCAGCACATGTGAGGCACTCCCACACCTGGAAGATGCTTGATAAAAGATCCCTGACCCCTGATGCCTGTTTTATTTTAATGCACAGAGACTTTAAATCACTTCAGGGCTTCGTCTCATCATCTACAGGCCTCAGGTGGGATTAATGGCACAAAGTCTAAATGGTCATATCCCACTAAATTAAATATTTATTCAGCTGTGAAAATTATCACATTTTTATTGGTGTAACAGACAAACAAGAAGAGGAATTAGGAGAAATTAGGAGGGAAGCAGCAATGCTTGGGCTTTCATTCGTTGTGTCAGAACAGCTCGCTTGCATCATTTGTCTAATGTGCACTTTGAGGAAAAGGTAATTGCAAATTTATGTAGAGTTGTTCTGATTCGGTGATGAAGCATTTTCAGTCCTGATTGCCGTTCTCTCTTAAACAACGGACAGACTCCATAAAGCAGGACGAGATTAGTCACCGACTTTCATGAATGTCATGAATAAATATAAAATGTAACCTGAAGTGGAATTTGCAGTAATTGGTCAGACCCCTGTATTCTTGTAAAGGACATATTTTTTATGCAATATAAAAAGCAGAATTAGTAAAAGTGCACTTTACTCCAATTTAACTGCACACGCTCTGATTTATGTTTGGTTTTTATTCCTGACTGCACACTTTTCTCAGTTTGTTATTTTGTTTATCGTAGTTATTGATTCAGTATAATTATTACTGATGGATCAAATAAATCCTCACACATCTTTAAATTAGTAACTGAATTATGGGGCAGATGTAGAAAATATATTTTAAGAATATTTTTGACAGATCAAGAAGCTGATTTAAACCCGTAACATTCATGTACATCAGTGTTATTTGAAGGTGCCATCAAATATGTTGCAGAAGGATCCACCACAGATTCAACACATCTGAATCGAATAAGCAGGTAATCAGCAAGACTCTACAGAACCTGACTGCACTGCCAGCCGTTGCAGACTCCTGTTGCTGAATAAATCAACAGGAAAGTCGCACTAACAAAGTCCAGTGAACTGCAGACCTAAGAATACTCAGTAACTGGAAGTAATACTCAATGCTTGTATAGAGTGCCGCAGCAAATGTTCTTTATTCTGCAAACGGCAGCTGTGCCTGGAGATCAAAATTCGGTTCATGTGTCTGTACACTGAGTCTGACACCGCCAGCATGACTCGGTTAAATGCTGCAAGCATCTACTTCATAGAGCTACTTGAGCAACTTCTGTAAAGAAAACAGCAATACAATTTAACAATATAGAAATTTTGGATTGTGCAAAATAATCTTTGTTGTTTGTGAATAAATTGTTTATTCCTCCTAAAGTTTATGTGGAAAATTTAAAAATCCATTCAGCTTTCTTTCTCGTTAGCTCGTGTTTGAAATTTGTGAATTACGTTCATTTGAAATTTGTCAGAATGTTGTTTGACGATTTGAAAGTTTTACAAACAAAGCTTTTGCTCATGTTTGTTCTTTTCATAAAGTTGCATAAAATATGTAAAGCAATAACTTGTGTTATATGTGCAACCTAAAAATGCACAGTTATACACATAGCAATAGTTTACTGCCCTATTATCACATGCTAAGATTTGAATTACAGGAACACGTTAAGAAATAAATAATTAAGAACTCTGTTGAGAAGGAGACAATAAAGTGATTAGAGCCACAATAAGCAAAAATGTTAATGAAAATAACAAAAACCCGTTTAAACATGAAAACTTGCAATTAAAGACACCATTTGGACTGTTTTTCTGTGCCTGTCTTTGCCCCAGTTGCTCTTAAAGTTACTCAAACATGACTTATTCAGCTGCAGGTCATATGGAGACAGGATACCTGACCTGTGTGAAAAGCTCAGCCTTCTGCACCTGTTTCTGCTGCTGTTCCTCCTCTAGTGTCCCTGATACCTGAGTCAACAGAGCTTTCAGGCATGCCACAGTGAGCAGAAGAGCTATTTACGTTGAGCAAAAGATTTAGAGTCAATCTAACTCCAAGTGCCACACTGAAGGACATGATGGCACGCCAAGCAAGATTTGACCCTCTGTTTCCCAGTTTATTCCATGAAGTGGGGTGATAAATTGATGCTGAGCTGATCTGGTTGAAAATAATTTTTTTTAAATGTATTTTCTTGTTTGAGAATGAGACATTGGCTTGCATGCACTTGTAGCCTAATTGGCCTGTTGGTTTTTTATTTCATAAACAAGTGTGTTTTATGGCCGAATCACACTCCGTGCGAATGCAAAACGAGAAGAGGGCTTTCTGATTGTGTTTTGAATTTTGACAGCACAAAAAAAGAGAAGATTTATTGACTACCTCACAAGAGGATTTTAGAAATATCTGAACACAGAGACAGCATCAATTCCTGGAAAATTTCTTTACATAAGTTTGTTTTGTTTTGTTGCTGTGCCAGTCAGTCTGCTGTCACTTGCAATAAGGACTGATCTACAGTGACTGGCGTTTTCAGGACAACTTTTTTTTCTCTTTTTTTGAAATATATTTTTCCTTTTTTATATATATATATATTTGTTGGTAGGTTCTTTTTTACTGGAAGGCTTGGGACAAAATAACATGTTCAAATCCATACATCTTGCAGTCTGAGAGATTAAGTTTGTATTGTGGTGATGAGACATTGTTTGAATTTAATGTGAGGAAATACCAATAATAATTAGAAGAAGTTATACGCCCCAAAAGGTCCCCTTCACTTTACACCAAGGAGAAGACACAGCATGCTTGTGTGGACGTGAACAGGTCCTTGTAAAGTGAACCCACGAGTCATTCATTATTCATCGTGATCAAGCATTGTGTGACTCTCCGTCTGCTTGGAAGGACCTTACAAATTTGGCTTGACTCCTTGAGTGTCTGCTTCTGCTGCCAAGCCTTTCTCTAAAGACCCCAGTGTCAGCCCACATGAAACAACCAATGCTCGGTTATTTGTGCACATTAATCTTACGCGGAGAAAATCAGCTGCTGTACTGATTATCAGTTTCTGATTAAACTCAGTGCACTGAAAAAATAACTCTTTGGATCAACATAAAAAAATCATGGAAAGATTTTCCACATGATTACTTTGCTTTATTTCAGCACTATGTAATTCTGTTACTCCAATTTAAAGCAAACGTGTTGGCTCAACTTAATTTATTAAGGTTATTCCAATTTAAAGCAAATGTGTTGGTCAACTTATTTATTAAGGTATTCCAATTAAAGCAAATGTGTTGCTCAATATTTATTAAGGTTATCCAATTTAAGCAATGTGTGCTAAACTTATTTTAAGTTTCCAATTTAAAGCAAATGTGTTGGCTCAACTTAATTATTAGGTTTTCCAATTAGCAATTGTGGCTCACTAATTATAAGTTATTCCAATTTAAAGCAAATATGTTGACTCAACTTAATTTATTAAGGTTATTCCAATTTAAAGCAAATGTGTTGACTCAACTTAATTTATTAAGGTTATTCCAATTTAAAGCAAATGTGTTGGCTCAACTTAATTTATTAAGGTTATTCCAATTTAAAGGAAATGTGTTGACTCAACTTAATTTATTAAGGTTATTCCAATTTAAAGGAAATGTGTTGACTCAACTTAATTTATTAAGGTTATTCCAATTTAAAGGAAATGTGTTGACTCAACTTAATTTATTAAGGTTATTCCAATTTAAAGGAAATGTGTTGGCTCAACTTAACTTTTGTTGTTGATTCAATTTATTTACTTTAGTTGGACCCAATGTAATTTAATAGAGCCACCCCAACTAATTTTACAGTGATAACGTCACACTACTTAATTAAGTTGATCCAACTCATGAAAATTAAGTTAGCTGAACAAACATGCTTCATGCTGAAAGAAAGAAATAATAAGAAATAATCGTGTGGAAAATCTTTCCATGATTGAATTATGTTAATTCAAAGACATTTTCTTAAGTGATATTAAATTAAGTGTTTTAAGACCAGACACTGAAGGAAGAAAGAACACTCAACAATTAGAAAAAGGACAACATGAGCTGTATTTTCAAAATTGCTTTCCATTTTTTTACACAAGCACAAAAACAGCTGAGTTGAAAGTTTGAATAAACAACAAAAGGTCATTTTGTTTTTCCAGAAAAAAACTGGGCTGTGTTGATCACTATTTAGCATAGATCAAATTCTTAACAACATTGTGTCAGTAAATTCACTCAACTTTGCAAACTGTAACAATTAAAATTTAGTTTTCAACTGCGGTCTTTGGAAAAACATGTAAAGATACATTGTCCAAGCTGTTCATCACTTCCACCCCCTCCAGGACAATCCCAACATCCTCATTGGCATCACCAGGCTCTGGACTCTCTGGTCGAATAACACAGATTCCACAGTCTCAGCCATTTGTGCATCTTGACCAACATCCTATGGGAACAAGGGTTGGGTTTTGGGGGGGAGAGAGATTTCACATCTTATTAAATAAAAAAATAACTTTACACTTATTTGGCTGACTCACCAACAACTAAGGTCCATGAAGGACCTGTCTGTGTTAATTGTGAGTCCAGTGGTAAGATTTTCCATTTAGGAAAGGTACCATATTTTCTGCACCATAAGGTGAACCTAAAAGCCTTACATTTTCACAAAAATCATCTTATAATCCGGTGTACCTTGTGGTGCAGAAAATACGGTATATTGTCTCATTACATGGAAAAACATGAAGAGTAGGGATGAATCCCAAATAGGCCCCATATTCCGTGGCCAGTTCTCCTCAATTGAAATGACAGTCTGAGGATCCACCACATAAACTGCCATTCCAAACCAGTCAGACTTATGTGCAAGTACAAAGCCCTGACCGTACACAAACCAAACATCTTATACATGCAGAACCTGTCTTGTTTTCTGGATGGAAGAAATGCCATGACTATGTGTGGTAGTTATTTCCAAAAATATCAGTACTAACATCTTAGATAAAGTTACTTAATATTTTTGTCTGCGTATGAAACAGTGTTGTTAGAAAAAAAGGCTCAGTAAACAGGCCAAAGATCTTTTTATGGAGTTTAACTCACCTAAAAACCCTCATTTTAAACCCACTTAACCATAACAGTAATTATATCAATCTTACTAATGATTCTCCTTTTCTGTTGGAGAATCGAAAAACTTTTCAAAAGTCAAATTAAAGTTGAATGTACCCAAGTGAAAAAAGAAGAGTTTTAATGATCTTTTCTAATTTTAAATTTATTAGTAATTCACAGGAAGTCCAGTTAACTATAATCATCTCTTTTGTAGACACAAAGATAAATTAACATACCATGTAGTCTTTCACCAGCTTCTCTGGACCTTCATTCAGGATGGACTCTCATCTGACTTCAGCAATGTTTTCCTAAATATGCAGATCAGAAAACAATGAGAACAATTGCCAAAATCCAGCAGTAAGTTTACTATATGGTCACACACTTGAAAACTTAGCTAAATTCAAAGGAAGCCACAACAAAAGTGATCAGTTGCTTGCAGCCTATTTGAAAGATCTTTAAAATTGTTATTCTCCTTTCATTATGCCATGACTAAAATTGATGCTTCATGTAATGTTAGCATGTTAGGCACTGATTTGAGAACATCAATTAGATAGAAACGCGACCGAACATAGAAAAAATGTTTTTAAAAAGTCTGATTATTTACATTTCCATCTTTTTATTTGGATTTTCATTTTGATTTAGACGGGTGAAAATAGATTGAATCTTACCTTTTTCAAATTAAGCGGACGCAAACCAGGAATCGTCCCGCTTCTCTTGAAAGAACCATTTGAAATGGAATCCAGTCCAAGATGGCGGAGTGAGTAGACGTCCTTTACCGAGATCCGCACAAGATTTGTTAAAACACGGTAATACCCTGACTATATGAACGCTAGCACTGTTAATTATTTTCAAGTTATTAGATACAACGGTTAGAACATAACAAAACGCCGAACCAAAAAGGTGCGAAAAGAGAACTAGAAATATCCAAGTCCAGGCCTTCATACGAGACGAGCAACGAGGCTAAAGAAGCTAATGTGGCTAATAATGCTAACGCTACAACTTGCAACGCATTATTTGACAACTGCCATAACTACGCAGCTACTCCCATAACCTTATCACTGAATGAGGAAGTTATTGACGACTTTCCTGCGTTACCTGTCACTCCTTTGAAATCGCCAGCACCGAAGAAGGTGATGTATGAGCGTAGCAACCCGGAGCCTTCGGCTGCTTATGAGATAATATCCAGTTTATCTACACTGATAAACAACCGCTCCGACAACTTAGAAAGCATGGTGAAGAATAACACGCTGAAGATTGAGGGTCTCAAAAAGACTATTGACTTCATCTGCGCTGAAGTGAAAGAAATGAAGGAGAAAGTGAATATCCTGGAAAAAAGAGTATCAAAAGAGGAAGTTCGGCTGGACAACTACCAACAGAGGCTTGCTGAGTTGGAAATATACTCCAGGAAATGGAATCTTAAACTACAAGGAGTCATAGAAACAGAAAATGAAGACGTGCGGAAAGCTGTAATAGAAATCTGCCAGTTTGTTCTACCTGAGCACAAACACAAGTTGCCTGATGCCATTGACACCGTACACCGTCTGGGAGCCAAACGTACAGGAAACGCCAAACCTAGAGGAATCATCATTCAATTCACCTCCAGAATCCTCAGAGATGCGACATGGAAAGCAGCCAATATAACCGATCTTCATACCTAAGAGACAACCAACTGAGATTCACTGAGGATCTATCCAAGGACGACAGAGACAGACGCAACAAACTGTGGCCTTTGATTAACAAAGCCCGCAAAGATGGCAAACCTGCATTCTTCGTCGGAGGTCGAGCCTTTATCGGTGGAATAGAAGTTTTTCCTCCTCCTCACTCGACCGAACCGTAGGACTAATCTAGCCACCTGCTCATCTATAAGTTAAGTTTAGTATACACTATGTCTTCGCCGATCGTTCCTTCCATTATTCCATGTTAACTTTTAATTAACAAATATTGTTATTATGTAGATTTATCTTGTTCATATATGCACCTAGGTATCTATACATATACCTTAGTAGACAGTGAAGTGCTACTTTTCCTTAATTTGCTCATATCTCATTGATTAGTTAGGTTACTTACTGCTTTATTACTTAATAAGTGCGGTTATCGGTTCTCTTTCTCTATAGATACAACTTTATCTTTAAAAGTTTAATCCCAACAACTTTGTCCATTTCATTTCTATCCCTTAATGCCAGGGGTCTAAGACAAACAGGTAAACGCAAAGCATTATTTTTATTTGCTAAACAACTTAAAACAGATTTTTGTTTCTTTCAAGAGAGTCATTCTACACCTCCAGATAGTAACTTTTGGAAATCCCAATGGGGAAATGACATATGGTTATCTCACGGTTCTGAACGTTCCGCAGGAGTCGCTACACTTAAAAACAATTTTCCTGGAACTATTTTACACACGGATTGCGACGCACTAGGTCATTACATCTGCTCAGTAGTTAAATGCCTTGATACTACCTTTATTGTTGTTAACATATATGGCTACAATAATATAACCGATAACAATCTATTCGAGTCATTAGAAGACAAAATTACCCTTAGGCTATCCAAATACCCAGATTCAAAGATTTTAATTGGTGGGGACTTCAACATAGCGTTAGACAATATGATCGACAGATGGCCTCCTAGTCAACAATCCTCACACAGTAACATTTTAAAAAACTTTATGGGGAAATTTAATGTTATCGAAATATGGAGAGAAAAATCCCCAAATGACAGAATTTTTACATGGAGCAATAAAACAGGTTCTAGACAATCTCGGATAGATTTCTGGCTTATCTCCAAATGTATTAGTAAAGAAAATGCTACCGTTAACATTCTTGCCTCCCCTCTCACTGATCATAGAGCCATTTATATTAACATTCAAATCTGCTCTTCTGACAACACATTATATAAAAGTGTACACTGGAAACTAAATAACTCATTACTGAAACATGATTTGATTAAAGCACATATTAATAAATTAATTCTACTTTATTGGAGCAAAGCTAAAAATGAAGACTCTTTCAGCAACAACTGGGAACTTCTCAAATTTGAAATCGGCAAATTTTTGAGAAATTATGGAAGGCAAGTTTCCAAATTACGAAGAGCTGAAGAAGAAGAAATTATTAGCAAAATCACATCCTACTACATTAAATCCCCTGAAAATATATCGGAAGAAGATAGATTAAATTTAGTAGAATATCAAAACAAACTAAATACTTTATATAAACATAGGGCTGAAGGTGCCTTTATTAGATCTAGGAAACGCTGGTTGGAAGAAGGAGAACAAAATTCTGCGTACTTCTTTAGGCTTGAGAAATATAGATCTAAATTAAACTCTATCTACCAACTAAATATCAATAACGTCATATCCAACAATCCTAAAGAAATTGCAACTTTCTGCACAAAATTTTACTTAACTTATACAGCTCAAAATATAATGAAGGAGTATCGATCTCTTTTCTCAACAATATTGTAAATTTAAAAACCATTAATGTAGAAGATAAAAGCTACTGTGACAGTCCATTTACATTGGAGGAAGTATCAAAAGGCATCAGGGGACTGAAGGCCAATAAATCCCCAGGCACAGATGGCTTATCTGCCAAATTTTATCAATCATTTTCTAATCACTTAGCTCCATTTCTTTTACAGGTTTATCTAGAAAGCATTAAAAACAGTACTCTCCCTCCCACTCTGACTCAAGGTCTAATAACACTCATTCCAAAACCAAACAAAGACCCTCTCTTTATTGATAACTGGAGACCTATAAGCTTACTAAATAATGACTACAAGATTATGGCTTCAATACTAGCTAACAGAATTAAAGAGGTATTGGACACAGTTATTGATGAAACACAGTCTGGTTTTATGAGAAACAGACACATCTCAAACAACATCAGACTTGTTCTAGACTTACTTGATTACTCATATCTGGTATCTGATGACAGTTTCCTTCTCTTCTTAGATTTCTATAAAGCCTTTGACACAATCGAACATCAATTCATCTTTCAATCTCTAGTAAAGTTTGGTTTCGGGCCTTTTTTTTGTAATGCTATCAAAACTCTTTACTCCAGTTGCAATAGTGCCATTAAATTGCCAACTGGCTCTACTCCTAGATTTAACCTAAACCGTGGCATCCGCCAAGGCTGTCCCATTTCACCATGTCTATTCTTACTTTGTTCTCAAATTCTTTCGACTCATATCTCTAACAGCGCCATACAAGGAATCAACATAGCAAATAAAAAACTCATAATCAGTCAATTACCTGATGACACTACCTTGTTCTTAAAGAATTCAAACCAGATTCCTCTGGCCTTAAAAGTGATTGATACTTTCTCCAAAGCCTCTGGTTTATTTCTACATCTTAAAAAATGTGAATTGATGGCAGTTAAGGATTGTCTTGCTAAAGATATCTACAACATTCCTGTTAAACAAGAAGTTACCTACTTAGGAATTGTGATCTCTAAAGACCAGAAATTAAGATGCTCCTCTAATTTTATTCCAGTTATACAGAAAACCAAAAATAAACTGAACCAGTGGCTTCAGAGGGACTTATCTTTGAAAGGAAGAGTATTACTCACCAAAGGAGAAGGATTATCCCGACTGACTTATGCTGCTCTCCCTTTACACTTAGATAACAAAATTTGTAAAGATATTGATCGTATGCTTCTTAACTTTGTATGGAAAAACCGTACTCACTATATTAAAAATACTGTTATTATGAATAATTATGAATCAGGAGGACTCAACTTTCTAAACTTCTCTACCCTAAATAACACATTTAAAATTAAATGGGCTAAACACTTCCTTAAGAATCCTTCCTCTGTGTGGAACTGTTACGACTGACAGTGTAAAGTTGCTTAAGTTGGATAATGATTCTGCAGGCGCCCGTCCCTGATTGGCTTAAAGAAGACGACGGAGATGTCCTATTGGCTGCTTTCCAGAAGTGACGGACATAAAAGCTGCTGACGCGGACTTCTCGGGATCCATCCTCGATCCATCTCCACCGGCCTCACCCCGTTCCTCTGTTTGTTTGTGTTACAGCTCTGGAAGTGTAGGAGTGAGCTGCCGTTTATGTTTCCTTAGTTTTCTCATGTTTTTCTTAGGTTAGGAAGGTAAGTCTTTGTATTTTGGTTTATTTACTTTCAATTAGGTAAGATTCCGTTACTATGTAGGTAGATTCCTTTTGTTTGTTGTTTTCGGCGATAGCTCACTCCGAAGCTAAAATATTCCAGTGGCAATTTCTTTTTCAAAATACATCTTTTAAAAATAAATCATAATCAACTATTCAACCTTGTGTGTTTCGGTTGTTGAGATTGGAGGAGGATGGATCTTTCGTGTTGCGGCCAGGCCCCCCTCGACTGGTCGTAACATGAATTGGGGGCTCGCCCGTTCAATTTGCACTCATTTTTCGAATTTTGTTTTTGTTTTGTGTCTTATTTCGATGTGTTAAGTGTTTCCTTTTCTGATTAGCAGTTTTATATTTTGTACGGGACAATCATGGAGAAGGGATTTTCCCTTGAGGATTTTGTACGTGCACCTTCTTGGGTAAAATTGGATAAATGTAAGAAAGCAGATTTGCTTATTGTGGCTGACCATTATAATATTGAGATGTCTTACAGTGATCAAAAGTCGGAATTGAAGGAAACGCTGTGTGAGAAACTGGTGGAACAAGAGGTGCTGCAAACGGTTGCAATGAAGGAAGCTGGAGACGCCGCACCTGGAGCGGGTGTTGACGGGACGTTGCCTGACGTGCCTGCTGCAGTCTCAGAGTCTAATCAAGACTCTAAACCTCTTGAAGGTATGTCGTCGGAAAATCTGCGTCTCACACTCCAAATAAGGGAGGTGGAGAACCGCAACAAAGAGTTGGATCTTCGGATCAGAGCTCTTGAGCTTCAAAACAAAGCACCGGCAGCTTCACCAAAGCCACCAAGCACAGATTCTTCTGTTTCTGGTACTTTTGACATTAGTAGACACATCACACTGGTCCCACAATTTCGTGAGTCTGAGGTTGACTCTTATTTTGCCGCATTTGAGCGCATAGCTGTTGCTTTGAGCTGGCCAAAGGAATTCTGGTCCCTTTTGGTGCAGTGTAAATTTGTTGGAAAGGCCCAAGAAGTGTGTTCGAGCTTGTCTATTGAGCAGGGTTTAGATTACGATATTCTTAAGAAGACGGTGTTGCAAGCTTATGAACTTGTCCCGGAGCCATACCGTCAAAAATTTAGAAATCTTGATAAAACTGCTACTCAGACATTTGTTGAGTTTGCCCGACAGAAGAATATTTTGTTAAGTGGTGTTGTTCGTGTGAAGTTGAAACTATTGATGATTTAAAATCACTTATTTTGTTGGAAGAGTTTAAAAAGTGTCTACCTGAACGGATTGTGACTTATTTAAATGAACAGAAAGTGTCATCTTTAACAAAGGCAGCACTTTTGGCTGACGAATTTATTCTGACTCACAAAAATGTGTTTTTTTTTTCACAGAATTCGTTTCAGGAAAATTTATCCGAACGAAAAAGTTTATCAGGGATTCGAAATGTACCATCAGTTAACTTCAAAACGAACAATCGTGATTGTTTTTACTGCCACGCACCTGGACATTTAATTGCCGCGTGCCCAGCCTTGAAGGAGAAAGAAGCAAAAAGTATAAACACTCCTGCGGGTGTCGGATTAATAAAGTCAGTTTCTCAACCGAACGTACGCAGTGACATTCAACAAAAACCTAAAGTTACTGTAGATCCGCAATTTTTGCCATTTATCTCGCAAGGTTTTGTTTCCTTGACAGGTGAGGAAAAGGATAAAGTTCCAATTACAATCCTCAGGGATACAGGCGCTTATCACTCTTTTGTTAGAATATGTGCTGCCTTTATCTACACAAACATCTTGTGGTTCAGATATTCTTGTGTGGGGAATAAAAACGAGTGTCACCAGAGCCCCTCTGCACATGGTGCACTTCTGTTCGCCATTGATTTCGGGATGTGTTAAAGTAGCCGTGCGTCTGCGTTTACCAATTGAAGGAGTTTCTTTCATTCTTGGTAATGACTTGGCGGACGGAAAAGTGTTTCCTATACCAGAAGTTGTTGATGACCCAATTTCGGTTACTCTTGCTTCTGAATCAGCTGCGTTTCCTGCATGCGCAATTACACGCGCGCAAGCTCGCAAAATGGGGGAAGTCGTAGATTTGTTTGGGTCATTTATGGCTACACTTGATGAGAATGGTTTTGATGCGAATGATTCCGTAAAAGTGTCAAAATGTGACGTTTCTGAACTTGTTCCTGCAGACATAACTTTGAGTTTAAATATCACTAAGGAGATCCTGATCAAAGCGCAGCTGAACGACCCGTCATTGATTTCTTGTTTTTCTGTTGTAGATAAGAGTGGATCCAAAACCCAGGTAACCTATTTTGTTGAAAATGGTGTTCTGATGAGATCTTGGTCACCGGATTCAAGTGATCTGCATCGGATAAATCAGGTGGTTGTGCCACAAGATTATAGACTTCAGATTTTGAGTCTTGCACATGATGCCAACTTGGCTGGACATTGTGGTGTTAAAAAAACTTATTACCGAGTGTTGCGTAATTTTTTTTGGCCTGGTTTAAAGTCTGATGTAGCGTAATATTGTAGATCATGTCATACATGTCAATTGGTGGGAAAGCCAAATAAACCAATTTCTCCAGTGTCACTTCATCCCATTCCAGCACTTGGTGAACCATTTGAACGAGTTTTACTGGACTGTGTCGGCCCTTTGCCAAAGACCAAGTCGGGGTATCAGTACATCTTGACTATAATGTGTGCTGCTACTCGTTTTCCGGAAGCCATTCCATTACGCACATTAAAGGCGAAGAACATTGTGAAAGCTCTCACAATTTTTTTTTCAACTTTTGGTTTACCTAAAGTTGTTCAAACGGATCAAGGGACGAATTTTACGTCTAAAGTGTTTGCACAGGTTATGACTGAACTGAAAATTAAGCATCAAACCTCCAGCCCTTATCACCCACAGTCCCAGGGTGCGCTTGAGAGATTTCATCAAACCCTGAAAACTATGCTGCGCAAATACTGCCTTGAATCTGGTAAAAGTTGGGATGAGGGTCTTCCACTTCTGTTATTTGCAGTCAGAGAAACAATTCAGGAATCCCTTGGATTCAGCCCGGCAGATTTGGTATTTGGACACACTGTTCGCGGTCCACTCAAGCTCGTTAAAGAGAAATGGTTGTCAGAGTCGCATCAAACTGAGCATAATGTTCTGGATTATGTTAGCAGTTTTAGAGAGCGTCTCTTTCATGCATGTCAGTTGGCCCAAGAGAACCTGGCTAAGGCTCAGAGTAAAATGAAAGCTCGTTATGATAAAACGACTGTGAGCAGAAATTTTATCCCAGGTGAAAAAGTTTTGGTGTTGCTTCCTATAAGTGGATCTAGTCTTCATGCACGATTTTCTGGACCATATGAAGTGGACAGAAAAATAAATGAGACAAACTATGTGATTAAGACTCCTGATCGAAAACGAAAATGAGGGTTTGTCATATTAACATGCTAATCGTTACGTTTCCAGAGGAGGTGTTATCGATAAGATCTCTCCCGTAGCCCCTATTTCTGTTTGCTCTGCAACCCATTATATCACCTGGAAGATGACGATTTGAGGGAGAACAGTGGTTGCATGCCTATGGCTCGCTTGAGAAATTCAGAAGTGTTGGGAAACCTGGAATCATTTTTATCTCATTTGTCACAACCTGCCCGAAAAGATATTATTGATCTGATTGAAACTAATGTGTTGCTTTTCTCAGATCATCCACAGCAAACATCTGTGCTTTTTCATGATATTGATGTGGAGGTTGACAAGCCAATTAAACAACATGCTTACAGAATAAATCCAACAAAGCGTGTTTTAATGCAACAGGAAGTGACTTACCTGGTTGAACATGGTTTAGCAGTGCCCAGTAACAGCGCGTGGAGTTCGCCCTGTATTCTGGTCCCGAAACCAGATAACACATCTCGATTTTGTACCAATTACAGGAGGGTTAATTCTGTCACCAAAGCCGATTCTTTTCCGCTTCCGAGAATGGAAGACTGCATTGATCGTGTTGGCTCCGCTAAATTTGTTACCAAATTGGACCTGTTAAAAGGTTATTGGCAAGTCCCATTATCACCCAGGGCTTCCTAAATTTCTGCTTTTGTAACTCCTGATTATTTCCTGCAATATACTGTTATGCCTTTCGGGTTGCGTAACGCACCCGCTACCTTCCAACATTTAATGCAAAAGGTATTATTTGGAGTGAAAAATTGCGAAGCATATTTGGATGACGTACTAATTTATTCTGCTACTTGGTCAGAACAATTGGAAACTCTTTCAGAAGTTTTTAGTCGTTTTTGTGATGCTTCTCTCACATTAAATCTTTCGAAATGCGAGTTTGGTAAAGCCACCATCACTTACTTGGGAAAACAGGTTGGTCAAGGACAAGTGCGTCCTATTGCTGCTAAAGTGCAGGCTATAATTGATTTTCCTGTCCCACAAACAAAAAAAGATTTACGTCGATTTTTGGGAATGTGTGGTTTCTGTCGCGGGTTCTGTAAAAACTTTTCAGCTGTAGTTAGTCCGCTCACTGAACTTGTTAGTCCCTTGAAAAATTTTGTTTGGTCTTCATCTTGTCAGGTTGCATTTGAGTCAGCCAAAGCATTGTTGTGCAGTGCACCAGTGCTGGCTGCGCCAAATTTTGAACGTCCGTTCAAACTTGAAGTTGATGCAAGTTTGTCTGGTGCTGGAGCTGTTCTTTTGCAGGAAGATGAGCAAGGCATAGATCATCCTGTCTGCTACTTTTCAAAAAAGTTTAATAGACATCAGCTTTATTACAGCACAATTGAAATAGAAGCTCTTGCTTTGTTACTTGCATTACAGAACTTCGAAGTTTATCTTGGCTCTAGTGCGCAACCTGTACAAGTATTTACTGATCACAATCCGCTGGTTTTTGTCTCCCGAATGCGCAACTTCAACCATCGACTGATGCGCTGGTCTCTGCTTCTGCAAGGGTTTAACTTGGAGATTAACTACAAAAAGGGTAAAGATAATGTACTAGCTGATGCTTTGTCTAGAAGTTTTTAATTTTTTTTACTTGAATTAAACACTTGGGGGTGTGTTTAATTCTTGGGAAATAGGGTGTTACGACTGACAGTGTAAAGTTGTTTAAGTTGGATAATGAGTCTGCAGGCGCCCGTCCCTGATTGGCTTAAAGAAGATGACGGAGATGTCCTATTGGCTGCTTTCCGGAAGTGACGGACATAAAAGCTGCTGACGCGGACTTCTCGGGATCCATCCTCGATCCATCTCCACCGGCCTCACCCCGTTCCTCTGTTTGTTTGTGTTACAGCTCTGGAAGTTGTTGAGGAAATATAATTGTTTCTAGCATTTAGAAAATATAACCATCTTTTTGTGTTTAGTTAGCTGAATCTTTTACTTAAATTTTGAAGAAGTTTGTGCGGGTGAGTTCAATTGGCAGGAAGAGCCATGGCTGGGTTCAAAATATCAAAGAACAAGTGATGGATGGAAGAAAACCTTTTAAGACGTTGTTAAACAAAATATCTGTGGAGCTAGAGGCTCCTATCTTTTCAGACATCTTGGGAGGACAGGAGATACTCAGGTCTCAGGAGATAAGGAGCCTTCAGTGAACATCTGGCATGGTAAACTATTGACCTGCAGTTTACCCGAGAAATATTTGTTTAAAAGCGTACATACGGTTTGTTATTTATCTGTTTGGATTAGGAGAGAGTTCCAGTCACGTCTCTTTAGACATTTGCAAAGTCGTAAAAGTCAGCAGGACTTTAGAGTTCTGGTTAACTTCTCTTTGATCGCTCGGACAAAATTGTAGGGAGGAACTAAATTTGAAATCGTCAGGAACGGTCACCGGTTGGTTGGGCTGAGGAACGCCTGTTTTGAATATGCGAAAACCAAGGCACTCCCATCACAGATAAAAACTGATGCACCGGAAAAATGGGTCAGAAAAAATAGCCGATCTCGCTCTGGTTATGTTTTCTCCAAGACGTCTTGTATCTTTGTCTTCTAGTATCTCAGGTAACTAAATGTAACTCTGCATGTTTTCCTGTTCTGCCCTGTTATATCTGATACCTTGTTTCTGATTGGATTAAATTCTGAACTTCTGTGACGCCAACACGCTGCGTACGCCTCTTGTATCCTCACGTGGGCTCCAAGACGGCAGCTGGGATCCGGGACCAGGAAAGGAAAAAGAACCGAATTGTATTTTCTAATTTACTTAAATTAATCCTTTTCAACAAAGTGTAGGAGTGAGCTGCCGTTTATGTTTCCTTAGTTTTCTCATGTTTTTCTTAGGAAGTGTTAAGAAAATGTATTTAAAATATGCTAGTTGTAAAATGTAACCTGATTTAATCAAAAATAGTCTAATAATAGTTTTGGAATTAGAAACTTATTTTGGCTTATTGACCTTTACTTTTTGGTCTAGAGTAAATTGTCGTATAAGGTTTGAAATTAGTTTATGTCAGGATGTCACCAGTGGAAGTTCCAGCTGTTTCACAGTAATTTGTGAAAGCCCATAACCCAACAGGGGATCGGAGACATCCTGCTTCTAACTTATTTAAAACAAAAGGAGAAGCCACGTTTTTGTCTCTGAAGGAACTGTAGGGATTTTCTGAATTTGAAAAGGGTCAGAGACAGCTTTTGGTTGGTCGAGAGGTGTTGCACCTTATTTGAATAGAACACACCTACTAGTATAAAACCTTATGCGCAAAGGAATTAAGCCAGAAATAGTCAATTTTTAGCACCATGGGCTGACTGTTTCTCCGAGGACGTCTTCGACGTCTTCGTCTTTTACTCTATCTGTCTTATTCTACCAGGTGACTAATGAGTGACTGTGTTTCCTGTAACTTTCTGTCTTGTGTTATACTGTCCACTGATTGGATTAAACTCTGAGCTCCTGTGACGTCAACACGTAGCGTGCGTCTCTGTTTTCTGCCACACGGCTGCGGCTCCGGCGTCGGATACGAGAAAGAGCCTGGGACCAGAGGAAAGCCCGGGCCTGGTTGTTTTTTAATAGTTAATTTGGTTTTCCTTAACAGAAGGTAAGTCTTTGTATTTTGGTTTATTTACTTTCAATTAGGTAAGATTCCATTACTATGTAGGTAGATTCCTTTTGTTTGTTGTTTTCGGCGATAGCTCACTCCGAAGCTAAAATATTCCAGTGGCAATCTCTTTTTCAAAATACATCTTTTAAAAATAAATCATAATCAACTATTCAACCTTGTGTGTTTCGGTTGTTGAGATTGGAGGAGGATAGATCTTTCGTGTTGCGGCCAGGCCCCCCTAGACTGGTCGTAACAGGAACCTTATACCAAACCACGTCTTTTCGCGCTTTGGTGGCTTCAATTTAATATTAAATAGCAATTACAATGTTGAGAAACTTCCTACTAAACTTTCATCCTTCCATAAGCAAGTACTTTTAGCTTGTTTGATCACTTATAAACATAACTTCTCTCCTCACAAATACCTCATTTGGAACAACAGAGGTATATTGTATAAGAACAAATCAATCTATCTTGAATCTTGGATTCAAAATAGGATTCTTCTAGTGGCTCAACTGATCAATAAGGAAGGTCAATTACTC
This sequence comes from Poecilia picta, assembly GCA_033032245.1. Taxonomy (NCBI): domain Eukaryota; kingdom Metazoa; phylum Chordata; class Actinopteri; order Cyprinodontiformes; family Poeciliidae; genus Poecilia; species Poecilia picta. Next base: position 13,151,569 of record CM065364.1, on the reverse strand, counting down.
AATTACGAAGAATTTTGCACAATATATAACTTTCCAGTTAGCTTACAGGAATTCTCTATGGTGATTAACGCTATACCTATGGGTACCTTAATGCTATTTAAAAATACCAATTATTCTCTATCTGCTCCGCCGAATATTCCTAATCCAGCCGAATCAACTGTGGGAAAAATTTGTTTTTCATTAGAGCTTAGGAAAAACAATGAGAAAATACGCAAGCTATTTCAGGAAATTGTTGTTTCCTGCCCAGCTATAACATTCTACTGAAATCGCTATGTCCCTGATATCCACTGGAAAACGGTATGGATGACCCCTCATAAATATTTAATTGTAAACAAGGTTAAGGAAATATCATTAAAAATTCTCCATAGAGTTTACCCTGCTAAACACTATATGTTAAAATTTAAAAGAGACATAAACGCTAATTGCAGTTTTTGTGAGGGCCACCCAGAAACTGTCACACATCTCTTTTGGCTCTGGCTCTTTACGAAAAGATTCTAGTCTGACTTCAGTAGATTTGTCATCAACCATATTTTGAAGAATTTCTCTTTATGCTGGGATAATGTTTTGTTTTTATAATTTTGATAGAAAAAATGATAAACAATTCTTTATAATAAACCTTCTACTACTTTTTGCTAAATTTCATATCCATAAGTGTAAATTTATTAATAAGACCCCTTGTTTTTCTTTCTTTATTAAAGATATGGAACTTTATTTCAATTCTGTAACTGACTCCAATAATGAAAAGGCTATAAGGACAATTGCAATATGTGAGTCTTTGCATGTCTTTATTTAATCACCCCTGGCTATTTCTGTATTTGTTTGACTGTTATAATGTTCTTTGTATTCCTACATATTGTTAAGTTGTATTCTATACTTACTTAAATAAAGCAATTTAACAAAAAAAAAAAAATTGAAATTTTCCCAGACACAAGACCTTCCGAAATCTCGCTAGCATCTCGCGTGATCATGTGATCTCGCTAGACCCTCGTCGGCGGGACATTGTCTCAACGTGAATACATTTTATTAACGCTGGGTTGTTGAATTTTTTGTTTATTTGACGTGATTTTGTCATATTTGCCTTGGAAACAAATTTATATTTTTTATAAATGTAATGACAAGCATGGAGCAAGCAGGAAATGGTGCAAATGTTAGAAAAACGCTGATTATTCATCAGCTAACCGTCACTTCATGTGATGTTAATACATGTTAGCCACTGATTTGAGAACATCAATTACATAGAAACGTGACCAAACATAGCAACACTGTGGATATGTGCACAATCCTGCCAGGAATATTTAGTATTCTCAAAACTGCAGCTGGAGTTTTCCTGGCAGGCAAAACAATCATCTCGCGAGCTCTCGTGTGATTTCCCATGATCTCGTGTGATTTTCCATGATCTCGCGTAATCTACCGTGATCTCGCTCGTCGCCTCCAGCACAAGATCAGTCTGACTAGAATGAATCATGTTATCTCAACATGATTCTATTTCATAAACGTTAAGTTGTTGATTTTCTTGTTTATTCAACATGATTTTATTACGTTTTTGTTTAAAACATGAAATTGTGTTAAAAGTAGATGATATTCTTTTGTTAATGTAAGTTAAATTTTTGGAGTGTACAACGGATATAGAAAAAGTTAAATATGCATAGTATATTTAAAGACTTTAATAACCAGTCACAGTGAAATGTAACAAACTGTTATATCATGCAAATGTTTTCCATGCATTCTTTGGATATGAACACAAAGTGAAACATCAAATGGTAATTTAGAAATTATAAGCAGTTTTATTCTGGATTAATCAGTCGGTTGCACATTTGCATGTTTAGCATCAAATCATTTGCAAGCAGGAAAAAATATTCTGCAGCCTTTCTGAATCTTGTGTAGTGAGGAACAAATACAGTCCAAACAGTTTGTGATCTTGTGATTTACCTTCTACTTTAATTAAGCTGAGGAATTGACAAGACAAGCTGTCTTTTAAAGATAAAGAGATGAAATGTGACATCACTCAGTGCTTTGCAATATTGATTTGAAGATTTGTCTCTAGGCTTCTGGAGCCAGAAATAATATGCAGAGAATTGAGTTCAGTGCAACAGTCAAGGACAAAGAAAAAAGTCTGGTTGTTGATGTATAAATCATCTGCTGGTTCTTTGGCTCTAAAATCTTACAAGTATAGGCAGCCCCACCAAAGATTGCTTTATTATTTATCTAAACCAATTAAAATATTAGCATTCCTTTTTTGCACGCTTAAGAAGAAGCAAGTCAAAGTATGTACTTAGATAATCCCACCAATGATAATTGCTTCATTCTATCATTGTTTTCTACAACTTTAAACTCATATTTTGTTTTCATATCGCAAAGCAGAAAAAGAACCAAAAAAAATCTCTTTTTTTGTCCTAATTGTTCTTGATTAACGAAATTGACTGTTTGTCCTATTATTAAGTGTGCTTTTTGTTTCTTTTTTAAACGGATTTATGTTTTTTACTTTTATTTTTTGCATTTGAAATGAATATAAATTCTGTATTTTTATATCCAAGCAAACTTAAAGTAAGAAAAACAAGTAAAAACAATTCACTACCTGTTTTAACACTTAGTACCAGCAGGCTTTATCATCCCTAAAGGTCAGAGCATATTTAGTGTGGATAGAAAGATGGATGTTTTTAGAAGATATTTTAAAAAGTTGAACGCGCGATCTCGGAAAGTCTTTAGAAAAAAAGAGGCCCACAGCATCACAAATCCTCTGCCATACAATATTTGTTACAGTGGCGCAGCAGGAGACCAAGCCATCGGAAAATAAGACTCCACAAAAACCACTTAATTTGCTCACATAAAACCCAAGTAAACTACAGCAAGCATTGCAAGATAAGTAACAACACTGTTCCGTTTAAAGTCCCAGTCGCATTTACCTTTGTGATTATGGATGGATTTTCTTTTCTGGCATTCCTCCAAAACATCCAGCTGGGCACAGAAATGTTTGATGATCGTTATGGAGACGCGGTGACCTCAAGAAGTCACTATTTGCTGCAGTTATCAATCAATAAAATTTAGAGATTTTTAGGTTGATTCCCCTTTTCCTCCCTGTGCCAGGCGGAGAATTAAACTTGGTTTTTAGTCCCTTTTTTACGGTGGCCGACAGGTGCAAATGCGCAGCAACAGAGAAAACATGCAAACAGAAAAAGACACGCGCACAAATGAAATGCAGCAAACAAAAAGCAAATAAAATGCAGCAAACAAAAAGAGAAACGCGCACAAAAGTGTTGAAAACGGAAGTGCTCCAGACCACTAGGGGAGTCTAACAAAAAACAGCTGTGTCCGAATTTAGGCTCTGCATCCTTTAAAGGGCTCTGAGAAACGGATTCTTCGAAGTATAGACATAATAAAAGAGTCAAACCCCCGATTGCTGCTCTTGGTTTGGTCGTCTCTCCTGCTTTGCTCAACCCAAACAGCAGAAGATCTCAGCACTGCGGAATATTGTTGATCGGATCGACGGACTACTGACCTGAGGGCTTGACAGACTTTTCGCAAGTATGATGGACATATTACTGTGTATTTTTTGTGATTAGAATATAACAATACGGTATTTATGTCCACTGGCGAAATACCAGCTAATGCTATATAGTGGTTGGTGTTCAGCTCTGAAAGCTGACAGAGATTCAGTAAATCTTAAAATGTTTCAGTCATTCTCCAACATTTAGATCATCTGATACAAGAACCTACTATAGAAATGAAACAATATTATAAAAATCCTAATATAACATTCACCAGCAAAGTTTACACAGGTGGCTATTATTTAATGATTTAACTCTGTCAACGTAAGATAACTCGAAAATCTCCCGTTTTTGTTTTGAAGGTTTCCTACGACGTGAGGAAGAAGGAAGACAGGAAGAAGGAAGACAGGAAGAATGAAGACAAGAAGAAGGAAGACGGGAAGAAGGAAGACGGGAAGAAGGAAGACAGGAAGAAGGAAGACACACGTGTCTTTAAGGAGAGACAGATTCACTGCAGCAGGATGAATCTCCTATTGGATTTTGGACCCAATATCAGCTGCTGAATCTCTCTTAAGCCAGAACTCGTAGGCTGGAAAACATATGTGTGTGTGTTTGTGTGTGTGTGTGTGTGTGTGTGTATAAACATGTATAGCCTAATGTATTTTATTCAGTATTAATAATTATTTATTTATGCATAAATATGTATTGATAGAGCGGTCCATTAGGCGTCCGTCCTTTTACAGAAGACGGATCCTTCGAAGGCCACGAATATGGACCAGAAGAGAGAAGCTTAGCCTCCGGCTAGCTGCTGTAGCCTCCGGCTAGCTGCTAGCTTAGGCTAGTTGTAGCCTCCGGCTAACTGCTAGCTTAGGCTAGTTGTAGCCTCCGGCTAGCTGCTAGCTTAGGCTAGTTGTAACTTCCGGCTAGCTGCTAGCTTAGGCTAGTTGTAGCCTCCGGCTAGCTGCTAGCTTAGGCTAGCTGTAACCTCCGGCTAGCTGCTAGCTTAGGCTAGTTGTAGCCTCCGGCTAGCTGCTAGCTTAGGCTAGTTGTAGCCTCCGGCTAGCTGCTTGCTTAGGCTAGTTGTAGCCTCCGGCTAGCTGCTAGCTTAGGCTAGTTGTAGCCTGCGGCTAGCTTAGGCTAGATGTAGTGACAACGTGACAACGTGAAGCACAGAGCGGCGAAGGAAAAAAAACGGACTTCACCTTGTGTAATTAAAGTTGTTCCATAGTAAAAAGGAAATTTGTCTGATTCTAAAATGTTTAATGTATACAAGGGATATTATTCATTTTCAAATGCTCTCCAGATGTCAGGTAGGAAGACATGACAGTTAAATAAAACTATTATGTTTGAAGGCTTAACTTTAATCAGTCAAACCCATTTGCTCAGGAATAAATTAAATACTTTAGTGAACCAAAAGATTTTACTACTACCTGGCTTAATATATCTGTTCCACCTCCACTCATAGGGGGAAACTAGCGGGAGTTTTTCTAACTATGTGCCGGGAGACCTGGGTTCTCTGTCGGTACCGAACCTGGAGCTCCGGCCCGCTGACAGCTGGAGGGGCTGGATGGTAATGCAGCGGAGCAGAAGGTCCGAAAACATCGGAGCAATATTGGAATTATATGATTTATTAATGAACCGAGCAGATATTTCAGATCTATATATCTACATTCTCGCCTAAAACCATTGTAAATAATCATTTTGTGTAATACAGCAAAACTTATTTTTTCGCCATTGCTGCTTTAAAGGATGCAGAGCCTAAATTCGGACACAACTGCTTTTTGTTAGACTCCCCCTAGTGGTCTGGAGCACTTCCGTTTTCAACACTTTTGTTTGCGTTTCTCTTTTTGTTTGCTGCATTTCATTTGGGGGTGTTTTTGTTTTTGTTTGCGTCTCTCGTTTTTGTTTGCGTCTCTCTCTTTTGTTTGCTGCATTTTATTTGCTTTTTGTTTGCTGCATTTCATTTGTGCGCGTGTCTTTGTTTTGTTCGCATGTTTTCTCTGTTGCTGCGCATTTGCACCTGTCGGCCACCGTACTTTTTCATCTAATTTAAACTTTTTATTTTCAGCTCTGCTTGTAAATACCAATTAAATTTTATCCCAAATCTTCAGCATGAAACCGAATCTATTACTAAACTAAAGCTTTAGCTTAGAATTCAACAGAAAAGACAAAAAGATTATTGAAAATATGTTTTTTTTTGCTGATTAATTTGATATTTTACACAATTTCCTTACAGTAATTTCTTTTCTTTTGCTTCGTTTGTTTACTCTTTTCCAAAATGTTCAAAATGAGTCTATGTGCAACATCATGTTTCTGTTTCACATTTATAATCAGCATCTGTTTCCCCAATTCCCCTGAAACAAAATGGAACGCGTCTCGTTAATTAATCTGCTGATTTCAGTCCTTTAAATCCTTCTCTGACTGAAATATTCTGTTTGCTCGCCCACATTTTCTTCTCTGTGTATAATCAGACGCCTGGAGCAGAGGGAGTAGATTGATGGAAACAGGCTGGTTTGTGCAGTTTCACTGGTGCGAGTTCATTTGGATCAAATTAATCTTTATTAATACCTCAAAACACATGCTAATGTATCTGAACTGCAACAAAACAAACAGGAAAAAACTCACAACATACGATTGTTTAGTAGCTGCCTCTATCTCACCAGATGTTGCAATCAGTACTAGAGAAACCTGCATGGAGAAACAATGAATCATATAAAATGTGTGGCTTTTTTTTGCCTGGATATGAACAGATTGATTAAGCAAAGCATCTGTTCGTCATCAGACATCACCGAATTGTTTGGTGGGAACTTTGGTGGCCAGATATTGACTGCTGCTCCACTTCAAAAACTAGCAATTATCCCTTAATTCTCTTTTTACATGTCACCTCACGAGAAGCTTCACATGTTTTTGAAATGGATCTTCTTATCACCTGAAGATTCAGAAGTGTGACATGTGGCTGAATATTTGGCCTGACACAGAGGGGTTTTCTTTTTTCTCCCTGAGTGACTGTCATCAGAATCAGATTTGGGTGTTAAAATGTGAAAAGCAGCAATTTGGATAAATCCGCAAAGAGCTCCGGGCTGCTATTCTTAATCTTCAAGCTCTGAAAAATACATTTTCTGTTCCCGCCACAGGGTGAAAGATGAGCAGCTCCAATTTACCACTCCCAGCAGAGCTGCTTAACATGCTGGATCTCTTAACAGTAAAGTATAAAGTCAGTTTTTTTTCTTCTTTTGTCTCTCCGCCTATTTCTGGCCCGAACATGGTATCCTCAAAGCGACACCTCAGGATCTTTCCGTGCTCAGTCAGGAAACAGCTCATCACAAAATATTCCACAGCATGACATTTTTATTAAGTTTGTTAACTGGATGATGCTAAATCAGACCCTGAAATGTAGTTGAGACAGTTTGCAGATTAAGCAGGTGTGATATAAGTGAACTTTCACCGTTTTTGTTTTGAATTAGCCATACAACAGACCTTTAAAATGTTTTGTCAGCTTTAAAAGATCTTAAATATTTCAAAGTAGTTCATGAATGTTTTACTAATTCCGAAAGAAAGTCAGGAAAATGTTGCAGTCTCCCTTAGATTTACTCCCAGACAATGAATAACCGTACACCATTTTAAAAGTCTTGCAGTAATAATTAACCAACTTTGGTTGCAAGAACACACACACACCTTCTTTAACCGTCTTACCACCCAAGTAAAAACAAAGGGTGCTTTAGTACACAAAATTTTAACATACTTAGCATACTTTGATTGATGTGCTTAAACTATACTATTTTGGAACAACTTTTTTGTGCTTAGTATACTTTAGTAGTATTTAAATAGTATTAAATTACAACTTTTAGTGTACTTTAGTATACACAACATACTTTTTTGGAACAACTTAAAGCTGTACTTAGTATACTTTATTTATGTAGTATTCAAGATAAATATTCCAAAAATATTTCATATTGAGGGTACTAATTCTATCATAGAATTATATTAAAAATACTTTTAATATATTTTAATATATTAGTAATGTATTTAAATTACACGTAATTTTTATTTACGTGTAATTTTTTGACTTATTACTCATAAGTCATAAAGACTAATGAGTAATAAGTCATAATTATGACTTATTACTCATAAGTCATAAGTCAATGTAAGTTTAGGCTTACATTTAGCCTAAACTTACATTTAGACTAAATGTAAGTTTAGCCTAAAACTTACATTGTTTTAGGGTAAAATTACATGGAAAGATTAATTACGCAGGATGTCCATGGTAATTCAAATATTTTGTTTTATTAACATTTTAAAATTGTCCAATATTACTCTCAATTTTATGAACTTTACATAAATTTTCAGTTTACACATCTAAAGTGAACACATGAACATGAAAATGTAAGTGTGACAATAAAACATGAAAGTGAGGATCAACGACAGAACATTCCTGTTCACTGCACCTTACAGAAACCTACAAAAAAGAACAATAGAGCAATTAAACAGAGAAAGCATTTGTATTTAAACAGAACAGAAAAATGGAAAATAAAACATAATACTTACAATTTCAAGACGTTGTGGACTCGCTGTATATGTGACATCATAAGAACTGATGATGATTGGGACCGGATGTCTGGGGTGGAAAAACATTTCTGGGTGTCTTCTTTGCCTGTTTATGTTAGAAGTAGAAAAAAATGGTCAGCAATGTCATAGAGTCAGTTGATGTTGGTATTAACTATGAAGCTGTTTTAAGTGTGGACTTAAGGAGACAAAATACCTTGAAATCTTTCCATCAATGATCTGAACACACAGATCCTTGCAGGGTGGTGAGGGGGGCTGGTGATGCCCATCTACAACAGCCATCAGATGAGAGGCAGGTTCACCCTGGAGAGGTCACCAGTCCATCACAGGGTCCTGAAAGTCAACTACAAATAAAAACAATGAAAGATGTTAGATTAACAAGAAGAGAAAAATTATTTCCAGTTACCTTTAAATCAAATCATGTTTAATAAGCACTTAGTGTTGGTAACAGCAGTTTTTGTTGTTGAAAATGTAGCTAGCTCCTCATTGAAAAAAAAACAAACTTACATCATTAAGACAATGTGGAGATTCATCCTCAAAACTGGTTGGTGATCTGGTGGAGTCAGAGCTTCTTCTGAGACAGAAAGTCTTTAGGTTTCCTAACACCTGATTTCTCTGGCTTCTTCTTTCGTCTTCATTTGCTCAGTTAGACTGCAAACATATGTTGAAGATAAAAACATTGATGACCAAGTTAGAACAACAACCTCACAATATCAAAGTCTCTCTGTCTTATGGAGCTTAATTAAAACCAGGTTAAGTTTATGAATTAAAGAATAAGTCACAACAAACAGCCTCCATGCAGTTATAACATGAAGCTGAATTATTACTATAATAATAATCATACAAGTCACAATAAAATTGATAAAATAATTATTTAAGAAACCAACTTAAGTTATATATCTTTACTGCACTGTTTATAATAAAATGAAGATAATTAATAAGCAAACTTACCACCAGCTAGCAACACTTAGCAGCCTTTGTCCCTCCTGGCTCCTTTTGTGACACACATTTCATTTCCATCGGTTGTTGTCCCGTTGTGTTGTTGTCTAACTCGGATTAGGACGTCACCAGCTTGAATTTACCAAAATTAGTTACTATTGTCAAGGCCCTCTCTACTTTTAAAGGCAATATTATGCGAGTAAAAATGGGGAATTTGAACAGCGTCTGTTATCTTCCCTGCTTCAAGTTTTTTCTTCTCTTTGTGGCGTTGTTAAATAAATGAAAGTGTGCAATACCATCTGGTCTGGAGTGTGAACTGGAGCTAATGCCGTTTATTATAAGGTTTTTACATCACACATCTGAAAATTGATTGGCTACTTTCTTAAAAATTACATCACGATTATCCTTTTTTATTGTATGCAATTTTAATAAATAGTAAAAGATTATTAAGGCACTTAAAAGTTCATACATATTCATTCAGATTTTGTTCACTTAAAGTATACTTTTATTTAATATATTAAAAGTGTATTTTGCTACAATTATGTTTAAGTGTGTTTGAAGTACTAATTTTGAAATTGGTACAAGCGTATTTTTAATATACTTGGAGGACAAAGGCTGCTAAGTGTTGCTAGCTGGTGGTAAGTTTGCTTATTAATTATCTTCATTTTATTATAAACAGTGCAGTAAAGATATATAACTTAAGTTGGTTTCTTAAATAATTATTTTATCAATTTTATTGTGACTTGTATGATTATTATTATAGTAATAATTCAGCTTCATGTTATAACTGCATGGAGGCTGTTTGTTGCGACTTATACTTTAATTCATAAACTTAACCTTGTTTTAATTAAGCTCCATCAGACAGAGAGACTTTGATATTGTGAGGTTGTTGTTCTAACTTGGTCATCAATGTTTTTATCTTCAACATATGTTTGCAGTCTAACTAAGCAAATGAAGATGAAAGAGGAAGCCAGAGAAATCAGGTGTTAGGAAACTAAAGACTTTCTGTCTCAGAAGAAGCTCTGACTCCACCAGATCACCAACCAGCTCTGAGGATGAACCTCCACATCGTCTTAATGATGTAAGTTTGTTTCTTCAATGAGTAGCTAGCTACATTTTCAACAGCAAAAACTTCTGTTACCAACACTAAGTGCTTAATGAACATGATTTGATTTAAAGATAACTGGAAAGAATTTTTCTCTTCTTGTTAATCTAACATTTATCTTCCTTTTTTTATTTGTTGTTGACTTTCAGGGCCCTGTGATGGACTGGTGGCCTGTCCAGGGTGAACCTGCCTCTCATCTGATGGCTGCTGGAGATGGGCACCACCAGCCCCCCTCACCACCCTGCAAGGATCTGTGTGTTCAGATCATTGATGGAAAGATTTCAAGGTAGTTTGTCTCCTTAAGTCCACACTTAAAACAGCTTCATAGTTAATGCCAACATCAACTGACTCTATGACATTGCTGACCATTTTTTTCTACTTCTAACATAAACAGGCAAAGACACCCAGAAATGTTTTTCCACTCCAGGCATCCGGTCCCAATGATCATCAGTTCTTATGATGTTGCATACATGGCGAGTCCACAACGTCTTAAAATTGTATTATTTGTTTGTTTTTTTTTACCATTTTTCTGTTCTGTTTAAATACAAATGCTTTCTCTGTTTAATTGCTCTATTGTTCTTTTTTGTAGGTTTCTGTAAGGTGCAGTGAACAGGAATGTTCTGTCGTTGATCCTCACTTTCATGTTTTATTGTCACACTTACATTTTCATGTTCATGTGTTCACTTTTGATTGGTAAACTGATAATTTATGTAAAGTTCATAAAGTTGTGATTAAAATTGGACAATTTTAAAATGTTTGTAATAAAAAATATTTGAATTACCTTGGGCATCTTGTGTATTATATTTTTTCGAGGCACATAGTGCCATTTTATAGGACAATCAAGTAACTGTTACCTTCAGTTGTTACAACAATGCTGTATATATCAAATGACTTTAAAAAAAAACTGACTTTATAATTTAACACCTGGAAATTGGGCCTCTCTCTCTTTAAAAACTCCTGCTCTTTCTGAAACTCCTCTTTCAGGAAGTCATCACAACATTACTCCTCTATTAACCCTTTAACAAAGTTTTCCCAGTGTTGTACTGAGAAGCAGCTGGTATAACGGGTTAATCAGTTATACCACCAGGTGTTTGCTAATTGCTGCTGGTGCTGATGTTTTCATAAGGGAATAACGTTATAACATGACGTACACCTCAAAAAGTTGATTTTACAAAATACTGCTCCTTTAAGTCTGAACTTAAAGGGCTGTTATGCAGTGGACTCTATGAGGTGCTACAGACAATTTTCTTGCTGCATAACCCAAGTGTGCTTGAGCTAAATCTCATGAACTGATGACCTTCAGGATATCCGGCTACAGCAGAATTCATGGAGCAGAATAAATTGGTTTTGCTCCATGTAATTGGCTCCATCAATTATTTTGTTGTGAGGAAATGTGAAGTAGGCCTTTGTAATTTTTATTTTTTTGCAGTGAGCAGTGGATTTTTCCCATGATGCCCTTTCTTGATGTTAAGTCATGAACAGCGACCTAAACTGAGGCAAATGAGGCCTGCAGGTGTTGAAATAATGTTTTCCTGGATGAACACTCAAGGCGCTCTTGAAGTAGTTCGAATGTAGTCAATTTTTTTGTATTTACATAAGTTATTATTAAGGTAGGTATCATAACTTACTTGATGATGTGAAACATTTAGGTGTGACAAATAGAAAAAAAAGAAAAAAATGTGTTGATAGGGTTAATAAATTTCCATCCAAGTAGAAGAGCAAAGCATTTCTGCTTTGTCATTCTACTTCGCAATTCTGCTTTGGCTTCAAAACAAAGTAAATCATTTCAGAACTCAGTTATAAGATGGGCTTAGTGAGGACAAATGAATTGAGAAGCCACATAGTGACAGACTCCAACCATGCCACAACACCTGACTCTCCTTGTAAGTGATCTTTGTCTTTTTCTGAATTTCTTTGAACTGCTTTGTTGAAGAAAATGTACTGCCTTACTTTACAATTTTTATTTGTGCCTCTCCCTTTTCAGTTGCAAACGTTTTCAGTTATTTAACAGTAGTTTCTTCTTTTAGTACCTATAATTATTGTGTTTTATCTGGTGGAATAACAAATGTAATGATCCTAACCTAACATTCCAGCTTTTGTTTGGTGTGTGTATCTGCAGCTGAACTATCCTGGCCTCATTGCGGCCATTTTCATCTGCAGCATCGGGGGGACATTTCAGTATGGATTCAGTATTTCTGTGATGACTTCTCCCTCTCAAGTAAGTAGAATAATTTCCAAAAAAGTTAGGATTTGAAAGGTTTCAAACTCCTTGACCACCGGGGCCTTGCAACTTTAAGATGTGTCACTCTGTCACCACGTCTGAATCAAATGATTAGGTCATTAGTTGATGAGGGAATTTGGTCTTTTTAGCGAGATATGTTGGATTTGGGGCACCAGACAATTTATGAATACCTCTGTGTTTTCCTGTTGCAGTTCATAAAAGAGCTGGTGAATAAAAGCTGTGTGGAAAGATTCGACCGAATCTTAATGGACAGGGAGGTGTCTCTTATCTGGTCCTTCACAGTGTCTATTTTCTGCATCGGGGGGTTGCTGGGATCACTGATGGCAAGTTCTATCAGTTCAAGATTTGGCAGGTTGGCACACAATTACAGCTTCAGTCAGCGTTTTGATTCAATGCTGCTCATTGTAACTAGACACCCCGTGTTTGTCTGCTCCCCAGAAAGCGCTGCCTTCTATTCAATAATATTTGGGCTATATTAGGAGCCATATTGATGATTTTGAGCCGAACAGCCAATTCCTTTGAGATGATAATGGTGGGAAGATTTCTCTACGGCATCAACGCAGGTAATCCCCCCAAACCCTTCCGCATTATATTCCTATTTATCTTGTTTTACAAGCAGTTTGAGTGTTGCAAGTAGTTTGTGTTCAGGGGTTGGTCTCTCGGCTCAAGCGATGTATCTCACTGAATCTGCTCCTAAGAATCTGAGAGCGATGGTGGGCACCACCATTGCGACCGCTTTGGCCATCGGGAAGTTATGTGGTCAGCTTCTGGGGATCAGGTAAGCTGACCTGGGTCAAATGAACAATCCAACATGGATCTATGGTCATGTCTTAGTCTATTTTAATGACACCAGGCTTCATAGAAAAACAATAGTATGAAAAGTCCTGTATTTCCAGGAGCTATCTGGTTCTGTTTTTATTTTTTTAAGTCTTTCTGTCAACTTTAGACTACAATGTTGGTACTAAAGACTTTTTTATGTGTCACCAAATTTACTTTTTCTCGTGATATGACGTTTTCCCTTATAAAACAATAATTGCCATCGTGATTATGGTGTTCTTTTATATTTACGTAGAAAACATGACATAATAGTTAGAAATGATTTAGATTTATTCCCTGTGGCCCTCACCTCTCTTTATCTCATCTGTTCTCTGTTACCTGAGCAGACAATATGCTTGTCATTTGTGTTTGTAGTTAGATCATTTTAGCGTTTTCTCATTAGGGCATCTCCGTCTTAACTCTTTCCTTTATGTTGAGTTTGCTTCTTTCTTGTGTCTTGTTCATTGTCTGCTGGATTTAGTTGTCGGTCTTGTTGTTGTGTAATTCCCTTCATTGTTTCTGTAACTCCTCCTGAGTTCCTGTCTGCACTTTGACCCAACATGGTACGTATGCTGATATGTGTAGGTACAAGAACTGGATGGAAACTGAATGAACAAGCAGCCTTAAATAAAAATACAGTTCTTTCTTGTGGCTTGAAACAATATTTTAATCTATAATCTTGACAAAATTTGACGCTTCAAGTAATCAGAATGGATCAGTGTTTACATCTAACATATTTAATTGACATCTGCACATAAAACTAAAGTTGGGTTAGTTAACCTCTGGCCCAATTTTCATTCTCCTGACAGAATGCTGTCTTATTTAACTGGACTTGTTAATGATTTGCGTGTTTGATGTCCTGACTGTTGCTTCATCTCAAAGAGACTTTTTCCCTTACACAGAGAGCTGCTTGGCACAGAGAAGAGCTGGCACTGGCTGCTTGGTTTCAATGGCTTCACTGCATTGTTCCAGCTCTGCACTCTGCCTCTCCTGCCAGAATCTCCAAGGTTCCTGTTGCTGGAAAGAGGAGACCTCCAGGCCTCTGAGAATGGTTTGATATGTGGTTTTCCTGCCCTAAACTGCTCCGTTCCATAATACACTTTCCTTCATTTTGTCACTACAAGCAGCTTCAACTGAATGCACCATTTTCTCATTCTCGTTTAGCTTTTAGGAAACTATGGGGCAATAAAGATCACAGCAAGGAAGTTGTGGAGATGCTGGAGGAGAAAGCAGCTCTGCAGAGCATCCGGAGCTGCTCGGTTCTGGAGTTATTTCAGAACCGAACAGTTCGCTGGCAGCTCCTCACCATTGTTATTGTCTTCACCGCGCTGCAGCTCTGTGGCATCAACGCTGTGAGTTACACTCACATATGCAAATAGCCTTGATTTACTCTGCATACAGAGAGCCTTTTTATTGAGAGCCGAATTGATGAACTGTGTTTGTATGAATTTCCAAAGCATGAAATTGCTCACTGCCCAATTACAACCAAATAAAAAGGGCCCAAGTAGCGATGCACCAACTAGATTCTATGATTTTTGATTTCCTCTCAATAGTTTTTGTATTATTTGACTTGAGGATTTTTGACTTGAGGATTTTTAAATAAAATAATAAATTTATATAAAATTTTAACTGACTTAACAGTTATCTGTCTATTCATCAGTGAAAATCTACAGTGATGTCATAGAGCAGAGGTATCTATAGATAAAAACTACTTAAAATGAACTGTATCAGAAATTTCTCTCAGTGCATCTCTGCAAATATAATGTTCTAAATTAAGCCTCATATGTTCAACTGTTTCTTTTCAGGTGTATTTTTACTCTTTTGATGTATTTCGAGCTGCAGGGATCCAAGAACACAGGTTACCATATGCTGCCTTGGGGACAGGCCTCTGTGAATTAACCACCTCTATAGCCTGTGTAAGTCCTCCACTGATTTCCACTTATTAACATTGTTCTGTTCAGTAACTTTAGGTAAAACATCCTGACAGCTTATGTTTATTATTGTAAGTTTATTTTCCTTTTTATCACATCTAAATGTTGTGTTTCAGTTTAAGCTGTTCTGAATGTGTTTGTGTGTGTTGATAGTGCCTCCATGTGGTCAGTGAGAGCTGAACATTTACACTAAGCTGTTAAAACTAAATTCAATTTGCAGTCAATGATTATTGAGAGCATGGGCAAAAAGGACCTGATGTTCAGTGGCTATATAGGAATGGCTGCATCTCTGGGCCTCCTCTCTGTCACTGTTTACTTTCAGGTGAGTTTATAAAAAAAAACAACCCAGATACATCTATTGTATATTTCTTCACAATTTGTTCCCTATGTGTGATATGACACCAGGAAAAGGGATACAATATCCTCTTGTTCTATGCAGAAAACTGTCTGGTGGCTGCCGTACTGCAGCATGGTTCTCGTTTTCATCTTCATTTTCTTCTTTTCCAGTGGACCAGGTGGGTTGTTTCACAATGCTCCATTAGATTTTACTCATTTCTAAATTAAAAGCTTTCATAACACCTTTTACTACTCTGTTTCTTTATTTTTATTTTCCTAAGCTGCAACAACGGTTACTATTCCAGGGGAGATTTTAACTCAGTCGTTTAAATCAGCTGGATACACAGTTGGATGCACAGTAAACTGGACCTGCCTGTTTGTTCTGGGGTCACTTTTCCCCATCTTGGTGGTGAGTGCCTCAGCATCAAAAGGTCCATATCCTCAGCTACAGTTCAGATGTGTTAGCTTGTAAGTTAATTTGCAATTTCAAATGTTTCCAGGAGAACCTTGGGAATTTTTGTTTCCTCATATTTCTGGCTGTTTGCCTCGTCTGTGGGTTTCACGTGAGGTTCAACATGCCGGAGATCAAAAATCGAACAGCGCTGGAGATATCTGCTGAGTTTGACAGGATGCATGGCAAAGATAAAACTTCGCAGAAGAAAAGCTCTTCTAAAATCTGTGAAATCAAAGCACAAGAGACCAAATTATGATGCAATGTTTGGGCAAAGCTTACAACTACTTCACAATAAAGACTAAGATTGAGGAAGGATAAAGGTGTTACATTCCTTGGGAATTTGGTTTTTGATTTTGTTTGTAAGTGATCATTTTGTTTTGTGTGTGTCATTTACATTTTGCATTTACATCATGAAGCCTAGGCATAAATTCAAACTGGAAGACTCTATTTGTCTCACCTGCTCAACCAAAGACGTCATTATGCCAACCTATCTGTGATGGTCTCCTCCTCCGATCATCAAGCGCCGCTCCCTTGAAAAGGTCCAGCTGGTCATCTGCTTCCGCTCATTGGCTGAGCTTCAACCTTCCTCCACCCCTCCTCCGCCTTCAGCTTGTGGTTTCTTCAATGTCCGACATCCTCTCCACCTCCAGTGTCTGGGCCTGAGGGGGTGAAGAAGACGTTTCTAATCTTCGTACACAGTGACTCATTCTCTGACAGCGGTTCCTCCCAGGTCCGAGCACCAAAGACTTTCATTTGTTAATTAAATGTTCTAATATCACTCTCTCTCTCTCTCGCTCTCTCTCTCTCTCTACGAGTCTTTCCAGGTTGAATTGCCATGCTACGTTCGTTTTGCTGTGTTAATCATTGTTAAGGTTTCACTTACTATGTATGTTCATTCTTTGGATTTAGTTTTTCCAGTTTATTTTTAGGATTGTAACACGCATTCACCTCTTTAATTGCTTTTGCTAAATATTTGTGATCAACAAAATGTAGCTGTTTAATGTCAAAGTGAAAATTGATTCCCATAACATAAGTACAGCCTTCATCTCAATAAAATTTGGCAGGTGAGCGGGACTTCCGGTGTTTGAGGCGGGACTTCCGTTTTCAAGGTTAAGTTCACCCTTTCGTCAAACTGACAAGAGGGCGGGACCTCCGGTTTTGGGGTCGGGCGCAGGGTGGGGGTTAGCGGGTTGTCCGGAAGTCCGTAGGGAGGGGTTGAGCGGGGTTTTAAATGTAAATGAATTTAACACCTCTTACCACAGCGGGTGGTGGCTGCTATAGTAATTTTCGTCTTGGACATTCATAAATTAGCCAATTGAAATAGAGTAGGTGGGTGTGCTGTTGCCAGCTCTGTACTTTATAGTTTTCTCACCAAGTAGCTCTTAAAAAAAAAGTATGAAGATGTACAAACCTAAAAAACTCTATCCATCAACCAACTGGACACTGAAGTATATGACTGGAGATTTGTTCTCCTGCCTGCGGGATGAATCCATGGCCCATTGCATCAGTGAAGATTGTCGCATGGGGGCTGGCACAGCATTGATGTTCAAGAATAAGTTTGGATGTGTCTCAGAGTTAAAGGAGCAGAGTGAGTCAGACTAGTTACTAAAAAAGAAGTATTTTGTTAAATAAATAAATAAAAATAATAACAAAAACAACGTTTCATGTTTATGTACTTTGTATGTGTTTCCTAACAGAGAAACCACTAGGGCAGTGTGCTGTCCTGACACATGGTCCACGTTTTATCTGGTAAAACATACCATCGGAGCAGAAAGTTGTTTTCCCTATGCAATCTTATTACTGTATCCTGTTATGCATCTCAGATTACAAAGAAAAAAGCTACACACAAGCCTACATATGTTTGGGTAAAAAATAGTATAAGTTAATCTATTTAAATTGAGTCCATGTAACAACTAAAGTAAAATAAAAAGGGAACTATTTGAAAGTGGTGAGGATTTCAGCTGGCATAAAGTTTATCATTTTAACATGCTCAGACACTACGCCATTTGTAGTGAAGCGAACCAAAACGTTTTGAACAGCACAACTATGCCAAGTAATGACAGTCTTGTGTACAGTTAGTATATTGCTGCTCTTGTATGCAGAAAAAAATAAAATGTTGCTGACAATATTTTGGATGAGTTTAGGAATATTGTTTACTGTGGAAAAGTCTTGACCAAATACATTATTCACATATATCTTTTAATGTCGATATATTTTCTTTATAGTTTATGTACAACTAAATGTATTAAAAAATGCATTTAAAAGCTAAATTGATCAAGTTATTTTAGGATTGCAATCACACAATGTAACTTCACTGTCTTTTGCACTAATTGAATCTTTTGAAAAAAATTGGTTTGCACAAATTTAAGTAACTACAATCTATTTTTCTTCTCAATTTTCCAGTTAGTTCCCCAGACTGAACTTGTGGACAATGTCTTGATTCAGTCCAATCTCTCATTCTGTATCCCCTGTATTCCAATATTCTACTGCATCCATTCTGTGAATATTTTGCTTGCAGGTCTTCATCATGCTTTGAATGGTTTTCCTTCCTTTAATCTGCCCAACTTGCACCTGATTGGTATGTTAGCTTTTTAACGCCCGCCCACTGTGAGGTGGTGCTTCATGTTCTCCCTCACGATTGTTTTAGACACCAGTAGCCAGTTCATGCAGCTTCTACTAGATGACCGTCCTAAAACTCCATACCTTGAAAATATGATTAAATACATGCAATTCCATACTTCTTTGATCCATCAGTGATAGAAGTTTGGTAACAATGCAAATCTTTAAGCACATTTGTCCCACATTCCCTCCAAATTCAGTTATTGTGGTTTCTTAATTTCAGTGTTTATGCTACTGGACAAGAAATAGAGTTAAAAAGGATTTAGAAGGAAAATAGTTGATAGTTGTATTTACTGAGAGAAAGGCTATGACTACTTGTCAGGACAGAATGAGACCTGTAAAACCGACGGGTCCATATGACCCAAGGAGAGAACCGGTCATCTGCTCCAATAATGTATCACTCTAGCAGAGGAGCAGGGGCATTACATCACCAAATGCATTTTTCATCCTTATATCAGTGATTTGAAACTATTTTAAATGTTTAATACCAGGCAGTAGACCATAAAGTTGTGCTTGAATGTAAAAGTCAATTATTTTCTTCATTAATAGAAATGTGTAAAGTGTTTATGACTAGGATTAACCGAGCTGAAAGAAAACAAAGAAAGAGAAATAAATATTCTTCGATACAGAACCAAACCAGCAAATACGAATTTATGAAACCTTCAAGAATCTCGCATTGTGGAAGATATTTAAGAAAATAATACTCAATTCGCACTCATGGATTTCTTTATTTGGTTGTTATCTCTAAAATACGTTTACTTTTTTATGTTGAACACCAGACATCTCACCTGTTTCCCACAGTTTTTCACTTAGTTCCACGACTGCAGTGGATTTTATAGTCAGTGTTAAAAGCCAGCAGAAAGTCTGAAGCGATGGAGGAAATTTACGTCAACATAGAACCTGTTGGACAAACTGCATCTAATCACACAAGTAAGAATAAAGTTACAGAGAAATACTAGTATGTATTTAATTAGATTTTGCTGAGGTTCAGGTTTTTGTTAGGCTCTGCCTCTGTGTGGCTTTGTGAATCCTGAATGCTGCACTTTTGGCCAAACTCATCGCCCTCAGTGTGCGCAGTGAGTCTTGTTCTAGTCATCTTAAAGATACAAAATGAGTACATTTTATATTTCTGTTGTCAAAAATTTCATTGTCTGCATCTGAAATAGCAAATAGCAAGGGTTTTAAAAAAGGATAAACTTGATGACTCAAAGTGTCGCAGAGGTAACTATTGCACTGTTTATATGAGCTTGATTCATTTTCAGCAATAGTTGCATTTGTAGCCATTTAGGGTTGCATGTTTTTAATATCTCTTCTTTTTCAAACTGCTTACCCAATGATTTATTGTTCTGTGTCACCTCAGTTTAAATTCTACAAGTATAACCAAAATTATGAAACTATTTTGTAAGTCTTAAGTCAAAACATGAACCATTTTTTTTGTTGCAAACATGCTTGTTGATATTTGTTTTCCAGTTCATGACATGACACCAGATTTTTCTGACATTGGTAACTTTCTGACTGAGCAGAACAAGAGCAAGTTTCCCTTCACGAACGCTAACTTCACAGAAACGACTCCACGAGCTGAAAAGCCTTTAAGGTTGGCCAAAACTTTTAAAAAAAAATTGGATCTCATTAAAAGGACTTTTTCCCTTCTGAATTGTGTAGTATAACTAATAACTTTCCTTTTGGGTCTAAACAAATATATTATAAATGAATAACTTTTATTTTAATTTATTAAGTACGCTATCATTTGCATGTGCTAAAAAAACCCAACAATGTAAAAGAAACAAAACTTAGTTGTGTTTTTTTCTTACAGTGAAATTGTGTCCGACAGAACAAACATCAGTTGTTCCTGTTTATTCAGGGGCTGCAGAAGAAGAAGAAGACAGAAGCAGATCCAGTAGAGATTTGCTGATTAGAATTTGGTTTCTCTGTGATGTTATTCACCAACAATAATGTAGCTTATTAGCATGGTGTTACATAAAACCCTAAAGATAAAATGTACACCTCTAACTGTTGTGACTTATAAAGCAACAATTTTACCGGTCGCAGTCCCTGTTATTCTTTCTTCTTCAAACTTTAACATAATAAAAAGCTGGAGAATGATTTTGTGCACAGGATCGGTCTGATTCTGCCTTAATGTGACTTTTACCATGAGATTTTATGGAGCTTCAGTTGTGTCCAGTGATAGTGGATCAAGCTCTATTTTATTTAATATATTGTACAAATTATATTTCTACATGTCAATATATTTATTATCATTTGTAATAAAGTGATGCCAACACCACAAATTCAGCAGTGATAAATCTGTACTATTCATCAGAGTCAATGTTATGCTGATTCTAAGTAACTGAATCATTAACTGAATGACTTTTTTAATTTATAGTTCCGTCAGTGAGGTTATTAATTTTGTGGCAGGCCTAGTCTCAGAAAGAAAGAAACAAAAAGAGGAAGGTAGCAAATGTGCATGTTGGTTCCACAGGCTTCACCCCGGCCCCAAAGAATATTTATTTTCAGTTTTAAATTTTTAATACGCTTACTTGTAAACTTTACAGGCGACAACTACCAAGAAGCAGCAAAGAACATTGTAATTTGTTAACATAGGTGAAATTAGGAAGAATGTGTATAGCATTTTTACAGAGTAGAACAAAAATATGTTGAACAATAGCTAAAACCAAGTCTCAACCTGTTCATTTTTCCACGCAAAGCAGTATGTTTAGCGCCACACATCTAGATGATAGGGGGAATTAGCACTTAAATAGTCCAGCAAAGTATTACTTTAAAATTAAGGTAAACGCTGATGATACACCAAACTGGTTTTCCCGGATAGAACAAATTTTCTTTGTGGACTGACCAGCTGATTATGTCTGATTTTAAATTTATTTTCTAAAAACTCTAGCACATAAAAGAGAAAAAGGGACTGTATCTTTTATAGCAGTGATAGTTTTGACCTGAACTAAAGTAATTACACAGTAACTACAAAAATTGTGGATCGAAGTGCATATGGTTGGTGTTTTAATGTAGAAAAAATTGTGGAAATTCACCTTTAATTACCAAAAAAAGTAAACCGAGAGAGGTAAAGTAAAACTGCAAAGCAATATTTCATTCATACTATGCATCAAAGCTGAGAATTTCCACCATTTTTTCTGCATTAAAATACCAACCGCATGCACTTTGATCCACAATTTTTGTAGTTACTGTATAATTACTTTAGTTGTTAAAATTGTTGCCGTGTCGTCCTTAAGACATTTCTATAAATAAGTAAGTTCATAAGGTTAAATAAATAATTCTAAAAGCATTTCAGTGTAATTAAAAATGATTGCAAGTTGTTTAGACAAACAATGCATGCTTTATATAAGTTTGTATATAATGTTACGGCTGCAGTGGAGCCCTGCCCTTTTTTCCTTGTAGGGTTCTGCAGACAGATCTCTGCAGGTGATGCATGTTGCCCTGATTAGTGTTCTGCAGCCTTAAAACTGCCAGACATGCAGCAGTCAGGAGGCTTTTCCTTCTCTCTCCTCAGACCCCCATTTGGTTTGGTTTGTATCTTTTGGTTGAGATTTGTTAGGTTTGTTTGGCGTTTGCTTATTTCTGGTCAATTATAGGTTCTGCTTTAATCTAAATTGGTTTCTCATTTCAGGTGTTCTTTTTTCAGGTTTATTTCCATCCATCCATCCATCCATTTTCTTGACACCCTTGTCCCTTGGTGGGGTCGGGAGGGTTGCTGGTGCCTATCTCCAGCTTTTTTTCAGGTTTATTTCTTTAATATAATTTAATAAATTCTATTTTTCATTAAGACATTAAATCCTTGTGTGGTCTCCTTTAATGTTACCCCATCAAACGAGCCTGGTGGACGTAACATTGTGGGAGCTCGTCCAATTTATATGGACTAATTGTGTTTGATTGGCCTCATTGGTGAGTTCAGGTTGCAGTTACATGCCCCTGACTTTGATTTTCCTGTACTGCAGGTTATTTGGCTAGTTTAAGGTATTTAACCTTACTAGATTTTGGACATTTTTGATGTTCCATATGTATGTTGTTGGAGGTCCATAAGGATTTTTGTACTTTTGTTTGGTGGGGAGAGAGAATTGTGTTTTGTAACAGGTAAGTGCTGTCTGGTATTTATTGTTTTTGGCAACTCCATTTTAGACGACCCTGTTTGTTGTTTTAGTTTGTTGTTTTTGGGTTGGACTCTGGGCTGAGGGCACCGCCGTGGTTTGCTGCCTGAGAGGTTTTGGCCTGGAGGGATTTGCTGCCAGCGGTATCTTGGTGCTTAAAGTGCCTTGGCTCTTGGAGGAAGGCCTGAAGACTAGGCTAAGGTTAGTCAGGGTTTTTGGTACTTAGTTAATTGTAGGAAAATGGAGATTTGCCATTTGTTTGTGCCAGACATGCACTTCCTTGTGGTTTAAATAACTTGGTATATTTTGATTGGTATCATTTCTTTTTTTGGAAGTGGGTTTGTTGGGTTAGTTTGGTTTGAGAATGGATACTGTGAGTTCTTTCTTGTCTTCTCCAACATTAGAACTCTTGGAAAAGCTTACAAAGGAGCAGATTCGTCAAGTATCTGAACACTTTAAAGTTGATCTTGAAGATGCAAAAGGATTAAGGTTACCTCAGCTAAAGAGTTTTAAAAGACGAACGTATAAAACTGAATGTCTTTACTGTCTCTCTTTCAGATGCTGATGTGACAGATGAAACTTCCCTTGGTTCAGATTCTTTAACTGGTGCTCCAAAGTTGGAAGATGAATTGTCAAGTTCAACAGTTTCTCAAGCTTCGCAATTAAAGTTTCAGTCTAAGAAAACTGAGATGGAAATGCAGTTTGAGTTAGAGAAATTACGGCTAGCACATGAGCTTGAGGACAGAAAACTAGCTTTACAAGAAAAGCGGCTGGCTCAGGAGCAAGAAGAGAAGAGTTGGCACACGAGTTGGAGGTGAAAAAATTATCTTTGGAAGCTGAGCGGCTGAAGTTGAGGTCCGAGGGGAGGTTAAGTGGTGGATCTGTTAATCCGTCTCAAGGTGGTGATGGGTTTTCTGGACATAACTTGG
Source organism: Poecilia picta (assembly GCA_033032245.1). Taxonomy (NCBI): domain Eukaryota; kingdom Metazoa; phylum Chordata; class Actinopteri; order Cyprinodontiformes; family Poeciliidae; genus Poecilia; species Poecilia picta. Next base: position 13,128,035 of record CM065364.1, on the reverse strand, counting down.
TTAACATGTTGAAGCTGTTACCCAAGTTTAATGAACAAGATCCTGATGTGTTTTTCTCTTTGTTTGAGGACATGGCAGAGGACAACGACTGGAGTGATCTAGATTGTTCCATGATGTTGCAAAGTGTGCTGGTGGGTAAGGCCCAAGAAGCTTATGTTTCATTAACTTCAGCTGAAAGAAAGGTATACAAATCTGTTAAAGAAGCTGTTTTGAAAGCTTATGAACTAGTTCCTGAGCATTACAGGCAACAATTTAGGAACTGCAGGAAAGCTGAAAAACAGTCAAATACAGATCTTGTCAGAGAACTAAACACCCAGTTTTATCGCTGGTAATCAGCTGAGGGTGTGGATGATTTTGAATCACTTTGTGACTTGATGGTGTTCATCAAGAACATTATTCCAGATCGGGTGGCCATATATATTAATGAACAAAAAGTAAAAACTGCTGCTAAAGCTGCTGTCTTAGCAGACGAGTATGTTCTGACCCATAAAGCTGTGAGGGATTCTAATTTGAAAGGTGACCACAGCCTTAAGGAATTTCATCACGACCGGTTTCCTGGTAGAAATGGATTGGATCCTACTTTGAGATCTAAAGCGGACTTGGTTTGTAACTATTGTCGCCAGAAGGGGCACTGAAAAAATGAGTGTCCTCTGAATACCAAAACTAAATCCAGTAGGGGTAAGCAGGATCATCGAAAACCTGTGGCTTTAGCCAGTGTTGCACAGTTGCATTCAGTGGAGTCTGCACCTCTACCTAAAGTTGAAAGTGTAAGACCAACTGTTTTAGCTGCACCTCTTGACCAATCTTTTGCAGAGTTGACTGATTCAGATTCCCAGACCTTTGAAAAGGATGTCGGACAAGATTACACTCCTTTCATCACACATGGGTTTGTTTCTCTGAGTGGAAGTTCAAATAAAGTGGCTGTAAAGATTCTGCGTGACACCGGAGCATCTGAATCTTTCATATTGGATTCTGTTTTGCAATTTTCTCCATGTTCTGATACTGGTCGTAGTGTCCTAATTAGAGGTATTGGGATGGAAACTTTCTCTGGATCTACTTGCAGTTGGAACTGGTACAAGGAGAAGTAATGATAGGTCTTCGTCCTTGATGGGTATTTTCTTGAACCTTCATTAAAAAGAACCACAGACAACGCATGTGAATAATTATGACAAAGCTTTTGCAAAAGGAGAAGACTCAACAAACGGCTTCTACAAGCCGTTCACCGAGCGTTCTAAAAAACCTTTGGTTACAGCTCGTCTTTTATTATCAAGCAAAAACAGGGAGGATGGGGACGGAGACAGCACAGACAATATTTATCATGCACACAGGCAGTTTCTAAAGTAGGGAGTATTTATGATAAGACCACTGTGGAAGTGTAATTTAAGGTCTGGAAACAGTTACTGTTTCACATAAGATTTACAGGCAGACGTGGCCTTCAAGTCAGTCAGAGACACAGAAGTAAGAGAACACTTAAACTGAAAATCACAATCTATATAACTATTGTTGATTAACATTAGACTGAATATAAATAAGTAATAACAAAATGATAATACCAAAAAATCTCTAACATTCCCCCCTTTTTATCATTTTCATAAGACAAGCATAGAAAAGAAAAGAATAGATCCAATAAATGCAAGAATTATATTTTTTAAATACAGAATGAATATATGATATAAATGAAAAGTAAATGAAAAATAAAAGAAACAGCAAAACATCAAATGCAGTTTTTCTCATCACTAACACCACTTGTTTTCACATTTTGATGTAGGAATCATTCAGCAAATGAATTAATCTGTTTATTGATTACAGAACTTCATCATCAGAAAACAAGTCGTCTTCATTTGTCTCATAGGTCATTTTCACCAGCTGATAGTTGACCACAGCAGTGTTAATTGACTTTAGCATTATGCTTCGAAGGCATGGAACAATGCAACTTGTGAACAGACAAAAAAGGATCAAAACACCCAGAATAGGTGTTCCAAGCTTCAACAGTAAATTCCACCATGGCCCAGAAGTGAGCCAAGAAAGAAAGTCAAAAGAAGATGATCCTTGCGTTCCACTTTCCATATAATGTTTAAGTTCTTCCAGGTCATGTAGAGCGTCAGAAATAGTTCCACCAGCTCCTGTTTCATCAGGAACGAATGTACAGCACGCTGGGCCAATGATTTTACAAACACCACCCTGAGAGGCTGTGAGGAAGTCCAGGACAACACGATTTTGCAAAACCATGTTTCTCAGTTCAGTCAGTTCTTTCGCTGTGCCGTTGGCCAGCTGGTGTGTGCTGTTGATGAGTCGCAGTAATCCATATCTGTTGATCTCAACGTGGTTCCGAACCTCACCTACTCCGACCCATGGAAACAGGCCCTGCATAAACTTCTCTCCTCTGCCCCAGATCTTGAATTCCCAAGGAACCCCAGTGTCTGTAGTGAGGCCTCCCCAGCGTGTGACCTCTGGCATAACTGCACGCTTGGAGCGGGCAGCTAAGACGTGTTGACCTTTCCTGATGTATGCAATCGGGCTGATAAGGGGACTACAGCACAGAGTCCTCCCCAATAGCGTGGCAAGACCGTGTAAGCTCCGTTTCCACACAGGAAGTACCAGTCTGCCATCACCCGTGAACCATAGTCTCCTGGCACTATGGCACTGCACAGCGTTGTTTCCTGTCTTCCTCTCGTCAGATGTGTGATGTTAAAACTCCTCTCCTGAAGCAAGTTGTCACAGTCTGGGTTGTCCTTCCAGACTTTGCAGTCAGGGATTTCCCTCTGACCCTTGCATGCAATGCAGTCGATGTAATCCGGTGTCGTTTCGCAGTAGGTGTAAACTTTGTTACATAAATTCCAAGGTAACATCCCAAGAGAAATGTGTCCATTGTTGTAAATGCAGTTCCTCAGAGACCCAGGTTTAGCTCCTGCTAAAGAAATGGTCTCTGGTATTTTCCATGCGGCTTGCGGGAACGGTGGAAGGGGAAGTACGTCAGCATTAAAGGAACAGTCTATAGATCCAAAAAGCCCTTTCGCTGCATCTTCTGTCCGAAGTAGAACAGAATAATCCTTTTTGCACCATTTGCATCCTTTTGGCGGTGGCACGTTGCGTCGTGGTTTTGTGCTCAGGCCATAGAGACACATCTGTTTGCCATCAGTGATGTTTCCCGGATGCAGACCTGAGTTATGTGTGGCGATTGGCATCTGTGTACACACGTAGCAATTTACTTCTTTCTCCTCGTGTGCAGTTTTGTTCATCAGTTGCCACCAGAGGTTGGTGCTGTAGTCATGTGGGTGGAGAGTGAGGTCACTTCCTCCTTCAAACATCATACATGCTGCAGCCACAACGCAGTAGAAGAACCATCTTGCATATGGGGTCTTCATTGCTGCTTGGCGCACAGAGATGTCAAAACCCCCAAACTAAAGAGTGAGGATCTGTCGAGTTTCTTCACTGGCGTTGAGACGAACCGCCCTATTGGTCAGGAACCCCTTTGTAGCCAGAAACTTCCCCGTCACTCAGGATTAGCGGTCCGACACTCTCTGCAGCTTGCAGTGACTGAGATGTATCCAGCTGGGTCTTTCAGCAATCTTTACAGCTGTTGGTGTGGTCATCAGTACTTGGAACGGTCCTTCCCACCGTGGACTTGCCCAGTTCTTTCGTTTGATGACCTTAATGTAGACCCAGTCACCAGGCTCGATGAGAGCAGTCTCCTGTGAAGAAAGAGAATCAGAAGGCAGTAAATTTGCACTGGACACTTCCTTCAGTTTCAGAGTTCTGATCATATAGTCTGCTAATGTTTGTTCTTCATCAGCTTTCTGCAAGTCTGGAGCAAACAGAGGCAATCTGTAAGCTCTCCCATGAATTATTTCAAAAGGTGTTAAGCCATCTGCTGTTGGGGTGATTCTCATATAGAGCTTCACTAAGTCTAAACACTCTGGCCAGGGTCGGCCAGTGTCTGCCATGCACTTTCTTAATCTGTTTTTCACAGTGCCATTTGTCCTTTCCACGAGTCCTGCGCTCTGTGGGTGATAGGCGCAGTGGTTTTTCAATGTCATTCCCAAGTGAATAGCCATGTTTTGTATCACTTGGTTTACAAAATGTGGCCCATTGTCACTATAAACAATCTGTGGGATGCCGTGTGTTGGGATAATAGTTTTGCAAATAGCCTTAGCTACCGTCAGAGCATCTGCATGCTTTGCTGGAACTATTTCAACCCACTTGGAAAAAGCATCGACCATCACCAGACAGTATTTGTATGGTCCACTTTGTGAAAGCTCAATAAAATCCATGTGCATGGTTTGAAATGGATAAGATGGTTTTGGGAACCTGCCTCGTTTTGGCCTTATGTTTCCCTGAGAATTATGTTTCATACAGATTGGACATGCAGTACAAAAATTTTTTAGGTAAGAATTTAAGCCATATGTTGTGAAATGTTGTTGTATTATGGTTTCCATCCCTCCTGTTGACACATGGCACCGCCCGTGTGTCACAATTGCTGCTGCTTTAAATAAAGATTTAGGAAGAATTGGTTTTTCATTTACTTCAAAAATGTTTTCATCATTAATTTTCGCACCCTTTGTTATCCACATTCTTTTTTCGGCCTGTGGTGCGTTTTCCTGCATGTCTTTTAGCACTATTTTATCTATCATTTGTTGCTCTTCCTCAATCTGTGTCGAGTAAGTTCCTTTTCCATGCTTCCCTGCCGCAGCTTCTTTAGCTATTTTATCAGCTAGTCTGTTCCCATTTGAAACTTCATCTTTTCTTGTTGTGTGAGCTGTGCATTTACATACAGCTAATTTAGCTGGGAGTTGTATTGCTTGTAAAAGGTCTTTAAGCAAAGACGCATGTGTTACTGGTTTCCCAGTAGATGTCGTCATTCCTCTACGCTCCCATTGTTTTGCAAAATAAAATAGTGTAGAGAAAACATACTGACTGTCTGTGTACACCGTCACATGTATGTCCTCAGCCAGTTCACATGCTCGAGTCAAAGCAATCAATTCTGCTGCTTGTGCAGAATGAGTGCTGGAAATCTTTTCTGCTTCAATTATTTTGTTTGGCAATGCAACAACAGAATAACCTGTTTGATTTTTACCCATGGGGTCTTTTGAGCATGACCCATCAACAAACCAGACATCTCCCATTGCTAATGGGGTGTCCTGCAGGTCTGGCCTAGGAAGCTGCAAATGCTCTGTAGCTTCTAGGCAGCTGTGTGGTGTTCCATCATCTGGTAATGGAAGCAAAGTAGCTGGGTTCAGAATTGTACACCGTTTTATGACAATGTGTGGTTGTGACAAAAGTGTTGCTGTGTATGAAAGGTGTCGCGCTGGTGAGAGCAAATTCATTTTGCTCTGCAAAAGTAGAACATCTACAGCGTGTGGAACTAGCAGCTCCATTTTATGAAACAAAACTATGTCAGCCGACATGTTTACTGCTAATGCTGCTGCACAGACTGCTTGCACACAGTCTGGTAAAGACTGTGCTACTGGATCTAGCCTTTTTGAGTAGAAAGCTAATGGTTTGAGCTTATCACCATGATTTTGTAGTAACACAGAAGTCATAAATCCGTTCCTGCAATCTACAGTCTGAACAAAGGTTTTTTTATAGTTGGGGAGAATCAAAGTAGTTGCCTGCATCAGTGCTTGTTTTAATTCAATAAAACTTTCTTCAGCTTCTGGATTCCAAATTATTTTCTCAGTCATGGCCATTGGGGTGCCATGAATCAAATCCTGCAAAGGCTGAGTTTTTTCTGCATAGTGTGGAATCCAGGCTCTGCAGTAATTGCAAAGTCCGAGAAATGACATCATTTGTTTTTTAGTTTCTGGTTTAGGTGCTTCAGAAACTGTCTCTTTTCTTGCTTTTTGTATCTGCTTTCCTTCAGCAGAAAGTGTGTGTCCCAAATAATTTACTTCCTCTCTGACCCACTGCAGCTTATCTTTGTTTACTTTGTTCCCTGTCTGACAGAGATGGTGAAGCAGAGCCAGTGAGTCTGCTCTGCATGCTTCTCGCTTTCTGATGCTATTAACAGGTCATCAACATATACCAATAGTTGACTTTTTTCTGATATGTGGAAGTCAGATAAGCAGGCCATAATTGCTTCACAAAATATGCTTGGACTTTCCGCGTAGCCTTGGGGTAATCTGGTGTAAGTGTACCCTTGACCTTTGTAGGTGAAAGCGAACCAGAACTGTGAATCTGGATGTATGGGTACAGAGAAAAAGGCGTTGCTGAGATCATTACTGTGAAGAATTTATTGGTTGGTTTAAGCGAGTTTAACAGTGTGTGTGGGTCTGGCACATTTGGTGCTCTCGTTTGTACTGCTTCATTTACTGAACGTAAATCCTGAATCATGCGCCAGTTTTTTTTGTTTGCCTTTTGAACAGGAAAAATAGGTGTGTTACAAGGAGAATCCGAACACTTTTTGATGATTCCTCCTTTTAACAAACCTTCAATTACTGGTTTAATCCCGTCTAGTGCTTCCGGTTTTAACGGGTACTGTTTAACTCTAGGCCTCCAGCTAGATTTTGCTTTAATTTGCACCGGGGGAATTGAACTAAGTAATCCAACATCAGAGGGATCTTTTGTCCACAAATTTTCTGGAAGTTCAGCTAATTCAGCTTCCTCTTTTTCTGTCAGAAATATGTTTGTGTGTCACTCAAATGCATGAACTTGAGCTGTGCCTGTAACAACTTCACAAAGTGATTGTTTCCAGACGTCACAGCTGGGACTGTAGCTCCAACCGTCTTCACCATCTTTAAAATCAGTGGCTTCAGCAGCTATTTTGGTTCTGTTACCCACATCTGCCCAAGTGATGTTATGTGGCTTAAAAAGTGAGATGTGTGGGTTTGCAGGTAACTTATACAGCTCTGTTTGGCTACTCGGAAGGAGCACAGTCACAGCTGCATAAGACCGTCGATCTGTGAACATTTCGGTCACAGCTAGTGTCACAGGATTTGTTTCTAAAAAGTTTTTCACATAATCATCCTGTGGATCATTTAAGATGTTCATTGTTACATGCAACTGATTGTAGTTCATTTCTGTTTCCGGTGAGTCCAGCTGTCCTCGAGCTTCTCTAAGAAGCTTTCCTGGGACACGAGGATTGTCAACTGGCTTTAGATCATATGAACAGTAGATTTTTTCATCTTTTTGAACTGTGTACAGATCAGAATGTTTTATTCTGACAGCTCTCATGCCACCTTGTACAGGGACTACTGCTATCCCTAACTTTGTCATTAGGTCTCGACCTAACAAGTTTATTGGACATTTATGTGACATCACAACAGAAGCTTTTGCTTTTATTCCTGTTTCTGGGTCCTTAAAAGATGTACTTTTTGACATATTTTCTCTATGTGTTTGTCCATCGGCAGATTTCACCCAGATGGACTCGTTTGTGGGGTTTACACCTTGTATTTTATTTTTTAAAACTGTTTTGCATGCTCCAGTGTCGCATAAAAATTCAACTTCTTCCCCACAAACAATCAGTGTGATGTAAGGTTTTTCTTTTAATGTATGTAACATATCCCAAGCTGCACATATGTCCACCATTTCATCAATTTGGTCTGGTGGTGTATTTTGTTTGAGTGTGGTAGAGTCTAGTCATGCTGAGGAGTTAGGCTTTTGTTCCTTCTCCCATCTGCTACCTCTATAGTCCTTTATGTTCTTTGTTTTGCAATCTTTTGCCCAGTGGTTCAACTTGCCACAGCGCCAGCAGACATCTCTGTCTCGTGGGGTGTAACTTTGGGGTCGCTGCCCAAGGCGACCTCTCCTGCTTCTGTTTCTCCCTCGGCCTCTCGAGGGGCCATGGAAAAAGGCAGAGTTTTCTACTTCTCCAAAATCCTCCAGATGAAAAACATCTGACCCCGTTTTTGGCTTTTTAACTACTTTTTCTGCATGACGTGCCCACGTCATCAGTTGTGGAACTGAGGCAGTGTCATATTCAACCAGGTGTTTTTTAATCCAGCCCTCAATTTCAGGGCGGAGACTCGACATTAAAGCGTTTTTTAGTTGTTGTTGATATACGCTTTCTGGAGTTTCATCATGAGTAATCCCACTGTGAACTTTGAACTCTTTTTCAAACCGCAGGCGAAAGTCGTCTACGTCCTCTCCAGCTTTTTGTCTTATTCCTGCTAAGTAACTGTAGTTTGCTTTTTTACGGAAAACTGTTCTAACCCTTTCACATACTGGATCCCATTGTGCTTTATATGCGTTACTCAGTTCTGGATTAGCTCCATCTGGGTACAGTATTGGGGCTAATCTACCATTGGCATCAGTAGCTTTTCCAGTATAATTTCCCCTTACTTTTGCCCAGTCTTTCCCTAATGAGGTCATGGCTGCTTCCCCTGCTTCTATTCCGTTAAGTCTATAAGAATGAATTAAACCAGTCATGTCCTCTATCCATTTATCGGGATCCTCTGCTGCAGGTGTTATTCCTTCCACAGCTCTCCGGACTTCTTTTAAAATCCAGGGTCTAAAAACATACGTATGTTGTGGACCATCCTCTCCAGCATTAGGGTTTGGTACCTGTATCATGGGGTACTCTTCAACATGTCCCCCACGGAAACCAGGGCTATATATGACTTTCTTTTTAGGTCCTGGTCTTAAATTGTAATATGGTTGTTTAATTGGCATGTGTTCTGTTAGACTTGTGTCTCCTAAATACGGAGGTGGATCTAAACCTTTCGTGAGGGGTACAGACTGTTTTGGGGCTCTTCACTGATAGTAGCAGATGCGCTTGGCTGACTGTCTACCGAGGCGGTTGCTACTGGGACTGAGACAGACGGATCTGCTGCAGCGGTTGGGGGAGGGAAAGTCGGCCGTTCTTGCCCTCCCTGCCCCGCCGGAGCATTCCGTCTAGTTAACACCATTTCATAGTCTTCCGGTCTTACAAATAAGTTATTTGCTTCTAAACATTTTTTGTCTTTAACCTTTTTAATTTGCTCTTTACGGTCTGTGGCTGCTTTTAACCATAATTTAGCACACCTCAGCTCATCCTCCTTTTTAGCCTTTTTTATCCCAGATTTTCTTGCTACACTACTCTCCAAAATTCCCACAATTGTTTGCCATTGATCAATTTTTAGCTTTCCATCTATTTTATATTTCTTTCTCCATTTTTTTATGTGTACAGCGCTTCCAGGAAACTTGGACTGCATGTACTTTTGATCCCCGTCGGGGCCCTCAGCAAGTGAGGAATTACAAGACTTTATGTTTCCCATTATTTAAAACGCTTACAATTTTAGTTTACAATGACTTGATATTTTGTGCTTTTTCTTCAACAAGAGTGCTCTAAGTGAGCGCTTAGTGTCCCCTGAAGAACAGTCTTCTAGGCCAGACTAGTTCTGGTCCGGTTCTTCACTTAGGATTCTATTTCCGAGGACAGAAAGTTTTACTCTCAGAGAGAAAAGCACCATTCACTCCTTCATGCACACCAACACAACAGCAAATGACAAACAGTAATGACAAACAGTAATGACTCTGCGACTTAAACGCAATATGATCTGTGTTGTGCCTCTTCACGGAAAGTGCTCCAATAGGGCCTTATTGTCCTCTGAAGAACAAACTCCCACCAAAACTGTGTTTCGGTGTGGTTCTTCAGAGAAGACAATAAGTTATACTTTCAGAGAACTCAGCACCAGTCACATCTTGCCCGTCGCACAAGACCAAAACCACACAGCAGTGAAAAGCACCATTCATTGAGGATTTGCCCTTACGGGGTCTCCTCGAACAGAGTTTTAGCAGAGCGATATCATACAAGGATTCTCAGACCTTAGAGTTTTAGCAGAGCGACATCATACAAGGGAACTCAAAACCTCAGAGTTTTAGCAGAGCGACATCATACAAGGGAACTCAAAACCTCAGAGTTTTAGCAGAGCGACATCATACAAGGGAACTCAAAACCTCAGAGTTTTAGCAGAGCGACATCATATAAGGGAACTCAAAACCTCAGAGTTTTAGTAGGACGTTGCCTAACAAGGATTCTCAAAACCTTAGAAAAGTCATTTTAATATTCACTTACGTTTCTGTAGTTTTCGGGTTGTCCGGTCGGATCTCGTCACTCAGTCGTTGGCAGACAAAGTCGGACCTATGCAGCCGGCCCAGCGAAGAATTCACTTCCTGGGACTTTCTTTCCAGGTCCAGTTGACTCTGGCCGTGCACGGATTCAGCGCGTCTTCCTCTGCCTGTCAGCGATCAGTGTGAGAGATCCCGGGTTTCGGCACCAAATAATGATGGGTATTTTCTTGAACCTTCATTAAAAAGAACCACAGACAACGCATGTGAATAATTATGACAAAGCTTTTGCAAAAGGAGAAGACTCAACAAACGGCTTCTACAAGCCGTTCACCGAGCGTTCTAAAAAACCTTTGGTTACAGCTCGTCTTTTATTATCAAGCAAAAACAGGGAGGATGGGGGACGGAAGACAGCACAGACAATATTTATCACTGCACACAGGCAGTTTCTAAAGTAGGGAGTATTTAGTGATAAGACCACCTGTGGAAGTGTAATTTAAGGTCTGGGAAACAGACAGTTAACTGTTTCACATAAAGATTTACAGGCAGACGTGGCCTTCAAGTCAGTTCAGAGACACAGAAGTAAGAGAACACTTTAAACTGAAAATCACAATCTATATTAACTATTGTTGATTAACATTAGACTGAATATAAATAAGTAATAACAAAATGATAATACCAAAAAATCTCTAACAGTCCTTCTTTGCCTGTGGAAGGTGTGTCTCATTTTAGGAAACAATCTGGCAGGTGGACGTGTGTGGCGAGATGTTGCACCTCCTCTAGTGGTCCGAGCATCACCATCAGTTTCTGTGTCAAACAAATGTGCTCAAGACTTTCCTGAGGCATTTCCAGCTTGTGCAGTAACTCGTGCCATCACTCGTGCTTTGGCTGATAAGGAGGTTTAGTCTGGTAAGCCTAGTTCTGCTGAGAAGACTGCCTGTTTGCCAACTCTTCCTGTTCCTTTGTCACTCAGTGAATTGATTGCAGCCCAGCAGGAGGACACAACCTTAGCTGCTCTGTTTGAACAAGTCCAGACAGCTGAACAGGACACAAAAACGCCATGTGGGTATTTTCTACAAGATGATCTGTTGGTACGTAAATGGTTACCTTACAGTGACAGGGATATTGTTGGTCCAATTTATCAAGTTGTTGTTCCAGTCAAGTTTAGAAACCTTGTTTTGAAAACTGCTCATGGAGAATTGTCTGGTCATTTTGGAGTCAATAAAACTTATAATAGAGTTTTATGTCATTTTTATTGGCCACATCTGAAAAAAGATGTTGCTTGTTTTGTGAAAACCTGTCACACTTGTCAACTAACTGGGAAACCTAATCAGATTTCCAATACCTGCTGCTGGTAAGCCTTTTGAACACTTGATCATTGACTGTGTTGGCCCACTGAGTCCTTCCAAAGTCAGGATCAGTGTATTTACTGACGGTCATGTGTAAAAGCACTCGCTATCCTGCAGCATATGCTCTGAAAACCATTACAACAAAGTCGGTGGTCAAAGCTTTGTCTAATTTCATTTCAGTGTTTGGAATTCCAAAGACCATTCAGACTGACAGAGGTACCAATTTCACTTCACGCATGTTTGGTGAGATTTTGAAACAACTTGGTGTAGTCCATCAACAAAGCAGTGACGTATCATGCTCAAAGCCAGGGGGCGCTAGAGCGTTTTTACCAAACCCTGAAGGCGTTGTTGAGGGCATACCGCACAGAGTTGAGTAGAGACTGGGAAGAAGGTCTACCTTGGCTACTTCTGGCAGCTCGTGAAGTTGTACAAGAAAGCACAGGGTTCAGTCCAAATGAACTAGTGTTTGGACATCATGTGCGTGGTCCTCTTGCCATTTTAAAAACTAACTTGGAGAGGTCTGAGCCACCATCAAACCTGTTTGACTACGTCAATGGTTTTCGTCGCAGACTTTTCTTGGCTGGCAAACTAGCTTCTGAGAATCTTAAAAAGGTTCAGAGAAAAATGAAGCGATGGTTTGACCAGAAAGCTGAAAACAGAGTGTTTCATCCAGGAGAAAAGGTGCTCGCCTTACTCCCCATTCAGGGTTCACCTTTTCAGGCAAAGTTTTATGGTCCGTATACTGTGCTGAAACAGGTGTCGGCCCAAGACTACGTGGTTTCTACCCCAGACTGTAAACGACCAACTCGGCTTTGCCATGTTAACTTGCTGAAGCCTTACTTGGGTTGTACTTTGGAAGAAAAAGATGTGAAGGCAGTTGCTGCTTCTGTGAAGGCAGATTTGAGGTGCAACATAGGCTTGGATGAGGATGTGCAGACTCCAGATGATGCTGTGTTCCAGCCCAGACTTAAAAACTCTGAGATATTGTCTAACCTACAAACATTGAGTCATTTGTCTGCAGAAAGTGAGCAGTTGAAGCAGTCCATTTTGGATTTTCAAGCCTTGTTCAGTGACATTCCAACATGCACCAATTTAATTGAGCATGACATAGATGTGGGAGATGCACAGCCTATCCGTCAACATTTTTATCGTGTTCCTCCTGAGAAAAGTAGGTTTTTGGAGTCAGAAATTCAGTATTTGCTGGACAACGGCCTGGCTAAACCATCTTGTTCCAGTTGGTCCTCGCCATGTTTGCTGGTTAAAAAACCTGACGGTACTTATAGATTCTGTACTGATTATAGGAAACTGAACAGCGTTACAAGGCCCGACTCCTATCCACTTCCTCGGATGGAAGATTGTGTTGATCAGGTTGGAACTGCAAGGTATGTGAGTAAATTTGATTTGCTCAAAGGTTACCATCAAGTACCCTTGTCTGCTTGAGCCCAAGAGGTGTCTTCCTTTATTGTACCATCAGGATTGTTACAACCCCACCCTAAAATCCCTAAAGTAAATTCTGGCACTGGGTTTAACATAAAACAAAGAGTAATCCAAACAGTTGATGAGTAACAAAAATATTATTTATTTTACAAGTCTGATAAAACTACATGAAAAAAAAAAACACAGGGGAGCTTAATGCTTCAAGGTCTCCAAGGCCAAAATAACAAACAAAACACCCCTTATAACTATAAAATAAAACAACCACTTTCTAAAGGAGAACTAAAAGAAAATACAAAACCTAAACTCCCTTACTTACCAAAAAACAGGAGAAAACAGTTTACAACAAAAATGGCAGAGAACCCCTACCAGCTTCCACAAAACAAAACATGCCTTGGACAGTCGTTCAAAGTTGCTCACAGCAAGCTCAGCTCACTTCACAAAGAAAGTCAGCTCTCAACAGGATCACAGATCAAGGCCCAGGACAAAAGAAGGAGGGATCTGGCATCTCCAGCTTGCTGCTTAAATAGGGTGGCTGACGAACCCCAACACACTTCACCTGCAGCAATCAGGCAGAACTGAAACAAAAAAACATGGAGCTCTCTCAAAAAGAGAGCCCCTAGAGGTCAGTGACCGTAACACCCTCCCCCATAAAATCCTTCATGAAATGAAGACATTTATTTAAGTTGCATCATCTGCAATTGTGAGATAAGCAGCCCTATATCCTGGAAAGTACATCAGCAATTATGATTTCAGCCCCTTTCTTATGCCTGATGTCCAGGTTATATTCTTGGGCCATTAAAGCCCACCGCATCAACCGCTGGTTGTGGTTATACATGCGATGCAGAAAGACTAGTGGGTTATGGTCATATAGACTATAACAGGACTTGTTGAACACACATAAACTTCAAAATGCTGCAAAGCCAGTAGCATGGCTAATGTTTCTTTCTCGATTGTGGAATAGTTCAATTGATGAGATTTGAACTTAGCTGAGTAGTAGGAAACTGGGTGACTGTCATCTGGTCCATCTTGGAGTAACACCGCTCCTGCCCCAGTGGCGCTTGCATCCACTTCCAACTTGAAGGGCTTGTTGAAATCTGGAGCTGCCAATACAGGAGCACTGCATAAAAAGGACTTTGCACAGTCAAACGCATGTTGACATTCAGTAGTCCACACAAATGGTTCCTTTGGACTACACAGATTTGTCAAAGGAGCCACCACCATTGAGAAGTTTCTGCAGAAACGCCTATAATAGCCAACTAAACCCAAGAACCGCCGGAGCTCATGTCTGGTGCTGGGCACAGGGTAGCTTAGGATAGCCTCCACCTTTGCATTTACTGGACATACCTGGCCATGACCCACTTCCTTTCCAAGGTAGGTCACCACTGCTTTGGCAAACTCACATTTTGCCAGATTCAAGGTGAGTGAGGCTTGAGCTAGACACGCAAACAGTTTTCAAGGTGTCGGTATGATCAGTCCAGGAAGATGAATAGATTACAATGTCATCCAAATAGACATTACAGTTCTTAATGTCTTCTAATATAGTGTTCATCAGCCGCTGGAATGTAGCTGGTGCATTTTGCATTCCAAATGCCATCACTGTGTATTGCAGGAAGTAGTCTGGTGTGACAAAAGCTGAAATGTCAGAAGCTCTGGAAGTTAGGGGAATTTGCTAGTATCCTTTGAGCAGATCTAATTTAGTTATATAGATGGCTGCACCAATGCTGTCTATGCAGTCTTCCATACGTGGCAATGGATGCGAATCAGGGACTGTAACTGCATTTACTCTTCGAAAGTCTGTACAGAAACGTTGAGAACCATCTGACTTTGGTGTCAGAAGACACGGAGAGCTCCAGGAGCTACGACTTTGCTTAGCTAATCCATTTTCCAGTAAATACTGAACCTCCTTTTTCATCATTTCCCTCTTGACTGGAGGACAGCGCTATGCATGCTGCTTAATGGGGGATGCATCACCCACGTCAATGTCATGCTCCAGTACCGAGGTCTTAGAGGGCACATCTCCAAAAAGTGCAGGATACAGCTGGATCAGTCCTTTCACTTCCTCCTTCTCACTCCTGGGAAGATAGGACAGATATGCATCCAAGGACTCAAGAATGACAGAGTTTGAAAACCTACCACAGTGGCCTTCTTCACACTTTTTCAAACCGTCATGGTTGGCATCTCCAAGCACAAGAGAAATTGATGCAGGTTTTGTAGAGTCCTCACAACACGTGTCCTTGCGATCATGTTCTCTGGAATGAAACAACTTCAACATATTGATATGACACAGACGTGTTTGGCGCCTCCTATCAGGAGTATGAACAATGTAGTCTGTGTCACTGACTTTGCTCTTTACCACATATGGGCCAGCAAACTGGGCTGAAAGAAATGGCCCAGGTGTGGGCACCAACATGAGCACTTTGTCACCTGGTTCAAAGGATCGCTGTGCAGTCTTTGTCATACAGATGTTTCATTTTCCCTTGGGCAGCCGACAGACTTTCTTGCTATCAAACAAGCATGATAGACGTTCCCGACACTGTGTGAAAAACTCTAGAACATTGGCTTGTGGCTGCGTCTCAGCAGACAGGAGTTGTTCCTTCAGAACGTTCAGTGGTCCTCTGACACTATGCCCAAAAACCAGCTCAGCAGGGCTAAAACCTAGAGACTCTTGTTTAGCCTCTCTGATTGCAAACAGCAGAAAAGGAAGTCCTTCATCCCAGTTTTTGTCTATTTTATGACAATATTTGCGCATCATGGCCTTGATAGTCTGATGCCATCTCTCTAGAGTGCCTTGTGACTGGGGATGGTAAGGACTAGAGGGTATGTGTTTAATGCCAAAAGACTGTAGTGTCTGCTGGAAGATTTTGGACAGAAAATTGCTGCCTTGGTCAGTTTGTATAACTTTAGGCAGACCAAAAGTTGCAAAAAACTTCAAAAGAGCTTTAGTTATGGTAGGTGCTGTGATTTTTTAGTGGGATGGCTTCAGGGAAACGAGTGGCAGCACACATGACAGTCAAGAGAAACTGTTTACCAGCCTTTGTTCTGGGCAGGGGACCCACACAGTCCACCAGAACGTGCTCAAAAGGCTCACCAACTGCAGGAATGGGCTTAAGGGGAACAGGTGGCACCCTCTGATTAGGTTTACCCACTATTTGGCAAACTTTACACGTTCTACAGAACCTGGCAACATCTTTCTTCAGGCCTGGCCAAAAGAAATGTTGCAGAATACAGTCATAGGTTTTGGTGATTCCCAAGTGACCTGACCATGAGTGGTCATGTGCCAACTGCAGTATTTGTTCCCGATAAACTTGAGGAATGACAATTTGTTGTACTACTCCCCAATCCTCCTCAATACCCTGCTGTTGCAAGGCAGGCCTTGAGATCCATTTTCTCATAAGTAATCCATTCTCCACATAAAACTTATGAGTCTTATTGCCATTTATTGAATCACTCACCCCTTCAAAACATTTAGTGAGTGTTTTATCACTTTTCTGATCTTGGCTCAAACTCTCACGTGATATTGATGGTGGGAGAAAAGCCTCAGTCTTTGGAGTGAAGTTGTCTTTGATAGGCACCAATTCTGCAGAGTCCTCTGCCGGCAGCTTGTCCTCCATCAAAGCAGAACCAAGAACAGAGTCATCCAAGTTCACTTCCTTCAGCTTGCGAGCTTGAGACCTGGTAAGAACACTGACAGCAAACACATCAGGATGGGACTTCAACATCTCATCTTCACCCATCATGCAACTGGGATTATCCACCACCTCAGGAATAGGAAGTACCTTGTTTCCAGCAAGATCATTTCCCATTATAAATTCAACCCCCTGAACAGGGAATGAGTTTCTCACCGCAACTTTGAAAAATCCAGAGGCCAACTTGGATTTTATGTAAACATGATGTAAAGGTGCAGGTACATACGCCATTCCAATTCCTTGTACTATTGTACTTGCATTACAGGAGGTATCAGCGTTGAATGGCAGAAGGCTGGACAGAATGAATGACTGGGAACCGCCAGTGTCCCTCAGTATCCTCACTGGTTTCTCATCCTCTGAAAATCCTGTTAAGGAGACAAGACCATCAAAAATGAAGGGCTTAAAACAGTCATCAGGTTCACTCAAGTTTGAGAGATCTGGGGTGGACCTCAGGGTTTTGACTAGGCCAATCCCTTTAGCTGGTTTTGGTGGTTGGGGTGCCTGTTTACGTTTCAGGGCCAAACAGTCAGAAACAATATGCTCCATTTTATGGCAATAAAAGCATTGTCTCTCTGATTTGGAAATTGGAGCGTTCTTAACCTGAGATTGTGGCACATCTTTCCATGTCTTGTCACGAGCAGGTTGGTCAGATTTACACACAAAAACATTTTTGTGAGTAAGGGCAAATTCTTCAGCCAGAACAGCAGCCTCTTGTAAGGTAGCAGCTTTTTGCTCATTCAGGTACGATCTGGAAGGCAGTTTCTGAACTCCAACAATACCAACTCGCGTAGTGAACTAAAGTCAGTAGCTTTAGTTGCCTGGCACCATCTGTCAAATAACATTCCTTTTTCTCTTGCAAATTCAACAAATGTTTGTGCAGTGGATTTTCTTAAGGCTCTGAACCGCTGTCTGTATGCCTCAGGCACCAGTTCATATGCCCGAAGTATAGCAGCTTTAACTTTGTCATACACAAGACTGTCTTCTATTGTGAGTGCTGCACATACTTCCTGTGCTTTACCAGTCAGTTTGCACTGCAACAAAAGGGACCAAACATCTGTGGGCCAGTGAAGAGCAACAGCAATACGTTCAAACGCATTAAAATATGCTTCCACCTCCGTTTCTCGGAATGGTGGGACCAGGGCAATATTTTTGCTAATGTCAAACGTAGAAGGTGCTAAAGAAGAAGAAGGTTCATCTGGTGAAATACTGACATTGCCTTCATCTTTACCAGAATCTGTAGTGAAAACAGTAGCTGGTTTATGAGACTGTAGCTCCAGTTGACGCATTCTAATGGCAGTTTCTGCTTCAATTTGTCTGCATTTAAGCTGGAACTCAAACTCATCCTTCCGTTCCCGTTCCTTAGCTTCAAGTTCTAGCCGAACTAGATGTACCTTTAAACGTGCCTCAACACTGGGATTTGAGGATTCAATAGAGAAGGG
This sequence comes from Poecilia picta, assembly GCA_033032245.1. Classification (NCBI taxonomy): domain Eukaryota; kingdom Metazoa; phylum Chordata; class Actinopteri; order Cyprinodontiformes; family Poeciliidae; genus Poecilia; species Poecilia picta. Next base: position 13,110,140 of record CM065364.1, on the reverse strand, counting down.
CTCAAACCGTGGGAGAGAGGCTGGTGGCTTATCCCTCTCTGGTTTGGTAGCAGCAGGTGGCGTCTTCCTTCCCTCCTCAACACAAACCTCAGAATGATCAGAACATCCAGGAAAGGTGGCCTCCTCTTTTTCCACTTCCACTGTGAGAATTCCTTTCTCAACTAGGCTACTAAAGACAAGATATTTTAATTCACGTTTGAGCAGAGACTTAGACACATGGATACCCAGGTAGGAAGCAATTTCATATAGATCATCTTTTCTACAGACATCAAACTGTTGTACAGAAGGATTACTCAAAAATTCTTCCAAATTAAACTGTGCCATGTTCAAAAATAATCCCGGACGAGCCCCCACTTATGTTACAACCCCACCCTAAAATCCTTAAAGTAAATTCTGGCACTGGGTTTAACATAAAACAAAGAGTAATCCAAACAGTTGATGAGTAACAAAAATATAATTTATTTTACAAGTCTGATAAAACTACATGAAAAAAAACACAGGGGAGCTTAACGCTTCAAGGTCTCCAAGGCCAAAATAACAAACAAAACACCCCTTATAACTATAAAATAAAACAACCACTTTCTAAAGGAGAACTAAAAGAAAATACAAAACCTAAACTCCCTTACTTACCAAAAAACAGGAGAAAACAGTTTACAACAAAAATGGCAGAGAACCCCTACCAGCTTCCACAAAACAAAACATGCCTTGGACAGTCATTCAAAGTTGCTCACAGCAAGCTCAGCTCACTTCACACAGAAAGTCAGCTCTCAACAGGATCACAGATCAAGGCCCAGGACAAACAGAAGGAGGGATCTGGCATCTCCAGCTTGCTGCTTAAATAGGGTGGCTGACGAGCCCCAACACACTTCACTTGCAGCAATCAGGCAGAACTGAAACAAAAAAAACATGGAGCTCTCTCAAAAAGAGAGCCCCTAGAGGTCAGTGACCGTAACAGATTATACTCTTGCACTGTAATGAGTTTTGGCCTTAGGAATGCACCTGCCACTTTCCAGCAGTTGATGAATCAAGTAGTGGCTGGATTGGAAGGTTGTGCTGTCTACTTGGATGATGTAGTGGTCTTCAGTGACACCTGGAATGAACACGTGCTACGTATCCGGAAGTTGTTTCAGCGTCTTCAGGATGCTCGTCTAACTGTGAACTTGGCTAAATGTGAGTTTGCAAGAGCTACAGTGACTTATTTGGGAAAAGTTGTTGGACAAGGACAAGTGAAACCAGTAACAGCTAAAGTCCAAGCCATTGATGGTTTCCCACCTCCTTCCTCAAAAAAGGAGTTGATGAGGTTTCTGGGGATGGTGGGTTACTATAGAAACTTTTGTGAGAATTGTTCTACTGTAGTAGCTCCATTAACTGACCTATTAAAGGCTAAAGTCCAGTTTAGGTGGTCATCAGCATGTCAGAATGCATTTGAAAATGTCAAGTTTCTCTTGAGCACTGCACCAGTCTTGTCTGCTCCGAGATTAGACCGGCCATTCCAGGTACAGGTTGATGCAAGTCAAGTGGGCGCAGGAGCCATTTTGTTGCAGACTGATGAAGAAGGGGTTGACCATCCAGTGTGTTTCTTTTCTAAGAAGTTCAATCGACATCAACTTAACTATTCAACCATTGAGAAAGAGTCCTTGGCTCTTATTTGGGCACTGCAGCACTTTGATGTGTATGTGGGTGGGGGTGCGTTTCCTGTTGTGGTATATTCAGATCAAACCCTTTAACCTTTTTGCACTCTTTACAGAGCCCCAATCAGCGGTTGATGCGATGGGCCCTATTTCTACAGCCTTACAACCTTGAAATTCGGCACACTCGAGGCACTGAAAATGTGCTGGCTGATGCATTGTCTCGTGCCATTGATGGACCAGACTAACAGGGAAAATGCCTACAGAGGTCCTAGTTGGGATCCTCTGATTTAAGGGGGAAGGTGTTACGGCTGCAGTGGAGCCCTGCCCTTTTTTCCTTGTAGGGTTCTGCAGACAGATCTCTGCAGGCGATTCATGTTGCCCTGATTAGTGTTCTGCAGCCTTAAAACTGTCAGACATGCAGCAGACAGGAGGCTTTTCTATCTCTCTCCTCAGACCCCCATTTGGTTTGGTTTGTATCTTTTGGTTGAGATTTGTTAGGTTTGTTTGGCGTTTGCTTATTTCTGGTCAATTATAGGTTCTGCTTTAATCTAAATTGGTTTCTCATTTCAGGTATTCTTTTTTCAGGTTTATTTCTTTAATATAATTTAATAAATTCTATTTTTCATTAAGACATTAAATCCTTGTGTGGTCTCCTTTAATGTTACCCCATCAAACGAGCCTGGTGGACGTAACAATAAAAAAAAAACATTATCGGTAAATTCTACTTCCGGTTACGTACTTCCGGTATTCCGTTTTTGCTTCAAAACAAAGGTTCACATGCAAGAGGCAACATGGAAATGTTATCCGATGCCATCAACTCTGAATGGACCTTACCACAGGGCCCGCATTTCATTGGCTAATGCCCATTTTACGTCACAACGCAACCATCAGTGGGTTACCGTCTCACAAACTCAAGCTAATGTACACTGTGGACTACCAGACCGACAGTTTTTGCGTCAGGACTCGAAAAAGAATGGTTCTCCACTGTCAGTGGGGTATCTGTACAGGCGATGTCAGGTATCCTGATCGTGTTTGTGTAACTAAAATTCACAGATTTCCAAAATCTGAAACGGAAAGTCTTGCTTGGGTTAAACTTTTTCACGACTGCATTTGCAGCTCGATCATCGTAGGATCAATAAGAACAAAGGATTGTCTGCTGGTGTAAGTATTATTGCTTTGCTTTCTTTGTGTTTAGTGAATGAAAAAAATAAATTCAATAATAAACACATCCATTATGAAAACCTTCCAAGTACAGCATAATGGCAGAACCAACACAACTTCTACACCTTGAAGCCTGTCTGTTTTCATTTCCTTTATTTATTTCCTTTATTTAACCAGGTAAACCCCATTGAGATCTAGATCTCATTTTCAAGGGGGACCTGGGCAGAAGTCTGCAGTACACAACAGACACACACTCACACCTAGGGGCAATTTTGGAGAGGCCAATTAACCTGACAGTCATGTTTTTTGACTGCGGGAGGAAACCGGAGTACCCGGAGAAAACCCACGCATGCACAGGGAGAACATGCAAACTCCATGCAGAAAGACCAGGGCCGGGAATTGAACCCAGAACCTTCTTGCTGCAAGGCAACAGCTCTACCAACTGCGCCACTGTGCGGCCCGAAAACAGTCTTACGTTAGCTGAACAGATCAATACTCAATGTGTACCATATCTGACATAAATTAAAGATTTTATTTCACCTGGAAAGGCTTTTTACTAAACTGTAATCATGTTAGCCATGCTAATCAAGTTAGCCACCGAGTACTGTGAATCAGGCCTAGGCACATTCAAACATTTGCCAACAGAAATCACCCTCAAAACCATGAATGTCCGACTTACCCAGCCTCGCAAGAGAAAATTCTGCTGAGGGTGTGAGGGTCTGCTGTTTTCCTCATCGACCGGTAGCATTTAGCTGTGACGCGGACAATGTTGGATGCATCGCATGGCTAAAACACCTTGATGTCGTCCAAAAAAGATGACATGAACTTGTTGGTTCCCTTGTCCATTGTCATGGATGATAATTTTTGAAAATCCGGCAGAAATGTTAAACTAATCGACTCAGAAATACTCTGCAGAGTCAGTCAAGATGAAAAATACCATGTTTAGACATAAGGCTAAGCTGCTTATGTGAGACATGTAGTCAGTGGGACTTTCGATGGGCGTTTCTGGGCGGCGCTTGGTAAGGTCCATTGTCAAGCAGGAACGCCGTAAGTTACATCATATGGCAGTTTATACTGTATAGTTAATTTTCCTGTAATGTTATTTTAGTGAACTTGAACCACTTAATTTGAGTATATATGTCTCTACATGTTGAGATAGAGCGTATTTTTTGTCATTTCAGTTTTCACCACATGTTCATGAAGACAATTAAACAAGCTGCAACTAAACTCCAGGGTCTTCATTTGTGGTTTAACTCGGTGTCACCAACAGCTACATTGAAAACAGTGGCGCAAAAAGTGGGTATGCAGGGGCGCAGCACCAGAGGGGGCGCCAAAACCCCGTCTGGAGGGGGCGACGCGCCGATGATGTTTTCCCATACACTTCCGCGAACCTTACGCTCGTTTACTTCGCGCACTCAACGAGGTAAATGTAGCCAGTTTCACCCTTCACGCAGTGTCGCCTCGGGCGGGGGGCCAATTTATGTTTTTGCATCCACCTGAAAAATGTGTAGTTGCGCCACTGGACAGGGGCATTTTTTTTTGTTTTCCCCCTTCACGCGCACACGCCCAAATGGTTTGATGAGCAAAACCTTAAGTAATTACAAGATTCTAAATCTAAACTTGTCTAGGAAAGGTGACAAACTATATATTACTCTTGGTACCGACTATCACTTATTGCTTTTTCCCATTTTAATTTTGTTGTGCTTTAATTCCTTCACAAGCGGTCACATGTGTGCACCCCCCCCCCCCCTACACGCACAGATATACAAGTGGTGTGTTGAGTAGGAGAGGGCCAACCTGCATAGAGAACGTTTTATTGCAGGGTATCTTCCCCCGTTGAGTAAAACAGGTCCAGTTCCGCAAAAGCTGAGGTAATGAGTCTAAATCAGGGGTGGGCAATTATTTTTTTCCATGGGGCCACATGAGAAACAGAAAATATTGTGGAGGCTGATCTCAATTCTGCATAAATATTAACTGTACTTCTTTGTAAAAAGCAGTAAATAGCATTGTTTTGACAAGCTGGTAAGAGTATATGTTATAATTAAGCAATGAAAACATGAGGTTGTCTTCCAAAAAATGTTATTTATTCAAGCGAATTTCACAAAACAATGGGAAAGGCAATTAATCACTAAAACGGCATCATAAAAACACGCTAAACATGCAAATAAAAATAACCACAATATAATTAAAATCATGCACAACTCAACCATTTAAAACTTTTTACATTTTTAAGTTATTTTTTCTTGTTCAGTGAGAGAAATAGTCTCTGCTGGGCTTTAACGAGCGCATCAAAATCCGGTTGAATGTCTGAGGTGGAGATGTGAAGCACAGCTGACAGATGATCGTCAGTGAGAGATGATCTGTACCTGGATTTCATGAACTTCATCATTGAAAATGTTTGTTCACATATGTAGGTAGAGCCAAAGAGAACCAACATCTTCTGAGCGTCTCTTCATGTTTGGAAAGTTCTCCTCCTTGAGAGAAGAGTAGAAATCCAGCAGAGATCCTGATTTAAAGAGCTCTGCTCAATTACTTGATTTATAAATCAGTCATTGTCAACCATTAACTACATATTTTTCTTACTTTTTCCCCAGATAATAAATATTTATTACAGTATTTCAACTCTGGTATTGACAGCAGAGTGAAAATAATTCTAACAGAGTAATTAAATTTTATTTCGTTACATAAGCTACATTATTACACTAATACTTCAGATTGAGATATTTAAAAATACACAAAACGTGAAAGAATAGAACATGTATTTATTATACTGGGAACACTAGTCACAGGCTTCAGTCTGCTGGTCCCACTGGGAGACTCAATGACTCTGAGACGTCCTGGTTCACAGGCTAAAGCCAAGGATAAAAGAGAAATTATCCAAAAGTGGAATAGAAAATACATTTTTCCTTCACATTCAGAAAAAACACATTTTCAGCTTGTTGTGCTCTGACCATGTTTAGCGTCTTTATAGCTAAATACCGACATGTTGGAGCTGAGCTGTGAAACAGAGACTGAAGACCAGCAGCTCTGATCCTGACTGATCTTTCCTCACTAAATCCTCTGGTTTTTAATTAACTTCTCCTCTAACAGCGGTTTCTCATCAGCTCTCTCTCTCCTCTCTCTCTCTCTCTCTCTCTCATTAGAAATCAGTATGAAAACGTTACCTGCTATGCTAACAATCAGTGGTTATTTCGGGCCAATAAGCTACATAGAGTGGGGGATGGTGTTCCACCCTCCCTCACTCTGTGCACCAGGTGTAGCGAGAGGCGCACCGTTGATTGGTGGGCGGGGCAGATGCCTTTAAAGCTGGGCAAGCTGCTGCGAGGTGTGTGTCTTTGGTTCCTCCACTGTGTGTACAATTGGCGGCTACATGTTGGCTGGTGTTTGATCGGCTCGTCTGATATCGTAAGGGCCGTTTTTGCTATCCGTGGCTGGGATCGTGGTTGGTTTTTGGGTGCTACACCTGTCGTGCATTTCCGCAGTGCGGCTCTGCTGGCGTTGCCGGCTGCGGCTGGAGGTTGTTGTGGTGTTGCGGCTTCCGTCTAGTCCTCGCCTGCTGATCTGCTCCCTCCTGGTTTAGGCTGTGTCTCCACCCCTGGGTAAGCTACCTGCCATCTAGCCTTTGAATTTTTTTATTTTGTATTTAGCATTAATGGGTTTTCTGTTTCAGGCAACTGATTATGTTTGGAGCTGCAGCACTTTGGACGCTCTGCTGTTTTGTCTTTCCACTGTTTGTTCGGGCTGCTCTCCGCTGAGTCTGTTGCGGATTGGCCAGGCTGTGTGGGCGGGGCGTTGCTCCTCTGGCCCCATAGAAGGGCACTTGGAAAGATGACAACTTGTTCCATTATTTGAAGTATTTTCTTTTACAGTTTGTTGAAGTATTCATTTGTTTTCTTTGATTGCTTTGTTCCTTTCTTTTTGTCTTGCATGTTCTTTTTCTTGACGTATTTTCGTTGCATTTGCATGGGTTTTTTTTTTTTTTTTTTTTTTTTTTTTTTTTGGAACAATCCCATCTTTGTTTGTCCCTTTTTCCTTGTGTGTTCCTTTTGGTTCCTGGGACAGGGTGGTGGGCCTGAAGCCTCGATTTTAAAAGAATTGTTTTAGATAATTGTTAAAGTATTGTAAATTGTTAAATCTGTGTTCTGGTGCATCTTGTGGCTCTTAAAAATATCTGCCAAATGCCAAGTTGGCAGGATGCATTCAATGGTGCATCCTGCCAACTTGGCATTGTTGGCAGGATGCACCATTGAATGTTTTTTTTTTTTTTTTTTTTTTTTTTTTGTGTTTCAGCCTTTAAATTTCTGTGTTTTTATTTAAGGTATAGTAAGACAAAACAGCAGTAGCTATCCAAAGGAAAACTTACCTGTGGTTTCAGGATTTATTTTTCTGTTTTTCTTTTTGGTAGTCTTTTCCTGCAGGCATGGAGGTGACACAGCGGCCAGTGGATGGAGTGGGTCAGCAGAATGTGACGGCTGGGGGTTTGCCGGGCGCCTCTGCTTCCCCGGCTGTGGCTGGTGGTGTCATACCTGCTGTGGTTGTGCCCAGGGACCGACTGTGTCCCATGTTCAGTGGTAGGACTGGCATTGGGATCAGTGAGTGGATTGAGGAGGCCCAATCATGTATTTGGGCCTGCCATTTGTCAGCGGCAGACGAGGCTTTCTTTCTCTTTGATCATTTAGAGGGGGAAGCCAGAGAGGAACTAAAGTATCGCACCAGTGCAGAGAGGAATGACCCAGCTAAGATCTTGGCTATTTTGAGGGAGTTGTATGGTTGTGCAGAGTCGTATATAACTCTTCAGCACGCTTTCTTTTGTAGGAAGCAGCAAGAGGGGGAAACGCTGTTGCAGTTTTCCTTAGCTTTGATGGCTCTAATGGAACCGGTGAAGCAGAATGCCCCTGATGGGTTGCTGAATGCTGCTATTCTGCTACGTGATCAGTTCATAGAACATGTGTTGGACAGTGCTCTCCGCCGGGAACTTAAGCAGTATGTTCGGGGTCATCCTGATGCGACCTTGCTGGAGGTGCGTGGGGAGGCAATTAGGTGGGAGAGGCAAGGATTTCCAGGTGGCGCTAGGGAACGTAGTCATTCTCTCCTATCCACATATGGGCTGCAGTATGGGGTGTATGGCGGTTCTTGGCTGACTCCACCTACTTCTGCCTGCTCTGAACTTGGTGAGTTAAGGGAACTTCTGAAACGGCAACAAGAACAGATCAATCAACTCACCCAGTGTATTGCTTCTCTGCAGACTTCTTTACCACAGGTGCAGCCCCCTTGTCTGGGTTCGTGATCTGCCACAGGTGCCAGCAGTCAGGTCACTTTGCCTGAGATTGTGATGGTGAGCGGGTCCGTGCCAGGGTTAACTCTGTGGCTGGGCCAGCTAATGTTAGTCAGGCGGAAAACTAGCACCCACTGAGCTGTTGAGCCACAACTCGGGTGGGGGAATAGCAGGCTCGCAACCAGCAGCCGCGTCAAAATTGTTGGCATCTTGTCCAGTCATTGATGTTGTTATGGGCGGTATCTCTGTGACTTGTTTAGTGGACACAGGATCCATGGTGTCAACAATCACCGAGAGCTGTTTTCAGGAACACTTTGCATCATTGGGACATGATCGTCATGTCATTGGTTGCAGCTCCGGGCCGCCAATGGTCTTTCCATCCCATACACTGGCTATTTGGAGTTGGATGTCAATCTTTGCGACAAAGTGCTCCGGCATTGTGGGATTCTGGTGGTGAAGGATCCCACTAATGCGGGTTCTTCTGTTCCTGGCATTTTGGGAATGAACATACTTAAGCGTATTGTTGAAAAAAGGAATATTAAGTAAACTGCAATTTGAGTTCTTTTCCTTCTTCCTCTGTCCCGGATTCTTGGCCGCAGTCTGAGAACCCTCGCGAGAACAAAAGGAGGCGTATGCAGCGTGTTGGCGTCACAGAAGTTCAGAATTTAATCCAATCAGAAACAAAAGAATCAGACATGCAGAGCAGAACAGAAGAAGCATGCAGAATCACAGTTAGTTACCTGAGATACGTAGAACACAGAATACAGACATACAAGACGTCTTGGAGAAATACAACCAGACCAACAAGCATTGAAAATCGGCTATATTTCTGAATTATTTTTTGGTGTAAGCAGATTATATTCGCCGTGGGAGGTTCTTGCTTCAAGCAAGGCGTTCCTTGCTTCGACCAATGAGGAGCCGTCTCCTAGCCCCACTGAAAACGGCACCTCCCTACAATTTGGTTAGCCATCAAAGGGAATTTACTTCTTTGATGTTATTTTGAAGTTAACCAGAACTCTGAAGTCCTGCTGACTTTTACAACTTCGCAAATGTCTCAGGAGACTTGGCTCTATCCAAACAGATAAATAACAAACCGCATGTATTATTTTAGACCAAATTCTCTACGGGTTGAACTGCCGGTCAACACTTCAAAGTCGACCATAAATTCAGGTTTATTTCACCAATTTATGCAATCTCCTGACTCAGGCAGTCGGGAGATTTCCTGTCGCCTTCCTTGGGCACAGACATCCCAAGATTTCACAAGTCTCTGTGAAGTCCTGAGTTTTCTACCTTAAGTCCTATATTTTTAATTCAATATGAGTTACCTCTATCTTAATATGCTTTTTGGTCTGTTATTCCTCCCAGCATCTCTTTGACATTTAAACTTATCTAAACTACAAAAATAATCAGATCCATAAACTATTTTTAATACAAAACAAAACATTTTCAATTTACTTTTATCATTGACTAACTTTAGTTCTAATAAAATAAAATATTCAATTAAAGCATGCAATATTAAAGTATTCTATATGATATCAGTCTGAAAGTTTAAAAGTTCACAGTTTCAGAGTTCAGAAGTGCATAGGTCAACCATTCGTTGTGCCAAATGTTGCCTAATGACCCTTATTTCCTGAGACAGGAATGTGTTCCTGGTTCTCACACAGATATGCTTTTAACCTCCTGTGGTGTCACCAGGCCCTTCCAAATGCTGAGTCTGTGAGCTTCCAACCTCAGAGGCTGCATCTGGGCCTGCTGACACAAAATTCCTAGTTCTAATTAAAAGATAAAACCAACTCAAACACTACAAAAATGATTATATTAGTAAAAGATTCACTAAACTAAAGCACTAGAAATGGTTATATAATTGAATTCAACAAAACACTAAACAATGATTATATTTCCTCAACAGTATCTATCAAGAACTTTTTGGAACATATGGTGGTTCATTCTTTGACTTGCGTTCAGTAACCCAGTTGTGGAGGCTCTGCAGCAGTGTCATCAGGCACCGACTAAGTCCCCAGCACTGTTGGCTGGTGCTGTTAAGGTCCGGGGCCCTCGAGCAGTGAGAATAAATGGTGGGGTTCTGAAATTTGTAGCTGCAACCTGCCCTGAACAACTTGCTGGTCAGGTTTTATTGTTTGAGCCCCCAGAATCTGGTTTGCCAGTTGGCTTATTAGCCTCACCATGTCTCATTCAGGTTGTACACGGTACTGCTTATGTTCCTGTCTTAAATGTGAGGACTACTGATGTTGTACTCTATCCCCGAACTCGCCTTGGTTTGTTGAGTCGAACTGAAGTGGTTAGCCTGCCTCCTGATGTGACAGAAATATGGTCCTGCGCTACAGTTTCTTCTCGGGTAGCTTCTGCTCCTGAGCAGAGCCTGGTTGAATCTGTTGTCACCACTAACAGAAACTGAACAACGGCAGGTTCAGTCGCTCCTACAAAAGTACAGCTCTGTCTTTTCAGCTCATGAGGGTGACTTGGGGTGCACTAACCTGGTCTCCCATGACATTCCCCTGTTCCCCTGTTGGATGAGGTTCCAGTTCGGCAGAGGTACAGACGCATTCCTCCCTCAGAGTATGAGGCTGTCAAGTCTCATCAATCAGCTCCTGCAGAACCAGGTAATAAGGGAACGTAGCAGCCCTTATGCGTCTCCCATCGTTCTTGTAAAGAAGAAAGATGGCACCCTCCGTATGTGTGTGGATTACCGTCAGCTTAACAGCAAGACGAGAAAAGATGCTTTCCCATTGCCACGCATTGAGGAAAGCCTGGACAATCTCTCTGGGGCCCAGTGGTTTTCCACCCTAGATTTAGCGAGTGGGTATAATCAGGTTCCTGTATCGGAAAAGGATAAGTCAAAAACTGCTTTTTGTACACCATTTGGACTCTTTGAGTGGAACCGTATGCCCTTTGGGTTTTGCAATGCGCCAAGTACCTTCCAGCGTCTTATGCAGAGGATGTTTGGGGACCAGCAGTGCCAGTCCCTCCTTTTGTATTTGGATGACATCATTGTGTTTTTAGGTTCAGTCTCCCAGCACATCGAGCGTCTGGAAGCAGTCCTTCCTCGGCTTCAGAGAGAAGGCTTGAAGGTGAAGCTTGAAAAATGTTCTTTTTTCAAACGGCAGGTTAAATATTTGGGGCACCTCATCTCAGATAAAGGCATAGCCACAGACCCTGCCAAGACTGAGGCAGTGGCTAAATGGCCACGTCCCACACATGCTTCAGAGTTTCGCTCATTCTTGGGCTTTGCTAGCTATTACAGGCGCTTTGTGGATGGTTTTGCTAGGTTAGCGGGTCCTCTTCATAGGCTGGTGGCACAACAAGGGGGCACAAAGTCCAGGAAGGGGTCTGGTCAGGCTTTTCAATCTGCCTGGACATCAGAGTACAAGGAGAGCTTTGAGGCTTTAAAAGCTAAATTAACATCTGCACCAGTGTTGGCGTATGCTGATTTTTCACGTCCTTTCATTCTAGAGACGGATGCTAGTCACAGTGGACTTGGGGCAGTATTGTCGCAGGAAACGGAGGATGGAGTGAGGCCCATTGCATATGCCAGTCGAGGTCTTAAACCTTCTGAGCGTAACATGGCTAATTATAGCTCTATGAAGTTGGAGTTTCTGGCTTTAAAGTGGGCCATGACTGAGAAATTTAGGGAATGTCTTTTAGGCCACCGGTGCATGGTCTACACAGATGACAACCCTTTGAGCTATCTTCATTCAGCCAAGCTTGGTGCCATGGAGAACCGCTGGGCTGCGCAACTCGCTGCCTTTGATTTCGATATTAAGTATCGTTCTGGACGTAGCAATAATGATGCTGATGCACTCTCCCGTCAGCCTACATCAGGTACCAGCCTGGCAGAGCTGTCGTGCACCTCCGTCCCAGAGGCTCTTCGGCGTGCCCCATGCCCTGTTCCAGTGTCGGCAACTCAATCTGTGGTGACTGTTCTGCCATCTCATTCTGTGTCTGACCTTTGTGCTTTGCAGGAAGCTGACCCTCTCCTGAAGGACATTTTGGGTTTTTGGAAGAAGCAGGTGTATCCTACTCCTGAGGAAAAATGGCAATTTCCCAAGCTGTCCTTGGTTCTTTTAAAACGGTGGGGTCGTCTTGTGGCGAGAGATGGTGTGGTGTACCGTCAAGTCCATCGGTCAGATGGTGGTGAGGAGATTTTACAACTTATCTTGCCATCAGTTCTTAAACAGGACGTGCTGACTCAATTACATCAGGAACATGGACATCAGGGTGTGGAGCGCACCAGAGTTGGTGAGGCAGCGCTGCTACTGGCCTGGGATGTCTAATGATATCAAACAGTGGGTACAAGAGTGTCAACGGTGCCAGGTCACTAAAAGGGCAATGCCTAGCTCTGGCACTTTTATGAGCCATCTGTTGGCCTCTAGGCCAAATGAGATTGTTGCCATGGATTTTACCATGTTGGAGCCTCCAGAGTCTTTTTGAAAATGTCCTAGTAATTACTGATGTATTTACTAAATGCACCATAGCTGTTCCAACTCGTGACCAGAAAGCAACTACTGTTGCTCAGGTTTTGCTGACTGAATGGTTTTTCAGATTTGGGGTTCCAAACCGCATTCATTCAGATCAGGGTCGGAGCTTTGAGAGCGTGTTGATTCAGCAGCTCTGTAACCTCTATGGAGTTAAAAAGTCACGCACTACCCCTTACCACCCTGCTGGAAACGGGCAGTGCGAGCACTTTAACAGAACTCTTCATAACTTGCTGCGTACTTTACCAGTGTCAAGGAAGCGGGATTGGCCTTCCAGTCTTCCCCAAGTACTTTTTTGCTACAACACCACCCCCCATCAGAGTACTGATACTTTAGTATCATCCACCTCTGTAGCTGTGGGGTTGCCTCCACAGGTGCTCCAGGATATGATGAATCTGTTCAAACTTCTGAGGCAGTTCATCCACCCTTGCGTCGTACTGTCCGTTCAAGTGCTGGGCAGCATTCAAATGTCCATCACCTCCCTCGACCTGTGGGTCATGCTGCAGGATCTAGTCAGCCAGTCTCCAATGCACAGTCTGCAGTCTTTCGTCCTTGGTGCTGAAGTGTGCAGGTTCATCATCAGGGCGCCGATGCAACACCGGGGGGTAGAATGTGGTGGGATGGTGTTCCACCCTCCCCCACTCTATGCACCAGGTGTAGCGAGAGGCGCACCGTTGATTGGTGGGTGGGGCAGATGCCTTTAAAGCTGGGCAAGCTGCTGCGAGGTGTGTGTCTTTGGTTCCTCCACTGTGTGTACAATTGGCGGCTACATGTTGGCTGGTGTTTGATCGGCTCGTCTGATATCGTAAGGGCCGTTTTTGCTATCCGTGGCTGGGATCGTGGTTGGTTTTTGGGTGCTACACCTGTCGTGCATTTCCGCAGTGTGGCTCTGCTGGCGTTGCCGGCTGCGGCTGGAGGTTGTTGTGGTGTTGCGGCTTCCGTCTAGTCCTCGCCTGCTGATCTGCTCCCTCCTGGTTTAGGCTGTGTCTCCACCCCTGGGTAAGCTACCTGCCATCTAGCCTTTGAATTTTTATTTTGTATTTAGCATTAATGGGTTTTCTGTTTCAGGCAACTGATTATGTTTTGAGCTGCAGCACTTTGGACGCTCTGCTGTTTTGTCTTTCCACTGTTTGTTCGGGCTGCTCTCCGCTGAGTCTGTTGCGGATTGGCCAGGCTGTGTGGGCGGGGCGTTGCTCCTCTGGCCCCATAGAAGGGCACTTGGAAAGATGACAACTTGTTCCATTATTTGAAGTATTTTCTTTTACAGTTTGTTGAAGTATTCATTTGTTTTCTTTTGATTGCTTTGTTCCTTTCTTTTTGTCTTGCATGTTCTTTTTCTTGACGTATTTTCGTTGCATTTGCATGGGTCTTTTTTTTTTTTTCTTTTTTGGAACAATCCCATCTTTGTTTGTCCCTTTTTTTTCCTTGTGTGTTCCTTTTGGTTCCTGGGACCGAGTGGTGGGCCTGAAGCCTCGATTTTAAAATAATTGTTTTAGACAATTGTTTAATAAAGTATTGTACATTGTTAAATCTGTGTTCTGGTGCATCTTGTGGCTCTTAAAAATATCTCCAGCTGCTGGTCACAATAGGAAATATTTTCCGGTTGTTTAGAAGCGAATTTTTGGCTGCAAAGTCAAGTAATTCTGATCTTTCATCCTTACCTGGGGAAGATAATCCTAATGGATCCAGTTTGTTTCGTAAAACGGTTTAAATAAATCCACACAGCTCAGGACTTAAGGAGCTCCGATCGCCCTGCTGCCACATGCAAGATGGTGGACGCTTTTACGTACGACTCAGCCTCCATGAGGTGTCTACGTATTGATGTCTATGGTGACAACGATCAAATCATGCCCATGCCTCAATATACGTTTTGCGTCATCATATACGTAAATAAAAAAACAACTTCAAAATAAAAGCAATGCAGCTTCAGTCCATGCGTCAGGTAAAATAAGAAAATGTTTATTTTGTAATTTCCAATTAACGTTACACGGGCAGGTCAGTCAAAGGGCCGTACAATGCCCAGGTTTGGTCTAAATGATTAAAACATTTCTTTGACAAAAGGATTCCGTGCTGGGTTAAAAATAACCCAATTCATAGCCCAGCGCTGGTTCATATATGGACTGACCCAACGCTGGATTGTTATAACCCAACTGGGTTGGGTTGATGGTTTGAACCAGCACATTGGGTCATGGCAACTAACCAAACGTTGGATTAAATTGACTTGTTTAAATTGGTTAAATTGCCCCAAAATTGGGTTGAAATTCATACGAAAACACAAGGGTTATATCACTATAGTTGGGTTAAAAAAATTATTTCTTAAATTTCACTATATAAAAACTATCTGAATTTAAAACTTTTATTTCCATGTGATGCATATGTAAAGCCAGCAGATTCCATTTAGAAGAGTTACAAAACATAAGAACCCTATGAGTCACAACTTTGAATCTGGTTTTCCCTCGCCCGGACGCGGGTCACTGGGGTCCCACTCTGGAGCCAGGCCTGGAGGTGGGGCATGATGGCGAGCGCCTAGTGGCCGGGCTTTTACCCATGGAGCCGGCCGGGCTCAGCCCGAAGAGGAGACGTGGATTCCCCTTCCAATGGGCTCACCACCTGTCGGAGGGGCCACATGGGTCAGGTGCAATGTGTTATGGGCGGTGGCCGAGGGAGGGGACCCTGGCGGTCTGATCCCCGGCTGCAGAAGCTCTTGGGACGTGGAACGTCACCTCTCTGGTGGGGAAGGAGCCGGAGCTAGTGTGCGAGGCTGAGAGGTTCCAGCTAGAAATAGTCGGCCTCACCTCGATGCATGGCTCTGATTCTGGAATCAGTCTCCTTGAGAGGAGCTGGACGTACTTCCACTCTGGAGTTGCCCACGGCGAGAGGCGCCGGGCAGGAGTGGGCATACTTGTTGCCCCCCATCTTGGCGCCTGCACGTTGGGGTTTACCCCGGTGAACGAGAGGGTAGCCTCCCTCCGCCTACGGGTGGGGGGACGGGTTCTGACTGTTGTCTGTGCTTACGGGCCGAACAACAGTTCAGATTACCCACCCTTCTTGGAGTCCTTAGAGGGGGTACTGGAGAGTGCCCCTTCGGGGACTCCCTTGTTCTGCTGGGGGACTTCAACGCTCACGTGGGCAATGACAGATCTGGAGGGGCATGGTTGGGAGGAACGGCCCCCCTGATCTGAACTCGAGTGGTGTTCTGTTGTTGGACTTCTGTGCTCGTCGCGGATTGTCCATCACAAGCGGCCGGGATGAGGCTCAGTGCCTCAAAATCCGAGGCCATGGTCTTGTGGCAGAAAAGGATAGAGTGCCTTCTCCGGGTCAGGGGGGTCGTCCTGCCTCAAATGGAGGAGTTTAAGTATCTGGGGATCTTGTTCACGAATGAGGGAAGAAGGGAGCGTGAAGCGGGCGCTGCACCGGTCCGTCGTGGTGAAGAGAGAGCTGAGTCAAAAGGCGAAGCTCTCGATTTACCGGTCGATCTACGTTCCCACCCTCATCTATGGCCATGAGCTTTGGGTCATGACCGAAAGAACGAGATCACGGATGCAAGCGGCCAAAATGGGTTTCCTCCGCAGGGTGGCCGGGTTCTCCCTTAGAGATAGGGTGAGAAGCTCGGTCATCCGGGAGGGACTCAGAGTAGAGCCGCTGCTCCTCCACATCAAGAGGAGCCAGTTGAGGCTCAGGCATCTGGTCAGGATGCCTCCTGGACGCCTCCCTGGTGAGGTGTTCATGTCCCACCGGGAGGAGGCCCCGAGGAAGACCCAGGACACGCTGGAGGGACTATGTCTCTCGGCTGGCCTGGGACGCCTTGGGGTTTCCCCGGAGGAGCTGGAAGAAGTGGCTGGGGAGAGGGAAGTCTGGGCCTCCCTTCTGAAGCTGCTGACCCCACGACCCGACCCCGGATAAGCGGCAGAAAATGGATGGATGGATGGACGGACAAAATATAAGTAAGTTGTTTCAAAAGTTTATAGTTAAATCACTTCAACTCATTTAGCTACAACTCCAGAAGTATCTGTAACTACACATTAGAAAACATTTCATTTAAAAAGTTTTAAAGCAAACTACAAGTAAAACTTTCAGCCATTAAACAAGGAGCATTTTTAACAACATTTTAGCATTTTTTTTCTGTCTCCCTGCATGAGGACATATGGGTTGTCGCATTTTGTAGATGCACCACCAGATTTGTCCCAACCTGATGGAGAGAGAAGAAAAAACAGGCCATTAGTGATTAACTTATTTAAACAGCAAACGATTTGGGCCTGATTCAGAGATGAAAGTTGACTTACAGGGTGGATATCAATGAAACTTTCCGAACTTCCAGGTTGATGGGTCTGAAAATCATCTCCCAAATGCGTCAGGTGGAGTAGGGAGGAGTACTGGCAGCAGCTCCAGGGCTACATCATTTTGTCTGTCTGGAAAATACAAGTGTTAAAATGTTAAATGTTAAAAACAGTTTAGAAAACATCTCTTGAGCTTCAATACCTTAAGGGAGAAAATTCATGTTGTTGAGATGATGGCCCCTTCTTTCTCTTCTTGGTCGTACAAAAGATCTTCATTGAGAACAAGAGAGAGAAGACACAAAAACAGACATTTAGTGAATTTAAAGGTAAAGGGCTACACTCTCAAAAACTAATTTCTGACTGATTCTAGTTTAACACAAAACTTCACAATTGAATGTGATGCACTTGAATTTATATTTAAACAATTTGAGTATAATTCAGAGATGAATTTTGACTTACAGGCTGGATATCAATGAAGCCTTCTGAACCTCCAGGTTGATGGGTCTGAAACTCATCTCCCAAATTAGTAAGGTGGAGCAGGGAGGAGTACTGGCAGCAGGTGGAGGGCTACATCATCTTCTGTCCAGTCTGGTGATGCCTCCTTCTTATTGTAACCCGACTTTTAACCAAGAGGTGACAAGGTTGGTGTGGGAGAAACTCAAATATCTTTAAAGAGTGATGAGTTCCACTTTGTGGAGCACTGTGGGGGTGAATTTGAGTAAAGACTGCGAGCGAAGGCTTATTATCCAACACCAGTGTCTGACCTTACAAATGTCCTGTGGAAAGAATGATCATAAATGTGCTTAAACACACTTCTCCTGTATCTGTAACAGGATTTCTATTAATTTCTATTATTTTTAAACACAATAGATTTAGAATCACCCAGTTTCATTTGAGTAAATTCTTCTAGCAAACAGAGTAAGTTGAGATGCCATCTTATTTTTATTAAAAAGAGCATTTCTTCTGACAACCCTTCCAAAATGTTCCATTGTACAATATCTCACATATCATGACTGTGATTATTCAACATGTTGCCTTCGGCCTGTAAAGCCTGAGTTGCAGCTACTGAGGTTTATTTTATTGTCTGACTGCAGGGATGGCCACTGATGATTGGTAGCTGTCTGAAACACTTTCTACTAGTGAAGAATGATGGACATCAAATGAAAAAGGCCGTCCAACCCTTCTTGTATTGATGTGCGGCAATTATTGCTTCTCTACGGTCATTCATGACATCTGACTCCTGCAGTGGAGATGGTCACTTTTGCTGATTTTCAATGACCCTCGTTTCTTCATAATTTCCAGACACATATGAAGGGTGTAATTACCTTTAGCAATGACTCCAAATGTATTAATTTGTTTCCTCTTTCACTGTGGCAATGAATAATCTGTATCTTTCAGTTAGTATTGTGTCAGGTAGTCAATGGAGCCATAGTGAGCTCTACATTTCAGATTTATTAATTCGTCTATGTTATTCTTATATTATTCTTCAGGAAAATGAAGGTACCTCTGTCCCTTAGCGTTCACAACAATCTGAAAGTGACAAGTCCCAACATTTTCAGGCGATTACCGGCAAATAAAGAGCTTTGTTCCTTCCTTAAGACTCTAGAAGTAAGTTTACACAAACAATCCTCTGGAGAATGAAGCAGTGGTTTTATAAGGCTATTTCTTTAATGAATTAGGTTATGTAGAAAGTGGCAGTTTTACGCCATGCCTCTCTGTAAAGCAGGGAAAATATGATGTGAAGAAAAAGAAAGCCTTACGAACACGTCCTTCTCTTTGGATCTATTATGCGCAAACCAAACATTTACAAAACAATTAACTTCCGGTCAACTTTTAATTTCAGATGCACTTTTCATGTTTCCACCACAGCGAAGTCTGACAAGTTGTAACTAGAAGAACTCAAAGTTGCTCCTACTTTTCCAGTGTGAAGTTTGACTTCGGAGAGCGCTCCAGCTGATATGTCTGACTGGGAAGTAGCAATTTCAGGCACCTAAAGATGAAATAGAGTCCACTGTGTTAACACAATCAATAGTATGATCTGAAAAAAAGTGAAATCAATGAAGAAATGAAAATAAAGACAAATAAAACAATAATAAAAAAAGATGCTGAACAAGTTTCGGCACATCTCTGTATGAGCCATTTTTCACATCAGATGTTAAAAGTTTTAAAGCCAGTCAATCTGGAGTGACTTTATACATGTTTGAAAAATAATTTTTGTTCATCCCACGAAGGGACACGCATTTAAGTTTGTGATTTTAGAGCTCTTGCGTGTAAAACCAAACAGATCACAAATCAAAATGTCTTAAACGTTTTTGCTTTGATGGAACAAGTTGAACTTGTTCCATTTGTGAGGTCGGGGGGCCTGTCGACAATCATCAGGGGAAACTCCCACCAACTTACGCATGCACGCGCTGCCCCGGTACATGTGGCGAGGCGCTGATAACGCAATCTAAACCCTCAGAGCTGAAAGCGCCACAGGTCGAACGCATGTCAAAAAAAAAAAAAAAAAAAAAACACCGACAGGGTGACGCCCACATAATTTTTTGGGGGTAACTTTGACCATTTAAGGGCTGACCGCAGGCTTCCTCCGAGGGACACGATGGATAAGCTTCCCTGCGGGCCTCTTGTGGAGCAAATGGCCATCAGAGACTTTGAAAAAAAGTGAGTTCTGCTTCTGATACATTAAAACAACACAACCATACCTCCGCTACGAACTTATAATAAGATTATTATTTTTATTTTGTTTGTTTCGCGCAAAAAGAGGTTCTGTATCTATCGATTTTTTTTTTTTTAAAAAAAGCATTTTGATTAATCTTTGGCTTGTTTGCGTGAAACGTACACTCTAAGACCAGGCGATTGAGTCAACAGATAGGCAAAAGCAAAGTCCTCTCAGCCTGTTCCAATTTGCCCTCATCATCTTAGAAGAAACCCAGAAAGCAGGTAAACAATTTACAGCAGCCGTGCAGATCACGTCTGAATTTGGAGGGAATTGCTGAGAGGAAGCTTCACATGAAGTCATTACAGAAATTATACTTTTGCTGCAAGTCACTGAAGAGTGTAAAGTTAGACAAACAGTTGGCTTGTTTGTAAGATGCTAACAGAGCTCGTCATCCTGAACATAACACCACTGTGAAACATATAGTAATGGCAGCATCATTTGAAAAGGATGCAGCTTTTTCTTCTCTCTCGCTCTTCCTTTTTTTTTTAGCAGGGTTAAGAAAATGAAACTAGCTAAATACGGGATAATCCTGAAACTAATCTTAAGAGACTGCAACAGATTTGAGACTGAGGTGCAGATTCACTTTCCAGCAGCAGAAAGGCACAAACCAAAACACCAGAACTGAGACGCAGGCGTTTGGATCAAAAACTGCAAAGAAAGTTTTGACTCTTAAGATGAAGAAATCTGGCTGCTTAATAAAACATAGGATGCCCAAAAGGGGGGTTGGGGGGAGCAGGTATATCATGTTATACTTTTCTTTGCTTCATTTTTTCCCATGTTTATTGTGTTCACTTGCAGGGTGTTTGTTAACAGGAGCCTGACTCTGGAAAACATTAAGTGCTATGGCTTTGACATGGACTACACACTGGCAAGTAAGTGAAGGAATAAGGCTAAAAATCATAGAATTACAGACTCACTGGCAGAATGCCAGTCATCTATCTGCTTCTCTGTTTGTAGTGTATAAATCTCCTGACTATGAGAGCATGGGCTTTGAGCTATTGAGAGACAGAATGGTGTCAATTGGATACCCTCATGAGATTCTTCGATATACGTATGACCCAAGCTTCCCCACTCGGTCAGTCTCTGCTTCTAAAGCTTCATCTATTCATTCGAAGCAAAAGTTAATTATCTGTTTGTCTAACTCGCTCTCTTTTCCCCTTTCTTCTTGTCTCCCGATAGCGGGATAGTCCTTGACAAAACATTAGGGAACCTGCTGAAGGTGGATTCAAACGGCAACATCTTAGTTTGCAGTCATGGTTTCCGCTTCCTTAGAGAGTAAGGTCAAAGTCAAGTTGAATAACAATGATGACTGTTGTTTTGCTTCTTTACATCAGAAAACATGTAGATCACAGTGGGCTGCTGTAGATTCTCATTCATCCAGGACACTTCAGTCATAAATGCTTTATGAGAGGGGAACAGAAAAATATTGGATAAAAACTAATTTAATTTAATACATCAATCAATCAACTGCAAGCAAGCTGTTAATTAATTGACCATCAATGTAACCAGTTAATCAATCATTTGGTCAGTGGATTACCAAATCAGTCAACAAATTAACCAACCAAACGTACCAACTAATCGGCTGCTCAATCAAAATAAAGGCCAACAAACTACTTATCTCCCTATTTAACCATCTAAGCAGCCAACCAACTGTTCAGCTACCTAAATAGATAATTTAACAATTTAGTCACCAGCTAATTAGTTTACTATACTAATTAACCAACAACATAGGCACTTAGTCAATAAAGCAAACAAACAAACAATAATTTACTAAATTACCCACCAATCCATCTAACCACCAAATTCACAATAGCACTTTTTATTCACATGGAATGAAACCCAAAGTTTTTAGAAAATGCAGTTCATAGTAACCAAACCAGACAAGGCAACTGTAAACTGAATTCAATTGCTAATTTGTGGACAGTTTACTTGGTGTTTGGATCTAAGTAACAACTCGTGTTTTCTGGTTTGGTTCACAGGGAAGACGTCGAGTACTACTATCGAAACAAGTTCATCCAAAGAGATGACACTGACAGGTTTTACATGCTAAACACCCTCTTCAATCTGTCAGGTATGAAATGAATTTATTTCTGTGTGATTTCATAATGTCTGAAATCCAAATAAAGCATACAATTACATACATATATATAGATGTGTGACGTTATGAAGTAACTCATTTTCTTTCATTTTGTTTTTTCAGAGACTTATCTTTATGCATGTCTGGTGGATTTCTTTACTCGATGCACCAGATACTCAAAGTGAGTGAACATGCTTATCAGTTTCTTAATGCACCTTTCATTTATGTTGCAAACCAACCGCTTCGGATGTTATCAACCCATAAAGGCCGTTATTGGTGGTTATCAGCCCATTGAATGGCTCCAGGCGGTCCCTCCTGGGAGGCTCAGTAGGTTGTTATCTACTGTTCGTATCAGCTTATCGGAGATAGAATTTATTTTTATTTTTTTAGCTTTTTTAGAAAACCTTTATTTACAATTTATGTACCAGTTTGAGTAGGATATCAAGAATTTTCTACAAATAAATGCCAGATGTATCAGTCATAAGACTTAAATTTAAAAATGAATCAGTAAAATGTAAAACTGGAGTTTTTTTTGTTGTTGTTACATTTGGCATTTATTTGCAGTAAATCATTGATATACTCAAAAATAGTAGGTAAATTGTAAATAAAGCTTTTGAATCAAGCTAATAACAACAACAAAAACAAAAATCAAAACAATCAATGGGGCTGTTAACCACTAATAACAGCCGTTCTATGGGTCAACAACATCCGAAACGGCAAACTCTGAATATGTTTGTACAAATCTTTCTATTTAAAGCTTAAATAGAGCATTTTTTTTGTTGGTACCTTTTATTCTCCTAGCCTCCAAAAAGGTTTCCAGCATGGAGACTTGTTCATGTCCTACAGAAGCATGTTCCAGGATGTTCGAGATGCAATGGATTTTATTCATGACACAGTAAGCCATTCAAACGGTGCATTTTTTTAATTCTTGGACTTCATGGTAAATAATAAAGCCCACACTTGCTGCTCCATAGGGAACCCTGAAAGAACAGACGATCAAGAATTTGGAGAAGTACGTCGTCAAAGATGTGAGTGCACTGACCTCATCCGAATGCCTTTTAGTTCTGAATGGTTGAAATGCTGAAAAGACGAAACGTTTCCACCACAGCCAAACATCCCTGTGCTCCTGACTCGAATTAAAGAGGTGGCGAAGATTTTCTTGGCTACCAATAGTGACTACAACTACACAGAGGTGAGCTTATGAGGACTGTAGATGATCTTTGAGAGTAAACACGAGTTTAACATCATTGTTGTATGTCCCTTCTTGCTTTAGGCTATCATGAAGTACCTGCTGGAAAGTACCCCAAAGGTAAGGCTATGATACCATTTTTGATTTGTTAAAAAATTATGTTCTTTTCAATTGTTAAAAATAGAAAAGAATAGAATATTTATTAATTTTTTTTTGCAGCCTGGAAGCCCTAAAAAGCCGTGGCGTGCTTTCTTCGACCTTGTTGTCGTCGATACCAGGAAGCCTCTGTTCTTTGCAGATGGCACTGTGCTCAGACAAGTGGACACGGTATGAAAACTCTCTCCTGGCAGGGGTTTGATGAACTAATTACATTAGTAACAGTGTGTTATTTTATGTTGGACACGCAGAACACAGGAAAGCTGCGCATTGGGACTTATACTGGAGACCTGCAGCATGGTACAGTTTACTCTGGAGGTGAGGAACAAATCATTATTAGAAATCAGTTTTACTGACCCTTTATTAACACACTAGTTGGCTGGATGAATATTTAAAGCCTTTGTCAAAAAACTTCCAGAAACTATTCTCTATTTTTACATTATTACAAGTCGTTTCCTGTTTTGCCTAAATAATCACCTTATTCATTCAGTCAGTGCCTCATTTAACTTTTCTAATGTGAACCGGTCAGGTGTTTGTCTATTATCTCATTCTGCATCTCATTCTGCTGTTGTTACAAGCCCTACAGATCAAGGTGAACATTAATAGCTTACATTTGATCATATTTGAAAGGTTGTAAGTTGATTACATCAATGGTTCACTTCTCTTGTGGAAAACGTTTGTTTATCTTATAAAAGACTCCAAGTTATTGCATTAAATAGGTTCATTTGTGTTTGATTGTGTTACTAGTTATAAATGAGAATAAATAAATTTGGACTTTACATATGAGTTTATTTTTAAAGTAAAATATCTCAGTGAGATGTTGACATTTAGATAAACATGTAGTTTATGCAACAATGTATTTATTTCTGTATTTATATATACTATGCTGTTATGTTCTATGTTAACATTTTTGTTTGCGTTGACACATCTGGGAGCCTTTCAGAGATACAAACTTGCTAAGCTGCTCAGACGGTCAGTAGCCAGTAGGGGGCAGAATAAATAAAATGGAAAATTTACCGGATTTACGATTTCTTAATTAGAAGTGTTAATTATGTTTTTTTGTTTTGTTTTAAGCATTTTGAGTATTCAAATTGAGAATGATTACCAATTATTTGAGTTGTAATAGTCCAATGAAATATGTTTACTGAAATATTGGCAGCTAAAAGCTAGTAGACTGAGTGGTGTGTAAACATGTCTCATTTGACACTAAAAAGAAAAAAAAGACACAGAGTCACAATGAGAAACACGAACAAAGAAGTCACGGTGCTAAAGGAACTCATACAGTTTTGAACATTGCAAACCTATTTCATATTTTCATCTCTCTGTGCAGGATCATCAGACATCATCTCTGATCTGCTGGATGTCAGTGGCAAGGACATCCTCTATATTGGAGATCACATCTTTGGAGACATCCTCAAATCAAAGAAACGTCAAGGCTGGAAGACCTTTCTTGTTGTGCCGGAGTTAACCAAGGAGCTGCAAGTGTGGGAGGAAAGAAGAAGTGAGCAACTCATCTTTATTTACTATTGTGTTGTCACATTTTTGTTGATTTCATTCTTTTTTTCTTTTCTTTGATTTTCAGGTCTTTTTGAGGAGCTGAAACATCTTGACTTCTTCTTGGCTGAACTGTACAGGTAAGTCTGTGTCTTTGACCAAATGAACCAGTACTTGATCAAACGTTAATGATCAAAAGTGAATAGCTGCTATCGGACAAACTGTTAACAGTTACTGGAAGATTATTGAACAAGGTTTTTCTTTTTTTGTATATGCCACTTGCAGCTTGTTAACCTGAACATGCATGCATATTGAATGAAATTAAGCAGAAAGAAAACTTATGGATTCACATTTTCTGCAGTTTTTTTTATGCACCTTTAGCATTTTATTTGGTTTTACTTAAAGTTTTTAATTCTTTTTACACTTTTATGTTCAACACTTGCAGTTTTTAAAGGCCTTTGTAAAAAGGTTGGCTTGGATTTTTTTCTCCACCTACTCAAGTTAACAGGATAATGGGAGAATACTGCTGTTTTACTTGGAAGACTCTTTTTTTATTAAAATAACATCAAGTTTATTGTAAATTATAACATATTTTCCTCATAAAAGCTTCTAAATGCAGTGGTAAACGTGGAGACTCCTTTTCTCTATATTATTACTGTTATGAGCGCTTTTTATCGTCTACGTAAGACAAAAAAATAATAAAAATTTGTCATGCGTGAGGCACTCACATTATCAGTGTGATGGGTGGTGTTTAGCTTTGGCCACCAGGTGGAGCTGATGCACAGCCAACAATGTCGGTGCAGCTTGGTGATGGAGAACAAACATAAAATTTTCCGTTTTCACTTTATGATTACAACCATATGAATGCAATTAAATTGGCTTGTTTGCTTTGATCTTGTTGCTTCGGTATAAAAATGCTTCTTTTGTTCTGATTAAAGGCACTTAGACAGCGGCAGCATAGACTGTCCTGACATCAGCAACATTCAGACAAGAATAAAGGTAAGGTCGTCAAATGGGATTTTAACGGAATTAATTTTTAAGCGTTTTCTTTTTGTTGTTGCTGCTAAGTGAATTTAGCCCCTTTATATATTCATTAAGCACCACCTAAGCACCCAAAACAATCTGTTTGTTAATCAGTCCTACTTTCACGTGAAAGGGCTGACAGAGAAAATGAATGTGAGTCTTTCTGTAGGATCACTTAGTCCCAATATTTTTAAAATCATATTTCTTGCCCTTTTGCATGAGTGCAATAAGATACAACTTTCTTAACAAGAAGCTTTACATAATAAAGCAAAAAATAAAAGACTCTTCACTTTTCTACCAATAACAAAATTAAACATCCTTTAATACTTCACAAACGGGGAATGCGTGCAGAAATTCAAAGATTGTTATAATTTTTTTTTCTGGGAGAACTTTGCAAAACTGCACCTGTTGGCAATCTAATTTACTTAGAAAAAGAGACATACCAAGCTTTGAATATCTCACAGAGCACAATCCATCATTCATGTTTGAACAAATTATGGGACAACAGAAAACCTGCTAAGACATTCTGTTAATCGAAAATGATGGTTTAAGCATGTAGGGTGTTAATTAGACAAGCAGCAAAGAGACCGACGGTAACTCTGGACGAAATACGCAGGTCCGTAGCTCAGGTGGGAGAATCTGTCGACAAATCAAATATTAGTCACGTTTCCCCTAAAAAGATCCAGAGAGTATGAGAAAGAAGGCCAAAACTGAACCAAGTGGAGGAAAGCTAACACTGTATGAAGCCCTGGTGGTGGCAGTGACATCCTGTGGAGGATGTGTTGATCAGACTTGAAAGGATGTAGGTTAATTTGATTAACTCCTGGAGGAAACAAAACTAATGAAGAGTGAGCATCAACCCTCAGCATTCACCCAGCTGTACAGTTAAAGGATTTACATCCAACCATCTACATGTACTGGAATGATTCTGACCCAAATCCAGTTAAATATGTGTAGAAAATACTCTTCTACACCTCTCATAAATTTATCTGTAAAAAATATTTGAAAATAACTTTAGAAATATGTACTCTCATGTGCTGAGCCTCTACATAAAGTCCCAGAGATAAAGCTCATAGCAGATTAACGCTTTTGCAAGGCATCATCTATGTTCTCTCAAGCTTTTATTGTTGCACATTGTGTGTTTCCAGGTTCTGACCCATAGGATGGACATGTCCTACGGCCAGATGGGCAGTCTCCTGCGCAGCGGCTACACACAGACACTGTTTGCCAGTCAACTGATTCGCTATGCAGATCTGTACTCCTCCACCTGCATCAACCTGCTGCACTACCCCTTCAATTACCTCTTCATGGCTCCCCCTGTCCTGGTCTGTGTTCCTTCCTCCTTTTTGAAATAATAGCAAGCTTGTGTGAGCGTTTTAGCTGCCTGTTGAAAGCTTTTCAAAGGGGCTGATTCTTTTTCAGATGCCCCATGAGGCAGTTTCTCAAAGCTCTACGGACATTCCTTCAACAGAGCGAATGTGAACAACCACAAAGACGCAACGAACTGCAGCTAAGGTTTGCATTTTTCAAGGATTTGAAATCAGATAGAAATATTTGCTTTATTTTCTGTCACATTTGAATGAGTCTTTTTCTTGTTGTTGCCCCACAGATGCGTTTCTTCACGAAGCAGAACATAGGAGGTTCCTGTCCGCATTTACACGCTGATGGACGGTTTGTCACATCGGCCACCTAGTGCGCCATCTGCTGGATGAATAATGCTTTGTGATTAAAAAAAAGTTTACACTGAAATGTTAGGGATTGCTGTGCTGAAGTGGCGACACGCCCAGGGTTTACCCCCCCACTCACCCAGTGACCGCTGGAGATAAGCACCCTTCAAGGAAAAGCGGGAATAGATAATGGATGAATGGATGTTAAGGGTAGTTATTGTAAATGTGAGTCTTTAACATGTAAACGGTGCAGAATGGGCTTTAAATATAAGATTTGTGTAATTTTTTTCAAAAATATTTTTTTAAAATTTAGTATTTATTGTTTCTGCAACTTCTGCTGAATTAAGTCATTAAATCACTGCTATTAATCCTGTTGACTAATAATTAATATGCATTAACTCCTCATATTTGTGGAGATGATACGTGCTGATGCTCAAAACATTAAAGATTTTTAATACAAAAACAATGTTTTTTTTTTTTTTACTGAGTTCAAGTTGTTCGCGATAGCCTTATTTTTTGGAACCACTTACATTGACTGTTGCAGAGTAAAACAAAGAAACAATTTATCTATGTAAAATTGTTTCTAATGGACCCATTGCTTTGCATTTTCACCAGAGGTCAGTAGCAGTCCAAGGAGTACGCACATAGGTGTGACTCCGACAGAAGAGTCCAATCAATAAATCAGAAGTTGTACAAATACCTACATGAAGTTAGTCCTTGGTGTGTCGTAACCATAAAAAGTACAAAATAAGTAATACAATAAACAATAAAGACTCAACTCTTGAAGGGAAAGCATATTGAAGCTCATTCAAAGTTTGCTTCAAAATATTTGGATAAGTCAGAGAAATTCTGACTATAGCAGAATTTAGTCGGGTCAGACTGAAATTCAAGTCTTTTGATCTCAGACCATGTTTAATAGAGGAATGTGCTCAATATAAACCCTGAAACCTCTTACCAGCATTGAACTTTGTAGGTAGGATTATCATGGTGTGTGTTGAGGAAATGAACTGATTCATTGCTGATAGGAATCTAAAGGTGAACTTTCCAATGTCTAGTCCTGTGATGGACTGAAGAGCTGTTAGGACATAAGTCGCCTCTCTGATTCTCATCAGAACGAACCACACCGAGAACCCGGATTAGGATTAGATTCATCTGATCATCCACTAGATGGCACTTAATCCCCTCTCCACCATACGGATCATTTCAACACAGATTTTCTTCACAATTATTGAACATCTACATGTTTGATCCCCAAAACTAACACTAACATTGCTTTTAATTTTGAGCATCAAAAGTACAAAGCTGTTTAGAGTTTTGTTTTGCATCAGTCAATCCTTTATGTTCATCCAATAAACTAATCCTGGGACACTGATTGGTCAGACAGTCATGAAGCAGAAAACTGATCTAATCAGATGTGATACTTGTGTAGCACATGAACTGACACACATACACACACTCATGTAGACCTGTGTGGTCCTGTGGTACACACTCTGATTCACACTCTCCTTCCTCCTCCTCCTCCTCGCTGCATGATGTCAGAGCTCATGTGTGATTATATGTAAGAGTTTTTTTCTCCCCCATCTCCGCACAGGAAATGATCCAGTCATCTTGCAGGACTGAAGTGTGTAGAGTGTCACAGTTTTCCTGTTTTGCTCCCGAACACCAGCCACTGCATGTGTTTCTTTTTTTTTTTTTTGAAGATTTTGCATGGATTTTGTTTTCTGTTTCAGTCTGAAGCCACATGTTAGGATCAAAACACAACGTATCAATCCATAAGCACGGCTTCTTTTACAGATTTTAAATTTAATTATACCAGTGAGGTGATAACTCCTCTCCTTTTCTCATAGCCTCTTTCCTCATAAACACACACACACACACACACACACATGCATTTCCTAGATGATTTCATTTGTTGTATCTGGGGCTATTTCTGGTTTTGTTTGGATTTACCGTCACCATTGTCTGCTTGTCACCTGTATTTATTGTTACTGGATCATTTGGTTAATTTTGTCCTGTCTTATTTTCCTGCATGCAGAAATCCCAATCTTTCATCTCTCCTGATCTGTTTCGCCCGCTTTAATCATGTCTCTACTGTGTCTCAGGATGTGTTTTATTAAGCAAAAGCAGTTTAACTTTTGATGTAGTTTTATTAATTTACACATTCAATGTTATGAAAAGGTGAAAAAGAAAAATGTAGCCATAAAAACAATGTAAGCAGAGCTGAAATCCTTTGGATAACATTGACAGAAGTCTTAGCTGCTTAATGTGCTCCATGAATCATGGTGGCAGTTAGCATGTTTTCTAATCTACACGTATCTGCTTTCCAACTAACTAAAGCCACAAGAGCGCTTAGGTGTTAGAAATGTCACAACTCATCGCATTTCACTCTTTCAGATCCAAGTGCTTAAAAAAAATCCTGAAAACTTCTGAAAGGGAGGCGAGGCGATGATATAAATAATAGTTTGCTCTCTGCCAAAGCCACAGACACCATGTGTGCTCCTCTGAGAGCTGAGCAGCACTGAGCAGAAACTAAGTCACAAAGATATGTCACATATTCACAGTTATGCAGAAGATGAGCAGCAGGGTTCAAGATGACACAATGCATGTTTTAATCTTTTTTTTTTTTGCGGATGATGAATAAACACAAAGAATTTCTCGTTTTTAGAGAGGGAGAAGTTGACTTTAAGCATAAAAAATATCCAGACAAGAACAGCAGCATTGATGTGACACTTGCATGTTATCTTTAAATATTTATTTTAATTTAGATTTTTTTCCCTCTTAAAGTACACTTTGTAAATTCTGGTGATTTTCTTGCAAATAATTATCTCCATTTTTGTATTTGTAAGATCAACTTTTCACACAAAACAAATTAGTTACACCTTTGACTTTTATTTCATAGAAATCCAGATATTACCTCCTTAATTTTACTGTTTCTGTCAAGTTTTAATTCTGGAAGTCTGCAGTTAAATTAAATAGCAATATTGAATTAAAAATATTTAATGATATTAAGCAAGGTTTATAAAATTGTTTTAGGTTTACTGCGGCTAAAAATTCAAACAAAACTGCTAATTCTACATAGGATGCATTTTAGGCCATTGACTAAATTATGTAACTGTAAAACTGACATTCGTTTTTTTAGATTTCAACTTTTTAGATAAACTTTCCTACAAACTAATCTTTTTTTCAGAATTTTTATTAGCATTAGAATTATTAGCATTAGCAGGTTCTACTCCCTTAAAGGTTTTTTTTTCTCAAGAAAGCCTCCACAAATGATTAATTACATCATCATCTTTATTTGTCTTCATTCAAAAAGATAGAAAAATAAAAACATTTAATCGAAACAATAACAAAACAAATATAACCATTAGAAATACATAAACATACACACTTAAAACAGATGATCATTTTCAGCCTTGTGAAATGTGAGGATTTTAATTTAGAAGGATTAAAAGGCTCTAACAATGAATTAAATGAAGTGTTTGAAAGCAGCCAAAAAAAAACACACACACACATACACATCTAAATCCCGACAACCCAACCCAGAGCAAACACTGTGAATGTTATGATTTCCCTCTGTGATTAAAGAAATGCACACACGCTTCGTTCTGATCACTTGGTTTGGAGCTAATTCAAAGGCTGCACATATGAAAACACACTTGCTGACATGTTGGGCTCCACTGCTGCTCCGTGCAGTCAGATAACTGCAGAAGCACCACCGGCCCCCATTCCACACATTCCAGGATTTCCCAGCAAGCATTGCAAAGCAAGCCTAAACAAGTCACGTTCTTTACTCAGAGAGAATTTCACACAAGTCAAGTGGCGGAGATTTTCCCTTTTGCTTTCTCCTTTCAGTGCAAACATATCCAAACAGAACACCACATAAAAGGCTTTTATGTTTGATTCCGAGAATCTTTAACCTGTTTTGCTTTAACCGCCTCAACAACAAGGGAAATTTAACTTTTTACTGCAGCACAACCATCGGAGGGCCCCACAGAACATGTCTGTTTTTAATAATGACTTGAGTGTCCTTCTCAAGGCGGCTTTTAACAGCAACCGGACTGCGGTTAAACGCGTCCACCCACTTTAACGTGGGCATAGACATCAAAA
Organism: Poecilia picta; assembly: GCA_033032245.1. Lineage (NCBI taxonomy): Eukaryota > Metazoa > Chordata > Actinopteri > Cyprinodontiformes > Poeciliidae > Poecilia > Poecilia picta. Next base: position 13,078,871 of record CM065364.1, on the reverse strand, counting down.
CAAACAAACTTCTTTGCTCTTTAACCAGAGGGTTCAAACACGAGGCACACAGGAGCACTGACACCTAATCTCAACAGGGGGATAAAGAGAGAGAGAGAGAGAGAGAGAGAGAGAGAGAGAGAGAGAGAGAGAGAGAGAGAGAGAGAGAAGGCAAAATGCAAAAAAAAGAAAAGAAAGAGTGGTGGGGGGTGAAAAGGCCCTGCATTCCTGCCGAAGGGCCCCTCCCCCGCCGACCTGCTGCCATCGAGGATGCTCAGAGCCACACATCGACCTCCAACAACCCCCCCCCTTTCTGCTTCTTTTTCCTGTTCCATCTACTTATCAATACACACTGTGGCAGTGTTTGATGTCACAACAGAACAACAGTCACATAAAGAACAGCAGGAAAGGGATGGAGGATGGAGGATGGAGGATGGAGGAGGGGGTTGGCCGATCAGAAAAATACAATCCTGATTGTTTGTTTCAGACGATTTTAGTCTCTTCTCGCCTTTCGTTTTAGGACATTTTCAGTCACTAATTGGACTCGGCGTGACTAAAACCGGGGTTTTCAATGTAAAACATTGATTTCGTTCAAACCTTGAGGACTTGTGTGTCAGCCAATCAAGCGGGAGCAAACCCCCCGTCTGTAAACACAACACACTGGGTAAACAGTTTTAAGCAGAGGCTCCTGCTCTCTGCACCACCACCTGCCATCAGCCATCAGCTCCACTTCCTCACACACTGATTTTTTTTTTTAAATGGGCCCCTTATTTTCAGCACTGAGGCCAAATGCTATGACAATACTATTGCACTGCTAGAATGGATGGTACAGTAGTGCAACATTGTCAAAGCAGCTGACCTCAGCATGTGTCAGCACGTGGCCGTTCCTCACTGACAAACTCAAAATTGCGTGGCTATTTAGATTTTTTTTTTTCAAATAGTGGATAAAGCAAAGAGGTGTTTGAATTTTGCAGAAATTGAAAACCAGCTGCTTCAATTTTCTTATTGTGCATAGCTAATCAAACGAGATGCTTTCTCGCATTAACTCTCCAAAAGCCAGATGCAACCAAACAATTTGCAGAAAATTCTGACTTTGTTTACTGAAAGCTTTTAAGAAAAAAAACACAATAAAAACCTGGAAAATAATTCTAAAACATCACTTGGTTTCCACTTGCATTATGTTGATACTTTGGGCTTTTGTGGTCATGTGCTAATCAAAAAAAAAAAAAAAAAGGATTTCTCCTTCATGGCACAAATGTACTAAACACAATTCACTAGAGAGAGACTAACTTTGTCAAAACTAAATAAAATTGGTATTGTAGCATTAAGACACCTACAGAAACTCCATGTGCAGGTTTAGGAGCAAGGATGAGGTGTGGGGTTTTTTCTTTGTTTTAAAGAGGCAGATGTCTCATAAAAACTTGAATCATAAATGATATGGCAGGCATTAAGGTTAGAACAACTTTATAAGCTCCTTGTGTTGCTTCAAAGTGTGCAAAGATGAAGAGTGGGTCTCTTTTTTTTTCAATCATCCAATGCCCTTTTAATATTGCACTGCTCATGTCAGTGTCCAGTAGTGCAACAGAAAGAGGGCAGTGGACAACAACATGGATCCCACCAGCCTCTTCTTCACTACAGCAACCTTGTGATTACATTTTGTGCTGTTTAATGCATGTGCTGATGGCATATGTCTGTCCCACTTTTTAAGTGTAAAACAATTCCCACGGTAACAATGCATCCGCAAGCCAAACAAAGCAGTGACATCACTTGGAAATCTGAACAAATCTGCAGGTTTTGATCAAACGTCTCATTTAAAGCTTTTCTTCCAGTAAGTTTCGACCTCAAGGTGTAAAAGAAAGTGGATCTGTGGGAGGCAAAAAGTTAGTATGTGACAGATTAACAATATCACTTTTCACCGGTGGAGTTAAATGAACTTCCCCAAATTAAACAGCACTGGTTCCCCCCCCACCCCTCCTCACCAACCCTGGGAGAATGGGAATTTCCCAGCATGTGGGCCCATACGATTCTCTGCAGTGAATGACATGCATTCTAATTTTGGTGGCGAAATGGGGGGATGGAGGGGAGAGAGGTTGGAGAACGGAATGAACGCAAAAAAAAGGAGAGAAGGGGAGGGGGGTTACAGAGGGGGAGGGGGGTGTATACACACTATTAACAGCTTACAGCGAGCAAACAGATATGTTTTCATCCACAAAACCATCACACACTCTGGCTTCTCTTCCTGTGTTGCTAAAAAAAAAAGGAAAAAGAAAAATAGGAAAATAAATCACCTGAGCTCCAAGACAAGAAGAATAAATAAAACTTGACAAAAAAAAAAAGAAAAGAAAAAGTCGTGTAACAATCTCTGAAATAAAAGCAGACAACTTTGATCGCTGAAAACAGAGTTACACAACCCACAGAGTGGATAGCATGGCCCACTGGAGGGGACACTGGAAACCTCCACAACACCATGGCGCTTTCACACGTTGCAGGAAGCCCCTCCAGGTGTTGTTTTGTATTTTTACCTGCATGTGGAGGCTTATAAAAAAAATTAAAAAAAAATAATAAAAAAAATAAAAAAATCCACTATCCATTTGTGTGAGCGGCCTATCCGCCTCTGCTTCCCTTCAGCGCAGGACCTGAGCTTACAACACATTACAGGCGACTTGTTAGATTGCACAACCGCATATATGGCCGCACACGCGCACCCCGCTCTCTCCGGAGAGCCGTTACGATGCGATCAGAGCCTAACAGGCGCTGTCCACGAATCCCGATCAAGTTTTTTTTTTTCTGTGATTTTTTTTTTTTTTTTTTTAAAGACACGAGCTTCCAGATGCGCAGCGCAACGTGGATCGACTCAACTCTCGTCGCTGTTTCTGATCCCCCTCCCTTCTTATAGGTCGCATATTAGGAAAAAAAAAAAAAACAACTTCCAAGTTTCTGCGCCGAGCTCCTGACATTTTTTACGCAAAAAAAAAAAAAAAAACAAACAAAAAAAAACGGCTACAACTCACAGTGGACAACCTCTCCCTCCTGTCCTCTCCCCTCCTCCTCCGCCTCCAAAATCATGAATAGTATCTGGTCAAAGGGAGGGACGATCCGTTATGGGCAGAGGAGAGCAGGAGGAGAAAAAAAAAAAAAGTTGTCCATTAAAAAAAGAGGAAAAGAAAAGCCACCCTTCTCCGAAAGCCACGCTTCGCGGTGCGCTCCGCTGAGGATCGAGGCTGTCATCCTGGGGAAAAGCTGCGGGCCGACAGGGATCTGCGGAGCTGGGAAGGAGAGAAAGAGAGAGAAGAGGGGAAGAGAAAAATCCTCCCTGCAGAAGCACACGGCCTCTCAGATCCGGACTCCATCTTTGACTACTTGACATTCAGAGCCTGCCGGAGCAAATTCTTCGTTTGCATGCCTTCCGCTGATTGGCCGCTCCTTGCGCTAGTCTTTGCTCCACGGCGCGCCATTGGCTGGCTTTCGGCGTGTTCGACACTTCCAGCGGAGCGCGTGATTGGCTGCGGTGGGGGAAAGCGTCACACGGGACGACAAATACCTTGCTTAACGTGTCCCATTCACAAATTTCCCATCATGGACTCGCAACCGTGTGTCTGGATAACGATCTGAAACTCTGCGGCGCTAACATCTTTGCGCTCTCACTAAGGTGGAGGATACCAGCGCCAAATCTGGCGTCGCTACAGGCGTCGATTCAAATGAGAATTGTGTCAATTTGAAGAAATGGCTTGTAGACAGAATAATTAAGAATAATTAAAATACAGCAGCTAATTCTACAGGGACGTATCTAGAAGGTTTCTGAAGGGCTACCCTGACTGGGACCCGCTGAGTATCTGGGAATGAAACTAAGAACCATTGGAGAAAAGTCTGAATTGCCTTAATCTGTAGTATTCAAAAGTGAAGTGATAAAGTGGAAAGAAAAGTGTTTATAAGAAGGGAAAAGTTAAAGGAGACGTAACAAAAATAAATAAATAAGCATCCTAACATTTACTGAGTTTGCTTTTTGGAAAAATGTTAATTAAAAGGTTGAAAGTGAGCTTGTGAAAATTGTGCTCTTAGATAAAAAAAAAAAAAAAAACAGCACATGCTTCCTCTCCACTCAACCCAAAAGTGAAATAGGCAACTAAATAAAAAATAAATAAATACAGTTAATTTAACAAGCATCCAAAAGGTTTTTAAAAGTGCTTCCCTGACAAAGGTGGTGGACAGTCTTAAGTTACATCAAATCCTTTAGAAGTATTTTAGTGTCACCCCATCCACTTTTAAAAGTGGAGTATAGGGACACAAAATAAGACAGGCATAAATCAGTCAACCAGTCAATCAATTTATGAATAAATTAATCAGATTTCTCAAATTTAATGACTGTTGTATAAATGTGGTTTCTGAAAAACATTTCTTAAAACAAACTCTGAGCGATTGGGGATCAGGGTGTCGCTGGAAATGCCAGTTGTTAGTCATCACTGACTCCAATCATAGTTTTGCAGCAAATAAATGATAAACTGACAAATTAACAAACAACTCACATCAATGCATCAAACAGCAATTTACAGAAATACTCCTGAATGCCGTGCAGCATAGATGGCTATCAACGATCACCGCTGTATTTATTAGAGAAATATGATTTTATCTCATATAAAACTTGAAGAATGACTTACATAGCTAATTTCATCTCAAGATAAAGTACTGGCTGACAGTTGGTTAAATGTAATGTAATTATTAATTACAGCAGCTAATAATTGTTCCAGATAGAGATGAGAACAGATTGGTTCTCTTGTGAAAAGTACTAAGAGCTGCAGTAACTGGGATGTTAAATAAAAAAAAAAAATAAGAAAATGAGAAATCCAAACCAGAGCACTTAAAAAACAACAACAACCCCCCCCCCCCCAATATATTACAGATTATTTAAAATTGCTGCAATTAGTTGACAACTTCCTTTCTCTTCTCCTAAATGCATATTTCCAAAAATATGCTTCTATAATATGCATGAAAAGAGCTTTTCTGGGGGTGTCCTCCCCCTGGGCCCCCTGGGTGGCGCCACTGTATTTATAGAGTCCTCTGGTTTCTAAATACGACCTTACGCATTAAATTACAAATTATAAAGTGATTTAAAGAGACATTATAATGTTTTGGCATTGCTGCTTCTTTGTCGTCCACGCAGGAAGAGCAGCGCTCGTGGTGGGGGGCATCAATCGATGGTCGTATCGGACCACACCGTGCTGGAGGAGGCGGACCCTCTGTCCACCCCCCCCCCCCCCACCCTTTTTTTTTTTTTCTTTTTAGCGCAGTCTTGATTGACGCAGAGCGAAGAGTAGCGGGCTGTGAAATTTGGCATTCCTGGCCAGAGGAGCTGAAATAATGGCATTATCCAGTGGGAGAGGGCCCACTCTTTACTCCCCCCCCCTCCCACACACACACACACACACACACACACACACCCGACTCCGGCCCACTCAGAAGGGATCTGATTGTGCAGCCAGTCGGATATAAAAAAATGTTTGATGTAAGGCGGGGCAGGACGGATCCGGTGTAGGTTTGGCCCCCCTCTCACCACAGAGGTCGTTTCCACAAACTGCACTGTAACTTGGAAATGTTTTTTTTTTTTAACCACAAAATGGGGGATCTAATTAGATCTTCGGGTTCCCTACTGACACAAAAAACAAACAATCGTCCCTAAATCATAAAGCACAGAGAAGTGTGTTTTTAAAGGGTTGCTTGGCAAATTAAAACGACTCGATGAAGTTTTAAATGCACCATCTACTACATTTGCGTGAAACAGGAGCTTCTTGTTTCACACAAATCTTTTAAATTTAGCAAACAATTTTAGAAAGAACTGGAGCAAGTTAAAGGGTTGATTAAAAATGTAGAAATTTGGTTTAATAGAGAATAAATAGTTGCATTTACAGAAAAAAAATCACTTAAATATTTTCCTCAAAAGATTGAAAAGTGTAAAATACGTTGTGACAGATCTAAAACAATTTCTCCTTCCAATTGATGCACAACTTAGCTGTGAATTTCAACCTGTTTAAAAAAATTGCTGGTAATTTATTTTAGTGTCTTTAAAGCTGAACGCATTTAGAAACGTTGTTTCCCCCCATCTCAGTAGTTTAACCAGCAAAATTACTTGCTTTTCAAATGACATGTTTTCAAAATGATTTCTCTTCTTTTATTCAACCAGGTTTATTGCTGCTCTTTTTCAAAGAATTATTTCTATTAAGAATCATTTCAAACATCGACAATAAAAGGATAAAAACTAAGAATGCTTGGGAAAAAGAGATTAAATGATTAAACTGCAATGAAAACAAACAGTCAAACAAAAGATCCTAAAATGTCTTACTTTAACGCCCCCTTTACTTGATTTGACCAAACATTTATGCTCATCGACAAGTTTTAGACCAAAATTAATTTACTTATGTAAATGTGGGAAAATGTGAGCACAGAAATTGTAAGAAAAAAACCCCTCACAATCTGAATAACAGTATATATAAAATGTTCTAATCTTCCAACAATCTTCCAAATCAAACTTAGAAGCAGTTCTGTGTTTTTCTTATAATTTGTTTTGACAGATGTTTGAAGAATAAACCGATCTAAAACGCCAAAGGTTCCAGTTTAAATTGTTTATACTCAGGTTGTCATTTTTGCCTTTATTCTTCTTTACAAATTGTACATTTATAAAGTTTACATCTCAGATTTTTCACTTTTTTTTGTTGTGTTTCACATTTGTTGTTCATATTTCTTCTGTCTTTTGTTGTGCATATTTTCTGTTTTTTTGGCCTCAAATCACAACAAAAGTTTGCTTATATAAACCTACAATTTCATGAAGCAAATAGAGTAAAAAAGAAAAAGAGCTTCATGTTTTGCAGAAAATTTCTGCTGGTTGTGCGTCTGGGGGGGGGGAGAAACAGCCACAAACTCGGCACCACTCCCTCCTGAAAGGCCTGACTCCAAACTGCTGCCTGTGTGAGGTGTCATGGGGCTGAGAAAAGCCTTTTAAACATGGGAGTCATTGTTCCCTCTCTTTTTTTCCCTCTCTCCCCCTTCCAACCACCCATCCTCCGAAAATGTACCTCCTTTCTTCCTCTGCCCTTTAACCTCTCCCAACCCCCATCCCTCCGTCTCACATCTCCCCTCTGCGTTTCCTCTCGGCGGCCCGAAGACCAAACAGCCTTGATGGATCGTCATTGATAATTTCCCACCAAGGAAAAGAGGGGGGAAAAAATGTTAATTGAGAACCTTTTGGCGGGTGAGAAGAGGGTTTTTCTTCTCCATCGTTTTTTTTTTTTTTTGTTTGTTTGTTTCCACAGAGCAGCAGCAGCAGCAGCAGCAGCAGCAGCAGTAGCTGCAGCTGACCCCACCTCATGGACCCACAGTCTCCTCCAAAGAGAGGAGACTGTGGGTCAGCTTCCTCAGCTTCCCCCTCCTTCCACCTTCCTCTTGAAATAGACTCTATGGACTGCATGCATGACATTCCAGCTGTGTGGGTGGCAAGGCTTTTTTATGGCTTCTCCACCAGAGCACAGTGATCCAGAAGCACAACAGCACGAGGGACCCTGCCTCCATCCTCCCAGTCTCTACGCAGGGCTTGGCCTCACCTGGGAACGGAGATAAGGTGCTCTGCTGGCTCTTTACCTGACGACCTGGAGGTTCAAAGGGCAACCTATGTAAAGCAATAAGTCACTAAACAGCACGTTTCTTTGCTTTTTTTTTTAATTCCAAATTTAAGGTTTGGAGTTGAGAGACGTTTCGAACAACCGTCAGGCTTTTCAGTCGAGTAACGCGGGACGATTTTTAGATTCTTTAAATCGTTTAAAAAAGAAGACAAATTTCATCTTTCACTTGAAGGTCAGAAGTTTTAAGCTGACATTTAAAATGCACACATTTTTCAATTCTGTTCTTATTTTACCCATTTAAAGATCTTTGACGCCTCCCAAATAACTTCTAAAGCCGTGAAATGGTTTGTATTTTCCTAAAACAGACACACATCAGCTTAAATTGTACTCAGCAAAAAGTTCAGAACATTGTTTTTACCACACTTTACACTTATGCTATAAAACAACACTCATATTAGACAGTCAGAAAACAAAACCGTGTCATTTACAGCCTGTAAATTCTTAACATCTCCATTCTTATTTGCGAAGCAACAGTTAACAAGAAGCCAAAAAAAGAAAAGGAAAAAGAAGTAATTTTGCACATTTTCTTTAATTTTTATATACATTTTACAATTTATATGAGCATTTTGTGATTTATAGGCATGGTTAAAAATGTTATAATCATTGTCTAAAGTACCTCATTTAAAGCAACATATTATCATATGAAACTTTTAACATCAATATTAAACTGAAATACATCTGATAGAGCATTTAAAAACAGTCAAAGTGAACCAATGTGCTTCAAAATGCAACTAAACAGAAAACCAGAAAAAAACAGAATAACCCCAGAACAAGAAAAATGGAATAAAATAAGAAGAAAGAACCACAAAACAGACAATGTCAATGTTTGTGTGAATATCAAAAGAAAATCAAGTTAAGTAAGGTGCTTTTTAATTTAGCTAAACAAACAATAAGATTCACAAACATAACAAAAAATGAACAAAAATCTCTTCATAGCCACATTTAAGAAAAGTTTCACCTTCTCAATTGAATGTTTTGAAGCTACTTTTAAATATAGATTTTATGACTTCTTGTCTTTCCCTTTGTTAGCCTGTAAAGCTCTGGAAAAAAGAAGACCACTGCTAAACGTTTCTAAAATCATCCTCTGCAACAACCATCACAAGCCAGAGTCTTTTGGAGTCTCACACTTCCTGCTGTTTAAACTTTGAAATGGGTCAATTTGACCCGCAACATAATAGGAGGGTTTAAGAGGTGCTGCCCAGGTGATTGACTGAACCCAAACAGCGGCAAGAGCGAGACGCCAAGGCGCGAGAAAGCTTGGACTGGAAACTAGGTTTATTCCGCCAATTCAGTTAAAACATCAACGCAACATTGCTTGAAAATGAATCTGAATGTGTGCGTTTTTGTACTGCCTTTGAGATCTGACATCGCTGCATCTTTGCTGTTTTGACCATTTCTCCTTTCCTGAAAATAAATGCTTGAAATAATATTTTTTCAATGCAGTTCTTGAAATAACACAACAATTTTTATTTCACTCAAACAGATACATTTAAATTGTAAAAGCAGAGAAATGTATTCCATTTTACTACAGCTTTCTTTGGACACATTTTATCGAATTAAGGTATTTTCCCCCCTCTTTTTGCAGTCACATTACTTTTTTTCATTTTGAAAGTTTATATTGTTATCCTAAAACCAAAATTACTGTATTTGTTGAAGCTTCTATATATAATAATGAAATCCTGAAATCATCAAAATTTCAGGATAATATTATCTATAAACATCCAACAGTACTCTCACTTGCATTTTGATAAGTTAATTTAAGAGAGTTTAATTTCATCATTTAACCTCCTTTGATGAAAACATTCGTCTTCACACTTCACAGTTTGTGTGTAATGATGTTTAATTTGTGTTTAAGTTTGTGTTTAATACGTTTGTATTTAATGACCAATTTTATCCAAAAATGAAGCTCACATTTGGGTTTGTTATTGCCACTCTACGAATGTTTTTTCTGAGGCCAAGAAGAACCAAACAACCTCTCTGCTCTCAAACCTGCACACTTCCACTCCACGACCCCCTCCATTAAACCCAACACTCATCACTCATCATTCGTGCTGAAAACCCTTTTTTTCTTCTTTTTTGGTGGAGTGTCATCAATTTCTAACCACCACCACCAGCAAGCGGTAACGGACCTCATCCATAACTCAGTCCTATAAGGCTGTACGTCAAGCCAGTTTTTTCCCTTCCACCGGGCAGATCCAAAAGATGAAAAAACAACTCAACCCCATTAACTGAACTTCAGAGGAATTCCTCACTTTACATACGGAATGCACATTGGGTCAAAGGGCAAAGGGCCAGAGGGGAATCCACCCGCGCCCAGGCAGGCAGGCCTTATTTAAACAATCCAGGAATGCCTGGTTGGATGGGAGAGAAGAAGAAGAAGAAGAAGAAGAAGAAGAAGAAGAAGAAGAAGAAGAAGAAGAAGAAGAAGAAGAAGAAGAAGAAGAAGAAGAAGAAGAAGAAGAAGAAGAAGAAGAAGAAGAAGAAGAAGAAGAAGAAAGAAGAAGGAAAGGGGATGGGGTGGAACCTCTGTGCCATTAAAAATGTGAAGGAGCCACCTCCAGTAAATACCAACACATTTTAAATTACCTGCATTGGCTTCATGTGCTGCTGAAATTTATTACTGGCTCTTTTTCGATCTATATGTTCACGATTTGGAGCAGGAATAAATGCCAGCTGCTGCGACGTGCCTGAACGTATTATCGTGCGTGTTGCGGAAGTGCAGTCAGCCTTTTAAATGTTTTTACGCCGCTGACATAAATCAACCTTTTACAGTCGGAACAAGCTGAGTTGGTTTGTTGCAGCTGGTCTCGTTCCAAGAACTCAATAATAAAACGAAACTTTTTCCCTGTTTTAAAACGCTTTTCTAACACATTCAAAAGTTTGGAAATGGGGTAAATTTGTTGAAAAGAACCACATGCCCAGTGCTAAATACAGTAGAGGATGTGTGATGATGTGGGCTGGATTCTCTGTCAAAAGAATGGCAGACATGTGTTTGGGAGAAATGCCAGAATTAAAATAAAAACGCTGTACATTACGACAACTTTAGCTAAAACATCTTTGCTTTAAGCACTTCAGCAATAAAAACGTCATATTTAGGAAGCTAGGAAGATGAGATGAATATGAGGAAAAGATACTCATGCACCTTGTTGAATCCAGAGGAGGATTTGTGATGCTGTGGGATTCTTCTTTCTCCATGGGCATTCTGCTGTAATATGAGCTCTTAAATACTTGGACTTTTAAAACTAAAATGAAAGACTGAAAATGGCCTCTTAAGAAGATTATGACCCAAAACATAAAGTGAAGTCAACAAATGTCATGACAGAAGATTGAAAAGATATCGGATGACTTGGAAAAGCACAACATGCTTTATATTAAGTATGGCAGAGGATCTGTGATGCTGAGGGACCTTTCGGAAATAACAGGACATTTAAATCAGGAAGACTCTTCTGGTCATTGGGCTTCATTCAAGAACAATGATTAAGAAAATATGGAATTGCTTCACCACACATCTCAGTCTCCAGACTCCTGCAGAAAATCTGTGAAATCAAGAGAAGAGAGCCTGTAGGAGAGGACCGGGAATCAGGACAAGTGTGAGAAATTAAATCTCTTCAAAGTGCTCATTCCCTTTAACCCCCCCCCCCCCCCCCCCCCCCCCCCCCCCAAAAGTCTAAACTTCCTCTTGCATAATTTGTGATCCACATTTACTGGCTGACTGTGTTTGACCTTTCCCTAATTTTAGGGATCAATCAGTCCCATTCACTTTTAAGCGCATTCCTAGAAGAAACAAACAGCAGCCAAACTCAGATTTAGGACCACCTCGGCAAAAATTTCTCACAAATGACCTGCTACAATCCCCATGCCCGTGGTGGAATTCTGTCCACTTCAAGGCTTCAAAGCTGAACGGGAATCATCAAGCTTTCCAGCCAATAGGTGCAGAGGGGTGGACTCTGCCCGCCTTGACCTCATCGACCTTCCCCAACCTTCCCCTCACCCACTCCATCCTTCTCCTCTCACTCTTCATCCCCCACATCAGCTTCTTCATCCCACCATCTGTGTGCTGGTCACTCACCGGGTCAAGCTGCCCATTTGTCTGACAGTTTGATGATTGTCGGGACCAACTGAATGGGAAACTCAGAACCAGGACCGGCGGAGTTCCTGTAAAACCTGAGGCATGTTTTCATGAAACTGATTGGTTGATGCGGCGAGAATCTTGTGCACAAAAAAATGACACAGTTCTTCATTCACTGCAAACACGTCTAAACCCCTGACTCGGCGTCTTGGTTGTGCAATTGAGGCGCACATTTTCCAATCAAGGCTCATGAGATATCAACCCGATGCCCTGCAGGAACCAATTACCTGTCTGTGATGAACGCATTTCAGCTAAACTGCTCCATCAAGGCCTGATTTCCTTTCTCTAATTCCCCTGATTCTGCAGTTTTGCTTATCTTACAATAGGGGCTAAAGATAAGCAGTCCACTTATTTAGCTTTAGGTGCATGTTAGCTTTGAAAGCAATGAAATGTTCCCGAGATAGTCAGAAAGGAGAATGAACTGTAAAGCCTTGTCTGAAAACCTAAAGCAACATCGATCCCTGCAAAATCCTCGATAGATTCCGCGGTTTAATGGTTTTCATGCGTTTATGTTTTGCTGCCATCTGGTGATAGAAGCTGGAATTGCAATCACCCTTCTTAAGAAATAGGCTTTCTTAGGAGAAGAAAGGCAATTTTAAGGTAATTTCATTTAGATAGCACATTTTCAACAACAATGCATTTCAAAGTGCTTAACATTAATTTGAATAAATTCAAACAAACAGAAAAAACTAAAAAAAAAAACTAGAGAAAATACATTTTAAACCTTTTGTTTAAAAAGAAATGAGTAAAGCTAACACACATGTGTAAACTCAAAGTACAATTTACATTTAAACTAAGGGGAAAATCAAAAAATATTAATGTTCATATTTTGATATGCTTTTTAATTAATAAATTAACTACTGCAAAAGTCATTTTACCAAAGTGCGTTGAATTGAAAACAACACATTTCTCAAGAATTTGCATTGTCTGCACAGGGATATTAGAGTCAACCACTGGAGATTTAAACCTCTTTCATAAACTCAAAGAAAGAGACTCACTGCTTTTACAGTTAAGTGTCAGGTTTATTTACAGCAGGATCCTGAATGAGGAGGGCATGGATTCATGGTACACTACACAGTTCTTGATTTAGTTTATTCGCCTTTCTTCTACACAGAATCCACTCCTTAAAATTCGGGTGAAAATGGAGATCAAGTCCTCGGCTGCAGGGCAGAAAGAAACTCAACTCAAGTTTTAAAGGGAAACAAATACAAACCAGGGGCTGAAAAAACCAAAACAAATTCTCTATAAAAACATTATCAACGTGATCATCATCTGGTATCATCACACACACATACACAAACATATGTATATATGCATAGAAATCATATAAATCTATGTAATTTCTCACCACGTCCATAAATGAGGCAGCACTTTGCACAGCGTCCAAAACGTGACACCTTAATCTTCAGTCTCTACGCAGGAAGTCAAAGCTGACTGGTAAAAAGTTTCTCCCACCTGCAGCATCTGTTCCTCTGCTGATCAACGGCCACAGGTTCAGCACCGGGGCTCAGGCCTGCAGTAGCCCTCGTCTGGGCAAATGATGCACTACAGCTGCACACTTAACGTGCACAGACACAGAAAATACAATAAAAATGAAGATTTATCCATTCAGTGCCAACCACACTCATTGGCAACACTGGTAACAATTTGTGGAAAACCTGGAGGTAAATCCAACTTTTAAATCAATGGGAAACCTTTAAGAAATCCAAATTTTGAGTGCAGCGGTTCAGTAGGGAAGTAATCCATTGCTGAGATTTGTTTTCTGATGTCACATTAAAAAATGTAACTGAATCAATTTAACAAGTTAGAAAATAAATAAAAACATTCCATTTTAACTCTAAGCAGCGTCTTTAGGAAGCTTGCTTCCCCTTAGAATAAATATGATGCGTCACAGAGGCTTGTTTCTTCCAGGTAAGCAAAATAAAACCTCAAAGGCTTTATGTGAGAGAAATGTAGCTAAGGGTAACATCTTGGGGTCTCCATAGCAACAAATTATTACGCGAGTTATTCAAGAACATCACAAAAATAATTGTTGACTTATGGTGTGATGAGATGGGTTTGGGGAGAACTGATAGTTGGAAGATCACTCCATGTCCACTTATAGGTATGGTAGTGGACCTGTGATGCTGTGGGTCCACTTCTGTAGCAAAATCCTGGGAATCCTTGTTAGAGTGCACATCACAACTCATTTCATCAGGATGTTTTTTAAAAAAAAGAATCAGATGGTCTCTGGCTGAGAAACATGATTAAATAAAGTTATGGTTCATAAATTTAATGTACCTTTTTTAATTATTATTGCCAATGTTTCCAAGATCTGGATGATGTAGAGAAACTATGCTAACCTTCTTAGCTGTGACAGAAAACTAGAATCATGTATGCATGAAATGGTACTAGCAGAGATGATGCCAATAATTGTGCAAGAGGTGATCGACTAGTTTAATTTTATCCCCAAACTAAAGGTGCGTCTGCTGTAAATGTTAAATAGAAAGATTTACCTTAAACTTTGTAAAACATATTTACCAGAGACTGCAAACGACTGCAGCCAGCACAGCAGACTTCCACCTTTCATTGTTTCCAGCGCAATGATATTTAATGAAAAGCAAGACTGAAGATGGTTTATAAAAAAAAAGCAGGAAAACATCCAGGGTTAATTATGTTCGATCTCTGAGGGGAATGGCTGATTCATAACTCTCTTCCACAGGTACAAGCAAACTTTATGATTAAATCAAGCGAACACAAACACACCCTTCAACAACTCCCCAGATAGCATTATCTGGACTAAAACATCCATCTGCTCAATGCATATCTTCCAAACCCGTTTATCTTCATAAAAAAAGCTTAGTTTAAACTCTGACAATAGTCGGGTTTTCATCGGCTGAGGTTAAACACTGACATTTACAAAATTCATATGCGTTTCCTGATCTGCACCTGCAAAACCCCAGCAATTATAGATAAGTTAAAGCTGCAGTGCCGACAGTCCCAACACCCAGAGCGATGCGGCCGCAGAGTAAAATAGAAGACTGGAAAACTTATTTAACATTCATTTATTTGGAAGAAAAAAACAAATCAAAAACACTGTTTACATTTCTGCTCTCTGCAGAAAACTGAAAAGAAAAATGACCTCTGGAGTTCCTACATTACTTTTCTCATATATATTTTTTCCCCCCCGTTTTTACAAGATAAACCGTTTACATGTTTCATGTGCTTGACACCCTTTGATTCAAAACACACAGCTCAATGCAAACCTGACTATTGTCATCATTTTAAACAAGTTCAAATTAAAACAGAGTAAAAGAACCGCTTGCTCATGTGTTTCTGCACACGCACGCACGCACACACACACACACACACACACACACACTCACACACACTTTTAAGATCAGAGCGGGAAACTGTCGTCCAGTGAGAGACATTTAGAAGTTCTCCGGGGTTTCTCTATTGCACAAAGCTGGATCCACGCGCCGCCAATCCGAGTGAAGTCAAGCTTGCCGTTCGACATCAGTTTACTGTCCTCTTCAACATGCTCTCAAACACAAATACAAACTCATGATACCGCAAATACATGTGTACACATATATACAAATAAAAGCGACCCCGTCCGACTCCGTCACTGGTGGGGAGAGGAGGCAGCTCAACAATTTTAATGCATCGTTTCTGTATATGCAAAGAATAAAACTTTTCTAAATAAAATACATAGTTATCTGTTGGGTAAGGACAGCAGATGAACAGAAGACGGAGGGGTAAAGGTGAGGAAAGTGGGGAGAGGAAGGGGGCGCACAGGGAGTGTAGTAAGAGGGCAGGAGCACCAGGGGGAGCCATAAGGGAGGAAGGGGTGATGAAACAGGGAGACTGAAGAAGAGGGATGACCTCTGGGCTGTGTTGCTGCTCCTGTGCAACACTCCAACTCTTCTTCGTTTGTTAAAGTTCTTCGATAATATTAACATTAATTATAAGGATCACAACAATGCTAAAAAAATACATATAAACCCCAGCCATGTCTCACAACTGTAAGTCCACGAAAAAAGGAGGTGGGAGGGGGTGGAGAGGCCTGGTCCATTTAGTTCATCACAGAGAAAAGGAATCCAGAATAAAAAGAACCAAAAAGGGCAGAAGAGAGAGGAGGTGGAAAATTTGAGAATTGCCATGTAGAGGGAGGCGGAGAGGACGCGGAAAAAGGAAAGGAGACAAAGACGAGGGCAGCACAAAAACAGCTGAGGCAGGATGTGCTGTAATGGACAGGAAAGGAACGGCTAAGAGGAAGCGGAGATGAAACGGGGAAGGATGCACGGAGCAAAGATGAGTCGTGTCTGGGCGTTGTGATCCACACTCTGGTGTCCTTTCTGAGGGATTTTTTTTTTTTCTTCACAGATCGGTGGAAAGCATGAAGTGATGACAACATGGCCTCATGGTGAGTGTGCCCTCTTTCCTTTCCTCTGATTAAGAAGAAAAGATCAGCAGTCGTCCCCGCGCTGGTTGTACGTTCCCCGGGTTGCATCATACCTCCAGGAAGCGAGAGCTGCTGGCCTTGGCATGGAAAGGCTCGGACCACATTCGCCGCAAATCCCCCTGGAAAGACGCACACACACACCGGTCTGCTGTCAAAAACTACTACGACCTTTCAGAATCACTGTAGGTTGTAGGGATTTCATGTGACAGACCAACACAAAGTGGTGAAGTGAAAAGGAGAAAGTTTTTCTTTTTATGAATGTACATAAAATCTGAAACGTGCGGTGTGTTTTTATAGCCAGCCGCTTACGTGGTTTTCACTGCAATTATAGTCGCCAGACTGTTGGAGCATCATTCTCCAGGGCTTTGCATGTAGAGACTGAATTTGTTGCTCATTTGTTTTTGCAAAAACGTTGAAGCTCAGTCAGGTGGGATAGAGAGCAAATGTGAGAAATAATTCTCAAATCTTGGTTTGAGAGTAATTGATGTTTGAAAGTGTAACCACTGGTTCTCAATCCTGGTGTCCAGAATGTTCCAGGTGTTTCCCAGCTGCATGAATGCACGACTTCTGCAGAACATGATGGCCTCCTTGTGGGGTAAAGCAACCATCTGAACCAGGTGTGCTGGGGCAGAGCTGCAGGTCATCAAATGGACTTTAAACCAACACACTCTGCTGTTTACAGTTGTTTTCCTGATGTTAGATGAGCCAAACTCTAGTTGTTTTGCAGCTTCTGATGGATTTTCATCTCAGTTTGATTTTATTTATCTCAATCACCTGTGACAAGCTTCCATGTAGCTGCTGAAACAGAGCCTGATTATTCTGATGACCGATTGATTAATGGGATAAAAATTTGTTACATTCTGCAGGTTTTTTTATGTCACCACTTGCACCTTTTTTTACTCATTAAAAGATGCAAATAATTCAAATAATAATAAAAAATGAAAATGTTATTACCTAAAATGTAACAACTTAGCCTTCTTTTAGTGTATGCTTCATCATTTGTAGCAAAGGATGCATCTGCAACTAAAAAATACTGTCTACTAAAATGCTGATTCATTTTCAAATTCACAGATTATAATTAGACAGTAAATTAAGTCTAATTTGAACCAAAAATGACACTTGAGTTCTGAGTAGAACTGATTTACATCAGAAGGTTTTTAAACTTTTCAAAGCTAACGACTGATTACAAAAAAAAGTTGATTATTATTTCAATGATAGATGAATCACAATTAATTCAATTAATCGTTTCACCTGTAGATTTCGGTTCCTCCACAGTTATCTTTGGTCTTCTGATTGCTTCAGTGATTATTGCTCTTATTATCATTAATATCACTTTTATTTGTGAAAATGATTGCTTTGAAAAGCATGCATCGTTTTTCGTTTACTACAATTATTCATTATGTAGATACTGTGTTTTGTTTTGTTACATTAAAACAACAATAAAGCGCATTTAAATTTGTCACTGCGATGTGATTTATGAGGTACCAAAATATTTGCAAGGTCAGTTAAAACCACACGTTTTATGTAAATTTGGTTTTGACATTATGCAAGAAGATTTGTCATCAGATTGTAAGAGATATATTTATTTATTTTTTTTAACAAAATCTAGATGAATGTAGCCGACACCTTTCTGTAGGGAACAAATGGGGCTGTAGAAGTACCTTCAGGTAAGCCATAGTGAGCAGAGGCAGCAGGGTGAAGGGAACCAAGTAGAGCAGAGCGGGCTGAGCAGCACGATGGATCCTCGAGGCCACAGTGGCAGTCAGCAGGCCTGAGGAGAAAACGTGTTCAAAATGAAAGAAAACAAAACAGAGCAAACCAGTCCTGCGAGGAGAATGCCGAACTTATGAGAAGATCTTAGAAAAACCTGACCTCTCCTCTCCCATCCGTCTGTGCATTGATCGGCTGCTTACCCACAAAGTATCCGATGAGGGTGCAGTGGAAATAGGAGACGCGCTGCATGCGTCCGGACATGTTGCCGGGCCCTGGGACCTCCCCCGTTGCTTGCTTCTTGTAGTTGTCATAGCGCAGGACGAAGCACAGCAGCAGCCCCGGCATCACGATGTCTCCGATTCCCAACATGGAAAAGTGGCTTCCTGTGGAGCTGCATGGAGGCAAAGAGCGGAAGCGAAGGTGAAACTCTAGAACAGACAAATCGGAGAATAACTGCGAATCGGCAGTGGAGATTACGCTAATATACACGTCGCTGCTTCATCATCTCTTTCTGAAACAGAGTTTAAGCCTGGAGACATGATGTCATCAGCTGATAATTGAGGCTATGAACATCTTAGGAATTCCAAAAGGCCAAACATTTGCGGTACCTGAAGATGTATAAAATAAAACCTTATAGGGTTCCACAAATAATTGCTTAATAACTAAAAGTTTTTTTCAGGGCACTGTTATCACAAATCATTACCAACTTCATAAACCTGTTGGCATGTTATGCACTACAATATTACATTTACTATGTTAGAATAATCTAACTACAATATTTTATCAATAGTATGTCTCAAAATCTTTCAAAGCTGTCAGACTTTTTCAAACTTTTGAAATTTTCAAAAAACTGTAGGAATTTTGAATAAAAGGTATTTTAGTATAGATTAAAAAAAACTGTTTTACAATACCTATTCATCCAACTGTGGATATTTTCTTAGCTCTAGTTTATCAAGGACAAATTTGACCACAAAACTATTTCATGCCTCTATGACAGAGCAGGACCAAAGAGCAAAGAGAGCAGAATGAAGTTCAAATCGCCTCTTCCATCGATCATAACGGGAAAGGATCATTCCCCTGACTCAAACGTCTCTCTGCCCGGCTTTCTAACCACACAGAGCAGACAAGAGATTTAAAGAGGAGCAGCAAAAGTAAATGAGGGGGATTAGCAATGCCTACTAACATCCGATGATCTCATCCAGGACGTTTTACTGTGAAATATTACCTCTGCTGCCCGTATATGGAGCTGTTGGCATCTCCTGGATGATAAAGTATTTCTGTATTGAACTGAATATCAGTGAAAAGCAGAAACAAACTATGGTGTTGTGATCAGTATCTATACATTAATTTACATTTCACTTTCTTCTTTAGTGAAAACCAAAGATGGTCTGAAAGGTTGATTTGAAATTGAAGCGACAGAAGTAAAAATCTGAAAAAGTGTCGGGTTGTTTTCAGCTCTGCACGTTAAGATGGTGACCACTGCCACATCTAATCGGCATCTCCGTCTTGGGAGAGGACTCGGCGCATTGTGCATAGCAAGACTTTGATGAGGGACGGCTTGAGCGCTGGAGAACCCCGTCACAAGAGCAGCTACATCACTGCCGACACTTGGACAAGGTGCTGATGCTCCTGCACGCAAACGTGATCCGATCACTTCCAGACAATGCTGCCTCGAAGGTTTCTCCAGCCTATAAATACCCTTCGTTGGTTCCTCTGTACCAGGAAGTGCATTTGTAGCAGAAGCTGCTCTGGGAAGAACTGCATGATGGCATTTGTTCTGAGAGTATTTAGCTTACACATCACCAGCAAAGGTTCAACTTTGTGACTCATAATGAGTGAAATTCAACAAATCCCTCCCTTATTACCCCTATGATTACAGTGGTGCTGGAAAGTTTGTCAACCCTTCAGAATTGTTGACATATGTCAAATAATTACAAACATCAGCAGAGTTGCATTAAACTCCAAAAACGTAGATGAAGGCAAAGTATTATTTAAATAATCCCTTATTTCATTTGTTAATTTGGTTTGCCTTCGTCTACTTTTAAGACTTCCATGAAAACCTGATGATGTTTTTGTCTGAAATATATTAAATTTTGGTAAATATTCCCAAACTTTCCAGCCCCTCTGTAATGAAAGTGTTACCTTGGGAAGACCAGTTTGCCAGGTAAGGAAAGTCTGGGAACGTCGCGGCCCATTCCAGGCCCAAGGTGTAGCTTCCTGGAGAGAACATCTATGGGATTTTCAGCAGGCTGAGTGGCAACTTTGACCATCACATTACTGTTGAAGATGTACGCTGAGAAGAACACCTTTAGCAGGAGAGAAGGAGAGAGAAAAACCATCAAAAATGATTTTCATTCAGCCTTTTCATTGCATGACGAGCAAAAATATGTTTTTTTCTGTGCTTTGAGAAAGCTAGTTAGCTTATAGCAGTTGGGTAAATGGTAAATGTAAAATATATTGTGTTGGAAAAACTCAACTGGCTCAGATCTATGGGAAAATTGGTGCAAAACAACAATTAACTTCTCAAGAGAAATGAGTTTCTAGACACACATTTACTCCTAAAGACTGAGTTTTTGTTTTAATCCCTTCTGTGGGGCGGGGAACTGAGTAATAACAGCCCTCGTGTTTTAGACACACAGGGTCTTTGATGCTTTAATTGTACACCTTCAAATGAAAAATAAAGTCAGTGTGAGCATGCCGCATGTATTATTACATTAATTATTCTAGAATAAACCGCTCAGATCAATTAACAGATAGGTTAATCAAAAAAAGTAAAAGCTGAAAACATGGGTGTTTTTTTAACGATATCATGCAATCCCTCTCCCTGTGTTGGAAAACAAAAATGATTCATATTTGCTGGATTTTCTTATCAATAAAATACAAAAAACCCACAAACAATGCATGATCCTCTGCATAACTTGTAGCACACAATGTTGTTTTCAACCTAATGTAGTTAAAACAATGCAACCAGCAATGACTTAGAGTCATCTTCCTCATCTCCGCTCTACAGCCAATCAGTGTCAAGAAAATCCAATGGTGCTCTTGGATTGGCTGCTTTTCAAACGCCAGGCAATATCATGTCACGTAGTACTGCGTCTAAGTATCTCAGCTTCCCAAGATGGATTTTTAAAACCAAAAAAATCCAAGCAAACAGATGAATTTGTCTCTGGTAATTCTCTGTGAACAGGTGAATCTATAAAAAAAAAAAAAAGAGCAAACGGGTGGAGCTTCACTGTGCCGTAGTTTTTGTCGTTTGTGGTGGAGCAGCATACCAAGGAGGTCAGGCAGAAATTCCTTCTGAATCCTGAATGCTGTTGTTACTGAGGAGCGAGTGCATTGACAGACAATCTGCCACTTCAATTTCAACCTTTTTCATGACACTGATTTTGGTAACGTCACTGTAGTCGCCGATTACGTATTGGCAACCTGAAGTGATTCAGATCAGCATCTTGGAAGAAAAATAAATGCCAATGTGACCAGATTGAATCAGGAAAAACCCCCCCAAAAAAAACAGCAATTAATTTTTAAATGTAGCGCTAACAGTTTCCCTCAGTAGTTAGACCACTACTGTGTTATCGATGCTTTTCCTCTGCATTATTAAAGTTGAGGTTTACCTCCTGCTGTGCTTATAACTTCCATAGTTAGCAATTGTTCCTTGAGTACTGACTAGTCATTCTTTGTACTCACCGAGGACGACTGCGTTCACAGATTACATCCCCTTCTGAGCAGCAGCAAGTGCCACCACAAAGACAAGCAAAGGCTTTCATAAACCCGAATCGCTCTCATTTTCTGAAAACCCCCTGGAGTCGACATCTTTTATGGCTGTGCTTCCTTTTAGTGATGCAGGTAGAGCTCATAGCGGGATGACTTCTTACCCAGAACACATCATAAATGAGCAGTCCTGACAGCAGCAGGCAGGAGACCTTCAGACTGGGAAGCCGAACAAAAGCGATCATGGCGACGCACAAGCCCATGGCTAAAGCTGCAGCGAGGGAAAAGAAAGTGGCATTTAAAAACATATTTCCGCATTTTAGTAAAAACGAGCAGACGTATTGAGGTCAAAGCGGATTTACTATATTTTATTTATCATAATTATAGTTTATGTTTCTTGAAATGACACGTATTGAGCAGCAAATTATATTTAAAACTTTACGTGTTTGCCAATAGAAGAACCCTCAACTTTTCCAAGATTGCATTCATTTAATTGAAAACAAAATGCAACCTGTAATAAATACTATTTTTAAATACAGAATAGCTTTTTTTTTACATTTCAGGAAGGCAATGAGTTGCCTGAAAACCATTTAGTTGGGCTAGCAACCTTTTAGAACAAAGTGCATTGCTGTAAATGTTTAAAAACCTCCTCAGTCAGAGCCAGGCCAAGGTTCTTCTTCATGTGATGATAGAAAATTAGATTTTAATCAAACTATATTTAATAAGCATAAAGTTACATCTAACACAGTAAGGAATCCCTGAAAAGATACTTTGAATATTCTAAGGTCAGTCGATGCCGAGACTCAAATTTTTTGAATTGCCACAAGATTTAATATAGAACGTTATTAATGCACATTGGTGCTCACGCTGGAGCTACAAGCCTAAAATATTTCTAACAGCGACAGATGTTCCCACAAGAGGAAAGCTGAGTAACGCACCGTCCATGAGGAGCCAGTGTCCGGTCAACACCCAGATGAGGACCAACATCACAGAGAGCGAGAACGACAAGAGTTCAGCCAGGGTGAAGCGTCCGCAGCAACCAAATGAAATCCTACAGAGAAGAAAGAAGCAAATCCTTACAACAGGTTTCAGAAATATAGATGTGGGAATCGAGGGAGAGGAGAAGAAAATGTTTTGATTGACACATAATATTTCATTTCCTTTTTGTTAGAATATTTGTAGATCAAACCGTGAGAAAAATGAACACAAAAAACACAAAATAATTTTTAAATCGCAACAAACTAAAAAGTATTTGTTCCCTTACAGATTTATTTTGTCCTTTAAAAAAAATAAATAAATAAAATAAAATAAGATCATAATCAAATGTTAAAGGTTTTATTGGCTCTTAAAAAAAAAGCTATATCACACAGTCAGAAACAACCAATCAGAGTCTTAGTGCTGTCGATAAATCAACTAATCGTATAATAAATGAAAACAAACTCAATTTCCATTTGCATGATTTATTGTTTTCTTTTTCTCTCTATCAAAAAATTAGATGACAAAAGTCTTTATTTTGGTACATTGGTCTCATTACTAATTTTGTTTATAGAAACTTCATTATTCATTTTATTTGTTTTGTTGATTTATTTTGAGTATTTAAAATGTTTTCTCATTTCAGTGCTAAATATTCATTAGAATTTAAAGTTTATTCATCTTTAAGGATCTAATCCTACATTATTAATAAAGTTGAGGACCAACATCACAGAGAGCGAGAATGACAAGAGTTCAGTTGTTTTGTTGTCTCAAAACAACAATATTATCATTTATTGCAATAATTTCTGGGACAATTTATCATACAGCAAAGTTGTTATTGTGACAGGCCTACTGGTCAATCATTCTTGTGTATGTGCTGCTCACACCCTCCGTGAATGCGCACGTCGGTAAACATGGCTGCAGATGACAGTCAATAAACAGTTTTCCTGTAACGTTAGGTTGTTTCTCCTCATTAGCAGAGCTCGTACTCGCTGTGCATTTTCATAAAAGTCGCCAAATGCATATTTGATAAAGGTAATCAATGACTACGATGTTTCAGATGTTCATGTGTAGCTTTTTCTTCAGTTTGCTTTATGTGTATAATTATGCACTGCCTTTTGTTTTTCTCAGCTGCTTTTTATCTAATATAAAAAATAAAAAATGATCCAAAGCATTTAAGTACAACAGAAAATTGAAGAGGAGAAGAGGTAGTCAAAGTATAAAGAAAGAGTCGGTTTAATTACAAAATCAAAATTTATTTTATACCCTCAGTTACATTAAGTTTTAGACTCTCTTCCAGTTTCACATTTGGCGAGAAAAGATCTAAATGCTACTGCTACAAATTTGCCTTGACAACGATATGGAAATATGCAGACTCGTGGAGCGCTCTGGATGTTTGTGACCGGCACAAAACAGCATGGAGGAGATTTCAAGACACAAAAAGCCACAAGATTTCCTTACTTGTTCTGCGGGGAGCAGGGTCTGGTCAGATACTGGCACATAGGTAACAACAGGAATGCAAATGCAATTGTAGCAAGAACTGAGGAGAGAGAGAAAAGCACAGCAGTTAGAGCTTCAGCCTAATACACCTTGACAGCTTGTAGCAGTCATTTCTGTGTGTTAAATGGGGCAGCTAATGGTCTTCAGTTTCAAGACATTCTCCAGGGTGTAACTACTGAGCAGCGATGGGAAAGCCTTATAATGTTTCTACATGTGTGGTGCTTATGTGTTGCCCTCCGGAGCCGCATAGTCACCTGCAGTGCAGATAGTGAAGACCACCTGAACCGAATCGAAAAAGAAGAACATGACTAGCAGAGACACAGACGCTCCTATTGGCAGGAACAGGGCCTGCGTTGAGTCTATAGTCTGAATGCCTGGAAAACAGTTCAGATGAGAAACATATGAGCTTCCAAACATCAAAGCAGACAATCGCGCAACTTGTAAAGGCCTTGGCCTTTTGACACTTACTGTTGTTTGTGTTGCTGTTATTAAAAGACCCTGCTGCTGAGGGGTTACCGTCTTTATCCTTCTCCTGGTTCTCACAATCCATGTTTAATGACCTGCAAAAGCAGCAGAGAACCGTGTGATTTTGACACAACATTACACGCCGTTTTTCCTAAAAATGAAAAAGATATCTCCCTTTGAAGACGTGCTCTCAGAGCAGGAATTCATTCAGGGGGCATGAAGTGTATTATTCAGACAACACTGAAAATTCAAGTAAAAAGATGTCAAATCGATGCAATCTCCTGTATTATTACACTTGCGTTCTCACACTAGGAACAGTTTTTTCTGCACTAGTTTAATCAGCAATCAATTGAACTGACTACTCCAAACAACTACTTGTACTCAAAAAAATATAAAGTTGAATATGTCGTCTTTTTTTAACTACTCATGGTAAAGTTTATCGCAAGTCACAAATGCAATTTAATGAAGAAAGATTAAAGCACAAAAAAAGACAACACTCCAATATGACAAAAAAAAATTAAGTTAAATAGAGTTCTTGTTCCATTTATTTGAACTATAAGCTTATATTATTGGGGCTATTTTCAGTCACAAATGCATCTCCAAAGGAGAAAATGTATCAATTTCTCTTTAAAATACAACTAAAACCCTAAAGGAGACCATCCTTATGTTTGTAAGTATGTTTTATTTATGAGTTATCTGGTTTAAATTATGTTTCCAAAAATATTACCTTCATTAGCTCAAATTAATGTGCTAAAAACATCCACAGGCAACAGATACACGGGACCAGAAAAAGTCTGCAGATTAGTGAGCAGACATGGCGATAATCAAATCAGACGAGCGCCCAGATTCTTGTCCAGAGATCTGCAACCTGCGGCTCCAGAGCTGCAAGCGACTCTTTGGACTTAAATATATTAGATATTATTGCAATGGCAAATTTTTCTACAACTGTGCAACCCTATTCTAACTGTTTCCTCAAAGATAAAGTCCAAGGAAGATGCAACAGAAAATTTTATTTTAGGAATCTTGTCAGCAGCGTTGGACAGATTAAGTCTCACTAGTCACAGTAGCCATATTTCAGCTAGAATTGTGTAAATGACCAAAGTTTAAGCATTTTTAACACATTTTTAAATTAATATTACCTCTTTCTTTTGGTTGTAGCTTCCTGACACCTCAGATATCAGAGGCAATGCCAGATGTGTTAGTACCACGTTTACTAACACATCTTTCTATGACTATTTAAATGTGGGCCACAGGAAGTGTGTGGTTCATGCAGATAGGTTTCCTCTCAAGGACAGCTTTACTTTGTACACTAGGAGCATACGCATTAACACTCGCGTTATTTTCAGACATGTACATGCTTCTCTCTTTATTTTTTTAAACCTGATCTACAGCGGTCTCCTTGGTAACAATATAATAGAAAACCGCCTCCAAAAGATGTAGGTAAACGACAACATCAATCTAAAGTTTCAAATTGAGAATAGATTTGTGCTCAACTGGTGGTTAAGTGATCATTTACTCACCTGAAGCTGCCATAGACGATAAGAAGGATGGAGATCAGGAAGGTGGACACCTGACTGGAGTCAACTAGGGAGTATGCCCTAAAAACACAAGAGACATAAAAAAACAGGCTTATATTTCTAAGCAAAACAAGTAGGTAATAAAAAGCTAAAGAAAAAATAAAGAAAAAAGCTTGGAAGACCTTTTGAGAATAGTTTTTAATCTACACGCAATTTATGCAAAATATTGCGCATTTAATTATCAATATTTCAGGGACAGACACTACGGCGTTACAATAAGTGATAATATTTAACAAACTGGCAGCGTGTTTTTACCATTACAAATACAGATGAACACTAAAAACAAATGGGTCAACAAACAGCACCTTAATAGATTTGTACACAGACGTAACGTAATCCTTTCACTTTTTGTTCAAAACTACTTCCTCAATGAACATGAGGCTCAAATGGTCTTTTGTAGTCTGTATTTGAATAAAATGTACTCAAAACGCAATATTTTTAAACTATATAGTAAAAAAGAGAATTGTCTTTTGTAGGAAAGAGCAAATAAATCATCAATTTATCTGCTAAACCCTTCAACTTAAAGGGCTCTCAAATGCATTTAAGAACCGGAAAGCTCCTGAAGTTTAACAGATGAACTCCTATTCTGGTGAAACATAACAGACAATTTAAACATGACAAACCTAAAATAATAGTTTTACATAAAGGAGATTATTCCCAAAGCCATGAGCTGAAAACTTTGCATGAACGGCTGTGGGTGTGGCGGAGAGCAAACAGGGGAATTACAGGTGCCAACATGCAAGCTGCAGAGACGGCGAGCGCAGTGCAGCGCAGCTTGTTGCTGACTTTTGTTGTTGCTCACACTTCATTTGTGGGCCATTCGAGCTGCACTGAAACCTGTCAATAAACGTCCTCATAGCTGAAATGCAACTCGCACGCCCAAACAATGAACCCTCGTGGTTGTGATTTCAAAGCCTGATTTTAGTTACCCCTGGCTACTATTTGAGCTGGGGTGAGTTGTTTAACAAATCTATCTCTCCACATAATTCATTCATTAGTTTTTCCTTGAATAAATCTGCATTTTCATTTCATTACAGTTTTTCTTTTGGCAATGCCAGGAAAAAACAACAATTTCCTAGAAAACAACCGGAACAATGTCCTTCCAGGAATTAGCATTACGTAGTACTGCATGTGTAAACTAACCTAGCAGCATAGCATTTCACAAAAAAGTCGTGTTATTCATTTGAATGGAACCCGGTCAGCAACCACACACCTATTACGGAAGTAGGTTGGGTTATTACTCAAAAATAAATGCTAAATATTTATATGTATTTTTATACTAAAGCATAGTTTGAATCTCCCAAAAATGTTTACTTCAAAAACTGAACACATTTTGGTTTCTTGTAGTCGTTGCACCAACCATACAGAATTGAGCCAACAGGATACAAGTGAGAAACAACAAGATAAAAATAGAAACGTAAACCTGGTTGCATTTTCTTAAAAGAATGTGATCCAACAGGAATAGAACTATAATGTGACACAATAAAACAATCTGAGGAAACTCATCTTGCCTTTTAAAGGCTGCAGATTTCCTTTAGCAGGCATTAATGTTTATTTTGTACAATAGTGCAACTCGGAGCAAATGACTCAACAGTTGGGAAACAAGTGGAGAAATGCTTTCATCATGGCAAGCTGTGGCTACTTGGAAAGAGATCTGGATGGGCTTGAAAAAAATTTTTTCAGGAAGTTCATTAGAATTTGTTCCATCGGGCCTAAATGATCCATTTATTAACTTAAAAACGTCTGCCTGCAAATCCCTTTATGATGCGTTTAGCCCACTCGTTTATGCAATCAGTTTCGTAATCAACAGTTTTAAAATGGACAATTATTTCAGTGATTTGCAAAAGTATCTGACAAAATTAAGACATTATACATATTATTTAGGGTTGCACCGATTGCAGTGCTTTAGCAGATTGCCGATTACCAATCTTGAAAAAGCCTGAACTTAAAGTGTTCATGCCCCTTTGGACAACTACAAACCTTAGTTGAAATTTTATGTGACACATTAGAAAAAGAGACATTATTAGAAAGAGGAAGGAAGTGAGTTTAACAATTTTCTTTCACGATACAGAAAAAGAAAACCCAGGGAAAGAAAATAGGGTTAGACGGCTCAGACCATCTGTTCCATCTAATCATGGAGACCGAGGCAAACATGCAACAGGTCACGGATAAAGCTATGGATAAGTTTAAGGTATGAATAAGTTAAAAAACTATCAAAACTCTTAAAAACCTTCGAGCATTGGATGTATTGAACAGCAGCTCTGTTCAATGCATCTGAAAATGGAAGCAAACCTGCCATGAGACATCTGTCCACACAAACTGAATGGGAGAGCAAAGGGAGCTTTATTCAGAGAAGCCAGGAGGGCTGCGGTGTCACTGGAGGAGCTACAGAGATCCACAGCACAGGTGGCAGCATATGTTGATACGACAACCTAATTGCAGATGTGGAAGTGTGGCAACAAGGAAGCAAGAAGTCCCCTTTACAATTTTATAACCTCCACATGAAGATGGTTTTATGCTCATATGAGACAAATCAGCAAAACAAAACACTGGGTGGTAGATAAAGCACAATTCTGAAATAAAACCTGTTGGAGGCTGCAAAAGATTGATGAGGTGTTCATTTTGAAACAGAAAATAAACACGGACAAATAATTTAGACTGTAGCAACCATGTTGTTAGAAACACTCCAATAACAGCGGAGATCTAAATTCACTTTGCAATCTGACTCAAAATCTGACTGAGCTTGAGCTTTCCAGATTTTAATTTCTAGAGAATATTGAAAGCCATTAATCATTTTTCTCATAATTCATAATTGTGTACTACTTTGTGTTAACATAACTTGTGCAACATGCTGCTTCATTCCAAAAATAGCCAGCCTGACATCATCCCAGGAAAAAAAACAAACTCGTATGGTTATAATTTGCATATCTCATATAAAACATCCGGTATAGATTATCTGGTGCTGCATAAAAGGCTGGACAATAAATAAATAACATATATCACAACAGGCAAGTGATCAATTTCAATAGATAATGCATCTGATAGAATTTCTAATAATTTTGCGGAACTCCAATCCAGAATCGCACAGCATTCTGGGGAATGTAGGCAAAGGAAAGATTTTAGCCGCTCTCCCTCTGATGACCAGCTAAGAAAAGTTGGTGGCATCAACCAGCTCACTCGCTGTGTGGTTACGTAGTAACAACCTGCTGAGTAACTTGCGCAGCAGCAGTTTCAGGTGTTGAAACAATGATTCATGACTACTTAAAAATAAAAAATGGTGTAGCGTGGGTCTAGCTTGAAAACCTGGTTATATGAAAATTGTTCACAGGCCACCAGAACCATGTAGCACCTCAAAGCCGCTTGTTCAACACAAGTTTATACTAGATTTAAGTCATAGTAAATGTCTGACAAAAAATCCAGTCCTCTCATGCCAATGTGCATAACCATTTGTGTCGTCTTACCGAAAACTATTCCATGTCTTCCAAGTATTAAAACAGTGATTAAGAAAGTGACCTTGCTCTCCTGCATGCCGACATTAATTATGTCACAGACTCCCCGTCAACACAGCGGGCTGCTAGACAGCTAGTTTAATCCACCACAGGCCTCATTCATATTCTGGTACCGAACTGGTTTGTCTGAATTCTGTGCACAGAAGCCTGGAGAACATGAGTGAGATAGATGAATGGAACATTTAAAAACAAAATACAATCCGGGACTGTTGAGAGCTGGCCGACAGCCTAAAGTGCCATAAGACGGCCTTGTTCGCTGACAGACTAGGTTTTCAATAACAATTCCAATACTGTCCTTCATCAAACCAGTTGTACGCATTACTTTAGCACTGAGGCACAGGTCAACATGCCAAAAAGACGATTAAGTGGCATTCTCGGATCTGTTATGATCCAGTTAGGAAATTCTGAATGAAAAATGATCAGCCGTAGAAAATTGGATTTAACAGATTTCTTTTTAGTTTTGAAACCTTGAACTTTAAAGCATGAACATACGTTTACTAATCAAATTTATCTTTATATTAGTAGACAGCCATTGAGCGAACATAAGATCAAACAAAAAAATAAATGGCAAGGTGTTAAAGCTTGTGGCTTTCTACTAACCATAGTGTCAAAATAATTAGACCTAATTCTTCTCATCATGCCCAACAACTTTTGCTACTTCACCTGTATTTTTTGTAGTATTTTTTAAACACATCTCACCCTCCTATGTAATAGTAATTACAAGTTTTGTGTATTAAGAGTGAGAGGTGCCAGCTGTTGCTTTTTAAAACATGACAAAAACTATACTGATGTGCAAGATTAGGAACAGCAGATGCATTTTAGATGACCTGGTCTGTCATTGGTCAGTCATTTATACTGGCAAAAGTTGGCTATCAATCGAAACGACTAATAAAAATACAATTATGGCCCGCTCTATTACCTGGAACATTCCCAGGTAATCCTCCACTAATGCAGCAGCATTCGATTTTAAAACAAATTAAAGATACACAACATGGTTTAAATTCTTAAAAGCGGCTCAACATGAGTGTTTATTCCTCCAAAAATGGACACAAATGAAGGTCTGCTTTTCACTTCACTAGCTTAAATAACAACTACATTTAAATAACACCTCCAAATGTTGTTTAGGTTACTTGAAACTTAAAAAAACATGGTTGTTATTTAGGGTAGATTTCTACTTTAGTAACATAATTTGGTTCTGCTCTCTGCAATGGAAAAACACCCCAGAAAAGGTTCTCGCAGTTGAAACATATCTTTAATGACTGACATATCTGTTTATTTTCTGATCCACGTATAATTTTTAATATGTTAAATATGTCAACGTTGTCAACTGTGGCTGTTGTTGCTCTTTTACGACTGGCAACTTGTGTTTTTTATTATAGCTTATTCAACTAGATTAGAGGTTCTTTACATGGGCGGTACCGCCCCTGCCCAGGGGGCGTTCAGAGGATGGCAGGGGGCGCTATCGGACATTTTTACAAAAGGGGGGCACTGGGAGTCCTTTGGGGTTCGTTTGGTTTAAGGCAGGGGCGGAGCTATAGGGGGGGCTGGGTGGGCGGTCGCCCCCTCCCCCCCCCCCCCCCCCCCGAACCAGGCTGGTGGGGGCCCGGGTCTGGAGGAGCCAGGGAGGGAGGAATGGATTCAAGTAGCTCGAATGTCTGTTTATAGACCGAGAAAGTGAGAAAGTGCGCCCCCACCTGTTGAGAAAGGTGTATCAATGTCAGTAGTTGTCCCCCCCCCACCCCAACGGTTTCCAGCTGCTGCACGTAAGGGGCCCGGTGATCGGTCAGAGGGCCCGGAAATTTGCCCCCCCGGCCCGATGCCGACTTGTTCCGCCACTGGTCGAAGGTAAACTTTACACCTTGAATGCACAACAATACCAGTTTAGACTTTGAGCAACTTGGTAAAACTGTGTTGTGTAACATGAAAACATGCTTGGCTGCACCATGGCAGCTCTTCTTCTATTCAGTGTTTGTAGCTTCTGTTAGCTTCTTGGCGCAGCTCCTCTCCTGCTACTGGTAGCTAAAATCACGATACCCTCACTGTGGATCCCCATTGATACGCTTCCCGACCATCCTGCAGCTTAGGGGCTTTAAAAAAAAAGATCTGCATATCGCGCAAAACTATGAAACAGGAGAAGCGGGACATAAAATGGAGCAACGAACTACATGTGAATTATGGCATAAAAACAGAGAATCCGATACTGAACAGAGAAAAATCAACACATGATGTGAAACACATGATAATTAGGCGCAGTGGCGCAACTACGCATCAGGTGGATGCGAAAACATAAATTGGCAGCCCTGATTACTGATGGTGAGCGTCAATGAAAGATACAATAAATCTAGCAACAGGAAAGAAACTAAAATGGACATAGCAATAAACCATC
This sequence comes from Poecilia picta, assembly GCA_033032245.1. NCBI lineage: Eukaryota > Metazoa > Chordata > Actinopteri > Cyprinodontiformes > Poeciliidae > Poecilia > Poecilia picta. The sequence goes on along the minus strand of CM065364.1, from coordinate 13,046,816 downwards.
TTCGACAAATCCATGCTGTCCAAGATGGCGCGGGGTGTGTGGCTGCTCGTCTGTCGTTCTCACATTTGCTTATGTTTGTATTATTTCTGACCTGTGTCGTCTGCGGAACTGAGTCTCTGCTGGTGTACGGTCGTAGCGCACTGCTGGACCTCCAACCTTTGGTCCAGGATATGGAGTTATTCGACGTTGCTGGCCAACAATCCTTGGCCCCTCTTCTGTCGGGGATTCCGAGCCACCTGTTCCGGGTTCCTGCGCGGCTTTCACGGCGGAGACGTCGTCGTCGCAGTAGACGAAGCGGCCGGCTGGTGAAGCTGAAGTTTTACCTGAAGCACTGTTCTGCTTTAACCCGATCATCGCATGGATCGTTTCTGGGCTCTCGGGTGCCTCTGCGTTTCTTGGATCCCGTTGATGTCTGCTTGGTGCCAGTGGTCGGCGTTCAAGCCCCTCTATACCGCCGTCCCTGCCCTTCCCGAATCAACACGCGCCGACGGTGTCTCCAAAACCTGAGACCGCTGTGCCGGGTTTCCCAACCTGTCGAAGCCCAGGATCCAGCTCCTGTCAGGATTGGCCTGGTAAACGCCAGGTCGCTTGTGAATAAAACTTTTATTCTTCTGGACCTTTTTAGTCACCAAAACCTGGATTTTCTGTGTGTGACTGAGACGTGGCTGAGTGTTTGAGTCCGGTGCTCTGAGCTTTTACCGGCGGACTGTTCTTATTTTAATTCACCACTGGCTTCGGGGAGAGGGGGTGGCACAGCTACTGTTTACAAACAGGACTACAAATGTAAGCAGTGTTTTCTACAGACGTCTTTCCCCAGCTTTGAGTTTACGTCATTTGAGATGGGACACGTAAACTCAGTTTTCTGTGCTGTCGTCTACCGCCCCCTAAATATAACAAGGATTTTATAAGTGACTTTTCTGACATTTTGTCTGGGATTTTAACTAACTATGAACATGTTCTTATTGTTGGAGACTTCAATATGCACGTGTGCTGTCCTGATAAACCACTGGTAAAGGACGTCTTAAGCCTTCTGGACTCTTAACCTGGTACAGGCCGTATCCGGTCCTACACATGACCACGGACACACACTGGACCTGGTTATTTATTGTGGTCTGCCTGTGACTAACCTGGAAATCTGTGACTCTGTGTTCTCGGATCACCTGCCTGTTTTATTCACTGTTTGACACCTATTACAGTTAAAACTCGCGCTGCTGTTCGCGCTGTCGGATTATTAACTCTTCCACTGCCACTCAGTTCTCCACTGCTTTTCTTCAGCTATGTGAAGCATCTGACTTCCTCCACTCTGATACAGAAGAGCTCTGGTCCTGGTTCTATTCTTCCTGTCAAACCATCCTGGACTTGGTTGCTCCAATAAAAACCAGGCAGCCAAGGATTAAACCTGAGCCTTGGTTTAATGACAGAACTCGTGCTGCAAGGAAGGAATGTCATCGTGTTGATGGAACACGATGTAGATGGAAAAAGGATAAACTGCAGATTACTTTTCAGATTTTAAAAGACTGTTGGCGTCTCTACCAGAGCACGGTTAAAAAGGCTAAAAGGGAATATTTGGCAAATATCATTTGCAAATATCATATCATCTCTGCAATGGAAAAACACCCCCAGAAAAGGTTCTTGCACAGGCATTCTGTGCTTAATATTCCACAGAATGCCTGTTTGGAAGCTTCTCCTGACGTGTGATAATTTTCTGCATTTTTTTTATTGAAAAGGTTGGTAGTACCAGGGCTCTTATCACAGCTCCTCTTGACCTCTGTCGTCCCTGCTTGTGCTTTCATCATTTGAGCCTTTGACTGTCTCACTTTTAGAGGACGTGGTTGGCCACATTAAGCCATCAGGTTCCCCATGTTTTCCTGTCCCTCCACAATTTTTTAAAAATATTTTATCTAGCATAGGGCAGCCTGTTCTTGCAATTATAAATAGCAGTCTGTCCTCAGGTGTGGTGCCTGCTAGTTTTAAACATGCAGTAGTGCAGCCACTGCTTAAAAAAACCAGGCCTTGATCCGACTGTTCTAACTAATTATCAGCCTATTTCGAAGCTGCCTTTTCTTTCTAACGTTTTAGAAAGAATTGTGTAATGTCAGCTGAAACAGTTTTTAGATGACAAATGGCATTCTGGAGGTTTTTCAGTCAGGTTTTAAAACTCTTCATAGTACAGAATCAGCTTTAATAAGAGTTTTTAATGACATCCTTCTTGCATGTGATTCTGGTAACCATGTTGTTCTGGTTTTACTTGACTTAACTGCTGCTTTTGATACAGTAGACCATGACATTTTAATATCGCGATTACACCACATTGTTGGTATTGATGGCACTGTTCTTAAATGGTTCCGGTCCTACCTGGAGGAGAGAAAATTTTCAGTGAAAATTAGTGACTCTGAATCATCTGCTGCTTCAATGTCTTATCGTGTCCTGCAGGGCTCAATTCTGGGCCCTCTGCTTTTCTCTCTTTACTTACTGCCTCTGGGTTCTATACTTGGGAAACATGGGATTTCATTTCATTGTTATGCTGATGATTGTCAAGATTTATTTGCCCATGAAGCCGAAGGATGTACATTCAATCACACATCTCCTGGCATGTCTAGGTGATATTAAAGCTTGGTTGGCCTTGAACTTTTTAAATTTTAATGAAAACAAAACAGAGGTAGATGGTGTTTGGACCCAGTGGCTCCTGTGAGTCCTCCTCTGTTGACCTGGGACCTTTGGAGGTATATTTTAAACCTGTTAATTACAGATCTTGGTTTTAAGGTGGACAGTGATTTTAAATTGGACAGCCAAATCAGAGCCGTGGTTAAGTCCAGCTTTTATCACTTACGGCAATTGGCATCAGTGAAATCTTTTCTTTCCAGGCAGCATTTTGAAACAGTGATCCACGCTTTTATTTCGACTCGATTGGATTACTGTAACTCACTTTATCTGGGAGTCAGTCAGTCGCTGCTCTCACGTCTGCAGCTAGTACAGAATGCTGCTGCACGACTTCTGACAGGAACTCGAAAGAGGGAACATGTGACCCCTGTCCTGGCCTCACTTCACTGGCTGCCTGTATATTTTAGGATTCATTTTAAAATTCTTATGTTTGTTTTTAAATCACTGCATAATCTTGCCCCAGCTTACCTCTCTGAGCTTCTTCACCCCTACATACCTTATCGGTCTCTCAGGTCAGCAGATCAACTGCTCCTGGAAGTACCGAGATTCAGAAGAAAGCTCAGAGGGGACAGAGCTTCTCTGTCATTGGCCCTAAGTTATGGAACAACTTGCCTTTGCAGGTCAGAGAGGCCCCTTCACTGTTCACTTTTAAAGCTCGTCTTAAAACCCATCTATTTTACTTGGCTTTTAACATCAGCGGAATCTAGTTTTAAATTGTATGTTTTTGTTTTTTTAAACTAAGTTTTTATTGTTTATTTTTTTATTATGTTGTGTTTTAAGGTACAGCACATTGTATCAGCCGTGGTTGTTTTAAAGTGCTTTATAAATAAAGTTGGTTTGGTTTAAGAGAGGATAATAATAATCAAAGAAAACTAAATGGAAATGAATGAAGAACTAAATGCAAGAATAAACTAAGAAACTAAAGTAAATACAGAGGAATAAACTCATATGCCAAGACCTTTCGAGCAATAATTAATACAGAGGACAGTATTACAAGAATAAACAGACACTATTTCCAGATAAAAGGTAAAATATTGTTGAAATGTCATGAGCTCAGTCGTTTTGCAAATAGTTCAAAGTTTAAACTGGCATGTTGTACATCTTTTATCTGGTCGTTTTGTGGAATATTTAACAACTAGAAAACAAGAATATTTTTCCACTCTGATTGGCTGCTGTTAAGCCTACCAATTTTAACTTGAATGTCCATTGCATTTTTTGTATACGCCTGTAAAAATAATTTCTATTCCCATGACTTTTTTGTTCTCTGGGAAATAATTTTTGAGGATAAATACAGAAACAAGCATAAAAATCAAAACATCTACAATAGTGATAGTAATATTAATAATAAAATAATGGTCAGTGCAAAGGAGCCTGCAAATTCTTTGGTGGGGGACGGTGAGGGACCTGGATAAAGGCTAGGGGACGCTGGCCCAAAAAAGGTTGAAAAACACTTAACTAGATTATTCATGGAAAAACAATGTGTTCTTTATTGCAGAAGGGCAAAAACATTCTCAAGAATTAAAACTCCTCCATAAAATTAACATTAGCGAGTTAACATGAATGCATCTCCTTTGTAAGGCTCGTGAAAGATCCATGGAATTAAATCCTTCTAGAGTAGAAACACATCCATATACATGTATTGAAGAAATAAAAAACATTCCATCTTGTAAGTAAGATTTGAAACTGAATAATTTTCTTTTTAAGAAAAAAAAACAGCATCTCCAAGCATTTTTAAATCAAAACTGTTGAGCAACACTGGAATTTTTCAAAACGTCCTCTTGGGGAAACTTCTGCAATTATTTTAATTTATTGCCAATTTAGCAAAAGCAAACTTCTGAAATAGTTCTTGTACTGGGACGATAAATGTCAATAGTGTCCACTGATCAAACAATTTGCTTGGAGTCCCAGATAAGTGGACATATTTGGTAACATAACCCCATCGATGGGAAACAATTGCAATTGGGAGAAGGGTGACTATCGTCCGGCCCAGACGCCCTATTGCAGTCACGGAAGGCTCTCCTCGCCGACCGGAATCGGACTGTTTTGTTGACATTCTTTATGTCAACAAAGTAGCTTTAGACATTTATCCGGGGAGTTTCGGCTAGAGTTGCCAAGGGACCAGCACCTATACATTTAAAGTCGAGGGGGTCGGTGGAAGAGAGACAGAGGCTGCGGCGGCAGCGTGTCGGTTGGTCTGTGCTAACCAGAAAGCAGTTGGGCACAATATCGCAACACCAAAACCGTGAGTGAAACAATGACTGGTACAGATGCTATATAAAGTACTCAGGGACCAATTTTTTATTATTATACATCCATATTTGTAGTGAACGGAACAAATCATGTCCCGTTCAATACCGGACAGGTGGCAACCTTAAGTCTAGCATCTATTCTATGCGCCTTATAATGCGGTGCGCCTTATATATGAAAAAAGTTTTTAAATAGGCCATTCATTGAAGGTGCGCCTTATAATCCGGTGTGCCTTATAGTGCGAAAAATACTGTATGTACTTCTGATTTAGTTGTGAAATTATTTTATTTTGTCACTGTGTTTCCATTTATCTTCCAATTTGTTGCTAAAATGTTGACAGAAACTGCATTTAAAAAAAAGCATGAAAGATATATTATTACAGCATAAACTGTAGCTATCTAAACTTTTTTAGTGTTATCTAAAAAAATAAATAAATTAAAAATGAGTACCTTTCATTGTTCTTTTAACATTATAAAGCAGCCTTTTGGGTCATTTGACCAAAATCATTGAGTGCGGCTTTTTCACAAAACTTTCAAAACCAACTGAAGATGCAAACTTTTTATTTCGTTTCATTGAGCACCACCATCATCATCATCTGTCAAAATCCTTTTAAGCAAATGGCTAAGGGCCAGGAAAGACCTGAGTAGAAGTACTAAAACACAATTCATACAAGACTGAAAGTGTCCACATTAATATTTCAAACATAATTCATCTTAAGATTAGATACATTACTTGAGTGAAAACAGAATACAATTTTTAAATCAAAATTTTTCAACTTTACTGATTTAGGTTATATCCTACAATATCCAGAAATCACCTAAAAAGAACCAGAGTGGTGACAACATGTGACACAAAGTCAGAAGCATCTGCCAACTTAGAAAAGGGTTTTAAGTTTTTTTTTTAATAACTATCAAATCTCAGTAGAGAAAACATTAAACCTCTTCAGGAGTGATCAGCAGCCAAAGAACTCAATTGTCTCAAGTTAAATCCTTTGGGAAGATATCTTGGTGGAAAAAACAGAAATTAAGCTTTTGTAAAAAGGTGTTTGTCCAGTTATTTTTTTATTCCAGAAAAAGGTCACACTAACAATCAAAAATGGCAGCAGTAGTGGGACTGTCTAGGGGAGCTTCGCTCTCCAGGATCACTTGTATCTTGCATCAATTATTAATTTCCTGGCACCTGATTCTAGTTGTTATCGTTCCTAGAAGGGGTGGTCGGATACCAGGAAGTTAGTAAAGTAGCACAAAGAAACTGAAGAAGGACACAGTCTCTTGTACTGCTAGTGAATTGTTGTTTATTATGACAAATAAATCCCAACTTATGTCTGAAACCCTCAAAAACTGACAATATTGTAAGGATTGCCATTTTTCTACTTTTAAGTTTTCGCCACTGTTGAGTGCATGAGATATTATTTGTTCAAATATGTGATTAAATGCAGTTGCTTTGTGCAGTTTAGTGATAAAAAAAGGAAATTAGACCTCTTTATGTAACTAGTGTTATGAAGAAGCCTACTTTAAAGTGTGTTTTGAGAGCAGTTTTTGTGTTTATTGTGAATTGTCATCCAAGATTATAAAAGATGCTGTAAATACCTAGTTATCATTAGGCCCGAGCAGCTAAGCGCTACGAAGGCCTATTGAAATTACTTTTATCATTCTCACAATAAGTAATCCAAAATATCATCAGATTTTAAGTTAGCCAATCCCTATGAACTGACAAACAAGGAGAGGCAGCTTTAAATTAAAACATTAATGGTTGTTTAAAAACTAAACACATTGTCAAGAAAAAAAGTCAGACATAAACCATTTCTTAGCTAAAATTGTCCAATTTAGTGAAGCAGAGGAGGTGACAATTGTCAGGCCCAACTTTGTTGCATTTATTGAAATTTGCTTTGTGCCATTTTTCTGAACATAACATAGTTCAGTTGCTTAGGATAAATAATAGTAATAAACTAATGTTTGTACTCGTTTTGCTTGGACAAAAGTATATTTACATCTTCACTGGTGAGTTGGTTCATGTCAGTTCACTTTAAGAAAAATAAAATGAAAAAATAAATCAAGTGAAACTGTTAGAACCAGACACAAACAGAGCTATAACAATTTACAGTAAATTTTAAGCATATTTATAATTACTATCGTCAAAGCATGTTGCAGAATAAACTCTACACCGACTGCTCTTTGTCATGTTAACACACATGCATCAGAACTGATCAAGGAAAGAATATTACAACCTCCTCTATCACTGAAAGTGCTCTTTGCACAGTGATGCGATGTGAGCTTGATTCAGGAATTTGTATTTGTGTAAAACACAAGGTGTGCAGATATCTGCTCTTCCTTCATGTGCTCTTGTGTCTACCATCTTCAACATGAGGAAGTGCCACTCTCTAAATGTCACCTAAAATGTGATGGGTAAGAAGTCCAAGCTCACCAAGTTTGCAGTTTTGACAGCTGCCAAGACAAAGGAGAGGAAGAGAAACTAGACGAGGTTTAATGCAAAAATCTGTAATGCAAAAGACTTGGGAGTCACATACTTTCTGCTATAAAAAGCTGCTGAAACTTATTCACTGTACCTAACCTTGTTTTAAACAAAACAGCTTTAAATGTTAAGATGCACACCTTTATACCATGGGAATAAAAATGACTGTTTCTCACATATATAGCAGCGATACTCCCAGGAAGCCTAATTGTTCTCCAACATAAAAATATTTAACAGTTGTAAAAAAAATGTTTGCAATTCATCCCTTTCTGTTCTTTCAAAGCAGTAATGACATCTCATCATTGTGCTCAATTTAAAAAATTTAGTATCTATATAACACAACATTGACATTTTCTTCAGTCTGTAAGAAGACGCATGCCACAGCATAAAGGAGGTACAAGTATTTCTTTTCAAGACATCAGAAGCATAAGGTTGCAATTATTAGCCAAATATCTGACGCAGGTGGACATTAGCTGCTCCATTTTCAGGAAATGAGAAGAGATAAAATGCAGAAGTTGAAATAAAAAAACGTATCAGACCATTTAATTGGGGGGAAAGTATTCAGATGGTAATTTGTGTATAATCAAAACACCACCTACTGACCAACTAATAGATCTGTCATCAACATGAAAAGTTAAAGGATTATTTTGCATACAAGTTATTTTCCTTGATATTAGATTGGGATTAGAAGCATTATTGTATTTAACTGAGAGTATTCAGCTGTTAATCTGACAAATTTCCTCCAAGTAATTGGACACTCAATCACTTTTCATGTGGCTTAAAAATAAACATGCTTGGAGCAAATTTATGGTGTTTAGTTCAGCAACTGAATGTTGCTGAACTAACAACATGCTGAAATATCAGTAAATGCTTAGCGGTCTGATACTGGAAATTAATCTAAGTTAATTTATTACTACTTTTAAAATGTGTAACAAGAAAAATGTGTTAATTTTTAAAAATCTAAATGGAACTAGAAGTTTGACAGATTCATTCACAATTGTTTTGAGTTGTTTTTCTACAAAGGTACTGAGACTGGCTAATGTTTTATTCTATGTTGCAGAATTATTTTAAAATTGCTGACGGATGTTTAACAGCATGTAAAAAGGATTTTGTGACACTGCAATAAAAGCAGCACACTGCCAGATTGATGGTTACACCCACTCTAGCTTGTAGTTAGAAATCTCTTTTTATAATTTAAGCAACAGATAGATTAGATCATGATCCTCTCACAGCAGATAAGCCACTGCAAAATAAAACCCCACTTAGAATTTTATTTTTGAAAATAAGGGGTGAAAAATTTGAAGAAGTGAATGCAGTTTTTTGTTTCGTCTATCTGTAACCAGATGTTTTAGCACATTTGTGGGTCAGTTCTGACCCCTCTGCATCTTTTTGTGACATCTTCTCGAAAATGACGTCTAAAAAATTAATTTCATAATTCTCAGAAGCTTCCGGGTTTATTTAAATAGTTCTGGTATAAAAATAAAAAGGTGCGACTCCAGAGAATACTCTAAAACGCGACACTTATGTTAATGAATGACAACACATTAAGATGTCGCAGAATGAAAAACGGACCGAATAAATCATTTCCACCTATAAAAAAAACGGCAATTCATGGTGTGAATAACCCTTTAAAAGCGTGAATGCAATCTAACTTTTCTCAGAACCCACTGGTCAAAACGGATGATTGACACGTCCATCATCCACCATCAGAGCAAACAGAATCCAAAAATCACATAGCCTATATGACTCCCCAATAACAACGATAGAAATGCATTTACCGTAAAGCATGGGAATGAGTCAGCGTTCTCTACACGGTTCTCCAACATAGCTCATTATCATAAAACAGCAAAGGAAAGATTGAGTTTGTTTTTGCCTTCATGAAATAAGTCTAATTTCTTTCTGTTCTTCAGCTGCTGATTCACTGAGTTATTTTTTATGTAGGGTGCTGACGCCTATTCCGTTAGAAAGACCAGAGTTTGAGTTTTAATTTAAGAAGTAGTTGGTGTGTTTTTCTGGGTATGCCTCTTTAGTTTCCATTAGCATTTCTTTCATTTAGCTGCTTACTGTTGGAAGTAGGTCTTGTTGAGGTTAAAAATCTTGTTCCGGTCATTTAGATGAGCCTCTTCCCATAACGTGGATATGCAATACGAATATATTGGTCCATGTATAACATGTGCTTGCATTGGTTTTACTGGTGGAAACACTGCTGCCCACAAGCACCAGGGGTGCACGGGATTTAAAAGTTAATACTGAAACTAGACCAAAACACACATCCTGACCTGGAGCCACAATCAATCTGACACCATGTATATTTTCAGAATACAGCCAAAGTGCAATGAGGATAAGAGCTGAATGTATCGCAATGGAGATCGATCCCACTCATCCGAGTTAGCAGCAGATTTATGTGGGATGTAGAAGATACTTAGTTTTAAGTTCAAAGCTTAGCTCACAATGTTAAATAAGTCCAGCAGCTTAAAAGGAGATGTTGGTCAATACCATTTAAAAAATCATTGTCAAGTATTTGATTTAGATAAGAATATTTGCTTTTACTTACGATTTTCTCACGTTTTTTCTCTTTTTTTTAAACCAGGTCAATGGCTCAAAACAAGGGGAGTGAGTAGGTATTCTTGCAGCAAATGTTTAGCAGTATATTAGAATTAACAATTCTTTCCAAATAAAACCACAATGGCAGAATATTGTTGACCTACTATAAATTATTCATAACATCTAAACCAGCAGTCTGAAATTTATCCTCAACTGTCACTGCCCTGCAACCTTTGGATGCATCTTTACATCCAAAACTCCTGAATCAAATGAATCATTAATGACGAGGCCTTTGCAAAATTTGCCGACATGAGAAGTTTAGAAGTTAATACTGAAACTAGACCAAAGCACACATCCTGACCTGGAGCCACAATCAATCTGACACTATATATATTTTCAATATACAGCCCAACTACTCTCAGGCCTTAGTTACAGGATGCTCGACACACATGGCAAGTGTAGTTATAGAACAATATTGCCAAAGTATGACCGATGTTAGAGTCATGAGGCATCCCCGAAGTTGCAGACTTGGATCTAAAGAACGACAAAATACACATCAGACCGTGTGTTTTGGCATCTATGTCACATCTCAGGCTGTAGTTACTGTGATGCCAATTAGAAGATGACAGCTAATATTGTGTTAGAGGCCTGTTTGAAAATGGGAAGCCAAAGAGAAGGATGTTGATATTCATAGGTGTTAGACATTCATGAAAAGATAACCGGTTGCTAAAAGAGGTGTGTCGATCGATCGGTCACCGATCACAATCGGGCCGTTTTTTGTGAAAAAGTGCATGATCGGTGATCAGCGATCATTGGCTCTGTTGCCGATACCGATCACCTGCATCTCATTTCGCAGCCTGCTTGTGCAGTTGGTCTCGTCTTTCCTTCACGGCGCAAACGCGCAGCAACAAATCCTAAGCGATGTGTAACTATAACGCACTGAGTGAATGAGGACGTTTGCGTGTTGCGGCGGAAAATAGAAGCAGGTCAAAATGCATCAACACAACGAAGCTAATAGACATAAAAACAATGACGGAGTTTGGCTACATCGAGGCTCAGTGCAGTAAAAAGACACGGAGGATCAGACAGCAGGTAAAGCAGCGCAGCTACAAACACTCACCCGGATTTAGCATGACAGTCAGAAAGCTAAACAAATAACCTATAAAATGATTTAAGTCTTGGTGCTGCGATGCAAGACGCTGGTTATGTTCTCGCTGTTGAACCGCTGCTACGCTACAGGTAGTAATATTTAATATTTAGTAATATTTGACACGGACCCGCTTCTGCTCCACCTGGTAGGACTCTCACACCGAAACCTGTTTAAAGCTGCAGCATCTAACCTAAAAAATACATTTTACATACGTATTAAAACTTTCTCTGTCCTAACATGAGACACATAATCTCTAAAAAAAAATAATCGATCTCCTCCCTGCTCTACTCTGCTCAGTCAGAAATATCCAATCAGAACTAGCAGTAATCAGCTAGCCGCCATGCTAACAGGAAGTTTTCATTCAGTAACTCAGGATTGTTTATTGTAATGGATCCTGTTTTTGCCTTTGAATGTTAAGTTTTATACTTGAATTTTTTTTGGCAATGCTGAGAGGTTTTATTTTGGCTCTTTGCATTATTTAGCCTCTTCAGAGCCTTCATATGTGTTCACTCTGTTAAAGATAGTATTATTGATAGTAGTACAATTTGCACAATGCCTGTTTTGTTTAGTTTTCTTCTTGGAAAAAGTTATTCAAAACAAGTTTTTGTCTAAATTAAGGTGAATTCATGGTTCCTTTTTCCACATAATGCAACAGTAGTGTTTATGATAAAAAAATAAATAAATAATAATTATGTGATCAGTATCGGGGATCGTATCGGCGATCATCCCCCAGGGGGTGATCGGTATCGGTAGAAAAAAAACCTCGGCACATCCCTAGTTGCTACCATATTAATATTTTTCAGTTTCTTTCCTTGTTAAACGGGTCACATTCTAGCAGATCAAGCATTGAAATAAAATAAAATAGTTTCAATAAACTTGTTGAATGAGAATACAAATGTACTGATGGAAATACGTATTTTAGACAAACTAAATGAGAGGTGGGTGGACTGTGCCAACAGTGGAAGTTGCATTTGTTATTCAATCAAGTTGGCATCAAATGTACAAATTCTCCCTCAATCAGATCTGACTGATGATCAGCAAGTTGGATTTTCTGAGTGGTGTGGGCTCTGTTCACTCCATGCATTTAAACTTAAAGTCACTTTTTTGGCCTGTAAACAAAAAGTATACTCCCTGAAACATTTGTTTCTTACTTCAGTGAAAATCTGATAAATAATACGGACATACAATATAATCTTGTAATCCTTTCCTTTACTATTGAGGACTACAAGACTCCTTTGCTTTCATGGTTAATATTTGATCTACCAAATTCTTGAAACAAAAACAAAGTCAACTCAAATAAGCTTGTATGAATTGTAGGGCTGTATAATAAAATCGATTCGGCGATATATATCGATATTTTCCGCGCTCGGAAAGTATCGATTTTTCATCTGCAAGTATCGATTTTTTAAACCATAGGGGTCCATAGCCTTATAGCTCTTATTAACGTCTAGTTTGTTACGGCGTAGCAGCAAGACTCCGCCTCCCTCAGTCTCACTTTCAACTTGAGCTTAAAGTGAACATTATAAACTACAGACCAGTTTTTAAATCGTGTTAACAGGCCAAGTATAACCGGAATTATGCTAAAATTAGTAAACCATATTTTTCAGAATGTCAGAGAAATGTCAAAAGCGCAGCCATTCCCCGGCTTTTCCGATTATGTGTGAGAGAATGAGCTTCCAAACGTACAAAACGAAATGAAACATTAGATTCCTGTGTTTTTGGAAATGTAAAATCTTCAATAAATAAGGATGGGCTGTATTTTGTTGCTGAGAAACGAAGGAAAGTTACGCAAGTAACCGTGAAAGAGAAGCGGAAAGGAGCAGCGTCGCGAACGGAGCAGCTGCAAAAGCAGTGAGATCGCGAAATTAATGCTAATTTCTACTTCGTAATTAGTTTTTAGCTTAGCGGTTTCTGTTCTGTATATAAAGGATTACCTGAAGAATGAACATGGATTGATAACATCCGAAGCGGCACTGTGTTTGGAGCAGGAAGAAGAAGAGGAAAAACCGACAACAATGGCTGATCGATCATTCTTATTAGCAACAGACAAAGAGTATCAGAGACTGAGAGAACTATGACATCCTGGCGGTCTGAGAGGCAGCTACTCAGAGATCCAAGCAGGGGAATAGCGGCGCTGCGTAGCTGCAGGGAGTCAATCACTACGGGGTGAGGCGGAGCCACTACTTTAACAGTTAGTAGTAAACAGCTTACAGCCACGGCTAACTCCGGGAGCCAAGGTAGAAAAGCCTTTTTTCCCCATAGTCCAAAAGACTGCATTTGTGGCTGCATTTTTACTCCAAAATGCACGAAAACAAAAAACATAAGTGCATCATTTGCATCTTGAGAGTCTACAGAGGCTGATATCTCCACTCTGCTCCTGGATTACCGTTTAAACTTTTGATTTTATGTCAAATCCAGATGAATTAAATGACAGAAACTAATTCTCTCACTGCATCTTTGATTCATTTTGTCCAGCTGCAGACTGTTAGACTGTCCAATCAGAGTCAGGTATTGTGTAGTTGGTGCTTTTAATCAGTTTTCAGTTAACTAAATTCAAGTCTATGGAACACAAAATGTCACTAAAACCACTCTGTCCTTCTAAAATCTTTCAGAAAATCGTAAAAATGCACTGAATCGTAGCGAATCGTATCGCGCAACAAATATCGCGATACATATTGTATCGTGACCAGAATATTGTATCGTGAAATTATTGTATCACTACACCCCTAATGAATTGCAATCCTTAAAAGAAAACAACACTTGGCAGATCTGACCTCAAATCTGAGAACTGGCATTCCTGCCAGTACACACCGGATCAGTCCATCTCTAATAGTTGTGATAGTTCTCAACTCTAATCTGCTGGCATTTGAAATTGTTAATATTTATGATCAGATCAGAAGGTTCTTATGGTACAAGTAAAAGTTATTTTTTACTGTTACTGTTTTTTGTTGAACAAATGTTCAACAAAAAAATTACAGTCTAACTGCTTTAAATGCAACAATTATTCCTACAGCTCCTAAAATAATGATTATTATTCATCTCCATTTGGATACACATACTTGGACAAACTAAAAAAATAAAACACTTTAAATTAGGACTTTTTAAGCGTTTAATGTAAAAATATGACCCTGTTTCTCTTGGGTAGAGTTGCACAATTATTCAAAATATATCATCCCAATATTGGGAAGTGCTTTACTGATATCACAAAGGACTGTTTGCAATATTTTTTGACAAATGAATCCCATGAACTAAGTCTAACAAGTTGATCATCTAATCATCAAGGCTATCTGACTGGGGAACTAATCAGTAACAGGATGCTCAACACACATGCCAAATATAGTTATAAAACAATATTGCCAAAGTATGACAGATGGGTAATACTCCTGTCCCCACAATACCTGTGTTTTTTGCAGCCAGAAATATTTTAAGTTGGTTAAATGTGTTTTGTGTGAGGGAAGAAAATGTATTGCACCCTTTGAGCCATCTGGCTGGCAGTTTTCAGTTAAAGGCGGGTAGGATGCACAGCATTCCTCTATGATAGTCAGATACACTTTTTCTGGCATGTTTTTAAAATACTGTTAAAACATAACATACACACAGTAGGGTGGACAAACATTGTGGATTTAGAAACAGCTAGTTTTTAAAACCTTGGTTTATTTGCTACTTTGAATGGCCTGCAACATATGGTCAACTGATGCAGTCCACCTCGTCTGTGCGCTAGTATTTTTAAAGTAAAGAAGTTATTGTTGTCAATTTAGTGTTTTTTTTAGCTGTGTGATGTTCACACCAAGACAAAGTATACCACCATTCAGTGAGAGGCCATGTCAAAACAAGTCAAGTCTGGTAAAGCCAAGTCTCTTTCTCTCTGTTTACTGGAAGGAATGATACTAAGACTCACCCTTGTAACAATTAAATCGACATTAATCAACTACGCCTTTACAGAGCACTCATTTTCATTCATGGAGACCAACGCTCTCTTTTGCTCAAGTCACCAAATCTACACTTCCCCAAACATTGGCAGTTATTACAACAAATAACTGACTGAGGACATATTTTGTTTAAAAAAAAAAACGAATAGACTATTTTAAGCAGGGGTGTGATATAATAGAGAAACTGGTATACTTCTGTTGCGACTGCGATGCTAGTTTAGCATAACCTTTGTTATTGTGAGCTGTGGCTCGACGGCAAAATGCTACCCAGCTAAAATGCTAGTATGTTGGCACGGTTAGTCTAAACTGTCGCTGGAGAGCCTCAATTTATTGAACAGAAATGCGATTTTCGTGCACCTATTTGTTCTGTAATGAAATAAAAAGCCACACATAAGACTATCAAACCCTAACATCATACAACAGATCTAGCTCCTCATTCGCTTTTAATAGCATCACTCGATTTGACCGCAGCTGAATAAAGTTAGCACAGGATTAGCCACCACTAGCTAACCAGACGTAGATAAAGGTGTCTATATATGTGTGGATTTGGTTTCTACGCTTTCACAAAGGCTACTAAAAAAGCTTAAGTGGCAAAACAGGTATTTATGCAGAATGGCAGGTGTTTGGTTCATTTGCTTTTTGACACAGTGTTGTCAAGAGTTGGCAGTAGCAGCAGCTAATGTTAGGCAACCGCTACTAATCGGTAGCGCAACGCCTGCTTGCACTCACCAGGATGAGTAGCCTTGCTCCGCCATATCGCCGAAAACAGTGGGTTCCGCGGCTGTGGCTCACACAGATTCAGGTCCCGGTGTCAGCCCGCTGGGACCGGGGAGCGAGGGGTCTCTGCTTTTCCTTCACAATCCGACGTCTTAGTAGTTACTTTTAGGTGACAACATGATGATACATCCCGGCGGTAGCTAGTAATTACTAGCTGAATTTCATGCAATTGAGATGAAAATGATGGTTTGCTATCGTTAGGTGGACAAGACAAAGCACCCCGAGGAAAAAAAAAACACACAGATGTTATTTTCGTCGGTCTCGCTAGTGTCCTGCCGTCACCTCAGCCGAGATGGCTCGGTCTGCAACGATGTTACACCCACTGTAGATCCATATTCTGTGCGATGTATCCAGAATAAATTCGGATATTCCTTGAGTCTGCAGCTCGAGCTGATATGGAAGACGCTCAGCTTTGTTTTCTATAGCGAGTCCGCGGGAACGCGCACTATCGCCCTGCTGTAGAGGTTTACAAGTGGGACGAGCACTGAAACGCTGTCATGCACTGAAAACGATTGCAATTGTTTCCTTTCCTCTGACAGCATTGCAGCCTGTCATGCACGCCTCCCACTGAATCCTGAGCGTTGCATCAATAGTAAAAATGAATTAATGCATGAATGAACGTAATAATTAATCATTCTTTCCATAAAGTATTGTGATGCATGCAAAAAAAAAAAAAAGAAATCACCGATACAGTTGGATTTAATTTAAACGCCAAACATAATTTGGCTATTAAAAATTGGCTATATTTTTAAAATGTAAATCTAAAAGTTAAAATGTCATGCGTATTGTTAAATCCACATATCCCATTTTGTGACGACAGTGAAAAGAGACAGACCACTAGTGTTATTTTTATATCCTGTTGATTAGGGTTCATCACTCTGTTTATCAGTCTGTTCAGCGAGGCAGGGATTTCCCTGGTCAAAACACAGGCAGACAATTACAAAACACAAGACTATAAAGCATAGTTAATATTTTTCAATTTTCTGACATTAAATCAGGATAAAATTTTGCTTTTTAGGTTAGGTAGGATTACCAAGATTATCCCCAAGTCCTTTGCCACAACAATGAATGATCTGTTTTTAGAACAGTTTTTTGTAATTTGCTTTACTTTCCTCAGTGCTTTGCTGCTGAAGGTGCAAAAGATAAAACAGAACATTATGTGGAAATATTGATGCAACATTTTAACACATCAGACAGGAAATTAAAGTTTAAGTGTGTAGCTCCGATATTTATAAGAGATGTCTTTCCAATTGTTTTACATACAATAAATATTTAATCTTTATAGATCAATGAGCATAAATTATGTCTTTACTTTGAAATTTTAAGAGCTTTTTAACAGCTTGTTAAACAATAATAAGCTATTTTCAAATGAGCTCTCATCCCTGGCACTTTGAAGGTAAACTCCATCAAAGTCAATTAAAGTAGTATACTTTGTTAAATTAAGAACAACGTGGTGATCAGTTGTTACATTTATTTGTCATTTTGTTGTAATTTGTTATTTAGGATAAAAGCCAAATCCCCTCTGGAAAAAAGCTTTCTTAACCACAAGTTTCTTGTGACATAACACGAGGAATACTTCAACCAATCATATCTTTTTCCCTTCTTTGTTTACATGTTTTTAATAAACTTTATCCTTCCAGTGTGTGCTTATATTTTACTACGACAGGAAAACCTCTGAACTGTTTATGGGAAGATGGATTTTATGGACATGTAAGTAGCAACTCATGAAGAGATTAGACTAGAATTGCCATAATCTTCTGCCATTTTGTAAAAAAAAATAAATAAATAAATGTTTTTTATCGATTAATTCTGTTTTCAAGTTCCAATGATGTTTTGTTTTGAGCAGCTGCAGCCCCAGTTATTTCCACCTAAATTTTTCACCAGCTGGAGAGACATATGAGCCCGGTGACGTCTCTACAACTGGTAAAAAAATAATAAAAAGAAATGTAGCAAAAAAGCAGAATACATTTTTTACAGTTCACCACAGTTACTTTGTCCAAATTCTCTGATGAGCATTAAAATTCTCAAAACTGTCAGTTCATCTTCCACAACATTTAGTTCTTTGTACATATCAAAATAGCAGTTTCTCATTTCTTCCACCCATCTACAAGTGTTTTTGGACATGCATCAATTGATTCCACACAATGCTCTGCTGTTTTACAACATTGTGATTTGGTTATGTCAAGTTAATAAAATTTAACTGAATGCTGAACAGTCAGTCCCTATAAAACTAATTGTCCCCATTACAGTGCTAGAAATGGGGACAATTTCAAGCAAGTTGTCAAGAGATTTGTTGACAACTTGTTCAACAAATCTGTTCAAGTAGTAAACCTGTTATTACAGATCTTAGTTCCCTGTGAAGTCCACGCCCGCCTTGTGGCGGGCATGACGTCATGCATTTAAAAGGCTTCTGTATAAAAAAAAGACGGCATGAGAAGTGTACATTTCAATTCTGTTGGACAGTAGAGACTTCAAACTTTATAAAAGTAGTGTTTTTATATTGATTTCAAAATGATTTCAATTTGACAGTGATTTTAAATTGGACAGCCAAATCAGAGCCGTGGTTAAGTCCAGCTTTTATCATTTAAGGCGATTGACGTCAGTGACATCTTCTCTTTCCAGGCAGCATTTTGAAAGGGTTATCCACGCTTTTATTTCGACTCGATTGCATTACTGTAACTCACTTTATCTGGGAGTCAGTCAGTCGCTGCTCTCATGTCTGCAGCTAGTACAGAATGCTGCTGCACGACTTCTGACAGGAACTCGAAAGAGGGAACATGTGACCCCTGTCCTGGCCTCACTTCACTGGCTGCCTGTATATTTTAGGATTCATTTTAAAATTCTTATGTTTGTTTTTAAATCACTACATAATCTTGCCCTGGCTTACCTCTCTGAGCTTCTTCACCCCTACATACCTTATCGGTCTCTCAGGTCAGCAGATCAGCTGCTCTTGGAGGTACCAAGATCCAGAAGGAAGCTCAGAGGGGACAGAGTTTCTCTGTCATTGGTCCTAAGTTATGGAACAACTTGCCTCTGCAGGTCAGTGAGGCCCCTTCACTGTCCACTTTTAAAGTTAATCTTAAAACCCATCTATTTTACTTGGCTTTTAACACCAGCGGGATCTAGTTTTAAATTGTATGTTTGTTTTTAAACTGTAAGAGATTTTATTTAATTATTTATTTATTTAATTAGGGCCATGCCATAGCAATGCATAAGGAGAGCAGTGACTGACTGCTCTTCTTATGCATTAAGGAGAGCAGTCTCCTTATGAGTTAAACAGTGACTTTGCAAGTCAGTCACTGTTTAACTCAGCAGTGACTGACTTGCTTCTGACTGACTGCCATATCAATGCATGGAGGCAGTGACTGACTTGCTTCACAAGTCAGTCACTGCTCTCCTTATGCATTGCTATGGGAGGCACCTATTATTCTACACCTAATAGAATGTCTCTTTATTGGGGCCATGCCATAGCAATGCATGGCATCCCATAGCAATGCATTGCTTCACAAGTCAGTCACTGCCTCCATGCATTGCATGGATGCTCTGGCTTGCGCAAGCCAGTGCATTAGCATTTCAACTGATAAAAGCTTTTATTATTGCACCGCCTAAGGCGGTGCAATAATATTGTCTTTATTAGCTTTTTCACTCAAATTATGGCTTGCCTAAGCCAGTGCCATAACTTGAGAGAAAATGCTAATGCTCTGGCTTGCGCAAGCCAGTGCATTAGCATTTCAACTGATAAAAGCTTTTAGCCAATTTTCTTACTTATTAGCCATGTTTAGTACACTAAATGGACTG
Organism: Poecilia picta; assembly: GCA_033032245.1. NCBI lineage: Eukaryota > Metazoa > Chordata > Actinopteri > Cyprinodontiformes > Poeciliidae > Poecilia > Poecilia picta. The sequence goes on along the minus strand of CM065364.1, from coordinate 13,027,238 downwards.
AGTCAATGACAGACAACATGCTAGTGTTGCATCACATGCTACTGACAGCAATCAAACTAATATTAGCATTTTAGCTAATTCCACCTTATGCATTAATTTTAACAAAATAAATGTTACAGGTAGAGCTTAGTCAACATGTTTCTGACTCACCACAGGTTTTTGACTACATTCCAGTTTTCTTTAGCATAATTGCTAAATCTTGGCATCCGAACGCTTTATTGGCAAAGTTTAGCTTATGAATTAATTTCAACATAATGGATGGAACAAGTACAGCTTAGTTAACATGCTTCTGCCTCTCCACAGGTTATTGACTACATTGCAGCTTTCTTTAGCATTAATGCAAATTTTTTAGCATCATATCGCTGCGTCCAAGCCGACGGGCACACTTTGGCATGGCCCCTCAAAATTTCTGCAGGAATTTTCTAGTTAGGGCCTGCCATTGCAATGCATAAGGAGAGCAGTGACTGACTTGCAAAGCAAGTCACTTATCATTCTACACCCAATAGAATGTCTGTTTATTAGGGCCTGCCATTGCAATGCATAAGGAGAGCAGTGACTGACTTGCGAAGCAAGTCAGTCACTGCCTCCATGCATTGCAATGGCAGGCACTTCTTATTCTACACCCAATAGAACGCCTCTTTATTAGGGCCTGCCATTGCAATGCATAAGGAGAGCAGTGACTGACCTGCGAAGCAGGTCAGTCACTGCCTCCATGCATTTGCATGGCAGGCACTTATTGTTCTACACCCAATAGAATGTCTCTTTATTTATTTTTTTATTTATATATATCTTTATTTTTCTTCCATTACCGTTAATGCGGCTCGTACCGCTGCGTGCCCACCCACAAAAGTGGTATCAAATCGAGCGGCTCGTGCCCGAGAAGGGAGCTATTACTTTTGTTGGGATTCTGACTTAAAATGACGACAAAAATTAATAAAAACGAAAAAATTGGAGATTGAGGAACTCGCAGCATCAGTAACCTTTCTGTCTGAAACACACACACAGGACTCCTGATGGCTTACTGAAAAACTGTGTTTAACTCGCCCTCACAGGCATAAATATTGCCCTATTGGTCTAAAACTTGGTCATAACATAGATACACATCCCTGCTCCCGTAAAATGTTTTCAAAAATTTTCTAGGGCTTATGGATTTTTGTCAGGGTCCTTCAGACTGGCGCTGGGTGTCTCCCAAGTATAGAAACGAGGGAGAAGAGGATTTTCCCGCTCTTTGTCTCCTCACAGCTGCGGGGCATTAATTACCATAGTAACGGGTTCCAGCCAGCGGCAGCCATTACTCTGAGAAACAGCAGAGAGTATTTCCTGTGACTATTGATATTTTGTTTAGATAAAATTATTATTTCTCTGAATTTTTCAGTGTGAAATGACATTCTTAGTATGAAGGCTGAAAGATTTAGCGAAATAAACAATTATGGACTGTCTTTATTTTTTTAATATTTTGTACCGTGAGTGAGAACATGTGCGAAGCTTCAGTCTCGGTCTGAAGCTCGTTAATCATTAACAGCGTCAATTAGCGGTGCGCTGCGATCGTTGTCTCTTGTTGCCAATAACCTGCATGTGCAGCTGGACTCACAGCGGCGGAGCTCGTCAAAATACGTATATCAACACAATGAAGCTAATACTTGACGCAGATTGGCTACATCGAGGCTCACTGCAGTAAAAAAAGACATGGAGGATCAGACAGCCGGTAAAGCAGCGCACAGCTACAAACACTCACCCGGATTAGCATGACGGTCAGAAAGCTAATCAAATAACCTGTAAAATTATTTAAATCTTAGATCTGTGATGTAAGACGCTGGTTCTGCTCTTGAACCGCTGCTCGCTACAGGCAGTAACATTTAATATTTGGCACGGAGCCGCTTCTGCTCCACCTGTTAGTGACTCTCTGACCGAACCTCTTTAAAGCTGCAGCATCTAACTAAAAAAATACATTTTACATACGTACTAAAACTTTCGCTGTCCTAACATGAGACAGATAATCTCTAAAAAATAATCGATCTCCTCCCTGTTCTGCCGGAAACAGTCAATCAGAACTAGCAGTAACCAGCTAGCCGCTATGCTAACAGGAAGTTTTCATTCAGTAACTCTGAAATGTTGATTGATCCTGTTTTTGCCTTTGAATGTTATGTTTTATACTTGAATTTTTTGTCAATGTTGAGAGGTGCAAGTAGGAGCTTAATCAACATTTTTCTGACTCTCCACAGGTTTTTGACTACTATTTAGCTCAGGTTAGCGTTGATGCTAATGTTGAGCATCAGAACACTTTTCTTACTTATTACCAATGTTTCATATACTGAATGTAGTAAGTAATGACAGACAACATGCTAGTGATGCTCTACATGCTACTGTTAGTATTCATGCTAACATTAGCATTTTGGCTAATTTTACCTTATGCAACATACTAAATGGTACGAATGCAGCTTAGTCAACATGCTTCTGACTCCCCGTAGGTTATTGACTACATTGCAGCTTTCTTTAGCATTATTGCTAATATTTACCATCAGAACCCTTTATTAAAAATTCGACCGGCACACTTTGGCAGGCCCTTCAAAATTTCTGCGGAATTTTCTAGTTTTTTATATATATCTTTATTTTTCTTCCATTACCGTTAATGCGGCTCGTACCGCTGCGTGCCCACCCACAAAAGTGGTATCAAATCGAGCGGCTCATGCCCGGGAAGGGAGCTATTACTTTTATTGGGGATCGGACTTACGATGGCGACGTAAAAAGCGAAAAACGAGCGAAATTTCCAACTGCCGAAACACAGAGTGTAACTGACATCAACTGCCGCTTTTTTAGAGTGAGAAACAGAGTGGAATTTTGACCCAAAGATAATTTTGAAATCGCTCTCATGCCTTCAAAAATTGCTCTATTGGTATGAAAGTCGGTCTTGACATAGATAAATATGTCTGCTCCGGTAAAATGTTTTCAAAATTTCTCTAGGGCTTACGGTTTTCTGTCCAGGTGCTTCAGAGTAAAGTTTTGGGAAGGGCCAACTGACACTGATTCTCTGTGTAATACAAGGTTTCTCCCCTGAGCACAGCTGACAGTTGGCAGTGAGGATTCATCACCATGGCAACAGAACATTGGTCACAGCTGAGTGATTTCTCAGAAAGTAACTGATTTAAAGATTAATCACCATGGCAACAGAATTCTGGTCACAGCTGAGTGATTTCTCAGAAAGTAACTGATTTAAAGATTAATCACCATGGCAACAGAATTCTGGCCACAGCTGACTGTTTTTTTCAGACAGTGATTTAAAGAGAGAGTTTTGTCTCCTCCTGTGTCTGACTTTAGTGATGCAGCTTCTGCCTGCAGTGATTTACCATGGTAGGAAACTCAATTATTACAGAGGAGGGATGAGCTGGTCTTTAGAACTACTTGCTGAATGGAGTAAGTCAGTGACAGACAACATATCTGACTATATGGTCATCTCTATAGTTCTAACTGTGACAAACACTCAGTTAAAACAGGGGGCTGGTATATAACTGGTTTAACTCAACCACTGCTAAACATTGGATCAGTGTTACTATTTAGAATGAAGCTTAATAAAAATTTCAAAATAAAAGCCTCGACCATTTCTATATCATACAGTTGCTCTATTGGTGATAGATAACTGGTGTTGCCAAACCAATGTTACACACTGGATAAGTGTGGCTATTTATTTTGAACCTTACTGAAATTTTCAAAATAAAAGCCTTAAAATTTTTTACATCAACTATTGGTCTTTTGGGCTTTACATGACTGGTTTAACCAAACCACTGCTACACATTGAATTAGTGTGGTCATTTAAAATGAAGCTTACTGAAAGTTTCAAAATAAAAGCTTGCATATTCATCTCACATCAGTGCACTGCCATAGGCGGTGCAATAATATTAAGCTATTTTTTCTTTTCATTCTCGGGATGCCAGCATTTAGGCTAACATTAGCATATTGGCTAATTTTAGCTTATGCTTTAATTTTAACATAATGAATGGTGTAAGTACAGCTTCATCAACATGTTTCTGACTCTCCACAGGTTTTTGACTACAATTTAGCTCAGCTTAGTATTGATGCTAATGTTGAGCATCAGAACGCTTTTCTTATACTGAATGGAGTAAGTAATGACAGACAACTTTCTAGTGATGCTCCACATGATACTGATAGCATTCATGCTATTATTAGCATTTTGGCTAATTTTACCTAATGCAACATATTAAGTGGTACAAGTACGACTTAGTGAACATGCTTCTGACTCCCAGCAGGTTATTGACTACATTGCAGCTTTCTTTAGCATTATTGCTAATTTTTAGCATTAGAACGTTCATTAAAAATCCGACGGGCACACTTTGGCATGGCCCTGTAAAATTTCTGCAGGAATTTTCTAGTTATTATTGTTATGTTGTGTTCTAATGTACAGCACTTTGTATCAGCTGTGGTTGTTTTAAAGTGCTTTATAAATAAAGTTGGATTGGATTGGAAGTAGTTGTCAAAATTTGTCAATTTTGCGCCTTTCTTCATCATACTTCCCAGAAAATGTCTCGCACACTAACAATAACAATTTATCTCAGGTGAACCTAAGCTTTCACTGCTGAGGAGTGTGTGAAGCATTAGTTGCAACAGTTCCAATGTGCACTGCAATATCGTTTACATTTTTGCACAGCTTTTCCCAAAAAGTGTAAATAAGTTGCATACTTCTGCATCTGCACAATGCTTTGAAGAATTAAAAGTAAAAGATATAAATAGCATATATAATAAAAAAGTAAAATAAACATTCATGTATACCTCTACTTCACTAAAGTGTAGATTTATGCCACACAGATTGAAATGTCATTATGAAAAGATGAGAGAGTAATTTCACTATTTTCTTCATAATCAACAGTTGATGACACTGACACTTTCAATGACATGAACACTTGCTTTTGAGGAAAGAACTGTTCCCCATGTGATTCATAACTTTGCAGGTTAAACACCAGGTTTTGAAGTGTGTATTAATAGTTTACAGAAATATACAAAGTGTTGTGTAAATGTTAATTGCACACTTTCACCAAAAGCACCTGAAAATCAAAACAAACAAACAAGCATAAAAATCTGTAGCTTTGGAAAATATTTTGTGAAACTCTGCAGTGAAAGCCTATACTTTATTACCCAACAGTGTTTTTATTGTCAGTGGATATTTTTTAAAGACAAAATAGGGCCCAAATGGGTCATATTTTTAATGTCTAACATTTCAGCAGCCTGTAAAGACTCAAAAACGTACTACAGGGAGAATAAGGATGTTCACAAAAATGAATATTCCTGTTAAGGTTTTGCTGATGCCTGCTAAAATGCGGCATTCTAGTAGACAAAGAGACCAATGAGGTTTACTAAGAGGTCAGTGGGAGTCCCTCAGGCCAAAGAGTGTAGGGATTAGCAAAGTGTGCAAAGAGCTGATTTTCTAGCAGATTATTTGCAATCTGTTCACCATAAAGAAGACCCATCTTCTCAGCTCTCTGACGCTGCAGCAACTTAGAGCCTATCTAATTCAATGACAAATTGGATCATTTTTGCAGCGTTTCCTCACCTTTACTCAGCTTGAGTATGGAAAAAATTGTTTTGCTGAACGTTAGGGAGAGTTCAACCTTCTGCTTTTCGACATAATGACCAACCTTTATTGTTTGGGTTCCCAGTTTGAAGAAAAATACACATCTCAATACATCTTGAAAAACGGCAACTCCAAAGGTACTTTTTACCAATCAAAAGACGGAAAGCAATTCATAAAAAGAGATTTAAACTGAACTGCCAACGAACTTCTAAACACTCAGAGCAGATGATCTTATGTTATGTGATATTCAAGAGGTTCTTTGTAATCACGAGTCCCATAATTGTCACAGTCACTTTAGATGTGACAGAAGTGCCTAAATGACCATATGCAATTTGGTGCACATGATTACTATGCTTACTCTGTTGTTGTTCATGTGTAAATGAGGTAGAACCTTTATGAAAAATGATGGTCTTTAAGATTAAAAGTTAAAATCTTTGAAGTCTTGATTTAGTAAATCAAAAAATGGAAGATGTTAGGAACAAGTACCTACTTATTACAGATTTAACCGAAGGACCAAGTTTATGCAGAGAATATAAAAGAAAAAATCTGATGTAAAAAGTTGAGCTGGAAAAATTATACAATTGTGTTTATCTATTTATGATTAATTGTTTACTAGATTGTTCCATTTAAGACTGCTTGCATAAATGAAAACAGTCAATATATATATATATATATATATATATATATATATATATTATATATATATATATATATATATAATATATATACAAATCATCAACAAGACTGGCTACGGATACCGACTGAAGAATGGGGCCACCTCCTCCAATCAGTCACCTCCTCTACATGGATGACATCAAGCTGTATGCTAAGAGTGAGCGAGACATCGACTCACTGATCCACACCACCAGGATATACAGCACTGACATTGGGATGTCATTCGGACTAGAAAAGTGTGGTCGGATGGTTACAAAGAGAGGGAAGGTCGTCCGCACAGAAGGGGTCTCACTCCCAGAAGGAACAATAGCAGACATAGAGCACAGTTACAAGTACCTGGGAATACCACAAACAAATGGCGACCTCGATGAGGTCACAAGGAAAGGAGCCACAGCCAAATACCTCCAACGAATAAGGCAAGTCCTGAGAAGCAGCTCAATGGCAAGAACAAAATCCGTGCAATAAACAGCTATGCCTTACCAGTAATCAGATACCCTGCCGGAATAATTAGCTGGCCAATGGAAGAGATAAAGGCCACGGATGTTAAGACTCGGAAGTTACTAACCATGCATGGAGGGTTCCACCCCAAATCCAGCACCCTGAGACTGTACACGAGCCGTAAGGAAGGAGGCAGAGGACTAGCGAGTGTGAGAGCCACTGTCCAGGATGAAACATCCAAGATTCATAAATACATCAAGGACAAAGCCTCAACGGACGATATGCTCAGGGAATGTCTCAGGCAATGGGGAACACAGGATGAGGGGCTAGAGGTTCCATCATGGGAGAACAAGCCCCTACATGGGATGTACCACCGACAAATAACTGAAGTGGCTGATATCAGGAAATCCTACCAATGGCTGGACAAAGCTGGACTCAAGGACAGCACAGAGGCTCTCATCCTGGCTGCACAGGAACAGGCCCTAAACACCAGAGCAATAGAGGCTCAGATCTACCACACCAGACAAGACCCAAGGTGTAGGTTGTGCAAGGAGGCCCCTGAGACAGTCCAGCACATAACAGCAGGGTGCAAGATGCTGGCAGGGAAAGCGTACATGGAACGACATAACCAGGTGGCGGGCATAGTGTACAGGAACATCTGTGCAGAATATGGACTGGAAGCCCCGAGATCGAAGTGGGAAACACCCCCAAAGGTGGTGGAAAATGACTGAGCTAAGATCCTGTGGGACTTCCAGATCCAGACAGACAAGATGGTAATGGCGAACCAACCGGACATTGTGGTGGTGGATAAAGAACAGAGGAAAGCCGTTGTGGTGGATGTAGCTATACCAAGTGACTACAACATCAGGAAAAAGGAGCATGAGAAACTGGAGAAATACCAGGGCCTCAGGGAGGAACTGGAAAAGACCTGGAAGGTAAAGACCACAGTGGTGCCTGTGGTCATCGGGGCCCTCGGGGCAGAAACCCCCAAACTGGAGCAGTGGCTAAAACAGATCCCAGGAATAACATCAGACATCTCAGTCCAGAAATGTGCAGTACTAGGCACAGCCAAGATACTGCGCAGAACCGTCAAGCTCCCAGGCCTCTGGTAGAGGTCAGAGGTCAGAGGATGAAAGAGAGAGAGAGAGAGAGAGAGAGAGAGAGAGAGAGAGAGAAAAGACCACCCGCAGAGGGTGAGAAGGGAATTTATATATATATATATATATATATATATATATATATATATATATATATATATATATATATGTGTGTGTGTATTAATAGTTCACAGAATACAAAATGTTGTGTAAATGTTAATTTACACAACACTTTTTTTTACTTATATCTTGTACATATTTTCTAAGGCTTTCATCTGTAAATAGTAGTAGGAGAATTTGAATTTTGGGGTGTGTCTACTAATCTTGCACATGCAAACAGATATTTGTGTCAAACAGTCAGACTGGATGGGGGATGTCTATGAACATCAGTTCAGAAATTTTGCCACAAACTTCCAAAATATCATCCAGGTAACTACCACCATGCAGCCACTTGCTCCACAGGGCTGGAGAGCTGAAATAATCTATCAGTAATTATTAAAATATTTTTGAGAGGAAACTGGAGCATCAGAAAGAACGAATGCTACAAGAGGAAAACACGCAAACTCTATGACAAAAGACTGGAGGGTCAAATTCAAACACAGAACCTTCTTACTACAAATCAGAAAGAGAAGGGAGGCAGAGTGCTTGGAGTGGATGTGACGACAGCGGAGGGTGATGAGGATTCCAGCGAATCCCATGCATAGTCTGAGTTTGATTTGAAAGAGGAAGAATCTCCCAGCAGCAGCCTATAAGGCAGTCCCCTCGAGATGGTTTGGTCAGGTATGTTTTCATGCTGGTCCATTGTGGGAAAGTGCAAAGAGATAATAACTCACACGAAGATTTGATCAATAGCCAGACGGCTCATTAACTACATCAAGGAAAATGAGCAGATGGCAGTCGAGTCTGACTGCAGCATTCTGACGCAGACATTCTGTGGACGACCTGCAGCTCTGGAGACGCAACCACACCTAAAACATTTCAAAACAATCACACTCAGACTGTTGTTGGTTACAGATGTTGAAAAATGATTCAGCCTTTTGTCAACCTACATTTAAGACACAATACATTCCAGAGGGTCATTAAAGTCCCAATAAAATACAATTTCAAAAGTTTTGTAGGGCCCTGTATGCTAAACCAGAAAGTCCTGGGTTTACTTTCTTTCTTTAAGCTCACGCAAAGTTCTTCCTTTGCTCAAACCTGAACTCTACATAGGTATGAACTGCTTTATGTCGCTTAGCTTTGTAATGAATTGCAAATTTTAAAACAAACAACAAACAAATGTCAGCAATAATCCAATAGTTTAAAAAATGGTTTGGGTCATCACCATGTATCACAACCACTTAAGATAAAATATTATTCTATGTAAAAATGTGTCTGATGTAGCAGTCAAATCCTTGGGCATCCATTTTTAAATGACTCTTATTATAGGATCCAAACTTCAGCATTCATAAGAAAAAATAAATGTGAATAACATTCAAAAGTTTATTTATTTAAGTAAGTTAATTCACTAAGCAAAACCCATTTTATAGATTACACGCAGAGTTCTGTTGTCAAGCTGTTTATTTCTGATGATTGTAATTTGTTTTTCAAATAAGTCAAAGTCAAAGTTTATTTATTTTATTAGAACAGCCTCAGCTGACCAACGTGTTTCACAACAAACACAACATTACAGGTAGATAGCTGATAAAATAGGATGTAAAAATAAGTTTAATAAAAATACACACAACAGTGTGGCAGATGGTTGAAAAAAAAAGCCCTTCAAAGCTTATATTATATATATATAAGTAAAGCAAATGAAATGGTCTTATTTGAATGTGTATCTATCAAAATTATTTGTATAAAAGGAGGATAAGCTATAGACTTTGTTTTGACGGTATAAGTATTAATTTTAATTTTGCTTCATTTTGAGATTATTTTGGATCTTGGAAAGTACTTCTGCTCTGTTATGATCTGTTCATTCAATAGTTTTTTTTTTCCCCCATCCAGGAGTTTCTTTTTCGCTTGCTTATATTTTATTCCTCTTTGCACACTGATACAGTGGCACCAGTGGAGTTTTCATGCTTTCACCAAGCATGCAGGGATTCTTTCCAGGTTTTCCTCCCATAGTCCACAGATTCTGTCAGGTTGTCTGAAGTCCCAACCTTCAGCCATAAAGAATGTTTGGTTTTAGGACAATTGGTGCCCATGTGGACAAGAGGTAGATTACAGGAGAAGGACAGTTACTGTATGCTGATTCAGTGTCGAGACAAACCCAGCATGTTGATTCAATTAATATCCATTATCACCTTCTGTGGGCATTAAATGAAAGAACTAGAAAATTCCGCAGAAATTTTGAAGGGCCTGCCAAAGTGTGCCCGTCGGATTGGACGCAGCAATATGATGCTAAAAAAATTTGCATTAATGCTAAAGAAAAATGCAATGTAGTCAATAACCTGCAGGGAGTCAGAAGCATGTACACTAAGCTGCACTCGTACCATTTAGTATGTTGCATAAGCTAAAATTAGCCAAAATGCTAATAATAGCATGATTGCTATTAGTAGCATGTGGAGCATCACTATCATGTTGTCTGTCATTACTTACTACATTCAGTATATGAAACATTGGTAATAAATAAGAAAAGCATTCTGATGCTCAGCATTAGCATCAACGCTAACCTGAGCTAAATTGTAGTCTAAAAATGCTAATGCTCTGGCTTCCACAAGCCAGTTGTAAAATGTGATTTAGACTGTTAATACTATAGCCGTACCTATGGCAGTGAATAGATTAACACTGTAGAAATGGCTTATTGCAAATCAGTATTACATAAACTGATGGGTTTTAAATGGTAAATAGACTGAACTTATAGCAATTTATTTGACTATTTCTGACAAATCAAATTGCTTCAGGCTAGTCCCACATTCACACACTGATATGCAGCTTAGTAGGCTATTTGAACTTGGGTGCCTTGCCCAGGGGCACAGTAACATGTGCTGGAGAAAGCAGGAGTCTAACTTGTAACCTTCCAATTGAAAGACACAGTTGCCCGTGTTGCTAATGACTGAAGCTTTTGCCAGATCCATCACAACATTACAGTGACTGATCTGATTCTCAGCAACAATCAACAGATGAACTCATTGTTCAATGAAATTCAGTACCAGACTGACATCTATATAAACTTTGGACATGTCCTCCTGACTCACGGTCTGAAATAAAAAAAAAAAATAAAGAGGTCATTGTTTTTTTCTTGAAAATTTTCAAGCGTCATACTAAGTATTTTAATTCACATTCAAAAATTCAGAGAAATAATAATTTTATGCAAGCAAAATATGAATAATCACAGGAAATATGTATTCTTCCCACAATGCATTGTGACCTCTCTGAGCCCGTTTGTGATAGTACAGCTGCCTATACTGAGCTAAATAGTAGTCAGAAACCTGTGGAGAGTCAGAAAAATGTTCATTAAGCTCCTATTTGCACCTCTCAACATTGTCAAAAAATTCAAGTATAAAATATAACATTCAAAGGCAAAAACAGGATCAATAAACACTCCAGAGTAACTCAATGAAAACTTCCTGTTAGCATAGCGGCTAGCTGGTTACTGCTAGTTCTGATTGACTGTTTCCGGCTGAGCGGAGTAATTAATTTTACAGGTTATTTGATTAGCTTTCTGACCGTCATGCTAATCCGGGTGAGTGTTTGTAGCTGCGCGCTGCTTTACCGGCTGTCTGATCCTCCATGTCTTTTTTTACTGCAGTGAGCCTCGATGTAGCCAATCTGCGTCAAGTATTAGCTTCATTGTGTTGATATATTTTGACGAGCTCCGCCGCTGTGAGTCCAGCTGCACATGCAGGTTATTGGCAACAAGAGACAACGATCGCAGCGCACCGCTAATTGACACTGTTAATGATTAACGAGCTTCAGACCGACACTGAAGCTTGCACATGTTGTCACTCACGGTACAAAATATTAAAAAAATAAAGACAGTCTATAATAGTTTATTTGTCTAAATCTTTCAGCCTTCATACTAAGGATGTCATTTCACACTGAAAAATTCAGAGAAATAATAATTTTATCTAAAGAAAATATCAATAGTCACAGGAAATACTCTCTGCTGTCTCTCAGAGTAATGGCTGCCGCTGGCTGGAACCCGTTACTATGGTAATTAATGCCCCGCAGCTGTGAGGAGACAAAGAGCGGGAAAATCCTCTTCTCCCTCGTTTCTATACTTGGGAGACACCCAGCGCCAGTCTGAAGGACCCTGACAAAAATCCATAAGCCCTAGGAAATTTTTGAAAACATTTTACGGGAGCAGGGATGTGTATCTATGTTCTGACCAAGTTTTAGACCAATAGGGCAATATTTATGCCTGTGAGGGCGAGTTAAACACAGTTTTTCAGAAAGCCATCAGGAGTCCTGTGTGTGTGTTTCAGACAGAAAGGTTACTGATGCTGCGAGTTCCTCAATCTCCAATTTTTTCGTTTTTATTAATTTTTGTCGTCATTTTAAGTCAGAATCCCAACAAAAGTAATAGCTCCCTTCTCGGCACCGAGCCGCACGATTTGATACCACTTTTGTGGGTGGGCACGCAGCGGTACGAGCCGCATTAACGGTAATGGAAGAAAAATAAAGATATATAAATAAATAAATAAAGAGACATTCTATTGGGTGTAGAACAATAAGTGCCTGCCATGCAAATGCATGGAGGCAGTGACTGACCTGCTTCGCAGGTCAGTCACTGCTCTCCTTATGCATTGCAATGGCAGGCCCTAATAAAAAAAATTCCGCAGAAATTTTGAAGGGCCTGCCAAAGTGTGCCCGTCGGATTGGATGCAGCAATATGATGCTAAAGAAATTTGCATTAATGCTAAAGAAAAATGCAATGTAGTCAATAACCTGCAGGGAGTCAGAAGCATGTTCACTAAGCTGCACTCGTACCATTTAGTATGTTGCATAAGCCAAAATTAGCCAAAATGCTAATAATAGCATGATTGCTATTAGTAGCATGTGGAGCATCACTATCATGTTGTCTGTCATTACTTACTACATTCAGTATATGAAACATTGGTAATAAATAAGAAAAGCATTCTGATGCTCAGCATTAGCATCAACGCTAACCTGAGCTAAATTGTAGTCTAAAAATGCTAATGCTCTGGCTTCCACAAGCCAGTTGTAAAATGTGATTTAGACTGTTAATACTATAGCCGTACCTATGGCAGTGCATAGATTAACACTGTAGAAATGGCTTATTGCAAATCAGTATTACATAAACTGATGGGTTTTAAATGGTAAATAGACTGAACTTATAACAATTTATTTGACTATTTCTGACAAATCAAACTGCTTCAGGCTAGTCCCACATTCACACACTGATATGCAGCTTAGTAGGCTATTTGAGATTGGGTGCCTTGCCCAGGGGCACAGTAACATGTGCTGGAGAAAGCAGGAGTCTAACCTGTAACCTTCCAATTGAAAGCCACAGTTGCCCATGTTGCTAATGACTGAAGCTTTTGCCAGATCCATCACCACATTTCTGTGGCTGATCTGATTCACAGCAACAATCAACAGCTGAACTCATTGTTCAATGAAATTCAGTACCAGACTGACATCTATATAAACTTTGGACATGTCCTCCTGACTCACGGTCTGAAATAAAAAAAATAAATAAAGAGGTCATTGTTTTTTTCTTGAAAATTTTCAAGCGTCATACTAAGTATTTTAATTCACATTCAAAAATTCAGAGAAATAATAATTTTATGCAAGCAAAATATGAATAATCACAGGAAATATGTATTCTTCCCACAATGCATTGTGACCTCTGAGCCCGTTTGTGAGAGTACAGCGCTGCTTTCCCGGCTGTCTGATCCTCCATGTCTTTTTTTACTGCAGTGAGCCTCGATGTAGCCAATCTGCGTCAAGTATTAGCTTCATTGTGTTGATATATTTTGACGAGCTCCGCCGCTGTGAGTCCAGCTGCACATGCAGGTTATTGGCAACAAGAGACAACGATCGCAGCGCACCGCTAATTGACACTGTTAATGATTAACGAGCTTCAGACCGAGACTGAAGCTTCGCACATGTTCTCACTCACGGTACAAAATATTAAAAAAATTACAACAGTCCATAATCTCTAAATCTTTCAGCCTTCATAGTAAGGATGTCATTTCACACTGAAAAATTCAGAGAAATAATAATTTTATCTAAACAAAATATCAATAGTCACAGGAAATACTCTCTGCTGTCTCTCAGAGTAATGGCTGCCGCTGGCTGGAACCCGTTACTATGGTAATTAATGCCCCGCAGCTGTGAGGAGACAAAGAGCGGGAAAATCCTCTTCTCCCTCGTTTCTATACTTGGGAGACACCCAGCGCCAGTCTGAAGGACCCTGACAAAAATCCATAAGCCCTAGAAAATTTTTGAAAACATTTTACGGGAGCAGGGATGTGTATCTATGTTATGACCAAGTTTTAGACCAATAGGGCAATATTTATGCCTGTGAGGGCGAGTTAAACACAGTTTTTCAGTAAGCCATCAGGGGTCCTGTGTGTGTGTTTCAGACAGAAAGGTTACTGATGCTGCGAGTTCCTCAATCTCCAATTTTTTCGTTTTTATTAATTTTTGTCGTCATTTTAAGTCAGAATCCCAACAAAAGTAATAGCTCACTTCTCGGCACCGAGCCGCTCGATTTGATACCACTTTTGTGGGTGGGCACGCAGCGGTACGAGCCGCATTAACGGTAATGGAAGAATAATATATAATAACTAGAAAATTCCGCAGAAATTTTAAAGGGCCTGCCAAAGTGTGCCCGTCGGATTTTTAATAAAACGTTCATTACTTATTCCATTCAGTATATGAAACATTGGTATTAAGCAAGAAAATCGTTCTGATGCTTAACATTAGCATCAATGCTAACCTGAGCTAAATTGTAGTCAAAAACCTGTGGAGAGTCAAAAACATGTTGATGAAGCTGTACTTGCACCATTAATTTTGTTAAAATTAACACATAAGGTGAAATTAGCCAAAATGCTAATGTTAGCATGATTGCTATCAGTTCCATGTTTGGAATCAGTAGCGTGTTGTCTGTCATTACTTACTCCATTCATTATATGAAATGTTGCTAATAAGTAAGAAAAGTGTTCTGATGCTCAACATTAGCATCAACGCTAACCTGAGCTAAATAGTAGTCAAAAACCTGTGGAGAGTCAGAAAAATGTTGATTAAGCTCCTACTTGCACCTCTCAACATTGACAAAAAATTCAAGTATAAAACATAACATTCAAAGGCAAAAACAGGATCAATCAACATTTCAGAGTTACTGAATGAAAACTTCCTGTTAGCATAGCGGCTAGCTGGTTACTGCTAGTTCTGATTGACTGTTCCCTGCAGAACAGGGAGGAGATCGATTATTTTTTAGAGATTATCTGTCTCATGTTAGGACAGCGAAAGTTTTAGTACGCATGTAAAATGTATTTTTTTAGTTAGATGCTGCAGCTTTAAACAGGTTCGGTCAGAGTCACTAACAGGTGGAGCAGAAGCGGCTCCGTACCAAATATTAAATGTTACTGCCTGTAGCTAGCAGCGGTTCAAGAGCAGAACCAGCGTCTTACATCACAGATCTAAGATTTAAATAATTTTACAGGTTATTTGATTAGCTTTCTGACCGTCATGCTAATCCGGGTGAGTGTTTGTAGCTGCGCGCTGCTTTACCGGCTGTCTGATCCTCCATGTCTTTTTTTACTGCAGTGAGCCTCGATGTAGCCAATCTGCGTCAAGTATTAGCTTCATTGTGTTGATATATTTTGACGAGCTCCGCCGCTGTGAGTCCAGCTGCACATGCAGGTTATTGGCAACAAGAGACAACGATCGCAGCGCACCGCTAATTGACACTGTTAATGATTAACGAGCTTCAGACCGAGACTGAAGCTGCGCACATGTTCTCACTCACGGTACAAAATATTAAAAAAATAAAGACAGTCCATAATTGTTTATTTGTCTAAATCTTTCAGCCTTCATACTAAGGATGTCATTTCACACTGAAAAATTCAGAGAAAAAATAATTTTATCTAAACAAAATATCAATAGTCACAGGAAATACTCTCTGCTGTTTCTCAGAGTAATGGCTGCCGCTGGCTGGAACCCGTTACTATGGTAATTAATGCCCCGCAGCTGTGAGGAGACAAAGAGCGGGAAAATCCTCTTCTCCCTCGTTTCTATACTTGGGAGACACCCAGCGCCAGTCTGAAGGACCCTGACAAAAATCCATAAGCCCTAGAAAATTTTTGAAAACATTTTACGGGAGCAGGGATGTGTATCTATGTTCTGACCAAGTTTTAGACCAATAGGGCAATATTTATGCCTGTGAGGGCGAGTTAAACACAGTTTTTCAGTAAGCCATCAGGAGTCCTGTGTGTGTGTTTCAGACAGAAAGGTTACTGATGCTGCGAGTTCCTCAATCTCCAATTTTTTCGTTTTTATTAATTTTTGTCGTCATTTTAAGTCAGAATCCCAATAAAAGTAATAGCTCCCTTCCCGGGCACGAGCCGCTCGATTTGATACCACTTTTGTGGGTGGGCACGCAGCGGTACGAGCCGCATTAACGGTAATGGAAGAAGATGTTATAATAATAATAAACAGACATTCTATTAGGTGTAGAATAAGAAGTGCCTGCCATGCAAATGCATGGAGGCAGTGACTGACCTGCTTCGCAGGTCAGTCACTGCTCTCCTTATGCATTGCAATGGCAGGCCCTAACTAGAAAATTCCGCAGAAATTTTGAAGGGCCTGCCAAAGTGTGCCGGTCGAATTTTTAATAAAGGGTTCTGATGGTAAATATTAGCAATAATGCTAAAGAAAGCTGCAATGTAGTCAATAACCTACGGGGAGGCAGAAGCATGTTGACTAAGCTGCATTCGTACCATTTAGTATGTTGCATAAGGTAAAATTAGCCAAAATGCTAATGTTAGCATGAATACTAACAGTAGCATGTAGAGCATCACTAGCATGTTGTCTGTCATTACTTACTACATTCAGTATATGAAACATTGGTAATAAGTAAGAAAAGTGTTCTGATGCTCAACATTAGCATCAACGCTAACCTGAGCTAAATAGTAGTCAAAAACCTGTGGAGAGTCAGAAAAATGTTGATTAAGCTCCTACTTGCACCTCTCAACATTGACAAAAAATTCAAGTATAAAACATAACATTCAAAGGCAAAAACAGGATCAATCAACATTTCAGAGTTACTGAATGAAAACTTCCTGTTAGCATAGCGGCTAGCTGGTTACTGCTAGTTCTGATTGACTGTTTCCGGCAGAACAGGGAGGAGATCGATTATTTTTTAGAGATTATCTGTCTCATGTTAGGACAGCGAAAGTTTTAGTACGTATGTAAAATGTATTTTTTTAGTTAGATGCTGCAGCTTTAAAGAGGTTCGGTCAGAGAGTCACTAACAGGTGGAGCAGAAGCGGCTCCGTGCCAAATATTAAATGTTACTGCCTGTAGCGAGCAGCGGTTCAAGAGCAGAACCAGCGTCTTACATCACAGATCTAAGATTTAAATAATTTTACAGGTTATTTGATTAGCTTTCTGACCGTCATGCTAATCCGGGTGAGTGTTTGTAGCTGTGCGCTGCTTTACCGGCTGTCTGATCCTCCATGTCTTTTTTTACTGCAGTGAGCCTCGATGTAGCCAATCTGCGTCAAGTATTAGCTTCATTGTGTTGATATATTTTGACGAGCTCCGCCGCTGTGAGTCCAGCTGCACATGCAGGTTATTGGCAACAAGAGACAACGATCGCAGCGCACCGCTAATTGACGCTGTTAATGATTAACGAGCTTCAGACCGAGACTGAAGCTTCGCACATGTTCTCACTCACGGTACAAAATATTAAAAAAATAAAGACAGTCCATAATTGTTTATTTCGCTAAATCTTTCAGCCTTCATACTAAGAATGTCATTTCACACTGAAAAATTCAGAGAAATAATAATTTTATCTAAACAAAATATCAATAGTCACAGGAAATACTCTCTGCTGTTTCTCAGAGTAATGGCTGCCGCTGGCTGGAACCCGTTACTATGGTAATTAATGCCCCGCAGCTGTGAGGAGACAAAGAGCGGGAAAATCCTCTTCTCCCTCGTTTCTATACTTGGGAGACACCCAGCGCCAGTCTGAAGGACCCTGACAAAAATCCATAAGCCCTAGAAAATTTTTGAAAACATTTTACGGGAGCAGGGATGTGTATCTATGTTATGACCAAGTTTTAGACCAATAGGGCAATATTTATGCCTGTGAGGGCGAGTTAAACACAGTTTTTCAGTAAGCCATCAGGAGTCCTGTGTGTGTGTTTCAGACAGAAAGGTTACTGATGCTGCGAGTTCCTCAATCTCCAATTTTTTCGTTTTTATTAATTTTTGTCGTCATTTTAAGTCAGAATCCCAACAAAAGTAATAGCTCCCTTCTCGGGCACGAGCCGCTCGATTTGATACCACTTTTGTGGGTGGGCACGCAGCGGTACGAGCCGCATTAACGGTAATGGAAGAAAAATAAAGATATATATAAATAAATAAATAAAGAGACATTCTATTGGGTGTAGAACAATAAGTGCCTGCCATGCAAATGCATGGAGGCAGTGACTGACCTGCGGGTCAGTCACTGCTCTCCTTATGCATTGCAATGGCAGGCCCTAATAATAAAGAGACATTCTATTAGGTGTAGAACAATAAGTGCCTGCCATGCAATTGCATGGAGGCAGTGACTGACCTGCTTCGCAGGTCAGTCACTGCTCTCCTTATGCATTGCAATGGCAGGCCCTAATAAAACTGCTGCTTGAATCACCTTGCCCTGAAGGTTTTTTTTTTTTTCATTTATCAGAGATGAGCTGCAGAAGGCCAAACCATCTGGTTCAATTCCTTTCTGGAATCTCCCCCAGGATTTGTTTAGGGCACATCTCACCAGGGGGAGGCCTCAGGGCAAACCCAGGACTTAGTGAGAAATTTTAATGTCTCAGTTTGCATGAAGACACAATAATCGTACCCTGAAAAGCAAAAGGAGTTGGTTGAAATGAAGAACAAAGGCTACAATTTATCAGATCCTTGAAAGCAAGTCCCTGAAAAGAGGTAGGTAATTTATACAGAGATAAAACTGGGATATGATAGCAATAAATTCAGAGTTATATCGTTGTCATGATAAGAAAAGGTGATCATGGGAACCAATAGCAACGCTGTTAACTCATCCCAATAATCCCCTCTGTCTACCTCCCTGAACGGACTTTGTAGCACTAACATTGCCTCACGTTTTCCTTGTATTTAATATGGCTCACAGGGAACACTGATTCAATAAAACTTAACAACATGTTGTAAAAAGCTGCTTACCTAGCCAGTGTTTCATGTGAATAATTCTGTTTACTTTTATGAGAAAAATCCAAACCAAGTCTCCCTTTCTCCCCTTTTAAATGTTACGCTTAATGAATTAATGTTGCATGATAACAGACGCTCTTCCTCAACAATTTTACCCTGGAATATATATATTTTTTTCTTGTACAAATCTAACAAACTGCAAATGCATCGTGTGTTATATCAGTTTGGCCGCTAGGGGTCACCATTGTCTGTGATTTAATTAGATCCTGCGGCTAAAAAGAACAAATAAGTCTGTGCCTGCAGATGTTTATTATATTCGTTGCAAACGTTCACTTTGTTCCTCCATCCTATCATAGCTTTTGCATTATCTTCTGTGTGCCTTTCTCCAAACTTTGATTTACACAAAACAAAAAGAAACTAATCTGGCAAGTTTTTGAAACAGGCGGCCCAAGTTTCAGTAGTGAGATGCGACACTACATCCTGCTCACAGATGGGTCTCATAGGGCTCATAGGCTGCTTCTTTCATTTGACTGTCTGATAAAAAGCACCTGTTTACACTTCTGAACTGATCAGACAGGAAGTGAGAGTGCATTGTCAGCAATGTTGTGGGTCTGCTGAGAGCTTCAACCTGCTGGCCATGTAGCTTTGAGAAGAGTTCAGCTTTATGCGCTGTTTACATTTCTTCTACAGAAATGTTTTGTGAATTAAGTACATCATGCCCTGCAAAACTATTCACACCGTTTGAGCATTTTCACATTCTGTCATGTCACAGCAACCTCCTCTTGTGTATTTTATTGGGATCTTATGTGATACACCAACTCAAAGCGGTGAATGTATCCCGTGGGGGGAAAAAAAATGCACACACAATTTTCAACTTTTTATAAATACAAATCTAAAAATGCTGGAGTGCATTTTGAATACATCTTCACTCTGAGGCACCTAAATGAAATAAAGTGGAAACAAATGCCTTCAGAAGTGACCAAATTAGTAAACCGAGTGTGAGCAGAATGGCTTAACAGCAAACATGCTCATCATAAAACTGATAGGCAGAAGAAGGACATCACTGAGAAATGAAGCAGCCACCATTCTGGAGGAGATGCAGAGATCCACAGCTTCAGAGGGAGAATCTGTTGACAGAATATTTCCTAGTTTTGTCCTCTTAAAAAAAAAGTCTGGCAAGGACAAATAGCAAGAAGTCATTTTTGAAAGAACAGCTAAAGAAGCACTGTTTAAAGTCTGGCACATACAATACAGGAGAGATAAAACCAGAGTGGGACTGGTTGGCCCACACTGTTTGGCATAAAATTAACGCTCTATGTACGTCCCAATGTGCTATAATCCCACTGAAATAAGGTGATGACACTTTCATGCTGTGGGAATGTTTTGTTCTTCAGTAGGGGTGACAAAGTTCTGTCAAAAGTTGAAGACAGTAGAAGACAATAAAGTAAACCTGAAAGAAACCCTTTCAGAGGTTACATCGCAGATCAGATTGGGTTGGAGTTTCATCTTCCAACCAGAAAAAAATATTCAACAATTCACAGGATTTGAACGACCCAGTCAAAGTTCTGACCTATATCCATCTGAGTCTGGGGTAGAATTTGAAAAAGTATGTTTGCAGTTGGTCATGTACATTACTCATTACTCATGTAATGTTTCCCTTCCACATCCTGATAATAATCAACTTTCTGTTAGTCTGTCACATAAGACCCCATTAAAACACATTGAGTTTTGTAGTTGTGACATGGCTAAAACATAAAAAGGTCAAAGGGTTTGACTACTTTTGCAAAGTCTGGAGAGACGGAACAATTGCATGTATGTAAAACTTGCACGCTGCTTCAAGTTAATGAGTTGTAGTTTTAAAACATGCTCTTTAAGATCATGTCTATTGACTTTGGCACTCTTTGAAAGGGCGATCCTAAAAGAGGGAGCAGGTCATTTCAATGAGATTTCAGATTAACAGGAATTACTGACCCAGAGGTTGATCTTGTGGGGAAAAAACCCCCCCAAAATAATTTCACATCTCTATTCTCAGCTGCAGGTTTCTGATCTAATTTCTCACTTCTGGCTTCTTAGTTCACCAAGACAGGTGTTAGCAGTGGAAAAAATAAAAGAGTTGGGTTACAATAGTTTGCTTTGTTGAAAACACAACCAGACGAAGCCTGTAGCCATCATCTGTGGCAAGAACTGTTCAGCCTCTCCCTCCCAAGCAGAATCCAGGGGAGGGAAACGACTGTTTGAAGCTCTCCCCCCGGGCTCCGGGCTCTGTCTGTAAGATCCGGGTGCGCTGACAATATTAGCACGCGTGATCTGAGAGTCTGATCAAAGCTGGCTCATTCTGCCCGACCGATTTCTAAAGGATTAAGGATTAGGGAGCTGGGATGCTGGGAGAGACACAGAAGCAACCCTGAAGAGACAAAAGAGGATGGCAAAGGTAGGGGATGAATTAGAAAGGGTTAAGGAGATGTTGAGGAGGACACAGGGATCAAAAGAGTCACAGTGATTTTGAGACAGAAGTTCAGGCCAAAATATCCTTAGGTTACTCGGCAGACAAGGCTGAGCGTCTAACGTCTCACACATACCTAGAGGAAACCCCCTGCTGTGCTTTAGTAATGAAATAAGTACCGCAACTCACAGGTACTCTGTGCTTAATAGGATTCATTTTGTTCTTCACTTACAAGCTGATTTAGGTTTGTGGAAAGGAAGAGCTAAATTTATTTTAATAGGTTTGAGTGGTTTTCACACTCTTCTGGTAGTCGGTAGAGTTGTTCAGTGAAGGGCGGATAAGTGACCTGTAACACAAGGAAGCCAAAAACAAAAGTCAAGGGTTGTTTACCAAACACCAGAGAGAAAGTTTGAGAAACTTTCAAGAGAAAAACTGGTTTCTAAAAGGGCATGGAATCTAATTTCACAGCTTTTCCTTTTCACTTGTATTAGGCTTGTAGTTTCTAATAGTTGTATTAATTTCCATGTATAAAATCAAAAGATATGTAGAAATTATATATATATTATATATAATTATATCTATCTATCTATCTATATATATATATATATATATATATATATATATATATATATATATATATATATATAGATAGATAGATAGATAGATAGATAGATAGATATCTATATCTATATCTAATATATATATATATGCGTGTGTGTGTGTGTTTATATATATAAACATATATGTAAAATCGCTGAGTGAATGGATGGAGAAATTGATAGATTGATGGTTAGTAATTGAGTGAATAGTCTGTCATAGCTGCAGCATAAATTGTGTTTTCATGCCTCAACCTTATGTTTACCTCAGAGCTGAGTTTCCAATTATTTCATATTCCTGGGGCAAAACGTTTCCAACACAGAGGCTGTAGCCAGTTGTGAATGCATTCTCATTATTTACTTCTTCAAGGTCCATCCTTTTCTATGTTGCCACTAAACATCCACACATCAATTTAGTAATAGATATGCTTTGTCAAGAAAATAATCAGTTAGCAACAGGCAGCCACCTCAGGTGTTTCAGACAAAATCTTCTCTAGTAGTGAGTTTTTGTTTTCCAGAAGTGTGGCTCCAACTGCTCATTTAGTGTGTTTTAAAATCACTTATGTGCTTTGAAAAGGAATAGAAATTCTAGTTGAAATTTATCTGTCATACTTTTTAAATTTTTTTAATACAATATCTGCCGTTTAGAAAATAAAAATGGCCTAACGTGTGCTTATTAAGTACATCTTTTTCCCTTTATTTACTTACAGCTCAACAAGTAGCTGAATTAATAACTAGTTAAATAAAATGGCAGCTCACACATCCATCCATGCAGTGACATAAACCAAAACAGTGTAATACTATATATGCTACAGTCACAAGTTAGAAATGGTACAGAAAGGCTACTTTTAAACCCGAATGCAAATTCCAACCTAATGATTTCTTTCCCTGTCTTAGAAGCACCTTATCGAAAGTTTGACATTTCAAAAGGACATATCAACAACTAAAGACCCCAAGTTGACAAAACCAAGTTTTACAGGGTGAAGGCTACTCAAATGTTATCTTATTTGGAGAAGATAACATTCAAATGATGTTTGAATGAATGTTTTGAACTGAGCATAATTGAAGTAACTGTTCTTCTCACACTCTTAAAGTTGAGGATGTGTTCGGTTTGTATTTGCTACATGAAACACTGCAGTTTCAGTCACTCACTGTCTTCTCAGATGTTCCTGCTCCATTCACACTGAAACCAAATGTTGATGTGCAGCACTGAATGGTCACTGAAGCAGAAGTGAGATGATTTTAACCCACTGAAAATAACAAAAAGGAATAAGAGCTAAAGCAACCATGTAGCAGTGAGCAAATAATTCAACACCTGCTTGTCAAATATCCCAAAAAAACCCAGATGAAAGGTCAGTGTGAGGCAAGTTGCTCACCCACCCGCCCCACCACCAGATGCGTACTTACTCTGGCCTTTAGCCGATTAATTATCTCATAGTTTATGACACCAGGGTCGGTGTTCAGTTCACATTACACCACACACTCTGAACAATCTGGGGATTTTGTTCCTGCTGGACAGTCTGTTTGAGTACGTGTGTAAAATAAATAAGGGAGGAGACTCTTTACACATGTAAAGGGAAAGAGGAACTGCTTGTTATGTTCCAGCAGTTACTTCATTTAGGTAAATTTGTTTAATGTGAGATGATCTACAACAGTAAGGCACACTGAACAGGGAACCACCCCGTGGCATGCTGCCCTATTTG
The DNA here is from genome assembly GCA_033032245.1 of Poecilia picta. Lineage (NCBI taxonomy): Eukaryota > Metazoa > Chordata > Actinopteri > Cyprinodontiformes > Poeciliidae > Poecilia > Poecilia picta. The sequence continues at coordinate 13,003,374 of CM065364.1, read as the reverse complement.
CCGGAGCCTCTAACATTTCCTGGGTATAGCCAATAGCAATAAAGGAAGTGGTCTCACTGTCACAGAAACAGTTGGCACGGAAACAGCACATTACACCATCATCCAATCCCCCTCCCATTCCTTTGTCGTCATGTTTGTCCTCCCTCCCTGTGCCCTCCTCCTCCCTCCTCTCCCTGTCCTGCATGTTTTTTCACTCATCAATGAAATCACAACCAAACCTACTGCTGGCCCTGTCATGAAGAATATTACACCCTCAAAGAACAGATGATAGTTTGTTTCCGACCGAGCCGTCAGGGTGCGCAGCCTCCCCCCCCCGGCAGCCAGAACAAGAATCGAAACAAAGATGCTGAAACCATCAACGTGTGTTTTCCCCCTTTTCTCTGTCACTCTCATGATTTAATCCTGACCTCCTCTCTCTCTCTCTCTCTCTCTCTCTCTCTCCCTCCCTCTCTCTCTTTTTCTCTCTATCTCCACTGACTCCTCCCTCTGTTTCTCCCCTGCACTCCCTCTCTCTGCCTTTCCTTCTCCGACACACTCAAACACACACCCTCCACCCCCATCGCTGCAGTGTCTCAACTGCCTTGGAGCAAGCAAGAGAGGATACAGAACACAGATGGTTAGAAGACAGAGGAAGCGGGCCACTGAAAGAGACGCACACAGACAGAGAGAGAGAGAAAGAGTGAGAGGCGTACTTTGTGTGTACAGTGAAAATGAGGACAGCATGAAGATGAAGCAGAGGCACTGAAGGTGGATTGCACTGAGCCTTCTCCTTTCCCTGCAAGGGCTTGTCTGCAGTATCCTTTTGTAAACGGATGCAGACTTGAGATCACGGTAAGCCGTTCTCACTGTGCCTTTTTTCTCTTATCTGCACGACGGGATCTCACTGTGACTGTTCTGTTGAAGCAGAATGATAAAATGGGAAGAGAGATGTTCAGAGATGGCACTAAGGCAGCCAGGCGGGCTGTCCAATCCCCTCCTCCACCCTCTTAGCTCAGTGCCAATGGATGCTGCTATCTTGCATTTGCAATTTGACTCATCATCTCCCTAGAGCATCTTTGATTCTTATAGAATGCCTTTATGTGAATACCGCGCTTGGTTTACGTAATATTGTATGTAGGACAAGTGGAGGATGCAGCAAAGATGTGTGCATGTGTGTGCGTGCATGGATGTGATCAGTCCAGGCCATAAGCTGTACAAACAGGGAGGGAAATAGGAGTACAAAATCCGCCATCACACAATCAGGTGCTAAGCACAGCTGGGCTTCACCAGACAGCCAACGTGCACAGATCCCTAGGAGTTTGGGATAAGACGGCAAAATCGAGGCCCTGGAATCGCCGTGAGATTTTGCGAGTGAGGCTTCCTGTTTTCCTTTTTGCAGAGAGCCACATTGCATCGATTAATAATCTCCATCTAGAACCATAATCCATTAGGTTTACTCATCTCCAGCTGTTCATGGATCTACTGTAAATCTTGATGTGGGGAAGAGGACGGGAGGGGGCAGAAGGGAAGAGCGGCGCATGTTCGTTACCCCAGTGGGAGAGGAAAAAGCAGGACTGTTGTGACATTTTGTATCTCCACAGTCGTTCCTATTTACAAGAGCTTTACTGTATTTTATTTTCAGTGGGGGTTGGGATTTATTGTGTGGCACCAGAAGAACATGTGTGTTTGTGTACACTGTGTGTGTGTGTGTGTGTTTGCTTTACACACTCAAGAGAAAGAGAGAGGGAGAGAGAGAGGGGGGGGGAAAGAGAGAGCTTGTGCAAGGGAGCGGTGGAGGGGCTGGAGGGAGGGGGGTTAACAGTAGGGAGGCAGATGGGGCGGAGGTTGATGCAGCAGGGAGCAAGAGGCAGAAAAGAAGGAATGGAAGATTTGGTACAGATTGGATGGATGAGCAGGCGGGGTCGGGGTGTGTAGAGGGGGGATAAAGGTGGAGGGGGTGGAGGGTGGTGGTGATAATTTCACTGTGGTGGAAAGGCAGCGCGTTGCTGAGCATGTGACACAGACTGCTAGATGAATTGGAGAGCGATCCGTCCAACCGAGGCCTTGAGACATCCCTGAATCAAGATGAAGACAGTGGAAAACACGACCTCCTTCAACGAGTCCATCAAATCTGACACACTGGACACCTTTACCGAGCCTCTGGGATATTGGTGATTACGGAACATTGGGACTTGACAGGAACATTAATCTTCTAGGCTAAATTTATAATGTAGCTCTAATTAGAAACTAGGCTTGGGATGGTTACTGACACCGAGGTATTTCAAGGTGCAATAAACGAAAGGTTTCACAAGTGCAAACATTCTCTGTCAATGTTCCAATGGTTTTATTGATGAGATGCAAACGAAAGTGGCAAAGAGACTAGAGTTTTGAAGGTAGTGCTGACCGCCGCTTAGCTGATGTCGGACAATATATCAAGTTTCAAAAGTCGTCATAACATTGTGTGCAATATTGCAACTGATAAGGACTTTTTGAATGAAACAACTGGTTTTCTTATATTATAAATGCAATTATATTATTTGCACATTATTTGCATGCAGTATGCATGCAAATAATATTTCGGTCCTGTTGGGTGAACTTTTACTGCCCTCGCTGCCAATGCTTGAGGAATATCTTTATGATGCAAGAAAAGAGTAGTAAAGTTATTTAAAAACGGGTTAATTATAATCTATGTTGTTGTCACAATATGTAGGAACAGTATTTTAATTAAATGTTTTCCTGATATCACACATGGGCCTACTATAGTATTACCTACTCACAGAGAAAAAAAATACTTTTTTGAAATATTTCGAGCCACTAAAACACAGATAATCAAGAATTGAACACTAAAAGAGCCACGCCTTTTATTCTCACCAAGGTAACACCAATTTAAAACTTAATTTGGTAACCCACAAGTTTAATCATGTTTGATAAAAGCACTTGGAGTGACCATCCACTCAGTGTCTATACCTGCTTATTCCTTGTCAGCGGTGGTAAGAGTTCGATCCATAATCAGTAGGTTGCCGGTTTGAGTCCCCGCTCTGTGTGTCTCAGTTGTTGTGCCCTTCACCCGCCTTGTCTGCTGGTGCTGTTCAGACAGCCTGGTGGTGCTGGTGCCTGGCAACTGTGTCTACTATCCAGTATCTTTCCACTATTAGCATGTGAATGGGTGAATGACTGAATGTAGTGTAAAGTGCAGTGGCCTATGTAAGTACAGGCCATTTGTAGAAGGGTTGACACCGATCTCCAGCAGTCATTGGACAGGATGCAGGTACAGCTTGGACACTCAGTCCTACTGGTAATTTAGAAAGTCCATGTAACTGAATATAGATATTTTGGAGGATGGGAGGAAGTTGAGCTTCCTATAGAGCAGTGTTTCCCAGCTCTGACCCTCCATGCACATTGCTGTGCAAGTTTTAGATGTTTTCCTGCTTTTGCACACCTGTTTCATATGATTGTAGTTCAATCAAAGCCTGTTAATCAGCTATAGACTGAAATAAGGTGTACTGAAGCATACAAACACCTTAAACATACAGGGCAGTGTGCCTGGAGGACCAGGGTTAGGAAACACTCCTATAAAGAACTTTTGCATGCAGAACATGCAGAAATGACCTGACCGGGATTTGAACCCATGACCTTCATCGACAGTGTCAAGTCAACAGTGCAAACAAATGAACCACTGTGCAGCTCCCAATGGGATCCTGGTATGCATTTTAGCCTGAAACCTTTGTAGTATTATTGATACCTGTGGTGCTTTTACTCAAAATTATTATACCATGAGAATGTTATATCAGCTAATGCCTGTTAGAAACTGTTTACTTGTTTCTAACAGGCTTGTTTCTAGTTGTTATCTTTGTAGAGGAAATGTGACCTGACAAGACCCAATTCTGTTTGCTTAAGCTGCAAGGAGGTAAAACAATGAGAGAGCTTTTGCTTTAACTATATAATATTGAGTACCAGGGGCGGAGCTATGGGGGGGATGGGGGGGCGGTTGCCCCCCCGAACCAGGCCGGTGGGGGCCCAAGTCTGGAGGAGCCAGGGAGGGAGGAATGGATTCAAGTCGCTCGAATGTCGAACTATAGACCGAGAAAGTGAGAAAGTGCGCCCCCGCCTGTTCAGAAAGGTGTATCAATGTCAGTAGTTGTCCGTTCCCCCCCCCCCCCCCCTCTCCCCCAGCTGCTGCACGTAAGGGGCCCGGTGATTGGTCAGAGGGCCCGGTGATTGGTCAGAGGGCCCGGTGATTGGTCAGGGGGCCCGGAAATTTGCCCCGCCCCCCGGCCCGACGCTGACTTGTTCCGCCACTGTTTAGTACAGTTATATAAATTGATTTTTTTCCCCAAAATACACAACTGAGATGAAGTGCAATAATGTTAGCACTTTCTTGGAAGTACTTGTGTAATTAATTTTGCAGATCCTTCACAGCACCATCATTTAAATATGTTGTGGCCACATCAGTTACTGGAATAAACACAAAATCTGTGGGTTGAAACACAGCAGCTAGAAGATAAAGTGGTAGCACAACGTTAGCTGTTTAACATGCAAACAACCATTTGTGTTCGTGGTGTTTTTATCTGGTGAAGATCTTGCTTTCTATTTCAGCTTCCATGTATCTGAAATACCTTTTTAGAGATGTGTTGGTAAGCATTCAATGGAAGAACATAGAAGAACACATCTTAAAGTGATAGTTTAGATAATTTGAAATGAATCTCTTAATTTATTATCGGTGACAGTTTCCTTACCTGTAGAAAGATTTCATATTTATGTGAGTTTATAATCAAAAAACAACTACGAACTCACAGTTGTTAGCCATCCACTGTTAGCATATTCCTTCAACTTTGTGCTATTTTCTTATAGAACAATATATGCGTTGCTACAGACCAGAACTAATTGTCAGTCTGTTTTAATGGTGAGCTTGCTTTGTCACAGAAGCAGTGTTGTGTTCAAGACCACCTAACCCGAGACCAAGTCAAGACCAAGGGAAGTCGAGACCGAGTCAAGACCAAAACCAGCGCCGCGCTCTACATGATATGATAAAATGTGAAATATGATCAAAATTACTTCTCAAATTGATCTCAAAGATCCATATTTCCATAAAAACACATAGATATTAAATGCTTAATAAATTTAACCAATATTAAATTGAACAAACTCTTTGTTCTGCTTTGCTTGCATCTCTGTGCTACGATCTGCGGTGGTCTCGTGCCATCCCTAAAAAGATAACGCCCTGGGTGTTTACCCATGTTGCTCATGTCAGAAACCACCACTGTCTGCACCATTAAACATAGCAATTGAGGAAATGACCTGATGCTCAACTGTGAACACTGACCAAGGAGCAATGTATGCCAGTGGTTCCCAAACTTTTTCTCCTGCGCCCCCCTAGTGGATTACAAATAGCTGTCTGGTTGAACGACATGTGTTAGCGAAGGGAGGGGTGACTCTAAGAACGGAGGAAGGGGGGGTGGATCGACTTTGTTGGGAGCAAAATGAATGTACCTAGCTGAAAATAGACAACATCAGTAGGCTACAGGCTACTTGTTAACAAGCTTAAGGTGATGTATTGATATTTAGCTAACTTTACCTGCATCAAACAGTTTTACTAAACAGTCTGTTAGTTTGAGGGGAAAACTGTGAAAAGTTATTTGCGTTTTGCTGGTTTGTTGCCATAATTCTAACACACCTGTGCAGCTCCGCACAGCAGCAGCAGGTCTCCTTCACAGGTGTAAACCCAGCGTCGTAGCGCTCATGTTGCGTTTAAAGGCGGCTCGGAAAAACAGGTTACCACATGTTAACAACGGATTAAACAGTTTTAACTGCTGATAAAAGTGACAGAGGACACAGATATGGGAAGTGTGGAAGCCCCTACTGTATCAAATTGACAGAGGAATAACAGAGACTTGGCCATTCTAAGGTAAAAACCCAGTGCATACAGCGATCATGTTTTTTTTTTCTTTTTCATCCAGACGGCTTCCCGCGTCCCCCCTGCAATGGCACGGCGCCCCCTCTTGGGGGCGCGCCCCACAGTTTGGGAACCTCTGATGTATGCTATTCTGACAGCCTGTGGTAATCTGATAGATCAAGGGCTCTCAGTGACACTCCAGTCCTGTCTAATAAGTAAAGACCCCTGCAGAAGATTCGTACTGCTCCTGAATGCGCATCACCACGTTGCAGACTTTTGGACACAGCTTGTCTCATATATGTGACAAGTCAGTCAACATCTCCGCACAATAATTCAGCGCAGTGAGTGACAACTTTTTTTCATCACAAATGCTTATGCGTCTCTATACAGCTAGCTTTGTTAACGTCACGTTAACGGAGCTTAACCTTCTTTGAGATACTTTTCTATGTGACGGAAAAAGTTAGACGTTGTCCCACCGTCGGAAAGCGAAGCGCTGCTGAGTTACTGTGGCCGTCAGATTTCTTATGATTTATGCAGCTTCACTTTATTCTATTACTGACTATTAGATCTTCTGCCGCTCATAGGAAACCACTGCGCATGTCTGAGAGCGCCGCGTGTGAGTGAAAGGTGAGGGAGGGAGAAACATAAACACGTAATTGGCAAGTCACGTTATTGGTTGGATTTTTATCGGTGAGTTTTGCATCCACTGAGAACAGTAACAAATAAACTGGATAATATGCTGCATGTTTAGTGATATTTTCACAGTTGCGGTCTCGACCGGTCTTGAAATAAAATGCCGAGTCCTCAGCGCCAGAGACCGAGACAAGACCGAGACCAAATGCGTCGAGTCCGAGACGAGACCAAGACCGATCTCGAGTACTACAACACTGCACAGAAGTTTGAAGTCGGATTTGGAAATTACATCACACTTGAGTTTAAGGCGTTTCCAATTCTATCCCACCAAACCATTACTCCTTAATTAAGAGTGAAGTAACCTTCTGAATTATGTTATAGTGTTTCTTTCGTAACAGCATCAAATTTTTGTGCATTTACAGTCCTCATAAGTATTTGTCAATTCAGGCACATTATACAGTCACGAGTCTAATGCAGCACAATTTTGTGCACATTGATGGACAAAAAAAATCCCCGCGAGGAACAAATATGACCATTATCTTTTGTGAAAGATCTTCAGCCTTTGACTCTTCTACAAACTCAGTGATATCACATCCTTCTACTGAGGGTCAGAGAACAATAAACAGTACCAACTTCAAGGAGCCTCATGTTAAAAGATGCAAAATTTCAGCTTTTAAAAAGTCCAGCACAACCAGGTTTGACTGATTTGCGACAAATGCTAGCTGAAAAATGGGAGGCCATCCTTTAGCAGTGTTTGACCTGGCTGGTGACCAGCATGACGAGGAGTTGTCTGGCTCTCATGTGGTTCTTCCAAGTGCTTCTCAGGCTTGTGCTTGTAAATAGAATAAATAGTTAAATTCTTAGCCTGTCTTGTTTTTCAGATGTGAATAATCTATCCAAAAAAAAGGAAAGAAAAACACCTTTCAAAAGGAATAAGGCATTGACATAGAGGGCTTGGCAAGCTTTTCACAAGTGCAGTCCTCATCCTAGATTGCATTTTTGTTAAAAGTATGACACCATTCAAAGCTAAATTAATTAATTATTTAATTAATTTACTAAGAAGAAGAATTGTTGCAACAAAGGAATGATATAAAAATTCAAAAAAGAATCTTCTTATTTGCTATAATAAGCATAAAACAGAAGTCCTCAGTGACACTAGATTTAAAGTGATCACAACATTCAACAACACGTGATATGTCTGCGCCTCTCAAGGGTCATGAAACCCGTCACCACACCCTGGTAGCTTCTATCTAAAGCTTTTGCGAGCAGAAGTACTCTGACATAGATTCAACCACCCAAACCACCAAGAAAAGAAAACACTGCACTGCAAACCATTCCTCCAACTAAATAAGTCAAATTATTGTTCTTTTTGCTGAACTGGTGCTTGACAGCGTGCTGCAATTTAAGGAGTTTCTGGTATGGCCAACCATATGTTGACTTGACCTCCTCTCACCTCTTTTGTAGTTTGCAACCTCCATTAAACTGTGACATAATCACAAAGACAGACTTGGGTTTTTAAAGAGGCAGTGGCTTGTTGAGGAAGCAATTCTTGCACAGAGGACTTTAATGTCACAGACCAGTGCACTTTAGGCCGTTTTTTCTTTTCACCTCATAGGTGAGCATACCAGCAGCTCGGACAATTAAACTTAGCTCTATTACAGTAAAGTGCCAAGGGGCCCAGGCTTAGTTCCCTCTGCTACCTACTTTATAAAATGATTAATCTGAGATGTCATTCATTTCCTCAAGAGGGAACTGCAGAATTATCTAAGAAATCTTTGACATTTCTGCAGGAATAGAGCTATGTTAAAGTTTATTTTTAACACCATATAAAGTGAGTCAAACCACAGAGAAACATATTATTCAAAGTGCAATGACAGCCCCTTGCTCTGATTTAGCTGGCACAGCACCTCTGTTTGTTTTGGGTCTTCAATCCCAGTAAGTTACTGGGACAAAGTGTCATCGCCATAAAGACGTGCTTTGGCAGCCTTTTCTCTTAGATGGACATCAGCACAGAGATAGGGCTTTAAATTACTTATCTGAACCTCATTTCTTTTACAAAGGTATTCATGCCCTTGCAGTATCACACGTCTTATCAAGTTACAACATTAAGTCAAGTTACAAACTCTTATGTGCTCTGCTGTTATTTTGTGTGATAGACCAGCAAAAAAAAAAACAGCATGAAACTCTGACAACCTTAAATGAGATCCAGTGCATGCAAGCATTTAGCTTGTCATGTAAGTATGAAATGCAGTGGTCCTCAAATCCAGGCCTTCAACTTTTAGATGTGTCCCTAGTCCAACATTCCTGAATTAAATGGCTAAACTACCTCCTTAGCAAGCAGTCAAGATCTCCAAAGTCGTGTTAATTACCCAATTATTTAACTCAGGTGTGTTGAAGAAGGGACAAATCTAAAACCTGCAGGACCAGCCCTTGAGGCCTGGATTTGAAGAACTCTGCTATATGCAATGAGCTTATGAACTGACTTATTTGGGCTGAAGTATGATCATTTACTGTATATTCCTAGGTTGAAGGTTAGTGGACATCCCCCGAAAAACTGAAATTATATTGAAAGAAGGTTGTACAAGGAATACAAATGGAGGACAAAATGTTGACTTTTATTTGTTAAAAATTTAGAAATCCATGCTGGACAAACTCCAAAACGTTCAAGGGTCAAACACTTTTACAACACAGTACAACAGCTAAACATCCATGAGGATGGCCGCCTATTGAATTGAACTAAATCTTAGGACTGGCAGTGTGTGGGATCTGTGTGAACAAGCGAGGATTAGGTTATCTTTTGTTGTTACATAAAAACAACACGGGCTCAATTCATCCCTCGGTGTCTTTGCCCTCCTTTCTAATCGTTGCTGGTACTTGCACACAGGGCCCTGTCTGTTTTCCCACTGCTGCTGAGCGAGACGACCTTACTTCCAGCTCTCAAATCTGAGTGATGAGCGGGCAGAGCAGAGGGGACTAACAGAGAAACTTTGTGTTTCCACTGCACACACATAACAGCAGTCATATGACAACAAGGAGGTGGAGGAGAGAGGGAGGGGGAAGATGAGGGCGAGCTGTGGCCTTCCACTGGCAAGGGTTGGTGTTAAAGAAAAATCAAAGTGGTCCACATTTGTGTGCGCTTACGTTGGGTGAGTGGGCGTAAAAGTCTTTGTGAACACATGATTGTGGGAATGTGTTGTTGTATTTGAGTGTGGTTGTTTATCTATTAGTTTGGGTTTTACACTGCCCCTTTTCCTGGAACATCTTGGGTCTTTAAATATTAAAGACCCCATTAGATACGGGGTCCACCGCCCCCCATGCATGCAGGGGCTGTTGCCTCTTCTTGTGTTCGTGAGTCTCAGTGTTCAAGGTTTGGTGCTTGGGTATGTGAGTTCTCGGTCTGCTGGGGTGTGGTGGGCCTCTGTGTCCATGGACAGATCTACTCCAGCATAGCTGGTCGCCAGTGGAGCCTGGGCTCGTCACTGTGGCTCCAGGGCTTCTGTATTGTGGCTGCTGGGTGGTTCCTCCAGGGCTTTCCTCTGCTCCGCTCTGGAAGGGGGGATGCGGTTATCCCTGTGATGATGCTCCTGGGGCTCCGTGCTCAGGGGCCCTCTGGATGTCTGTGGCTTTGGTCTCTCTCATGTCTGCTTCAGGTCCTGGAGGGCAGGTCTGTGGTTCTCCACACCCGGTACTGAACATTGTTATGGAGAAACCAAAAATAAACAAACACGTTCACAACCAACATGCACAAATGTTTTGAATCAGGTGTTTTTAGACTCTCAGTTGGGCTGCGGTTTCGCCTATGTAGATATTGTGTTATTAACTTCTACCATGTACATTTTAGTAATGTTATACATACATATATATATATATATATAAAATTCCCTTCTCACCCTCCGCGGGTGGTCTCTCTCTCTCTCTCTCTCTCTCTCTCTCCTCTCTCCTCTCTACCCCTCTCTCTCTCTCTCTCTCTCTCTCTCCTCTCCTCTCTCTCTCCTCTCTCTCTCTCTCTCCTCTCTCTCTCTCTCTCTCTCTCTCTCTCTCTCTCTCTCTCTCTCTCTCTCTCTCTCTCTCCTCTCTCTCTCTCTCTCTCTCTCTCTCTCTCTCTCTCTCTCTCTCTCTCTCTCTCTCTCTCTCCTCTCTCTCTCTCTCTCTTCTCTCTCATCCTCTGAGCTCGGGTCCTCTACCAGAGGCCTGGGAGCTTGAGGGTTCTGCGCAGTATCTTGGCTGTGCCTAGTACTGCACATTTCTGGACTGAGATGTCTGATGTTGTTCCTGGGATCTGTTTTAGCCACTGCTCCAGTTTGGGGGTTTCTGCCCCGAGGGCCCCGATGACCACAGGCACCACTGTGGTCTTCACCTTCCAGTTCTTTTCCAGTTCCTCCCTGAGGCCCTGGTATTTCTCCAGTTTCTCATGCTCCTTTTTCCTGATGTTGTAGTCACTTGGTATAGCTACATCCACCACAACGGCTTTCCTCTGTTCTTTATCCACCACCACAATGTCCGGTTGGTTCGCCATTACCATCTTGTCTGTCTGGATCTGGAAGTCCCACAGGATCTTAGCTCGGTCATTCTCCACCACCTTTGGGGTGTTTCCCACTTCGATCTCGGGGCTTCCAGTCCATATTCTGCACAGATGTTCCTGTACACTATGCCCGCCACCTGGTTATGTCGTTCCATGTACGCTTTCCCTGCCAGCATCTTGCACCCTGCTGTTATGTGCTGGACTGTCTCAGGGGCCTCCTTGCACAACCTACACCTTGGGTCTTGTCTGGTGTGGTAGATCTGAGCCTCTATTGCTCTGGTGTTTAGGGCCTGTTCCTGTGCAGCCAGGATGAGAGCCTCTGTGCTGTCCTTGAGTCAGTATATATATATATATATATATAAGACCAAATGCAAAGTAATTTTCAGTACTGCCCTATAACATTTTCTTATTTCTCTTCATTATCATATTAATATCAATCCTGAAATGCTTGATGTTTAACAACTCAAACTGCCGTTGGACAAACACAGAAATATATGTGTTCGGTGTTGTAGAAATCTAGTTTAGAGTTTTTACTTTTCTCTCACAATCAAATGTTTCAAATCCTCAAACAAATTTTAATATCAGTATAACTAGACTAAATAAAAAAATATTTGCAAAAGATTTCATTTGTGAAAAAAAATAACTTGGCTCTCTTTTAAAGAAGGTCTTGATGGAAGTAAGTCTTCGCTGTAGAAGGAGAGATTTTGAGTATGAATGGCCTCTTTAAAGATCATGCTGCAACATCTTATGAGATTAAAATCTAGACTTTAAGTAGGCCACTCTACAGTCATTTTTTTCTAGCTATTTCAGTGTAACTTCCTCAACTGTGCTTCGGATCGTTGCATTGTTGCTTTATCCAAGTATGCCTGAGCTTAAGGCCATTAACTGTTAGGAAAATATTCCCATTTAGCTTCAACATATCGGACTATCACAAATCCTGTTTGTTTTATAAATATGTGTCGATAAGATGGGTCTTAGTGGGGTTTTTTCAACAGTGATTTTGGTATTGACGTTATTTAGAGGTTTTTTTAACATTTATTTGTTAAATGTTAAAAAACATTGCTTAATTGAGATAAGACTGTTAGCGTTCAAGATTCCTATCAGCTTTCTGGAGTAAATGTGGATGCACTCTTGGAGTAATTTTGGTAATTCCGTTCGTCATTCTCTCCTGGGAAAGTTCACTGCTGTTCCATTTTTCCTTGATTTTTGGATAATGGCTCTTAAAGTCATTCATTGACATCTCAAACCTGCTTTGGAACCCTTTACCAACTATCAGAGTACTTTGTTTGTCCTTTGTTCTTAAACTTATTCAGATCTGAACATTGTGCTACTACTTCACGCTCATCTGAAACACACAAACGAGCAAAAACAAAAGGAGCCTGTAAGAGAACATGCTTTTTCACCCATTATTTCATAAGGCTTTTTACAGAAGCACCTACTTTTAAGCTGCTTTTCTCATTTTGTCGTCACAGCCCTAATCTAATGGAGCTCACTGAATGGGTTAATGACAGTTGTATTACTTGAAGTTTGTCCTTTCCTCTGTTCCGCTTATTAAATCATGAAAACAGATATGTTTGTAGTTCGGAGAAATCAGCAAGTGTCTGGGAACCACAATGTCTTTCTGCTGCAGGAAGCATTTGTCTCATCTGTCAAGACACAAATTAATAACTCACTGAAGAGAGTTTGACTAAAGATTAGGTACATGTAACGTGAGCTGCTCTGCTCTACATGGTGCAGCTTGCAGTGGGAAAACAGATACGTGTATTCACTTGTCTTCCATGAACAATCTCATGTCTTCACATCAGACGGGCTGCCCATAGCTCAGTCTGCACACAAGCATGCCATTGTCATCACTGGTCGGCCTTGTGACTCAGTGTGACCCACTGGATTGTAGAAAAGGGTACACAGCCACTGAGATCAGGAGCATTAAACGGAGCATTATCATGAAAAGCATCTAGCATACAGAGAACCCCTCCATCCCCCAACCAGTCCCCACCCTGTAAACAGCTCACTGTTTTTAGGGGGGAGTGAAGGGAATAAAACACAGCCTGTCATTGTTTGGCATAGGGAACGAGTTGGTGTCCTTGCATGTGTATAGTAATATGGCAATCTTGCTCTAAAGGCTCCACACAGGGCACCATGTAAGGAAAACACTCAGAAAATATTCAATAAACTATCTATCCAAAAATGTGAGCAGCACATAATATCGGGTCAAGAAGAATGGGATGATGGAACATTTTAGCAATATTGTTGGGATAAATTAATTGATTGGAGCTCCGATTTCATGTCCATAATCTGTTCCATCGCATCTCTATTTTCTCTATTGGATTGCGATCTGGCAACTCCTGGAGTACAAGAAACCGATTTGAAAGGACTTGACCTTTGTGAGATGGTGCATTATTGTGCTGAAAGCGGCCATTAGAAGATGGGGACACTTTGGTCGTAAAGGGACCAACAAAAATGCTCAGGTAGAATGTGATGTTTAAATGATTCTTGATTGTTTCTAAAGGGCCCAAATTTTGGCAAGAAAATATCACTGACATCATCACATCACCACCAGCCAAAACTATTACTTGTACTTTAAAAGTGGCCAGTGGCTGTTTTTATGCCTATCTAATGTATTTCAACTATGGGCTCCTGAATATCAGAAATTAAGTTCTCAGTGTTGTTTTACCTACCTGTGCCACTTTTTTTGTTTTGGATACACCTTTCAGGAAATGTGCAACACTCTTAACTGTGCAATATTTTCTAGTTCTATTGGAGATTGTAATTGGATATCTAAAGACATAATTTATGACAGTTTTATCATGGTTAAGCTCTGAAACTGACTCTAGACCAGTTTTAAGTCAGAAGCAGTTTGTAATAAATCGCAGATCTTTTTCAATTAAAACATGCAAATGATGTCTTATAGGATCACTGACCGTAGTTCAGCATATTTGTGACATTCAAGCCCAAAATCAGTGAATGATCAGCATTATGTCCAATAAAATATGTCTCAGATCAAAAATACTGTAAAATATTTCAACTTTACCAATTAAATTCATAAAAAAGTATTGATGAGACTATTACTTCCTTCTTCTCCATGGAGGCCCTGAAAGGACTTCTGCATTTTCTTTACTTAAAAATTGCCACTAAAGTTGGCAGATTTAATCAATGTGATCATAAAACACTGTGATAATCGTAATGGGTGGCTGAGTTTAAATGTTGTGTTTGCAAACATAAATGCAGAACTGCTGTCTCTCTTGACTTAGAGTTAACAGAAAATAGTCTCACAGTTTATATGAGTACAAACTGAAAAATGATTGAATTAAAGTGATTCAAATAATAAAATAGTAAAACATTTTTAACATCCTCCCTCTACACAGGTCTACATTTAGTTCAGGATTCATCCAATAAGACCTCCCTTCCTCCTGGGGCCATTTTGTTGTTTGTTTTTAGTCACATTTTTCAAATTTGGGGAAAAATGGTTCCTGCTGTGAAAATACAGGGAGGACAATGAAAACTTCCTGATAAGATTTCTGCACTGGAAATGTCAAAAACTGGGTTTGTCAAATGGAGAAATGTTTCTTAAATCTCAGTTTTAAAATTATCCATTTGAGGTTTGAATGGAGGATAACATTTAGCTATTAGAGGCATTTGTACAGTGCTTACAATATGTGTGTGTTACCTGTTACTCTGTTTTAGTGTACTTTTTCCATTTGATACTAAATGACTTAACTTGGGACTTTTTCATTGATCATGGTAACTAGTGGTTTTGGCTAGCTGGATGAGCAGTCCTTGAAATATCAGGGTATAAAAGAAAAGCCCTAACTGAAACCATCATAGTGGATCTTTAAGACTTGGAGCGGTGTGGACAGTTAAAGTTAAATATCTAATTTTATTTGGAATAATTATTTTTTTAGAATTAAACTGCCTCACATGTTTCCATTAATAGCTTACAAGTAATAATGCTGGCCGATATCTTGATTTTATCATGTGACTAGATTGATTCTCTATTTGGCGGGACTTGATGCTTATTTTTGCTGCAAATAGAGAAGGTCCAGAGTCAGCTGTCATTGGATCAAATGCAAAATACAAGCCGCTGAATGGAGTCGAAGATCACTCTTGCTGCGACCTATATCTCATAAAATTGTGACGTAAAGTAGAGAGAACACAAAGCTCTGACTCATCACTCGGACTCGGGCCTTCTGGCTTGGACAGCTTGCTCTGCTAAACTCAAATACGAACAGCAGCGGGTTGGTTGGGGGGATTTTTCAGCATCAATGTGATCCGTTTAAGTTTACAGGCAGTTTCACATGATGCAGCTCTGTGTGGAAGACCTCTTTTAATTGGTGCTGAGGTGAGATTGATCTATTGGGTGAGATTGATCTATTGGTCTGATACTCACAGCATGAAATTGACAGTCTGCACTTTCTCACATTCCAGTGTGTCACAGCTTTAGAAGATCTGGTCTACAAATTGCATCACACCCTGCTGACCTTATAATTTACAACTTCTTTCTCTTTCATTGCAAAACTCAGTGAACCCATCTATGCTCATGATTTGTGTTATCTTGTCCGTTTCTGCCTTGCATGTACTCTGATTCACATGACTCTGCTTATCACAGGAAGGGTTCAGTTGTCAATTCTAGACTCTCCGTGTTTGGTGGTGACATTTCGAGGCAAACTGATATTGAGTAAACGTGATGAAACAGATTATAAGGCTTGGTGCAAATACTCTGGTATAAGCCTGCAAAAGGTGTGTGACACATCAAGATTTTGTTTGCTAAGAATTTCCATCTTAACAGAAGGTCTTAAAAACAGAAAACTAGTTGCATCTCCACTACTTTCTCTGATAGAAAATGGATCTAAAAATTCCCCTCAGCATCGCTCTTGGGCTCTAGACATTAGTGGAATGCAGCTGGAATGAATGCCAGCAAACAAACTGATTGAATAACAAACAAAAAAAGTAAAGTTAAGGTTTATATAACTGCCTGAGTCACGTCAAATAAATTCTTTCCTGGTTTTGCCTGAAAGAAAGATTATTTATTTCATAAGGTCAATTTCAGTAATTCGACAATTTATGGTTACTTGGACATGGTTTAGATGAAAATGTGTCAAGCGGTGTGGTTGGTGGTGGTGAGAATGAGCGCAGGGACCCAGCTTGTAGTGATGGTCCATCTGAATCCAGGCTTCAGGAGTGTACCAGTAAAAAAGGGGCGTATCCGATGAAGCCCCGCTTCGAGGCTTGTGTTGTCTTGCTGAAAACCACGTGACTGGCAACAAACGAGGCCTCGCATTGTCACGTGACTGCTTCATTTTGCATGTCGATTTTCAAAATAAAAGCGCGATGAGCCGTGCTGTTATTGTCCATTTGGTCGCATCAGAGGATGATATTTGTCTTCAGTGGCCAAATAAAATAAACATTGACCAACATATTTGATGTTTATTGATGATGACACTCATCAAAATGTAATGTTTGTTACGGGTTTTCTCAATTGTAGATTGTTTTTTATATATAACTATACTTTTGTGATTTTATGATGTAAATCTCTTTGAACTCCATTGTTGCTGAAATGTGCTACACAAATAAAGTTGACTGATTGTGTGAAATGGAGCCAGCAAGAGGAAAATCTCTGACATCTGGGAATATTTTGAGATTATCCTCACAATAAAATTATTCTTAGATAATAATTAACCCTTCACCTCCCAATTTCTCACCTTCTGCAAAGTTCCACTATTATTTGTAGTCTGATTAACGAATATTTATCAATCTTTCACAGCAGAAACAGATTTAATGGTGTTGCAGGACTAAAATTCAACATGTAGCCAAATATAAGAGATCAGAGCCAATTATAAATTCAAGAAAAAGTGAAGCCCCAACAGGCACTGCACCCCCAAGACACCAAAACATCAAATGTCTTTATTTTCAAATTAGTCTGACATAAAAGAAAACCCAACACAACCACTGATGTTCACCAGGATTAGATTGGCTACAAATAATTGTAATAATTAAAACATATGACAATTAAATATGGTTTCATTGATTCTCCTGTTACTAAACATGAGTTTGATGAAAATTTTGTGACAATATTGCATTTAGTAATTTTTGGAAGTATGATCCAACTGAGTGATAAGGCTGTTACAGTTTCACCAGCAGATGTCACTAGTGAGTAATGAATGAAGCATCGAGTACTGAACCTTTTTGCAAAGCAAATGGCTGGAAAGCTTCGATGCTTCATGAGGCTTCATTTGCCCATCACTACCAGCTTGAGATGAATTAATTTAATGAAGAGAATAGCTCAAAAACTGTCCAGATCTCAGGCAGCACGGCAGAGCGGAAATACAGAGGCTCAGCACCGGTAGCAACTGAATTCAACAAAGACTGACACAACAAGCTAATGCTGACACAGGACTTAACAGTTTAGACAAACTATCATTAGACAAGGAATACAAGAGATAGAGACAACAGGTGGACTTAAATACACACGGGGTAATCAAGGGAACAAGACACACCTGGGAACAATCAAGGGCTGACAGCAGGACTAAACACAGAAATCCCAAAATAACTATACAGAAAACACAGATCGTAACAAAATGCTAATTATTTCAGCAGTAAATGTAAGCATGTCCTATATAACAAAAACATACGAGAGAAATAAATAAAATGAGAAAAATGTAGAATATTTTAATATCTTTGAGTAATTTTCTAAGTGTCCACATAATCTCTTTTTTAGGTATTTAAAATACATTTAAACAGTTAGAAAATGTGTTCACCAAAATTATTTTATTCACATCTGACATGCCATAAGTAATTTACTTATTAAATGACATAATCCGACGGGCCGGATCTGGCCCGCCTCCACATTTGGTCCGGCCCCCTGAACAATACCAGAGAGCATATACATTTTTTTTCATATACCGTATTTTCCGGACTATAAGCCTCTACTTTTTTCCTAAGCTTTGAACCATGTGGTTTTATATGTGGACTTTTCTTCAACCACCAGGGGTCTCTTTAGCAGAATGTGAGTCATTGGAAGTCAAAATTGGAAATAAAAGAAGAAAGTGCCCATTAAAACGGAATTAGGTTTTAATAGGGAATTTAAATTTGAGAATGCTGTTGATCAGTTAAATAGCATTGAGGGGGGAAAAAGAAGATTTTTCATTTTTTTAAAATAATACCGGGATCATTGTGAGAATTTGAGGTATAGACATTATAATCCAATAGATGGCAGTAGCGCAACAATAATGGATGCAAGATACCGTTGAAATCTAAAGAAGAAGAAGATAGTGCCCATTTTCATTTAGCGCATGCTAGTAGCAACACGAAGGATCAGCACTTTTACTACAGTTACCATTTGGAAACTACAGTAATCAGTTCAGTTAAATCTAAACTTGGCAACGTTTTCTTTTTCAACAGTAATAAATGTGACATTCAATTGACCTGTTATGACTCAAATGTTGGGTGTCCGACCCTCTGCTGCTGCTGCATCGTGGAAAACCTGGAGCGGCAAAGATATCTGAGGCTTATATGTGTATGTTTACTGGTTTTTTGTTTGCTTGTTCGTTTGTTGTTGTTTTTTTTAACTTTGGGGTTGCAGCCTATAGTCTGGAAAATACTGTATTTATTTCATAAATAGTGTTATTTCCTGGATTTTTTCTGCGAAGAACTCAGAGAGGGTTATTTGGTTATTAGTTATTTCGTTAATAGTGTTATTAATTTCCTGACTTTTATTCTGTGAAGAACCCAGAGAGGGTTATTTGATTGTGCTTTCTGGAAAACTACATTTTTACATTTAGGCACTCCTGCAATCGTCACACTTTTTCTGTTACAAACTGACTCCGGCCCCCCAGCAGAGAAGGGAAAAGTTATGTGGCTCTCACAGAAAAAGTTTGGGGACCCCTGATTTAGGCTATAAGAAAAACTGGTAAATCTGGCAGTGAGTCGAGCAGTGAACTATTTTTAGGATTGTCTTTGAAACTCTAAAAAGTTAGTGCTCTGAAATAGTAACTTTTATGAGTGCATATTCATACATAACCTGATGAGAAGATTTCTGTGTTCACACCTGTCTGGTGCTAATTAAACACCATGCAGCTACACTTGAAATTACACCATAAATTTACATATAAACTTGTCTTACCCAAAGTCATCAGGGCCACAGTTGTTGGACTATGGTAATTTATAGAAAGTAGATGCAAATGAAGCATTTTTTATACATACTTAGTTGTTTGTAGAAGTTTGTAGAAATTTTTGTTTTGTATCCCATGAGTTCCTTTTTCTTGAGGTATCATCATTACACGGAGGCTCATTTCTTTTAGCCACTCTTCAAAATAAAAGTCACTTGAAAACATTCTATAGATCTTAAAAAATCAGAAAATGTTGACACAAAAACTGAAACTTACCCAATGCAACTATAATCAGAGCAATATTTATTGCTTTTAAGTTTAATTTTTAAACATGGAAAGAGGGGCGTCTTGGAGTCATTACGTCTCCATAACAACCATTAAAGCTTATATGTCTAAGAAAAAGAGCCTTAACCTGTTGATCAAGTAAAACTTGGCATTGATCGACTTTGAGGCAGTTCTGTGACCATTAAAGGAAATTTCAGCTTGGAATTGAATCTGTATTGATCTCTAAGGAGTTTTTCGTCTTTTTTACTAATGCATTGCTTATTTACTGACAGCACATAACAACTTTGCTTCTTGTCTCACTTGGACGTCTTCTCTACTCTCTTCCAGGGTAAATTTCTGTCCCTGGAGTTTCACAAGCCTGTCTTCTTCTCTTGTGCTGATTTCCAAACACTTTGGGATTTATTTATGCAACACTATAAATGACAACCAGAAATATAAAATATGATACTGGTAAAAGGCTCAATTACAGTTTCACTCTATCACAGTTTCCTCTTATCACAAACAGCAGATCTGGTGATTAGCTACTGTTTCACTCCTGGGGTTTCTGATACTGTTGTGCCAGGTAAGATGAAGTACCCATGTGTTTTAGGATCCTGCTTTTAGTTGTTTTGTTGATCATAAGGCAGGTCAGCTTTTTCTTGTGTATGCATATATTGTGTGCCTAATTTTCTAGAGGGACTCAACATGCTTGAATGCGTCTTTAAATAATGGCAAAATCTATCAATACGACATACCTGAAATAGTCTCTTCCATCATTTATTATGTTTTTGACACTCTCCAAGGCCAACTAAGCAGGAACATTAAGTGATGGTGACAAACTGCGATGAACAGGCTTTTTCCCCCCCTTTGGTTTTTGTGGTATAGAGAACATCAGACATAAAATAATGATCATTTAGTGCTATTGTCATGCAGGGTGTGAGGTTGGTTGGAAAATATTTGGCCTGGTGGGATCAGGACAGAAAGTTCCTCCGGCAGAAACACAACAAGGAAAGTAGGATTAGTCACTTTTCCTGTCATAGAGCTATGGTCGATCAGTGTAAATGGATACTGGTTAAATGTTTCATAAGTGGGAGATGTGATTACATTCTGGTCAATCACATGAGACAGCAGTTGTTGCTGACAGGCAGATGCAGCAGAGCCCATTATTCTTTCTTCTGCTCCTCATCTGAAACCTACTCAAATGCAAACTGGTTGGTTAAAATGGGGAAACACACTCACACACACCTGCACCTCCGTTACAATTGACTAATTCTCGCTTCTCCCCCCCCCAAAAAAAATGTTAAAATGGTTTATTTTATCATAGATAAAATAACTATTTTCTGTTTTCCCCAAAAACTCTGAGCAATCCTGAATTTCCTCTCTGATTCTATTTTTACACGAGTGGCAAAATGAAAAAAACTGTGAGAAAGCAGCTTTACAATGCTCCCCACTGTGTGTGGTGTCATGAGAAAGTCTGGTCTTCATTCAGCCTTTTGTGTCACAGCTCGAGTAATTTTAAACTCGTTAATGATCGCTTTGACTGTAGGTGTAAAAGCAGTATTGTGTAAAGGTTCACGCACACCCAAAAAAGTGCTTAGTATTAAAAACAAACTATAAAAAACAATGTTACAAATAACAATCATAATAGTGATAATAATAATAACAACAACATACTGTGCAAGATTGTAACAGAAAATAGTGTGCAGTTATAAATAAAAATGTCCGTCTTGCAATTCAAGGAATGTGCAACTGAGTCAAAACCCATTTTTCAAAAATGTATGTGCCTGTGTATTGAACATTAAAGAAAATGGACTATTTGAAATACAGTATAACTGTGCAGAAAAACAGATGTGCAATAACAGCAGAAATGTTATCTAAACATAAATAAGTGATTGTGTATTGTATTGCAATTGTCTCGTTCCTGTACCGCCGAGATACAATAAATGAAGGATTTTTGTGACATATCAAATTCTGTCACATCTAGGAAGTCTTTTACACACAGTCATATTTAATAACTAGGTGTTTTCATAAAGGGTCATTTTGTCAGCCTTTAAGCAAGTAATAAACATGAATGTTCAATGTTTATGAACACATTCTATAAATATCCCCACGTGGTTAGATAGTTGAATTAATTAATAACCTAATCTCAGCCACTAAAACCACTTGGAAAGGTGAGGTAACTGAATTTTCATCAGTGTTGACGTAGCGTCAGCATAGGGTTGCATGAGAAAGAAATGTAATTTGTGGCTAATCCTTGAGCGACTTTCATAGCACTTGTATAACTTAAACAGCGATTATATAGACCATCTCAGTTGCAAGAGTGTGACAGAATTTTCCAAACTTATCTTTGTTTGAGATCAAATTATGCAATCTACTGCTTCGAACACACAGGCAATCGTACTTGCTACTTAGTGATATATCACAGGTATAAATGAGGTAAAAACACATTTCTAAAGCTTGGTGGAAAAGTGCTGAAAAGTGCTGTAAGTGTGGAACATTTTGATTTATAAAAATCTGATCATTTCAGTTGCTGCATTGTCTCTGCAGACAATGTCTAATGCATTTTGCCAGTTCACAATCCAGTGTTGTGTCTTAGTCATAACATTTCACCTCTAATGGATTAAAATCACCAACCACTAAAGTGATTGACCCTGTTATTAATAAATCTTCTGGCAGCCAAACAGCAGCATGAAAGAATAGGACGTTACACAACACAGGCACGCTGCTTGTACTGAACTCTAAAGGAAAGTGTGACTGTAATTATATGCAGCATGGCAAATTAATAACAGCAAGTAAGCACCAGAGAGAGAGAGAGAGAGAGAGAGAGAGAGAGAGAGAGAGAGAGAGAGAGAGAGAGAGAGAGAGAGAGAGAGACAGAGTGATGAAGAGAAAAGCTGATAGGATGTGTGGAGCTGGAGGTGTGAAGATAAAAAGTTACCAGCCTCCACCTCATGTGCCTCTCACATTTCCACTACTCCCATAATGGATTGAGATGCTTCGTTGTGCGATGTCGTCCATTCCTCTGTCTTCACCCTTCTTGGCATGCACCATCTTACACAACGACAGTCTCTTCTTTTCAGCTAGCAGGACATACGGGAACAACAACAATAAAAAAAGGATGGATCGATTTGTTAACACATTGTGAAACTGTTGGGTGCATAATTTGATATTCATTAACTCAAACTGTCAAATATTTCTCTTTAAAATGCAATAAAAACAATCAGTGAGAGAAGGGTCATACCTTAGAGAAACACTATATTTTACTGGTACTTATGTCACAAAGTGGTACAGGAATGGGTTGACAATGACTCTAAATTAACAGGATTTATTTTTATGCTACGGTATGCATACACTCTGTCTATACTGATGAATAATCGCTCACACCAACATATCAAACAGTTTATCCGGCAGGACAGATTGACTTATCCTCTGATCTGATTAATTTAGCTCATAATTACTTTAATACATGCATGAACTGTGTATGTTATATTTTCAGCCCAAGATGATCAGTGGATCAAAAATAACTGAAAAGAAAAAAAAAAGTCATAATGTGACATCCTGACATAAACAATTCTGGAACATTTAATTTTACTCCTTTCATGTGAATGCAAATGTACTAGTCAAAAACAGAAATGTATCATAAATGACTTGAACAGCTAAGACGTTACAGGACTTGATGTTTCATTTCTTTAAGTTTAGACACATAAAATGTGTCTTTAAATATACCAGCTAACATGGCAGGGTAAGAATCAATGAGACAGCAGAAGAACCCCAAAAAAGATGAGAAGATTTTAAGTATTGTATGTTGCAAACCAGTTATCTGTCAAAATGTTCTTCAAATACATTATGTTGATATCAGTTCAATATAAACTTTGTGCTGCATAGGTTTTTAGATCATCCAGCAACGGCACTTAGGAACTTAACATACTTCTCCTTTGCGGTATTAAGTAATAACAAGAAACAAATACTTTTAGCAAGTGCTTTTTAAAAATGTATATCTGCATCTGTAGATTGTGCCAACTGAGATTGAATAATATTTTACTCATTTTGGTGACAAATCGCGACTATTCTTGGTAGTTCTGGGAAGACTGTCTTTGCATGCAAAATTTAGATTAAATGCTCTTTGTTAATTAGATAATTACATTGGTATAATGTAATTACCAGTACGTAGGTGTGTGTAGAACTAGAAGTATTAGGTTAGATGGCTGAACCCATGGCTATTAATTAAACAATTTGGCTCTGTAGCCAGATTAATTATCCAGGGTAACCACTCCCGCTGAATTAAAAAGCATTACCAATGTAATGCTGATGTTTCATAACCACCATAATATATTTTTAATTAATCTGTTGAAGGTGCATTTAATGCATTCTGCTTCATAAAAAAATAAGTTATTTGGCCTCACATGAACATATCAAGCATTGATGCAGTTTTTATTTGGCGTGACTCTGAATGCAAATCAAGATTAGACGAGCACTGAGAAGCCATTTGATTTAATCTCTAGATTGTCACTTACTCTGTCAGAGCTTCACTGTTCAGTGGTAAAATCATTAAGCAATGCAATATACTAGGATACTGTTTTCCATAGAAGCGTTTTGTTTTAATTAGATCTGAAGTCAGAGCTCAGATCTGGGAATAATACCCCGCCCCAATTAACTAAATTACTGAATAGTTGTCTTGCTTTTAAAATAACAGTGGGCTGCATAATGGAAAGTTAATACTGATGTCAAATGTTGCCCAACAATAATTTCACATACAAACCAACAAATCATCAAATGAATGCAGAGATTAATGCAAACAATAGAGCTTGAACAGATGAGGGCATCATTATTTATGCTTATGTACAAGTTTGCTTGCAGGAAGTAAGATAAGTAGGAGTTTTATTTCGCCTGACCCACAGAATGGCTCCAGACTTTTTCATATTTATGCAAAAATTCTGACCCTACCTCACAAATGTTGGAGGGGAAATCAAGAATCGTTGGACCAAGAAATGTTTATCCAACGTGAAAACTCCAACTTTAGGGAGGCTGTGACTTCCTTCTTAGTGGACAGTTGTTCTTTGGTCTTCTGCTGCTGAAGGCCATTTGCTTTAGGGATGAACATGCTGTGTCTTTAGACATTGTATTCTGAATACCTTGGTTGTAAAGAGTAAGCTACCTCCTTCTGTCATCTCAAACAAGTCTACCAGTCCTTCCACGAACTCTGACATCAAGGAAGCAACAAATCTTGTTCACTGCATATTTTCTCTTTCTCTGAACATTCACTGTAAACCAAGGAGATGGTTCTCCTTGAAACTGCCAGAAGATTAGCAGTTTTTGTAAACTTCACTTAAATGCTCTGTCCTTCCCATTCTGATGATCAGTGTGAACTGACATCCCTTCACCTCGTCTAAAGACTTAAATGCATTGAGTTGCTACCTTCAGATTAGTGGATTCGCAATCTGTCTAAGAAACTGAATGAGTGTACCAAATTAAGTGACAAAGAACCAGTCTTTATCCCTCACTAATTTTTCACATGCAGAGCTTGCATATATTCATCTAAATTCATTGTGATGCTAATCAATCTTGACAGAGTGCTGCTTGAAAATACCTCCAATGCCATTACTGAGGTAAGCATCAAAACAGAGCAGAACCACAAGTACTGCAGGTTTTAGAGACATGGAACAATGTATACATGGAGCTTCAATGTGTTTTGAAAGCGCTCTAAATCAATGATGAGCTGGTTTGGCTGGATATGGCATTTCGAAAGAGTAGTCGAGTCCCCGAAGCTACAAAACAATGTTCCCTGCTTTGTTTGTGTAGTGATGTTTGGTTATAATTTGGTTCTGCTCCATTTGGCCGCTAAGGGTTTTTTAAAAACTTTTTTATAAGCAGACCCCTGTCACTTTTTTTTCCATGGAAATAGGAAATTAAGCTTCACTGCTGGTAAAACAACAACTAAAAACACATTTAGGCTGCTGAATAATATCATATCAATGTGTTCATTACCGAATATCTTGGAATTTGCAGAAGAGAGAGTTCGGTTATATTGAAATTAAATTCATACAAATATTTTTATTCATCTTGGCATTACAAGGTAGAATAACAAACAGATGTCCGGGCAAGCAGAGAGAAGCTTAAAGCTGTACGAAAGCAAGAACGATACCTGCCAACTTTGGCTTGTTATTTTCCAAGGTGATGGTGAGAGACATCATCTTATATTATGCAGCAAGGAAATATGCTTCTTTTATCCAAACTGCATCACTTATATGCCATCTGCCTTGTATCTTTGATCTTGATAAAACACACGAGGCTTCATGCGATTGCATGTTGGTGCTGAAGGTGTCGACATGGTTAGCTAATCTCTTCTCTGCTTTAGATCTGTGAACGCAGAACTGCAGCTGAAGAGACCATATGAAGAATTCAGAAGAGGTGCTGCTCAGTTAATAGCATTAGGGGAATGAGCACAAGTCAATAAGCACCTGACTAGTAAGCACCTCTTTTGTAATCTCATGACAAACATTCAATTAGAGGAAGAGCTTTTTATTTTATGGCGCTTATTTGGATATTTTAATTAAATCATCCTTGAAATTATTTCAGAATTTTAGAACTACAACAGAAATTAACAGGCACTTGGTTAACAAAATAGTTTAATTATCTGCTACTTATAAAAGGTTAACTTTTAGGGTTACAGCTGCATTTTTGGCATGTTTGTTTTTCCTATTTTTCTGAAGACTGAGTAGATAAGTCTTACTAAAATTAATATAACCTTTGTAAAATGAACTAACAACAAAAAATAACTATGCTTGTTTCTCTTGTGCCATAGGCCTAATGCTTACTCTCACAAGATAAATCTGACTGACAGCAATATTATTGCTAATTTAAATAAATATTATGTTACTTATTGATAAAAAAAAAAACCCTTTTTAAATTAAAACTACGGGAAACCAAGACTTGGCATTCAAATTTTTAGACCCCTCTAGCACTTTTTAGTATTTAATACTTGATGGCTGCAAAACTGTTTCTAAGTAGCTCCGTGCAACAACAACCCCTAAAGGTTGGCGTGCATTTCCAGCCCTGCAACCACTGTTCCTCTGTGGTGAGTTCTCACCCACCAGTAAACAGAGCATCTGGCCACAGAATAAGTTTCAGACATCAGATTGCAACTCACTTATTTCTAAAAGGAACTGTCTGACACGCCATTTTTGAGAAAAATGTCTCAATATGTAGGTCAGGTTGCTGATTAATATTTAAGGTACAATGTTTTACAAGTAGTGTAAAACTTTTTTTTGTTATCAACATTACAGGATGGATAACAAAAAATAATATTAAACTTAATATCCGATATATAAATCCTGTAGTAAGAATACATTTTTATTCAGTATGGTTAAATATGCAGAAAAGTATTTCCAGATTAATTAACCCATATTGTGTACATTTGAAAATGCTTTATAATACAAACTGATTGTGTTGTCAATATTATACATAAAATAATGTCTTAGCTGACCATGCTCATGCACAATTACTCTCTGTAAGTATAATTTGGATTGATTATTTTGTGAGACATCAATGTAGAGGGTCTCTTTTTTCATGATAAAAAAATGTAAAAAATTGAGGCCATTGATGTTAATTATCTATTGCAAAAAGAGCTTAAGAGACATGTCGCACGTTGACTCCTTAATCTGTGCAAAACCAGCAACAATGTGTGACTTCAATAAAGAAAGATGACTAAATGAAAGTGGGATTATAGCTTCATACTGAATGTTTTTGTTGTAAGATGACAACATCACAAGTCAGTGGTGTGAAGCACAAACTCTAACCACAGATGTGTTTCCACTGGAGGAACTTTGCATGGTACTGGCATAGTTTTTCCAATACAGGAAGCGGGGCCTGATGTACTCATGTCATGGAGCTTTCTGAATAAACCACAAACTGAACGGCAAGTTTTCTGATCAGTAACTTTCCTACTGGATAATATCTCTCAATTTAAGCTCCTCAGATTTTTTGTTAACTTTAAATCTTGGAACATGAAATCAAAATAATCGGTAACACTTTATTTGAAGGGGGGTGAATAAGACTGACATGACACTGTCATAAACATGACATAAACACCTATCGTAAACGTGAATAAGCCTTCATGAATATTTATGACTGTTGTCATAAAGCGTCATTTGGTAAATTAAGACACTTTTTATACAAAGTTGACATTATTCAAAATGTCTTTGTTATAACAACTTGACATTAACCAAGAAATCATTACTGTTTAAACTCTACCTTAAATAACATAAAGTTACCTAATTTTTAAAGTGTGATCAGTAATACTTTTATAACAAATTTATATCAGTAATGATTATCAGAGTGATTTTAAACAGAGTTTAAGAGCATTAATGGTCCAAAATAAAAATGAATATAATCACAACATCATAGGATTTGTTTTATGGTTTCCACATTTTTCCTTTTAAGAAATGAGGCAACTGCTTATTGTTGTGGTTGCAGAAGGATTAAATCTATTTGTGTCAGTTGACATAATTTGCTTTAGCAACCTGGTTTTTAACTGGTGTTTTGAGGTTATTTTTCAGATGTGGTCATGTTAGCATTTTTGATTGTGCAGGTGCTTCTGCATAATTGGTGGAGCTAAAAACCTTGCTAATGCCATGTTGGTTACCGAAGAGAAGATGAGCTGAAATTATGCTGCTGGAAATCGGCCTTCATTCTTCCTCCAGCCTTTCCCAACCAGACACAACTAATCCGTGGTTTGTTTAGTACTAGTGTTTTTTTTTTTTTAGATAAGCGGTGAGGTTTTTTCATTCTGTTTATTCTATTTTCAATAGGTAAGTTTCTTTAATATTTACCATCTCCTTGAAGTTACAGTTGACTTTAAGTACATGACCAGATACAATGCTGAGAGTTAAAAGAATTTGTCAAGCTAGTAACAAGGTAAACAAACAAACCAAACCAAGAGTGCAAAAATCTGACTGAGTTTTTACTTGGTATTTGACGCTGGAAGAGAGGAGTGCTTCTGTGTTTTTCTCCTACATGAAGCGCAGACAAAACCTTTTTCAAAAGCTTCCCTTGTGCAGGTAAAACATCCAAAAAGCAGCTACTTTTAATGCTTTGTGATCTTTGGGAGTTAAAGGATTGCTTCTATACTTTCACAACCTACTACTCTTGTGTAATTCTGTGTGTTGTAAAGACAAAGATAACAATTTGAAGTTTTCTAATAGCACTGTCACTGAATATAGTTTTAAAGGTAATCTTAACTTGAATATGTGCAAAATACTGTTTGTAATGTAATGTAATGTAATGAAACTATTTTATCCTTGTGACAGAGTGCTACAGGGAGCTTAAACAGACGGAGTTTGGAGCAATAAAAGTATGAAATGGGACACAAATATGTTTTTGGCGTTTTTTAGGTGCTTGGATGCCATGACAGACAAGTTGAAATTTTATTATGATTTTTGCTTCTGTTTATTGATTTTCATATAAAAAACATTAAAGTAAAGTCACTATATCCTACGTCCATGACAAGTCACATTAATCTAAAGTTTTACTTTAGACTTGAAGCTATGTCATATTCAAACTCAACTTATAAAACACAACTGTTTGATACTTTAAGACTTTTATTGTACTAAAAACCCAACAATTTGCATTGGCTCCTATTCAACTGTCTGCTCTTCCCCTAACAGAAGTGTGTCTCTGTGAGAGAAGGAAATGACATCACATTGAGTCCATCCAGTCTTGTTTTTAAGTCTGAAGACAAAGGAGGAAGATGAAACAGATATGCCTGAACACAAGCATAAAATTGCAATGCATAGAAAATACCTGTCATGTGATTATGTGACATTTCTGTTTTGACAGATTGTTAAAACTTTCTATATTTTAGTTTTAGTTTCACAAATGTAATTTTGAAAACAGGGCATTTAAAGTACGATACACTTTTAGGGTGAAACTCAGATTTCCTGGAGTGTTTGAGTATTCCTTCTACGCCTAATTTAATAACTAGAAAACTGCTTGAAACTGAAAATATAAAATCTTTTTCTCCATGTTCTGTGTTGGCAGGCTTCCTGTCCTCTGGGAGAAATCTAACAGAAGAAGAGGAGGAAAAGTTTTCATCACCTGGATCGAACAAAACTGGCTAAATATCGAACAGAGGTGCATGGTTACAACACAGCACAAGAGCCATGTGGGAGGAGAGTGACTGGGATTTCATATTCATGAGCATCAAGTCAAAGTCGTTTCTCTGCTGACATACAGTAACCTTTCCCCAGCCTTTCACCAGTGCTTTTCCTCAGGGGGAGCCCCTGCTATGAACCCCAGCTCTGTTGGCTTCAGTAGGCAGTCCGACCTCAGGGCCAGGGACTGTGTGGGCATCCCACAAGTCTGGGTTCTGCCTACACAGAACTCACAGACTGCCCCTGAAGAAAAAGAATGAAATACTCCTGAGTCACTCCTGCGTGTGGTACCTTTGCTGTCTCGTGTTATCACTGATTTCGTGTCTGGATCCTTCCCTGAATCCTTTGCACGCTACAGAAATAGTCTCCAGCTCCTCCACCGCCGCCACCACCACCTCCTATTGATCCACTTCTTCATCATAATTTGCTTTCCCATCCAGAGGCAGCACGAGTTCCTTTGTGCTAACGACGTGGTGGAGGACCATGGGATGCCGTCAGAGCTCGGAGGAGAAGGAAGCGGCTCGGCGCTCCAGGCGGATCGACCGCCATCTGCGCTCAGAGAGTCAGCGGCAACGGCGTGAGATCAAGCTTCTCCTGCTGGGCACCAGCAACTCCGGAAAGAGCACCATTGTTAAGCAGATGAAAATCATTCACAGTGGTGGCTTCAACCTGGAAGCCTGCAAGGAGTACAAGCCTCTCATCCTCTACAACGCCATCGACTCTCTCACCCGCATAATCCGAGCCCTCACCACCCTTAAGATTGACTTTCACAATCCCGATCGCGCCTACGACGCCGTTCAACTCTTTGCCCTCACGGGGCCGGCTGAGAGCAAAGGGGAGATCACCCCAGAGCTGCTGGGGGTGATGAAACGTCTGTGGGCAGACGCAGGGGTCCAGGAGTGCTTTCAGCGCTCCAACGAGTACCACTTAGAGGACAACACCGCCTACTACCTAAACGACCTGGACCGCATCTCCGCACCCGAGTACATCCCCACTGTAGAGGACATCCTGCGCTCCCGCGACATGACCACAGGCATCGTGGAGAACAAGTTCACCTTCAAGGAGCTCACTTTTAAGATGGTGGATGTGGGTGGGCAGCGTTCGGAGAGAAAGAAGTGGATTCACTGTTTTGAGGGCGTGACTGCAATCATATTCTGTGTTGAGCTGAGTGGCTATGATCTAAAACTCTACGAGGACAACCAGACGGTAAGGAACATTTCTGTTTGGGACAATTACTAGATTGTAGCCAGATGTTTGTCATTCACTCCTCACATGTTTAAAGTTGCTGTCGGTTTTCTCTAATCCACACATGCTCATAATTACATATAGTGGTTCAAATCATAACACATGCACTCCTACTAATATTTGGTTAAAAGTGTCATTGGACATTACACTGCAGCTACATGTTTTTGTAGTCGTCAATAAGCTTCTTGGCATATTAGTTGGATTTTTTCCCATCATTTGTGGCAACATTGGTAGAATCAATCTAAATGGGTTGCTCTGGCACAGAC
Organism: Poecilia picta; assembly: GCA_033032245.1. Classification (NCBI taxonomy): domain Eukaryota; kingdom Metazoa; phylum Chordata; class Actinopteri; order Cyprinodontiformes; family Poeciliidae; genus Poecilia; species Poecilia picta. The sequence continues at coordinate 12,972,319 of CM065364.1, read as the reverse complement.
AAGACACTGGAACATTGTCCACATATCTTTAGTTTTTGCAAAGAAACTTGATCTTAGCCTGCTTTTTCCATTCAAAAAGCAACTTTAATGTGTTTGTCCTGTTGGAACATTTTTTTCTCTCCAAGTTTCAACCACCCTTAGCAGTCGAGTTTATAAACTTCATCTACTTTGACCAATGCCCCGGTATCTCCAGTAGTAAAAGAAGCTCAAGCCAAGATGTTACTACAAATGCCCAAGGCTTAATAAAATATTCCTAAAATAAAAAGGTCCATCTTGACTTCTCCAAGCGTAGCTGTCATTGTTACTGTGACTCTTTTCTCTAGAAGGCATTTGTCTAGTTGCCCACTAAATAATTTATATCTCTTGATTTAAAGTCCCCTTTTCCTAATGTCCTTAAATCACTGAAACACACTAGAAAATTGTCATTTTACACTTTGAAAAGAGCTAAAGGTTCTCAGTGGCAAACAACTAATATGTAGAACAAATGATTTCATATTTCTGAGAAGAAAGCAGAGGACACAGGCATTTGGCTGTGTCACTTCCTCTCTGTAGATCCCCTTTCACAATACAAGCAGCCCTGCTGGTCACGTTGATACACGGGGACACACAGACTTTGTTTGTTATTCAGTACTATTTTCTGCCTCTTGTAGGATTTTTATATATTGCATATTTCAAGCTAATTTGCTTTATTTTTAAAATGACTTTCTGATTTTTTTCATTGACTCTTAGATAATTGGGTTCAAAATTTGATTATCTTTGCTTTAAGTTTAATTTTTAGGTGTAATAACTTCACATAAAAATCAGTTCATAAATTTCTTTGCAATTAAATTAGCATATTAGTTTGCTGAAGTTTAATAATGCTTAAACTACTACAGCAAACAAGCATCACATTAAATATAATGGATCTCCGATGTTTATTTTCTGTATCATGATAAGTATTCACTCACAAATGTACATCCAGCTCAGTAAATTATGAATATGTAAGTTAAAGCAACAAGAAAAAGCATGACAGTCAAGCTCTTTTACATACTGCAGTCATGTGAAGGGAAACACTTGGAGCATTGTGCCTCAGTATCAAGAGGCAGCAACACATTTCCCAGAAGAAAATTCCCTGCCCTGTGAAACAGGCTGGTACCCAAAAATAGAGTAAATAATGTTAGCTGTGGCTACGGATGAGACAAGCAATCTTTATGAGGAATTTGAGATGTAATGCTAAACAAGTTCAGTAAAGGTATGGTATGATAGAAATAAAACAATTTCTAAGGTTCTTTTGGCTGATTTCAAACAGAATAAAAAAAACCTCACAGAAACAGAAGTAAACAAATAAGTCAACAAACCTTTAATAGAGAAGCTTGGCATAAAAAGTACAATTTATCTACTTGTGACTTAACTTTAAAATTATTAAACATTTAAACATTTTTGCCAATATGAGTCAAAGAAACCATGCAACACATATGGAGAAATGTTATCTCCATGTTATGAAAAGAATATCTCATGCACTGTTTAACCCAGTTTTTAATCGATTTAATTCAATGCTAAATGCAAACCAATGGACATCGTATGGTGCATTTCACTGGTTTCCCTGCCTTAACTCCGACTTCTGATTTCAGAGGTAACTGGAACACACAGTAAAATGTAGCTGAAGCCGAAAATAATCAGTCCAGGCAACATCATAAATTTGATAATGACTGATTTGTCTTACCCTGTGCAAACCCTCATTGTGACAGTTGGATATTTAACTGCCTTTAATTGCCTATTTGTCCATTCTCCTCAGACATTAGCAAGGCATTTCCATTCAAACATACGCCACTCACTGGGCATTTCTTCTTTGTCTTCGTAAACCTACGAGAGTGCTTTTGTGTAAAACTCCAAGTAAATTGACAATTTCTGAAATACTCAGACCAATTTGTTTGGTGCCACAAACTACGCTGAAGCTTTGAACTACAAATCATCTTCACCATGTCTAGACTCTTAAAACTTTTAAGTGGTATTGTATTGTTCTTGCCTCAGGCTCTAAAGCAAGTTTTGTAATGCAGATTAAAAAAGAATGGTTTTACAAATTTATCAAATGCATCACTCTGTTTGACACTAATTTTAGAGTTCAGTAGACACACAGCAGTTTTTACATTTTCCAAAAACAGACCTGCAGAGTATATAAAACCATCTAATTAAAAATACACTCCTGTACAATCCATTCATTCATTTTGGTGTAGTTCAATAAACAACCTAGATACCTTTTTCTAACTCTATTGTCCTTATCAAAAGTTTTTTTTTAGTAGAAATGTATCAGGGCTGTTTTTCATGATTGTAAAATGCATATAAATTATTAAATGCTTTAACTTTAGCTTGTTATCTTAGCAGTGGATGCTATTTTAAAATAGTTGTGGAATCTAAATAATTTCCCATTCATAACCGTTCCATTCTTCTTATCCGGTTGTTTAAGAATAGTTGGACAGATATTGCCTCCCAGTGAAACTGAAAGACTAACACCACTTTTTTTGAGGAATTACAATCATGATACTTACGTTTTTTTCATTTTCCAGTGTCACAATTACAGTTCAGTCCTTATAAGCAACTGTAACATTCAGGATTTACCCTGATTGAGTCTGGAAATAACTCAAAGTGCAACTGAAACGTCGTCCTTGCTGAATACCAAACTGGCCTGATAATTCACGGGTTACTCTGATAAAGTAAAATGTGCACTGACTGCGCCAGGCTGGAACATGAAATCAATTAGTTTTATAGGTTAAAAATAAAGTCTGAGTAGAAAATGCAGGATGGTGTTAATTGAGTTCACAGAACAAAGTGTGAGGTTGTACCTGTGAGAATTAGCAGATTGTACAGGCGGGATGTAGCAACGGGAGTTAACTAGCGTGAGACAAGAAAAAAACAACTTTTGCACAAAGGTGAATGACAAAAAGACGCCTGCTAGCTAAAACCCAAGAGTCTCTTATTTGTTTTGCAGAGGTCTTGTTGATATTCATGCTACCATTTGCTTTCGGGACGAACACAACTTCTTACAGATCCCACTTATTAAGCGAAGCAGCTGCATTAAGCAACACCTCAGTAATCAGATGTATTTTGGTGAGAGAGTTAAGCTTCATCTTGTCAATTATGCAGGTTTATCAGCATAAGTGTGTCACCTAGTTCAGTTGTTATTAGGTGAAGGTGTCAACAAAATTACCGATGAAAAAAATGGATCTACCAGAGCAGGGGCGGAGCTATAGGGGGGACTGGGGCCAGGCCGATGGGGGCCCGGGTCTGGAGGAGCCAGGGAGGGAGGAATGGATTCAAGTGGCTCGAATGTCTGTTTATAGACCGAGAAAGTGAGAAAGTGAGAAAGTGCGCCCCCGCCTGTTGAGAAAGGTGTATTTAATGATGATCAATAATTAACCTTAAGTTATGTAGAAAGGATGATACTGTGATTTTTTTTAATATATATTTTTTTAATTACTGGTACAAACAGTTAGGGGTAGATGTATGAGGTTATTAGCTAGAGGTTTGTAAGAATCAATCTGCTCATGCTGTTAACCTGAATCCAACACAAAACAGTCAGAGACAGATGTGCAAGGCTAGCAGCACTCTGTGCATGAATGCAACATTATTTCTTCAGTCATTTGTCTTTTCTAAAGTTTGGAGGGATGTTTCATCATGTTGGGGCCTGAGGTTCTCCGCCTTCTTCTCATCTATTAAGATGGAGCAGAGATGTGTTATATTTTCTACACTTTTCAACAAATGCCATTTTTTTCATTCCATATTTTGCTGAATGGTAAATTTAAGCCCTAATCAAATATCTTTACTTTACAACAAAAAAAAAAACTAGAACATAATATTTTCAAGAGCTTTCAACACCAAAACTATAGACACAAAATTAAAAGTAGAAGTGCATTTGCAGTGGCGGTGTGAGCAAATGTCACATATTGAATGTTGATCAATATTGACACATATTCCAAAGAAACACAGATTGCTCTACTTAGGTTAAAACTTACTTGGCCAAATTTTATCACATTAGTCATAGTTATGAGGAAAAAACAACTGACATTTAATAACACTTCGAAATGTAAAGAAGAGCTTGCACCAATTCGTAAAAAATCCCCCTTTATTCATGTGAAATCAACTTTTGTAAAAAACAAAAGAAAATGAAATGTGTATCAAAGTCACAGGTCTCATTTCAGATAAGATATGACTCATCGGCTTTTTACTGGAAGTGATGCTGTCTAGTTTCCTTCTTTCTTTCTTTCTTTCTCTCAAATTTCAAGTTAAATCAGCCTTTGAACCCAACAAGCTTTGAAGTTAATATCTATGAACAAAACAGAAGATATGCTGAGTCTAGTAGAAAAAATAACCACATCAAGTCCAACCTTTAACTGGTGAAGATAATAAATATCATCTTTATTGGCTTACCACTGTAGTGCCTCAAACCTGACTGTTTCTTGTGTTTGAATTTTTTTTTGTACTAAATGACGCCACTTTAACAAAAGCCAATATTAAACCCCATTTGCATCTTTGTTTATAAACAAATAGTATTTTTGCATCCTGTTTTAACCTGGATTTGTTGCTCCAATCATAGTATTGATGCCCATCTTCAGCAATCAAAAATCCATGTTTTGACTTTGTTAAAGTGATCACAAACACTGACTGATGCTTAAAACAGTTTTTGAAATTCTGACAAGTGATATTAACACATCTGTTTGTTGGCATAGCATAAAAATAAACGGATTTGTGCAACTTCGTCTTGCACTTTGATCCTCTACAGAAATGTTGGTGGTGAGAACAAAGGGAGAATCAAAGATTTACCAAAGAGACATTTTAGGTCACAGGATGAAATGGCAAAACTCTGGTTCTCACAGAGGTGTGGACTCAGATTTAATGGCTTTAGAGTCACCTGGGTAAAATCACAAAGGGCTTAGGACTTGACTTGAACATTCACACCAATGACTTAACTCGGACTTGAATCATTTAATTTGAAAATACTTACACCAAACAGAAAATCTGTTACAATGTAGCTGTACAAACCAGCCCACTGCACGCTTCTGGCAATTTGCAAATATTTATCAATCTGTTGCTGCAACATACACAATGAATCTCTGGAATGTTGCTTAAATGCTTTTCTTAGGCATACTCAAAAAAGTGAATGTTGTGAATAAGCTAAATACTTGTTGACACTCTTACAAAGGGGAAACTCATAGATTCTTCACAGAGTGAAATTTCCCCACCCTGTGTTTGCTGTAGTTTTAACGATCATCACTTAAAAAGAACGAAAAACCCAAATCCAGTCCCAGAAAATGGAAATATTACATAAAAATTATAAAAAGGGATGCTTTAAACAGAAATGTCAAGTTACTGAAAATCATGTTAATTTCTAACCAATAAATCATTACAGTTGAAACTTTACCTTTAATAACATAAAGTTACTGCAATCAGTAATACTTTCATAACAAATTTATATTAGTAATGATTATATTAGCTGTTGCTCTACCAACCCTATCAAACAGGTGTGCACAAAATTGGATGGAAATAAAGGGAGGCAGAGAGGATGCATGCTGCATCATCCAGATAACATGGATGCTGAGGCAGATTCACTGACATTTTAATTCCAGACAGTAGCAGGTGCATCGGAACGGATTCTTAATTGCAAGCATGTAGACAGTAATATTTGTTGCTTGTAGCAGTTGTGAGTTGCTTGGCTTCATGTTCGACATTTGAACATGAAGTCAGAGCTGCAGCAAATGTGCAGGCCTTGTATTTGTTGTACCCACCGCACAGCACTCTAACATAAGGTGGACTCTGTGTTTAAAATCAAGTATTTAAATTAAGTTTAAAGATGATCAAATTTGCATCGTGTCAAATGTGGGTTACCAACACAAAAATGTTTCCTTAAAATTGTTTATAAATCAAGAAGTTCTATCAATGTAATAGTTGAAGTTTATCACACTAATATGCTAAAAAAATATTTGGGGTGAGGAGAAATAAACAAAAAACAAAAAAATTGTTTACATATGCAATACTGTAATAATTGTGGTAATCTCCAGATCTAACTAAGAAAAAATACAACTTAATTCACAAACTCTGGATATTTTTTTAATATCTCTGCTGTTTGAATTAATATTTACTATAAAAAAATCAACATATGCCTTGATTTTCTGATAGTTTCATTGTACTGTATGTTGCTGGATGCTCCAGCAAACAAAAATATAAAAATAATGACATTATTGATTCTTAATAACAAATTAATATATAATTATAAAACTATGAAAATAACTCACTACTGCTTTGTAATTAAATTACATATTTGGACAAATGACTTACTTAAAACTTGAATAATCACAAACAAAGTTTCCTGATTTGACTTGACTCTGGAACTGTGTCCCTTAATTTTGGACTTGGAACATTCATATCTTCACTTGACTTGAGACGTACTTTATTCCATACCATTTTAAAGCTGATATTAGAACCAACCCTGGTTTAGCACTGGAACAGTTTGGATGGGGGGAAAAAAACAACCTTTTGTCATTTAACATAGCCTTGCTTTGGCCAGCAGTCCTTGTAATGGCCACATCCTTCACAGCTGGAGACATGGAGACGCATGGAGACACATGGAAAACAGCGTCCCTCTGTCTGTAAACGACACCAGTTCAACTGAAACGCACAAAGTCACACAAGAAAGAAAACGTTCCATAATAATTATAGTACATTTACCCATCAGCTCATTCCCTGATGCATTTTCCCTGTCCCATCCCAGTCTTCATAATGAATCGGATGCCATGGTTACTGTTGCTAAGAAACAGGCCAGTCAAATGCTCCTAATCCTAGCGCTGTTGACAGTGAGCTGTGATGAAGAAGGGGAGAATGAAAAAGGGAAAAAAAAAACAGGGATGAAGACTGCATGTGCGTGCATCAATCTGTGAAAGTGCTTCATGGGTGTGGCATCCTGAATGTGGAACGCATGTTTAGAAGCAACAGCTGATTCTGCAAACCTGCTGTGAATTTAGTGTCAGTGAAATAAAATAAAAAAAGCAAGGTTGTGATTTTCTGTTTGGCAAATATCAGCCCTGGCTCCAGGATCAATTCTCTATCGCTAATGCTTTGCTTATTTTAGCAATTCGTCTGTCGCATTAGACAATGATCAGTAATAATATCTTCTAATGAGTTTAGAAAAAAATACTCAGCTCAGTGAATCCAGAATCTAGCCTTCAATTTTTCATGCCAATCCTTCAAAAAAGTTTGCTTCATTCAGAATCTTAAATATTGATAAAATGCACCTGGAAGTTTATTTATTACACAGAAGCTAAACACCCCCTAACCCCACTTAAACAGCATTACAGGTTTCATGTCATTCCTTTCACCTACAAAGCTATCTCAGTACATTTTGTCTGTCATCCTCCATAATCTTTTATTAGTTTGTCCTTTAGAGGAGATGTCATGACCTTCCTCTTATGCAATCCCAATTCAAGGTAAGGCACATGCATGGCTCAGAGGATTATTGTCTGTAAGTCTCAGCAGAACCGTAAACATGCATATGTCAGACAAAAAGATTAGATTTTATTAAAAACATAAAAATACTTTGAAAATAATTCTGATTTAAAATTTCTTGTGATTTCAGCTCTGAGTTCTGCAGTGTGGCTGCCGCATGTTGAGACATTACTAATTTAAAAAAAGGGGCAGAACAAAGATGGCAAATCCTAAATAATGCAGCTCTCAGGTACAACTAGTTTGCTGCTAAATGCAAAGAGGCCTGGCCTCATAAGGCAGCGTGAAAATGAACATCAATGAGTAATGCACACGTTTAAACATTTTTTTTTTCATTTTTGGAAACAAAGCAGGGACATTGTGGTGGACCTCCTCGTTAATACTTAGACCTAACTTAAGCCACTTCGTTTGCCTGTGCTTTTGTACTTGAGTCAATCTGCATCAGTTGTTTGTGTTTGAAACAAAGAAAGGAGGAGCTGCATGCATTAGAGCTCCTGTCTCCCCCCAGCTAACCTTTTCCTTGCTCTCCCCATTAAGAAATCTTTCAGCACAAGTGTGAAGTGGCCAGCAGAAGAGACGAGAGCCTCCCTGGGCTCTGCTGGCTGTCTCCTGCTGTAGTCCCAAAGCAGTTGCAGTCATGTTTTGACACCCAGGAAAGAGGAAGAGCGAGGTCAAGCAGCCCGACAGCATTTTGTGCTGTACACATTGTTTAGGGCCCAGTCCGCAGTTTCCACAGTTTTGAAAGAACTAAAATGACCTAAAATGTCCTAGAAGAATTCAAGTTATTCAAAATTTTCTTTACATGGGAAAAATATATTTGTGAATAGGTGCAAAGGCAAATCTACTACAGAAAGATGGAGAATGTGAAGTTTTATGTAATAGCAAGAATCTGAGATGTAAATAATCACAAGGAGCAGCTGATCATTGGATATTTGGGTTGAAGATCCTCCCAGTTTAATAAACGTCAACTTTCTTTCCTGGCAGCAATTTATCAGCACTTTGCTCAGTGGACATGAACCAGATTCAACATCAGAAACAAATAGACAGGCAAGCAAATATTTAGAGTTTTCAGATGACAGCTTAGTGAATAAGACTTTAGCCTGGAAGCATTTTGAGTGATCAGTGTGAGCAAAAGTATGCAATCTAGATTCAATCCTTTTATCTAATTTAAATGTTTTAAGGCTTCAGAAAATCATTTTCGTAAACCACAGTTACATCTTGAGAATAGTGTTGTTTTAAAGTCATAGATACCCACTTTGCATTGGGATATACAGTATCACATTAGCTGTTAGCCTCTAAGGCTAAAAAAATCTGGATTTACGTCACAGGAGTTATTAAGAGACTCCTGTAGCAGCTGAGATATATGCAAACCTCGGAGAATTCATTATAAAACTGTGTTGTCGTTACATTTGTCTTCTCAGCCTTCAGTATCTTCTGTAATTTAGTTTTCTGATACATATGGAAAGGTTTCGCTCACCTGTTTTCTCAAAATTGTAACATTTTCCTCCAGTCCAAAAATATTGCACTTACGCCATTGAATAATCAGCATCTCCCTTTTTGTCCACTTTTTTTTCCCAAGCAGTGTAGATCTTGTGATTTGCTTAGAGCATGTTGTTTCTGTAACCTTTCAAAACAGCAGTCCTCCATCTGACATCTTCCCAGTCACAAGCTGCTGGCTAGTCACCACATGGCAGCAGCTGCCATGAACAGATCAACTTTCTATTCTTTTGTTTTCTCTTATACATTCAACATCACATGAGTGCAGGATGCACAGATTCTCCCCAAGGCGTGCATGTATGCATGCTCCCACACAACCGACAGAACGTAGGGTTAAAATACTCCAAGTTAGACGTGGGAATCTCTCTGCCTCTGCAAACTATTTGGTTGCTTATTGAATCAAATGAGAGAGATATGAAAACGTGTCAAAGTTGTTTATAGCTAATAGCTCACATAGCAAAAACAGAGCATAAAGAAAACTTAGAGGGTTCCAGTCAAGTTGGGTGTGTCTCCAGTGGCAGAGTGCTCCTCTCTATATGTGGGAATGTGTGTGCTCAGGAGGTGGTTGACGCACCAGTGATGTCACTTTGCACATGTTGTTCAGCCAGTTTCTCAGAAATCTCTTGATATTTTGTCCCTTTGTGGGTTGCTCCGTCCAGCTGATGCTGCGTGAACTCTTCTGCCACAATTGATAAAAAGATTTTGACCGTGGAATTATCAGTTTGCAGCTTGCCGTCTTGCGGACTGATGGCGGTGATTAGGATGTTGTTGTTTGAGGAGTTTGTAATGACCGTCCTCGCTCGTCCAGTGACATAGATCCACTAGCCAATCAACAATTGCAGTGTACTGCCCATCAAATCACAAGAAGGAAAGAGCTGGAGATGAATTTGGCTTGTTGACTGGGAAAGGACCAATTAAAACCTTAATGCAGGAAATTATACTTCATCCAGTCACACATCCCAAGTAAATAGTTAATAGGCCATCTTAACTATGTTGCTACATGTAACTCCTTTTGACGATGCTTTGCCCCCTACATTGTGATCCTCCACAAATATGTAGAATACCAGAATGAGATGCTTGTAAAACACAACAACGCGATACTTAGCCGTCTCTTTGGCATCAACAAAACAAACTACTAATTTCATATATATTTAATAGTTTTAGCTGTGCGTTTTTTAATGCCTGGAGCTGCTTGGTTGCAAAAACCCAAATAGAAAGCCACTACTGAAATAATGTAAAGTTAGAACTTGTGTTATATCAGCAATTCACGTAAAAGTCCGAAAGAAAATCAAAGAATCTCAAAAAAATCTGAAGTGTTTTCATCCTTTTTATTTTGTGCACTTTTGTTATTTTTTCACAGAGAGAATTCACAACACTTTCAGGTTTGATACTCAATATGTTGGATTAAAGATTTAAGGTAAATGTAAAAAGCATGCTACCCTTGATATCAGGTATTTTTTTTACTACCTTTTGAGAATGACTGAACCTAGTCCTTATGTAGCCCAGAAAAAAAAGCATGTTTTACTTTATAACTTACATGCTCAACCACATTTACATGCTGTTTAGACTGAAAGCAAAAGTTAATTCAATAACTTTCAATGTAATTTTTAGTTTGTCCTTTAACAAAGTTTCTTAATGATGCAGCGTTGAACTGTGGTCACTAGAAGTTCCTCAGGTAAAAAAACCCCCAAAAAACACTGTTGTTAATTTTAAAGCTCCCAAGTCATTTTTGCAGGTGTCATGAACATGTACATTCAAACTTATTTTTACAAAAATAAAACTGCACACATGCTATGAAGGCGAACAATTCCCTTTTTATCTTCTGTTTGCACAGTCCATTCAGGTTATCTGCTTCACAGCATCAACTGTAAAAATATTAAATAACGTGTCCTCTTTAGCTGGTCATTTCATAATACCGGACATGCAGATTGTGGTTAAAGATGTAACTGACTGTTTCACGGGAGAGAATGAGAGTTCAAACTGAGGCCTTGGTTTATCTTGGTCTTAAACCTCTGTTGACACAACAGGCGATTTGTACATTTGGTTGGTCAAGCAGATGTCTCTGACGTGCGAGGCTGTTTTCTTTTTGTTTTCATCCTGATACTCTGTTGAAACCTTTTGTGTCTGATTTTGTCAAAACCCACTGAAGATTACAAACTGTGTGGATTAGAACAGAAACTTGATTTAGCTATGAAACTCACCTCTTCCTTGTTCTTAAGGTTTTGTGTTTCTGTGCCCGCACAGAGCCGCATGGCCGAGAGCTTGCGTCTGTTCGACTCCATCTGCAACAACAACTGGTTCACCAACACATCGCTCATTCTCTTCCTCAACAAGAAGGACTTGCTGGCTGAGAAGATTAAACGCATTCCCTTGACAGTGTGCTTCCCAGACTACAAAGGCCAGAACACCTACGAAGAGGCGGCCGTCTACGTGCAGCGGCAGTTTGAGGATCTCAACCGCAACAAGGAGACCAAGGAGATCTATTCGCACTTCACCTGTGCCACCGACACCAGCAACATCCAGTTTGTGTTCGATGCCGTCACGGACGTGATCATCCAGAACAATCTCAAGTATATTGGGCTATGCTAGGACCTGACACTGGATGGGAGGTGGGTTCAGGTGGGTTGTTGCAGCAGGAGACATGCAGGCAGCTCAGAGGCAGTTTGGCCCCCCACCGGTGGGCAATGTGTTAGTCTGTCTGCTTTTGAGGACTTGCAGGAGAGAACTGGAGATAAAAATCTGTGTTAAGTCGGTCGGGTTGGACAGTGCTGTTGAGTCAACAGAGCTGCCGGGCCGTGGTTGAGGTGGGAGTTTTTACCCTATGTGTTTGCACTGAATTTAAGTATGCAGAGACACCACACATAAACACACACATACATCTTTATGGTTTGTTCACACACAAGGTATTTGGGTCAACGCTCATTTGGCAGAACGACACTGGAAAATTCAAGACTACTCTTGTCAGACCTAAGAGTGAGATCTAAAGTGTGTACTGGCAGTTTTTGTCCCCTTTCTATTATTTGCCTGAATCAATTAATGCTGCGTTATGATATATAATCTTGACAAATCAATGCTGTTTTTTTGGGGGGTGGGGATTCTTCACATATAGGATACAGCGACTGTACCTGATGAGGCGTTCCCCTTCGATCTGTGTTTCTGAAGGGGAACTAAAGTCAGTTGATATGATGTCACAGGGTTGCTTTCAAAAAGGAAACTGCCACGACCTAAAAAAAAAAAAAAAATAGGTGAAACTTGTTTTCAGCACACAGCAGTGCCTTGCAAAAGTTCAGCTGCCTCTTGAACTTTTCAACTTTTTTTTGTCACATTGCAACCACAAACTTCAAATATATGTCATTATGTTTTTTGAGTGACAGATCAGCACAAAGCAGTGCATAATTGAGAAAAATTATGCTTGGTTTTCAACTTTATGTGTTCAGCCCCATTGTCTTGGATACATCCAAGTTAAATAGAGTAAGATAAGAAGTCATTCAACTAATGAATGCAATACAAAATTGTTTAATTTAATCCCATTGGTCAGAGATTTCTTATTTTACTAATCAGTTCAGCTAATAATTATCAGGCAGCCATTGACATTTCATACTCTCATAGTCAGCTGGTCCTAAAATATTAGAAATTTTATATGTAAGTTAAAGTAGGACATGCTAGCAAAACACTGTGAATTACAGATTGTTGATCCCAGTATATATTCACTATTCACAGCTCAGCTGCACCAAAAGAAACACACACTTTAGATGTGACTTGATTTGATGTTCCACTGTAACCCCCATAATTAACTAGACGCAGCACACAGAAAAATATGAAACAGTGTGACCTAGTTTTAAAGAACATTGGTGAACAAATGGCAATGCAAAGAACAAATTAGACAGATTAGGCACAAAGTAAAAATATCTCAAGCTTTTAACATCTTATGGAGTTCAGTCTGTGTTCTTAGCATACACTTTCCCCAAGGTTGGCACATGGTGGTCTCAAAAAATGCTATTCAGGTCTCATGGAGAAAATTAATATAACTGAATACTGAAGGAACGTTTGTCAGAGGATGCAAAGATTCTGGTAACAACATCCAGAGATAGAGCTCCAATACAACAGCTTACATCAAAGCATATTTGCTTTTCTTTCATGAATTCCCAAAGTCCAGACCAAAATCCAATTAAGGTTCTCTAGCACAGCTTGACAATGGAGAGACACTTTTCATCCTGTCGAATGAAGCTTAAGTTATTTTGCAAAGAATTTGGCAAAAAAAAAAAAAAAGATTATGTGAAGATCAAAATACAACAGCTGAAACTGGTTCTAATGGCCTAAGAAGTTAAATTACTTTTGCAATTTTATTTAGTACTATCAGAGTACATGGGGTGAACATGAATCCAAGACACACTTTTCAGAAGTAGGTTTGTAAAATTTGAGAACCACCGACATTATTAGGCACTACTTTGTTTTTTTTTGTCAAACAAAATCCTAATAAAACACACAACTGTGGCTGTAAGTGGAAAAAAAAAAGTGAAACACAGGAGGTAAAAACACATTTTGCAAGGCACTTTATTTCTGTTCTTTCCTCTTATTGACCCTCTTATGTCTCTCATCTTTCTTCAATATTTATGTGCTTTAAAAATAAAAAAAGTCTTTCATACTTGCTCTTTATAGTAGGTCACTGACTTTAAATACCTGAGGTATATCACACTCAGAAAAGTAAAAATCGTGTTTATAACCATTCCAAGAGTCCAGCAAGAGACAACGAAAACCGTGCCAAGATCAGTTTGTAAATAAAACCAGATCCCATACTTTTCTTTTCTTTCTTCTTTTTCATCTTGTTTTTATGGGAAATACATTAAAGCATGCATGATTTTGTTACTTTGGGATACTAATATGTATTTTCTTTGGGATTATGCTTCTTTTTTTTTCCTCGGGTTTAAATAATATATTCCCAAAAAATATATATATAAAAGTCAAACACTGTGTACGATTGTACAGTTCTCAGAGAGGAATCTATTGAAAAAGAGATATATGAATATAAAAATGCTATGTTGGTGACCAAGAAGATTACAATGATGTAATGACAAGAAAACACTCTCTGTAAGGTCATTATCTGAGGACAAAGTGGATCAAAGAAGAACAAGAATTTAAATCATAAAAGAAATCTTGAAAGTTCAATCTTCCTTACATTATCTAAGTGGAAATTGTCAGTCGCTATGATGTAAATATACTGTAAGGTACACTCTTTGTTCAAACAAGTGAAAATAAAGGTTGAGTTGGGATACTGTCAGTGACATAAAGAGAGAGCGAGAGACAGAAGAGGAAGATGCCTCTCCACTCTTCCCTCTATCTTTTCAGCTCAGAGAACAACCCAGCCAAGGGCTTCGAGCTTGGCTTTACAGGATGTCCACTTCAACAAAAATCTAAAAAAAAAACAAACAAAAAAAAATTAACAAAAAAAAACAAACAAAAACAACGAGAAACGAAATATAAAAGGACGATAACTATGAATAAAAACAACTTATGCAAATTTCTATGGTGTAGTGAATGTGTTTCTTGGGTAATTTTTGTCTAAGTGTTCCTGTTTCACTGTAATTATGCATAAAAACAATTTGGAACCTCCAAGGTCGTCGTATAAAAGGTGGTGGCGGGGGGGCCTCTGCGTACAATGTAGCCATTGGAGCAAGAAAACTTTGGGCATGAAGTATGCAATTAAATTACTCCTGAATGAACTTGGCCTCTGTGTGGTGGGATGACAGGATTCCGCTCTAATTAGTGTATAAACTCTCGCTGACCCAACGGGTCTGCCTGTTCACAGACCACGCTCTTTCTAAACCTCACAAGACATGAATTAGAGTTTACTTAGAACGTCTACAAACCTCTGCACGAGAAGAAGAAGAAGGACTAAATGTGGAAATTTGCAGTAACTCAATCTTACACTGGAAATAACAAAAATAAATCCAGCTTTCAATGTGCGCACATTCATTCAGTGGAGGGAAAAAATATTGAGGAATCATTGTTTTTATGTATTGCATCCTTCTAGATGGACATTGTGTGCTACAGAGGCATGTTTCTCTTAGCCACTCTTTCACATGGGAAAGATACACACACACACACACACACACACACACACACACACACACACACACACACACACACACACACACACACACACACGCACAGACGCATACGGCAAAACATTTGAAGGTGGTTTAACTTGAAAATGAAAGTCCACCTGCTGCCTTGAAAGTGCAATCAAAGTCAGCAAGAAATTTGTCATGGTTTTAACTCAGAAGTGAAAGTTCATGAAGTTGATTTAACTAAAAGACACAAGTTGTCTAAACATTGTTTTTTAAAATTAATTAGTCTCGAATTGTGACTTTTAATGTAACGCTGCGATTTAAACCAAATAATTATGTGCAAGAAAAGAAAACTGCCCTGACCTTGATAAAGAGCACACACTTCTGTATTATTTTCACTCACATTATTAAATTAAAAATAACTTTAGATACTTTAAATCCTTAAGATTTCTGATCTGATAATCTGATATTAAACATCACAATGGATTCTGCTCAAAAACATTTAGTGTCAACAGCACATTTTCCTCAAGTTGTATTAAATAAACAGTTTCTTTAATAACGCAGAAGAGTCAGATCAATGTAACACATTTCCGTCTCACTCACGGTGCAACACAGGAAACAAAAACATGCTGCTAGGCACACTAGGAAATAGTTCCCACTCCGGTCTTTTTCTTTTTTCAGTGTTTTTAAGAGCTGACCTAAAAACTCGGGTTTATTCAGCTCTGCGAGGTTTGATAAAATTTATAAAAAGTTAACACAATTATTTTTCACAAACTCACGCATTTATGTTCAAAATCTAAAACTCACTAAATTTATTTGACTTAAAGAATAGAAGACAGTAGACACAACTAAATGCGGCTCGGATATTTTACAGAGCACATATGCATACCTAATTTCAATTAAGAGAGGCTAACTAACCTACTAGTCATCGTTTTGGACTACCCAGTGAGAAACCCACTGCATTCAGAGAGAGCGGGATTTTAAAATAATGGTGCCATCAGCTCCCCTATCTTTCAGCCCCAAAACAAGAATCATAAAATTTAAAACAACTGGAATTGGTACAAGCTGTGCAGCGCGAGGTTTCAATTTACTCTATGAAGGACGTTGAGAAAATGAAAGAAGACTCGTTTATTTTAAGATGTTTTGCTGTTTTCCTTTTTCACCGTGGGCTCCAGTAATTGTAGAGTGTGTGTAAATAGTCTCCTTTGATCAAACCATTTAAAGCTTCACATTCGTGACTAATCTGGTGCTCTTCATTAAAGTCCATGTGACAATTTTCCTGCTTAAACACGGCTTACAGCACACAGGCAACAGCACAGATCACAAAAGCCTTCACAAAACTCTCTCATCCCTTTGATTTGGACGTTATCTGTTGGTAAGTTGCTCAACTTTTATATGTCAAGAGCAACTCTCGCTCACAAGTGCTCTTTCTGGGATTGATTCAAGAGAGTGGGAACTTTTCTGAGGGGTGAACATAAATATAGCTTGCTGATGAGAAAATAAGAGTACGAGAATGTGTTGTTTTCTTTTTTGTCTGCAGAAATTGTGCCTTGTGACCATCATGTGGTCAGGGCCGGGGGCGGCTATAAAAGCCACAACGTTACTAAATGGATGCAAAAAAGAAACTCAGAAGACGATGTTTTTAATTTATTAGTTCAAAGAAATTAGGAGTAGACTCCATAAAACAATGGTGTATAGTCAACAGTTTTTTTTGGGGAGGGGGGGGGTTGTCACCGAAAGGTATTTATATAATACGCCAGCATGGTTAATGTAAGCCTTGTTCCTATGATAAAATAATCAACTGCCTGACCGATTCTGAAAAAAACAAACCCACAAAGAATGTCCATTGTATGTTGAAATTTATCTTTTTATCTGCACATAAATAAATAAATAAATAAAATATCACAAAAATAGATTTTATTACTTATATTTGAATTTATAGCAGTTTGGGACCAGTATGTTTTCCCAGTAACAGGTTTGTTGCTCTTGATGGTGGCGGGACGTTTTTCTTACAACGCTGTAAATCAGAGGAATTGTTAGATTGTGTGCATGATCCAGGCAGCTGGGGCGGCCTGAAGAATTTAATAATGTCACCCTCTCATAGTGCTTTATCACTCTATTACACTTATACAATGTTCAGCCCACAGAAGCAGCAAGCCGTGTTTAAGGTGGAAAAGGCTTAAAATATTCTTTTCATAAAGAGAATTTTACATAAAAAATTTAATACATTTCTTCAAATAGTCACAGCTACTGATTTGTTGATAGCTGTAGCGCATTCAGTACATGGTTGAACCAATTTTCAGATAATATTGGAAAGAATAAAAATTAGCATACAAACGTGTGGAAAAAAACTGTGTTTTGTCACACTTCTATTTTTCTAGATCATCAGTTTTTAACATCTGTCAGAGCAAAGTGGATTTTCTGAAGGACGATGTTATTTACTAAAGGGAAATTCTCAGAATCAATGTGGCTACATGTAAAAAAGCTCAGTAAATCTAATAGCTAATGAGTCTATAAACTGTGGGAGTTTTCTCCCTGTCTTTGCAGAACTGTTTTTAATTAAATAACTAAATCACATTGGAGAGTTTTTGAGCATAGGTGGCCTATTTGAGGTCATTAAATAGGATTTTAATTGGATTTGACTCCAGACTTTTACTAGGCCACCCCAAAGCCCTGTCTCTGTTTTTGGAGCCACTCGGAGGTGGACCTGCCGGTGTGTTTTAGATCACTGTCATGGCACATGAGCCAAGTCTCCTTGAGCTCAAGTCAAGGGCAGATAGCTGGACTTTCTCCTTGAAGATTTTATTAAGTATGGAGCAAAATTTATGGCTCCATCTATTATGGCGAGTTTTTTAGATCCTGAACTCAGAACTAGGCTGTTGTTCTTCCACCACCAGTTATATTTGCACATTGTGCCAGTCTGGTTTAGATAACTTATCCCCTAAATAAGTAAAATATTGATATGAAAAATACTTTTATATTTTCTCTTATCCTAAAATTTGTTTAATGATCTGAAATATCTAAGAGTGACTGAAAAGATAAAACAGAGGAAAAATGAAAGAAGATTCCTCTGGCACTCTTTATGAAATAATATCATTAAAAATACATACACTTTGGACTTGTTAGATATTAGAAATACAAATTAAAGGTTTGTTGGTGAAGGTTAAAGAGTCACTCTCATGTTACATTAACAGTGATATGTCCAAGCAGGAGAAGAATGGAATGTATTTCTAAAATCCAACCTACTGGCACCAGGAGAAGTTCTTGGCTTTGAAACGGTGCTGTAATCCCTGGAAGCCCTGTGCAGGCCTCCTGGATGTTCCAGACATTTTTCTTTTTAGAAAACAGAGAAACGAGTTTAAAAAAATGCCTTACTGCTGCAGCTTCACCTGCTTCTTTCTATTTTCCTCAGCAGCTCTTTTTCAGACATTTTCTGGACAGCTTTCCCACTGCTTCATATTCCCCCTGCTTGCTTCTGTCCTCAGCTCAACTCTCTATCCCGTTCATTCACATCCCTTTCTGTGCTCTTTATCCCTCCCTCCTGCAGATTTTCTCCCATATCTGCCCCCCACCTGCTCTCTGGGTTTAAAACTTTCATGCGAATCGAACAGACAGCCCTTCAGGCTTGCTGGATAAAAATTCCACGTCTGGCTTTCTTGTAAGCAGTTTAGTACCTCCTCCTATCTCCACTCCTATCTGCCGGCAAATCCCTCATGAATCCTGTCTCCTGCTTCTGACCAACAGAGACTGATCTTACCACTCTGCCCTCCTCTGTTCACGTCACAGAAAGAGTGATGATGGCCGAGGCTCATCCTCCAGGCCTTTCAGCCCAAACTTGACTTGCTTTCCCCCCTCCACTGACCCCTGCAGCGTGAGCCTGCAATCTCCTGAACTATTTTTAAATCACATCTTTGAAAATAAAATGAAAAGACTTAACATCTGCCCTCTTGAACCGACTCCGTGTCCGGGACCAATGCAGTTGATTTGATACTTTTCCAGATCGGTGACATCTGGCTGCAAACCATCCGTTCAATCTGAGAGAGCCTCTGTTTCCTCTCACAACCATTTTTTGACCAGTTCAGAAAACTTCCCCATGCAAAACCATGCACAGTCCGAACAAGTAACTTTTACAGAATTCACATTAGATGAATGTTCAAATTCTAATACTTTAATTAGTTTCAATTAGGCAAAACAGCAATAAGGTCTCTAACTTACTTTCAAATTTAAAAAAAGTCTTAAGACAGTTGAGTGCAAGCAGCTGTTTAAGAAAATTCATAGATACAAATAATACAGTTTCTGTCCTTTTTTTAGTAAAAAGGATACTAAAGATGTTATGGTAAAATTAATTTTAAAGGCAGCACTTTTTTAAATGTTAATGTTGCCTTGTTTTTGAGTTCAGTTTTGGGTTGATTGCTAAAGTTCAGAAAGCAGCATGGTTTGAGTTAAAAGAAAATATAGTAAACATGAAAATATCCTTTAGTCAAATTCACAAATTGATGGAACTGGACAAAAGTCACTCAATCACACTATTATATATCTGTTGTGCATTTAAAATTTAAAGCTGAGCATTGTAACCTGGTGCACAGCTGAAAAAAGAACATTTTACATAACACTGTGCCTTTAATTCAGTCTAAAGTTCTTTCTGTTCTCGGTCAGGTAGGATGGTTAAATTATATCTGTTTCCTAAATGTTCAAAATAGTGAGAGATATATTTTGTTACTTTCTCGAAATATTTATATTTACAGGCTTATGCTTCTATGAGCTAAATTCAGGCTGCATTTCTCATTGTCTTTATATCCTCAGTGTTAGTCTCATAGGTTGCATCTAAATGCATTTCCACCCTTTGATATTGTAAGTAGATTTAAAACTTATATGTAGAGCGTTCACCGTTGTTGGCAGTAGTAGTGTAAAAAGCAGCTCAAGCAATCTTCTCTGGAAAAAGAAAGCAAGAAGTACGCTTTCAGCCAGCACTCAACCTCTCTTCAGGAAGGCTGATCTTTTGAACACCAGAAGGTGCTACAAAGACACTTCCTGTGTTCAAGATTTTTTTTAAGAAGTCCTTGATCCACCATGAAGTGTTAATATTTTACCTGAGTATGCGATTACATTCTAAGTCGCCGAAATTACAGCAGCCCTGCAGAGTCTGGACAGTTTTTGCTCCTGGGCCGCAGGAGCATTGTGGGATATGAAACCACTTTAAAAACAAATCTTCATCTTAGCCCTGCTGGTGGAAAAGCATTTTGCCGTCAAGCCCAACACGCCAACGAAGACGTCAGGCAAAAGGGACAAGCGACCTGGTGAGATTGTCTCCAGGAAGAAGATGAGAAGATGCTCAATGTCACACAGCACCCACCACTATTAGTGACACCTGTTTTCATCTTAAATAGAACTAAGGCAGGCTTTTTGCATCTTTTTTTCTTACTTTTTAGATTCTGAAGGAATGTCTAGTAATTTCTAACAGGCACTTCTAGTCTTCCTTCACAAATACGATGCAACACAGAGGCCTGTTTCTTTTAACCACAAGTCTAGACAATGACGCGTTTCATCCACAAAAATTTCAAACCCTAGCAACTATTTTTTTAATCATTGCCATTGTTTATTGCATGATCATTTCTTGAAGATAAATATTTCAAATATCACTAAATGCGTAAGACTAACATTCATAACCACATAAATCAAATGTGAAAAAATGGTTTTGAGTGTGTTTTGTTAAAAGAGAAGTTCTAATGTATTTTACTATAACTTGCAAACACACTTAGAAAGAAAATGCAATGTCCACACTTGTTCCACCACATTATTTTTCTAGGTAAACACTTACAAAGTCCCATGTCACTGTGGTTTCCTAAGACATACTCTGTACTGAATTGCAATACTTACCCTAAGTGCTGTTTGGGAACATGCAGTCTGTTTCCTTTTTCTTAATTTGGCCGTCTTTAAGAGAAGTAATTTGTGTCTAGACTGTAGCAATTACTGTATCCCATAACACATTTTAGGTGCTGAGAGGTTGACAGAAAGGCCTGCTGGGAATATTAGGCTGAGTAAGCATGCTTGCATTCGTGTGCCGCCATTTGTTTGTGCTACTTCAGTTGAAAAATATACTGAGAAAAACTGACAGACAAAAATGAGCAGTGCACTTTTTTCAGAAAGTATGTCCAAAGTTAGAACCCAAAGCAACTGATGATGAATGGTTTTCTACTGAATCATATTTGTGACTAATGGGCACATTGGTGTGCATCTGTAAGGAATCAAATCACAGGTCTGACCTTGTTATTCTGATGTAGTACCAGCATTTATGATGTTAAGCTAAAAGTGACTGAGGAATGCACATGGCTGCAAGCGACACTTAAAATGTTTATTTGTAAAAACATAGTTTATTAATTGTTTTCCACTTCTCAATCGAGAACTTTGAGTTGATCAATCATAGAAAAGTACATTGAAGTTTGCAGCTCTGACTTAAAATCTGAAGTTAAAAGAGTTATCAAATCATTACAAGAGAGTATGATCCCTTACTTAGCAATCTTAATTTCTACATATATAAAGTTACTTTGCAGGATGATAATCTCAGATTTAACTTTATGATCCTTTGCTAATTTTACTTAAAACATGATTCCTTCCTCCTCAATATCCATTTGAAACAATTTCTTCAATTACATAAGGAATATGTGGTTTCAGAAAGGAAATTCAACTCCAGTCCACAAGCTTTTAAACTCTTGGCCCTCAGCAATCTTGTCACAATCCGTTATCCTCACAGAAAACATGTTTAATATTTTACCACTGACCTCGTCTAGACAATCCTTTCAAATATGTAAGTAAAACTGTATTTATGTTGCACTTTTCAAGATAAAAATCTCAATGTGCTTCAACAGACAGACAACAACAAATATGGTACATGATGCTCAGCTCTCACCTTGGGGTTTTCAATTGAAATGTCTCCAGAGTTATAATGTGAAAATGTTTAAGAATTAAAAGTCTTGCAAAGCTAGAAGATTATTCTTCTTCACCCAGCCAGACTCCAGTATGAGTCATATATTTAATTTATTAAAACTTGACTTCTATGTTCAGAAAATGTCCATGTCCAGCCTAAGACTGTGTAAACATGAAGATACTATTTGATTTATTTATACTAGAGCTACTGAAAGATTAAATAGCTTTGAAGTTCTTTTTTCATGCAGTTGAAGCCCCTTGTGATACATTTTTAGCAGCACATAATCTGTCTATATATAATCTGTATATAAAGGGTCATATATCAGTATCTGACCTCTCATTAAAAAAAAATCACAGAAATATAAATATTTGATGATACACTGAGGTCACTGGTAGTTTGAAATTAAAAGTGTACTCCACCATAATGTTAGAAAAACATTGAACAACACTTAAAACATCTTTAAGTTCTTTCTTGGTTTTTAGCAGTAGGTTTTATTGTTTCTCTGAACTAAAAACAAAACCTGCTGGGTGTTACACCAAATTAATCAACACAGGTGTTTTCCTTATAACTAAGTCTGCAGAGACTGAAACGAAAGGTTTGTTAATGAACACAACGCACTTAAGCAAATACAACATTCACCGAAATGATGTGATGACTGGAAACCATATCATGATATCAAAATATCAACAAAAAGTCTGTGTCTGTTCTTTTCATTTGGTAATTTATCATAAATGTGATATAATCTCAATATTTAAGGTTTTATATAGCATTTTAGCACATCTGCTGCAAAGACACAAATACTGTATTTGTGCTAGAATGTTATTAGCAAAGTTGATAACATGGATCAGACATTTGCTGCAGGTCTTCCCACATTTTCTCCCTGCTTGTTTATTGTCCACCAGTATCACAAAACCCCAAAAAGTAACAAAACAAACTCGCCCAGAACCTCTTCAGTACAATCGTCTTCCTTCAGTGGGCTACATGAGACCCCAGCAGTACAGATGATCTGTGTGAATGCTGAGAATCAGCAAACCAAACATGCAGCATATCAAAACGACATCAAAAGACTGAGCGAAAAGCCTCCTCAACATTTTTCATCCAAACTAAGCACAACTCAAAACCAAAGCAATCACATGGGCATGTAGTAAAACACTTTAAACAGCACATGTTCACTTTTCTGTTTCTGCTAACGTCACCACTTTGAACAAACCCCTCAGGCAAAATATCATTTGGAAGCAGAGAGTCTCTTCTTTACAGAGATGCTTCCAGCTCTAAAAAGAAACTTTGCTAAATCTTTGTACACCTCTGCATTAATCTTATATGTAGGACCAAGGCGATTTGTTCAGCCCTCATCGCTATGAATGTAGCAGGAGAGCAGGGGGGGAGGACACTACAAGAAAAACAATAGAAAAATCTGACAAGCAGTGGTCAAAAACAAGGAGGATAAATGCAGAGAGTGATTCCTAGAACAATTGTGAATCTGATTAAGTGAACAGCCGATGGGGGTGTTAAATGAGGCACTGAGGGAGAAACTGTGTGAACACTTTAAGGAAGCATAGTAGATATAATCAGACAGGTTAAAAATAAAATGATAATTGGAAAAAATATATATATTTAAATTTATGACAAAACCAAAGCTCTGCATTTAGGAAATTGTATTTTTTCATTCAACTCAAGTGTATGGATAAAGCAAAAATAATCCTATAGTGCTGAATATGCAGTCACAAAATGGCTCCCTCCTTTCAGTCTGTCTTAGAAGACTCCACTATTGTTTCCTTTCAGCGTACCAGGTCTTCTGCACAGCTTATTTTATATCTAACACATATGAGACACAGAAAGATGGTCATAAGAAACCCAAAACCTTTTCTTGAGTATGTTACGGACCAAACAATGGGACTTGTCTGTGCTGTCTTTGGTGTCCCACTACTGGAAAATGATCAGCGTGATGTGCTTTTTGTGGCTCTTTTGCTTGGACTTGAATCCTTAACAAAATAAAATAAAAGAAACAAAACAAAAACTAAACCATTGGCAACACATTTTCCCATTAGCACTCACTGGGAGATCTTGTTTGGTTGGAAATCAGGATTAAATCCAACAAATTCATCCAAGCACTAATCCTCAAAGAGTATGGCCTCATTCCAGTGATTGATTCTCATTCAGCTGCATATTGATTGTCCCCATTTAGAGATTTTAAGCGGCCATTTGTAACAAGAACAGTCAGATAGCTCCCCAGTCTGAGTGTACCTGTCCACATAGCTCTGGCTGATGTATTGGGGCATTTATTTTGCTTTTCTTTGGTGTTGCAGACCTTGGAAATATATTATACATATAAAAAAAAAAAATAAAAAATTCCCTTCTCACCCTCCTCGGTGGTCTCTTTCATCCTCTGAGCTCGGGTCCTCTACCAGAGGCCTGGGAGCTTGAGGGTTCTGCGCAGTATCTTGGCTGTGCCTAGTACTGCACATTTCTGGACTGAGATGTCTGATGTTGTTCCTGGGATCTGTTTTAGCCACTGCTCCAGTTTGGGGGTTTCTGCCCCGAGGGCCCCGATGACCACAGGCACCACTGTTGTCTTCACCTTCCAGGTCTTTTCCAGTTCTTCCCTGAGGCCCTGGTATTTCTCCAGTTTCTCATGCTCCTTTTTCCTGATGTTGTAGTCACTTGGTATAGCTACATCCACAACAACGGCTTTCCTCTGTTCTTCTGTATAAGCAACCTTTGGCTCTACTTGGCCTGAAGCATTCATTTGTTGTTTGTTTAAAATTACACCGTATAGCAGGGTTTTTCTTAATTAAAATTTGACTTAGAAAAAGCTTTAGCTTCACCTGATTTCTGCTTTAATTTTAGCAGTAGATCTCAGTGAATTTGAGTATTTTTGGAGTGAAATTATATAAATTATATTAATATATTTCAATTGTTTATTTTTGGTCATTTCAATGATCATGAATTCAAGCAAATGAGTCTAAGAAAAAAAAGCATATTACTTGAACCAATACAAAAAAATATTTTTAATTCAGCCGACACAACGACTGCTACCCAGTCACTGCAGCCTCCATAGGAAAGATAATCCACAAGTTATTGAAGAAGCTGGTTGTTCATAAAGTGTTGTATCAGAAGATATTAGAGAAAGGTTGAGGATTTGATTTAGGTTTGATGCAGAAGGGATGAGGACCTTCCACAGACTGGATGGGCAGCCTGGGTTTGTGGTGCCGCAGAGACATCTAGTGGCTGTTTTATGCAACATCCACTGAATAAATTTAAATGTCAAAAATACTGTTTTATAAGTTCTGATCACTGCTCTAGGCTTTATTAACATGAACAGAAAACATGAGTTTGTTTTGTTGCTTCCTTTAATGTTGTTTTTGTATTATTCCATGTATGTATTTGAACTGATTTTTAAGGTTAAATAAATAACAGCCTTGAAATACTCTAATGTCTCCAACTGTCTCATAATTCACATGAATTATTGCAGATGAGGGTTGCTATTCTCTTTTTTGGCCCCATCTCATTCTTCCTAAGGCTAATTATTAACAATCTGATAAGAAATCCATTACTATTAGGAACATAAACAGTTTGTGTAGCGGAGTGAAAATGAATTTAAGTGCTTTTTGTTTGTCGTACAATTTGAGATAAAGTTGGGTTTTCTTTTGGCAAATATGTGAATTAAAATCGGTTTTCACTAAGATCTGAATGTTATTCAGTTACGTTATGCAATTCGTCAATAAGTCAAATTTCACAAACATGACAGACATCAAGAAAAAATCTTGACTTTGCTATTTTTGATTGAGAAATTGTGAGAATATCATTACAAATGAAATACAATCTTGGAACAAGTAAAACAATGAAACATGAATAATGACAGAAACCATGCAACTTTGCGTTAATTAAGCTGCAAAAATATAAATGTTGAATATTTTTCAGTGCACTATCTAAGGTTTTAGGAGATTGACAGTAAAAGTCTTTAGTGTGGGATTTCAGTTCAATAAATTGCTATATGCACTATTCTCCATCTCGGTTTGTCAAGATCAAAGTAATTATTTACTATACCTCCTTATAATTTAATTTGACGTAAAGAAAATTTACATTTAATCAAGGTTAGGCAATGTAACTGTGTTTGATTGGGCATTATAGCTGCAGCCAAGATCGTTTCTGACAGAAAAAAATATCATCAATCAACAGATTAATTTAATTCATAGAAAACATTTTATACAATCAACAACACAGAGAGCTTTACAGGTGTAGCACAACGGAACAAGCATACAAACAGAAAGCAATAACAAAACAGACAAAAAAAAAGAAATAGAATAATAACCATAAGTTAACTAGTGTATGAAACGTCATATATAATCTGAATATATCGAATCTCAATTATGAATGACGAAACAGTAATAGATTAAATCTGAAATTACATAAAACAATAGAAAATTGTTAACGACGAGGCACATAAAAATAAAAAAATAATAAAAATACATTTTTAAAAACTGTGGTGGATCACCTCATGCAGAGGCTATTGTTCCTAATCCAGCTGACCTGGGTTTGATTCCTGACCTGAGCCCGTAATGGCATAGTCCACCTCCTCTGTCTCTGCCCTGCTTCCTGTCAAGTTACTTGTAAGCAAATGCCACAAAATCTTTTTTTAAAAAGTTCAATAATATTAAAGGCACCCGAAACAATTTGAAAATATAATTATCCAAGGACATATAAACAGAGTTAACATTTTATAGAGTTAGCCTAAAACAAAAACTTGAATTCCTGAGCTGCAAAAAAATCAATCATTGAAAAATAAGAAAACATGCTTCAAAGCTTTGGTTTCTAGTTTGCTTTCAGAAACATCAGCGCTCTAAGCTGCCCTCAGGTGCTCAGACAGACTACTACAAAGGAGAGTCATCAATAATTAATGATGCCTCAGCATCTGTTTAAGTTTTAACTACAAGTAGGAACATATTACTTTTTTCTGAAGACAGTTTTTAAGGTAATCAGATCAATAGTTTGTCTTATAACTAGCAAATAAAAATACAAAAAAATCAATTTAAAGAAAATACATTTCTTACTTGCCCCTGTCAGCATTCTTGCAGCTGAATTTTGTATCATCTTTAGTGGGGCAACGATTCTCATAGAAAAATCAGAAAGTGGAGCATTATGCAAATCTGTTTAATAGATTAATCTGTTTGATAGATAACAATAAAAAAACACAAAACCATTAAGTTATTAACTTGTTATGAATTTCATCCCAACTAAATACATAGAATATGTCATGTTTTATGTGTTTTACCAACATTTGTATTAAAACTGCACCAAACAAACTTATGAAAGACTCAACAGCAAAAGAATGAAAAACTGGAGCTTCACTTTTAGATGACATTCATTCTTTGTGCGCAACGGAACACACGCATGAACCCATTATCAATTATCCCTCCCTCTTTCAGTCACACACACAAACACAAAAGATATAAAGGTAAGTGTTGTGCACGTGTTGTAGTCACTGAGGACAGACTCCAGTAGCACTCCTTCGCTGCACACCCACTCTGAGCAAAATGTCTTGGGATTATTTTGGATTTTCCCGCATCGTAAGAAACACGGAAAATCAGTCGCCTGCATCGGTTCTCAATAATGCAGCAGACATATCCGTTATTGTTGTTTACTTTGTGGTTGTCCTGGCTGTGGGAGTATGGGTGAGTTTTACAAAGTATTCATGGTTAGGTTTTTGTTATAATTGTTTGTTTTTTATTAGCTTTTCTACAGTTTTATTTATGTTCAAATACACCTTTACATTTCTTCTTGTCCACACCTTAACTACATTAATGAGTGTTACATATCAGACTTACTTTATCTATCTTAGAGAGATCTGTCATGCAGACAAAACATAAAAGCAGTGAACAAATGTTTTGCAAATTCAGAATCTAATTTTACCATCCCAATACAGTAAAAATGTTTGTCAGATCAGAGAATTATTACATGCCTTCATCTAGAGGCAAAGGACTTGAGATACGTTGAGTTTTGTGAAGCAATTTGATTTTAACTAGAGCTAGGGCATCTCTTGCTCAGATTTATGGAATGCCTAAGATATTCTGCTTTCTCGCTGCAGGCTATGGTCCGCACCAATCGATCCACTGTGGGTGGCTTCTTCCTCGCAGGGAGGAGTATGGTGTGGTGGCCGGTGGGTATCTTAACACATGATAAGATTAAAATTAGATCTGCACAGACAAAGTGCTTTTTTTATTGTGCCTACCAATCGTATAGTAAGTAATTATTTGATCCTTACTGGGTTGTTAATTTAATAATCTGCAGCCTGAGATGAACAGAACAACAACCTAAACCACTCTGTTTATCCCTACTGGATAAAATCCCAGTCAGATTGGTTATGCAGAGTCAGGAAAATGAATCCATGTCCTTTCAAAGTTACGTCTAATACAAAGCAGAAATATCTTCTTGTTGGCAATTTTCAGTCTATTGCCAATGAGAAATATTAAATATTTAAGTAAATCTTGATATGTCTTTTTTTCAAACGGCGTAAAGGGAAACGCTGGATGGACCCTTTTCTTTTTCTATGCAAACAGCATGAAATTTACTGAAGAAGAATAATTTTCTTTGTCAATAAGATTGCGACATTCTCATAAAGCAAGCATCATCAAACCTACTTTTAACTGCTGCAATGAGAAAATAAAATCTGTTCATCAGCTTCTATTCTCACCAAACTGTTAGAATAAGATCTTTGTTATGATACATAAAGTCGGTACAGAAAACTATTTGTGTGTTACCACTGCGCACATTAATAACAATAAGATCCAGCATCTAATTCTAAAAAAGTTATTTATTTTTGAGTTGTGTGCATTAAAAATAAATGTTTATTTTGTAGAAGTATAATACATTGATCTCTCCAATTTATCTCACGTTTTCCCTTCAGCATATCTTTTTTCAATGTGTTTTTTCTTTGACACTCATTGTTCGATGTTCTCCACAGATCGGAGCATCACTCTTTGCCAGCAACATTGGCAGCGTCCACTTTGTAGGGATCGCTGGTACCGCTGCTGCCGCTGGCATTGCCATTTGTGGATTTGAGTGGAACGTGAGTAATCCTTTGTCAATAACACAAGCACAGAAGTTCCCCCTCAGACGGAACTTAAAGTTTACAGATGAATTAAAGTAAATAAAGTAAAGTAAATAAGTAAAGTAAATAATCTTGTTCTAATTTATTCAATGCTTCTTGTGTTTCTGTGTGTTGCAGGCTCTTGTTCTTATGGTCATTCTCGGATGGCTGTTTGTACCAATCTACATCAAAGCAGGGGTAAGCTGTGAACACTTTGTTTGGGACGCCTTGATAATTATGGGTCAGAGCAACATCTGCCTTCAAAATGATTTTTGTTTTGGCATAGATCAAAAACGATGTCTGAAGTATTCCTCCTTGATATTGGTCTAAAGTGATATAGTTGCATCAAGCAGTTGCTGGATGTTGCATCTATCTGAATCTGAAACAAGCTGAACTTCATTTGAGCTTCGTAACATTTTGCAGTATCTTGCTGAAGAAGCCTTCAGAAGACGGTTATATTGTAGTCAAAAAGTCACAATACTCAGAGAGACTTTGGTTTTTAAGGAGACCAATAGTCTATCAAAAAAAACATCATCCACACCTAGTCCAACAAGGGATCCATACTATCTGAATGTTCATGTTGAATATCAAGATTAGTCAGACAAGGGAGAATTTTCCAAAGTATTGTTTTCATATGTTGGTGTCCGTGTGTAAAATGCAGCCTCAATTTTTAGTTGTTGGCAAACAGCAGTAGTGTTCAGGGTGTTCTTCTGTTGTTGTAGCCCATGTGCTTCAAAGACTGACATCTTGTGTGTTCAAAAAAGGCATTCTAGACACCTTGTTATATCTAAATCTGTTATATCTACAAGATGGTTTCTGAGCTGCTGTTGCATAGATGCATATCTAATAAGTTGGCATGTGAATGTATTTTCTATTTACAATAAAATTACCACGATTACCAAACTTTGGCAATTTAAAAACCAAAGTATCATCGCTATCTGTATATCTAGGTGATCACCATGCCCGAGTATCTGAAGAAGAGGTTTGGAGGACAGCGCATTCGTATTTATCTCTCCATGCTCTCCCTCTTGCTGTACGCTTTCACTAAGATCTCTGTAAGTTTGTGTAGCTGTTGACTAAAACCTTCCTGTTTTCAACAACGAAATACATTCAAAGTCAAATGATGTGTCTGTCTCCTCCCAGGCCGACATGTTCTCTGGAGCCATTTTCATCCAGCAGGCTCTGGGACTGAACATCTATGTTGCTGTTATTGCTCTACTGGCGATTACTGCACTGTACACCGTCACAGGTGCATCCTCAGGAAGAAATTCACTTTCTTTTTATGGATCATCATTTTCCTCATAAACTTAGCCAACAAAGAAGTCTTATCAAAGCAAATTGCACATGAAGGAGGGGAAAGTCTTCTCAAGGCCACATGTACCGCATAGATCTAAAAACAAAGTCACGTTAAAGTAACTCCGCCGCCTTAACTGTCTAGTTTATGCTTATCTCCCTAAAGGTGTCTTTGAGACACTAATAGACCACAGTAAGTACTAAAATGGTTCTCAGTTGCTGATTTGCACTATGTAATGCAACTGATTGTATATTTTAGAAGACAAGCGGTTAAAGAACATCTCGATAAAAATAAAATCTCTCAAATAGCACTCTGAAAAATGTTACAGGTTGCTAACGCCATGTTTTATCTCAGGTGGACTGGCTGCAGTGATGTACACAGACACTTTACAAACCATCATCATGCTTATTGGATCCTTCATTCTCATGGGTTTTGGTAATAAATAAATCATTGTTTATAATTTTACTTTGTACCCACATGTGTTTTATTGTCATTATTGAGAAACTGAAGCATAAACTTCAGTCTAATCCTCAGCTTTCAACGAAGTGGGAGGCTACGAAAATATGAAGGACAAGTACATGACCTCAGTTCCCTCAATCACCGGTAACATCAGCGCAGAGTGCTACGAGCCTCGGGAAGACGCCTTCCACCTTTTCAGGGATCCAATAAATGGAGACCTGCCCTGGCCTGCCCTAATATTTGGACTCACCGTTCAGACCATCTGGTACTGGTGCACTGATCAGGTTGGTAATGATCACCACCTTTGACTGTATGGAAGTCTTACTTCCTCTGACTCAGTAACTGGTTTTACTACATACCACAAACTGTAAAAGGCCATAAAATCTGAAAGTTGATTTGTTCACACTCTTTTTATCTTAACTTTTTAAGACAGAGTTACTGAGCTGGTCAGAGGTTGCCAGCTGATAGTCAAGAAAATCCTCCACACATATTTCAATCTGTAAAGACTCAGACGGAGAAAAAGGAATAATTAAATCAGCCGCCCCGGCAACTGATTTGAGCTGAGATTTGATGTGAACTCGATGAACATCCCAATAACTGATTAAGGATGATCTCCTTGGGGCCCGACACTGGTGGTGGAGGTCGGGAAAGGGTGCTATGCTGGAGAGCCAAAGGATGTGGGTGGAGAAGGGGCGGTGGCGGCTTGGGTGTGGATCCTTTTATGCAGAGCTTGATTGATGATTGGACGCGCCGGGTGAGGTCCAGCGCTGAGGTCGGACACGAACATGACTTCGATGGGCGAATGAAGGGGGCAGAGTCTTCCAGCTTGAATTTCCGTTATCAGCTACATTTTGCAAACTTGATTTGATTTGATAATGTGAAGTTGGCTTAAGTTTGTATCCTATTTTTACTTTGAAATGATTGTTTACATCATGACTTTAGCAAAGTTATTTGAATAGGATCTGATGCTTCAGTTGCAGCACTATAGATGTTTATTTTAAATGCATTTGATGCCTGTAGTCTTTTGCACTTACGACAAAAGCTGGATCTTTTTTTCTAGGTGATTGTCCAGCGTTGCCTCTCAGCCAAGAATCTCTCTCATGTGAAAGCAGGTTGCATTTTGTGTGGTTACCTGAAGGTGCTGCCCATGTTTCTCATGGTTTTTCCTGGGATGATAAGCAGGATCTTGTATTCAGGTCTGTGAGGTTTTGAAGTCTCTTAACTTGTTTGGAATAATACAAACCTGCTTGTCAGAAATGCCCTCCATAGGGTACAAATACCTAACTAACGTCTCTTTAATTTTAACTTAATCCAGATGTGGTGGCATGTGTGGACCCAGACGAATGTCAGAAATACTGTGGCTCTAGCGTGGCATGCACAAACATTGCTTATCCCAAATTGGTCGTGAATCTTATGCCAAATGGTGAGTGGATTTAAACTTCAACTTTGTCTTTTTTTTTTTTTTTGCATGACTTACTAACTCTGTTGCAGGTCTGAGGGGTTTGATGCTGTCAGTGATGTTGGCCTCTCTAATGAGCTCCCTCACTTCAATATTTAACAGTGCTAGTACTCTATTCACCATGGACATCTATACTAAAATCCGTCCTCGTGCCAAAGAGAGAGAACTGATGATTGCTGGCAGGTAAAACTGTTTTGGTTTGTGTTTAATTTGAATACTGTTTGCATTTTTGACATCTATGTTCTATGATGCGTGTTCTCGACTGTGCAGGGTGTTTATTGTGTTCCTCATTGGTGTGAGCATAGCCTGGATCCCAGTGGTGCAATCAGCCCAGAGTGGTCAGCTCTTTGACTACATCCAGTCGATCATCAGCTATCTGGCTCCACCTATTTCTGCTGTCTTCCTTCTTGCCATCTTTTGGAAGCGGGTCAATGAGGCTGTGAGTTTACTTCTGATTTAGAAAGGTTATTGTTGATAATAAGCTTTGCCTTGGGAATTTTGAGACTTAATTGGAACCAGCTTACCATATTTTGCTAAATGAGAGCACAAATGCCATTCTATGCCATTATGATAAATATATGTGGAATAATCTAAACCAGGGGTCCCCAAGTTCAGTCACCAAAGGCCACCATCCTGCAACTTTTAGATTCATCTCTGCTCCAAAATGTCTGAATTCCCTCACCAACTTTCAATCATCTATGCAATAGGCTGGTAGCGAACAGTTTATTTGATCCAATTGTGTTTGATACTCACAATACCTTTCAACAGAATATTGAATCAGACAATATTCGATGCAAATAAAATCAATCTAATTTTCTGGACATCCACTGAGCAACTACAATTTATCATTCCCAAACATATTTTTTTTCACATCAAACCTCAAAAAGAAGCTTGTATTATTATTATTTTTTTATTTTCTAAGTGTGACCCTCCTAAGTTTCTTTTTTTTCCCTATTTTTCTTGTAAGGGCGCCTTTTATGGACTCATCGTTGGTCTGATTGTAGGTCTGACCAGGATGATTGCCGAGTTTGCCTTTGGGACAGGGAACTGTGTTAGCCCTAGTGATTGTCCTGCTATCATATGTGGAGTGCACTACCTGTACTTTGGGCTGATCCTGTTTACTATCACCTGCATCGTTATAATTGGAGTCTCTCTCATAACCAAACCCATCGACGATAAGCATGTAAGTGACCGACACAAGATAAAGCCGGTTTTCATCTATCGGTGATTGCTGACTTGGAAAAATAACTCCCATAGCCATGTTATTTATATCATTTTCTACATATACTAGTGTAGAATATTCAAAATTATATTTCCTTGAATTTTTATGTTGTTTTGGGAGTAATGGTTTGTTATAGGATTTGTACTATCAGCTTCAAGCAGCATCTTGACAACGTCTTGCTTTTGTTATGTGGTTGATACTGTTATCTTAGCTTATGTCACATATTTCTATCGTTTTTATTATTCAATCTGACCAAAAACAGAAAACAAATGGAGTATACAGTTATAAAATTTCTACATATAAGGTATATTTTATTTTTTCAGTTGCACAGACTGTGTTGGAGTCTGAGGGACAGCACTGAGGAGAGAATCGACCTTGAACAGGACGACTGGGTTAACTCTGAGGAGGATGAAAAGAATATGGAAGGTGATGAGTTAGATTTATGCTTAAAATATTGTTGGTTTTTAAATCGCAGGGTTTTTAAACTCTGGAAATAATGGATTTCTTGAATTTTGTTTAGACGTTTGAAAAATGTAAATAGTATATTCTTTTGTTTCTTTCCTGATGAAAAAAAACAACAAAAAATGTTTTTTACCTTTATTTCAGAAACTGAGGAGGAGCCAGGATTCTGCAAGAAAGCAGTAATGTGCTTCTGTGGATTGGAGAAAACAAAAGCACCAAAAATGACTAAAGAGGAGGAAGCAGAGATGAAGAAGAAGCTCACAGATACAACAGAAGAACCTCTCTGGAGGAATGTTGTTAACGCAAATGCCATCATTCTCCTGGCTGTGGCTGTGTTCTTTCATGGATACTTTGGTTAGAGAAACTCAGCATTAAATACTTCTAAATATAATTTATGTTTTAGTAACAGCTGTAACCATGTGATAAAATATGACCAAACTATCAATTAGCATATAACTCTCTGATGCAACCTAAGGTACTTTCAAATCTCTGAACTCTGTATATTTCAGCCTGCATTGCAAGTTGAGTACTGATGCCCACAAGACAAAAGTACATTTTTACTATATTTGTCATCTTCAGTAAAGCAGTGAATCAAGTTATATCATACACATAAAACTTGTTAAAAGGATATAGATGTAATACCCATCCTCTTCCCGTTTGACTTGCTTGGAAGACCTGCAAGGAAGACTCTTGATCAGATGCTTAAACAATTTCAGCTGTCTACTTTTGACAAACAATTGACCAGAGGAGACAGAGGTCCTTTTTATCTCAGAGGGTGACTTTGACAATCTAAGGAACCCAATTCATGTTGTTCTTTGTGTCATGATTTATACATGTTGGTCGTAGCTAAAGGCTCAAATTTAGGCTGACTGGCAAATTAAGAAAATGTTTAGACTCAGCCATTTCTTTGTCAAGACAGACGAGAGGGACATTTGAGTCTGAACCAAGAGAGCACCTGTACCGATTATCTACCGCAAAGAGTTTGAAATTGTGGGTTTGAGGCTTCTTGACCTTAAAAAAATAATCAGTCCACCCTGTCCAGTGGAAAACAAGTCTTAGATTTAGAAGAGAGACTGCCTAACACTCGACTGACCACCATTCTAGTCCACAATGAAGGCCATGGTTTGAAGACACCAACAGTACCACATCATCTGCAAAAAGGATATTGGGACGCTGGAAAGGAAATTGTCTCCTTTCCAAAATCTTATTGTAAACTTTAACAGGAGACTGACAAGTGTGACCCATCACTGCTTGGAGGCTTTATAAAAAAAGAAAGAAAAAAGTAATAGGACCAACCCAGTCTGACACTGTGTGTGTGGTCCTGATCTCCCTAAGACACCCAGAGGCCAGCATAAAGTCTTTCTCAATTCTCTATATACACATTATATAAAATTATTGTAAATTTGTAGATATTCCCAGATGACTGCACATCTAAATATTTGTTTTTTTGTTTTTGTTGTTGGTTTTGTTCAAGAGTTTGGAGTGCACTTGAGAAAAGCTCATAAATTATCATGAGCTTCAAGTTGGCTCCTGTTTATTTTCTTAAGAGAGCACATTTACCCTGTTTTTGTTCAATATTGCACTAAGATTAAAATTTTATTGAAAAAAATGTACACTTGTCATTATTTTTAAAAAGTGATCAAGAATATATATAAATATATAAATGCTTTCTTATTTTCATGAGCTCTGAAGTTTACATATGATTGGATTATGTAACACTGGACACTGCATGAAGGTTTAATAAAATACAAACAGCATAACACACAAAAAAAAATCTGAAAAAAACTGTAATATTTAACCAGTGAAGGACAAATGAAATGATAGCAAATGTGCTCAGGAAGTATGTCTGTGCTGCCTCAATAAATCCCTGCTGTTTTGTCATTTTATTTGTTCAAAGTCCACAAATGTAATCACTTCTTTTGTATGCACTCAGATGTGCTTATGAAATAAAAAAATTCAGTTAGAAAGGGTTAGGAAATACTCAGCAATAAAACGCTTACTTTGCTTCCATGCCTTGCTTCCACCTAGTGGTCTGAAAAGTACATTTATTTATGTTTATTTTAAAGATCATATGTTGGTTATCTGTTGTGCTGATCTGTGTTATGACAAAGGATGAACACGTTAAGAGGTTAGAAAACATACAGTACAGACCAAAAGTTTGGACACACCTTTTCATTCAAAAAGTTTTCTTCATTTTCATGACTATGAAAATTGTAGATTCACACTGAAGGTATCAAAACTATGAATTAACACATGTGGAATTACATACTTAACAAAAATATGTGAAACAACAGAAAATATGTCTTATATTCTAGGTTCTTCAAAGTAGCCACCTTTTGCTTTGGTTACTGCTTCGCACACTCTTGATGAGCTTCAAGCGGTCGTCACCTGAAATGGTCTTCCAACAGTCCTGAAGAAGTTCCCAGAGATGCTCAACACTTTTTGGCCCTTTTGCCTTCACTCTGCGGTCCAGCTCACCCCAAACCATCTCGATTGGGTTCAGGTCCAGTGACTGTAGAGGCCAGGTCATCTGGCGCAGCACCCCATCACTCTCCTTCTTGGTCAAATAGCCCTTTCACAGCCTGGAGGTGTGTTTGGGGTCATTGTCCTGTTGAAAATAAATGATGGTCCAACTAAACGCAAACCGGATGGAATAGCATGCCGCTGCAAGATGCTGTGGTAGCCATTCTGGTTCAGTATGCCTTCAATTTTGAATAAATCCCCAACAGTGTCACCAGGAAAGCTCCCCCACACCATCACAACTCCTTCTCCAAGCTTCACGGTGGGAACCAGGCATGTAGAGTCCATCCGTTCACCTTTTCTGCGTCGCACAAAGGCACAGTGGTTGTAACCAAAGATCTCAAATTTGGACTCATCAGACCAAAGCACAGATTTCCACTGGTCTAATGTCCATTCCTTGTGTTCTTTAGCCCAAACAAGTCTCTTCTGCTTGTTGCCTGTCCTTAGCAGTGGTTTCCTAGCAGCTATTCTACCATGAAGGCCTGATTCACACAGTCTCCTCTCAACAGTCGTTGCAGAGATGTGTCTGCTGCTATAACTCTGTGTGGCATTGACCTGGTCTCTAATCTGAGCTGCTGTTAGCCTGCGATTTCTGAGGGTGGTGATTCGGATGAACTTATCCTCTATAGCAGAGGCGACTCTTGGTCTTCCTTTCCTGGGGCGGTCCTCATGTCAGCCAGTTTCTTTGTAGCGCTTGATGGTTTTTGCGACTGCACTTGGGGACACGTTCAAAGTTTTCTCAATTTTTTGGACTGACTGACCATTGTTGAAATGATGGCCACTCATTTTTCTTTACTTAGCTGCTTTTGTCTTGCCAAAATACAAATTCTAACACTCTATTATTCAGTAGGACTATCAGCTGTGTGTCAACCTGACTTCTGCACATCACAACTGAAGGTCCAAACCCATTTATAAGGCAAGAAATCCCACTTATTAACCTGACAGGGCACAACCTGTGAAGTGAAAACCATTTCAGGTGACGACCTCTTGAAGCTCATCAAGAGAATGCAGAGTGTGTGCAAAGCAGTAATCACGGCAAAAGGTTAATGTCTATGACACACACGTTGAGCTTCCTTCACATTGAACCAGAAGATTTATTATTCTTGTGTGCTCAATCTTCTCTATGCCACCGACACGACAGCACCCATAGCGGTTGTGTGTGGATTTGCACAGACCAACTAAAATAAAGCTAAAGAACTTATTACAACGAGAAATTAATGATACAAAAAGAAAATTTATGTTGGGGTGTCTATTTTCTTAATTATTATTTTTGTTTACTAATAACTTGTTTTTCACCCCTCTACACTAGTACAGTTTAGGACAATGCCTGGGAAGTCTAACAGTATTGAGAACATCCAAACACATAATGGGAGCCTTGAATAAACTCTGCTGTTAAGGACTAAATCATTCTTACTTCATACTGGAATTTATGAATTTACAACATTGACCTGTATAGAAGTACATTCTACTAAATATGCTTTACCATTTACTTTTTAGAAATCATTTTATTACGCAGAAGCACCATAATACGCCACAAAAACATACAAACAATATCAGTTTAATTTAAACCTCAATCTACTTCCATCCTACATTTGGGCTTTCAACAGTTACTAATTATGACAACAAAAAGATGTATCATGGTCTCTTTTCTTTTTATCTGAAATGTCCATGTCCGTGAACAATCTGTATCCTGCATTGCTGGTCGTGCGAGTTGGTCTCTTGTGTGGAAATTTTTCAGCATCTCCTGTCTGCTTAAAAATCATGGATTAGAAGCTATGAAAGGACTTGCATTTTTTTTTATTGCTCTCTGTCCCCCTTCATCCCAGAAGCTAATTATTAACAGACAGCTAAAAATAGATGTTAATCAACAGCGTTAAATCCCATTATAATAAGGTGAAGGAAAGGTTAAAAGCTATGCGCTTATTTTACACTATTGTACCACAATCCTTTTAGACAATGTTCAGAGTAAAACACAACCAATAAACATGTTTTATAATGGTGAGAACTCAGTTTTCAACATATTGAAGACCTGTGGTATAAGGTTTGCATAGCTAAACTTCAATAAAAATATTATTAATTTGACTATTTATTTGTTGCTCTTTTGTTGCATCTTCTTCATGCATTTCATGTCCCAATGGTACATTCAGATTTTATAAAACAAAATCATATCCAACATGTTTTGTCTTTCTTTATTTCTACCTTTCTGGTAAAGCTGTGAAGTTTTACATTTACAGTGCAACACCCTTTCCACATAACATTTTTAACGTACCCTTTATATACTTTTAATCAGGACAATGTATGAAACTGTTTCAAGGTCCAAATAGAAAAATCAGCTTTACCAAGACCAACAGTGACTTTTGTTGTAGACTGACGATTATCCACATTAGAAGCCAGGTTTATTTGTGGAGAACAACACACACACACAAACCCACATCACACGACCTGCCCTCCCTCTCTCACGTTCTGTTTCACATGCAAACACAAAAGATATATAGAGGTGTTGTGCCATTGTTTTAGTCACAGTGAATTGATGTCAGCAGGCAGCAGCATCCAGTTTTCACTTTAAGAAAAATGACCTGGGACTATTTTGCCTTCACTCAGATCTCAGTAAGATTATGTGACTGCCACAAAAAAAAAAAAAAAAAAAACTTCAGTTTGAAGAGAAGGAAAAACTTCTTCACCTACAATGTTGTTTCTGTTTGTTTCAGGCCGATATTTTCTCTGGTGCCATTTTCATCCAGCCCAGGCTCTTGGGCTGAATGTCTATGTTGCAGTTATCGCTCTACTGGCACAACCTGTGAAGTGAAAACCATTTCAGGTGACGACCTCTTGAAGCTCATCAAGAGAATGCAGAGTGTGTGCAAAGCAGTAATCACGGCAAAAGGTTAATGTCTATGACACACACGTTGAGCTTCCTTCACATTGAACCAGAAGATTTATTATTCTTGTGTGCTCAATCTTCTCTATGCCACCGACACGACAGCACCCATAGCGGTTGTGTGTGGATTTGCACAGACCAACTAAAATAAAGCTAAAGAACTTATTACAACGAGAAATTAATGATACAAAAAGAAAATTTATGTTGGGGTGTCTATTTTCTTAATTATTATTTTTGTTTACTAATAACTTGTTTTTCACCCCTCTACACTAGTACAGTTTAGGACAATGCCTGGGAAGTCTAACAGTATTGAGAACATCCAAACACATAATGGGAGCCTTGAATAAACTCTGCTGTTAAGGACTAAATCATTCTTACTTCATACTGGAATTTATGAATTTACAACATTGACCTGTATAGAAGTACATTCTACTAAATATGCTTTACCATTTACTTTTTAGAAATCATTTTTATTACGCAGAAGCACCATAATACGCCACAAAAACATACAAACAATATCAGTTTAATTTAAACCTCAATCTACTTCCATCCTACATTTGGGCTTTCAACAGTTACTAATTATGACAACAAAAAGATGTATCATGGTCTCTTTTCTTTTTATCTGAAATGTCCATGTCCGTGAACAATCTGTATCCTGCATTGCTGGTCGTGCGAGTTGGTCTCTTGTGTGGAAATTTTTCAGCATCTCCTGTCTGCTTAAAAATCATGGATTAGAAGCTATGAAAGGACTTGCATTTTTTTTTATTGCTCTCTGTCCCCCTTCATCCCAGAAGCTAATTATTAACAGACAGCTAAAAATAGATGTTAATCAACAGCGTTAAATCCCATTATAATAAGGTGAAGGAAAGGTTAAAAGCTATGCGCTTATTTTACACTATTGTACCACAATCCTTTTAGACAATGTTCAGAGTAAAACACAACCAATAAACATGTTTTATAATGGTGAGAACTCAGTTTTCAACATATTTGAAGACCTGTGGTATAAGGTTTGCATAGCTAAACTTCAATAAAAATATTATTAATTTGACTATTTATTTGTTGCTCTTTTGTTGCATCTTCTTCATGCATTTCATGTCCCAATGGTACATTCAGATTTTATAAAACAAAATCATATCCAACATGTTTTGTCTTTCTTTATTTCTACCTTTCTGGTAAAGCTGTGAAGTTTTACATTTACAGTGCAACACCCTTTCCACATAACATTTTTAACGTACCCTTTATATACTTTTAATCAGGACAATGTATGAAACTGTTTCAAGGTCCAAATAGAAAAATCAGCTTTACCAAGACCAACAGTGACTTTTGTTGTAGACTGACGATTATCCACATTAGAAGCCAGGTTTATTTGTGGAGAACAACACACACACACAAACCCACATCACACGACCTGCCCTCCCTCTCTCACGTTCTGTTTCACATGCAAACACAAAAGATATATAGAGGTGTTGTGCCATTGTTTTAGTCACAGTGAATTGATGTCAGCAGGCAGCAGCATCCAGTTTTCACTTTAAGAAAAATGACCTGGGACTATTTTGCCTTCACTCAGATCTCAGTAAGATTATGTGACTGCCACAAAAAAAAAAAAAAAAAAAACTTCAGTTTGAAGAGAAGGAAAAACTTCTTCACCTACAATGTTGTTTCTGTTTGTTTCAGGCCGATATTTTCTCTGGTGCCATTTTCATCCAGCCCAGGCTCTTGGGCTGAATGTCTATGTTGCAGTTATCGCTCTACTGGCATAACTGCACTGTAAACCTCACATGTCAGGTGAAAAGGAATGCGCTCCTTACTCATGATAAAATATTTAATAAATGATATCAGAATCAAATATGTTCTTATCCTATGTAAATGACACCGTAGATAGATTTTATTCCTTTCAAGGTTGACGAAGCCACAACATGTTCATGCATCAGAATTAACAGCTGAATAAAGTTTTCAGAGTAGTGATAAAGGAACATAGATAAAATATACCAGCTTGTTTCTTTATTGGATATTTGAATTTGAATCAAAATTTCATTTCCACCTTTACCTCAGGTAGGACTTGGCTGACAGATTTACACAACACTAAAGACCTGTGCATAATGCTCACTTTAATATAATGTTTTCCTTTTCATCAATTTCACTTGCAACCATTCCTTTATAATCTACTAATTCTGAGAATAAAAATTGTAAACACCAATGAAATGGGCCTATAGAAAGTTCCAGACCTCTACTGGACTGCAATCCTATCAGTCACGAACATTATGCAGAGTTTACAGCCTCGCTCAGATGCCTTCCATCTTTTCACAGATCCAGTAACAGATGACCTGGCTGACCTGGTCCTGCTGTTTGGAATCTACCATCCCGCACCCTGTTCTGGCACTAATCAGGTTGGTAAGAAACATGATTCATCTGCTCTAGCTGGAGACCTTCACTCCACTGACTATTTAACAGGTTTTTACAACCTAACAGATACAAAGAAAAGTCATAAACTCATTTAGTTGATTTTACATAACTGTGCTTTAAGCCTGCCAGTTTTTAAACTAATTTCATAATAACACTCCTGTGTAGTCGCAGCCCGCCAATGTGGCGTAAAAGCATGTGACGCATTTATAAGGTTTCGTAATAACACGGACGGCATACAGAGTTTTCATTTCAACTCTGTTGGACAGCACAGACTTCAAACTTTACAAAAGAGGTGTTTTTATATTGGTTTTGTGGTTATTTACTTCAAAATAAAACCAGAAATATGATCGATCATTTCCGCCTTATTTTGTGGGGTCTAAATGTACCACATTTCGTAACAACCAATGTAAATGTGTTGACGGTCTGTTGCTAGGTAGGAGAAAGAGGGGGGTGGAGGGATTTGGATACGGCAAGAGACTAGAGCACAGTGATGCTATGGCTTCATAGCGAGCGCTGACGCACTGAGAAGAGAAAGAATGTGCCCGGGGATGGCCATTTAGGGCTAAAGGATCATAATCATTGATCTTTACTGCAACTCCCTTGGAAATTATCTCTAATTTCATAAGAGTAAAGTTGAAGGCAAAGAAAGTGAAGGAAAATTCTTCACTCAATTTTTTTTTTCTTTTCCTTTGATGGTTTTGTTCCTGGGAAAATGGGAAACTGCAGTTTGAGCTCATTCTTGGTATATTTGTTTATGCAAAATACAACCTGATACAAACATTATAATAAACTCACAAAAACAGGAAAAAAACCTGGTTTTATCCTTTGAGTTCAAAAGTATAGTAATCTCAGCAAAAGGTCACTTCGAGGCTAGGTTACTTATTACTTATGGTTATTTAATGCACACGGTAAACATACTGTGAAATGTGCATGTTGTGTAACACAAAAGACTTGAAATAGCCACATCGACCATGCTGCATTTATTTAACACATAATCAATGTAGTATTCCTGCAAGGCATTTTCATTTAGTCATAATTACCCAAAATAAACATTACACAAAATTCCACTTTAAATCCATCATTCACAAATGTACTGTAAGCCTTGTAGTCAGCTAAAGGTTTTCAGTGATTGAAGCTGACACACTGCTAATAGACCTATGACCCATCACATCAATCTGTTAAGAGTTATAATTCCCATGAGATAAAAGTGCAAGACATGATTGTCGGATAAGTGAGATATAGTTTTATACAGGCACAGCAGAACAGAGCACACGTGTAAAAAGACTGGAGTCAATCAATTTTGATTGTAATCTGATAATATGTTATTTAACACAATCTGATGCAGACACTGGTTAGCAGCTTTTCATGCATTTGAAGCATTGAATTACCACAGCGTTTAGCCAGATCTGCATATAAATGAATGCTGACTCATGCTGACAGTGATGTCCTGCAAATTTTTACAGCACACTGTTGTCTTGCTGGATTGGTTTCTGTGTTAAATGTGGAACTATGATCAGGAAGGTGTTTTAGAGGATTCAAGTACTGATCATTTCTTTTGCTTACCTGATGTGTAAATATATAAGGCACCAACTAGTTATTGTGTTTAATACCCCTGTTGCACCTTCGTTTAATTTTAGGTGATTGTCCAGTGTTGCCTCTCAGGCAAGAATCTCTCTCATGTCAAAGCAGGTGGAGCATCAATTATTTCTGGATAACTTAATTTATGAATAAGTCACAAGGTGGAAGGTGTATTTGAGTGATGGCCAAAATGCCAGTAGATTTTATCCTTCAAACTTACAACTAAATTTAACTGGGTGCTCAGTATTTCTTTCTATGAAATATGATTTCATCAAAAACAAGTGCACCATTTTCTATCTTTATATATTTAAAAAGAATAGAATAGTGTAGCGTAGTTGAATCTGCGTTGTGTCTTTTTGGGAATAACAGCCAGACAACAGCTGATATTGAAGGCACTTTTAATATCCCTGCATTCAAACAGCAGAAAAGAAAATCAAAACAGGCTCTTTCTTCTTAAAGTGCTCCACAGCGCCTTCTTCCACGGAATCCGAGCGAAAAGAGCGAGCGCGAAGCGCGTGTGCAAAATAACAAATTACAAAGCCCAAACATGAGCATAATCATTTTAAACAGTACATGAATAACAAAAAAATAAAAATTAGACAAAATATTCCCCCCAAAAGCAAAGAAACATCACATACCTGCATTCAAACAGCAGAAAAGAAAATCAAAACAGGCTCTTTCTTCTTAAAGTCCTCCACAGCGCCTGTTTAACACAGTTTGAATGCCCCAAATCACATTATTCTACAAGAACATATTACTTATACATAAATTACACTTATCAAACTCAGAGAACAAAACTGCATACCTTCTACCACGGAGCGGAAAGAGAGCGACGGAGAGCGTGGGAAAACATTTCATGAACTGTAATGGTATGACCCGTTAATGTTTCTTCTTAAATCCTGAACTAACACTTAAAACAACAATATATGAACTCAATATGTTTAACAATACCTATAAGAATTTACATTTTCATTCACAACACACCAGATTTAAACAAAAATAATAATTTTTAAACAGGAAGTTACCCGCTGTTTTACAATGGATTTGTCGTTCTTTCAAAACAAAAGCTGCCAGTGCTCAGATGAGTTCCCACCGAGATAGCTTATCACATGCCAATCTAGTGTAACAACATCACACTGCTACAATAGCTTATACTTTGGCTTTCTACAAGATAAGTTCACAAAAATACCAAGAAGGACCAAGTGAGAAAGAAATAAAATAAAAACAAGCTAAATAAAATGTTTTGTAAAAGCTTATATATCCAGTACAGTAAGCATGGATTTTTTGTCTACTGAAGATACAATATAATTTTTATAATTTCACATGTTAAGACAATTTTATTGAGCTGCACTTATCAACTTGGCTTATCAGCAACATAAATGGTTATAAATCCACTGAAAATCTTTTGACGATGAGCCTCTTTCTTCTTTGTCAGGATTTTCTCAGTAATGTGTTCAAAGGCCATGAATACAACTGCTTCTCACATTTGCATTTTAATACA
Organism: Poecilia picta; assembly: GCA_033032245.1. Lineage (NCBI taxonomy): Eukaryota > Metazoa > Chordata > Actinopteri > Cyprinodontiformes > Poeciliidae > Poecilia > Poecilia picta. Next base: position 12,927,496 of record CM065364.1, on the reverse strand, counting down.
CGTAGTGATGGGGGGGTGGGAAAGGAGAGGAGACGGGCTAACTTTCTTTTGATTGTTCTCCATGTTGGGGTTTATTAATTTGTAAAGAAAATGTCAAATAAAAATGTTTTTCTGCATTGTACTTGAGATTTCTGGTTGAAAGTGATCACGTTAAAGCAAAGCAATGTGTTAATTAAAAAAATTATGAAAGCTGAAAAGAGAGTTTTGGTGTGGCCTAATTAAACTCCAAGCTTATAACACACTGAAATACAGCGGCTTCACCTTAATAAAGATTTTCATGCTAAAAAAAATCCTCCAATTTGGCTGAATCAAAGGAATTTTGGCAACAAGACAAAAAAGCTTGACTATGAAAGCAGTGTAGGTAGTTTAGCTAATCAGGTAGCTCATCATGATTCAGCCAAAGTAAGAAATTAACGAACTGCAGCCTGATTTTTATTGGTAATGTGTTTCTTCTTAATGAGCAGTGAAGGTAAATAAAATGTTTGCATGTTTATTGTTTTACGTATGTACTTACTGGAGGGTTTTTATTAGTGATGCAGAGCCATAGTTAACAGCTCCTCACTTCAGCAGCTCTAAGGAGCTTGTGCCTTCAGCGTTGCTGTTGCTGCTCCTACGCTTTAGACTGAACCATTATTCCAACAATGGGGTGAGGGAGGATCTGAAATTTAATTCTTACTTTTTTCTGAGATAAATGGCTGATTTAGTTCGTTCTTTGTTTATTTTGCTTTTTCATATAGATATTATTGAAATGCAAACGTTTCTTCAATGATTTCTTTTTGGGTGGGACAATTCTAGACTTTTCCAAGATTGGGTTTTTTTTTTAGTCTTTAGCTTTTCCATGAGACCTGACATTGTAATTTACATGCTCTGTCTGTTTTAATTAGTGCTTTATTCTTGTGTTTTATGAAAATTGTGCAACACTTTTGTGTAGTTACTATCTGTTTTAAAAGTGCTTTATAAATAATATTGACAATGACACAGCAGATTATTTACATTGGCTAATTTAGGGAGATAAGTCAAACTATGCTACTTTGGTCAATGCATAGGAAGGATAGAAATCCTATAATTTAACCAGACAACTTTTAATCTTTATGTATATTTAACAAATTTTATCTCCAACTTGATTCCTGTTGACCTACTAAAACAATTTTAAAGTTAAATAAACTATACATGCGTAGTCTATACCTATATGGGCAAGATGCGAGCTAAATCAACGCAGTCATACATTTATTTATAAGGGAAATAGGATTAACGTACATATTTTTGGACAGTGGAAGGAAGCTGGAGGGAACACGGGCATGAACAGGGAGAACACCAGAGTTTGCATACACAACTAACGGTCACTCCTCCTTGGGCTGCCACCTTATTGTGGTGGAGGGGTTTGTGTGTCCCAATGATCCTAGGAGATATGCTGTCTGGGGCTTTATGCCCCTGGTAGGGTCACCCAAGGCAGACAGGTCCTAGGTGAGGAACCAGACAAAGCGTAGCCCGAAGACCCTTTATGATGGACACAAACTTTGAATCTGGCGTTCCCTCGCCCGGACGCGGGTCACCCGGGCCCCACTCTGGAGCCAGGCCTGGAGGTGGGGCACGATGGCGAGCGCCTGGTGGCCGGGCTTTTACCCACGGAGCCTGGCCGGGCTCAGCCCAAAGAGGAGACGTGGATTCCCCTTCCAATGGGCTCACCACCTGTCAGAGGGGCCAAAGGGGTCAGGTGCAATGTGTCATGGGCGGCAGCCGAGGGAGGAGACCCTGGCGGTCTGATCCTCGGCTGCAGAAACTCTTGGGACGTGGAACGTCACCTCTCTGGTGGGGAAGGAACCGGACCTAGTGTGCGAGGCTGAGAGGTTTCGGCTAGAAATAGTCGTTCTCGCCTCGACACATGGCTCTGGTTCCGGAACCAGTCTCCTTGAGAGGGGCTGGACGTACTTCCACTCTGGAGTTGCCCACAGCGAGAGGTGCCGGGCAGGAGTGGGCATACTTGTTGCCCCCCATCTTGGCACCTGTACGTTGGAGTTCACCCCGGTGAATGAGAGGGTAGCCTCCCTCCGCCTACGGGTGGGGGGACGGGTTCTGACTGTTGTCTGTGCTTACGGGCCGAACAACAGTTCAGATTACCCACCCTTCTTGGAGTCCTTAGAGGGGGTACTGGAGAGTGCCCCTCCTGGGGACTCCCTTGTTCTGCTGGGGGACTTCAACGCTCACGTGGGCAATGACAGTGAGACCTGGAGGGGCGTGGTTGGGAGGAACGGCCCCCCTGATCTGAACTCGAGTGGTGTTCAGTTGTTGGACTTCTGTGCTCGTCACGGTTTGTCCATCACGAACACCATGTTCAGGCATAAGGGTGTCCATACGTGCACTTGGCACCAGGACATCCTAGGTCGCAGTTCGATGATCGATTTTGTCGTCGTTTCAACGGATCTGCGGCCGTATGTCTTGGACACTCGGGTGAAGAGAGGGGCGGAGCTGTCCACTGACCACTACCTGGTGGTGAGTTGGCTCCGGTGGTGGGGGAGGAAGCCGGTCAGACCTGGCAGGCCCAAACGTGTAGTGAGGGTCTGCTGGGAACGGCTGGCGGAGTCCCCTGTGAGACGGAGCTTTAACTCCCATCTCCGGCAGAACTTTGAACACATTCCGGGGGAGGTGGGGGACACTGAGTCTGAGTGGACCATGTTCCGTGCCTCCATCGCCGAAGCGGCTTATCAGAGCTGTGGCCACAAGGTCGTTGGTGCCTGTTGCGGCGGCAACCCTCGAACCCGTTGGTGGACACCTTTGGTGAGGGATGCTGTCAAGCTGAAGAAGGAGTCCTATGGGGCCTTTTTGGCCTGTGGGACTCCAGAAGCAGCTGATGGGTACCGGCGAGCGAAGCGACATGCGGCTCGGGTGGTCGCTGAGGCAAAAACTTGGCCGTGGGAGGAGTTTGGAGAGGCCATGGAGAAAGACTTCCGTACGGCTTCGAGGCGATTCTGGTCCACCATCCGGCGTCTCAGGAGGGGGAAGCAGTGCAGCACCAACACTGTTTATAGTGGGGATGGTATGCTGCTGACCTTGACTCGGGACGTTGTGGGTCGGTGGGCGGAATACTTCGAAGACCTCCTCAATCCCACCAACATGCCTTCTGTTGAGGAAGCTGAGCCTGTGGACTCTGGGTTGGGCTCTCCAATCTCTGGGGACGAGGTCGCCGAGGTGGTTAAAAAGCTCCTCGGTGGCCTCAGGGCCCCGGGGGTGGATGAGATCCGCCCGGAGTTCCTTAAGGCTCTGGATGTTGTAGGGTTGTGTTGGCTCACGCGACTCTGCAATATCGCATGGACATCGGGGGCAGTTCCTTTGGATTGGCAGACCGGGGTGGTGGTCCCCCTGTTAAAAAAGGGGGACCGGAGGGTGTGCTCCAATTACAGAGGGGTCACACTCTTAAGCCTCCCTGGTAAGGTCTATTCAGGGGTCCTGGAGAGGAGGGTCCGTCGGATAGTCAAACCCCGGATTCAGGAAGAGCAGTGTGGTTTTCGTCCTGGTCGTGGAACACTGGACCAGCTCTACACCCTCAGCAGGGTCCTGGAGGGTGCATGGGAGTTCGCCCAACCAGTCTACATGTGTTTTGTGGACTTGGAGAAGGCGTTATATTAAAAGGGTAGAGTGCCTTCTCCGGGTCATGGGGGTCGTCCTTCCTCAAGTGGAGGAGTTTAAGAATCTGGGGATCTTGTTCACGAATAAGGGACGAAGGGAGCGGGAGATCGACAGGCGTCTGCTGTGAAGCGGGCGCTGTACCGGTCCGTCGTGGTGAAGAGAGAGCTGAGTCAAAAAGCGAAGCTCTCGATTTACCGGTCGATCTACGTTCCCACCCTCATCTATGGTCATGAGCTTTGGGTCATGACCGAAAGAACGAGATCACGGATACAAGCGGCCGAAATGGGTTTCCTCCACAGGGTGGCCGGGCTCTCCCTTAGAGATAGGGTGAGAAGTTCGGTCATCCGGGAGGGACTCAAAGTAGAGCCGCTGCTCCTCCACTTCGAGAGGAGCCAGTTGAGGCTCGGGCATCTGGTCAGGATGCCTCCTGGACGCCTCCTTGGTGAGGTGTTCCGGGCACGTCCCACCGGGAGGAGGCCTCGGGGAAGACCCAGGACACGCTGGAGGGACTATGTCTCTCGGCTGGCCTGAGAACTCCTTGGGGTTCCCCCGGAGGAGCTGGAAGACGTGGCTGGGGAGAGGGAAGTCTGGGCCTCCCTTCTGAAGCTGCTGCCCCCGCGACCCGACCCCGGATAAGCGGAAGAAAATGGATGGATGGATGGATGGCTGGCTGAGAAAAAGATGAGACACACAAAAACTTTGGCTCATTCCTTTATTTCGGGTTCTTCGGGGAACTTTGACCATCCCTAAATCTGAAACGTTACATTAAATTATTTACTGCATGCAGTCCCTCTACGTCTGAGGCCGCAGTCACTAATCTAATCTGCTAATCTGAGCAAATAGCACAAGCACCTACAAACTGAACCATGACTTGGAACAATTTGTGAAACATATGTAATTCTGATAAGAGTTCAGAATGGTTCCAGAACTATAACATAGTACTTTGCTGGTATAAATTGTACTTCAGGTTTCCACATTTCATCATACTACAACAAATATCCTGGTATTTTATTGAGATTTTATGTGATGGACCAACACAAAGTTATGTAAAACTCTGAAAGTGGAAGGAAAAACATATATGGATCAGAAAGATCTGAAAAATGTGGCATGCATATTTATTTAGTTATGCCATTTAACTAAATAAATATGCAAATTATTGCAAAATTAAAATCCAGGGTAATCTTAAAAAGTCAACTAACAGTAAAGTATTGGAGTCTGTGGATAAATCTGGAGTAATTATTTGCTGTTATTAGAAAATACAGCTAAAAAGCTAGACAAGAACCTGAAAAGCAGTTCGAAATGCACGCTAGTTGATGATTGAATACATCAAGAATAACATGTGAAAGAAGTTGATAAGATTATTCAGATATATCCTCTGATTTTTTTTACAGTTCAGATAACATTCTTTTAATGAAACAATAAAACAACTTTGGAGAAAGAGGGAGCGAAACAAGTTTTACAAGAGAGGACGCCTACAAGAAGCACGGGATTGTGACCAACTGATAAAAAAGTGGTAATTCATGCTATTACACGAGGCACACTATCATCTATTAAAATTTTAAGTCATATTCAACATTTTAAACAATTTTAATATTAGATGTTTTTTTTCAGTAGCTTCCAAATCACATGCCCCTCTTTTGTCATGAGTTGCACAAACACTTCCCTTTATATGTCAAGGCTTTGAGACAGTCCCATAGAATTGGTTTACATGTCTTATTGTCTTTAGCGTTGTCTGTAAAAAGATGAGGATCATAATGGCCATTTAATGACCATAATGTCGGTTTATGAGAACCTGCATTTTAATTATTTACAGATTGAACAAATAAAACGGTGATATTCAATTTATTTATTCTCATTATATAAAACCAGACAAATGTTTGAATTGCTGTTTTACTTATCAAAAGTATTAAAAGTCTCAATACTTTTAATTAAAGTAAAACAGCAATTTAAATGTAACATTTAGCATCTTATTATGCTGACCACCTGGAAGAGTTTTTCTCTTTATTTTCTCTTTCTCCACGTACACTATTAACCAGCCCTCTCCCCTCCCTCTTTCTGTCCCACACACAAACAGAAGATATAAAGGTAAGTGTTGAGAGTGTGTTTCAGTCACAGTGGACTCATTGCTGCAGCCTTCCTATCCAACACTTCCACTCTGAGCAAAATGGCTTGGGATTATTTTGGATTTTCCCGCACTTTGGAAAACCAAAGGAATCAATCTCCCACCACCCGCATCAACAATGCAGCCGACATCTCTGTTATAGTCATCTACTTTCTGGTTGTCTTGGCTGTGGGAGTTATTGTAAGTGTTGCAAACTGTCAACTAATTGCATGATTTATTTACAATTGTGTACCTATGAGTTGTAAATTTCGTAAAGAAATTGCTACAAAAATTTAATGCTTTTTTGTTGCTGTTTTAGGTAAAAAAAAGAATAAACCAATATTTTTGCACAATAATGAATCATAAAGGAGTGTCATGGCTAAATTAAACTATATACTATTCCTAGTGTTCTGTGCTGCTCACTTTATATAGAGCTTTAGAACGTGACGTCACTGCTGTAGACGGATGGATATCGGCGCCATTTTTCGGGGCCATTAACATAACCGACAAAAACAACATTCTCGCAGATTTTTTGTATCCAAATTACTTCAAATAATTTAGCTATGAAATGAGCTTGCTGCGTTATTTGATGTAATGTCCGATCACACGACTGAAATGGTAAAAAGGTGGAAAACGGACTTTTGTTTTACTATTTTCCTGCTTGGAAATAATGCGAGGAGGTTAAGCTATCGGAGCTAACGAGAAGGAGATGAATGTCCTGCTATCAGCGGTGAGACGTCCTGATATCACCTTCTCCAACATCCCCAGATACCTTCAAGTTTGCTCCAGACATTTCCATTCTGGTGAGTGTTTAAATTTGTCGGTGTTGTCATATTTTTTTCTGCTATGATTTTGTCCTTGTTTACTCATGTTCAGTTTATGATGAGTTCATTTAAGTGGGTCAACCTTGTTTAGGTCGGGCTTATATTGTTCATGTAGCGTAGTCCGAGTTTTGTCAGTCTACATCAAGGTTATTCCATTATTGTGACGTAAACTATTTAAGTTTTCTAGTGTTATCAGATTTACAATATTAATACTGATGTGTGTTCTTATATGTTCCCCTAAAGGCAAATGGACGTATGAAATGGATGAGCTCAATACAGACTGGGGTCCAGCGCTGGCATCGGACCGAAATCGGACCGTGTCAATTAAGGAGGCAATACAGCAAGACCATGGTGGATCAAGAAGTTATTAAGACTGTTTTCATTATTTATCCCAGAAGAGGTAAATAATGAAAACACAGCAGGTTAAGAAATGAATCATTAAATGAATCATTATTAGTAATTCTAGTTAGGTTATTTCTTTGTTCAGATCTTCTAGTTTCTCTTGCTCTGTGTTTCTTAGTTCTTATTGATGTTAGATCAGTCTTGTTTCTATTTAGATTCGGTTCTGGTTTCGTGTCCCTCTTTTTTCTCTCCTAGTTCATCAGGTTTTCGTTACTCTTGGTGTCTTTTGTGTTAGAAGTATTTTTCAGTTCCCCGTTTGCTCCCTTTTGTGATTCCAGTAGATCTCCGTGTGCTACCTTCTCCCCGGCCCTCAGCCATCTCCTGTGCCAAATTACTCACACCTGCTATCGCTCTTCTCATCTAGCTAGGCTGTTGTTCCAGTACATAAGCTCCTCTTTTTCACTCACAACTTGCCAGTCTAGCTTGTTACCCTGCTCACCACGTTGCCAGTTGTTACCTTTGTTATCCCTCGTGTCTCATTATGTTTTGGATTTTCTTGTTTTCTTTGGATTTAGTTAATTTTGTTCATTAAAATAACATCCACATAAAGTACGTCTACTGCCTGCTGTGTTTGGGTCCACCGCCACACCACATCATGACACAAACCAGATGAAAGAGCCCATCTTTAAACATTTAATGTGTAATTAAACAATAAAGATGACAAGTAAATTTTATGAGATAGATCAGACTTTAAGTAAATATTTGTTGTATTTAACATATTTCAGGTAAGTGAACATGTAATGAAATAGATTGTGTCCTAGAACTTTATGTAATTGAACATTACAAGTAACAAATGTGATGATCATCTAAGGAAATCCATTTTACGAGCATTTTTTTGCCCTGTAACAGACTGGCGACCTGTCCATGGTGAACCCCGCCTCTCGCCCGAAACGTTAGCTGGAGATAGACAGCAGCAACCCTCCCGACCCCACTAGGGACAAGGGACAAGAGAAAATGGATGGATGGAACATTTTTTTAAAATATAATTTTGGTTAAAATATAAAGGGGTGAAAATGGAATAAAAATATGCCTTTTTTATATAGTTTAAAAGAATATTGAGTTAATTGGTCACATGATCTAGAAGGTATTGAAGAAAAATACTAAATTTTGACTACAGAAATAGCTAAAAAATATAAAAAGGTTTTAAAATGTAATAAAGATGAGTGTGCAGTCTAGTAGAACAATTTCACACAGATTTTGAGTTAATGGGGCATGCGATTTGGAAGCTACTGAAAAAAAACATCTAATATTAAAATTGTTTAAAATGTTGAATATGACTTAAAATTTTAATAGATGATAGTGTGCCTCGTGTAATAGCATGAATTACCACTTTTTTATCAGTTGGTCACAAGACAAGGCACTTAGTTATAGGAGTGTTTGGTTTGGAAATTGACAGTCCCTATGTGAACCTCAGAGTGCTTCAGGAGGGAATGGTAGAGAACAGCTGTGGCCGAAATTAGCATTCATAAATTGGATCAACCTAGAGCTGAACGCCCCTTACTCCGTGAAGGGTCAATATCCAGTATCCAATTTGCAAAACAACCTTGCTGCGCTCGGTAACACAATGAAAACACCAGTGTTCTGACTAGTTTGTTTTGGTCTGTGGTCATGAAAAATGGCGCCGAGTGACATAAACGTCAGACGCAGTGATGCAGGTTCCAAAGCTCTATAGAACACTAACTTAGAGCTAAACTAGATAATAAGCTTGTTTTGAAGTTCATGTATTTCCTTGTCCTGTTGCAGGCCATGGTCCGTACCAATCGATCCACTGTGGGTGGCTTTTTCCTTGCAGGGAGGAGTATGGTGTGGTGGCCGGTGGGTATCTGACAACAAATTAGAAACATTTTATAACTGATTAATTTTTTTAACAGTCTTGAGAACTATTACAGTTGTGATGGAAAAGAAGTACAATTAAAAAAAAAAGTTAAATCTCCTGAACAGGGGTGACATGTTGGTTGCATACAAGTTAGATTGGATTGGTTCGTTCCAAAGCTCTATTGGCTAATAGTAGACATAGAAGGCAGCTCTCCTCATTAACATAACGATGCAGCAGAAAAACAGTGAATGGAAAAACAGCAAGCAGAAATACAGTGAGCAGAATAGGGAGAAGCAAAAAAAGACAACGCAAAATATCTATTTTCCTTGACAAAAACGCATGTTTAGTGGAAATAAAAAAGAAAATATATACATTATTGATGGAAACTCATGTGTAAGGAAAAGGAAAAACTAAATATATATTTATGCTTTTATTTCTTATTAAAACATATATTTATACTTTTATTTCTTATTATGTCGGTTTTGGTCCTCCATAGTAAATTAGGTGGTTCTTTCAAACTCATCTACTATGAGGTGAAGTTTAGAGTTAAGTTGTCACAGTTTAGAGAAGTTGAATATCTCACACCATCCTAACTACCAGGAAAAAAAAATATTGTCCAATCACCATTTTTTTTAAATTCCACAATCTTTGTAAGGTAATTAGAATACTGAAAACATTTTTTTTTGGAAAAAAAAAATAAATGAATATGATGTGGAAATCGGAACCCCATACATTCGAAATTGAACTTCAATGGCAACCAGTTTGTCCCAAAGAAAATATCCAAACATCAACATAAGAATGTATTTCACATTGAAAAAACTGAACACTGTTGCCTACCATAAAGTTTCTGGGTTCGATTCCTGGCCCCGGGTCTTTCTGCATGGAGTTTGCATGTTCTCCCTGTGTAGGGTGGGTTTTCTCCGGGTCCTCCGACTTCCTCCCACAGTCCAAAAACATGACTGTCAGGTTAATTGGCCTATCCAAATTCTCCCTAGGCGTGAGTGTGGATGGTTGTTTGTCTCTGTGTTGCCCTGGATGGACGGATGGATGGATGGGTCAGTGAATAAATGAATGAGTGGGTGGATGTATGGATGAATGGGTAGATGGATGGATGGGTTGATGGATTCAGAAAAAACAGAAAATAATGACAAATGTCCACAGAGGACAATTTTTCAACTTTTAAATACTACAATAAAATACAGTCAAAATAATTCATAGAATGTTTTAATATGCTGCTAAGAGACTTATTTAGAATATGCCAACAAAACTTTAAACCAAAATTTTCAAAATAAAAAGTTTTATGCACTTACTTTCCCCATAAAATGTGCTTGTACTGATGAACGTCATTTTTATGAATGAGGAAAAAGGAAGGTACAAAAGCCCCATCCCTTCACAGGTGGCATCATTGAAAAGCCCTAAATGTCCTCTCTAGATACAAAAGGAATTAATTCAGTAGAATGCAGGGGGTGGGACATATTCAAGTTTAGAAATGTCCTCCACAGAGGACAAAAATGAACTACTGGTAGTCAGGAGGATAATCAAAAAGTTAAATATATTCAGAAATCCAAATCTTGAAACCTTACTGCATATTATACATACATTTGTTAGTGGATAGACTTCATTATGATTATTTCAGCATAGATAAACAAACTACTGTTGAGGAAATACAATCGTTTCTAGCATTTAGAAAATATAATCATTTTTTAGTGTGTGAGTTAGCTCTATCTTTTACTTAAAGTTAGGAGTTTTTGTGTCAGTGAGGTCAGATGCAGGGGCTGTCGTGCCTGGGTTCAGAATGTCACAGATAAATGATGGATCTACGAAACCTTTTAGGAAAAGGTTTTGAGGTTATAAAATAATAAACCACAGGAGGTAGAAAATTTTATCTGTGTGAAAACATCTCAAAGCAGGGGGACATTCAGGTCTCAGGAGATAAGGAGCCTTCAGTGAACATCTGGCATGGTAAACTATTGACCTATAGACTTCTGAACTTTGAAGCTGTGAACTTTTAAACTTTCAGACTGTTATCATATAAAATATTTTAATATTGCATGCTTTCACTGAATATTTTATTTGAATATTGTATTAGTTAGTTGTAGAATTAAAACCAGTCAATGATGAATGCAATTGAAAATGTTTTGTTCTGTATTAGGAAACAGGAACTGTATCTAATTACTTTTTGTAGTTTTGTATGAGTTTAATATCAGGGAGACTTTGGGAGGAATAACAGAGCAAAAGCATATTAAGTTCAGAGATAACTCTTATTGAATTAAATATAGGATTTAGGGTTTGTTTTGGGAGAAATGGAGAAAACCAGGATTTCACAGAGACTTGTGAAATGCTTTGATGTTCGTGGCTCAGGAAGGAGCCAGATCCTGGAGAAAACTCTGCAGGAGTCAGGAGATAACATCATTTAGTGAAAATAAACCTGAATACATCTTAAAATTTATAACCTACCCGGGCACATTGACCTGCAGTTTACCCGAAAAGTATTTGTTTAAAAGCTTACAAATGTGCCTTTATCTGTTTGGGTGGATTAACAGGGAATTCCAAATACGTTTCTTTGATCACTCGAACAGAATTGAAGGGAGGTGCCGTTTTCGAAGGCAGTCAGAGACAGCTTCCAATTGGTCGAGCGGAGAGACACCTTGTTTGAATAAATTAAAGAAAAAAGGATAAAACTTTCAACACGGAGTAACAAATCAGATTTTGCGCTTGCAATTTCTCCAAGGACGTTCTTGCTATCTGTATCTTTTCCTCTTCTCAGGTAAATTTATCTGTTTGTACTCTAATGTTTTCTGATGTTTTGTGATGTGCTTTTCTGGTGATGGTTTGCATCTGTCTTGAATAAATGCTGATTATTGTGACGCTGTTGTCGATGCGTGGTCTCAGTCTTTGCGCACAGCATTTTTCTGAACCCGGGCAGAGAGGATAGAACGAGTAAAGTTTTGCAATATTATTATGTTTAACACTACCCATGCCTACCCCCACCCCACAAAATAAGAAAGACAAAACGCACCAATGACAAATGGTGTGGCCAAGTTAAGGCCTACACATGGAGGAAGTTAAGGCCTACACATGAAGGACTGCTGACTTGACAGTTGTCTTATTAGTGTGGAAAGTCACAAAACATCAATGCTAAAGAAGCTGAGTATTCACAGAGGGTTGAATCCAAACAGGTTAATAAAAAATTGACTGGAAGGAAAAAGTGAGTTAGAAAAAGGTTTTTCTGCAACTGTAAAATCCACAACAACAGGACTGGCAAGCAGAGCCCTTTCAATAGTTTTGGGGAGATTCATAAGATGTGGGCTGTGATCAGAATTAGAGTCTCAAGAGCCTCCACACACACAGCCTCACACAGAGCATGAGCTACAACCTTTGCATTCCTTGCATTGAACCTGTCCTGAATGAGATATCATATCATCCTGAAAGGGCCTTAAAGACAGAAAATGTTCCAAATGTGTTTACTGGTATTCATTTGCTTGTTTTGGGATCCCTTTGTAAATTAAACATTTTTTATGACAGATCGGAGCATCGCTCTTTGCCAGCAACATTGGCAGCGGACACTTTGTAGGGATCGCTGGTACTGCTGCAGCTTCTGGAATTGCTGTTGGTGGATTTGAGTGGAACGTGAGTATTTGTGATATGTTTTCCAAATAGGAAAGTCAAGATCTCATAATACAAATAATTGGTTTGGAGAAACTGAAAAGTAAAAATAATCTTAATGTTTAATATTTTCTTGATTTTTTCAATGTTTTACCATGTTTTGTTTGTTCCAGGCTATTTTTGTTGTCGTCATTCTGGGATGGATCTTTGTGCCGATCTACATCAAAGCTGGGGTAAACAGCATGTGCATTTTCTGTTGAAAAGTGCACCTATTATAGTCATTGAGCCTTGATGAAACAAAATGTCAAATTTGTCTAGGTTATCACTATGCCTGAGTACCTGAAAAAGAGGTTCGGAGGACAGCGGATTCGTATCTATCTCTCTGTGCTCTCCCTCTTCCTCTACGTCTTCACAAAGATCTCTGTATGTTTCTTTTTCTTTCTAACCTTTGAACATTTCAACAATGAATTTAACAAATTAGAGTAAAATATCTTTTCTGTCTCCTCCCAGGCCGACATGTTCTCTGGTGCCATTTTCATCCAGCAGGCTCTTGGACTGAACATCTACGTTGCTGTTATTGCTTTACTTGCGATTACTGCAGTGTACACCGTCACAGGTACATCCTCAGGAAGAAATTCACTTCCTCTTTGGAGATCAACATTTTCCTCATAAACCTAGTTGACAAAAACGTCTTATCTATGTAAATGACACCCTGAGTGAGGTTAGTCTTCTCAAGATCAAAAAGACATGTAAAGAGAAAACTCCTCCTTTCCTGGCTTGTATATCTGTGGTGTATTTGTGGTTAATTGCCCATGTGTGGTACCGAGTGGTGTATCAAATGAATAACTGCAAGGCAAGGATTGTGGACAGTCTCACTGCAAACCCATAAAAGTTACAATAATTTATTTAGTAAACGAATAATCAAAGTGAAGGAGATGCAAGCAGTCCTTGACGAAAAATCAATAAGCGAGTCTGTAATGTCTTAGCTGGACAAGGAAAAGAGGGCGCGGTCCTCCACCACTCTCAACCCTTTTTGGCTCGATCCTAAATCCTCCGGTTCCTGGCGAACCTCGTCAATAATCCAGCCGTCCGCTCCTCAACGGCGACCAGTCCCCCCGTTTAGTCCACCAGTCCGCATACACCGTCCTTCATCTCCAAACGTTCTTACCCCGAGTCCATCTGCTGCTCTTCTAGCTGCGTATCCCTCCATGCTAGTTAAGCAGATGCATAACACCTGCGCCGGTGCAGTGGGCCTCTCTGGGTATCCGGGCATGTGACCTCAAAAATAACCAACATGCAAAACAATAACTCAAAAGTTTAATTCAACTAAACATAAGAAAATACATAACTTTAAAATGTAACAAGCAATCAAAAAAATATAAGAAACATAGATAGAACTCCAACAAAAAGGAAAACCGAGGCCACATTACCACACCTGGATTATGATAAGCCTCAAATAGCCCTCTAATAGTTGCTGCTCTGCAATAATCCGCGCACACCTTCACAGAACTTTTACAAGACAAGTAGAAAAAGAACACTGACATAGAACACATACTACTGTCTACGCTTCTGAATAAAAAATGTTACAGATTGCTAACGCCATGTTTTATTTCAGGTGGACTGGCTGCGGTGATATATACAGATGCCTTACAGACCGTCATCATGGTTATTGGATCCTTCATTCTCCTGGGTTTTGGTAATAACCAATAATCCTTATTTAACATTTTATCTTGCACTATTGATTTGTTTTATTGTGACATCATTAAGAATTTGAAGAGTGAGCCTTAGTCTAACCATAACTTCCTGTCTTCCCTCAGCTTTCAATGAAGTGGGGGGCTATACAAATTTCGAGACACTCTACATGGCTGCAATTCCCAAAAACACCTCTAACATCAGCACAGAGTGCTACGAGCCTCGGAAAGACACCTTCCACCTTTTCAGAGATCCAATAACGGGAGACCTGCCCTGGCCTGGCATGGTGTTTGGACTCACCATCCAGGCCACCTGGTACTGGTGCGCTGATCAGGTCAGTAAAAATACAATAAGTACCTTTGACTGTGTGGATGCTTTACTTCCACCCAGGGGCGTGGTATAGGGGTGACAATTCTAGGGGCCCTGACCAAAAGGGGGCCCTCTATAATTTATTTTTTGCTCATAGAAATAAAAATAAAAAACATTTGGGCCCTGTCAACTACAAATTTAATCATATTGTATTTTCGAAGATTGTTTTTTGCAGTAATAATGTAATGTTCCCACTCCCAGACCAAAAAGCACACATCCATATTTGCTGACCCCGAATGAAATGGATCATTCCTGCTTGGAGCGCATGAGAGTGACACTGTTCAGCAGCAGACAGTAGGAAACAAGAACGATTGTGGCAGTTACTATGCTGCTAAGAAAAGTTAGTAAATCAGGTTTTCAAAAAGATAAAATAGATAGCCAGATAGAGAAAAAGGCAAGAGTGTCAATTTATAACCCAGTTTTTCTCCGAGAGAGGTGGGTAGACTGTGTGATATTATCAACCATTTAGCATAATTAGTTTAGCTACAGACTATTGTTTGCCTCCATTTCACTAGCATTTAATGAATTAAGGAAAAAAAACATTCATATATTGAACTTGTTCCTGTACCTTTTACCACTTAACAGATGAGTCAGTCAGCAGCAACTCTAACCCGCATCCCTCCTGACCTGTTCTCTCCTAAGTGAAATTAAAGCTGCAGTATGTAACTTTTATAAAATATTTTTTTCCACATATTTGTTAAAGCTGCCATTAAGTTGTGACAGCATGGTATGAGAGATAATCTGTGAAAATTCTATTTCCTCTGCCTTCTCCCAGTGCTAGAAAAAACCAGTGAGTCACAGGAGAATTTTAGTGGTGTCAATCACAACCTCATATGGCTCATCCTTCCTCCTCTTTGCTCTATGCTATTCTGCTAGCATAGCCTGTTGTGAATGCTTAGTCTAGTTAGCATAGCTACCAGTGATGTCAGATAAACGATTTTCCTGTAACAATAAGCTGTTTCTCCACCATTAGCACATTTAGCAACGAGTGAATGAAGTTGATATGACCACGATATGACTGTTGCTCATGGGGAGACATTTCAGTAATCTAAAACTAAAAGAAAAAATTAAGCAACCTACTTGCATACTGTATGCATTGCAGACTGTATGCATACTGAATGTTACTCTTGTATGTAAAATTTATGAACAGTAAATATTGTACTAGTTATCTGTATTGGACCAAAGAAAGCAAGGCAATTGCAAGCCTTTGAAATTGTGACACTTTTGATTGGTCAGATAGAGTCAAGAAATATTAACAGCAGCTGCGTGAGGGGAGGCCCAATTTATTTATTTTTGTCAGGGAGCCCAAGATTCCTGGCAGCGCCCCTGCTTCCACTGACTCAGTAGTAACAGGTTTTACTGCATACCAGAAACAATCTAAGGCCATAAACTCATCCAGTTGATTTTTACATAACCACATGCGAATTCAAGCTCTTTTATCTCACCTGTTTTGGACAGAATCACTGAGGCGGTCTAAGGTTGTCAGCTGATAGCAAGGGCATAAATCCCAGAGGTGGGTGGGGGGTTCCGGACCACCCCAATCTTGGAAAAGTCTAGAATTATCATTAGTGAATGATGTTTATGTAGTGTTGGTAAGTAATGTGCACGACAAGCTATGCTAAATGTGTCTAATGTATAGGTAAACGGACATACTGTATAATCTAACAACTGTCAATAGCCACATCTGCCATGTTGTTTTTATTAACAAAAGATGAGAAATCTCCAGTGCATGTAATAGTCGTTATCCTAATATTACTATGAATCATACTTTTACTTAGCTTTTGTTTTCTAACATTGCCATTTATTAATTTATGACTCAGTTCAAATGATTCATCTCAAAAGCTCCATTTGCCTTAAATTGAAATCATCAATATGTTTGTGCTTCATCTGCTCATTTAAAGTTGCATGCAGAGAAATAGTTATTAATTTACAGGCTTGTTCACCACAACCAATTACAATTTATTGAAATTACTTTAGTTTTTCTGAGTGAGGAACTTTAAATGACGTAAAGCAGCAACAGCTCTGCTAAAAAAAAGCCAAATATTTTTCTTGAAGTACTAAGTATTTAACACTGCCTTCAAATGCTCCATCTTTTTGTGCAGGTGATTGTCCAGCGTTGCCTCTCAGCCAAGAATCTCTCTCATGTGAAAGCAGGTTGCATTTTGTGTGGTTACCTGAAGGTGCTGCCCATGTTTCTCATGGTTTTTCCTGGGATGATAAGTAGGATCTTGTATCCTGGTGCGTGTTTTGCTCTTTCCAAGTTCTGTTGTCTTGAGGGAAAAATCTGGTGTAAAACAACAATAAAGTGTAAACAATTTCTTAAAACATTCAGATGTGGTGGCATGTGTGGTCCCCGAAGAATGTATTGCATACTGTGGAGCTAGTGTTGGATGCACCAACATTGCCTACCCCAAACTGGTTGTGGATCTTATGCCAAATGGTGAGTGGATCGACAACATAGTCTTAAAATTTCAAACACTTTTGTTCCTTTATGTTTTCCTTCACCATTGTCTGTCTCTCTTCAGGTCTGAGGGGTTTGATGCTGTCAGTGATGTTGGCCTCTCTAATGAGCTCCCTTACTTCAATATTTAACAGTGCTAGTACTCTCTTCACCATGGACATCTATGCTAAGGTCCGTCGTCGTGCCAAAGAGAGAGAACTGATGATTGCTGGCAGGTAAAACTGTTTTGGCTTGATGTTAGTATTATTACTGTTTGCATGCTTGACTCTAACCATGACTCTTTGTTTGTTCTTCCCTTCAGGGTATTTATTGTGGTGCTTATTGGAATAAGCATTGCCTGGATCCCTATGGTGCAGTCAGCCCAGAGTGGTCAGCTCTATGACTACATCCAGTCAATCACCAGCTATCTCACTCCACCTGTGGCCGCTGTCTTCATACTCGGGATTTTCTGTAAAAGAGTTAATGAAACTGTGAGTTTCCTTTTAGTGTACAGTTGCTACTTTAGTTGTAACATAAATGTGTATTTTGTAGCATACAAAGGAATTACAGGGACCATCAGAGGCTATCTGGTTTGGGGGCAGAAAGACCTGAACTGAGGATTTTACCACGGGACAGAAAAAGGACTTTAATGATCCCTTGAATTAAGTCATCTACACAAAGGAGGCAGCCTCTTAGGACTTGGAGAAGAACAGAACAGTCATGACTGAGGTTCTTAAAAGCTTCTTATTGGAAAGGCTCTGCACATCATGGACCTGCAATGGTTGAAATGCCTGTTTAATGTTGTAAGAAGGATAATAGCTGTGGTGCCTGGGTAGTGGTTCTCGTCTTTAAGAGAGAAAACTATTGAATCACTCTTTTATCCTCCTCATATAGAAAAATAAAAAACATATGCTAGTTTTCTTTCCAAAGTGGCCATCAGGTAAACTGTACGTCCTATGGGTTTGTTATTTACTCAGTTTTAAGGCTATGGATCCACACCAGGCAGAAAGAAGTGACTATTATATGATGAAACATGACCCAAATATACTTTGTGGATACTGTAATTTATAAGAACACATCTCTGTTTTGTTTTAAGGAAAAGGTATTTTTAGTTTCTGTCACATCAACCAAAGATGATGTAACATTATTTGGGAGGGTTATGTTGAAGGAGGATTTTTGTTATCTTTTGACAGAGAAAAATATCTTACCTGTTTTAGCTTCTGTGTCAAGCCACATTTATTGCTGCAGCCATTCCAGATAACAGAGTTGTATTGATTTAAGCTAGACGTCATTAAGTGGATTATTGTTTTAATAATCTTCTTTCTTTCTTTCTTTCTTTTTACAGGGTGCCTTTTTTGGACTCACAATTGGCCTATTAATGGGATTATCCAGGATGATTACAGAGTTTATCTACGGGACAGGGAGCTGTGTTAGCCCAAGTAACTGTCCTACCATCATCTGTGGAGTGCACTACCTCTACTTTGGGATGATCCTGTTCGCTGTCTCTTGCCTCCTCATACTTGGAATCTCCCTAATGACCAAGCCCATCGATGACAAGCATGTACGTGACAGTTTTGTGATAAGAGTAGCGTAATATGTTCATTCATCCCTCCATCCATCTATCCATCCATTTTCTTTACACCCTTATCCCTTAGTGGGGTCGGGATGGTTAGCTTAATATGTAACTTTCCAAGTCAGTAATTATTCTCAGGAAGACTATCCACTGTGAACCTCATTCAGCAGAAAGGAAATATGAACTTTTTTCTGCTTATGATTACATTATTTCCAAATTCTTATTAAAATTGCAAGTAGTTTGGCATGTTAAAGACTGAGTAACATAAAATATTAGTATGCAGTTTCTGAGTGAAGTTTAAGATGGTGAAGACGTTAGCAGCTAAGAATACAGTTCTTTCAAGACGTTTTTTTGTAATTTATAGCATCTCCATGAATTCAAGCTTGACTTTATTACACCAATCAAACAACAAAATGCACTTGTTGCAGAAGGATTTATGTTTATATCAATTTCAGCAATCTCCAGTTGCTGAAACGCACTTCACTTACTTTGTTCACTTAAGGCTGCAGTATGTAGCTTTTATAAAAGTATGTTTTTTATATATTTGTTAAATATTATATTATACCATGTTGCAACAGTATAATATGAGACAGGCAATCTGTGAAAAGCTCAAGCTCATTTTGTCATCTGCAGAAATTCACCTCTTCCAGTCAGAAAGAACCAATCAGAGCTAAGAGGAGGATCTAAGCTCTGTCAATCATCCTCATGTGCATGGTGCTCAATGTGCAACAGCTTCATGTTCTATGAAAACTGTTTATCTGCCATCATCCATGGCTATGCTACCTAGCCTGGGCATTCATGCAGCTTCTGTTGTGGAGAACCAGCTTTAGTGCATCACAGAGAAAGGGTTGAGTGTGTGAGGGGCGCATACATGAGGTGATTGACAGCACTAAGACCCTCCAATCTGCTGAGAGGTTCCTTCTGATAGAGCAGAGTATAAGTTCGATGACAGTAGGCCTTTAGGGAGAAGAAAGACGTATTTGATCTTTTTTCACATATTGTCTTTTTCGTACCATACTGTCACAACATAATGATAGTTTTTACAAATATGTAAAAAAAAAAACATCCATCTATCCATTCATGATCCAATATGTTTATCATTGTGGGGCTACAGGGGGTGCTGGAGCATCACTCTAGCGATCACCAGGAGAGAGTAAAAATCATACTGTTTTATAAAAGTTACATTCTGCTGCTTTAAACCTATAAAACACCCATGATTTGTGTTGCAATAGTTGGACATTTTTCTGAGATCTGAACAGTTTTCTCACACAATATGTTGTGTTATTTTCCCAGCTGTACCGATTGTGTTGGAGTCTGAGGAACCGTACAGAGGAAAGAGTGGAGATTGATCCGGATGATTGGATTGAGGACCATGATGAGGACAAGAGTACAACGGATGTAGAAGGTATACAGAACACATACAGTTTACACTTCTTAAGATTGAAGCTGTTTTAAAGATGGACATAGTTTTCACATGACTTTATTTTGATACAAAAATCTCTTTGCCTTTATTCCAGAACTTAAGAAAAAGCCAAATTTCTTCAAGAAAGCGCTAATGTGCTTCTGTGGACTGGAGCAGAACAAAAAAGCACCAAAACTTACTCCGGAGGAGGAAGCAGAACTGAAGAAGCAGCTAACGGATACAACAGAGAAGCCTTTCTGGAGGAACATTGTCAATGCTAATGTCATCATCCTCCTGAGTGTCACTGTGTTCTTTCACGGATACTTTGGTTAGCCAAACCCCATCAACATTAAGTGGTACTGGATACTGTAAATTATTTTGCATGGATTTAAATGATACAAAACCATTAACCCTTATCCTGTGTGCTATCATTCTTCCTGTATTGTGCCAACTGATCTCACGTAGGACACAATGTGCACTTTTCTCAATGCACCTTCCTTTTCAGTTAATTTTTTCCTAGTACAGTGAACCGCCGCTATAACGTGGTTCACCTTTCACGGTCTCGCTGCTTCGCGGATTTTTTTGTGCATTTATTTATTTATTTATTTATTCCACAGTGCATTGTGTTCTGTGTCCTGATTGGCTAAACAGTCTCCATGCTACGGTATTTACATATACTTAATACAGCTTGGCCATTCAGGAGATGGAAACTGAAACTTTGAATGCCTGCTGGAGAAAACTGTGGCCAGAGGCAGCGCAAAGCCCGACGGGATATTCGCTTGACAAAATCCATTGCTCTGCCATAGATACAGCTGTGAATCTCGCAAAACAGCTTGGAGGAGACGGCTTTAACGACACCACTCTGGATTACATTAAGGCCCGATTGTTGCACACGTACATCCGCTGATCTGAAAACAGGTTTTGTTCTTTTGTTTCAAAGTGGAGTATTTAATTATCCTATATAACGGGTGTAAAAGTTAAAGGTAACTCCTTCACAGATTTCGCCTACCACGGGTTCTTTTCAGAACGCAACCCCCACGAAAAAGGAGGGTTCGCTGTATTTGTCACCTGGAGTGAACCAGTAAACGATGGTTTAACATATTAATGCATCAAACTTGTTAGGATGTCCAAATTCTCACATATTTCACAGGACGAAAAGTGGGATTTTTGACCCTGTATTCTGACGCAAACTCACCTCGTCAGCGACAGATATCGACAGCAATCTACAGTTTTGCATTTCAATCACGGGGGTCGAATTCTGTCGACTGCGGAATCCTTGGAGGGGGGAGTGGAGGTGCGGGGGAGAGGGCGGGCGGCTGCAGCAGACCCACGTGAATTCTCAGTCATTGGATGAAAAACGATGACATCACAGTTCATCATTGACATGTGATTGGTTGGTTGATGTGTTCCCATTGGATAGAGCTTATGACTTTATAAATAAACCCCGCCCCAATCATTAATCAGTGATTCTTGAGAATAGGGACAAAACAGGTCCTATGGAAAAAGCACAAAATTTGAATAAAATATACACAATATATTTTTTTCCAAATATCTGACTAAACTAACCTGGGTCATGTGAGCACAATAATGTATATTTTCCAGGTATTTGATGAATATTTTTTTATTTTAAATATTGTAGTCGGTGGATGATGCCTGTAAAAGCCCTTGTTCAGGAGCAGAACTCAATACATTATAATAGTTTAAAACAATTTAAAAAATACTAAAATTATATATTATGACAATTAAGTATAAGTGTTAATATAAATAATTATAAAAGTATCAATAAATTGAATTAAAAATCATTTTTATATATTTTCCAATTCCATTGAAATTTGTCCCTAGTTTTTGTCAACACCGTCAGAAATGAAAAGAATGTAAAGAAATCAGGCATTATTGGGGGGCACCAGAACTTCTGAGGACCCCATGACCTCTTCCTTTCTCTTCCTTTGCTAAGAGGGCTAGTTAGCTCTGGTTAGCTTATGTTATTCTTTAGTTTTTCTTCTTTTTATTCCTAAGTTTGTTGTCACAACCATGATGTGTCAACACCGTAACTGACATTTTACAAAACTTTGATGAAATTTTATGAAATAAAAGCTTAATTTTGGTATATTGTAAAGATTTTATGGACCTGATGAGCTACAATATGATCTCCTTCAAATTATCATATAAATTGAGGAAGTTTGGCTTTTTGTCACCTCCGTTAGATGTAAACTCCGTCAGAGTTTTTGTGACTCTTTCAGTGAAATTGTTGTCAAATCTCACATAAATGTGCAGTTAATTCATTTTAATGTATTTTACATAAATTGCATTACTTCACGTGTACCAAGTTTTTCATTTTACTCACTAGTTTGTCACCTATGGAGTTTTGTGTCAACTCCGTCAGATTGACTTTTTTTTGTTTTTTGTTTTAAATATTTATTTTGTTTCTTGAAGCTTTTGTCTGTAAAATGAGTAAAATATCACAAATGGGGTCATTAAAATTATTTTTGATGTATTTTTGTCAGTGATGACAACATTCTGGGTCAGGTCGATTAAAAATGTAATGTTTTAAAAAAAATGTTGCAACTGGGAGCCTGTACTTTAGCATCTTTACATTTCCAAAAGATTGACATATTTGTATACATAAATTTGAGAAATAACAAAAAAAATGTGAAAATTAAAACCCATTTCATCCCTATTTTCAAGAATCACTGTAATATAATTAACGGTGCATTTAAAAAAATCTATATAAGAATAAATGCTGTGTTAAAATATATTCATTTGATATTGCATATTCAACATGTTCATATACGAGGACCATAAATGAGGCACAGAAGTTATTTTTCTTTATTTCATTTTATTTTTTTTACTGTTTGCACACAAAATAAGGCATAAATGCTTGTCCATTTCTGGACCATCTGGCAGTGTTTTTTTTTGTCCAAATAGGATCCAACATTATGCTGCATTCAGGACAGGCTCAACGTCTCCCCTGTAGCGTAGACCCGACGTCACTGAGCTCCTGGTTGGCGGAACTTGGGGTATCAACCTCACCACAGTCCCTCATACCTGCCATCCTCCCAGAATGCCACCTCCTCTGCTGCCAGTACTCTCTGCCTTCCTCCATCAGCTCTTAACACAGAACAGACAATCATTATGAGCTACAGGCATCTTTTAGACATTATAAAACTACAGTGAAATTGTTTGGCAACTTCCATCTTAGCATGCACACATAAGACATTAAAACTAAAAAAAAAGAAAAAACATTAAATACATTCTTAAAGAAAATAAAAACTCATGAAAAAGATAAAACACTTGGAAACAATTGGAAGAAAAAATAATTAAAAGCAGTTGCACATGTAAGAAGTTTCAAAACTCAAATACCATCCATATCAAGTCTTAGAGCCGGGTTATGCTCAGGGTCATATTAAACCCAATTTAAACTGTGTACTTCAATCCATCCAACTGCAGACACAATTTATGTCTCAAAGGAGAAGGTGACACCCCATACCCATCCAAATCAGAATTTCCCATCTTTACTCCGGCCGAATTAACCCTACAATGATCAGTCCTTCAGGAATGAGCAATAATTCCCCCGCCGATTCAGGCGTCTATCATTAATACACACAAAACAAATCCAATTTAACATTTTTTTTCAGAAGGCCAGGAACACACTTCAGGGCTAAAAAACATTCGCATAAAAAACCCAGCCACTTTTAAACAGGTTTGCGCTGCGCCTGTCAAGGGTCCGCCACAGACCCCCTGGAGTGTGTATTCATTTATCAACTCAAACTATATGCTCTTTTAGGGGAAACTTCATTACACAGCAACACAGAAACTGAAGAACCACACGGAAACGGCTAGCGGCAAGGCACATGACACAAAAACAGCAAACACATTCAGACGAAAGAAATCCCTACGGACACCGGTGTCAGAAAAAAAATAAAAATATGTGGGCCTCACTCCATGTCCTTTCGTAACGCTACTCGTCACAGGTGGATTTCACACCGAATTTAGTTCCAGTCCTTTGCGAGTCGAGTGCAGAACTTGAGGTGGACTGACCCTTCAATTTAACGTATGCTTAGAACGAAGCAGTACAACTTGTGCCAGATCCGAATAACACTCAGCCAAGAACATGTCCCTTCAGAGTGAATCAGACTCTCAGGCTGATACAAGCCTGTTCCTACACTAATCGCATCAATCCATGAGAGCGACAGGCCCAGCCTGATCCAGAAGGGGCGCCTCGACAACTTGGGGCTAAGCCAACAATCACAGTGGTACAAAATAAAAGCCCTATATGGTAAGATCCAATAAAAAGAAAAATTACACAATCGTTTCTCTGCAATCAAACCAAAGATCCAGTCGAAGCCACAAACCAGCGCGTCAAAGAGACATCAAACTCATCAGGAGACGCACCTGTATCGTGGTTCAACACGGAGGACAAAGTCGTTCACTGCGGTCTCAGGTCCAATCGCACAGTACCGTTCAGAACCGGACGAAGCCCCCAATTGTTAAGAGAATGAAATTGCAAAACTTTACTCGTTCCATCCGCTCTGCCCGGGTTCAGAAAAATGCTGTGCACAAGGACTGAGACCACGCAGAGACAACAGCGTCACCATAATCAGCATTTATTCAAGACAGATGCAAACCATAACCAGAAAAGCACATCACAAAACATCAGAAAACCTCAGAGCACAAACAGATAAATTTACCTGACAAGAGGAAAAGATAAACAGATAGCAAGAACGTCCTTGGAGAAATTGCAAGCGCAAAATCTGATTTGTTACTCCGTGTTGAAAGTTTTATCCTTTTTTCTTTAATTTATTCAAACAAGGTGTCTCTCCGCTCGACCGATTGGAAGCTGTCTCTGACCGCCTTCGAAAACGGCACCTCCCTTCAATTCTGTTCGAGCGATCAAAGAGAAGTTTCTTTAGTGATCCCTCAAGTCCTGCTAGGTTTTATGACTTTTGGATGTCTCAAGAAACGTATTTTAATCCACCCAAACAGATAAAGGCACATTTGTAAGCTTTTAAACAAATACTTTTCGGGTAAACTGCAGGTCAATGTGCCAGAATAAGTTATAACTTTTAAGATATATTCAGGTTTATTTCACTAAATGATGTTATCTCCTGAATCCTGCAGAGTTTTCTCCAGGATCTGGCTCCTTCCTGAGCCAAGAGCATCAAAGCATTTCACAGGTCTCTGTGAAATTCTGGTTTTCTCCTTTTCTCCCAAAACAAACCCTTAATCCTATATTTGATTCAATAAGAGTTATCTCTGAACTTAATATGCTTTTGCTCTGTTATTCCTCCCGAAGCCTCCCTGATATTAAACTCATACAAAACTACAAGAAGTAATTAGATACAGTTCCTGTTTCCTAATACTAAACAAAACATTTTCAATTGCATTCATCATTGACTGGTTTTAATTCTACCACTAACTAATACAATATTCAAATAAAATATTCAGTGAAAGCATGCAATATTAAAATATTTTATATGATAACAGTCTGAAAGTTTAAAAGTTCACACCTTCAAAGTTCAGAAGTCTATAGGTCAATAGTTTACCATGCCAATGTTCACTGAAGGCTCCTTATCTCCTGAGACCTGAGTATCTCCTGTCCTCCCTAGATGTCTGAAAAGATAGGAGCCTGTAGCTCCACAGATATATTGTTTAACAACGTCTTAAAAGGTTTTCTCCATCCATCATTTGTTCTTTGATATTTTGAACCCAGCCATGGCTCTTCCTGCCAATTGAACTCACCCACACAAACTTCTTCAAAATTTAAGTAAAAGATTCAGCTAACTAAACACAAAAAGATGGTTATATTTTCTAAATGCTAGAAACGATTATATTTCCTCAACAGTACATAAACAATATTGAAGCATAAAATATCATCAACATTCTAAAATAATAGATACTCACACACAGTTGCATCTCTGTCCTCATCACGGACATCAGAACATTCCTCAAGAGTCTGATTGACACAAATGTGACTCCCATGCTGTGGAGTCTGTGGAAATAAATGTAAAATTAAAAAAAAAATTGTAGCAAATATATTGCTTTCTCAAACATACATAAGTAAAACAATTATTCTCAACCAGCCATTGTACATCAGGAATCAACGCAGTGATTATACATACCAGCTTCATGACTTGGTCCTCATTTCCGTCCTCTGTCCGCCATTTTGTAGATCTTTACTGCTTTCCACACTCTGCCTTGCTGTACTGCGTTAAAACAAAATAAATAAAATAACGGGAACATGCGAGTGTTCACTATTCACTAAATGTTAAATCATAATTTACTGAATTTCTCTTCATCCTGGTGGACTCCGTAAGAGCTCCTCGGCACCGTGGTCTGATGCCTGGATGGTACGGCTTGGCCATTTTTCAGGTCTGAAAAAATAAAAGAAGATGCGAATAGTTTTAAGAGTTCGGAACCTCATATGTAATAGAGATTACAATACAAAATCTCACCCTACACTTGTTTCGGCATTAAGAAAACAACAGACCGCTTTCTGTAAGAAACAAAGCAATGTATTGTAGTGACCATTTGTCCCAAAACTTAAATTCAAAAATCAAAAATCTCAAAACTCAAAGGTGATCAAAACAAAAGCGAATCCAACTCAAATTGTCACCTGATGCACCGTGGAGTTTACAGAAAATTGCTGCTGTTAAGAAAATGTATTTAAAATATGCTAGTTGTAAAAGGTAACCTGATTTAATCGAAAATAGTCTAATAATAGTTTTGGAATTAGAAACTTATTTTGGCTTATTGACCTTTACTTTTTGGTCTAAAGTAAATTGTCGTATAAGGTTTGAAATTAGTTTTTATGTCAGGATATCACCAGTGGAAGTTCCAGCTGTTTCACAGTAATTTGCGAAAGGCCATAACCCAACAGGGGATCGGAGACATCCTGCTTCTAACTTATTTAAAACAAAAGGAGAAGCCACGTTTTTGTCTCTGAAGGAACTCTAGGGATTTTCTGAATTTGAAAAGGGTCAGAGACAGCTTTTGGTTGGTCGAGAGGTGTTGCACCTTATTTGAATAGAACACACCTACTAGTATAAAACCTCTTGCACAAAGAAAATGAGCCAGAAATAGCCAATTTTTTAGCTCCTTTTGGGCTGACTATTTCTCCGAAGACGTCTTCGACGTCTTCGTCTTTTCCTCTATCTGTCTCATTCTCTCAGGTGACTAATGTGTGACTGTGTTTTCTTTAATTTTTCTGTCTTGTGTTATACTGTCCACTGATTGGATTAAACTCTGAGCTCCTGTGACGTCAACACGTAGCGTGCGTCTCTGTTTTGTGCCACACGGCTGCGGCTCCGGTTTCAGATACAAGAAAGAGCCTGGGACCAGGAGGAAAAGCCCGAGCCTAGTTGTTTTTTTAATAGTTAATTTGGTTTTCCTCAACACTGCTTATATCAACAGATGACACAATAAGTCATTATTAAAAAGGAACAACATGACAAAACTATTTACCTGGAAGAAGTTAGAGTCTGAGTGCTTTGTAATAATTTGTAACTCTCTCCCTCTCTGAGATGGCTTTATTCATTAACACCTAAAGCAACACACAGTTAGGTGTATGAAATCGAAGACCGCGGTAAAGCCCAGCACACAATAAACAAGTGCGCGGTAGCTCAAGACATGACGGTACACCCATTTACAAGCTGCTTTCACAATAAAAGCGCACATCCGGTCCATGTTTGAGTACCTCAAAATAGGTTTCCAGCCGCTATAGTTGCAAAAAGAAAATATATGCTGAAAAACTAATACAATATATATATATATAATTAGAGGTGTGCCCATCGATCGGTCACCGATCATAATCGGCCGATTTCCGTGAAATCGGTGATGATCGGGATCGGCCGATCATTAGCTCCGTTACCGATACCGATCACCTGCATCTCATTTCCCAGCCTGTCTGTCCAGCTGGTTTCTTCTTTCCTTCACTGTGCAAGCGCGCAGCAACAAATCCTAAGCGATGTGTAACTATAACGCACTGAGTGAATGAGGACGTTTGCGTGTTGCGGCGGAAAATTGAAGCAGGTCAAAATGCATCAACACAACGAAGCTAATAGACATAAAAACAATGACGGTGTAGACGCCAGTTCAACCTGCACTGGCTTAAGCGTTGACCCGTTGCTGCTTTGTTATGACGCGCTGAGCGGCTAACATTGTACCTGTTGATCGCGTGTAAAATCAATCCCCGATCTTGTTGTGGTCCAAACTCCACACTTGGTCCAGACAGATAAACGTTGGTGAAACATATCCATTTATTCGATAGTACATGGCAACAGTGATAACAATGACTCCGCCATAGCGGTCAAAAACCTTTATGCCCTTCCGGGTTCAACACCTGACAGCTACCCGTCACCTCTTGATTTATATATTGGAGCTGACAGCGCCATCTAGTGACCGAAAACAAAAGTACACATAATTGGCTCCAATACACCGGCCCCTAATTGGCATAATAAATAAATATGCCAATTCCAAAACAATAATACAAGAGACAATATGTGACGCAAATGTGACATTAACTCGTTAATTTAAATACCATACACCATGCAAAGTTTTGAAATTGGTCTCTCAATAATATTGGACTTAGTTTTTAACTTCACAAAACCATGACTGTCTGGAAACACTTCCAAAACCTTTCCAAGAACCTAGAATCCTCGAGGTGCGGAAGGATCCATGATGACCACAATTTCTCCAACAGCGAGACCTTTCCTCTTCTCATTCCATTTCTGTCTTTTTTGAAGCAAGGTAAATATTCTCGAACCCATCTCTTCCAAAACAGGTCAGCCAGGTATTGCACCTATTTCCATCGTCTCCTTGCATACTGATCCTCTGGCTTGAATATTCCAGGGGGAAACGAAGGCTTTCCACGGAGTAAGAGCAGATGATTGGGGGTAAGTGGCTCCAGATCATTTGGATCATCTGAAAGGGTTATAATAGGCCGACTGTTCAAAATGGCTTCTGCTTCACACATTACTGTATTTAGCCCTTCATCATCAAGAGTTTGCTGTCGCAGCACTGAGTTGAGTACTCTTCTCACCAGACGAATCATTCGCTCCCAAACACCACCAAAATGGGAAGCAGCAGGTGGATTAAAAATCCAATTAATTTCCACCTGTGCCAAAAATGTCTTTATTGCATGCTGGTCTAAATCAGTAAGTGCTTCTTTCAGTTCTCTCTCAGCACCGACAAAGTTTGTTCCATTATCAGACCATAGCTGTTTAACTTGACCTCTTCTGCTGATAAATCTCCTCAAGGCATTGATGCAAGAATCTGCGTCAAGTGTGGCTGCAATCTCCAAATGAATGGCTCGGCTTGCCAGGCAGGTAAACAAAACACCATATCTCTTGCAGCGTGTTCTTCCCCTTTTAACTTCAAAAGGCCCAAAATAATCAACCCCAGTATTAAAAAAGGGGGATGGTCTGGGAGAATCCTTGCAACAGGTAAGTCAGCCATTTTTTTTGCATTAAGGGTTGGCTGTTGTATCGCCTGCAGATGCTGCACTCACCAATGACTTTTCTCACAGCAGAATTTCCTTTCGTAATCCAGAACCTTTTTCTTACAGCTGACAGTGTGTGTGTCCGTCCTGCATGTCCAAGAGCTTGATGAAAATGCCTGAGGATTAACTTGGAAATGTGTTGCTCTTTGGCCAGAATTATCAGATGTTTCACTTCCTCTGGCATTGCACTTCTATTAAGTCGGCCTCCAACTCTTAAAATGTTACTTTCCAAAACTGGATCCAACATGTAGATAGAGCTTGTATGGCTTACTTTAGAGTTATGTGACAGAGCTTCAATCTCATGCTGGAATTTTTGCTGCTGACAGTACAAAATAATGAAGAACTCTGCACTTTGGAGCTCTGTCAATGACAAATTTCCACTTTTTGAGTCATCAGCAGTCCTTTGGCGCCCTCTTGTGTTCATCTGATGCACAACTTGGTTCTTGTCCATTAAAGGTTTCAGCAGTTTTCTTTCTTTACATTTTTCCTGTAAGACACACTTCAGCCTTAGGTACCAAGCCACTGCTCTTAAGTCTTCTCCAATCTGAGAAATGTACAATAAGCTGGTCAGTAGGTGCATGAGTATCAAGGCCAATGATGTGAACTGCAGTCTCCTTCTTAACTTCTTTGTCACAGACATCCAATTCTACATCAATCATCCCTTTAGGCCGCCTTTCTTCATCTTTCCACAAAAATTCTGGTCCATCAAGCCACTTTCTGGTTTTCAGAAAGTCTGAAACTTTCAGTCCACGAGACACATAATCAGCTGAATTTTCTTTTTTGCTGACATGATTCCACTGAGTAGGTTCAGACAAATTTCTAATAGTTGCAATTCTATTTGCCACAAACGTGTGAAATCGTCTGTCTTCATTGTCACAATGCAAAAGATGCTCAGGTACACGTTCTGCATATCTGCAGAACGTGAAATGATGTTATTCATATACTCCACATACTCCTGATGAAAGTTCTGATTAAACTTGAATCTTTTCCTGAGACTTTGTAATCTCTGTTTGGCTACTGCAAAATTATTTGGTAAACAGACATCCATTTTTTTAAATGGCAGGTTCAAACAATACTTTCCATCCTGTATTACTGCAGATGTTTCCATAATATTGAGAAACCTTTGGTCTTCTCTGGACAGTTCTTGCTTATCAGTTGATCCTTCACAGAAATCATGGTCATACTGGCATTTGATAAGTTCTTCCAGCTTACTCACCGATATTCTGTTCACTGTTACAGATGAAACTTCTTGAGCACCGTTGCTATCCAAGGGCCCATTGACCACCCAGCCAAGTACAGTTCTGACAGCATATGGACCATTGTTCTGACTGTTGATGACTTCCCAGGGTTCCAATAACTTTGGAGCATTGGTACTGTTGAGGAAATATAACCATTTTTAGTGTTTGAGTTAGCTCTATCGTTTACTTGAAGTCACTGGGGTCGTAAAACCACAGGAGACAAGCAGTCTTATCTGTGTGGGGATCATTTAAAAACAGGCCCACGTTTGGTCTCAGGAGGGGAGGAATCTCCGGTGGACATCTGGTGGGGTAAACTATTGACCGGCAGTTCAACCTGTAAGACAATGTGGTCTAAAATAATATATGCGGTTTGTTATCTATTTGTTTGGATACAGCTAAGTCTCCTGAGGCATTTGTAAGTTGTAAAACTCAGCGGGACTTCAGAGTTCTGGTTAACTTTAGAGTAACATCAAAGAAGTAAAATTCCCTTTGATGCCTAACCAAATTGTAAGGAGGTCCCGTTTTTAGTAGGGCTAGGAGACAGCTCCTCATTGGTCGAAGCAAGGAACGCCTTGCTTGAAGCAGGAACCTCCCACGGCGAATATAATCTGCTTACACAAAAAATAAAGCAGAAATAGCCTATTTTTTAGCTCCTTTTTGGGCTGGCTATTTCTCCGAAGACGTCTTCGATATTTCTTTTCATTATTCTCAGGTAACCAATGTATGTTTCTGTGTTTCTTTAAATTTTCTGTCTTGTGTGATACTTTCTTCTGATTGGATTAAATTCTGAACTTCTGTGACACCAACACGCTGCTTACGTCTCTTCTGTGTCTCGCGAGAGTTATCAGACCGCGGACAAGAAACCGGGACCCAAGAACAAAGGAAGAATCGAAATTGCATAGTTTTAAAAGTTTTACAATAAGAATTCCCTTATGATCATCGACAAATTGGAGGCTCGTCCGGTTCCGCGGTCTGGAACCCTCTGTGGGGACGCTGAGGATTCGTTGCGGTGTTTAACTGCGAACGGTGAGTTTATTCATTTTTTGCTTTCGGTTTGTAGTAAGCGCCATCTTGTGTGCGCCATCTTGTGAGTGGCGTTCCAGGTGTTCGGAATTATTTTCTGTCTACAATGCGTATGAAATCTTCAACCGAAATTGAGCATATTTGATTTAATGGTTAATTGTTGAAACACACGGAGCAAACGGGGAGCTTTGGCAAGCTCAGCAGAGCTGCACACTCTGCTTTTGAGGCTAGGTAGTTGTGACCTTGGAATTTAACCGTCTCCAAAAAACAATAATTTGGCATAGTTGGTGTGTTTTTAATCAGTCTGAATCGACTGAGGAAAATTGCTCGTTCCAAAAGTGGACTTACCATTTAAGGTCGATTGGCTGAACAGTTCTGGGAACTGCGTCCGGACGGGTCTGGGATCCGTTGCGGCGAAATTCTAATTCGGATGGGTTAATAACGGTGGCGCGGCCCTCCTCGTTACCGGCAAACAGTCGGTGTTCGGGTCGATTGAAATGCGTTTTCTCCATTTGAGCTTGACCGGCTCGTAGCAGACTGGAAGTGATGAGTAAATGAAATAGTTAAATAAGTCTGCGGAAGGTTTTGTTCGCATTGTATAAATAAGCCGGCTCCTATTTTGCTATACTATCTGTTTGTCCTTTTTGTTACCTGACTTAGCGTGTAGTTTTCTCTGTGTGAGTGTATGATTTGTGTTTTATTGTCTTTTTATTATGTGTCTTTGTGTGTCATAAGTGCCTGTTCTGTGTTACTTTGTGTGTGTCCGTGTGTCCTACGCTGTTTGTGTGCGTATTTGGGTGTGTGTGTGAGAGCGTGTGTACTGCGTGTATAACCGCTGTTTGTGTGTACATTTCTTGTTGGTGCCTGTACTGTGTTGTTGCTATTATGGCTTCTGCGCTGTCCAGTGATGTTGTGGTCCATGCAAATAGTGTCGGTTCGTGGAAATCACTCGGGGATCAGATAGTTGTTTTAATTAATATTTATGAGCAACGGCTTGGTCTGGACTCCCTTGGTCTGCGGCCGGAAAATTTGCAAGGCATGTTGGAAACTGCGGTCCGCCGACAGCATGACATTCTTACTTCGGAGAAGCCTTTGAGTTTAATTTTGAATGTCTGCCTGCAACAAGCTGTGGCCAGCAGGGATGCAGCTCAGCTAGAGTGGCGCAGGGCTGATCTGGTCATCAGGCCGTCTGTGCTTAAAAAGTTGAAAAGAGCGGAACGGGACAGTCGTATTTGGGCTAAACTTTTGGTCAGTTGGCAGGGCACTGTACATCTCCATAAGCAGAGCTCAGTTTCGGGGTCTTCAGTCTTGTGTAGCGACCTTTATGTGGATCAGCTGGAGGTCTGTACTCGGCAGACTGCACGGATAATTATTTCACCTCCGTGTCATCCAGCTGATCGATCTTATCCGGACTTGTTATATATATCTGATGGTAATGTTGTGAAACCGGCTCCTGTTCTGCCTCACGGCCCGGCTGCATCGACATGGTCTGGTTTACATGGTGATCGAGCTTTGTCTAGGCGAACTCTGTTTCCAGGTTGGCGGAGGGGCAGAGGTAGTCGGAACGGTAAGGATCGCTACGCCTGCCGTTTTTGTGGTGAACTGGGTCATTGGATCAAACAGTGTCCCCATAACCCGCTAGCACCCGAGGCAGGAGGCGTTGGGGCATACTTTCCGATACCATAACTTCCGACTCTTGCACTGATTGTATGGATGGTGTGTGAGAATATTTTATGACAATATTTAACGGTTTTGTTGTGTGTTATGTTGTTTTAATTTTGTTCCCACGTGTTTCTGTGAGACTGATTTTTTTTCTCTCCTCATTGATTCACAGCTGGGGATGGACTGACTATCTCATTTGCATGTTGGGAATCTTTCAGCTGCTCTGTTGACACTAATATCCCCGGTTCATTTTTACAGGATGTTTTGGATTCTGTTGTGACTTTATTTGACATAACATTTGCAGATGTTTCGTTCTCATCAAGGAACTGCACATCTTTGCAAGCTTCTCTGGCTTGGGATCTGGGCCAGGAATTGTGGGCTGTAATTTGCTTGTTCTTATGCTTGTGTTTCATTTATCATCCCTTTTGTTTCCTAGGTTTTTGACACTGACTAACTTATCCTCACAGATCAGTACAAGGACGCAGAGTCAAGAGGATGTGAATATTGTTTTTCTGCTTTATGTTTCCAAACTATTGATGTCAACAAATCTGGGGAAATATGTATTTTGAAAGATGGAATCAGTACAAATTGGGGAGTTCTGACTTTAAGTAGAACAAATGTTTTTATTTCATGTGTGACAAACAAATTACAGGTGACCATGAGACTCTTTTAGTTGCTGTGAGATATTCCATATGTTTTTATGTTTTTGGGTTCTACCTGCATTCTGTTTGTTCTATTTATAATGTACTAACTACTGACTAACACACTAACTTAATTGTTTTAATGGTTGGTCTGTGTAACACATGGGTTACTGATTTGGACATGTTGAGAGGAGCACGATTCTTCTATTTTTGGTTTTCCACCTATGATTGTTTTTTAATGAATTTATGTTTTTATTAAATAGATGGGGGAGTAGGCTAAAATAGGCCTTACTTAAATTGGTGAGATTTGGGGGCAGTTGATTGTGAATCTTTTAATCAAAACTTTTGACCTTTATTCCAAAATAGTGGATTATGGATTTAATTATGTAAGGAGATTTTATCTTGCCTTTATGATTCACTAACATATGATGTCTGCTTATAAGTGGACTACAAATTGAGGTAATGAAGCCGGATGACAGTTAAGCATCTGTCATGTTTACACACATTTGGAATATAGCAGATTTCTATGTCACTGCTGATTTTTTGGCACAAGCGAAGTGAATGCTTTCGAGGTGCTATTTTGCATAGATCAAAACAAAGAAAAAACAGTAAGTGAGCTTATTATATCACTTCTATCACATTTGGTTGTGAAATATCTTGTTTTAATTCTATTTTTTTTTCTTTTCTTTACAGAAGGTGGGGTGTGAAGCCAGAGGAATGTCAGATGGCTCTGACATTAATTTGACATTTTGCAGTAAGGAACGTTGGTATAGCCTTTTGTTTTATTTTTTGTTAACTTGGTTTGTTTTACACTGGCAGTTCTGCTCTTGGAGGTTGAAGTGCTGTGGGGGTAGGTTTCTGAGGCTGGAACCATGCTTGGAGGTGTGAGATGATGGTGTCGCTTGGCATCTGGCTTCAGGTGTCTGCTGTTGCTTTAAGCCGATGTCTCGGCTCTCCGCTCCGCTGCGATTACAAACTGTGCCTCTGAAATGGACTGTTCAGTGGAAGTGACGACATCTTCAAAGACTGAGGTCGGTGGAGTTTACTGCTATTTCCTGTTACTTGGGTTACGACAGGACCCAGGGATGGATTACACTCTGACTGTTATCTCAAGCGTGCTGGCAGGAGGTCACACTTCATAGATCAAAAGACATTCTGCTGGGAATGGATAAGGAAGAGAGGGGATCCTCCGTGGTTCTGTGACTTTTGCTGTGTCTCCTCCCTCAGGACCACTGCTGTCATTCACAGCTAACCTCAGTTCAAAGACGGGACATGCATACCCTGTACCATTTCTGAGTCACATGGACTCTGCACAGTTCACGCTATAGCTCGGTGGATGTCCTGTTTGTCTGGTTGCTGGGTGATACTGGATTCTCCACCTGTCGCATGTGACTTTAGTCCTCTGACTCCTCCTTCAGCGTATTTTGGCCTCTGAGATGCAAACCACTGCCAGTTGTCAGTTTGAGTTGGTGAAATTTCACTATTTTTCCAAATTTATTTTGTATGTTTATTTTTATTTTTTATTTTTATTTTTGCTGACTTAATTTGCCAGAGGGCATACTATATTTACTGGGTTTATTGCCTCACATTCCTCTCGCTTGACATTCTGACCTTTTGGCTATGGTAGGGGTGTGACAACAAACAGGATGTCTCAAAAGATTTATGATTGCAAGACTGGTGTTTGTGACTCTCTGCATTTTTCGAACAAGCATTTTTTGCCTCAGTGATTCACTTCGTTTGTCTCAACTTATTTTAATTTCAGACTGACGAGCGTGGTGCAGGGGAATAATTCAGATTTCCTATTTTTAGCCATAACTGACTTACATTGGTGCCGCGTTTTACCTACGGCGGTATATGATTTAAATGTCATTTGGTTATTCCTCAGTTGCAGTATTTTAGTGAGATCGGGAGTTCGACTGCATTTGACATTTGCATTTGAACATACTGAAGTGGACTGAGTACACAATGAGCTACAAGCACCACGTTCCTTCTTACTTTCTAAATTTTGACTCAAATATGAATTTGTTGATGGCAGTGTGCAGATTGTAACGGAATCTGGGACACCATATTACATTTGTTGCCACCTGGAACATGGGACATGGGTTAGCAGTGACTGATTTCTCTATTTAATTTATATGGCATTTTTATGGTATTCTATGACAGAACATTTGTTCTGTTATAGAATAAAGAGGGAATAAGAAATAATTAACATGCATGATTGGAATCAAATAGTTTATACAAAACAGTGTTTCCTAAAAAGAGGGAAAGGGATCGTGACATAATTACATATCACTCCATATGATTCAAAATAAGTGGTTTAAATAAGGCATCCAGGAAGGCCTAAAAATAAATGTTTACAGAATATAGTTGTATCAAGCTTCTCCCCAGTAAATTGAAAATATATTGATAGAAATAAAAAGGATAATTCATTATTAAATAAGATAAATAAATATTTAAAAAGAAAAAACTGAATCAAATATTAAAAGGGTTGAAATTTGAATGAATCATTTTTATTTAATGACACGGTTAACATATTCTTGCAAGACAAGCTGATCATCCTTTGAGGATTTAAAATGAAAAATTAGGATTAAAATTAAAGTGGTCTAAATTGGATATTTAAAAGGAACAATTATGGAACTGTTTCTAAAGAGAGTTAACTTAAGGAATGAAATTATAATCTGAAATGAAGGCATAAGAATAATAAAATAAAAGTTAAATACAAAATCTCTACATGCCTGATAAATTGAAATAAACTAAATAAAATTTGATAATAAGAATAATATATGATTTGAAACGACAAAATAATTAGGATCGTTTATTGTTGTTTCCTCTTACTACGTTTTCATCTATGACTTGCCAAGGAAGTCATTTTACTTCAAGGATGTTTAACACAGAGACCCAAAATGAAGATATGTTTGAAGATTTGTACAACCAATTGTTCCTAATCAATTTTTTATTTTCACAGCGACTGTAGATTTATTGATGGATTCGAAGCGTTTTATATGCGGGATATTGGGTCTAATTTGATTATTCGTTATACGGATAATTCTGGATAAAATTTAAGAAAAGTTGAAAATTGGCTACAAACTGTGCACAGTCTAAATTCAAATTAGATAAAACGTTTTGATATGGGTCGATATTTTTACGTGTTGTCCATTAACAAATTAACAGGGTTCTCTTCATACGAGTTTGACACGAGAAGGATGTTTCCGACACCTGCGCATGGAATCCAGAAGGGACAGGTGAACCGGCACATTTATTTCATAATGATGTTTTTGAGAAGTCCTAGGTTTGGGACCGGAGTTTGCAGAATACCAGACGTCACAGGACCAGTTCCAGGAATCATCTGGGTCCAAATTAAAGTCATCAGAAGGACGGGGGCTGAACTTCACTTCACCAGACCAGGCTGAGAGATCAAGAGGACGTCTGATGCTGTTCATCTGCATGGAAAAGGAGACGCCGGGTTCCTGTGGAGTCAGTGCGCAGCAGCTGAGGAGCCCCAGTGAGCCTTCAAGACGTACAGGAGGACCTGCAGCTTCAGTCTTCAAACAGAGGAGCTTCGACACGCAGTTCCCCAGACCAAGGAGGATCGACGGTTCAAGTGAGAAGTGCAGCAGGAATTCCTGCTGAGACCACTTCTGCTTCCTGAGTTTTGAGGTCTTCAGAGATCCGAACAGGCATAATAATCCTGTTTTGGTCTTAATTTATTGAGAGAAGAGGAGATTGAAACCTCTCCTTAAACTCACTGTTTAATTGGCATAATAATCCAATTTTCAGTGAGCAACGGACGCTCAGGTGGGAAACTTGAGCTTTAAATACCCGATGAGGGTACACGACGGATCAAGCTTCAAGAGGATCACACATCGACCCCACTTTTGCGTTTTTTTTTATCGTTGATCTTGCGGACTTTTTCTGAACTTTCGGTTCTTTATGCGCGTATTTTGGTCACATTTTTGATGAAGATCTCATTTTTGCAGACTAGCAAAGAAGACATAATACGGACTCTTAAGATTCTATTATAATTCTGTGTAAAAAAAAAAAAAAAAAAAACATTGAAACCAGTTGTAATGGCTTTTTGTGTGTTCTGATTTTCCCTCCACAGCTTT
Organism: Poecilia picta; assembly: GCA_033032245.1. Taxonomy (NCBI): domain Eukaryota; kingdom Metazoa; phylum Chordata; class Actinopteri; order Cyprinodontiformes; family Poeciliidae; genus Poecilia; species Poecilia picta. The sequence continues at coordinate 12,889,481 of CM065364.1, read as the reverse complement.
GAGTCTGTTGGTTGTATAGGTTTGAAGGATGAGGATGTATGTGTTCATGATTGATTTGTAATTGGTGGACATCCTGAGTTAGTATTATGTGACTCATTCAGTTTTCCATTTTATTATGTCTGGGTGAGGATTGTAATGTGGTTTGATTCCCCTGAAATGATTGAGTTATAAGATCTTCATATTTAAAAAAGGTTAATGGGTATTTGACATTTGGATTGGAAAGCTTATGAATTCTTTAGGTTCTACAGGTGAGTATTAAACTTTCGCTCAGGATCATTCTATCATCTCTAGGTAGAATACAGAGTTTAATTTGAGATACAAGTAACTGGTCCGGGTGGCAGTAGCTTACCTAATCCACCTCCCTATTAGTTGTTTTTCCAAGGTGCTGCAGATGATGGGCTGTAGACCAGTGCTGTCCTGCTTAGACAGGGCTTTTAGTTAAAAAGGGGGACTGTTAAAGGAGTATATCAATGTTTGGTCATTCTAAATTTTTTTGATTCCTTGGTTAAAACACTAATCAATTTATTTTGTGAGGTCTGTAAATACTCAGACCTCAAAAGAGGGACTGTTGAGGAAATATAACCATTTTTAGTGTTTGAGTTAGCTCTATCGTTTACTTGAAGTCACTGGGGTCGTAAAACCACAGGAGACAAGCAGTCTTATCTGTGTGGGGATCATTTAAAAACAGGCCCACGTTTGGTCTCAGGAGGGGAGGAATCTCCGGTGGACATCTGGTGGGGTAAACTATTGACCGGCAGTTCAACCTGTAAGACAATGTGGTCTAAAATAATATATGCGGTTTGTTATCTATTTGTTTGGATACAGCTAAGTCTCCTGAGGCATTTGTAAGTTGTAAAACTCAGCGGGACTTCAGAGTTCTGGTTAACTTTAGAGTAACATCAAAGAAGTAAAATTCCCTTTGATGCCTAACCAAATTGTAAGGAGGTCCCGTTTTTAGTAGGGCTAGGAGACAGCTCCTCATTGGTCGAAGCAAGGAACGCCTTGCTTGAAGCAGGAACCTCCCACGGCGAATATAATCTGCTTACACAAAAAATAAAGCAGAAATAGCCTATTTTTTAGCTCCTTTTTGGGCTGGCTATTTCTCCGAAGACGTCTTCGATATTTCTTTTCATTATTCTCAGGTAACCAATGTATGTTTCTGTGTTTCTTTAAATTTTCTGTCTTGTGTGATACTTTCTTCTGATTGGATTAAATTCTGAACTTCTGTGACGCCAACACGCTGCTTACGTCTCTTCTGTGTCTCGCGAGAGTTATCAGACCGCGGACAAGAAACCGGGACCCAAGAACAAAGGAAAACCGAAAATGCATAGTTTAAAAGTTTTACAATAAGAATTCCTAGATAGAACGTTTACAGTACCAATTAACAGATCAACCTCAGCATTTATGGATGGCATGTGAACTCCGGACAAATATGGCCACTTTATTAGATCCTCAGATGTTATCGTGTCATCTTTGGTCACAGGCATTTGTCTCTGTGTGATAATTTCTGGCAGAGGATAAAATGTATTACTCTCCAAACCAGCCACCTCAAGATTACACAGAGAAATTGCTGGACTTATTTTAGATTGGCCCATTGTTCAAAGAAGGACTTGTGTTCGCTTTCCAGTGAGGTTTAGTTGGTGCATCAGCCTTTCAGAGCAAAATGTTCCAGTGCTTCCTGGATCGAAGAAGGCATATGTTTGGATGGCACATTGTCCTTTCATTGCTTTAACCTTTACAGGGAGCACAGATAGGCTTCCATGGTCCTTACCGGCCCCTGTGTGGCCACATGTTGCATTCACAATTGATGGGAGCTCTGATATTCCCGTTTCAGACTCAGCAGAAGTTGTCTCTCTTCTTGTATGTAGCACGGTTGGATGACTTGTATTACAAATCTCACAAGTTAATCGCGCTTCACAATTCCTGCTGATGTGACCCCACTGCAGACAGCCAAAACACAATCCTTTTCTTCTCAACAGAAATATTTTGTCCTTGTGAAGTTTTCTTTTAAATTGGTTGCATTCTTCTAGTAGGTGATCTTCTGAACAACAAGCACAACAGCCATCACTTCCTATAGCTGCAGCATGTTGCTGATCAACTTCTCCTGAAGCACTCACAGTTGTTACAGTGCTGGCCACTACATTTCCCTTGGTCTTAATCCCAAGTTGTTGCCATTCACGACTGATGGATGATGTACTGAAGCCGTAATCTTGTAATTCTCCGAAAAAAGGATCTGACAAAATCTTAACATGTCGCTCAATGAATGCAACCATATCACTAAATCCTGCCCGGTATCCAGTTGTCTCCATTATATCATAAGCTTTATTTCTCCAACACTCTCGTAGCTTGTATGGCAGTTTAGCAAGGATTGCTCTCATATTTACGGGCATATTCAGCTCCTGAACATACTCAAGCTCTTCCATTACATTACAGAAGCCACGCAAAAATAAAGAGTAACTCTGTAATGCCCTAATGTCCTCAGTTCTTATTGTTGGCCAAGACAAAGCCTTGTTAATATATGCAGTTGCAGCTTTGTAAGGGTTTCAAAAATGTTCTTGCAGTAAAGTTCTTGCTACAGTGTAGCCATAATCTGGAGCCATATGTTGACAACTGCGTACCAGCTCACGAGGTTGACCTTTAGTAAATTGTTCCAGGTAGTACAGACAGTCCGCATTGGTTGCTTTGATTTCAACTCCTTGTTCGAAGGCTTTAATAAAGGCTCTGTACTGCAAAGGATCTCCATCGAAAATAGGAATGTCCCGTGGTGGGAGAGTCATGCTCTGTTGCTGCTTTACCAAGGCTGCTGTGATTTCAGTTTGTCTGCTCATGATGGTGAGAAGTTCTCCAGGCAATTGTAAACTGTTTGATGGTTGGGTTATATTCTCATGTTTAAAATGCTCTTTTGATTGTATTTGGGTTCCACTGGCCTTATGTTGACCCCCCACAGGGTGCTGGGTTGTTGCTATGGTTCTCTTCGGTCTCACATCCATAGGTTTATTTTCCTTTGGTGCCATTTTTAATTCATTTCTTTGTGTAGTCTGGTTTACATCGTCCTGTTGAGTTGTTGGGTTTTCCATTTCAAATTTAGGAAGAAACTCTTTCACAGAGGGGTCCAAACTTTGCTTTAATCCCTTTGCCTTTGGTTTCCTTTTATAAAATGAGCTCATTGAGTTTGAATCCAGATTTAAATTATACAGTACATTTCCATTTGCAAATCAGATTCAGCCAACTCAGTTTCCAGTGCGAGCATTTCTTTTCTTCAGTTTCTCCTCCTCTTCTTCAATAGCATGTCTTTCTTTAACAGCTTTCACACGGGCCAAAACTGAGGCCCTTTTAGCTGCTGCCTTTAACTTTACAGATGAAGTGTTGCTGGAATTAACACTCATTTGTGAATGTCCACTGCCAACATTTGACACACTGTCTGTGGGATTTACACCATCATCTTCACCATCACTTTTGCTAATTACAGTTTGAGAGAGCCACTTATTTACACTAGAAATACATTCATTATTAGGAATCATTTTTGCTTTAAACCATACCTCATGATTTTCTTTTTCATCATGCAGCAAAAACCCCAGAAAAGACTCATGCAAACATTTGGCATCATCACACAACTTAATCAACATATCAAAAGCACTTAAAACCTTTGTTTTTTCACCTTTAGACATTGAATTATGAATTTCATGTCTTATACTACCCATTTTGTTTAATTTTGATTTTCGTTCCCTTTGTAATGTTTCAAGTTTTTCAGCCAAGGCCTTTTCTGTTAATTTAACAGTACGTTTTTGAGTTTCTCCATTGACAGCCATTTGCTCAGTCTCTGTATTTTCGTACATTTCCATAGTGTCAAAGTCCACTTGAAAGACGAACGCGCAAAAGCTATTAAATGAGCCTCAAACGCAAAGAGGCAATGCCCAATATTATAATTTACACGCCTCAATTACCAATGCATTGGTTTTTAATGTGTGCACACAATAAAGAGTAATGTCCATCAAAGGTGTAGCGCTACACATACCTCGTTGGGCGCCAGTTGACATTCCATGTTCAAATCCACAACGACCTTCAAAGACCAGCGATCTGATCCTCCTCAATCAGCGCCCATCTGCCGCGGCGTCCATTCGATCCATCGCTGCCGCATCTGGTCCGATGCGTTACGTCCTTTCAATCACAAATTGTCTGCCACCGCGTCCATCCGATCCTTCTTCTGCCGACTTCGCAGCTTGATGTTTTTTTTTTTTTTAAATTCCGTAGCGTCCAGCTAGCAAACAACAGCTCCTCACAGTCCAAACGGTCTCAGCTGCTCCACATCACATCCACATCACTTTGCTCAAAGACATCCGAGTTTATTAGAGTCCAGAAAGGGACAGGTTTTTGACAGTGTAGACGCCAGTTCAACTTGCACTGGCTTAAGCGTTGACCCGTTGCTGCTTTGTTATGACGCGCTGAGCGGCTAACATTGTACCTGCTGATCGCGTGTAAAATCAATCCCCGATCTTGTTGTGGTCCAAACTCCACAGTTGGTCCAGACAGATAAACGTTGGTGAAACATATCCATTTATTCGATAGTACATGTCAACAGTGATAACAATGACTCCGCCATAGCGGTCAAAAACCTTTATGCCCTTCCGGGTTCAACACATGACAGCTACCTGTCACCTCTTGATTTATATATTGGAGCTGACAGCGCCATCTAGTGACCGAAAACAAAAGTACACATAATTGGCTAGAATAGACGGAGTTTGGCTACATCGAGGCTCACTGCAGTAAAAAGACATCGAGGATCAGACAGCAGGTAAAGCAGCACAGCTACAAACACTCACCCGGATTAGCATGATGGTCAGAAAGCTAAACAAATAACCTGTAAAATGATTTAAGTCTTGGAGCTGCGATGTGAGACGCCGGTTCTCCTGTTGAACCGCTGCTATACTACAGGTAGTAATATTTAATATTTAGTCATATCGGCGATCGGCCCTCAGGGGTGATCGGTATCGGGAGAAAAAAACCTGATCGGCACATCCCTAATATATAAATTCCCTTCTCACCCTCCGTTGGTGGTCTTGTAGAAGAATAGTTATTTTAATAGTTAAAAGTTATGTTTATTCACATTAAGATATGTTTTACTGAAAAGGAACATATTATTTTGCATGTGCTGGGTCAATCTGACCCAGTATGTTGTTGTGCAAGGAACTTCTGGCAAATGTCCTTTCCTGCTTGCGTGCAAGGAACTCGGTCAGAGTCTCTGTTTGGACAGATAAGAACTAACAATTTGACTAATGGTCTCTGAGGGAGCAGATTTAACTTCCACGAGGTCATCCCAGAATTCTCGGAACTTCCAACACACATTCAGTGGAAACGGAGACAGAAGCAAGATTCAGAACGCCATTGGTCAGACGCTTTCCAATATACAATAGTAAACGGAAACGGTATAAATACTCGAAGCCAGAAGCAAGAGACAAGACATTTTGGATTCTGAGACGATGAAAATGAGATGATGAAAATGTAATGTGTGATTCCGCAGATGTGCATTAAATGTCTTCCTGTTTGCCTGTGAGCCGGAGAGAATGGAGTTGTGTGGCGTTTCTTATTTCATGAGTTCAGCACCTTTGAATTCCTCCATAGCCTCTTTTCATCCTCTGAGCTCGGTCCTCTACCAGAGGCCTGGGAGCTTGAGGGTCCTCCAGTATCTTGCCTGTGCCTAGAACTGCACATTTCTGTACTGAGATGTCTGATGTTGTTCCTGGGATCTGTTTTAGCCACTGCTCCAGTTTGGGGGTGACTGCCCCGAGGGCCCCGATGACCACAGGCACCACTGTGGTCTTCACCTTCCAGGTCTTTTCCAGTTCCTCCCTGAGGCCCTGGTATTTCTCCAGTTTCTCATGCTCCTTTTTCCTGATGTAGTCACTTGGTATTGCTGCATCCACCACAATGGCTTTCCTTTGTTCTTTATCCACAACCACAATGTCTGGTTGGTTTGCCATGACCATTTTGTCTGTCTGGATCTGGACGTCCCACAGGATCTTAGCTCGATCAATCTCCACCACCTTTGGGGGTGTTCCCCACTTTGATCTCGGGACTTCCAGTCCAAATTCTGCACAGATGTCCCTGTACACTATGCCCACCACTTGGCTATGTCGTTCCATGTACGCTTTCCCTGCCAGCATCTTGCACCCTGCTGTTATGTGCTGGACTGTCTCAGGGGCACAACGTATACCTTGGGTCTTGTCTGGTGTGGTAGATCTGAGCCTCGCTCGCTCATAGCGTACAGCTTGATGTCATCCATGTAGAGGAGGTGACTGATTGTGGCCCCATTCTTCAGTCGGTATCCGTAGCCAGTCTTGTTGATGATTTGGCTGAGGGGGTTCAGGCCTATGCAGAACAGCAGTGGGGACAGAGCATCTCCTTGGTGTATGCCACATTTGATGGACACTTGTGCAAGTGGTTTGCAGTTGGCTTCAAGGGTGGTTTTCCACAGCCCCATCGAGTTTGCAATGAAGGCTCTTAGAGTCCTATTGATGTTGTACATCTCTAAGCATTCATTGATCCAAGTGTGTGGCATTGAGTCATAGGCTTTCTTGTAATCTATCCAAGCGGCGCACAGGTTGGTGTGTCGGGTTTTGCAGTCTCGGGCGACTGTGTGGTCTACAAGGAGTTGGTGTTTGGCTCCTCTGCTATTTTTGCCAATGCCCTTCTGTGCCGTACTCATGTATTTATCCATGTGACCACTTATCTTAGCCGCTATGATGCCTGATATGAGCTTCCATGTTGTAGAGAGACAGGTTATTGGCCGATAGTTGGATGGGATTGAACCCTTTGAGGGATCCTTCTGTATCAGGATTGTGCGGAATATGGACTGGACTGTGCAGAATATGGACTGGAAGCCCCAAGACTGAAGTGGGAAACACCCCCAAAGGTGGTGGAGAATGACCGAGCACTACTAAAACATCGTGAGAATAGATGCATCAAGTAGAGAGAAATGTTTTACTGAAATAAACTGAAACTTTTATTATTTACTCAAAATATCCTTCACCCGTTAACTGCTTAGTAAGTATAGATGTATTATTATTTTAGGAGCTTTAACAATCCCTGAGAATGCACATTAATGCAAGGTTAAGGTAATTTCTATGTCAGCTTAATACGCCAATCAAGATCTAAAGATTTTGGTCGTTTTGATTCAATGCTGAGTACAGCCAACTTGAGAGTCTTGTCTCTGTCGTAACTGACCGCAAATAGGTCTTAATGACTCTGAGAGTTGAAAGACTCCATTCACAGGATGCACTGCTCACTCTCTAAGACGACAGCTATTTTGCATAACCTGAACAACTTGCAAAAAATGTCCTGGTATTGGTCTAAGCATTGGGTCATCTCCATCAGAGTGGTAGAACATTCCTTTTTCCTCTTTTTCTTCTCTAGCACTAGCCTTACCTGATGCAACTCATGTTTGAGATTCTCAATATTTGATTATAGGCTGTAGGCAATAAGAAAACAGCCTCATCTTTTAAAAAAAGTTTGACTTCATGGATTTAGTGCCTGTTCACCTTGCATAATATTGCAATTTGTGTTAGAAAATCTTCTCCCTATTTCTCCAATCAGGTTATCCAGAGCTGGATAATAGACAGACATACGGTAAGCATGTTTGTTATCTGGAACTACATGCTGCCCCAAGGTGGAGGAAATGACACTTTCTTGATGCACCTTTGCTGTCAGTCTTGGCCTCTTTGGTTTTTGTTCAGTTGTATCAATGTTACTGCACTGACATAACTCAAGTGTTTCATGCCACATTTCCTCAAAAGACTTATGATTACGATACTGGCCAGTATCTCTTTAAGTGATTCAATTAGTTCAACCACCTTAGAATAGTCCACTGTCTTAGACTGGAGCATGTCTGATAAAAATTTGGAGTCACTCAAGACCTTTCGAAACAGAACCAGACAACCAGAAAAATTTAGATCCATCTGAGCCAAAATCCCCGTGGCTTCAACAGCTCTTTGTGGATGGTTCTCTGAAGAGCTAAAACCATAAACTTTAGTTGATTTTACATAACTGTGCTTTAAGCCTGCCAGTTTTTAAACTAATTTCATAAGAACACTTTAAACGATCATAATCATTGATCTGAACTGCAACTCCCTTGGAAATAATCTCTAATTTCATAAGTGTAAAGTTGAAGGCAAAGAAAGTGAAGGCAAATTCATCACTCAAAATGGTTTTGTTCCTGGGAAAATGGGAAACTGCAGTTTGAGCTCATTCTTCCCTGGTAAAAAAAAGTATATTTTAGTATACTTAAAACATACTTAAATTTGTGAAGTCACACTTTAAGAATACTAAATATTAAGTGTACTACCTATAAGTATATCTGAATTATACCAAAAATACACTTGTACCAATTTCGAAAATAGAACTTTAAGCACACTTAAACATAATTGTACCAAAATACACTTTTAATATGTTAAATAAAAGTATACTTTAAGTGAACAAAATATGAATGTGTATGAACTTTTAAGTGCCTTAATCTTTTGCTATTTATTGAAATTGCATACAATAAAAAAATTATAATCATGATGTAATTTTTAAGAAAGTACCAATCAATTTTCAGATGTGTGATGTAAAAACCTTATAATCAACAGCATTAGCTCCAGTTCACACTCCAGACCAGATGGTGGCGGTATTGCACACTCATTCATCTAAAAAAACCCACAAAGAGAAGAAAAAACTTGAAGCAGGGAAGATAACAGACGCTGTTCAAATTCGCCATTTTTACTCGCATAATACTGCCTTAAACGTAGAGAGGGCCTTGAGAATAGTTACTAATTTTGGTAAATTCAAGCTGGTGATATCCTTATCTGAGTTAGACGACAACACAACGGGACAACAACCTATGGAAATGAAATGTGTGTCACAAAAGGAGCCCGGGGGACAAAGGCTGCTAAGTGTTGCTAGCTGGTGTTAAGTTTGCTTATTAATTATCTTAATTTAATTATAAACAGTGCAGTACAGATATATAACTCATGTTGGTTTTTTAAATAACTATTTTATCAATTTTATTGTGACTTGTATTATTATTACAATAGGAATCATTCAGCTTCATGTTATAATTGCATAGAGGCTGTTTGTTGCGACTTATACTTTAATTCATAAACTAACCTGGTTTTAATTAAGTTCCATAAGACAGAGACTTTGATATTGTGAGGTGGTTGTTGTTCATCAATGATTTTATCTTCAACATATGTTTGAGGTTTAACTAAGCAAATGAAGATGAAAGAGGAAGCCAGAGAAATCAGGTGTTAGAAATCCTAAAGACTTTCTGTCTCAGAAGAAGCTCTGGCTCCACGAGATGACCAACCAGCTCTGAGGATGAACCTCCACATTGTAATAATAATAATAATCAATTTAATTTATAATGCACTTTGTCTTCATGATGTAAGTTTATTTTATCAATGAGGACCTAGCTACATTTTCAACAACAAAAACTGATGTGTTACCAACACATCAGTGCTTAATAAACATGATTTGATATAAAGGTAACTGGAAAAAATTGTTCTCTTACTGTTAATCTAACATTTATCTTTAATTTTTCTTATAATTGTAAGTATTATTTTTTATTTGCCATGTTTCTGTTTTCTTTAAATACAAATGCTTTCTCTGTTTAATTGCTCTATTGTTCTTTTTTGTAGGTTTCTGTAAGGTGCAGTGAACAGCAATGTTCTGTCGTTGATCCTCACGTTCATGTTTTATTGTCACACTTAAATTTTCATGTTCATTGTGTTCACTTTAAATGTGTAAACTGATAATTTATGTAAAGTTTATAAAGTTGTGAGTAAAACTGGACAATTTTAAAATGTCGGTAATAAAACAAAATATTTTAATTACCTTGAACATCTTGTGTAATTAATCTTTCCATGTAATTTTAGCCTAAAACAATGTAAGTACTGTAGTGTAGTTATGCATGTCATTTACAAAATAGGTACATAGGAATAAAAATGAATTAAGAGTAACTAAAATTGTAGTTATCAATAGCAGGATATCAAAAATAAAAATTAAGTGTAATTTAAATACATTATTATATTATTAGTATATTTAAAATATATTAGAAGTATATTTAATATATATATATTTGATATAATTCTGAGACATAATTATATAATTATATGATTAATAATTATTACACTCAAGATATAATGGTTATATCAAAATATTATAATAAAGCTCTGAAATATGAAAATTAAAAAGTATACTCATAAGTACAATAAGTATACTTGAAGTTGTTCCAAAAAAATATGTATAGTATACCAAAGTATACCTTTAATTGTAATTTAATTACAATTAAAGGTATGTGCTTAGTATACTACTAAAGTATACTAAGCACAAAATTAGTTGTTCCAAAAAGGTACAGTTGAAGTACATCGATAAAAGTATACTAAAGTAGGTTAAAATTTAGTATACTAAAGGATACCTTTTTTTAACCAGGGTTGGTATATATGTTTATGGAAAATACAACCTCACACAAACAATATAATAAACTCACAAAAATATGTAAAAAACCTGGATTTATCCCATGAGTTCAAAACTATAGTAACTTCAGAAAATGGTCACTTTGAGGCTGGGTTATTTATTACTTATGGTTATTTAATGCACACAGTGAACATGCTGTGAAATGTGCATGTTGTGTGACACAAAAGACTTGAAACAGCCACATCGACCATGCTGCATTTATTTAACGCATAAACAATGTAGTATTCCTGCAAGGCATTTTCATTTAGTCATAATTACCCAAAATAAACATTACACAAAATTCCACTATAAATCCATTAACCACAAATGTACTGTAAGCCTTGCAGTCAGCTGAATGGCTGTTTTTGGTCCAATTTTGAATTTACCCTTATATTTTCACCATAAAAACTATTTACCGTGGCTTATTTGGTATCATTATTTTCAGCACAACCTAAGCTTCATGATTTTACAGTATTTGTTTCATTTTGACAAAATGCATTATCACATTGGACCAAAAAAATCACACAAAATCAAAATCCGAGTATAATTTTTTTATATATTATTTATTTGAAATTCACAAAAATGTTGAATGAACAATTTTTCCAGCCAAAAATTTAATTTTCTTTTGTAAATTTTAATAACTTGTGTACAAACTTAGCCAAAAACTAATAAGTAAAACATATTTTTACATCACATTTTGGGCAATTTCCCAGGTATTTTTACAACAATTTATAAATGTGTCAAAATATCTCCATCACAAATTCTCTCCAACACCACAAGACTCATGTTTTTTTCTTTTTACAACTATTTACAAAATGTTTGACGATGTTTCCATCACAAATTCATTTCCTCCTCCGTTCCCCTATCCCTTTCAACTATTTACAAAATGGGTGCCAGCTCAAACAAAATGGCCGACAATGCTTTCTGATTGGTTGCTTCAGAAATGTGGTACGTTTGAGTAAATCGGGAAAAATGGATTTCATATTGCATTCATTCACTTTTTGGTCATAAAACATTCCTGGATTGCGCAGTACATGCGCAAAACAATACGGCAGACATGATTGATCATATTTCTGGTTTTATTTGGAAGTAAATATGAAACAAGATCACTACTTTTATAAAGTTTGAGGTCTCTGGTGTCCAACAAGACTTGAAATACACACTCCTCATTCCGTCTTTTTTTATACGGAAGCCTTTTACATGCATGAAGTCAGCCCGCCGTGGGGCGGGCAGCGACTGCATAGGATCTGGAATATAACGCTGGAACAGCCCCACTGACTGATAGAAAGCTGCACAAGAAACACAGGAGTGAATAGACGCCTGAACAACTGCTGTGTTACCAACACTAAGTGCTTAATAAACATGATTTGATTTAAAGGTAACTGGAAAGAAATTTTCTCTTATTGTTAATCTAACATTTATCTTTCATTTTTTACTTGTAGTTGAGATGGGCACCACCAGCCCCCCTCACCACCCTGCAAGGATCAGTGTGTTCAAATCATGGATGGAAATATTTTAAGGTAGTTTGTCTCCTTAAATCCACACTGAAAACAGCACAAAATTAGTTGTTCCAAAATAGTACAGTTGAAGTACATCGATAAAAATATACTAAAGTATGTTAAAATTTAGTATACTAATGTATACTTTTTTTTTTACCAGGGTTGGTATATATGTTTATGAAAAACACAACCTGACACAAACAATATAATAAACTCACAAAAATATGAAAAAACCTGGTTTTATCCCATATCCCTTGAGTTCAAAACTATAGTAACCTCAGCAAAAGGTCACTTCGAGGCAGGGTTACTTATTACTTATGGTTATTTAATGCACACAGTGAACATACTGTGAAATGTGCATGTTGTGTAACACAAAAGACTTGAAATAGCCACATTGACCATGCAGCATTTATTTAACGCATAATCAATGTAGTATTGCTGCAAGGCATTTTCATTTAGTCATAATTACCCAAAATAAACATTACATAAAATTCCACTTTAAATCCATCTCTCACAAATGTACTGTAAGCCTTGCAGTAAGCTAATCCTTAGGAGACTTGGGTCTAAATGACCGTTTTTGGTCTAATTTTGAATTACCCTTATATTTTCACCATAAAAACTATTTACCTTGGCTTATTTGGTATCATTATTTTCAGCACAAACTAAGCTTCATGATTTTACAGTATTTGTGTCATTTTGACAAAATGCATTATCATATTGGACCAAAAAAATCACACAAAATCAAAATCCGATTATAATTTTTTTATATATTCTTACTATGAAATTCACAAAAATGTTGAATGAATCATTTTTTCATCCTTAAATTTAATTTTCTTTTGTAAATTTTAAGAACTTGTGTACAAACTTTGCCAAAAACTAATAAGTAAAACATATATTTACATCACATTTTGGGCAATTTCCCAGGCGTATTTTTACAACAATTTATAAATGTGTCAAAATATCTCCATCACAAATTCTCTCCAACACCACAAGACTCATGTTTTTTTTCTTTTTACAACTATTTACAAAATGTTTGACGATGTTTCCATCACAAATTCATTTCCTCCTCCGTTCCCCTATCCCTTTCAACTATTTACAAAATGGGTGCCAGCTCAAACAAAATGGCCGACAATGCTTTCTGATTGGTTGCTTCAGAAATGTGGTACGTTTGACTAAATCGGGAAAAATGGATTTCATGTTGCATTCATTCACTTTTTGGTCATAAAACATTCCCGGATTGCGCAGTACATGCGCAAAGCAATATGGCGGACCTGATTGATCATATTTCTGGTTTTATTTGGAAGTAAAAATTAAACAAAATCAATATGAAACCACTATTTTATAAAGTTTGAAGTCTCTGGTGTCCAACAGGACTTGAAATACACACTCCTCATGCCGTCTTTTTTTGTACGGAAGCCTTTTACATGCATGATGTCAGCCCGCCAAGGGGCGGGGAGCGACTGCATAGGGTCTAGAATATAACGCTGGAACAGCCCCACTGACTGATAGAAAGCTGCACAAGAAACACAGGAGTGAAGAGACGCCCGAACAACTGCTGTGTTACCAACACTAAGTGCTTAATAAACATAAATTGATTTAAAGGTAACTGGAAAGATTTTTTCTCTTATTTTTAATCTAACATTTATCTTTCTTTTTTTTTATTTGTAGTTGAGATGGGCACCACCAGCCCCCCTCACAACCCTGCAAGGATCATTGTGTTCAGATCATGGATGGAAATATTTTAAGGTAGTTTGTCTCCTTAAGTCCACACTTAAAACAGCACAAAATGAGTTGTTCCAAAATAGTACAGTTGAAGTACATCGATAAAAGTATACTAAAAAAGGTTAAAATGTAGTATACTAAAGTATACTTTTTTTTTTTACCAGGGTTAGTATATTTGTTTATGGAAAATACAACCTGACACAAATAATATGATAAACTCACAAAAATATGAAAGAACCTGGTTTTATCCCCTATCCATTGAGTTCAAAACTATAGTAACCTCAGCAAAAGGTCACTTCGAGGCAGGGTTACTTATTACTTATGGTTATTTAATGCACACAGTGAACATGCTGTGAAATGTGCATGTTGTGTAACACAAAAGACTTGAAATAGCCACATTGACCATGCTGCATTTATTTAACGCATAATCAATGTAGTATTCCTGCAAGGCATTTTCATTTAGTCATAATTACCCAAAATAAACATTACACAAAATTCCACTTTAAATCCATCGCTCACAAATGTACTGTAAGCCTTGCAGTCAGCTAACCCTTAGGAGACTTGGGTCTAAATGGCCGTTTTTGGTCCAATTTTGAATTTACCCTTATATTTTCACCATAAAAACTATTTACCTTGGCTTATTTGGTATCATTATTTTCAGCACAACCTAAGCTTCATGATTTTACAGTATTTGTTTCATTTTGACAAAATGCATTATCACATTGGACCAAAAAATCACACATAATCAAAATCCGAGTATAATTTTTTTATATATTATTAATTATGAAATTCACAAAAATGTTGAATGAACCATTTTTCCATCCTAAAATGTAATTTTCTTTTGTAAATTTTAAGATCTTGTGTACAAACTTAGCCAAAATTTAATAAGTGAAACATATTTTTACATCACATTTTGGGCAATTTCCCAGGCGTATTTTTACAACAATTTGTAAATGTGTCACAATATCTCCATCACAAATTCTCTCCAACACCACAAGACTCATGTTTTTTTCTTTTTACAACTATTTACAAAATGTTTCACGACGTTTCCATCACAAATTCATTTCCTCCTCCGTTCCCCTATCCCTTTCAACTATTTACAAAATGGGTGCCAGCTCAAACAAAATGGCTGAAAATGCTTTCTGATTGGTTGCTTCAGAAATGTGGTACGTTTGAGTAAATCGGGAAAAATGGATTTCATGTTGCATTCATTCACTTTTTGGTCATAAAACATTCCCGGATTGCGCAGTACATGCGCAAAACAATACGGCAGACATGATTGATCATATTTCTGGTTTTATTTGGAAGTAAATATGAAACAAGATCACTACTTTTATAAAG
The DNA here is from genome assembly GCA_033032245.1 of Poecilia picta. Taxonomy (NCBI): domain Eukaryota; kingdom Metazoa; phylum Chordata; class Actinopteri; order Cyprinodontiformes; family Poeciliidae; genus Poecilia; species Poecilia picta. The sequence goes on along the minus strand of CM065364.1, from coordinate 12,874,434 downwards.
TTTGAGGTCTCTGGTGTCCAACAAGACTTGAAATACACACTCCTCATGCCGTCTTTTTTTATACGGAAGCCTTTTACATGCATGAAGTCAGCCCGCCGTGGGGCGGGCAGCGACTGCATAGGATCTGGAATATAAAGCTGGAACAGCCCCACTGACTGATAGAAAGCTGCACAAGAAACACAGGAGTGAAGAGACGCCTGAACAACTGCTGTGTTACCAACACTAAGTGCTTAATAAACATATTTTGATTTAAAGGTAACAGGAAAGATTTTTTTCCTATTGTTAATCTAACATTTATCTTTCATTTTTTTATTTGTAGTTGAGATGGGCACCACTAGCCCCTCTCACCACCCTACAAGGATCAGTGTGTTCAGATCATGGATGGAAATATTTTAAGGTAGTTTGTTTTAAGTCCACACTTAAAACAGCACAAAATTAGTTGTTCAAAAAATAGTACAGTTGAAGTACATCAATAAAAGTATACTAAAGTAGGTTAAATGTAGTATACTAAAGTTTTTTTTTACCAGGGTTGGTATATTTGTATATGGAAAATACAACCTGACACAAACAATATAAGAAACTCACAAAAATATGAAAGGATCTGGTTTTATCCCTTGAGTTCAAAACTATAGTAACCTCACCAAAAGGTCACTTCGAGGCAGGGTTACTTATTACTTCTGGTTATTTAATGCACACAGTGAACATGTTGTGAAATGTGCATGTTGTGTGACACAAAAGACTTGAAATAGCCACATTGACCATGCTGCATTTATTTAACGCATAATCAATGTAGTATTCCTGCAAGGCATTTTCATTTAGTCATAATTACCCAAAATAAACATTACACAAAATTCCACTTTAAATCCATCATTCACAAATGTACTGTAAGCCTTGCAGTCAGCTAACCTTTAGGAGACTTGGGTCTAAATGGCCGTTTTTGGTCTAATTTTGAATTCACCCTTATATTTTTACCATAAAAACTATTTACCTTGGCTTATTTGGTATCATTATTTTCAGCACAACCTAAGCTTCATGATTTTACAGTATTTGTTTCATTTTGACAAAATGCATTATCACATTGGACCAAAAAATCACACAAAATCAACATCTGAGTATATTTTTTTATATATTATTATTATGAAATTCACAAAAATGTTGAATGAACCATTTTTCCATCCTAAAATGGAAAAATGGTTCTAAAAGAACTTGTTTACAAACTTAGCCAAAATTTAATAAGTGAAACATATTTTTACATCACATTTTGGGCAATTTCCCAGGCGTATTTTTACAACAATTTATAAATGTGTCACAATATCTCCATCACAAATTCTCTCCAACACCACAAGACTCATGTTTTTTATCTTTTTACAACTATTTACAAAATGTTTCACGACGTTTCCATCACAAATTCATTTCCTCCTCCGTTCCCCTATCCCTTTCAACTATTTACAAAATGGGTGCCAGCTCAAACAAAATGGCCGAAAATGCTTTCTGATTGGTTGCTTCAGAAATGTGGTACGTTTGACTAAATCAGGAAAAATGGACTTCATGTTGCATTCATTCACCTTTTGGTCATAAAACATTCCCGGATTGCGCAGTACATGCGTAAAACAATATGGCAAACATGATCGATCATATTTCTGGTTTTATTTGGAAGTAAATATGAAACAAAATCAATATGAAACCACTACTTTTATGAAGTTTGAGGTCTCCGGTGTCCAACAGGACTTGAAATGCACACTCCTCATGGCGTCTTTTTTTATACAGAAGCCTTTTACATGCATGAAGTCAGCCCGCCGTGGGGCGGGGAGCGACTGCATAGGGTCTAGAATATAAAGCTGGGACAGCCCCACTGACTGATAGAAAGCTGCACAAGAAACACAGGAGTGAAGAGACGCCAGAACAACAAGAAGACTCAAGACTAGCAAAATCAATATAAAACCACTACTTTTATACAGTTTATAGTCTCTGGTGTCCAACAGGACTTGAAATGCACACTCCTCATCTCATGCCGTCTTTTTTTTTACAGAAGCCTTTTACATGCATGGAGTCAGCCCGCCGTGGGGCGGGGAGCGACTGCATAGGGTCTAGAATATAAAGCTGGGACAGCCCCACTGACTGATCGAAAGCTGCACAAGAAACACAGGAGTGAAGAGACGCCAGAACAACAAGAAGACTCAAGACTAGCAAAATCAATACAAAACCACTACTTTTATACAGTTTATAGTCTCTGGTGTCCAACAGGACTTGAAATGCACACTCCTCATCTCATGCCGTCTTTTTTTTTACAGAAGCCTTTTACATGTATGGAGTCAGCCCGCCTCAGGGCGGGAAGCGATTGCATAGGGTCTAGAATATAAAGCTAGGACAGCTGATAGAAAGCTGCACAAGAAACACAGGAGTGAAGAGACACCTGAAAAACTGCTGTGTTACCAACACTAAGTGCTTAATAAACATGATTTGATTTAAAGGTAACTGAAAAGAATTTTTCTCTTATTGTTAATCTACCATTTATCTTTCATTTTTTTATTTGTAGTTGAGATGGGCACCACCAGCCCCCCTCACCACCCTGCAAGGATCCATGTTTTCAGATCATGGATGGAAAGATCTTAAGGTAGTTTGTGTCCTTAAGTCCATACTTAAAACAGCTTCGTAGTTAATACCAACATCATCTGATTCTATAACACTGCAAACTATTTTTTTTCTACTTCTAACATAAACAGGCAAAGAAAACACCAAGAAATGTTTTTCCACCCCAGGCATCCGGTTCCAATGATCATTAGTTCTTATGATGTCACATACATGGTGAGTCCACAACATCTTATAATTGTGTTATTTTTTTATTTGCCATTTTTCTGTTCTCTTTAAATACAAATGCTTTCTCTGTTTAATTGCTCTATTGTTCTTTTTGTAGGTTTCTGTAAGGTGCAGTGAACAGGAATGTTCCGTTGTTGATCCTCACTTTCATGTTTTATTGTCACACTTAAATTTTCATGTTCATTGTGTTCACTTTAGATGTGTAAACTGATAATTTATGTAAAGTTTATAAAGTTGTGAGTAAAACTGGACAATTTTAAAATGTAGGTAATGAAACAAAATATTTTAATTACCTTGAACAATCCATCCATCCATCCATCCATCCATTTTCTTCCGCTTATCCGGGGTCAGGTCGTGGGGGCAGCAGCTTCAGAAAGGAGGCCCAGACTTCCCTTTCCCCAGCCACTCCTTCCAGCTCCTCCGGGGGAACCCCAAGGCGTTCCCAGGCCAGCCGAGAGACATAGTCCCTCCAGCGTGTCCTGGGTCTTCCCCGAGGCCTCCTCCCGGTGGGACGTGCCCGGAACACCTCACCAGGGAGGCGTCCAGGAGGCATCCTGACCAGATGCCCGAGCCACCTCAACTGGCTCCTCTCAACGTGGAGGAGCAGCGGCTCTACTTTGAGTCCCTCCCGGATGACCGAGCTTCTCACCCTATCTCTAAGGGAGAGCCCAGCCACCCTGCGGAGGAAACCCATTTCGGCCGCTTGTATCCGTGATCTCGTTCTTTTGGTCATGACTCAAAGCTCATGACCATAGATGAGGGTGGGAACGTAGATCGACCGGTAAATCGAGAGCTTCGCTTTTTGACTCAGCTCTCACCACGACGGACCGGTGCAGCGCCCGCTTCACGGCAGACGCTGCCCCAATCCGCCTGTCGATCTCCCGCTCCCTTCTTCCCTCATTCGTGAACAAGATCCCCAGATACTTAAACTCCTCCACTTGAGGCAGGACGACCCCCCTGTCCCGTAGAAGGCACACTACCCTTTTCCGGCTCAAGATCATGGCCTCGGATTTGGAGGCACTGAGCCTCATTAGGGCCGCTTCACACTCGGCCGCGAACCGCTCCAGCGAGAGCCGCAGATCACGATCTGATGAAGCCAACAGGACCACATCATCTGCAAAAAGCAGAGATGCGATCCTAAGGCCACCAAAACGGATCCCCTCAACACCTCGGCTGCGCCTAGAAATTCTGTCCATGAAAGTACTGAACAGAATCGGTGACTAAGGGCAGCCTTGGCGGAGTCCAACTTTCACCGGAAACGAGCCCGACTTACTGCCGGCAATGCGGACCAGACTCTGACACCGTTCATACAGGGACCTGACAGCCCGTATCAAAGAGCCCGGTACCCCATACTCCCGGAGAACCCCCCACAGGACCCCCCAAGGGACACGGTCGAACACCTTCTCCAAGTCCACAAAACACATGTAGACTGGTTGGGCGAACTCCCATGCACCCTCCAGGACCCTGCTGAGGGTGTAGAGCTGGGCCAGTGATCCACGACCAGGACGAAAACCACACTGCTCTTCCTGAATCCGAGGTTCGACTATCCGACAGACCCTCCTCTCCAGGACCCCCAGGGAGGCTTAAGAGTGCGACCCCTCTGTAATTGGAGCACACCCTCCGTTCCCCCTTTTTAAAGAGGGTTTGTTGGTGGGATTGATGAGGTCTTCGAAGTTTTCTGCCCACCGACTCACAACGTCCCGAGTCGAGGTCAGCAGCACACCACCCCCACTGTAAACAGTGTTGGTGCTGCACTGCTTCCCCCTTCTGAGATGCTGGATGGTGGACCAGAATCGCCTCGAAGCCATACAGAAGTCTTTCTCCATGGCCTCTCCAAACTCCTCCCATGCTCAAGTTTTTGCCTCAGCGACCACCCAAGCCACATGCCGCTTCGCTCGTCGGTACCCATCAGCTGCTTTTGGAGTCCCACAGGCCAAAAGGGCCCCATAGGACTCCTTCTTCAGCTTGACAGCATCCCTCACCGAAGGTGTCCACCAACGGGTTTGAGGGTTGCCGAACCCTCGAACCCGATATCAGATATCGGCTCGTCTGATATCGTATATGCCGTTTTTGCTATCCGTGGATGGGATTGTGGTTGGTTTTTGGGTTCTACACCTGTCGTGCGTTTCCGCAGTGTCGCTCTGTTGGCGATGCCGGCTGTGGCTGGAGGTTGTTGTGGCGTGCGGCTTCCGTCTATTCCTCGCCTGCTGATCTGCTCCCTCCTGGTTTAGGCTGTGTCTCCACCCCTGGGTAAGCTACCTGCCTTCTAGCTTTTGATTTTTTTTATTTTGTATTTAGCATTAATGGGTTTTCTGTTTCAGGCAACTGATTATGTTTGGAGCTGCAGCATTTTGGAAGCTCTGCTGTCTTGTTTTGTCTTTTTGTTGTTTGTTTGGGCCGCTCTCCATTGAATCCGTTGCGGATTGGCCAGGCTGTGTGGGCAGGGCATTACTCCTCCGGCCCAATAGAAAGGCACCTGGAACAACGACGACGACTTGTTCCATTGTTTGCAGTATTTTCTTTTACCGTTTGTTGAAGTATTCATTTGTTTTCTTTTTGCGTTGCATGTTCTTTTTCTGGATTTATTTTTTTGCATTTGCATGGTTTGTTTTTTTTGGAACAATCCCATTCTTGTTGTCCTTTCTTCCTTGTGTGTTCCTTTTGGTTCCTGGGACCGAGTGGTGGGCCTGAAGCCTCGGTTTTAAAATAATTGTTTTAGATAATTGTTTAATAAAGTATTGTACACTGTTAAATCCGTGTTCTGGTGCATCTTATGGCTCTTAAAAATATATCCACCTGCTGGTCACATTTGGCGTTGTTGACAGGATGCACCATTGAATATAGATTTTTTTTTGTGTGTTTCAGGTTTTAACTTTGTGTTTCTATTTATGGTGTAGTAAGACAAAACAGCAGTAGCTATCCAAAGGAAAACTTACCTGTGGTTTCAGGATTTATTTTTCTGATTTCTTTTCTTTTTGGTAGTCTTTCCCTGCAGGCATGGAGGTGACACAGCGGCCGGTGGATGGAGTGGGAGTTGTATGGTTGTGTGGAGTCCTATATAACTCTTCAGCATGCCTTCTTTTCTAGGAAGCAGCAAGAGGGGGAAACACTGTTGCAGTTTTCCTTAGCTTTGATGGCCCTTATGGAACCGGTGAAGCAGAATGCCCCTGATGGGTTGCTGAATGCTGATATTCTGCTACGTGATCAGTTCATAGAACATGTGTTGGACAGTGCTCTCCGCCGGGAACTTAAGCAGTATGTTCGGGGTCATCCTGATGCAACCTTGCTGGAGTTGCGTGGGGAGGCAATTAGGTGGGAGAGGCAAGGGTTTCCAGGTGGCGCTAGGGAACGTAGTCATTCTCTCCTATCCACATATGGGCTGCAGTATGGGGTGTATGGCGGTTCTTGGCTGACTCCACCTACTTCTGCCTGCTCTGAACTTGGTGAGTTAAGGGAACTTCTGAAACGGCAACAAGAACAGATCAATCAACTCACCCAGTGTATTGCTTCTCTGCAGACTTCTTTACCACAGGTGCGGCCCCCTTGTCTGGGTTCGTGATCTGCCACAGGTGCCAACAGTCGGGTCACTTTGCCAGAGATTGTGCTGGTGAGCGGGTCCGTGCCAGGGTTAACTCTGTGGCCGGGCCAGCTACTGTTAGTCAGGTGGAAAACTAGCACCCACTGAGCTGTTGAGCCACAACTCATGTGGGGGAATAGCAGGCTCGCAACCAGCAGCTGCGTCAAAATTGTTGGCATCTTGTCCAGTCATTGATGTTGTTATGGGCGGTATCTCTGTCACTTGTTTAGTAGACACAGGGTCCATGGTGTCAACAATCACTCAGAGCTGTTTTCAGGAACACTTTGCATCATTGGGACATGATCGCCTTCAGTCATGTCATTGGTTGCAGCTCTGGGCCGCCAATGGTCTTTCCATTCCTGTACATTGGCTATTTGGAGTTGGATGTCAATCTTTGCGACAAAGTGCTCCCGCATTGTGGGATTCTGGTGGTGAAGGATCCCACTAATGTGGGTTCTTCTGTTCCTGGCATTTTGGGAATGAACATACTTAAACGTATCTACCAAGAACTTTTTGGAGCATATGGTGGTTCATTCTTTGACTTACGTTCAGTAACCCAGTCTCCTGGTCCAGTTCTGGAGGCTCTGCAGCAGTGTCATCAGGGAGCGACTAAGTCCCCAGCACTGTTGGCTGGTGCTGTTAAGGTCTGGGGCCCTCGAGCAGTGAGAATAAATGGTGGGGTTCTAAAATTTGTAGCTGCAACCTGCCCTGAACAACTTGCTGGTCAGGTTTTATTGTTTGAACCCCAGGTTGTACACGGCACTGTTTATGTTCCTGTCTTAAATGTGGGGACTACTGATGTTGTACTCTATCCCCGAACTCGCCTTGGTTTGTTGAGTTGAACTGAAGTGGTTAGCCTGCCTCCTGATGTGACAGAAATATGGTCCTGTGCTACAGTTTCTTCTCAGGTAGCTTCTGCTCCTGAGCAGAGCCTGGTTTAATCTGTTGATTTATCACCACTAACAGAAATTGAACAACGGCAGGTTCAGTTGCTCCTACAAAAGTACAGCTCTGTCTTTTCAGCTCATGAGGGTGACTTAGGGTGCACTAACCTGGTCTCCCATGACATTCCCCTGTTCCCCTGTTGGATGAGGTTCCAGTTCGGCAGAGGTATAGACGCATTCCTCCCTCAGAGTATGAGGCTGTCAAGTCTCACATCAATCAGCTCCTGCCCAACCAGGTAATAAGGGAAAGCAGCAGCCCTTATGCGTCTCCCATCGTTCTTGTAAGGAAGAAAGATGGCACCCTCCGTATGTGTGTGGATTACCGTCAGCTTAACAGCAAGACGAGAAAAGATGCTTTCCCATTGCCACGCATTGAGGAAAGCCTGGACAATCTCTCTGGGGCCCAGTGGTTTTCCACCCTAGATTTAGCGAGTGGGTATAATCAGGTTCCTGTATCGGAAAAGGATAAGTCAAAAACTGCTTTTTGTACACCATTTGGACTCTTTGAGTGGAACCGTATGCACTTTGGGCTTTGTAATGCGCCGAGTACCTTCCAGCGTCTTATGCAGAGGATGTTTGGGGACCAGCAGTGCCAGTCCCTCCTTTTGTATTTGGATGACATCATTGTGTTTTCAGGTTCAGTCTCCCAGCAGCACATGGAGCGTCTGGAAGCAGTCTTTGCTCGGCTTCAGAGAGAAGGCTTGAAGGTGAAGTTTGAAAAATGTTCTTTTTCAAACGGCAGGTTAAATATTTGGGGCACCTCATCTCAGATAAAGGCATAGCCACAGACCCTGCCAAGACTGAGGCAGTGGCTAAATGGCCACGTCCCACACATGCTTCAGAGCTTCGCTCATTCTTGGGCTTTGCTAGCTATTACAGGCACTTTGCGGATGGTTTTGCTAGGTTAGCGGGTCCTCTTCATAGGCTGGTGGCACAACAAGGGGGCACAAAGTCCAGGAAAGGGTCTGGTCAGGCTTTTCAATCTGCCTGGACACCAGTGTGCTAGGAGAGCTTTGAGGCTTTAAAAGCTAAATTAACATCTGCACCAGTGTTGGCATATGCTGATTTTTCACGTCCTTTCATTCTAGAGACGGATGCTAGTCACAGTGGACTTGGGGCAGTATTGTCGCAGGAAATGGAGGATGGAGTGAGGCCCATTGCATATGCCAGTCGAGGTCTTAAACCTTCTGAGCGTAACATGGCTAATTATAGCTCTATGAAGTTGGAGTTTCTGGCTTTAAAGTGGGCCATGACTGAGAAATTTAGGGAATATCTTTTGGGTCACCAGTGCATGGTCTACACAGATAACAACCCTTTGAGTTATCTTCATTCAGCCAAACTTGGTGCCATGGAGAACCGCTGGGCTGCGCAACTCGCTGCTTTTGATTTCGATATTAAGTATGGTTCTGGCCGCAGCAATAATAACGCTGATGCACTCTCCCGTCAGCCTACATCAGGTACCAGCCTGGCAGAGCTGTCGTGCACCTCCGTCCCAGAGGCCCCATGCCCTGTTCCAGTGGCCCCATGCCCTGGAACAGCCTGTTCCAGGCTGTTCCAGGCCCCATGCCCTGGAACAGGCATGGGGCCTGTTCCAGGGCATGGGGCCACTGGAACAGGCCCCATGCCCTGTTCCAGTGTCGGCAACTCAATCTGTGGTGACTGTTCTGCCGTCTCATTCTGTGTCTGACCTTTGTGCTTTGCAGGAAGCTGACCCTCTCCTGAAGGACATTTTGGGTTTTTGGAAGAAGCAGGTTTATCCTACTCCTGAGGGAAAACGGCGATTTCCCGGGCTGTCCTTGGTTCTTTTAAAACAGTGGGGTCGTCTTGTGGCGAGAGATGGTGTGGTGTACCGTCAAGTCCATCGGTCAGATGGTAGTGAGGAGATTTTACAACTTATCTTGCCATCAGTTCTTAAACAGGACGTGCTGACTCAATTACATCAGGAACATGGAATCAGGGTGTGGAGCGCACCACAGAGTTGGTGAGGCAGCGCTGCTACTGGCCTGGGATGTCTAATGATATCAAACAGTGGGTACAAGAGTGTCAACGGTGCCAGGTCACTAAAAGGGCAATGCCTAGCTCTGGCACTTTTATGAGCCATCTGTTGGCCTCTCAGCCAAATGAGATTGTTGCCATGGATTTTACCATGTTGGAGCCTTCACAGAATGGTTTTGAAAATGTTCTAGTAATTACTGATGTATTTACTAAATACACCATAGCTGTTCCAACTAGTGACCAGAAAGCAGCTACTGTTGCTCAGGTTTTGCTGACTGAATGGTTTTTCAGATTTGGGGTTCCAAACCTCACTTGCTGGCAGCTGCAGGGCATAGAAAAGGGCATCATGATCAGGGCGTACGGGAGGCTCCATTGCAGGAGGGACAGCTGGTCTACTTGCGTGACCATAGTGCCAGAGGTCGCCATAAAATCCAGGACCTCTTCAGCCCAGTTATCCATCAAGTCGTAAGGGGACCAAAAGCCGGAGGGCCAGTTTATACTGTGGCTCCTGTAGGTGATTTGCAGAGAACTAGAAATGTGCATCGTGAGATGCTGAAGGCTCGGGTTGGGCCAGAGCCCACACCTGTACCCCTGCAGTTAAAAGCTGCCTTGCCTTCAGGGGCGTTGGATGATTCTCTGGAGGATGATTTGTGTTTGTTGGTCCCCGATACTTCAGTACCATCCACCTCTGTAGCTGTGGGGTTGCCTCCACAGGTTGCTCCAGGATATGATGAATCTGTTCAAACTTCTGAGTTCATCCACCCTTGCGTCGTACTGTCCGTTCAAGTGCTGGGCAGCATTCAAATGTCCATCACCTCCCTCGACCTGTGGGTCATGCTGCAGGATCTAGTCAGCCAGTCTCCAATGCACAGTCTGCAGTCTTTCGTCCTTGGTGCTGAAGTGTGAAGGTTCATCGTCGGGGCGACGATGCAACACAGGGGGGTATAATGTGGTGGGATGGTGTTCCACCCTCCCCCACTCTGTGCACCGGGTGTCGCGAGAGGCGCACCGTTGATTGGTGGGCGGGGCAGATGCCTTTAAAGCTGGGCAGGCCTCTGCGAGGTGTGTGTGTCTTTGTTTCCTCCACTGTCCGTACAATTGGCGGCTACATGTTGGCTGGTGTTTGATCGGCTCATCTGATATCGTAAATGCCGTTTTTGCTATCCGTGGATGGGATTGTGGTTGGTTTTTGGGTTCTACACCTGTCGTGCGTTTCCGCAGTGTCGCTCTGTTGGCGATGCCGGCTGTGGCTGGAGGTTGTTGTGGTGTTGCGGCTTCCGTCTATTCCTCGCCTGCTGATCTGCTCCCTCCTGGTTTAGGCTGTGTCTCCACCCCTGGGTAAGCTACCTGCCACCTAGCTTTTGATTTTTTTTATTGTATTTAGCATTAATGGGTTTTCTGTTTCAGGCAACTGATTATGTTTGGAGCTGCAGCGCTTTGGACGCTCTGCTGTTTTGTCTTTTCGTTGCTTGTTTGGGCCGCTCTCCATTGAATCCGTTGCGGATTGAGCAGGCTGTGTGGGCAGGGCATTACTCCTCCGGCCCAATAGAAAGGCACCTGGAACGACGACGACGACTTTTTCCATTGTTTGCAGTATTTTCTTTTACCGTTTGTTGAAGTATTCATTTGTTTTCTTTTTGCATTGCATGTTCTTTTTCTGGATTTATTTTTTTGCATTTGCATGGTTTGTTTTGTTTTTTTTTGGAACAATCCCATTCTTGTTGTCCTTTCTTCCTTGTGTGTTCCTTTTGGTTCCTGGGACCGAGTGGTGGGCCTGAAGCCTTGGTTTTAAAAGAATTGTTTTAGATAATTGTTTAATAAAGTATTGTACACTGTTAAATCTGTGTTCTGGTGCATCTTGTGGCTCTTAAAAATATCTCCACCTGCTGGTCACAGTATGTTAAAATTTAGTATACTAAAGTATACTTTGTTTTTTTTACCAGGGTTGGTATATTTGTTTATGGAAAATACAACCTGACACAAACAATATAATAAACTCACAAAAATATGTAAAAAACCTGGTGCATTCATTCACTTCTTGGTCATAAAACATTTCTGGATTGCGCAGTACATGCGCAAAACACTATGGCGGACATGATTGATCATATTTCTGGCTTTATTTGGAAGTAAATATGAAACAAAATCAATATAAAACCACTACTTTTATAAAGTTTGAAGTCTCTGGTGTCCAACAGGCCTTGAAATGCACACTCCTTATGCAGTTTTTTTTATATACAGAAGCCTTTTACATGCATGAGGTCAGCCTGCCTCAGGGCGGGCAGCGACTCCATAGCGGTAAAGGTTTTCAGTGATTGAAGCTGATCCACTGCTAATAGACCTCTGACCCATCATATCAAGCTGTTAGAGTCATAATTACCATGAGATAAAAGTGCAAGACATGATTGTCGGATAAGTGAGATGTAGTTTTATACAGTCACAGCAGGAGAACAGAGCACACGTGTAAAAAGACTGGAGTCAATCAATAGATGATTGTATTCTGATAATATGTTATTTAACGCAATCTGATGCGGACGCTGGTTAGCAGCTTTTCATGCATTTGAAGCATTGAATTACCACAGCATTTAGCCAGATCTGCATATAAATGAATGCTGACTCATGCTGACAGTGATGTCCTGCAGATTTTTACAGCACACTGTTGTCTTGCTGGATTTGTTTCTGTGTTAAATGTGGAACTATGATTAGGAAGGTGTTTTAGAGGATTCAAGTACTGATCATTTCTTTTGCTTACCTGATGTGTAAATATATAAGGCACCAACTAGTTATTTTTAATATGTTTAATACCCCTGTTGCACCTTCGTTTAATTTTAGGTGATTGTCCAGTGTTGCCTCTCAGGCAAGAATCTCTCTCATGTCAAAGCAGGTGGAGCATCAATTATTTCTGGATAACTTAATTTATGAATAAGTCACAAGGTGGAAGGTGTATTTGAGTGATGGCCAAAATGTCAGTAGATTTTATCCTTCAAACTTACAACTAAATTTAACTGGGTGCTCAGTATTTCTTTCTATGAAATATGATTTCATCAAAAACAAGTGCACCATTTTCTATCTTTATGTATTTAGAAAGAATAGAATAGCTTATACTTTGGCTTTCTACAAGATAAGTTCACAAAAATACCAAGAAGGACCAATTGAGAAAGAAATAAAATAAAAACAAGCTAAATAAAATGTTTTGTAAAAGCTTATATATCCAGTACAGTAAGCATGGATTTTTTGTCTACTGAAGATACAATATAATATTTATAATTTCACATGTTAAGACAATTTTATTGAGCTGCACTTATCAACTTGGCTTATCAGCAACATAAATGGTTATAAATCCACTGGAAATCTTTTGACGATGAGCCTCTTTCTTCTTTGTCAGGATTTTCTCAGTAATGTGTTCAAAGGCCATGAATACAACTGCTTCTTCACATTTGCATTTCAATGCACGTGTTTGGTAGTGATGGGGGGGTGGGAAAGGAGAGGAGACGGGCTAACTTTCTTTTGATTGTTCTCCATGTTGGGGTTTATTAATTTGTAAAGAAAATGTCAAATAAAAATGTTTTTCTGCATTGTACTTGAGATTCATGGTTGAAAGTGATCACGTTAAAGCAACGCAATGTGTTAATTTAAAAAATTATGAGAGCTGAAAAGACAGTTTTGGAGTGACCTAATCAAACTCCAAGCGTATAGCCCATTGAAATACATTGGCATTATAAAGATTTTATTTTTTATTTTATTTTGCTTCATGACACACAAACTGTTTTTTTTTTATTCTTGTACCATTAGGAATTATGATTGTATATTTGCCCAACACATACCTTTTTTAACTTTGATATGTTTTTGTGTTTGAGACGAAAATAGATAAACATTACACCTCTTCTCTGGACGTGCTGACCATGTTTGCCGCAGCATGTACTTAGTGGAGGCTGAGTAGAAATTTGCAAAGTAGAAGGGATTAAATGGTTTTGTATTTATCTTTATTCCTCAATGATATTTCTCAAGTCTATAATCTATGATCTTCTATAAGATCATGTTTAACCATGGTATTCATACTTTGCAGCTGAAGGAGTTCACCTTCAGTTTGACCACCAGATGTCACTAGTTGACACTTTATTGCATCCTTTCAAAAGATGTTTTTTTATTATTTAAAGTCCTCATCTGACCACCATCCATTAATTTGTCTAAAAATACCTTTGAATACTTTGAATAAGGAATCTATTTCTGCATGTAAATATTGGCCTTTTACATATATATATATATATATATATATATATATATGTATATATGAACTTAATTATATATATATATGAACTTAATTTCATGACAAATTTCTACATATTTATTTAGATTTTTCTTTTCACTTTTATGGTGAACAGCTGTGTTTTACGGGCATATTTTACTCAGACATTTGAATAATCTGAATTCTGCATACGAGTATTAGATAATCAAAAGGGTAAAGAAGAGACGAGGGAGTTAAAAGTAAGCCTTACTTCCTGGTTAAAATCCTCTGAATAACAGCTGCTTGATTTGTTCGTGGAGAACAAATCAGATGAAAGATATTATAGATTTTTTTAATTGTTGGGGAATCCTTTCCCCAACGACTGTTGCAGGCTGTGTTACAATCTGCAGCCGATCACCATGAAGCACCTTCTCCACTCGACTTGTCATCAGTGGCTTTAGGAATGAAAACCATTTAGTCTCTGAAATAAATTCTCCTCTAAGATTGTTTTATAATTTCAATCACAGCAATCATAATAAATGAACCAATCTTCTTTACAGTGTCTCCAATTGATTCACAATGACATTTGGGGTGACTGTGGCTCTGTGGGTAAAGTAGTTATCTTGCAATCGGAAAGTTGTGGGTTCAATTCCAGCTTCCACATGTCAATGTGCCCCTGGGCAAGGCACCCAACCCCAAATTGCCCACTGAACTGTGTATCGGTGTATAAATTTGTGAGTGCAAATGGATGAATGTGGCTCTAGTGTAAAGCATTTTGAGTGGTCAAAAAATGATTGAATAAAGCACTATATAAGTTCAGACCATTTAGCTGGAACCTTGAAACAAGAGCACGTAACACCAGTATTGACTTCTCTGAATTGGCTGCCAGTTTCTTATTGGATTGATTTTAAAATCATCTTATTGGTTTTTAAAGCTTTACATGGCCTTTATCCAGCTTACCTTCAAGACCTTCTTCATAACCGTCTCTAGAACAGACTGAAATGCAGAGACCGGGCATCCACTGTCACTGCTCCTAATTTGTAGAACAATTTGCCTTTTAACATTAGATCTGCCCACAGTGTGGAACACATTAAATCACTTGTTAAAACTCATTTTTAGTCTTTAGCTTTTCCATAAGACCTGACATTGTAATTTACACGCTCTGTCTGTTTTAATTAGTGCTTTATTCTTGTGTTTTATGAAAATTGTGCCACACTTTTGTGTAGTTACTGTTTTAAAAGTGCTTTATAAATAATATTGACATTGACACAGCAGATTATTTACATTTAGGGAGATAAGTCAAACTATGCTACTCTGGTCAATGCATAGGAAGGAGAGAAATCCTATAATTTAACCAGAAAATTTTTAATCTTTGTGTATATTTAACAAATTTTATCTCTAGCTTGATTCCTGTCGACCTACTAAAACAATTTTAAAGTTAAATAAACTATACATGCGTAGTCTATACCCATATGGGCAAGATGCGAGCTAAATCAACACAGTCATACATTTATTTATAAGGGAAATAAGATTAACGTACATATTTTTGGACAGTGGAAGGAAGCTGGAGGGAACACGGGCATGAACAGGGAGAACACCAGAGTTTGCATACACAACTAACAACCGCAATGATAAGTTGAGTTAGGCCTTTAGTGGAATACAAAGGACAAACAAAACCCTGCTCAAGTTCTTTATTTGCTTAAAAAGCTAATTTTGTTTCTTGGCCGAGAAAAAGATGAGACGCACAAAAACTTTGGCTCATTCCTTTATTTCGGGTTCTTCGGGGAACTTTGACCATTCCTAAATCTGAAACGTTACATTAAATTATTTACTGCATGCAGTCCCTCTACGTCTGAGGCCACAGTCACTAAAACCTCTCATAAGAGCTAATCTGAGCAAATAGCACAAGCACCTAAAAACTGAACCATGACTTGGAACAATTTGTGAAACATATGTCATTCTGATAAGAGTTCAGAATGGTCCCAGAACTATAACATAGTACTTTGCTGGTATAAATTGTACTTCAGTTTTCCACATTTCATCATACTACAACAAATATCCTGGTATTTTATTGAGATTTTATGTGATGGACCAACACAAAGTTATGTAAAACTCTGAAAGTGGAAGGAAAAACATATATGGATCAGAAAGATCTGAAAAATGTGGCATGCATATTTATTTAGTTATACCATATAACTGAATAAATATTCAAATTGTTGCAAAATTAAAATCCAGGGTAATCTTTAAAAGTCAACTAACAGTAAAGTATTGGAGTCTGTGGATAAATCTGGAGTAATTATTTACTAAAAAAGCTAAAAAGCTAGACAAGAACCTGAAAAGCAGTTCAAAAAGCACATTAGTTGATGATTGAATTTATCAAGAATAACAGGTGAAAGAAGTTGATAAGATTATTCTTATATAACCTTTGATTTTTTTATTGTTCAGATCATAAAAATTATTTTAATGAAACAATAAAACAACTTTGGAGAAAGAGGGAGCGAAACAAGTTTTACAAGAGAGGATACCTACAAGAAGCACAGGATTTAAAAGCTTTTGTCATGAGTTGCACAAACACTTGTTGCACAAACACTATGTCAAGGCTTTGAGACAGTCCCATAGAATTGGTTTACATGTCTTATTGTCTTTAGCATTGCCTGTAAAAAGATGAGGATCATAATGCCCATTATGTCTGTTTATGAGAACCTGCATTTTTGAAAATGTTCTAATTGTAATTATTTACAGATTGAACAAATAAAACAATAATATTCAATTTATTCTCATTATATAAATCCAGGCAAATGTTTGAATTGCTGTTTTAAAAGTCTCAATACTTTTAATATTGAGGCTTTTAAGTAAAAACATTGCTGAATTGCTGTTTTAAATGTCACATTTAAAACAGCAATTTAAATTTAACATTTAGCATCTTGTTATGCTGACCAGCTGGAAGATTTTTTCTTTTTCTTTTTGGATCTTACTTATCTCTTATTATTCCACAAGCTAATTATTAACACACAGATAAAAATAAATTATTATCAAGAACATTTAATGTTCATACTACGGGTTGAAGGTGAGACTGGATGCTATTTGTTATATACTTCCACAATAAAATCCACAATCTTTTTTGGCAGAGCCCAGAGGTGTCAGGGAGTAATACATATTTTATATAACTAAGAATTTTTAAATTATGGACAAAATTTATCTTTGAACTATAAATAAAAGTTTTTAAATGTTTTTATTTCAACATATTAGTTAGTCTTGGGCACATTTCTTCATTTACCTTTGTATACAGATGCTAAATTGATACAGTGGGTCAGTGAATTATGTCAAAGGAGCAATAGCGTTAATGTACAACGTTATATATTGAGTTAGATCATCCGTGAATTCCTTTCGTAAATTTTCTGGAGAATTTTATGCTGTTAAAAGAATTAACACAATCAGATGAAAATTACAAAAAGACTGTTGCCACACTCGACACTGCAAGAAATCATGTAATTATAAAGAAATT
Organism: Poecilia picta; assembly: GCA_033032245.1. Lineage (NCBI taxonomy): Eukaryota > Metazoa > Chordata > Actinopteri > Cyprinodontiformes > Poeciliidae > Poecilia > Poecilia picta. The sequence continues at coordinate 12,857,374 of CM065364.1, read as the reverse complement.
ACATTCACTTATTCACTTATTAAAGTGAAGAATTATATATCTGCATCTAGTAGAAAGTTACAAGATTTGTGGAGTAAATGCCCATAAATCACTACTTCCTGCTCCTTTTTGAGTGTTTTACGTAAAAAAAGTAAAAGTTAACATCTGCTGCATATTCATATACTGTAAAGCTAAACTTTAACTAAACTTATACTATATAAGTTTAGTTGTTCTTTTATATTAAAGAACAACTGTGTTTTAATAGCCAGACCTCTGCAAGAATGAATAACACAATGAGGAAAAAATAAATAAAGACGGTTACAGGAACAACAGTGGCTTTTCCTTCCTTGTAGATTGATGATTAACCTTATAATTTCCAAAAGATTAATACATTTTGCTGCATTAATATTTATAACAAAATGGCATGAAAGTAAAGCTCTTTTTTCACATACATCCCCCTTCCTTCCACTTTCCTCTCTTTCTCCACGTACACTATTAACCAGCCCTCTCCCCTCCCTCTTTCTGTCCCACGCACAAACAGAAGATATAAATGTAAGTGTTGAGAGTGTGTTTCAGTCACAGTGGACTCATTGCTGCAGCCTTCCTATCCAGCACTTCCACTCTGAGCAAAATGGCCTGGGATTATTTTGGATTTTCCCGAACCTTGGAAAACCAAAGGAATCAATCTTCCACCACCAGCATCAACAATGCAGCTGACATCTCTGTTATAGTCATCTACTTTCTGGTTGTCTTGGCTGTGGGAGTTATTGTAAGTGTTCCAAACTGTCAACTAATTGAAAGTCTGTTTCATGATTTATTTACAATTGTGTAGTTGTAAATTGCTTAAGCAAATTGGTAGAAAAATGTAATGTCTTTTTTTGTTGCTGCTTTAGGTAAAACAAACACATTGAACAAAACATTTTTGCACAATAATGAATCATGAATTAACTTTTTTTTTAATGTGTAAAGCTAATCTGTATACTATTTATGGTGTTCGGTGTTGGTCAGTGTATAGAACACTAACTTAGCGCTAAACTAGATAATAAGCTTGTTTTGCAAAGGTTCATGTATTTCCTTGTCCTGTTGCAGGCCATGGTCCGCACCAATCGATCCACTGTGGGTGGCTTTTTCCTTGCAGGGAGGAGTATGGTGTGGTGGCCGGTGGGTATCTGACAACAAATGAGAAACCTTTTTTTTCTTTTGCTATTTTTTGTAATAGCAACTAATAGAACTATTACAGTTGTGACAGAAAAGATGTACGATTAAAAAAAAGTTCACTCTCATTAACAGGGATGACATGTTGGTCACATATAAGTTAGATTAGACTGAAAGGATAAGAAGCAGTAAAAATCAAATTTTGTTTTCGTTCAAAATGGGCTAGAAACTGTTGAAATGAAGCTGAATATGTGGCTGCACAGGCCCCAGGATTGGTAAGTACTAATTGAGACCTTTAATAGAAGAATTAGTCAGAAGAAATAATAAAAAAGTAAAAATATATATAACAAAAAACAACTACAGAAGCTTGTCTTGTTAGGACGAGTTTGCAGGAGAATGCTGAACACTGAAAAACCAGGATTGGTAACAAGAGGGAACCATGAGACTTTTGTAAAAATGGAAAGATGAGACCAAATCTTTCCTCACTGTAATGTTTGGCAAAGAAATCAGAAAAATGAATATATTCCTGCAAACAAGACCAAATTAAACAAGGCTGTAAATTAGGTGGTTTCTGTCGATCTTATCTACTCTCAAGTTAACTGTTAACTTTTATGAAAGACAATGATTTTCCATCTTTAAGACATAATGAGGTGAAGTTTTTTATTGTCACAGTTTAGAATGAATGTCTTGAAATGGTGTGGCCAGGTTAAGACCTAAACAATCTTATGGAGGATTGCTGACTTGACAGATGTCTAGGACAATATCAGAGAAGAAAGACACAAAAAGTCAATGCTAAAAAAGCTGAGTATTCACAGAGTGCTGTATCCAAACAGGTTAATAGAAAAATGAATGGAAGAAAAAGTGAGATAGACAAAGGTTTTCCTGCAACTGTAAAATCCACAACAACAGGACTGACAAGCAGAGCCCTTTCCAGGGACACAAAAGGTGGGTATGCAGCGAATGCAACACATAGGGGCGCAGCACCAGAGGGGCGCCAAAACCCCATACGGAGTGGGTGGCGCGCCGATGATGTTTTCCCATACACTTCAGGGCGCCTTACACTCCTTCACCTCGCGCACATAATGAGGTAAATGTAGCAAGTTTTACCCTTCACATATCGTCACCTCAGGGGGAGGGGGGAGCTCCTTAGCTCTGACCTGACATACCTTTATGTTTTCGCAGCCACCTAGATAATGTGTAGTTGCGCCACTGGCCCTTTCAATAGTTTTGTGGAGATTCATAAGATGTGGGCTGTGATCAGAATTAGAGTCTCAAGAGCCTCCACACACACAGCCTCACACAGAGCATGAGCTACAACCTTTGCATTCCTTGCATTGAACCTGTCCTGAATGAAATATCATATCATCCTGAAAGGGCCTTAAAGACAGAAAATGTTTCCAAATGTGTTTATCAGCAGAGCAAGTCATCTGGTACTTGATTGTTTTGGGATCCCTTTGTAAATCAAACAAACATTTTTTATGACAGATCGGAGCATCGCTCTTTGCCAGCAACATTGGCAGTGGACACTTTGTAGGGATCGCTGGTACTGCTGCAGCTTCTGGAATTGCCATTGGTGGATTTGAGTGGAATGTGAGTATTTGTGATATGTTTTCCAAATAGGAAAGTCAAGATCTCATAATGCAAAATAATTGGTTTGGAGAAATTGAAAAGTAAAAATCCTTTTTATGTTTAATATTTTCTTGATTGTTTCAATATTTTACCATGTTTGTTTGTTCCAGGCTCTTGTTGTTGTTGTAATTCTGGGATGGCTCTTTGTGCCGATCTACATCAAAGCTGGGGTAAACAGCATGAACATTTTGTGTTGAAAAGTGCACCCTTTATAGTGATTGAGGCTTGATGAAACAAAAATATTATCAAATTTGTCTAGGTGGTCACCATGCCCGAGTACCTGAAGAAGAGGTTCGGAGGACAGCGGATTCGTATCTATCTCTCTGTGCTCTCCCTCTTCCTCTACGTCTTCACAAAGATCTCTGTATGTTTTTTTTTCTTTCTAACCATTGGACATTTCAACAATTCATTCAACAAATTAAAGTAAAAGATCTTTTCTGTCTCCTCCCAGGCCGACATGTTCTCTGGTGCCATTTTCATCCAGCAGGCTCTTGGACTGAACATCTACGTTGCTGTTATTGCTCTACTGGCGATTACTGCACTGTACACCGTCACAGGTACATCCTCAGGAAGAAATTCACTTCCTTTTTGGAGATCAACATTTTCCTCATAAACCTTGCCTACAAAAAGTCTTATCTATTTAATGACACCCTGAGTGAGGTTAAAGTCTTCTCAAGATCAAAAACACATGTAAAGAGAAATCTCCTCCTTTCCTGGCTTGTATATCTGTGGTGTATTTGTGGTTAATTGCCCATGGATTATAATAAGCCTCAAATAGCATTCTAAAAGTTGTAATCTGCACACACCTTCACGTAACTTTTACAAGAGAAGTGCGAAAAGAACACTGATAAAAAACAAGATAACCCTATAGTGCACATTTACTGCCTACGCTTCTGAATAAAAAAATGTTACAGATTGCTAACGTTATGTTTTATCTCAGGTGGACTGGCTGCGGTGATCTATACAGACACCTTACAGACCATCATCATGGTTATTGGATCCTTCATTCTCATGGGTTTTGGTAATAAGCAATAATCCTTATTTATCATTTTGTCTTGGACTATTGATTAGTTTTATTGTGACATCATTAAGAAATGGAAGAGTGAGTCTTAGTCTAACCATTTCTCCCTGTCTTCCCTCAGCTTTCAATAAAGTGGAGGGCTATGAAAATTTCGAGACACTCTACATGGCTGCAATTCCCACAAAACACCTCTAACATCAGCGCAGAGTGCTACGAGCCTCGGAAAGACTCCTTCCATCTTTTCAGAGATCCAATAACAGGAGACCTGCCCTGGCCTGGCCTGGTGTTTGGACTCACCATCCAGGCCACCTGGTACTGGTGCACTGATCAGGTCAGTAAAAATACAATCAGTACCTTTGACTGTGTGGCTGCTTTACTTCCACTGACTCAGTAACAGCTTTTACTGCATACCAGAAACAATCTAAGGCCATAAACTCATCCAGTTGATTTTTACATAACCGTACGCGCATTCACGCTCTTTTATCTTGCCTGTTTTGGACAGAATCACTGAGGCAGTCTAAGGTTGCCAGCTGATAATGAAGGGCCATGTCATATAACAGCCCTTTGGAGTAAAAGGGTGATCTATGAGCTGAATTGCAATTACTTTACAAATATTTTGTAACCTACTGAGATTTCATGAACCTATAGTTACCTAGACACAAATTCTTCAGTTCACAAATAAAAACTGGCATCCTGTTTTTACTTTAACATCGACAGTAAATGTAAAAAAGACCAAATTTGACCCATTTTCAAATGAGAGAAAGTACTTGTGCATGTCTCTGTTGGTTAGCTTTCATTGATATAATGTTAGTCATAGTGAATGATATTTATGTAGTGTTGTTATGTAAAGTGCACAACAAGCTATGCTAAATGTGTCTAATGTATAGGTAAACGGACATACTATATAATCTAACGACTGTCAATAGCCACATCTGCCAAGTTGTTTTTTATTAACAAAAGATAAGAAATCTCCAGTGTATGTAATAGTCGTTATCCCAATATTACATTACTATATGATTAATCTCAAAAGCTCCATTTGCCTTAAATTAAATCAATATGTTTGTGCTTCATTTAAAGTTGCATGCAGAGAAATAGTTATTCATTTACAGGCTCGTTCACCACAATCAATTACAATTTATTGAAATTACTTTAGTTTTTCTGAGTGAGGAACTTTAAATGACGTAAAGCAGCAACAGCTCTGCTAAAAAAAAGCCAAATATTTTTCTTGAAGTACTAAGTATTTAACACTGCCTTCAAATGCTCCATCTTTTTGTGCAGGTGATTGTCCAGCGTTGCCTCTCAGCCAAGAATCTCTCTCATGTGAAAGCAGGTTGCATTTTGTGTGGTTACCTGAAGCTGCTGCCCATGTTTCTCATGGTTTTTCCTGGGATGATAAGCAGGATCTTGTATTCTGGTGCGTGTTTTGCTCTTTCCAAGTTCTGTTGTCTTGAGGGAAAAATCTGGTGTAAAACAACAATAAAATTTAAGCAATTTCTTAAAACATTCAGATGTGGTGGCATGTGTTATCCCGGAAGAATGTATGAAACACTGTGGAGCTAGTGTTGGATGCACCAACATTGCCTACCCCAAACTGGTTGTGGATCTTATGCCAAATGGTGAGTGGATCGACAACATAGTCTTAAAATTTCAAACACTTTTGTTCCTTTATGTTTTCCTTCACCTTTGTCTGTCTCTCTTCAGGTCTGAGGGGTTTGATGCTGTCAGTGATGTTGGCCTCTCTAATGAGCTCCCTTACTTCAATATTTAACAGTGCTAGTACTCTCTTCACCATGGACATCTATACTAAGGTCCGTCGTCGTGCCAAAGAGAGAGAACTGATGATTGCTGGCAGGTAAAACTGTTTTGGCTTGATGTTAGTATTATTACTATTTGCATGCTTGACTCTAACCATGACTCTTTGTTTATTCTTCACTCCAGGGTGTTTATTTTGGTGCTTATTGGAATAAGCATTGCCTGGATCCCTGTGGTGCAGTCAGCCCAGAGTGGTCAGCTCTTTGACTACATCCAGTCAATCACCAGCTATCTCACTCCACCTGTGGCCGCTGTCTTCATGCTCGGGATGTTCTGTAAACGAGTTAATGAAGCTGTGAGTTTCCTTTTAGTTTACAGTTGCTGCTTTAGTTGAAACAAAAATGTGTATTTTGTAGCATACATAGGAATTACAGGGACCATCAGAGGCTATCTGGTTTGGGGCAGACAGGCCTGAACTGAGGATTTTACCACAGGACAGAAAAAGTTGAATGATCTGCACAAAGGAGATCTCTTAGGACTTGGAGAAGAACAGTCCATCACCATGACTGAGGTTGTTAAAAAGCTTCTTATTGGAAAGGCTCTGCACATCATGGACCCACAATGGTTGAAATGCCTGTTTAATGTTGAATAGATGAGAAGGATTGTAGCTGTGGTGTAACAGACTTGGGTAGTGGTTCTCATCTTTAGGAGAGAAAACCAATGAATCACTCATTTTAGCCTTTTCAGATAGAATAATAAAAAAATATGGTAGTTTTCTTTCCAAAGTCACCATCAAATAAACTATAGATCTTATGGGTTTGTTATTTACTCAGTTTTAAGTATGTGGGTCCAGAAATGACTATTTGATGAAACACAACCCAAATATACTTCATGGATGCTGTGATTTATAAGAACACATCTCTGTTTTGTTACAAAGAAAAGGTATTTTTAGTTTCTGTCACATCAACCAAAGATGATGCAACGTTATTTGGGAGGGTTATGTTGAAGGAGAATATTTGTTATCTTTTGACAGAGAAAGATGTCTTACCTGTTTTAGCTTCTGTGTCAAGCCAAATGTATTGTTGCAGCCATTCCAGATAACAGAGTTGTATTGATTTAAGATAGACGTCATTAAGTGGATTATTGTTTTAATAATCTTTCTCTCTTTCTTTCCTTCTTTCTTTCTTTCTTTCTTTCTTTATTACTTTCTTCTTTTTACAGGGTGCCTTTTTCGGACTCACAATTGGTTTAGTAATAGGATTATCCAGGATGATTACAGAGTTTATCTACGGGACAGGGAGCTGTGTTAGCCCAAGTAACTGTCCTACCATCATCTGTGGAGTGCACTACCTCTACTTTGGGATGATCCTGTTCGCTGTCTCTTGCCTCCTCATATTTGGAATCTCCCTAATGACCAAGCCCATCGATGACAAGCATGTACGTGACAGTTTTGTGATAAGAGTAGCTTAATATGTAACTTTCCAAATCAGTAATTGTTCATAGGAAGACTATCCACTATGAACATCCTGCACAAACTCTTTTACATTTTTTCTGCTTATGATTACATTACATGGTGAAGAAGTTAGCAGCTAAGAATACAGTTTTTCAAGATGTTGTTTGTAATTTATAGCGTCTCCATGAGCTTCAAGCTTGAATTTATTAAATCAATCAAAGAACAAAATGCACTTGTTGCAGAAGAACGTATGTAAATATCAATTTCAGCAATCTCTAGTTGCTGAAACTCACTTCACTTACTTTGACTTTTTTCACTTAAGGCTGCACTAAGTAACTTTTATAAAAGTATGATTTTTATATATTTTATATATTAAAATTGTCACCATGTTGCGACAGTATAGTATGAGACAGGGAATCTGTGAAAAGCTCAAGCTCATTTTGTCATCTGCAGAAATTCACCTCTTCCAGTCAGAAAGAACCAATCAGAGCTAAGAGGAGGACCTAAGCTCTGTCAATCATCCTCATGTACATGGTGCTCAATGTGCAACAGCTTCATGTTCTATGAAAACTGTTTATCTGCCATCATCCATGGCTATGCTACCTAGCCTGGGCATTCATGCAGCTTCTGTTGTGGAGAACCAGCTTTAGTGCATCACAGAGAAAGGGTTGAGTGTGTGAGGGGCGCATACATGAGGTGATTGACAGCACTAAGACCCTCCAATCTGCTCTGAGAGGTTCCTTCTGATAGAGCAGAGTATATGTTCAGATGACAGTAGGCCTTTAGGGAGAAGAAAGACGTATTTGATCTTTTTTCACATATTGTCTTTTTCGTACCATACTGTCACAACATAATGATAGTTTTTACAAATATGTAAAAAAAAACATCCATCTATCCATTCATGATCCAATATGTTTATCATTGTGGGGCTACAGGGGGTGCTGGAGCATCACTCTAGCGATCACCAGGAGAGAGTAAAAATCATACTGTTTTATAAAAGTTACATTCTGCTGCTTTAAACCTATAAAACATCCATTATTTGTGCTGCAATAGTTGGACATTTTTCTGAGATCTGAACAGTTTTCTCACACAATATGTTATGTTATTTTCCCAGCTGTACCGATTGTGTTGGAGTCTGCGGAACCGTACAGAAGAAAGAGTGGAGATTGATCCGGATGATTGGATTGAGGATCAGGATGACGACGACAATAAAACTGATGTAGAAGGTATACAGAACACATACAGTTTACACTTCTATCTTTAAAAATAGCTGGATATTTTACATGACTTTATTTTGATACAAAAATCTCTTTGCCTTTATTCCAGAACTTAAGAAAAAGCCAAATTTCTTCAAGAAAGCGCTAATGTGCTTCTGCGGACTGGAGCAGAACAAAAAAGCACCAAAACTTACTCCGGAGGAGGAAGCAGAACTGAAGAAGCAGCTAACGGATACAACAGAGAAGCCTCTCTGGAGGAACATTGTCAATGCAAATGCCATTATTCTCCTGTGTGTCGCTGTGTTCTTTCACGGATACTTTGGTTAGCCAAACCCTATCAACATTAAGTGGTACTGGATACAGTAATTTATTTTGCATGAATTTAAATTTTAACAAAACCGTTAACCCTGATCCTGTGTGCTATCATTCTTCCTGTATTGTGCCAACTGATCTCACATAGGACACAATTTGTACTTTTCTCAACAAACCTTCCTTTTAAGTTAATTTATTTCTTGCATTTGTCACCTGGAGTGAACCAGTAAACGATAGTGTAACATATTAACGCATCAAACTTGTTAGGATGTCCAAATTCTCACATATTTTTTCGGACTTCCATGTCGTCTTATCATATTTGTACATATTCCCGTTATGACCTGAATGGTGTCTTTTTGTTGTGGTGCAAAGAGAGTATCTCTGTAATTGAGAACAGCTTATATATGTAGCTTCAAATTGGCTTCTTTTTAATATCCCAAGAAGTTAGAAAACTTATTTTTTGGCAAATTTTCATTGTGATACTGCAAACATACTTTAGGCGATAATTTGTTTTATCTGCAGTTCCTTGTCTTTGGTGTCTGAAAACATAAACTCCTTTTTATTTCTTAAGTTGACAGACAATTGCTGTTTATATACCAGATGCTACATTAAGTCATTATGAAAGAGGGACAGCATGATAAAAACTGTTAACCTGGAGGATGTTAATAATATTTAACCAGTAAAGGACAAACAAGATGGTTGTAAATTCCCTCAGAATGTATGTGTGCTACCTCATTCATCGACTTCAGCTGGGTTTTCTCATAATGTGTGCTCAAAGTCCACAAGTGCTGTCTCTTCTAACTTCCATACACCTAACTGTGTGTGTTGTTTTAGGTGTTAATGAATAAAGCCATCTCAGGGAGAGACAGTTAGAAATTATTAGAAAGCACTCAGACACTCTCTTTGCTTCCACCTAGTGGGGTAAAATGACTTGTACGTTTTAAAAAAAATGTAAAATAGATTTTCACTGTTTCCTGTTTTGCACATTTAATTTTTGCCTAACTGTCATACCAGAAATGCATTTATTCAACAAAGAAACGTAAATGTCATACTTGCTTCCTTTTTAATTGCCTAAATAATGTTCTGTTTCTTAAAATAACATTTACAGCATTATCTTGTTTGTTTTCTTTAGCTAACTCTGTACATTTATTCAATGCAACCAGCATGCTGTTATTAAATGCTTTATTATTATAGCCTTGGCAGTGGTCACGTTCTTCCATAAGATTTTTTCAATCAACACCTCCTGATCCAGGAACTGTAAATGACTGCAGAACTGATAAGACTATCAATCAGATTGTGTTATCTAAGAATTAGCAAGACAAAGGTCAGAAATTAGTTTTTACATTTTCTCTTTTTAACCAATAAATCAAATGGTAATTATCAGCTCAACAGATTTTCTAAATATAACTAATGAGCCATAAAGAGTCCATGGTTACGTTTTGATTTTGCGTAACCTTGAAGCTGCTGAGCTTTTATATCACAGAGCACCCCTTCCCCACACAGCTCCACCAGACTAGTGGCAGCAGCAATCAGCAAACATTTAGTTTATGATTATAAAAAGCATAACAGGACGGCATTGATGTGTTTGCATAACGATATGAAGGCAGTGTTGGAAATAGCAGTAGCTTCTTCAAGAAACAGGGGCCAATTTTCAGGTGTCATATTATGAAGTCAAATTACTTCTAAGTCATGTTTAATAATTACAATCAGTATAGACTTAACTAACACATTAATAATGTCAGAGTTGCTACCTGTAACTAGTCCAGGGTCCTTCTCTGTGCTGGCAGTTTTGGCGGGCCTGAAGCGCTGCCAACAAAAAAGTTTGGTTCATCTCCAAGACAAAATAAGCGTCCACTTTTTGGCTTTTGTTTACTCTCTTTTTTCCTTCCTTTTTGCTCTGCCGCTCCATGGAGCTCCACTCATGTTAGTCAGTAAAAATGCTCTAGCTAGTTTTCATCTGTTGCCAAGAAACCGTTGATGACATTGGTGGATGGCTGGTGACAAGGTTTACCCAGAATACACTTGGAGACAATATTGGCGATTCTCTTGTAATTTTGAGTGTCATAAAGTAAAATGTAAGAGTAAAAATAAAGAAAGTAATGTAGCACAACATTTTATTCAAATTTTTACACCCGCTATGTAATTAAAATCAGTTGGTCTTTTAGCAACCATGTTTCAACAATGACTGCGGCAATCTACTATATAACTGACATGGGCATTGTCCATGTCAGATTGGACAATCTGACTTGGACAATGTGAGATTGTCCATACCCAAAAGTGGACATGCCCTTTTGGGTATGCATAAAGTGCATACCCACTTTTGGGTATGCACTTTTTGCGGCAGTTGGCGCAAAAAATGGGTATGCAGCACATGCAACGCATAGGGGGCAGCACAAGAGGGGGCGCCAAAACCCATTCTGGAGGGGGTGGTGTGCCGATGATGTTTTCCCATACACTTCAGCGTGCCTTATGCTCCTTCACCTCGCGCACATAATGAGGTACATGTTGCGAGTGTTACCCTTCACGTATCTTCACCTCGGCGGGCGGGGGGGAGACGAGCTCCTTAGCCCTGACCTGACGTACCTGATGGGTATTTTCTTGAACCTTCATTAAAAAGAACCACAGACAACGCATGTGAATTATTATGACAAAGCTTTTGCAAAAGGAGAAGACTCAATAAAACGGCTCCTCCAAGCCGTTCACCGAGTGTTCTCAAAAACCTTTGGTTACAGCTCGTCTTTTATTATCAAGCAAAAACAGGGAGGATGGGGGACGTAGGACAGCACAGACAATATTTATCACTGCACACAGGCAGTTTCTAAAGTAGGGAGTATCCAGTTGATAAGAACACCTGTGGAAGCGTAATTTAAGGTCTGGGAAACAGACAGTTAACCATTTCACATGTAGATTAACAGGCAGACGTGGCCTTCAGGTCAGTTCAGAGACACAGAAGTAAGAGAACACTTTAAACTGAGCATTAGACTGAATATAAAGTAATAACAAAATGATAATACCAAAAAATCTCTAACAGTACCTTCCTTCTGGGGGTTTGGCGGAGGCACCGATTCATGTTTTCGCGTCCACCTGAATAATCTGTAGTTGCGCCACTGAACTTGGGTAAAATCATTATATAAATTTACATACAGCGAACTCAACAGGAGAGCGTACCTTCTCTAGTTTTCATCAAACGTGACAGGGGTGTTCTAACATATTTGGTGGGTTAAAAATGTAGGGGGGGGGGCGACCCTGGCGGATGTTCTTTACATAGAACAGAAATGTATTTAAACAAATATCAGCAAGCCATTCTGTTTCACATTTGCTTTTTTATTTTAATATCAGCAATCTTAAGCATGTCTTTGGGTTCATTTGAAACATGCATATCATATGCAATTGAATATTCACTTTACTTTTTTTTTACTTTTTTCTAACGATTAAACAGAATTAATTGTACTCTTGAGTGCAAATTACATTTGAATCATAAAAAAATATATCCCCATAGCAAAATATCTCACCATAGCACCACATTTACAGAATTTTTAAATAAAATAACAGAGAAATGAGCAAGTAATAGTCATATCAACAAGTGCAGGGTTGATTTGAAGTATGACATATGAGTAACTATAAATGTTGATTAGATTTTTAAACGTTTATTATTCTGGAGTAAAAACCAAAAATTTGTCTGAATTTATGACTGATTTTGATCTTTAAACATAATTTATTCAGAGACTTATTGTAAATGACAAATGACTTGTCTGCATTAATGTGATGGGTGATACTGAGATCAGGACTACAGCAGGCCAGGTCTGGCTCAAAGGCAGTGGTATTGATGTACAAGATGTCTCGTAAGTGATAATCTGTTAGCTGTGTCCTCACACGGCTCTTATTCAAATTCATAACCAAGCATGTCTTCTCACACAAATACGTCGACCTAAACAAGCTTAGTATTTTCTTACCAAATGCTCAAATCTCTCGAAACCTGTCCTTATTCAGCTGTCGGTAAAAGTTTGTGAGAGAAAGCTTCTGGTGCCGACTGCGGCTCTCTGCGTCACACTGCAGCTCCGACTGGTCTGAGTCACAAGGGCTGCTGCCCTCTAGTGGGTAAATGGGGAACAGCATTTAGTGTGTAAGCGACGCCATATGCAGGCAACAGTACTGCTGCCAAATGTATTAATTCTACATGCGGGCCAGACATTATTGATTTTATGACAGGCAGCGGGCCGGATGAAATTCTGGCCCCCGGGCCAGACTTTGGACATGTCTGAACGTGATAAAGGCTTGAATCCATCCATCCATCCATTTTCTGCCGCTTATCTGGGGTCAGGTCGTGGGGGCAGCAGCTTCAGAAGGGAGGCCCAGACTTCCCTCTCCCCAGCCTCTTCTTCCAGCTCCTCCAGGAACCCCAAGGCGTCCCAGGCCAGCCGAGAGACATAGTCCCTCCAGCGTGTCCTGGGTCTTCCTCGGGGCCTCCTCCCAGTGGGACGTGCCCGGAACACCTCACCAGGGAGGCGTCCAGGAGGCCTCCTGACCAGATGCCCGAGCCTCAACTGGCTCCTCTCAACGTGGAGGAGCAGCGCATCTACTTTGAGTCCCTCCCGGATGACCGAGCTTCTCACCCTATCTCTAAGGAAGAGCCCGGCCACCCTGCGGAGGAAACCCATTTCGGCCGCTTGTATCCGTGATCTCGTTCTTTCGGTCATGACTCAAAGCTCATGACCATAGATGAGGGTGGGAACGTAGATCGACCGGTAAATCGAGAGCTTCGCTTTTTGACTCAGCTCTCTCTTCACCACGACGGACTGGTACAGAACCCACTTCACGGCAGATGCTGCCCCAATCCGCCTGTCAATCTCCCGCTCCTTTCTTCCCTCATTCGTGAACAAGATCCCCAGATACTTAAACTCCTCCACTTGAGGCAGGACGACCCCCCTGACCCGGAGAAGGCACTCTACCCTTTTCCGGCTCAAGACCATGGCCTCGAATTTGGAGGCACTGAGCCTCTTCCCAGCCACTTCACACTCGGCTGCGAACCGCTCCAGCGAGAGCTGCAGATCACGATCTGATGAAGCCAACAGGACCACATCATCAGCAAAAAGCAGTTCTTGGGATGTGGAACGTCACCTCTCTGGTGGGGAAGGAGCCGGAGCTAGTGTGCGAGGCTGAGAGGTTCCGGCTAGAAATAGTCGGCCTCACCTTGACGCATGGCTCTGGTTCTGGAATCAGTCTCCTTGAGTGGGGCTGGACGTACTTCCACTCTGGAGTTGCCCATGGTGAGAGGCGCCAGGCAGGAGTGGGCATACTTGTTGCCCCCCATCTTGAAAACCTGTATGTTGGGGTTTACCCCGATGTACAAGAGGGTAACATCCCTCCGCCTACGGGTGGGGGGACGGGTTCTGACTGTTGTCTGTGCTTACGGGCCGAACAACAGTTCGGATTACCCACCCTTCTTGGAGTCCTTAATGGGGGTACTGGAGAGTGCCCCTCCTGGGGACTCCCTTGTTCTGCTGGGGGACTTCAACGCTCACGTGGGCAATGACAGTGAGACCTGGAGGGGCGTGGTTGGGAGGAACGGCCCCCCTGATCTGAACTCGAGTGGTGTTCTGTTGTTGGACTTCTGTGCTCCTGAGGGATTGTCCATCATGAACACCATGTTCAAGCATAAGGGTGTCCATATGTGCACTTGGCACCAGGACACCCTAGGCCGCAGTTCGATAATCGATTTTGTCATCGTTTCATCAGATCTGCGGCCGTATGTCATGGACACTCGGGTGAAGAGAGGGGCGGAGCTACACCCTTCTGTCAAATTTTAATCGGAATTTGATGGATTAAATTATATCAAACCCCGCCCCTTTCCCCTCACCCTCCTCCTCCCACCATAGAACGTTTGTGACCTCCTGACCTTCCCCCATGATAACTTTGTGACCTCCTCCCCTCCCCTATAGTATGTTTGTGACCTCCTGACCTCCCTGATACCTTCAGTCAAATTTTAATCGGAGTTTTATGGATTAATTGATATTAAACCCCTCCCCCTTCCTGTGACCAGACATTCCCCCACAAAACAAAGACTTTAATCATACAGGGACTTTGTGACCTCCTGACCTCTCTCTGCTCACCGTTAACTCCTCCAGAACTCTTTGAATTAACCAATAGAAACGGAATCATTTACTTGTAAGTGAATAGCGAATAAATAAATATACTATATTCTAAACCATGTTGAATTAGAATAGGAATTTTGTAACTATCTCTGGTTTTAAACAAATTGTCTTCTTGTTGCATGTGTCCTCAAGCATGAGAAACCCACAGGATATGTCAGAGACATTCTTTCAGACAATAGCTTACAGTGCGTTATTTAGTGTTGGACAACAGACTTATAGCTCAGTATGAGGGATACCTATGAAGGAAACAACAGTTTAACTGTTTTACTGCAATTTTTACATTACAGTGCGTTATTTGGTGTTGGACAACAGACTTAAGGCAAGAGGGGCTGACCTCTGACCCTGCAACCGTTGATGACTGCCTCAGGCAATCCTTCTGAAAGAAAAACCAGCAGATTCACTGACATATAACAGTTTAACTGTTTTACTGCAATATTAAGGTAGCACAACTAGTCAGTGCTGACTGAGTTTGTAATTTCCTTCATCCGTTCCGTAAACAGTCACTTAAATTTTAAACTCTATAGATACTTTCTGTAACACCTGCTAGTGTGACACATTTCAGCAAAAGTTCCTCATCTGTAAATTTTATTTTTTAAGAATATGTGACAGGGACTAAACAGGCCCAGGTGAGGCTACTGCTCATATTTATCTTTCAGTTTTCTCCAAAGTTTAAAGTTTTTACACTGCACAACCACACTCCAAGAGTTGCTACAACATGGTAAATTGTTTTGTTATCTTAAAAATGATCTACAGCTTTTGTCTCTGACTTATACGCTGTTTGTTTTTTTGGCCCTAATGAATCTTTTACTCCATCCGTTATCTTACATGCTTAAGTGTGTTCACTAACAAAATATAGTACACCTGTAGTTGTTAAGGTTCCATTACTAAAAACTTATAAATGATCAATGTATTAAAATATTTAGTACAATTTCTATTTATTTAGATTTGATGTTTTGATGTGAGCACTTGGATTTCTATCGATTTATTGAATGATGCTCTATGTAAATATTTATCAAACTGAATGATCATTCAGGTTTTATATCATTTTTTTCTTTTCATTCAATGTTTCTTGCAGACATTTAAATATATGCTGACTACCGACCAACTATTCAGTCAGTGAATCTTTGCTTTTTTCTCAAGTAGCCCCTCTCACAGAGACTTACATCTTCTGACACTTGGCCCAACTTATAATAACATTAACCAAGTTAGCTGTTGGTACACTTTGCCCAAAGGATAAAACATGCTTGCTACACAACCAGGCTCCAAGAGTTGGTCCAACATGGTAAATTGTTTTGTTACCTTTAAAATTATCTCCAACTTTTTTCCATGGTCCTAATGATGCTACTACCTGTTCACTAATGTTCACTAACAGACAGTACACCTCTTATAATTGATAAGCTTATAAATGATCAATGTGAAGCATCAGTATGCGTTCAAGAAGATCACATCAGTCAGATTTTGTAAAATATCATGATACTCAAAGGAATCAAAATTATAGTTCACAAAATTATAGTTTCAGGGAGCCTAGACTGTATGAAAGGAATGATTGAAAGATACTATGAAAATATTTTATTTGCAGCATCCTGATAATAAAACTTCAATTGTGAACTGAATAATTAGATTGCAATTAGACACAAAGGAATTAACTGTTAATTAGTAATCATACAATGGAAATGACTAGCAAGATCTGAACAAACAAGAAACTTGACTACCTCAAGGGATTTCTCACGTAATGAACCGTCTGACTTTCTTTAGCCGACTAAACTTAATCTTACCAAATTTTTGCTGTAGAGCAAACAGGTACTGAGTTTGAAGTTGGTCAGATGCCTCCAGCCGTCTGCTAAAGCTAGACTCCGGCCTTCTAGCTTCCAATACTCCAACTAAGGCCGTGAGTGTTAACAGGTGGGTTTTGATTTGAACGCACTTCCTCTTCATTTGTTTGCGAAAATAGATTCTTTATTTCTTATAAAATTAGTAACAAAATAAATATCAAAAAATGTCCTACATCTTAGTCGAAAACGAAATTAAACTTAACATGGCGTTTCAAGTAAAAAAGTGCAAAATAAAAGGTCAAATTGAAAGTGAAATGAAATGTAAGTGAAATGGTCAAAAAATCATTTACCAACCCTCCTGTACACACCAGACATTTGCAATACAATGCCTCCAACAATCACCCGGTGTGTTTTTAATTACCTAAATGGGAGGGGCTAACCAATTACCAACATAATCAATTCTAATGTACAAATTAACTACAGACTTAATTCTAACTTTCCAAAAATAAAATACTAAATTTATAGAAATTACAAGTTGCAAACATTACATAAATGGCCACAACAACTAGACTCCGGCCTTCCTCACTGTAAAATAAAACATTCTGCTTAATTAAAGAGTTCAAGAGAACATCACTTAATTCTCAACAACTTGTTGTTTGTACTCATCTTAAACAAGCGGCAGGAACTTTTGGATTTAAAAAAGAAAAAAAATATGCTTTACAAGTTAATCTATTTAAGTTGAGTCTGCAACAACTAGAATAAAATAAAAAGTGAACAATTTAAAGTGGTGAGGATTTTGGGTGGGAAATGTTTAACATTTTAACATACACAGAC
The DNA here is from genome assembly GCA_033032245.1 of Poecilia picta. Classification (NCBI taxonomy): domain Eukaryota; kingdom Metazoa; phylum Chordata; class Actinopteri; order Cyprinodontiformes; family Poeciliidae; genus Poecilia; species Poecilia picta. Next base: position 12,840,098 of record CM065364.1, on the reverse strand, counting down.
GTTACTCCATTTCGATTCAAGCAATCTGAAAAGTTTTGAACAGTACAACTATGTCAAGTAACGACACCATGTATCTTTAATCTATGTAGTAAATATATTGCTGCTGCTGCTGCTGCTGTAAGCAGAAAGTAAAATAAATTTTGCATTGAATAATATTTTGGATGAGTTTAAGAATATTGTTTGCCAAAATCACACAATTTTGTCTTTCACATGTTGCAGTAATTTAATCTTTTGAGACAATTGGTTTGCATAAGTTTAAGTAACTACAGCCTATTTTTCTGCTCCACATACTTGGCTAGAAATTTTACAGTTAGCGTCCCAGTCTGAACTTCTGGACAATGTCTTGATTCAATCAAATCTTCTATCAGTCCCATCCTCTCAGTCTTTTCAGAAGAAGAAGAGACCCAGAAGCTTCTCTCCAGCTGCCTCTCTTCCCCGCTCTGTCATCTGTCCCCCCATAGATCAGCCACATCTGCATTCATGTCACCTGCTGATCATGCCGTCTCCTTAAGTCAGGGTGGCCGATAAGAAGAGGAAGCGTAAGTTTTGTTTCCTTTACATTCAACCATTTTCTTACACTCTTGTCCCTAGTGTGGTTAGGAGGGTTGCTGGGGTACATCCAGGACAGGTTGCCAGTCTGTCGCAGGGCAACACAGAGACAGACAGAACACAAAACCATGCACACACACACACACACACACACACAGTTTTACGCTGCTATCTAAGTGGGGACTTTCCATTGACTTCCATTCATTTCTAAAGCCTAAACCTAACCTAAACCTTACCTTTATCCTTTTCCTAACCCTAACCATCACATACCTAACCCTAACCCTAACCAAAACTCAATTCACACCTTAGTCCTAACTCTGACCCCTGACCCTAAAACAGGGTTTCTCCAAGTGGGGACCAGGCTTAGGTTCCCAGACAGTGGTCTGCAGAAAATAAGCACAGTTGTTTACTTATAAACTTTGTGGCTTTAATTATTGACCGACCAGAATCATTTTCTTTCTTTATATTTGTCTTTATTTTTTAAGAGGACAAAAACGGGCATCACAACATCAGTAGTACTTATACCACATAAGTCACAACATCGTTGGGTGAAACAAATTTACACAAAAATATTTCTATGAACTACAAATGTCGTAATTAGGCCGTTTATCAGTAAAGGAATGCTGATTTTGATATTTGGACTTTTTAAAGGTGATTTAACATTTATTATTTAATACTGTGCTTTTTATAATTCATATAAGCTGGAAATTAAATCTGAAAATGTCACTTTTTTTCTGTTTTGATTTTTAGACTTTTCTAAGAAACTGTAGCACAAAAAGAGATTTTTGTAGTGGTAAAAATGACTGCAGTCAGTTTATCATTTAACACTTAAGTCAAGATAATATTGTATATTTGGAACAAAACAAGATGTAAGTACTAGCTGGCATTTTAGGCAGAGAAAATACTTTGGCTACATTACCTCCTTTTAAAGTCAGGTATACATCTTAGAAAGAGATATTTGTGAACCTTACAGCACAAAAAATCCACATCCTGATTTTATTGTTGTTCTTTTCTAGCGGAAAAATCTAAGATGATACCTGGAAACCTGCAAGTAAATCATCTCATGTTGCTGTCCTCCAAGTGCCACTTCCTTCAGACAGCGAACAAGTCCTTCCATGATGTTACTTTTTCTTTTTTGTATTACAAAGTATTAATTTCTTTTCTTTTTTTACTGCAGTTTGACCATTTTACATGTTTTCTGTGTAATATGGTTTTCGGCCATTCACTGAAATGAATGTTATGGTTGTAATATATAAGCTTATGTTGGGCTGTTTACTGACACATTTTGTCAAGTTCTGTAAAAGACTAAGTGAGGCTGATTGAGTCACTGCTTCAGTCAGGTATTGTGCCTGTATCAAGTCTTGAAATTTAGAACAAAATTGTAGATTTTGTTCAGTAAATATGACCTAAAGTCTTAAAAACTTTAAACATGGTATTGTACACATTTCTTTTTGAGTGTTTTCAATGTAGATGTGGATGTACAAAGTAAAGTCTATAATAATACATAACAAAATAAGCACAACTTTATTTCAATATAACTAATTGGAAGTGGGTTTTTTGTCTCAAAAAGCTATTATTTTAATATGATCCTTTTTGTGTCATGGATTTTGTTAAGACTGTATTTACAAAATGCTATAATAAAATTGCTTTCAAATGCAGTACTTTTATTTTTAAACACACCAACTTTAAGTGAAGTTATTGATGAAGAGCATAATAAAAATACATTGTAATGTCCAGATCAACTGATTGTATTAGAACAGCACATTTTAATTTTAATGTCACAAATGCCATAAAGAATTTTGAAGAACACACGAAAATATAAATATGCATATCTATATATATGTTATAGTATAATATTTGTATACTATATATATATATATATATATATATATATATATATATATATATATATATATATATATATATATATATATATATATATACATATATATATGTATATATATACATATATATGTATATATACATGACCTTGTATAGATCAAGGTCAACGACACACTCAGAAATGTTACTTCAAAATGTAGTGAAACTGTTCGTTTGATACAGAAAGAGTCATAATGGGATTTATAAAGACTTTTTGACTGACAAGCTGGTCGTAATAGTAGGCTGGTCAAGTTTGCCCTGTTTGTTGTCTTTAAGGCATGACGCAAGGTTAAACTGTGTAACAGATTCGTTTCCTACACACTTGCAGAACTGTGTAAAGCTATTTGTTATGTGTTTTATTAAGTGTAATCAGGATTTACACGTAAAAGAAGTTTTATGTTGAAGTATTTTGAATAGCATGTTTACCGGTCTAAGGTTAATTATTTAAGTTAAAGTTTGCAGCTTATTTTGTGTATGAAAGGAAACCCAGATTGAAGTCCTTCAACATTACAGTTTAGTAAATTAATATTGAATCGGGCCTCAGAGACCCACTTTGGGCTCCCCTGCTGTAGATAATACTCTGTTGCCTGCAGCTTCATCAGTTGGTGCTGCAGCTCTCTGAGGATGATGCTCTGGAGTCCTCTTGGACCTTTGTCAGTTAGGGCACAGGACAAACCTTTAAAGTTGAACATAAATAGAAATAAAAATACAAAATTTAGATGCTTTTACTTTTGGTATGATTATGCATTACTTAAAAACCTACTGTTAAATTTACCTCCCGATAACAGGTGGAAAACTCCTGTACATTGTCTTCATAGGATGACAGAGATTTCCAAAGATGGTCCATCAACAAGGATCCTCTTTTCCTCTTCCAGTCTCTTTACTATCATGATGTCATCGATTGCCCTCGTTTTTGTGTGAAGACTGAAAGAGTCTGAAATTAATTTATGAAAAGGACAAATCAACTCAGTTAAAGGTTAAATTTGTAAGTTCAGGTCAACACCTGGAGTATCTACAGTAGTTACATTATCTGTTTGATATGATGACAGTATAAAACATATTAGTGTATGTTTACTTACCACTGTGTGATTGCTGCCATGACAATGTTGTGTCACCGGACAGGATCTCTTCCAAAGACAGAACTTCTGTGTCTTTATCAGACTTCAAGTGACCAACATCTTCTAAAACCAATGCTAAGATGTTTTCTCCTTTCTGATCTTGCGATGAGCCTTGGCACAAGCTTTGTGTCCATCTGTGTCTGCACAAACAACATCAACTGTGTCAAAGATGTCCATGTAGTATGTACCAGCCAGGTTATTCAATGCCTGGTCAGTGTTCCTTACCTTACATTCATGGGCTTTGCCAAGGAAAATTGAGAGAAATGGCTTCATTTTAAGCAGGTGTTGGAGCTCAGGACAGATTTTTGTTAGTTTTCAAGATATGGCCAGTTACATCCATGGAAAAAAGGGATTGTCTGTTAGCCAGCCTTTGTTGAAAGAGCAAGGGTTATGTAAATATTGTTATGGAAATGTCATTATCCAGGAATGAGAATCTGTTTCAGTAATAAGAGAAAGATTAATCTTTGTCTTTAAGTTTCTTTATTTGAAGGGAAAAGCATTCGAAGACCCTTCTCACTGAACGCAGTCAATAGAAGAGCTCTGATCAACACACATCACATTGTTATATACTGTAGTAACAGCAAGACAAAGACCCTACCATAGTGTGATGTTATCTTTACTGCCAGATGGCCACAGAGACACCCTGACCTCCTCCTCATGAATTATCTCTCACCTCTTGGAGGAGATGTGTTAGGATTGGGGTTAGGGTGAGTGTTCTTTCCTATAGAGGATCTTCGGGAGAGAGTTCTGACAGGCTGGCGCACCGGCAGATGATTCCCAGTGATTGACTGGAAGGCCTTTTAAGAAGCAGTGGAGCAGCCACTCATCGCTCGATGGTCCAACTTGTTGAAATCGAAGAGCTGTTGAACCAAGCCAGGAACCAAGTTTGAATTTTCGAGATCGCCTTCTGCAACGACCGAACATCTCCGCCTGCCGCTCTCCTCCCCTCTCCATCACCGATCCTCAGAGCACTCCCGGATCCCCGCGCAACCACCGTTCAGAAAGACTGTAAGGTTATCACTTTAAACCCATCAAGATCTTTCTCCTCCGGTCCCTACTAATATCTCCCTTCTCCGAACAGAACCTGAGCAGACCCGCCTACCCATCCTCTGGAGCACAATCAGATTGAACCTCTTTTTGAAATGCATTAAACTTTCGCTGAACAGTGATCCCTGGGTTTGTGTGTGAACTTGCATGTGGGTCAAGAGACTAAAATCCAAAATGACAAGATGATTTTATGGCAGGATGGAGAGCTGATAAGGATTTCAGGAGGAACTTCTAACACTTCTGTCAGTTCATGGGTCAGGCCAAACAGGGTACAAACTACATTCCACACATCAGTCCTTTAAGACAATTACCAGATCAAGCATTTTACCCAAGATGTCTTCAGGTCTTTTCTGCTGCAGAAACATCTCAACTATGGAGGACCAAAACTGACATAATAATAAATAAAAGAATAAATATATAAAAGAATCAATATAAAAATAAAAGTAGAAATATATAAATAAAAGAATAAATATAATATCAAAATAATAATAAATGAAAGAATCAATATAAAAATAAATATATAAATGAAAGAATCAATATAAAAATAAGAGTAGAAATATATAATAAAGAATAAAATAATAAAATATATCCAACATAATAATAAATGAAAGAATCAATATAAAAATAAGAAGAAATATATAAATGAAAGAATCAAAATAAAAATAAAAGTAGAAATAAAAGCATAAATATATACTTTGCTTTGATTTTATTACTTCTCCCTTTTCCGTTTGCTGTATTTATTTCTGTATTGTTTTCTGTATTTATTTCCATATTTATTTCTGTATTTATTTCTGTATTTATTTCCGTATTTATTTCCGTATTTATTTCTTCCTAAATTTACTTTACTTTGTCCGTATGCTAATGAGGTGGGCTGTCTTCTACATGTCCAGCTCTCTATTGGTCAATAAACAGGAAACAGATCGATCTGTGTGCAGATCGATTGTTAATGCCTGCGCTGTGATCCTCTTCGGAGCCTTATGGACCCTTTTCACGTCAACCAACATCACTATCTATACCTCTTGGGAGTCAGTTGTTGGTCCACCATTATCACAGTGGACCAACAATCACAAAAAAACCAAAATCCGAGTAGAAAAAATATTGATATTTTTAGTATAAAATTCACAAAAATGTTGAACATATTATTTTTCTAACCAATAATGATAATTTATAGTGTATATTTTAAAAACATGTGTAAAGATGTTGCAAAAAACACAATTAAATACATGTTTTACATTAAATTGTGTGAAATTTCCCAGGCGGTTTTTTACAATTATTTAGTAAATATGGCACAATGGCTCCACAACAGCTTTTCTCCAACATCACAAAGTCTCATGCGTTTATTTTACAATTAACAAATATGTCACAATGTTTCCACCACAAATTCCTTCCGATATCAAAATGTTTCAAGTGTTTTTTTCTTACAACTGTCTACAAAATGGGTTTCCCAATAGGTCTGCAGACAAATCAGTTGTGCCTCATCAAAACAGTTTCTGACACAGTCTCACATCACGGGCCTTGCTGGAACTTCAGCTGCAGAGAAAAAAAACCTTTGGCCTGCAGGGGGAGCAGATTTACCTGCACCCAACGTGAAACACGGAAGAGGCTTGTCTGCTCCTGCGCGTCAGAGCTGCTTTGCAGTCATGTAGCATCACTGATTTTGACACACAGACTAACAAAACTACTACAAACACTCTCACGAACTCTAACTGACACACTTATAGTCTAAAAAAAACTCATCCGAAACTCAAATCCAAAGCGTCGCTGCGCGCTGCTCTCTTCCGTCTCCAAAACTCTCCATAGCGTCGCGCACCACGTGTCTGCCTCCCCCCACCACACATACAACTTTTACCGACATTCTAATTGTGGTAAAAACATTTGAGGAAAGACGAAAATATTAATAATAACATAGGAACTAGTCATAATTATGCGTTCACAAGCATTTCCTTTTGGTCAACCCCCAAAACAATTTCCGACTGATAATGAGCCCGCCAAAGACGAAAAAAAGCGTTTTTAATTTCCTGTTGTTTTTTTCCGTCTTCCTAAAGGGGACTTCAAACCGCGGCGGGCGCCGCGTAGCCGTGATGGCGCTTCCATTCTTTGTACAATTATATGCTTTTTATACACATAGTCCTAGTCACATTACATAGTGACCACCACGTACTTTCCACTTCAGAGTTAAATAACCAATCACAGAAGGCAGGTGGCAGCACAGTGCAGTTGAGCGTATATAAAGGGTGTGTGTGGGCTTCGGAAAACATTTCAATCGTTGGCGTAATGCAGAAACGAAGCGATTTACCCGACGTCCAAAAGGGCATGATCATTGGCTTTCGGGCCAAGGGTGGAAGCATTTCCGAAACGGCTGAGTTTGTGAACTGTTCGCGTGCCGCCGTGGTAAAAGTGTACCGTGCATGGCAAAATGGGACTGTCCAAAATCAACGACGTGGCAAATGTGGTGCACCACGGGCCATAGATGACAGAGGCGAACGACGGTTGCGGAGATGCGTTCGGGCAGATAGACGGGCTACCGTTGAGCAACTGACCACTAAAATGAACCAAGGGGCTACCACAAGTGTCTCCCAAACCACTATTCAGCGAACATTGCTGCGTCTGGGCCTCCGAAGCGGACGCCTGGTTCGTGCACCTATGCTGACTGGTGTTCATCGACGACGAAGGCTAGAATTTGCACGCCAGTACAGCAGCTGGACGTCCACTGAGTGGCGACAGGTAGCGTTTTCAGATGAATCGCGTTTTATGCTCCATCGGACAGATGGACGTTGGCGTATAAGGCGTGAAACCTCTGAAAGGAACCACCCTGCAACCATTGCAGGAACGGTCCAAGCTGGAGGCGGGAGCATTATGGTCTGGGGAATGTTTTCCTGGCATTCTCTGGGTTCACTGATTATTGTGGAAGGCACGATGGATCAATACAAGTACGCATCTGTCCTTGCGGACCATGTCCACCCCTACATGCGCATTGTTTTTCCTCAGGATGATGGCATCTTCCAGCAGGACAATGCGAGGTGCCATACAGCTGCCAGTGTACGTGCGTGGTTCGAAGAGCACCAGGATGAGTTTACCGTCCTCCCCTGGCCAGCAAACTCACCTGACTTAAACCCAATCGAGCATCTGTGGGACCATCTCGATCGAGTTGTTCGCGCCATGGATCCTCAACCGCGTAATCTAGCGCAGCTGGCCACGGCATTAGAGTCGGCATGGCTCAACATCCCAGAGAAGACCTTCAGGGACCTAAGTGACTCTCTTCCTGCACGTCTCGTAGCAGTTCGCTCTGCGAAAGGTGGTTATTCTGGCTTTTGACAGATGGTCACATTAATGTGACTGGACTGTGTATAGAGCTCTATATTGAATACATTTATGAAGTTTATGCCACCGACGTCCGGTATAAATTACATGATATTTCCATGTCTGCCATTTGAATCGCTCCGTGTCGCTCGTAAACTCAGTTTCCGATTCTCATTTAGTAGATTTAATATAAACATTTCACTTGAGTTGTACTTAAACTAATGATACATAAGAATAATTTATTTTTGCTAAGATTAAGATTTCCAATCTATTAATAATGTTAATCTATTTACTTATTTTTTTTGGCTTGGAGCCATTGTCACTGTCTACATTACAGCAGAAAGCTCACGTTTTGAAGATTTTAACAGTTGTAAAAATTAAAGTTTATATTTAAGTCAACTACATTTTATTGTTCTTTATATACATGAATTTAAAAGAACTTGGGTGTGTAGTTGAAAACTAATGTGCTAAAGTTGAAAGTGAGACTGTGGGAGGCGGAGTCTTGCTGCTACGTCGCGCCAAATCAGACATGTAAAAAAGACGCGTATCCGCGTCAACTGACTCCCAAGAGATACATAATCTAAACTGGACAAATTCCTCGCTGATTGATACCAGTTTGTCTACGAAGGTTCGTGTTTTGGTTCTTTCTAGCTGTTAGTTGATATGCTAGGTTAGCAATAGTAATTGTTAGCTGGCTAACATTACGTAGCCTTTCTGTTTTGGAAATAGATGTATTTAGGCTCTAGTATTAATCACATTTTTATAGTATAGACTGGTCTTGCCACCCGTCATGTAAAATACATGATGGTATTAAACCTCCTTATTTACGCCCGTTTAATCTCCCGCTAAGTAGCGACATTACAAGTCCAAAACCTGACAGTTATGCCAAACACCCGATACTCCATATAGATAGATAGATAGATAGATAGATATTAACATTTCATTGGAGAAATGTGATGAGCTCTATAAACTTATATGTTGGAGCCTATTAAGAATTAATTTATTTTTTGCTAAATTAATTTTCACAGATCTGAGGTTATGTGAATGTTAGATCTATTGTACATTTATGTATTTGTTTGGCTTAGACCATCTTGTCACTCAGCCTCCAGCAGTGAGTAACAGGCAGAAGCTGCTGGGGCTGATCTGATTGTTTAGTGAAGGAGTGAAAAGGTTTAAAGGTTTTGTACCACAAATTAACGTTTATATTTGAAGTCAACGTGGACATTATTTTTGTTATTTTTATAAGTAAATGAAACCCCTTTGAAACAGGAGAGTCTTTGCGAGTGCTTTTTATTTTTTCTTTGAGTTGAAAACCTAGTATGGTAGCTAATGATTAGCTCATTAACTTCACATTTCTCCAATGAATATATATCAAACGTTATGATTATAAGGTTAAGTTTCTTATACTTCGTTTTGCTGTGGTTGTAGACTTGGCAGTATAAATTGATAACATAGGAATAACAACTTTATATCCCTTTTAAGAGGTTACACTCGATTCTGCTCTGGTGCCTGTGGAAACAAAGTGCATGAAGTTTGTGCTCAGCTGGGAAAACACTGTGGATCACATGGTGGGACATCTGCTTCAAACTGCTCACTACAGTAAACCATTGCCTCTGTCATCCACCAGTTCACTGCAGACTGGCACCAGTTCACTGCAGACTGGCCCCCTGCCAAGGACCCAACATGGACGTCTTCTTAAGTTGTAAACCCCGAGTACATAATGTTGAAATAAAATTGATGCCTTTTGTAAATACATTTTCTCTATCAATGACTTAAATTGTTAACTGTGGTAATTATGTTTGTGTAATGTAGTAACCATGCACAGTGTTTAATATAATTATTAAATAGATGTTTTAAAGAAACAGACACAAATCTTATGTCTTTGTTCCACAATGGCAGTTTTAATTTTAGCATTTCCTCTCCTCCACATATTTTGTTGCAAGATGTGTAAAATTTACAAGAAGCAATTTAAATGTAAAAGTTGCACATAGATTACTCAAGAGAAGTTATTAACAATAGTTTTTTACAGAACTCTACACAACATCAATTCATTTATTAATACTGTAGATACATATAGATATTAACTACAGAATAGATGCAGAAAGATTTCATTTCTAACAGCTGCTAGCAGTAGTGAGTTTTCATCCAGAGCCTCTCTGCTCCTGGTTTGTGTCCTTTTAAATGAAGAGGCCCATGATACTTTGACTAGGCAGCAGATGTCCCACAGCCGATTGACTGAACCTCCCATGGACAGAGAAACAAGACCATCCCAGATATGGTAGGTTGTTAGGTCAGCTACTGTTGAGAAAGATGGACAACAAAACAAATGGAGAAATTATGAATCTCATCAAAATATGTAAATTATTTGGCAGATGGTGCTTAAATCAATATTTAAAATGCTTTTCGAAACAACAGTGTTGGAAGATGACAGTGATTTTAGTGAAGCTTTTAACAACGCAGCACTGACAGACAGCGGTGTTTACATTTCCTAACTGGCTAAAGCTACTGCTGCTGGTTTACCCTCAGATCGGAGGCTGTTTATTATATACAGTCAAAAAATGGTGGATTGACAATGAGTAATAACCGTTATCTAACACTTAAATGTTGTTTTATTAATGTTGATAAAGAAAGTGAACCTCTAAACGTTACAGCACTGACAATCAGCGGTGTTTATGTTTCCTAACTGGCTAAAGCTACAGCCAGCTGGTTTACTCTCCGATCGGAGGCTGGTTCCTTTGAATATAATTGGAGATGGTAAATTGACAATGACTGATGAAGGCTAACATGTAAATACTGTTTATTACAGTTAATACAGAAAGTGAACCTTTTAATGTTACAGCACTGACAGCGGTGTATAGAAAAAGCTGCTGCTAGCTGGTTTACTCTCCGATCGCAGTCTTCTTATTTCATACAGAGTGAGAGAATGATGGATTGACAATGAGTAATAACGGATATCTAACACTTAAATGCTGTTATTACCCTTACCTTTTATTGTACCCTTAAGATAATGAGTATTCGTGAATTTTTCGGTCAGGTTTCCCGAGGACTGTTGAGCGGCCGAGTAGGTAGACATTAACAATTGATCTGCACACGGATGGTTCTGTTTCCTGTTTATTGACCAATAGAGAGCTGGACATGTAGAAGACAGCCCACCTCATTAGCATACGGACGAAGTAAAGTAAATTTAGGAAGAAATAAATACAGAAATAAATACGGAAATAAATACAGAAATAAATACGGAAATAAATACAGAAATAAATACAGCAAACGGAAAAGGGAGAAGTAATAAAATCAAAGCAAAGTATATATTTATGCTTTTATTTCTACTTTTATTTTTATATTGATTCTTTCATTTATATATTTCTTTTATTTTTATATTGATTCTTTCATTTATTATAATGTTGGATATATTTTTATTCTTTTATTTATATATTTCTACTTTTATTTTTATATTAATTCTTTTATATATTTATTCTTTTATTTATTATTATGTCAGTTTTGGTCCTCCATACTCAACATCATCTGCAAACTTATTTAATGGACAAACACATCTTGCAGAAATACAAAATGTAGTAGATATAATCAGTAAATAAATGGTAAAAGGTACCATCAGTTCCTTCCAAGAATGAAATAAGACCAAAAACGAAATTTTCTATTACAATATCTCGTACACTATTTCTAAAGCACTCTATGTATACACACCACTAGCTCCAAGCCTCCTCATCCAGTTTGCTGTTGGATCTGTGAGAGATCTCCCTGGCTGCTGACCATTGCCCACCACAAAATCTAGAATGCATACAGTTCAGTCAGGCATGCTGTTATTACAGGCTAAAAGGTTACTGTTATTATACATTTACAATCTGCAGTCTTACATGTTTGGTTGATTTGTGTATACAGTCCACAAATTTTCCTATGTTTTCATCCTTGGCTATGAAAAAGTCCTGAAATATAGCCTGTTCCTCCAAACTGAAAAACAAGCAATAAAATACACTTCGTGAGGTGTTATAGTCCAAAAGTAGTGAACATCACTAACATATACAAAGAATTGTTATATTGTACACATTTTACAATACCTTGCTGCATTCTTTAAATGGTAATACTTGCAGTTTCCATTCACTGAAACTGAAAGCACATCTGAGGTACAAGCTTGACACTTTAAGGGATCCTTCCTTAATATTTTATCCAACTCATATCTTATCTTATGGCTTCCCACTCAAAAATCTTTTCAGGAAGCTGTTAGCCGAGATCTTACCTGTCTGATTTAAAATGGGAGATAAAAAAAGAAAACATAAAATAGGACATAGGTGTCCAAATACCAGACATCAAGAATAGGTGTCTTTCAAGTTTTAGGTGTTTCTCTGGCACAAAACATCTCTATCAATAGATTTTGATGTTACCAGGACTTCATATGATCTGAATGCTGAATGAATGAGGTGGCACCTCAGGCATATAATTCAAGTGTGTTTAACCAGTTCCACCAAAATGTTGAAGAACATAACCACTCAACAATGGAGTCAGACAGCCCTTCTGGGATATGTACGTCAAAGTACTGACACAGCCAAAGACAAGAGTGTAAGAAAATGGTTGAATGTAAAGAAAACAAAACTTATGCTTCCTCTTCTTATCGGCCACCCTGACTTAAGGAGACGGCATGATCAGCAGGTGACATGAATGCAGATGTGGCTGATCTATGGGGGGACAGATGAAAGAGCGGGGAAGAGAGGCAGCTGGAGAGAAGCTTCTGGGTCTCTTCTTCTTCTGAAAAGACTGAGAGGATGGGACAACAGGAACAAGATCAATCACCATCACAGTCTCTTCCTGGTTCTCTGGTATCATCACTGGATGCTCCTCAGTAAGCATCCCAGGCTGCTCCTGACCTATGACCTCTATGGTCTCTGTCTGTTCACAGATCAGGTTCTCAGCTCTTTACTTCTCTTCATCTGGCTGGCAACAGCAATAAATAACATAAATAACATAATAAACAAAACTTTAAAGATCATCACAGCCTATAGAGGCACTGATGTTTTTAGCAACCCTCCAATTTTACAAAGTGGCAACAACAAGCATGACTATAAATACTATCATGTGACTCTACCATGGCTAATTAAACGTATTAAGCACAGGTACAGTGTACAGGTACGATTAGCCTCCAAGAGGCTAATGTAGCTTAGCTTCCACCGTAGATTCTCCGGTAAAAAATGTTACAAACGTGTCTTCAACCATCTGCATCACAGTCCTACTGCCATTAAGTCCTAAAACTACCACCAGTAATCTTATAACGTAACACTTTGGAGTTATTTTTGGTTTTAGACAACAAAAACATTTTGACAGGTGCAGATTTTTACTCACCGGTGTGTAAGTGTTGCATAGGATGACGTCAGCTTCTTCTTCTTCTTCTTGGGTTTTTGTGGGATCCGTCCTTATTTTTATTATTTCAATCAAAAATATTAAACGTTTACAGAACAGTTTGCATGCAATCACAAAAGAAGATACATCTCTGACGTGTATTTGTAGTAAATATTCTTAATATCCTGTTCAAACTAGCACATAAATTGTATATAAAGGTTTTTTAAAAACTAGAATAGACGCCATATTATTCGTTCCCAGTTCGTCAGTATCGGACGCTTAGGGATCCTTACAGCATTCAATGAGAGAACCCTTTGCGTCACATATTGACGCTTGGGCAGGTACCCTGGGCGTCAATATGTGACGCAGAGGGAACCTGCCCAAGTGTCAATATGTGACGAGTTGGGAGTGAGAACGTGTGTATTTAGTCTCCCCTGTTGTCTGTGTTCCTGGTTGGGTCCTAAAGTACCGAGTTGGTAACAGCGCTTACTACGCCTTGCTTAACTCCTCTCCATCTATCCCAACACTTGGCTGTGTCACTCTGTATCTTAAAGCACCACCCACTTTAGCTGAATTTTTTTTTACAAATTTTATTTTCCTGATGAATGTTTTCACAAGCTTTTTTGTCATGACTTTATGGTGATAATTATGCTTGTTTTAAGACATTTTAGACTTTGTGTACTGCAAATTATGCCGAACAGGATATTATGACTTATGTCTTTGAAAGTTGCTTTGTAAGTCAAACTTAACATCATGGTTTCTGACAACAGCTTCTTATTATTGCAAGGGATGACCTTCACCTGCTCAGACACCAGGTTATGGTATGTGGAAAGATGTATTGGAAAGAAATGTACATATTTTTAGTTTTACCTCAAAAATTAACTTTTGATGTTACCAAAAAGATGAGTAGAACAAGACTCACTGCTTTCACTGAGGGCAATGAGTTTGGCCAAAAGTAAAACATTCAGGATTCCTAAAGCCACACAGAGGCAGAGCCTCTCTTTGGAGCTGTTCGAATCTTAAGAAAAACCTGAACCTTAGCAAAATGTAATACAATACATACTAGATTTATCTGTAACTTTATTCTTACCTGTGTGATTAGATGCAATTTGTCCAACAGGTTCCATGTTGACGTAAATTTCCTCCATCGTTTCAGACCCAGTGCTGCTTTAAACATTGACTGTAAAATCCACTGCAATCGCGAAACTAAGTGAAAAACTGTGGGAAAGAGGTGAGATGTCTGGTGTTCAACATAGAAAGTAACATATTTTAGAGATAACAGTCAAATAAAGAAATTCATGAGTGCAGTTTCAGTATTATTTTCTTAAATATCTTACACAACATAAGATTCTTGAAGGTTTCAGTAGTTTCATAAGTTCATATTTGCTGACTCGATTCCATATCAATTAATATTTATTTCTCCTTTGTTTTCCTTCAGCTCAGTTATCCTACTCATAATAAACACATTACACTTTTCTGTCAGTGAAAAAAATAACTGACTTGTACATTCAAGAACAACTTTGCGGTCTGCCGTATGGTATCAAAAATTAAAAATTGTTTTAAATCACTGATATATGGATGAAAAATACATCTGATGTTGGGATGTTCCTGCTCCTTGTGTCCAAACATTTCCTAAAGGGTAATAAATTGCTGGAGAAGATGACTGTATGGACCCAATAGTTTTACGGGTCTCATTCTGTCCTGATAACTAGTCATAGTCTTTCTCCCAGTAAATACAACTATAAAACTCTGAGGGTTGAGAATCCTTGTATGATGTCGCTCTGCTAAAACTCTCTTCGAGGAGACCCCATAAGGGAAAGTCCTCATGTGGATCGATGTTTTTAAATGTTTTTATTTTTATTTTTACTTTTAATAATGTTTTTATCTTTTTAAATCTTTTTCTAAGTCTCTGTCTCTCTCTGTTTTTATTTTTATTTTAAATTGTGTAAAGCACGTTGAAACGCCTTGCTGCTGAAATGTGCTATACAAATAAAATTTGATTGATTGCTTGATTGATCCGGGCACCCCAAGGCCCTGGCCAGTGTCCCTCCACCCTCGAGTCCCCCCTGAAGCCCCACCCCTGATTCAAGGTAACCTAGTTACTTGATTGTGCTATGAAATGGAAATGTACCTGGAAATAAATAATACCATCTCTTAAAATATAAAAAAACAACTCTCTCTACTCAGTACACAACAACATTCCTGAGCATGTATATGGCCCAAAACAGCATAACAGAAACTCAGAAATCATCATTAAATGTATTTTTACTAATCTGTATTACAGATCTTGCAATGCATTTCTCAACCAAAGAATCAACCTCAATTTTGACTGAAATTCAAGAACTCTTGACTTAAAGCAATATCTTCTTCTACAAACACCTGTCATTTGACTATCATCCATTAAAACGGGAGGTGTTGTGTAAAGAGGTGAAAAAGCCAAAAATAAAACAAAGAATGACAGACTGATTTTTCAGGAGCACGTATGACAAAGTCAATAATTTGATAAAAGTTTTGACTTAACCAAAACTAACTGAATGACATTGCTTCAGAGCTCAGGGTAAGTATGAAACTAAGAATCTTAGTTAATGTCACTGGTTTAGTATAGTTACATCGCCAGAGGATAAAAAAATGAAATTTTTATCAATTATACATTTGACTTATTTATGCACAGTTTCAGAGGAAGAAGATATAAAACCTGATGGAAACCTTTCTGTGTCTCGCAATGTTTTTGTGAGTTGGGAGGAAGTTAAGAAATGCTGGCTTAACTGGAATCCAAATTACTTAGTCACTTTTCTTACTTTATAATCACTGTATAGAGACACTAGACTGCACTCTCAAAATGGTAAAGAAAAGGTGAGCTTTGACAAGTATTCATGACAATAGTTATACTCTGCTTTTATTATGGTTAACTCCTTAACCAGGAACGTCTTGCTTTCTGGAAATCAATCGTAAAACAACAAATAAAATGTTTTTGTGTTTCTGTAAGAAAAATACTGTCACATCTACATCATTTGTAACTGGTGTTGTAGCGTATAATCTCTTTGTTTTCATATTCATCACATTTGGTGAATATGAAGATTTTGCTAGACTTTAAAATGTTTATGAAATTAAAAAATAAACCAGAAATGTGCAAGAACATTTAGTTAAAATGTTCACAGTTGTTTATAAAATGTCACAGGCAATGCAACAGTACACTGAACGCTTGAATGAAGCTACAGTAAAAATGTTGATTAACAGCATACAGCAGGTTTACATTTCATGTATAGAATTGCATTACAAAGAGAACTGACACACCAGCACCTCCTACTGGTAAGGAAATTCCACTACAGCGCATCCATATTGCCCTCTTTGTAACATTCATCCACTGATCAGCATTATTCAGCATCATTTTGTTACAGTGCAGGGGCTATTCTTAAACTTCTGAGGCCATCACAGATTATATGTTCAGGCACATCAAGATAACAAAATTATTATCTGCCGAGTAGATTTGAAGATTACTAATAAAAGTAAATTCCCTGCTGTTACACCCAACACTAGACTCCTAGACAGGATTAGCTTTAACCTTGGCTACCATCTTGATTGTAGGCACATATTTGTATTTGTCTAAAATATCTGGTGCTGTGCTTTCAGTTTGATAGTTTTTTTTACAGAGACAAACTTCTTGGTTGAATAAAATTACTGCTAGACATAATTCTTTCTGGCAGAAGAATGATATTTTTGGCCCAATTTCATATGGTAAAAAAGCTGGTGAGAATGTGTCTTTTTACTTAGATCATCCAACTTGGGAAATTTTAAATCCATGTTGGGGGAAAAGTAAAGAAAGAAAAGAGGAGTTTTGAATGGATAATTAAAAAAAAGAATTTAAAATGAATAATTTATAAATTAGTCAAACACCATCAATATTAACTAATCTACCAGAAGCAACAGTAGATATGCCAATAATGGAAAAGAAACAAGATAAATCTTACACATAACTTCTTTTTTAAAATAGAGGTTTCTGACTTGGTGAGATAATCTTAATAAAATTAACAAAATTAATGTGGTATCTAGATGCATTTAAAAACCAAAGGGGATTGACTTCTATTTCATCTGGCATTTATTGTAGTGAATTATTTATATACACAAACTGGTGCGTGAATTGTAAATAAAGTTTTTTAAAAAAGCTAAAAATAAAATAAAAAAAGTTATATCAGCAATAGGCTGCTGTGATCAGCGACACGAATGGTAAAGAACCAGGATGGACCGCCTGAAGGCATTCAATGAGGCTGGTAACCACTAGTAACGGCCATTCCATGACCGTTACTAGTGGTTACATTCGAAGCGGCTTCAGTCACAGCGGACTATTCAACACTTTCACTCTGAGCAAAATGGCCTGGGAATATTTTGGATTCTCCCGCACCTTTAATACCCAAAGGAATCAATCTTCCACCACCCCCATCAACAATGCAGCTGACATCTCTGTTATTGCCGTCTACTTTCTGATTGTCTTGGCTGTGGGAGTTATTGTAAGTGTTTCAAACTGTCAACTTGTTGAAAGCAGGATTTATTTACTATTGTGTAGTTGTAAATTGCTTTAGCAAATTGCTAGAAAAATGTCGTGTTTTTTGTTGCTTCTTTTAGGTAAAACAAACAGATTAAACTTCTTTTTTTTGCATAATAATGAATGATAAAGGAGAGTCATGGCATTTCAGGTGTACTGAACTGACGGACCGTTATGCTGTGTGAGCTGAATATTACAGTGTTTGCAGTGATTCATTAGCGAAAATTCATCAGAGATCCTCTGACTGTCGCTGCTGGAGAAATATTCGACATCATCATCCTTTAGGAGTAAACAGAAAAAAAGATCGACCATCAAGCTCAGTAAACCGGGATCATAGAGCCGTTAGCGGTTGAGACTCGTTAGCGGCTAACGGTCAATTGTTGCTATCATTACCTGCGACGGGAAGCGGGGGGAAACGTATTGTATCAAAGTGAAGACGCTTGAGAGCGGTTACCCAGAGAAAGCGAGAATAATCAAACATAGTAATTCATTGCAGGAGGTACAGCCGGGCGAGACGGAGAAAAGTAAAAAAAAACAATAGTTGAGACCGAAAAGGAGAGAAAAACGTCTCCATTTAAACTGGACTCCAACCTTGTATGAACAACTTCCGAGAAGCCAAAATATACAGACTTTACGCAAACCTTACGCAACAGAGAAGACATAAACTTTATTAAAAAAAACAACACTTCCAACAGGATACACAGTAAAAATACTGGTGTTGAATTAACACCCAAAAGTGTCTATATGTGTCCAAGTCAGCTGGTGTTAAAGTAACACTTTTGAAAGTGTTAAGAGATTGACACCCATTTTTTTGTTAAATTAACATTGGTCTATAATACTGAAATGGGTTTAAGAAAAGTTAAACTTTACATTTCTGTGTATTGTTTTGAATATTTTCCACTGAATTTGATTGATATTCACACCTTGTGGGTCAATTAGTTACTTTTTTAACACCACATTGTGTTTTGTGATCAGTACTACACTGGTGATACTTTTAATATATTTTAACACTAACACCAGTGTAAATGTTAATGTGACACTCTGTAGTGTTGAATTTAACACCAGCTGACTTGGACACATATAGACACGTTTGGGTGTTAATTCAACAACGGAACTTTTACTGTGTACTCTCACTGCTGAGTAAAGTAGCTTGCAAAGAAAAGATGAGTGACAAAGAAAAAGTATTGTTTTATCAAATTTGCATATTTTACTCATCTTTAACAATTAGACTTTTTCTTTAGATGAAATATATATCGTGAATCTTATAATCCTAGCAAAAATATTATGTACACGGGATGAAATGTGAAAAAATCCTCTCTTTTACTAATTTTCAAGAAATTGACTTAAAAATGTATATTGCCTCTCTCTGAAACTTTGATAATAAGAAACTGATAAAACTTTAACTCTTCTCCAGAAATTTAACTTCATCTCATAAGCAGATTCCTCATTTATTTATTTATTTATTTATTTATTTAATTAATTTATTTATGATAATAAGAAACTGATAAAACTTTAACTCTTCTGATAAAACTGATAAAACTTTAACTCTTCTCCAGAAATTTAACTTCATCTCATA
Source organism: Poecilia picta (assembly GCA_033032245.1). NCBI lineage: Eukaryota > Metazoa > Chordata > Actinopteri > Cyprinodontiformes > Poeciliidae > Poecilia > Poecilia picta. The sequence continues at coordinate 12,820,741 of CM065364.1, read as the reverse complement.
AGCAGATTCCTCTTTTATTTATTTATTTATTTATTTATGCTTTAATTGTTCTTTTTGCTGTAATATACCTTTCTTCATATGTATTGGAATATATTTTTGACACTTTTTGTTATGAAAACATAACTGAAAAAGTACACATCATTTTATTTTACCAATGTATATATATTTGTATAACTTTTGTCTTTTTAGACTGTAACATCAACAGGCTCAATGTCTGTAATTATTCTTTATTTGTTTTAATCATAATATTTTAATATTTGTCATTGAGTTAATGTCTGTATGCATGTTCATGTTATTTGTTTGAAATAAAATTATTCAGTGTATAGAACCCTAACTTAGAGCCAAACTAGATAATAAGCTTGTTTTGCAAAAGTTCATGTATTTCCTTGTCCTGTTGCAGGCCATGGTCCGCGCCAATCGATCCACTGTGGGTGGCTTTTTCCTTGCAGGGAGGAGTATGGTGTGGTGGCCGGTGGGTATCTGACCACAAATGAGGACCAATTTTTTTTCTGTTGCTATTTTTTGTAATAGCAAATAATAGAACTATTACAGTTGTGACGGAAAAGATGTATGATTTAAAAAAAAGTTCACTCTCATTAACAGGGGTGACATGTTGGTCACATACAAGTTAGATTGGACTGAAAGGGTAAGAAACAGCAAAAATCAAATTTTGTTTTCGTTCAAAATGGGCTAGAAACTGTTGAAATGAAGCTGAATATGTGGCTGCACAGGCCCCAGCGTGGTAAGTACTAATTGAGACCTTTAATAGAAGAATTAGTCAGAAGAAATAATAAAAAAGTAAAAATATATATAACAAAAAACAACTACAGAAGCTTGTCTTGTTAGGACGAGTTTGCAGGAGAATGCTGAACACTGAAAAACCAGGATTGGTAACAAGAGGGAACCATGAGACTTGTAAAAATGGAAAGATGAGACCAAATCTTTCCTCACTGTAATGTTTGGCAAAGAAATCAGAAAAAAGAATATATTCCTGCAAACAAGACCAAATTAAACAAGGCTGAAAATTAGGTGGTTCTGTCGATCTTATCTACTCTCGAGTTAACTGTTAACTTTTAAGAAAGACAATGATTTCCCATCTAAAAGACATAATGAGGTGAAGTTTTTTATTGTCACGGTTTAGAATGAATGTCTTACAACATAATCAAAAGGTTAATTGTATTCAGTAATCCAATTAAAAAACTTACTGCATACTATATATGTTAGTGCATAGGGTTCATTATAATGATTTCAGCATTTATAAACGAACTACCCAGGCCCCCCACAAAATAAAAGAAAAAACACCAATAAGAAATGGTGTGGCCAGGTTAAGGCCTACACAACTTGGCCACACCGTATAGAACAGGCCATAATTGTTCTATACACTTATGGAGGATTGCTGAGTTGACAATTGTCTAGCACAACATCAGTGAGGTAAGTCACAAAAAGTCAATGCTAAAGAACCTGAGTATTCACAGAGTGCTGTATCTAAACAGGTTAATAGAAAATTGACTGGAAGGAAAAAGTGAGATAGTAAAAGGTTTTCCTGCAACTGTAAAATCCACAACAACAGGACTGACAAGCAGAGCCCTTTCAATAGTTTTGGGGAGATTCACAAGATGTGGGGTGTGTATCAGAATTAGAGTCTCAAGAGCCTCCACACACACAGCCTCACACAGAGCATGAGCTACAACCTTTGCATTCCTTGCATTGAACCTGTCCTGAATGAAATATCATATCATCCTGAAAGGGCCTTAAAGACAGAAAATGTTCCAAATGTGTTTATCAGCAGAGCAAGTCATCTGGTACTTGATTGTTTTGGGATCCCTTTGTAAATCAAACAAACATTTTTTATGACAGATCGGAGCATCGCTCTTTGCCAGCAACATTGGCAGCGGACACTTTGTAGGGCTCTCTGGTACTGCTGCAGCTTCTGGAATTGCCATTGGTGGATTTGAGTGGAACGTGAGTATTTGTGATATGTTTTCCAAATGGGAAAGTCAAGATCTCATAATGCAAAATAATTGGTTTGGAGAAATTGAAAAGTAAAAATCCTTTTTATGTTTAATATTTTCTGGATTGTTTCAATATTTTACCATGTTTTGTTTGTTCCAGGCTCTTTTTATTGTCATCCTTCTGGGATGGATCTTTGTGCCGATCTACATCAAAGCTGGGGTAAACAGCATGAACATTTTGTGTTGAAAAGTGCACCCGTTACAGTGATTGAGGCTTGATGAAACAAAAATATTATCAAATTTGTCTAGGTTATCACTATGCCCGAGTACCTGAAGAAGAGGTTCGGAGGACAGCGGATTAGTATCTATCTCTCTGTGCTCTCTGTCTTCCTCTACGTCTTCACAAAGATCTCTGTATGTTTTTTTTCTTTCTAACCTTTGAACATTTCAACAATGCATTTAACAAATTAAAGTAAAAGATCTTTTCTGTCTCCTCCCAGGCCGACATGTTCTCTGGTGCCATTTTCATCCAGCAGGCTCTTGGACTGAACATCTATTTTGCTGTTATCGCTCTACTGGCGATTACTGCACTGTACACCGTCACAGGTACATCCTCAGGAAGAAATTCACTTCCTTTTTGGAGATCAACATTTTCCTCATAAACCTAGTTTACAAAAAGTCTTATCTATGTAAATGACACCCTGAGTGAGGTTAAAGTATTCTCAAGGCTGAATGTACTGGGTAGATCAAAAACACATGTAAAGAGATAAGTCCTCCTTTCCTGGGTGTAAATGTGTGGTGTGTTTGTGGTTAATTGCCCATGGATTACAATAAGCCTCAAATACCCCTCTAATAGTTGCTGCTCTGCAGTAATCTGCACACACCTTCACATAACTTTTACAAGAGAAGCGGGAAAAGAACACCGACATAAAAACAAGATAATCCTATAGTGCACATATTACTGTCTACGCTTATGAATAAAAAATGCTACAGATTGCTAACACCATGTTTTATTTCAGGTGGACTGGCTGCGGTGATATATACAGACACCATACAGACCATCATCATGATTATTGGATCCTTCATTCTCATGGGTTTTGGTAATAAGCAATAATCCATCCATCCATCCATCTATTTTCTTCTGCTTATCCGGGGTCGGGTCGTGGGGGCAGCAGCTTCAGAAGGGAGGCCCAGACTTCCCTCTCCCCAGCCACGTCTTCCAGCTCCTCCAGGAACCCCAAGGCGTCCCAGGCCAGCCGAGAGATAGTCCCTCCAGCGTGTCATGGGTCTTCCTCGGGGCCTCCTCCCAGTGGGACGTGCCCGGAACACCTCACCAGGGAGGCGTCCAGGAGGCATCCTGACCAGATGCCCGAGCCTCAACTGGCTCCTCTCGACGTGGAGGAGCAGCGGCTCTATTCTGAGTCCCTCCCGGTTGACCGAGCTTCTCTCTCTAAGGGAGAGCCCAGCCACCCTGCGGAGGAAACCCATTTTGGCCGCTTGTATCCGTGATCTCGTTCTTTCGGTCATGACCCAAAGCTCATGACCATAGATGAGGGTGGGAACGTAGATCGACCGGTAAATCGAGAGCTTCGCTTTTTGACTCAGCTCTCTCTTCACCATGACAGACCGGTACAGCGCCCGCTTCACGGCAGACGCTGCCCCAATCCGCCTGTCGATCTCCCGCTCCCTTCTTCCCTCATTCATGAACAAGATCCCCTGATACCGTATATTCCACACTATAAGGCGCACCTAAAAACCTTCAATTTCCTCAAAAGCCGACAGTGCGCCTTATAATCCGGTGCGCCTTATATATGGACCAATATTGAGCCGCAACAGGACTAGAAACTACGGTAAGCAGCCGCCGACTTCATTTTCGCCCGTAGAAGAAAAGCGCGCGGTGCATGCTGGGATAGTTGTCAAAACGCTGGCTTGTTAATAAAGTTTGACTGACCTATCTACCCATAGACATAATATAAGAGTAGACGCCTCACAGATCGTGCTCGCCTATTGGCTGACGAGATTTAGGGTGGCCATCTTGGAGCGGTCCACCACTCCACTCAGTGTTATGTGTTTAGCAGGCACAATGACATATCAGCGCATTTAATCGATCATTAAGCACTTTTTTGTTACTGGAAACCATATTGAAACATCTAAAAGCTACATTTATAAACAATTGTATTTTTCATGTCTGTTTTTAATACATCGTTCAGCATATTTAAATATGCTTAGTGGCTATAACAATAGAGTAGGAATGGAATAGTCTGATATTGATGTATGATGAGCATATTACAAAGCACACAGCCGTTCATAATTTATTTAATAATATCTATACATATTTATATAACTATACAAACACAAATAAATAATGATTAATAATGGCACAAATAAATAATGAATAATACTGAATGATATATATTGGATACATGTTGTATACATACATATATATAGATATGTTTTTCAGCCGACGAGTTCTAGCTTCATAGTGATTCAGCAGCCCCCCGGCCCAGTCGTAGAAGGCTCTCCTCTACGACCCGAATCGGACTGTTTTGTTGACATTCTTTATGTCAACAAAGTGGCTTTAGATATTCATCCGGGGTGCTTCGACTAGGGCTACCAAGGGACCAGCCCCTATACATTTAAAGCCGGTGGGGGGCGGGGGAAGAGAGACAGAGAATGCGGCGGCAGCGTGTCAGTTTGTCTGTGTTACCCAGAAAGCAGTTGGGCACAATATTGCAACACCAACACCGTGAGTGAAACGATGACTGGGGCAGCCTGCTATATAAAGTACGTCTTATAATCCGGTGCGCCTTATAGTGCGGAAAATACTGTACTTAAACTCCTCCACTTGAGGCAGGACGACCCCCCTGACCCGGAAAAGGCACTCTACCCATTTTCAATAAGACTTATTTATCATTTTGTCTTGCACTGTTGATTTGTTTTATTGTGACATCATTAAGAAATGGAAGAGTGAGTCTTAGTCTAACCATTACTCCCTGTCTTCCCTCAGCTTTCAATGAAGTGGGGGGCTATGAAAATTTGGAGACACTCTACATGGCTGCAATTCCCACAAACACCTCTAACATCAGCACAAAGTGCTACAAGCCTCGGAACGACTCCTTCAACCTTTTCAGAGATCCAATAACAGGAGACCTGCCCTGGCCTGGCCTGGTGTTTGGACTCACCATCCAGGCCACCTGGTACTGGTGCACTGATCAGGTCAGTAAAAATACAATCAGTACCTTTGACTGTGTGGCTGCTTTACTTCCACTGACTCAGTAACAGCTTTTACTGCATACCAGAAACAATCTAAGGCCATTAACATATCCTTTTGATTTTTGTATAGCAGTAAGCGCATTTGTTACACAGCAGAAAATGATGGACCGGGTCACTTCTGGTGCAGAATATTGAATTTTAGCTGTTCTCAACGTGGGCGGTACCACCCCCCAGGTGCGTTCAGAGGACGGCAGGGGGCGCTGGCGGACATTTTTACAAAAGGGGGCGCTGGGATGCCTTTGGGGGGCGTTTGGTCGAATGTAAACTTTACACCATTTAGACTTTGAGCAACTGTATTGTGTAACATCAAAACATGCTTGGCTGCAACTGTATGGATGGCAGCTCTTCTTCTATTCAGTGTTTGTAGCTTCTGTTAGCTTCTTGGCGCAGCTCCGTTCTCCTGCTACTGGTAGCTAAAATCACGATACCCTCACTGTGTCTCCCTCTGAAAAATGAACCAAGTTAAATAAAGAAATCCCTCCATGGTGATACCACGATAGAGAGCGTTCAATTTATAGCGTTAACACCGGAGCTGTAAGTGGTCAGTTATGAAAAGGGGTGATAGAACAACACAGCACTTTTAAATTTCAATAATCAGAATGCAGAAATTGTTTCCGTTGTTTTAAAAGGTTTACGTCAGACTGTCTTTTCCCCATCGATACGCTTCCCGACCGCTGCGCACAATAAGGGGTAAAAAAAAAACAAAAAAAAAAACCGGGGAACACATTGCGCAAAATTCTGAAAAAGGAGAAGCAGGACATAAAATGGAGCGACGAACTAGATGTGAATTATGGCATAAAAACAGAGAATCCGACGCTGAACAGTGAAAAATCAACACATGATGTGAAACACATGATGATTAGGCGGCACAGCAGACTGAGTGAATAGCGTCAATAAATTATAAAATAAATCTAGCAACAGGAAAGAAACCAAAGTGGACATAACAATAAACCAGGAGAGGATAATATTAATCAAAGGAAACTAAATAGAAATGAATGAAGAACAAAATGCAAGAATAAACTAAGAAACTAAAGTAAATACAGAGGAATAAACTGGTATGGCAAGACCTTTCGAGGAATAATTAATACAGAGGACTGTATGGCAAGAATAAACAGACACTATTTCCAGATAAAAGGTAAAATAATGTTGTTGAAGTGTCATGGGTTTGTTGAGACCACATCTAGTACTGAGAATCAATATAACGTACCGACCATAACAGTAAAGAACTGATCACTTATTTATGTTTTTAATTAGATTTGATATTTTTATTTCTTCAATATTATTTTTCATGTCAGTGTTGATGTCATGAGGCTGACGACTCCATGACACTTTCAATTTGACTCATTAAGATTTGATTAAGAACCAGATTTGTTCTTTGTAATTTCTGTCCAGTAAATCTATTAATCTATAATCAATAGACAGATCTATATAAACATATAATCCATGTTTCTGTCTCATATTTGTATGGCATTAAAAGGACCATGTTATCCATGTCTATCTGTGTTTTAATGTTGCAGTCGTTTTGCAAATAGTTCAAAGTTTAAACTGGCATGTTGAACATCTTTTATCTGGTCATTTTGTGGAACATTTAACAACTAGAAAATGACACAAAGCAAGAATATTTTTTCTACTTTGATTGGCTGCTGTTAGACCTACCAATTTTAACTTGAATGTTCATTGCATTTTTCATAGACACCTGTATTATTTTTATATTATTATATTATATGTATTATTTTTGATGATAAATACAGAAACAAGCATAAAAATCAAAACATCTACAATAGTGATAGTAATATTAATGATAAAATAATGGTCAGTGCAAAGTAGCCTGTAAAATTCTTTGGTGGGGGACGGTGAGGGACCTGGATAAGGGCTAATGGGGCACTGAGCCAAAAAAGGTTGAGAAACACTGATTTAATTAGTTTAAACTGTGAACAGAAAGCACATAAGTTATAGTAGCTGCTCCTAATATCGGCTGTAAGCTGTTTTCTCAGCAATGGCAGACTTCTTCAGCCTGCCAGAGTCAACCGCTAAACACAATAATCAAAGAGCGGCATAACAGTAAACTCACATACTCACTACTGAAGTCACTGTACATCTCCTCCAACATAACTTTCATTAAGTGAACTCAAAATACATATATAACAGCTCGGCAGTTCAGTTCTGCTGAAGCACCGTTTTTCTGCCAGATGGTTCTTATCAGGCTAATAGCGTTATAATCTATATATACTACTTATTACTCTGCATGCCTGTGAACAGAAAGCACAGCGGTTACAGTAGCTGCTCCTAATATCTGCTGTAAGCTGTTTTCTCAGCAATGGCGGACTTCTTCAGCCTACCAGAGCATTAACCTTTTGCAAATGGCGCTGAGCGCCCTCTGATGGCGAAATTCAGACATTGCTAGATATAATAAATTCTAACGCTAGTTTCTGGCTGTAAGTAAACTTTAGCATAAAAATAAAATGGGGGGGCTACTATTTTCATGCCTTGTTCTCTTTCATAGTGCCACACATTCAAGTTCTTCTCTCTCGCCTGTTTTGGACAGAATCACTTAGGCGGTCTAAGGTTGCCAGCTGATAGTGAGGAACCACGTCATATAACAGCTCTTTGGAGTAAAAGGGTGATCTATGAGCTGAATTCCTGAGATTTCATGAACCTATAGTTACCTAGACACAAATTCTTCAGTTCACAAATAAAAACTGGCATCCTGTTTTTACTTTAACACCAACAGTAAATGTAAAACACACCAAATTTGACCCATTTTCAAATGAGACAAAGTACTTGTGCATGTCTCTGTTGGTTAGCTTTCATTGAAATAATGTTAGTCATAGTGAATGATGTTTATGTAGTGTTGGTAAGTAATGTGCACGACAAGCTATGCTAAATGTGTCTAATGTATAGATAAACAGACATACTGTATAATCTAACAACTGTCAATAGCCACATCTGCCATGTTGTTTTTATTAACAAAAGATGAGAAATCTCCAGTGCATGTAATAGTCGTTATCCTAATATTACTATGAATCATACTTTTACTTAGCTTTTGTTTTCTAACATTGCCATTTATTAATTTATGACTCAGTTCAAATGATTCATCTCAAAAGCTCCATTTGCCTTAAATTGAAATCATCAATATGTTTGTGCTTCATCTGCTCATTTAAAGTTGCATGCAGAGAAATAGTTATTAATTTACAGGCTTGTTCACCACAACCAATTACAATTTATTGAAATTACTTTAGTTTTTCTGAGTGAGGAACTTTAAATGACGTAAAGCAGCAACAGCTCTGCTAAAAAAAAGCCAAATATTTTTCTTGAAGTACTAAGTATTTAACACTGCCTTCAAATGCTCCATCTTTTTGTGCAGGTGATTGTCCAGCGTTGCCTCTCAGGCAAGAATCTCTCTCATGTGAAAGCAGGTTGCATTTTGTGTGGTTACCTGAAGGTGCTGCCCATGTTTCTCATGGTTTTTCCTGGGATGATAAGTAGGATCTTGTATCCTGGTGCGTCTTTTGCTCTTTCCAAGTTCTGTTGTCTTGAGTAAAAACTCTGGTGTTAAACATAAAGTGTAAGCAATTTCTTAAAACATTCAGATGTGGTGGCATGTGTTATCCCGGAAGAATGTATGAAACACTGTGGAGCTAGTGTTGGATGCACCAACATTGCCTACCCCAAACTGGTTGTGGATCTTATGCCAAATGGTGAGTGGATCGACAACATAGTCTTAAAATTTCAAACACTTTTGTTCCTTTATGTTTTCCTTCACCTTTGTCTGTCTCTCTTCAGGTCTGAGGGGTTTGATGCTGTCAGTGATGTTGGCCTCTCTAATGAGCTCCCTTACTTCAATATTTAACAGTGCTAGTACTCTCTTCACCATGGACATCTATACTAAGGTCCGTCGTCGTGCCAAAGAGAGAGAACTGATGATTGCTGGCAGGTAAAACTGTTTTGGCTTGATGTTAGTATTATTACTGTTTGCATGCTTGACTCTAACCATGACTCTTTGTTTATTCTTCCCTTCAGGGTATTTATTGTGGTGCTTATTGGAATAAGCATTGCCTGGATCCCTGTGGTGCAGTCAGCCCAGAGTGGTCAGCTCTTTGACTACATCCAGTCAATCACCAGCTATCTCACTCCACCTGTGGCCGCTGTCTTCATACTCGGGATTTTCTGTAAAAGAGTTAATGAAACTGTGAGTTTCCATTTAGTTTACAGTTGCTGCTTTAGTTGAAACAAAAATGTGTATTTTGTAGCATACATAGGAATTACAGGGACCATCAGAGGCTATCTGGTTTGGGGCAGACAGGCCTGAACTGAGGATTTTACCACAGGACAGAAAAAGTTTAATGATCTGCACAAAGGAGATCTCTTAGGACTTGGAGAAGAACAGTCCATCACCATGACTGAGGTTGTTAAAAAGCTTCTTATTGGAAAGGCTCTGCACATCATGGACCCACAATGGTTGAAATGCCTGTTTAATGTTGAATAGATGAGAAGGATTGTAGCTGTGGTGTAACAGACTTGGGTAGTGGTTCTCATCTTTAGGAGAGAAAACCAATGAATCACTCATTTTAGCCTTTTCAGATAGAAGAATAAAAAAATATGGTAGTTTTCTTTCCAAAGTCACCATCAAATAAACTATAGATCTTATGGGTTTGTTATTTACTCAGTTTTAAGTCTGTGGGTCCAGAAATGACTATTTGATGAAACACAACCCAAATATACTTCATGGATGCTGTGATTTATAAGAACACATCTCTGTTTTGTTACAAAGAAAAGGTATTTTTAGTTTCTGTCACATCAACCAAAGATGATGCAATGTTATTTGGGAGTGTTATGTTGAAGGAGAATATTTGTTATCTTTTGACAGAGAAAGATGTCTTACCTGTTTTAGCTTCTGTGTCAAGCCAAATTTATTGCTGCAGCCATTCCAGATAACAGTGTTGTATTGATTTAAGCTAGACGTCATTAAGTGGATTATTGTTTTAATAATCTTTCTCTCTTTCTTACTTTTTACTTTTTACAGGGTGCCTTTTTTGGACTCATGATTGGTTTATTAGTAGGATTATCCAGGATGATTACAGAGTTTATCTACGGGACAGGGAGCTGTGTTAGCCCAAGTAACTGTCCTACCATCATCTGTGGAGTGCACTACCTCTACTTTTCGATTATCCTGTTCGCTGTCTCTTGCATCATCATACTTGGAATCTCCCTAATGACCAAGCCCATCGATGACAAGCATGTACGTGACAGTTTTGTGATAAGAGTAGCGTAATATGTAACTTTTCAAATCAGTAATTGTTCATAGGAAGACTATCCACTATGAACGTCCTGCACAAACTCTTTTACATATTTTCTGCTTATGATTACATTATATCCAAATTCTTATTAAAGTTGCAGGTACTTTGGGATGTTAAAGACTGAGTAACATAAAATATTAGTATGCAGTTTCTGAGTGAAGTTTAAGATGGTGAAGACGTTAGCAGTTAAGAATACAGTTCTTTCAAGACGTTCTTTTGTAATTTATAGCGTCTCCATGAGCTTCAAGCTTGACTTTATTAAATCAATCAAAGAACAAAATGCACTTGGTGCAGAAGAATTTATGTTAATATCAATTTCAGCAATCTCCAGTTGCTGAAACTCACTTCACTTACTTTGACTTTTTTCACTTAAGGCTGCACTAAGTAACTTTTATAAAAGTATAATTTTTATATATTTTATATATTAAAATTGTCACCATGTTGCGACAGTATAGTATGAGACAGGGAATCTGTGAAAAGCTCAAGCTCATTTTGTCATCTGCAGAAATTCACCTCTTCCAGTCAGAAAGAACCAATCAGAGCTAAGAGGAGGACCTAAGCTCTGTCAATAATCCTCATGTACATGGTGCTCAATGTGCAACAGCTTCATGTTCTATGAAAACTGTTTATCTGCCATCATCCATGGCTATGCTACCTAGCCTGGGCATTCATGCAGCTTCTGTTGTGGAGAACCAGCTTTAGTGCATCACAGAGAAAGGGTTGAGTGTGTGAGGGGCGCATACATGAGGTGATTGACAGCACTAAGACCCTCCAATCTGCTCTGAGAGGTTCCTTCTGATAGAGCAGAGTATATGTTCAGATGACAGTAGGCCTTTAGGGAGAAGAAAGACGTATTTGATCTTTTTTTCACATATTGTCTTTTTCGTACCATACTGTCACAACATAATGATAGTTTTTACAAATATGTAAAAGAACATCCATGATTTGTGCTACAATAGTTGGACATTTTTCTGAGTTCTGAACAGTTTTCTCACACAATATGTTGTGTTATTTTCCCAGCTGTACCGATTGTGCTGGAGTCTGAGGAACCGTACAGAGGAAAGAGTGGAGATTGATCCGGATGATTGGATTGAGGACCATGATGAGGACAAGAGTACAACGGATGTAGAAGGTATACAGAACACATACAGTTTACACTTCTTAAGATTGAAGCTGTTTTAAAGATGGACATAGTTTTCACATGACTTTATTTTGATACAAAAATCTCTTTGCCTTTATTCCAGAAACTAGGAAAAAGCAAACTTTCTTCAAGAAAGCACTAATCTGCTTCTGCGGACTGGAGCAGAACAAAACAGCACCAAAACTTACTCCAGAGGAGGAAGCACAACTGAAGAAGCAGCTAACGGATACAACAGAGAAGCCTTTATCGAAGAATGTTGGCAATGTAAATGCCATTATTCTCCTGTGTGTCGCTGTGTTCTTTCACATATTCTATGGTTAGCCAAACCCCATCAACATTAAGTGGTACTGGATACTGTAATTTATTTGGCGTGGATTTAAATTTTGACAAAACCGTTAACGCTGATCCTGTGTGCTATCATTCTTCCTGTATTGTGCCAACTGATCTCACGTAGGACACAATGTGCACTTTTCTCAACGAACCTTCCTTTTAAGTTAATTTATTTCTTGCATTTGTCACCTGGAGAGAACCAGTAAACGATAGTGTAACATATTAACGCATCAAACTTGTTAGGATGTCCAAATTCTCACATATTTGTTCGGACTTCCATGTCGTCTTATAATATTTGTACATATTCCCGTTATGACCTGAATGGTGTCTTTTTGTTGTGGTGCAAAGAGAGTATTTCTGTAATTGAGAACAGCTTATATATGTAGCTTCAAATTGGCTTCTTTTTAATATCCCAAGAAGTTAGAAAACTTCTTGGGATATTAAAACTGTGTTCTTTCACATATTCTATGGTTAGCCAAAACCCAATAAACATTAAGTGGTACTGGATACTGTAATTTATTTGGCATGGATTTAAATTTTACAAAACCGTTAACCCTGATCCTGTGTGCTATCATTCTTCCTGTATTGTGCCAACTGATCTCACGTAGGACACAATTTGTACTTTTCTCAACAAACCTTCCTTTTAAGTTAATTTATTTCTTGCATTTGTCACCTGGAGTGAACCAGTAAACGATAGTGTAACATATTAACGCATCAAACTTGTTAGGATGTCCAAATTCTCACATATTTGTTCGGACTTCCATGTCGTCTTATCATATTTGTACATATTCCCGTTATGACCTGAATGGTGTCTTTTTGTTGTGGTGCAAAGAGAGTATTTCTGTAATTGAGAACAGCTTATATATGTAGCTTCAAATTGGCTTCTTTTTAATATCCCAAGAAGTTAGAAAACTTATTTTTTGGCAAATTTTCATTGTGATACTGCAAACATACTTTAGGTGATAATTTGTTTTATCTGCAGTTCCTTGTCTTTGGTGTCTGAAAACATAAACTCCTTTTTATTTCTTAAGTTGACAGACAGTTGCTGTTTATATACCAGATGCTACATTAAGTCATTATGAAAGAGGGACAGCATGATAAAAACTGTTAACCTGGAGGATGTTAGTAATATTTAACCAGTAAAGGACAAACAAGATGGTTGTAAATTCCCTCAGAATGTATGTGTGCTACCTCATTCATCGACTTCAGCTGGGTTTTCTCATAATGTGTGCTCAAAGTCCACAAGTGCTGTCTCTTCTAACTTCCATACACCTAACTGTGTGTGTTGTTTTAGGTGTTAATGAATAAAGTCATCTCAGGGAGAGACAGTTAGGAATTATTAGAAAGCACTCAGACACTCTCTTTGCTTCCACCTAGTGGGGTAAAATGACTTGTACGTTTTAAAAAAAATGTAAAATAGATTTTCACTGTTTCCTGTTTTGCACATTTAATTTTTGCCTAACTGTCATACCACAAATGCATTTATTCACCAAAGAAACATAAATGTCATACTTGCTTCCTTTTTAATTGCCTAAATGATATTCTATGTTTCTTAAAATAACATTTACAGCATTATCTTGTTTGTTTTCTTTAGCTAACTCTGTAAATTTATTCAATGCAACCAGCATGCTGTTATTAAATGCTTTATTATTATAGCCTTGGCAGTGGTCACGTTCTTCCATAAGATTTTTTCAATCAACACCTCCTGATCCAGGAACTGTAAATGACTGCAGAACTGATAAGACTATCAATCAGATTGTGTTATCTAAGAATTAGCAAGACAAAGGTCAGAAATTAGTTTTTACATTTTCTCTTTTTAACCAATAAATCAAATGGTAATTATCAGCTCAACAGATTTTCTAAATATAACTAATGAGCCATAAAGAGTCCATGGTTACGTTTTGATTTTGCGTAACCTTGAAGCTGCTGAGCTTTATATCACAGAGCACCCCTTCCCCACACAGCTCCACCAGACTAGTGGCAGCAGCAATCAGCAAACATTTAGTTTATGATTATAAAAAGCATAACAGGACGGCATTGATGTGTTTGCATAACGATATGAAGGCAGTGTTGGAAATAGCAGTAGCTTCTTCAAGAAACGGGCCAATTTTCAGGTGTCATATTATGAAGTCAAATTACTTCTAAGTCATGTTTAATAATTACAATCAGTATAGACTTAACTAACACATTAATAATGTCAGAGTTGCTACCTGTAACTAGTCCGGGTCCTTCTCTGTGCTGGCAGTTTTGGCGGGCCTGAAGCGCTGCCAACAAAAAAGTTTGGTTCATCTCCAAGACAAAATAAGCGTCCACTTTTTGGCTTTTGTTTACTCTCTTTTTTCCTTCCTTTTTGCTCTGCCGCTCCATGGAGCTCCACTCATGTTAGTCAGTAAAAATGCTCTAGCTAGTTTTCATCTGTTGCCAAGAAACCGTTGATGACATTGGTGGATGGCTGGTGACAAGGTTTACCCAGAATACACTTGGAGACAATATTGGCGATTCTCTTGTAATTTTGAGTGTCATAAAGTAAAATGTAAGAGTAAAAATAAAGAAAGTAATGTAGCACAACATTTTATTCAAATTTTTACACCCGCTATGTAATTAAAATCAGTTGGTCTTTTAGCAACCATGTTTCAACAATGACTGCGGCAATCTACTATATAACTGACATGGGCATTGTCCATGTCAGATTGGACAATCTGACTTGGACAATGTGAGATTGTCCATACCCAAAAGTGGACATGCCCTTTTGGATATGCATAAAGTGCATACCCACTTTTGGGTATGCACTTTTTGCGGCAGTTGGCGCAAAAAATGGGTATGCAGCACATGCAACGCATAGGGGGCAGCACAAGAGGGGGCGCCAAAACCCATTCTGGAGGGGGTGGTGTGCCGATGATGTTTTCCCATACACTTCAGCGTGCCTTATGCTCCTTCACCTCGCGCACATAATGAGGTACATGTTGCGAGTGTTACCCTTCACGTATCGTCACCTCGGCGGGCGGGGGGGAGACGAGCTCCTTAGCCCTGACCTGACGTACCTGATGGGTATTTTCTTGAACCTTCATTAAAAAGAACCACAGACAACGCATGTGAATTATTATGACAAAGCTTTTGCAAAAGGAGAAGACTCAATAAAACGGCTCCTCCAAGCCGTTCACCGAGTGTTCTCAAAAACCTTTGGTTACAGCTCGTCTTTTATTATCAAGCAAAAACAGGGAGGATGGGGGACGTAGGACAGCACAGACAATATTTATCACTGCACACAGGCAGTTTCTAAAGTAGGGAGTATCCAGTTGATAAGAACACCTGTGGAAGCGTAATTTAAGGTCTGGGAAACAGACAGTTAACCATTTCACATGTAGATTAACAGGCAGACGTGGCCTTCAGGTCAGTTCAGAGACACAGAAGTAAGAGAACACTTTAAACTGAGCATTAGACTGAATATAAAGTAATAACAAAATGATAATACCAAAAAATCTCTAACAGTACCTTCCTTCTGGGGTTTGGCGGAGGCACCGATTCATGTTTTCGCGTCCACCTGAATAATCTGTAGTTGCGCCACTGAACTTGGGTAAAATCATTATATAAATTTACATACAGCAAACTCAACAGGAGAGCGTACCTTCTCTAGTTTTCATCAAACGTGACAGGGGTGTTCTAACACATTTGGTGGGTTAAAAATGTAGGGGGGGGGGCGACCCTGGCGGATGTTCTTTACATAGAACAGAAATGTATTTAAACAAATATCAGCAAGCCATTCTGTTTCACATTTGCTTTTTTATTTTAATATCAGCAATCTTAAGCATGTCTTTGGGTTCATTTGAAACATGCATATCATATGCAATTGAATATTCACTTTACTTTTTTTTTACTTTTTTCTAACGATTAAACAGAAGTAATTAATTGTACTCTTGAGTGCAAATTACATTTGAATCATAAAAAAATATATCCCCATAGCAAAATATCTCACCATAGCACCACATTTACAGAATTTTTAAATAAAATAACAGAGAAATGAGCAAGTAATAGTCATATCAACAAGTGCAGGGTTGATTTGAAGTATGACATATGAGTAACTATAAATGTTGATTAGATTTTTAAACGTTTATTATTCTGGAGTAAAAACCAAAAATTTGTCTGAATTTATGACTGATTTTGATCTTTAAACATAATTTATTCAGAGACTTATTGTAAATGACAAATGACTTGTCTGCATTAATGTGATGGGTGATACTGAGATCAGGACTACAGCAGGCCAGGTCTGGCTCAAAGGCAGTGGTATTGATGTACAAGATGTCTCGTAAGTGATAATCTGTTAGCTGTGTCCTCACACGGCTCTTATTCAAATTCATAACCAAGCATGTCTTCTCACACAAATACGTCGACCTAAACAAGCTTAGTATTTTCTTACCAAATGCTCAAATCTCTCGAAACCTGTCCTTATTCAGCTGTCGGTAAAAGTTTGTGAGAGAAAGCTTCTGGTGCCGACTGCGGCTCTCTGCGTCACACTGCAGCTCCGACTGGTCTGAGTCACAAGGGCTGCTGCCCTCTAGTGGGTAAATGAGGAACAGCATTTAGTGTGTAAGCGACGCCATATGCAGGCAACAGTACTGCTGCCAAATGTATTAATTCTACATGCGGGCCAGACATTATTGATTTTATGACAGGCAGCGGGCCGGATGAAATTCTGGCCCCCGGGCCAGACTTTGGACATGTCTGAACGTGATAAAGGCTTGAATCCATCCATCCATCCATTTTCTGCCGCTTATCCGGGGTCAGGTCGTGGGGGCAGCAGCTTCAGAAGGGAGGCCCAGACTTCCCTCTCCCCAGCCTCTTCTTCCAGCTCCTCCAGGAACCCCAAGGCGTTCCCAGGCCAGCCGAGAGACATAGTCCCTCCAGCGTGTCCTGGGTCTTCCTCGGGGCCTCCTCCCAGTGGGACGTGCCCGGAACACCTCACCAGGGAGGCGTCCAGGAGGCCTCCTGACCAGATGCCCGAGCCTCAACTGGCTCCTCTCGACGTGGAGGAGCAGCGGCTCTACTTTGAGTCCCTCCCGGATGACCGAGCTTCTCACCCTATCTCTAAGGGAGAGCCCGGCCACCCTGCGGAGGAAACCCATTTCGGCCGCTTGTATCCGTGATCTCGTTCTTTCGGTCATGACTCAAAGCTCATGACCATAGATGAGGGTGGGAACGTAGATCGACCGGTAAATCGAGAGCTTCGCTTTTTGACTCAGCTCTCTCTTCACCACGACGGACTGGTACAGCACCCACTTCACGGCAGATGCTGCCCCAATCCGCCTGTCAATCTCCCGCTCCTTTCTTCCCTCATTCGTGAACAAGATCCCCGGATACTTAAACTCCTCCACTTGAGGCAGGACGACTCCCCTGACCCGGAGAAGGCACTCTACCCTTTTCCGGCTCAAGACCATGGCCTCGAATTTGGAGTCACTGAGCCTCATCCCAGCCACTTCACACTTGGCTGCGAACCATTCCAGTGAGAGCTGCAGATCACGATCTGATGAAGCCAACAGGACCACATCATCAGCAAAAAGCAGCTCTTGGGATGTGGAACGTCACCTCTCTGGTGGGGAAGGAGCCGGAGCTAGTGTGCGAGGCTGAGAGGTTCCGGCTAGAAATAGTCGGCCTCACCTTGACGCATGGCTCTGGTTCTGGAACCAGTCTCCTTGAGTGGGGCTGGACGTACTTCCACTCTGGAGTTGCCCATGGTGAGAGGCGCCAGGCAGGAGTGGGCATACTTGTTGCCCCCCATCTTGAAAACCTGTATGTTGGGGTTTACCCCGATGTACAAGAGGGTAACATCCCTCCGCCTACGGGTGGGGGACGGGTTCTGACTGTTGTCTGTGCTTACGGGCCGAACAGCAGTTCAGATTACCCACCCTTCTTGGAGTCCTTAGAGGGGGTACTGGAGAGTGCCCCTCCTGGGGACTCCCTTGTTCTGCTGGGGGACTTCAACGCTCACGTGGGCAATGACAGTGAGACCTGGAGGGGCGTGGTTGGGAGGAACGGCCCCCCTGATCTGAACTCGAGTGGTGTTCTGTTGTTGGACTTCTGTGCTCCTGAGGGATTGTCCATCATGAACACCATGTTCAAGCATAAGGGTGTCCATATGTACACTTGGCACCAGGACACCCTAGGCCGCAGTTCGATAATCGATTTTGTCATCGTTTCATCAGATCTGCGGCCGTATGTCATGGACACTCGGGTGAAGAGAGGGGCGGAGCTACACCCTTCTGTCAAATTTTAATCGGAATTTGATGGATTAAATTATATCAAACCCCGCCCCTTTCCCCTCACCCCTCCTCCTCCCACCATAGAACGTTTGTGAACTCCTGACCTTCCCCCATGATAACTTTGTGACCTCCTCCCCTCCCCTATAGTATGTTTGTGACCTCCTGACCTCCCTGATACCTTCAGTCAAATTTTAATCGGAGTTTTATGGATTAATTGATATTAAACCCCTCCCCTTCCTGTGACCAGACATTCCCCCACGAACAAAGACTTTAATCATACAGGGACTTTGTGACCTCCTGACCTCTCTCTGTGATCATCTGCTCACCGTTAACTCCTCCAGAACTCTTTGAATTAACCAATAGAAACGGAATCATTTACTTGTAAGTGAATAGCGAATAAATAAATATACTATATTCTAAACCATGTTGAATTAGAATAGGAATTTTGTAACTATCTCTGGTTTTAAACAGATTGTCTTCTTGTTGCATGTGTCCTCAAGCATGAGAAACCCACAGGATATGTCAGAGACGTTCTTTCAGACAATAGCTTACAGTGCGTTATTTAGTGTTGGACAACAGACTTATAGCTCAGTATGAGGGATACCTATGAAGGAAACAACAGTTTAACTGTTTTACTGCAATTTTTACATTACAGTGCGTTATTTGGTGTTGGACAACAGACTTAAGGCAAGAGGGGCTGACCTCTGACCCTGCAACCGTTGATGACTGCCTCAGGCAATCCTTCTGAAAGAAAAACCAGCAGATTCACTGACATATAACAGTTTAACTGTTTTACTGCAATATTAAGGTAGCACAACTAGTCAGTGCTGACTGAGTTTGTAATTTCCTTCATCCGTTCCGTAAACAGTCACTTAAATTTTAAACTCTATAGATACTTTCTGTAACACCTGCTAGTGTGACACATTTCAGCAAAAGTTCCTCATCTGTAAATTTTATTTTTTAAGAATATGTGACAGGGACTAAACAGGCCCAGGTGAGGCTACTGCTCATATTTATCTTTCAGTTTTCTCCAAAGTTTAAAGTTTTTACACTGCACAACCACACTCCAAGAGTTGCTACAACATGGTAAATTGTTTTGTTATCTTAAAAATGATCTACAGCTTTTGTCTCTGACTTATACGCTGTTTGTTTTTTTGGCCCTAATGAATCTTTTACTCCATCCGTTATCTTACATGCTTAAGTGTGTTCACTAACAAAATATAGTACACCTGTAGTTGTTAAGGTTCCATTACTAAAAACTTATAAATGATCAATGTATTAAAATATTTAGTACAATTTCTATTTATTTAGATTTGATGTTTTGATGTGAACACTTGGATTTCTATCGATTTATTGAATGATGCTCTATGTAAATATTTATCAAACTGAATGATCATTCAGATTTTATATCATTTTTTTCTTTTCATTCAATGTTTCTTGCAGACATTTAAATATATGCTGACTACCGACCAACTATTCAGTCAGTGAATCTTTGCTTTTTTCTCAAGTAGCCCCTTTCACAGAGACTTACATCTTCTGACACTTGGCCCAACTTATAATAACATTAACCAAGTTAGCTGTTGGTACACTTTGCCCAAAGGATAAAACATGCTTGCTACACAACCAGGCTCCAAGAGTTGGTCCAACATGGTAAATTGTTTTGTTACCTTTAAAATTATCTCCAACTTTTTTCCATGGTCCTAATGATGCTACTACCTGTTCACTAATGTTCACTAACAGACAGTACACCTCTTATAATTGATAAGCTTATAAATGATCAATGTGAAGCATCAGTATGCGTTCAAGAAGATCACATCAGTCAGATTTTGTAAAATATCATGATACTCAAAGGAATCAAAATTATAGTTCACAAAATTATAGTTTCAGGGAGCCTAGACTGTATGAAAGGAATGATTGAAAGATACTATGAAAATATTTTATTTGCAGCATCCTGATAATAAAACTTCAATTGTGAACTGAATAATTAGATTGCAATTAGACACAAAGGAATTAACTGTTAATTAGTAATCATACAATGGAAATGACTAGCAAGATCTGAACAAACAAGAAACTTGACTACCTCAAGGGATTTCTCACGTAATGAACCGTCTGACTTTCTTTAGCCGACTAAACTTAATCTTACCAAATTTTTGCTGTAGAGCAAACAGGTACTGAGTTTGAAGTTGGTCAGATGCCTCCAGCCGTCTGCTAAAGCTAGACTCCGGCCTTCTAGCTTCCAATACTCCAACTAAGGCCGTGTGTGTTAACAGGTGGGTTTTGATTTGAACGCACTTCCTCTTCATTTGTTTGCGAAAATAGATTCTTTATTTCTTATAAAATTAGTAACAAAATAAATATCAAAAAATGTCCTACATCTTAGTCGAAAACGAAATTAAACTTAACATGGCGTTTCAAGTAAAAAAGTGCAAAATAAAAGGTCAAATTGAAAGTGAAATGAAATGTAAGTGAAATGGTCAAAAAATCATTTACCAACCCTCCTGTACACACCAGACATTTGCAATACAATGCCTCCAACAATCACCCGGTGTGTTTTTAATTACCTAAATGGGAGGGGCTAACCAATTACCAACATAATCAATTCTAATGTACAAATTAACTACAGACTTAATTCTAACTTTCCAAAAATAAAATACTAAATTTATAGAAATTACAAGTTGCAAACATTACATAAATGGCCACAACAACTAGACTCCGGCCTTCCTCACTGTAAAATAAAACATTCTGCTTAATTAAAGAGTTCAAGAGAACATCACTTAATTCTCAACAACTTGTTGTTTGTACTCATCTTAAACAAGCGGCAGGAACTTTTGGATTTAAAAAAGAAAAAAAATATGCTTTACAAGTTAATCTATTTAAGTTGAGTCTGCAACAACTAGAATAAAATAAAAAGTGAACAATTTAAAGTGGTGAGGATTTTGGGTGGGAAATGTTTAACATTTTAACATACACAGACGTTACCCCATTTCGATTCAAGCAATCTGAAAAGTTTTGAACAGTACAACTATGTCAAGTAACGACAACTTGTATCTTTAATCTATGTAGTAAATATATTGCTGCTGCTGCTGCTGCTGTAAGCAGAAAGTAAAATAAATTTTGCATTGAATAATATTTTGGATGAGTTTAAGAATATTGTTTGCCAAAATCACACAATTTTGTCTTTCACATGTTGCAGTAATTTAATCTTTTGAGACAATTGGTTTGCATAAGTTTAAGTAACTACAGCCTATTTTTCTGCTCCACATACTTGGCTAGAAATTTTACAGTTAGCGTCCCAGTCTGAACTTCTGGACAATGTCTTGATTCAATCAAATCTTCTATCAGTCCCATCCTCTCAGTCTTTTCAGAAGAAGAAGAGACCCAGAAGCTTCTCTCCAGCTGCCTCTCTTCCCCGCTCTGTCATCTGTCCCCCCATAGATCAGCCACATCTGCATTCATGTCACCTGCTGATCATGCCGTCTCCTTAAGTCAGGGTGGCCGATAAGAAGAGGAAGCGTAAGTTTTGTTTCCTTTACATTCAACCATTTTCTTACACTCTTGTCCCTAGTGTGGTTAGGAGGGTTGCTGGGGTACATCCAGGACAGGTTGCCAGTCTGTCGCAGGGCAACACAGAGACAGACAGAACACAAAACCATGCACACACACACACACACACACACACAGTTTTACGCTGCTATCTAAGTGGGGACTTTCCATTGACTTCCATTCATTTCTAAAGCCTAAACCTAACCTAAACCTTACCTTTATCCTTTTCCTAACCCTAACCATCACATACCTAACCCTAACCCTAACCAAAACTCAATTCACACCTTAGTCCTAACTCTGACCCCTGACCCTAAAACAGGGTTTCTCCAAGTGGGGACCAGGCTTAGGTTCCCAGACAGTGGTCTGCAGAAAATAAGCACAGTTGTTTACTTATAAACTTTGTGGCTTTAATTATTGACCGACCAGAATCATTTTCTTTCTTTATATTTGTCTTTATTTTTTAAGAGGACAAAAACGGGCATCACAACATCAGTAGTACTTATACCACATAAGTCACAACATCGTTGGGTGAAACAAATTTACACAAAAATATTTCTATGAACTACAAATGTCGTAATTAGGCCGTTTATCAGTAAAGGAATGCTGATTTTGATATTTGGACTTTTTAAAGGTGATTTAACATTTATTATTTAATACTGTGCTTTTTATAATTCATATAAGCTGGAAATTAAATCTGAAAATGTCACTTTTTTTCTGTTTTGATTTTTAGACTTTTCTAAGAAACTGTAGCACAAAAAGAGATTTTTGTAGTGGTAAAAATGACTGCAGTCAGTTTATCATTTAACACTTAAGTCAAGATAATATTGTATATTTGGAACAAAACAAGATGTAAGTACTAGCTGGCATTTTAGGCAGAGAACATACTTTGGCTACATTACCTCCTTTTAAAGTCAGGTATACATCTTAGAAAGAGATATTTGTGAACCTTACAGCACAAAAAATCCACATCCTGATTTTATTGTTGTTCTTTTCTAGCGGAAAAATCTGAGATGATACCTGGAAACCTGCAAGTAAATCATCTCATGTTGCTGTCCTCCAAGTGCCACTTCCTTCAGACAGCGAACAAGTCCTTCCATGATGTTACTTTTTCTTTTTTGTATTACAAAGTATTAATTTCTTTTCTTTTTTTACTGCAGTTTGACCATTTTACGATGTTTTCTGTGTAATATGGTTTTCGGCCATTCACTGAAATGAATGTTATGGTTGTAATACATAAGCTTATGTTGGGCTGTTTACTGACACATTTTGTCAATTCTGTAAAAGACTAAGTGAGGCTGATTGAGTCACTGCTTCAGTCAGGTATTGTGCCTGTATCAAGTCTTGAAATTTAGAACAAAATTGTAGATTTTGTTCAGTAAATATGACCTAAAGTCTTAAAAACTTTAAACATGGTATTGTACACATTTCTTTTTGAGTGTTTTTAATGTAGATGTGGATGTACAAAGTAAAGTCTATAATAATACATAACAAAATAAGCACAACTTTATTTCAATATAAGTAATTGGAAGTGGGTTTTTTGTCTCAAAAAGCTATTATTTTAATATGATCCTTTTTGTGTCTTGGATTTTGTTAAGACTGTATTTACAAAATGCTATAATAAAATTGCTTTCAAATGCAGTACTTTTATTTTTAAACACACCAACTTTAAGTGAAGTTATTGATGAAGACCCTAATAAAAATACATTGTAATGTCCAGATCAACTGATCGTATTAGAACAGCACATTTTAATTTTAATGTCACAAACGCCATAAAGAATTTTGAAGAACACACGAAAATATAAATATGCATATCTATCTATATAAAAAAAATTCCCTTCTCACCCTCTGCGGGTGGTCTCTCTCTCTCTCTCTCTCTCTCTCTCTCTCTCTTTCATCCTCTGAGCTCGGGTCCTCTACCAGAAGCCTGGGAGCTTGAGGGTTCTGCGCAGTATCTTGGCTGTGCCTAGTACTGCACATTTCTGGACTGAGATGTCTGATGTTGTTCCTGGGATCTGTTTTAGCCACTGCTCCAGTTTGGGGGTTTCTGCCCCGAGGGCCCCGATGACCACAGGCACCACTGTGGTCTTCACCTTCCAGTTCTTTTCCAGTTCCTCCCTGAGGCCCTGGTATTTCTCCAGTTTCTCGTGCTCCTTTTTCCTGATGTTGTAGTCACTTGGTATAGCTACATCCACCACAACGGCTTTCCTCTGTTCTTTATCCACCACCACAATGTCCAGTTGGTTCGCCATTACCATCTTGTCTGTCTGGATCTGGAAGTCCCACAGGATCTTAGCTCGGTCATTCTCCACCACCTTTGGGGGTGTTTCCCACTTCGATCTCGGGGCTTCCAGTCCATATTCTGCACAGATGTTCCTGTACACTATGCCCGCCACCTGGTTATGTCGTTCCATGTACGCTTTCCCTGCCAGCATCTTGCACCCTGCTGTTATATGCTGGACTGTCTCAGGGGCCTCCTTGCACAACCTACACCTTGGGTCTTGTCTGGTGTGGTAGATCTGAGCCTCTATTGCTCTGGTGTTTAGGGCCTGTTCCTGTGCAGCCAGGATGAGAGCCTCTGTGCTGTCCTTGAGTCCAGCTTTGTCCAGCCATTGGTAGGATTTCCTGATATCAGCCACTTCAGTTATTTGTCGGTGGTACATCCCATGTAGGGGCTTGTTCTCCCATGATGGAACCTCTAGCCCCTCATCCTGTGTTCCCCATTGCCTGAGACATTCCCTGAGCATATCGTCCGTTGAGGCTTTGTCCTTGATGTATTTATGAATCTTGGATGTTTCATCCTGGACAGTGGCTCTCACACTCGCTAGTCCTCTGCCTCCTTCCTTACGGCTCGTGTACAGTCTCAGGGTGCTGGATTTGGGGTGGAACCCTCCATGCATGGTTAGTAACTTCCGAGTCTTAACATCCGTGGCCTTTATCTCTTCCATTGGCCAGCTAATTATTCCGGCAGGGTATCTGATTACTGGTAAGGCATAGCTGTTTATTGCACGGATCTTGTTCTTGCCATTGAGCTGGCTTCTCAGGACTTGCCTTATTCGTTGGAGGTATTTGGCTGTGGCTCCTTTCCTTGTGACCTTGTCGAGGTTGCCATTTGTTTGTGGTATTCCCAGGTACTTGTAACTGTGCTCTATGTCTGCTATTGTTCCTTCTGGGAGTGAGACCCCTTCTGTGCGGACGACCTTCCCTCTCTTTGTAACCATCCGACCACACTTTTCTAGTCCAAATGACATCCCAATGTCAGTGCTGTAGATCCTGGTGGTGTGGTTCAGTGAGTCGATGTCTCGCTCACTCTTAGCGTACAGCTTGATGTCATCCATGTAGAGGAGGTGACTGATTGTGGCCCCATTCTTCAGTCGGTATCCGTAGCCAGTCTTGTTGATGATTTGGCTGAGGGGGTTCAGGCCTATGCAGAACAGCAGTGGGGACAGAGCATCTCCTTGGTATATGCCACATTTGATGGACACTTGTGCAAGTGGTTTGCAGTTGGCTTCAAGGGTGGTTTTCCACAGCCCCATCGAGTTTGCAATGAAGGCTCTTAGAGTCCTATTGATGTTGTACATCTCTAAGCATTCATTGATCCAAGTGTGTGGCATTGAGTCATAGGCTTTCTTGTAATCTATCCAAGCGGTGCACAGGTTGGTGTGTCGGGTTTTGCAGTCTCGGTGATCTATATATGATGTGATCTATTATATATATATATATATATGTATATATATACATATATATATATATATATATATAAGGTCATGTTTCAGACTTGATCTTCCATAATGTATTATCATAAAGCACACAAAATATGTGTCTGTTGCCAAATAAGATCAAGGTCAACGACACACTCAGAAATGTTACTTCAAAATGTAGTGAAACTGTTCGTTTGATACAGAAAGAGTCATAATGGGATTTATAAAGACTTTTTGCCTGACAAGCTGGTCGTAATAGTAGGCTGGTCAAGTTTGCCCTGTTTGTTGTCTTTAAGGCATGACGCAAGGTTAAACTGTGTAACAGATTCGTTTCCTACACACTTGCAGAACTGTGTGAAGCTATTTGTTATGTGTTTTATTAAGTGTAATCAGGATTTACACGTAAAAGAAGTTTTATGTTGAAGTATTTTGAATAGCATGTTTACCGGTCTAAGGTTAATTATTTAAGTTAAAGTTTGCAGCTTATTTTGTGTATGAAAGAAAACCCAGATTGAAGTCCTTCAACATTTTAATATGCTTCATTACTGACTTGTACTCAGCTGATGGATACAGAACATGTATCCATCCATATACATTAGATGCTGTTTTGTTTATAAAATCCTGCCTTTATGATTTTTGTATAGATGCATGTCATTAAACAAAATCATACCTGAATACTGCATAAAAAAATCACTTTGACAAGTACTCAAATCTTACTTTACTTATTTATTTTTAATAAAGACATTAACAAAGTGAACTGCATTCAATTGACCAAGGATAAGAAATTGTTCCACCAGTACACACTTTGTGCATTCTTTGGATTAAGAAATAAGTCAGAGCTGCACATATTAATAAAAAAAGAAAATAAAAGATCCAAAAAGATGTCTTGGTTATGTTAGTTACTACAGAATCACTGAGACTGCTTAATGTAGTGTAGCCATTTTTAACTGCTCAACATAAGCACAAGTGTTATTATTCCACTTGAAGTAAAATTAGTAACAAACTATTAAATTAACTACAATTTCTCTGATTATTACATAGAAAATACACTAGATGTGCAGAAACATACGGGAAAAAGAAATACAATTACATGCCTGTGGAAGTAATTACAGCTCTAGTGACCCTTTTAGAAAGTACAAAGGCACAAACAAATTAACTATTAAAAAAAGAATCAACAAGATAAAACACTGCCCATTTGGAAACATTAAGGCACAAGAACAAATTGTAAGGTGTCTGTGACTTACGAGCAAACATATATATATATATATATATATTGTTATGGTCTGGCTCTTAAACCATAACAAATGAAAGGGAAGCAACGCATGGGATAACTTAAAAGGGAATTTATTTAACCAAAAACATAACTGGTTGGGAAAGAAAGGGAGAAAGGGGAGAGAGTGGCAAGGAGACAGAAAGAAAGAGCTGCTCAGTCAGAGGAAGTGGTGCCTCTTAAGGTGGATCGTCATCTGGAGTCACTGGCCAGCTGCCTCCACTTCCAATCAGCACCAATTAAAGAGTCCAAAGACATGGATGTTAGAGACCCAGAGGAAAAAGGCCTTGGGCCATAACACCCCCCCTCTTCAAGACAGGGTCCCCACTGGAACCCTGGGCAACCTGTGCATTAACATCTGGAAATATAGAAAAACAAAATTAAGTGCACTAATATCTCAGACCAGCTGAAATGAAACAAAACTTAGATTCTCTCCGATCCCATCCAAACTCAACGACTGGTACCTTGAAGTGACTATTAGACAGGTAAGGAGAGAAGAAAAAAAGTTACTGTCTTGGTGCTCTTGACAAGGCATCCGCGATGACATTATCCTTCCCCTTGATATGATAAATATCCAAGGAAAATGACTGGAGAAACAATGACCATCTCACAAGTCTTTGATTTGGGCAGCAAAAAGAATTCAGGAAGGTCAAAGGATTGTGGTCTGTGAAGACAGTCAGAGGCCCTGAACCTAAATAGACCTCAAAATGCTGTAAAGACCAAATAAGAGCAAGGGTCTCTTTTTCAATGACTGAATAATTCAGCTGGTGACTGTTCAACTTTTTAGAAAAAAAACTCACGGGTCTTTCAATTGAAAAATCATCCAGTTGCAAAAGGACTCCCCCTGCACCAACATGACTGGCATCGACCTGGAGCTGAAAAGGCTTAGTCATATCAGGAGCCAACAAGACAGGAGAATTACATAGCATCATCTTCACATCTTCAAAAGCTTGCTGACAGACAGAGGACCAAATGTATTTCACATTGTTTTTCAAGAGGTCTGTCAGAGGTGCAACCACAGTGGAAAAGTTTCTGCAGAAGGCTCTATAATATCCCACTAAACCCAAGAATTTCATGAGTTCCTTTTTAGTCGTTGGTAGTGGATATTTTGCAATTGCTTCAACCTTTGCACTAACCGGACATACTTTATCTTGACCCACTTGATGACCAAGATAAGTAACAGTCGCTCAGGCAAAGTCACATTTGGCCTGATTCACTGTCAAATGCGCATTCCGCAGACGGTCAAACAAAGCAGTGAGTCGTTCCATGTGAGATCACCAACTATCAGAATAGACAACAACGTCATCTAAATACACAGAATAGCCTTCTAAACACCCAACAACTTTATTCATCAAGCGCTGAAAAGTTGCTGGAGCATTTCTCAAGCCAAAAGGCATAACATTGTATGAATACTGTATAATCCACTTGGTGTAATAAAGGCAGAGATTTCTTGTGCCCTTTTAGTTAAAAGGACCTGCCAATAACCTTTTAGTAGGTCTATCTTACTGATTAATTTAGCATTACCAATCTGGTCAATGCAATCATCCATACGAGGTAGAGGATATGAATCAGGCTTAGTAATGCTATTGACTTTTCTGAAAGCGGAACAAAATCTATAGGTTTTGTCTGATTTTGGAACTAGCAAGCAAGGTGAAGACCAGCTTGAACATGATGCTTGAGCGATGCCATTTTTTAACATGTAGTCAACCTCAGCATCCAGATGTTTACGTTTTTCTGGGTTAACCCTGTAGAACTGTTTTATGGGTTGTGCATAACCCACCTCAATATCATGTTCGATCAGGTGTGTGCAGGATGGGACATCTGCAAACAAATCAGAATGGGATTTTATTAACTGAATCAACTCAAAGCGTTGAGATTCTGGCAAATAACTTAGCACAGTATCTATGTTTTCCAATAATTCAGAATTCTTGAGTCGACCAGTCAACATGGCTGAATCTGGAACAGGCAACCCATCATCATTCCCTTCATTACCAGCAGATGTCACTGTTTCAGCAATGCACACAGGGTGAACTTCATCCACCAAGACATTATCAGCAAGAACATGATAAGGTTTCAATAGGTTAACAGGAATTATTTGCTGTTTCTTCTGCCTTTCTGGAGTCGCAATGAGATAGTTTTCATCAGACAGCTGTTTCAAAACTGTGTGCGGACCAGAAAATTTGGCCTGAAACGGTGAAGTCACAACAGGAAGTAAAACCAGTACTTGGTGACCTGAAAGAAAAACACGACGATCAGCTTTCTTATACAAACGCTTCATTTTTTTCTGTGCAGACGATAGATTCTCTTTTGCCAACTGAGTAGCAGTAAAGAGTCTCTGCTTAAACCCATTAACATAATTCAACAGGTTTTGTGGCGGTGCAGCATCCTGGCACTCATCTCTCAAAACTGTTAACGGACCACAGACAGTATGACCAAACACCAATTGATTAGGGCTAAAGCCCGTACTCTCTTGTGTTACTTCTCTTGCTGCAAGTAACAACCAAGGCAGACCATCCTCCCAATCAGCATCCATCTGAATACAATAAGCACGGAGCAAAGATTTTAAAGTTTGATGAAATCGTTCCAGTGCTCCTTGGCTCTGCGCATGGTATGCTGTAGATTGGTTGTGCTTAATGTACAGCTGCTTCAAAATCTGTGCAAACAAATGAGAGGAGAAATTAGATCCTAGGTCACTCTGAATGACTTTAGGCATCCCAAAAATACCAATAAACTGCACAAGAGCCCGCACCACAGACTTTGCAGTAAGTGTGTGCAATGGATATGCTGCTGGATAACTGATACTTTGGCACATAACAGTCAATAGGTACTTTGCACCTGAACGTGAAGGGGGAAGAGGACCCACACAATCAATTATTAAGTGCTCAAACGGTTTACCAATAGTTGGAATAGGATGCAGTGGTGCCCGGTTTAGAACTTGATTGGGTTTACCAGTGAACTGACAGGTGTGACAAGTTTTAATATAAGAAGATACATCTTTTTCAGTCGTGGCCAGAAAAAAATTCTCAAAATGCGGTCGTAGGTTTTCCTAACTCCCATGTGTCCTGATTCATCATGGGACACCTGCAAGACCATGTCACGCCATTTCAAAGGTACCACAACCTGATAAACTGGCTCCCCAACACCATTCTCACCACATGGGATCCACTTCCTTAACAATATCTTGTTTTCAACTAAGTATCCATGAGCATGACTCTGCATCTCTTCAACAGGTAATGCAGACTGAAATAAATGCTGTATGGTGGGGTTGGATCTTTGTTCCTGCACCAGATCATTCTGTGAAATAGACAGAGGAATATTAGACAGACAAGAGGAAATCTGTTCATCTTTTCTGAAGTCTTCATCCTGATGTACATCACTGGATGCTTTCATTGCCCTTGTCACAGCACATGCTTGAAAAATGTCAGGGTGTGATTTTTCATTTTCATCAGGACCACTGCTAATCAAAGGTACTGAAACAACCACTGGAGACTCTGGTTGATCAGGCCAGACTTTTCCTCCAGCTATATTGTTCCCCAGTATAACTGTAACACCCATCACAGGCAGCGCTGGTCTCACACCCATCCTTACTTCTCCTTCAAACAACTCTGAATGGAGCACAAGTTTATGTACTGGAACACAAAACACAGACATGCCCATACCCAACACAGGTATAGATAATCCAGTGTCAGACTCATCTGAAAAAGGTAAAACAGATGCCAAAATGAATGAATCGTATGCACCAGTATCTCTTAAGATAGCAACTGGCATCTTAACGTCACTCCCAACCAAAGAAACATGTCCCTCCAACAGAAATGGTTTGTAAGAACTCAAGTCAGGTTTCCCAGAAGATGACACTTCAGCCATTTTGTGAGGAACATTTACAGAAACTGATGCAGCAAACGCTGCTGGTTTAACCTGAGATCCATTTTTATTTCTGGATTTCAGCAAAGCACAGTCTTTTTTCCAATGACCTTTTCTGTGACAATAATTACAAATTTTGTCCAGATCATGGTTACTGTGATCCAAAAAAGAACCTCCAGAATGTGTTGAATGCCAGTTTGGAACTCTCCTTCCACCTGTGTGCTCTCCACTTGTATCTTTATGCGTCAAGACAAAATCATCAGCCAAGACTGCAGCTTCTGACACAGTTTTAACCTTCTGTTCATTAATGTACACTGCAATATTATGAGAAACAGAGTTTTTAAATTGTTCCAAAACCATTAAATTACAGAGATCACCCAGTGTCTTAACCTCAGAGGAAGTGCACCATCGGTTGAAATGAATTTCCAAATCTCTTGCAAACGCCACATAAGTCTTGTCACCTTTTTTCCAGTTTCTAAACTTTTGTCTGTATGCTTCAGGGACTAATTCATATGCTTTCAATATTGCAGCTTTAACCTTGGCATAATCTTGGCCATCATTCAAGCTTAACATAGAAAACGCTTCCTGAGCACGACCAATCAAAACACACTGAAGCAAAATTATGTGGTCTGAATCAGACCAATCTCTTGTGTCTGCAACCCTTTCAAACAAAGTGAAAAGTGTCAACATCCTTTTCACTGAACTTAGGCACCAAACGCAAGTCATTTAATATATCAGAGGGTTTGCATTTTGAGTCCCCAAAACGAGATTCCACAGACAATTTGCCATCTTTCACCAGATTTAATTTCTCACTTTCCAAATTTATTCTTGCCAATTCAATTTCCTGTCTCGTTTTTTCCAAAGCAAGAACCTTATCCAAATCTGCCTGCTGTCGTAACCTCTCTAAGGCCAACTCCTTTTCTTTCTCCAGTTGAATTCTCAACCTTAACATCTCTTTTTGTTGTTCAAAATCCAAAAGGTCAGACTTTACGACCTGAGCACCCAAATTTTCAGGTCTGGAAGGTGAAGACAAAACACCCATCTCAATTAAATTCTCCCTTAAAATTGCTTTAACATTGTCTTTCAACCTTTTATCACCGACACTTATTTTATAGTGTTCAGCAATTTTTACTAGTTGTTCTCTAGAACACTGCTCCAAAAATCCTGCCGATGGAGATTTATTAAAGTCTTCCACAGACATGACTAAAGTCTTAGTCACAAAACAATGTTTCAAATTTTTAATTGCTGACAATCTGTGCAACACAAAAAAAGAACAAACCTCCCCTCTAACTGCCTATTAGAAACTTTCTAGCTCAACCCTAGTCTTCAGAGATCAGGGACGGTGGGTACTTATGCACTTAATACCAATAGAGTGGAAAAGGCGACCAAAAAAAATCGGCAACCCCCCCCAACACTATGGCCATGCCCCCGAGATGTGTATATATATATATATATATACAGTATATATATATATATATATATATATATATATATATATATATATATATATATATGTACATGTGAGGGATTTACCCCCTCCCTAATAGGGGCTGTTTTCTGTGTATTTTATATTCTGGTTTGTTTGGGTGGATGTATTGTTTGGGGAGGTTGTTTTATTTGTTTACTTAATCATCTTCATCTCTTTGAGGTCACCGGGTCATGCATTGCCATGGAAGCGCGCCCATGAGCAGTGCTGACAAGGACCTGGTGTTGCCAATCAGCCTCATTGGGAGAATCCATTTCCTGAGAGGGAGGAGAGATGTATTTTGGATTTTGTTTGGGCCCAGATTGTTTTTGTTTCTAGTTTTGCTTGAGTTAATTGTATTCGAAGACATTTTTTTGTTAGGAATATTGTTTGGTGCAAATGTTTATTCATTGTTTTTGGAAATGTAAATGTCTCCACCCCTCTACCCTTTGTGGAGGCCAATCTTTAAAAACCAGGTGATCCAGATGAGAGAAGACTTTTTCCCTCTTCCTTTTGTGACCTGTTTGCCATTCTGTATGCTGGACTGAACTGAACTAAAGATAAAGAAAAAAATATTGAATACTCTACACCTGCTGGCTCCAGTCTGTTCTCCTCTTGGGTCGCAAACTAACAGTACAATATATATATATATATATATATATATATATGTGGCATATACCAAGGAGATGCTCTGTCCCCACTGCTGTTCTGCATAGGCCTGAACCCCCTCAGCCAAATCATCAACAAGACTGGCTACGGATACCGACTGAAGAATCGGGCCACAATCAGTCACCTCCTCTACATGGATGACATCAAGCTGTACGCTAAGAGTGAGCGAGACATCGACTCACTGATCCACACCACCAGGATCTACAGCACTGACATTGGGATGTCATTCGGACTAGAAAAGTGTGGTCGGATGGTTACAAAGAGAGGGAAGGTCGTCCGCACAGAAGGGGTCTCACTCCCAGAAGGAACAATAGCAGACATAGAGCACAGTTACAAGTACCTGGGAATACCACAAACAAATGGCAACCTCGACGAGGTCACAAGGAAAGGAGCCACAGCCAAATGCCTCCAACGAATAGGGCAAGTCCTGAGAAGCAATATTTTATTTCAAGACCGGTCGAGACCGCAACTGTGAAAATATCACTAAACATGCAGCATATTATCCAGTTCATTTGTTAGCATCTTTGTTTTCAGTGGATGCAAAACGCACCGATAAAAACACAACCAATAACGTGACTTGCCAATTAGGTGTTTATGTTTCTCCCGCCTCCCTCACCTTTCACTCGCACGCGGCGCTCTGACATGCGCAGTGGTTTCTTA
This sequence comes from Poecilia picta, assembly GCA_033032245.1. Lineage (NCBI taxonomy): Eukaryota > Metazoa > Chordata > Actinopteri > Cyprinodontiformes > Poeciliidae > Poecilia > Poecilia picta. Next base: position 12,787,328 of record CM065364.1, on the reverse strand, counting down.
TGAGCGGCACAAGATCCGTCTAATAGTCGGTAATAGAACAAAGCTGCATAAATCATAAGAGATCTGACGGCCACAGTAACTCAGCAGCGCTTCGCTTTCACAGACGGTGGGGACAACGACTAACTTTTTTCGTCATATAGAAAAGTATCTCAAAGAAGGTTAAGCTCCGTTAAAGTGACGTTAGCAATTCTATTTGTATAGAGACGCATAAGCATTGTGATGAAAAAAAGTTGTCACTCACTGCGCTGAATTATTGTGCGGAGGTTTGACTGACTTGTTGCACATATGAGACAACCTGTGTCTAAAAGTCTGCAATATAGTGATGCGACACTCAGGAGCAGTATGAATCGTCTGCACGGATCTTTACTTATTAGACAGGCTCTCAGTGACACTCCAGTCCTATCAGATTACCACACGCTGCCCTACAGGGGGCGCCGTGACATTGCAGGGTTTGGGCCCGGGAAGCCATGTGGATGAAAAAGAAAAACAAAAAACATGAACGCTGTATGCGCTGGGCTTTTACTTTAGAACGGCCAACTCTCTGTCATTCCTTTGTCAATTTGATACAGTAGGGGCTTCTACACTTCCCATATCCGTGTCCTCTGTAACTTTTATCAGCAGTTAAAACTGTTTAATCCATTGTTAACATGTGGTAATCTGTTTTTTCCGAGCAACCTTTAAACGCAACATGACGCTATTATGCTGGGTTTACACCTGTGCGGCAGTGAAGGAGACCAGCTGCTGCTGTGCGAAGCTGCACAGGTGTGTTAGAATCATGGCAACAAACCAGCAAAACACAAATAACTTGTCCCAGTTTTCCCCCCAAACTAACAGACTGTTTAGTAGTTTAGTGAAGCTGTTGGATGCAGGTAAAGTTAGCTAAAAGATGACTAGCTAGCTAATATCAATGCAGCACCTTAAGCTTGTTAACAAGTAGCTTATAGGCTAAGTTGTTGTCTACATAGATTCATTCTTGCTTGTTGCTCCTTGGTCAGTGTTCAGTTGAGCTTTGCCTCAATTGCTATGTTTAATGGTGCAGACAGTGGTGGTTTCTGACATGAGAAACATGGGTAAACACCCAGGGCGTTATCTTTTTAGGGGTGGCAAGAGACCAACCCGGATCGTAGATGGAAGCAAAGCAGCAAAGCTGTTGCCGCTCAGCTGCAGCTTCATCTAGAACAAAACTCTCTGTACGAGAAATTTCAGTCTGGGTTTCGTTCTGCTCACAGCACTGAGACCGCTTTGCTGAGAGTTACCAATGACATCCTCATGGCAGCTGATGCTGGGTCTACATCTCTCCTTGTTCTCCTTGACCTAACTGCAGCGTCTTCATGTGGAGGTCGGTCTCTGGGACACTGTTCTGGACTGGTTTAAATCTTTTCTCTCCAATCGGCTGGAATGTGTTTGCCTTGGCAAGGCCAAGTCCCAGGCTGTCTCTGTCTTCTGTGGTGTCCCACAAGGGTCAGTATTAGGGCCCCTGCTGTTTTCCCTTTACATGCTGCCTTTGGGTCAAATCATTAATCGACATAACATCTCCTTTCACTGCTATGCCGACGATATACAACTTTACATTAGAACTGGAGCATCATCATCACCATTTTCACTCAATGCCTTCACTACTTGCCTGGAGGAGATAAGGAAGTGGATGACTCAGAATTTCCTTCAGTTAAACTGCTCCAAAACTGAGGCCATGTTGATCGGAACACCTCACCAGGTTCAATCTTCAACTATGACGACTGTGTTCTTTTCTGGACAAGACATCCCCTTTTCCACCATAGTTACAAATCTTGGAGTTAGAATGGATTCTCAACTTATTGAAAATCACATTAAGCATCTGTTTAAAATCTGTTTCTTTCATCTTCGTAATATCTCCAAAATTCGTCTGTTTCTTTCTTTCTCTGATGCTGAGACTCTCGTTCATACATTTGTCTCCTCCAGGCTCGACTACTCCAACTCTCTGTTTGTTGGAATCCATAAAAAACATCTTCAGAAGCTCCAATACATTCAAAACAGCGCAGCCAGGATTCTCTTGAGGGCCCGCAAATCTGCCCTTATTACACCTATCCTGCATGACCTTCACTGGCTTCCTATCACCTGCAGAATTCAGTACAAAATCGTGCTCATTACCCATCAGTGTTTAAACGGAACCTCACCGGATTATCTGAAGGACCTTCTCACTCCACATTCATCCACCAGATCTCTACGATCACAAGACTGCAACTTCCTTCACCTTCCTCGCTCCAGATTAAGGTCCATGGGAGATCGGGCTTTCGCTGTCGCTGCCCCCAGTCTCTGGAACTCTCTCCCAGATTATTTGAGAGCTCCACAACCACTGATTGATTTTAAAAGAGGCTTGAAGACTTTTTTATTTAAGCAAGCCTACTCTGCCTCCACATGATTTTTATGATGTTGATTTTATCTCTGATTTTATTTGCATTGTGTAGCACTTTGAGATTTTTGTTAATGAAAAGTGCGGTACAAATTGGATTGATTATTATTATTATTAAAGTTTGTTAATAAATTTAACCAATATTAAATTTAAGTATTTAATATCTATATGCTTTTATGGGAATATGGCTCTTTGAGATCAATTTGATAAGTAATTTTGATCATATTTCACATTTTATCATATGTAGAACGCGGCGCTGGTCTTGGTCTTGACTCGGTCTCGACTTCCCTCGGTCTTGGTCTTGACTTGGTCTCGGACCCTAAAAGTCTTGGTCTTGTCTCGGTCTCGATACACTCTGGTCTTGGTCTTGTCTTGGTCTCGGGTTAGGTGGTCTTGAACACAACACTGCCCGCCACCTGGTTATGTTGTTCCATGTACGCTTTCCCTGCCAGCATCTTGCACCCTGCTGTTATGTGCTGGACTGTCTCAGGGGCCTCTTTGCACAATCTACACCTTGGGTCTTGTCTGGTGTGGTAGATCTGAGCCTCTATTGCTCTGGTGTTTAGGGCCTGTTCCTGTGCAGCCAGGATTAGAGCCTCTGTGCTGTCCTTGAGTCCAGCTTTGTCCAGCCATTGGTAGGATTTCCTGATATCAGCCACTTCAGTTATTTGTCGGTGGTACATCCCATGTTGGGGCTTGTTCTCCCATGATGGAACCTCTAGCCCCTCATCCTGTGTTCCCCATTGCCTGAGACATTCCCTGAGCATATCGTCCGTTGAGGCTTTGTCCTTGATGTATTTATGAATCTTGGATGTTTCATCCTGGACAGTGGCTCTCACACTCGCTAGTCCTCTGCCTCCTTCCTTACGGCTCGTGTACAGTCTCAGGGTGCTGGATTTGGGGTGGAACCCTCCATGCATGTAACTTCCGAGTCTTAACATCCGTGGCCTTTATCTCTTCCATTGGCCAGCTGATTATTCCGGCAGGGTATCTGATTACTGGTAAGGCATAGCTGTTTATTGCACGGATCTTGTTCTTGCCATTGAACTGGCTTCTCAGGACTTGCCTTATTCGTTGGAGGTATTTGGCTGTATATATATATATACTGTATATATATATATATATATATATATATATATATATATATATGACTATTATCAGTCACTACTGAAGTCGTCGTCAAAGGTAACACTCTCTGCTCCTGACAAAGTCTGTAGATCAGGGGTGTCCAAAGTCGGTCCTAGTTGCTCGGCATCCTGCATGTTTTATTCTCTCCCTGGTTATAGAAACAACCTTTTCAGCTCGTCAATGTTCTTCTTAGGTCTTCTAATGAGCCATCATTTGATCCAGGTGTGTTAAACAAGTGAGAGAACTAAAACACGCAGGATGCCGGGCCTCAGAGACCCACTTTGGGCTCCCCTGCTGTAGATAATACTCTGTTGCCTGCAGCTTCATCAGTTGGTGCTGCAGCTCTCTGAGGATGATGCTCTGGAGTCCTCTTGGACCTTTGTCAGTTAGGGCACAGGACAAACCTTTAAAGTTGAACGCAATCAATAGAATAGCCCTGATCAACACACATCACATAGTTATATAGTAACAGCAAGACAAAGACCCTCCCAAAGTGTGATGTTATCTTTACTGCCAGATGGCCACAGAGACACCCTGACCCCATCCTCATGAACCATCTCTCACCTCTTGGAGGAGATGATTTTATGGCAGGATGGAGAGCTGATAAGGATTTCAGGAGGAACTTCTAACACTTCTTTGTCAGTTCATGGGTCAGGCCAAACAGGGTACAAACTACATTCCACACATCAGTCCTTTAAGACAATTACCAGATCAAGCATTTTACCCAAGATGTCTTCAGGTCTTTTCTGCTGCGGAAACATCTAAACATCATCTGCAAACTTATTTAATGGACAAACACATCTTGCAGAAATACAAAATGTAGTAGATATAATCAGTAAATAAATGGTAAAAGGTACCATCAGTTCCTTCAAGAATGAAATAAGACCAAAAACGAAATTTTCTATTACAATATCTCATACACTATCTCTAAAGCACTCTATGTATACACACCGTTAGCTCCAAGCCTCCTCATCCAGTTTGCTGCTGGATCTGTGAGAGATCTCCCTGGCTGCTGACCATTGCCCACAACAAAATCTAGAATGCATACAGTTCAGTCAGGCAAGCTGTTATTACAGGCTAAAAGGTTACTGTTATTATATATTTACAATCTGCAGTCTTACATGTTTGGTTGATTTGTGTATACAGTCCACAAATTTTCCTATGTTTTCATCCTTGGCTATGAAAAAGTCCTGAAATATAGCCTGTTCCTCCAAACTGAAAAACAAGCAATAAAATACACTTCATGAGGTGTTATAGTCCAAAAGTAGTGAACATCACTAACATATACAAAGAATTGTTATATTGTACACATTTTACAATACCTTGCTGCATTCTTTAAATGGTAATACTTGCAGTTTCCATTCACTGAAACTGAAAGCACATCTGAGGTACAAGCTTGACACTTTAAGGGATCCTTCCTTAATATTTTATCCAACTCATATCTTATCTTATGGCTTCCCACTCAAAAATCTTTTCAGGAAGCTGTCAGCCGAGATCTTACCTGTCTGATTTAAAATGGGAGATAAAAAAAAGAAAACATAAAATAGGACATCATCACTGATGTTTTTAGCAACCCTCCAATTTTACAAAGTGGCAACAACAAGCATGACTATAAATGCTATTATGTGACTTCATCACGGCTAATTAAACGTATTAAGCACAGGTACAGTGTACAGGTACGATTAGCCTCCAAGAGGCTAATGTAGCTTAGCTTCCACCGTAAATTATCCGGTAAAAAAATGTTACAAACGTGTCTTCAACCATCTGCATCACAGTCCTACTGCCATTAAGTCCTAAAACTACCACCAGTAATCTTATAACGTAACACTTTGGAGTTATTTTTGGTTTTAGACAACAAAAACATTTTGACAGGTGCAGATTTTTACTCACCGGTGTGTAAGTGTTGCATAGGATGACGTCAGCTTCTTCTTCTTCTTCTTGGGTTTTTGTGGGATCCGTCCTTATTTTTATTATTTCAATCAAAAATATTAAACGTTTACAGAACAGTTTGCATGCAATCACAAAAGAAAATCTTAATTTTCCTTAAATTTATTTGGTGTAAATCGTTGATATCATACTCAAAAATAGTTGGTAAATTAAAAAAGGCTTTTAAATCTAGTTACAACCACAACAAAAACCCTCCGGTTTTATATTTTACTGAGTTATTTTAAATACCGAATTAAAATCCTTTGACCGATACCTCTGACGTGTATTTGTAGTAAATATTCTTAATATCCTGTTCAAACTAGCACATAAATTGTATATAAAGGTTTTTTAAAAACTAGAATAGACGCCATATTATTCGTTCCCAGTTCGTCATTATCGGACGCTTAGGGATCCTTACAGCATTCAATGAGAGAACCCTTTGGGTCACATATTGACGCTTGGGCAGGTACCCTGGGCGTCAATATGTGACGCAGAGGGAACCTGCCCAAGCGTCAATATGTGACGAGTTGGGAGTGAGAACGTGTGTATTTAGTCTCCCCTGTTGTCTGTGTTCCTGGTTGGGTCCTAAAGTACCGAGTTGGTAACAGCGCTTACTACGCCTTGCTTAACTCCTCTCCATCTATCCCAACACTTGGCTGTGTCACTCTGTATCTTAAAGCACCACCCACTTTAGCTGAATTTTTTTTACAAATTTTATTTTCCTGATGAATGTTTTCACAAGCTTTTTTGTCATGACTTTATGGTGATAATTATGCTTGTTTTAAGACATTTTAGACTTTGTGTACTGCAAATTATGCCGAACAGGATATTATGACTTATGTCTTTGAAAGTTGCTTTGTAAGTCAAACTTAACATCATGGTTTCTGACAACAGCTTCTTATTATTGCAAGGGATGACCTTCACCTGCTCAGACACCAGGTTATGGTATGTGGAAAGATGTATTGGAAAGAAATGTACATATTTTTAGTTTTACCTCAAAAATTAACTTTTGATGTTACCAAAAAGATGAGTAGAACAAGACTCACTGCTTTCACTGAGGGCAATGAGTTTGGCCAAAAGTAAAACATTCAGGATTCCTAAAGCCACACAGAGGCAGAGCCTCTCTTTGGAGCTGTTCGAATCTTAAGAAAAACCTGAACCTTAGCAAAATGTAATACAATACATACTAGGTTTATCTGTAACTTTATTCTTACCTGTGTGATTAGATGCAATTTGTCCAACAGGTTCCATGTTGACGTAAATTTCCTCCATCGTTTCAGACTCAGTGCTGCTTTAAACATTGACTATAAAATCCACTGCAATCGCGAAACTAAGTGCAAAACTGTGGGAAAGAGGTGAGATGTCTGGTGTTCAACATAGAAAGTAACATATTTTAGAGATAACAGTCAAATAAAGAAATTCATGAGTGCAGTTTCAGTATTATTTTCTTAAATATCTTACACAACATAAGATTCTTGAAGGTTTCAGTAGTTTCATACCGTGTTCATACCAGTTTTTTACCGTGTTTTCAAAATGCGGTAAAATACTGGCAACCAAAACTGCCAGTTTTTCACCGTATTCTAGAAATACGGTAAAATTCTGGCAACCAAAACTGCCAATTTTTTACCGTATTTTTCAAATGCAGTATTTTACTGTTTTTTAAGAATACGGTAAAATTCTGGCAACCAAAACTGCCAGTTTTTTACCATATTTTGGAAATGCAGTATTTTACCGTTTAAGAATACGGTAAAATTCTGGTAACCAAAACTGCCAGTTTTTTACCGTATTTTGGAAATGCAGTATTTTACCGTTTTTAAAGAATACGGTAAAATTCTGGCAACCAAAACTGCCAGTTTTTTACCATATTTTTCAAATGCAGTATTTTACTGTTTTTTAAGAATACGGTAAAATTCTGGCAACCAAAACTGCCAGTATTTTACCGTATTTTCCAAATACGGTAAAATACCGTATGTCCTAAAATATGTTAAAAAAATTTAAAATGTGGTTTTTCCGTAGTAAATACGGTCATACTGCCTTAGGTATAATATCTACATAAGTGAACAACACGGCCAGACTGTATGATATATTGACATTTTATTGTAAAAAAAACCCCAAAACCCTTATGGTAAGTTACTGGTTGCTGTTCTTACCAGAATTTTACCATAAAAATTAAAGTACAACACAAGGAAGTGTAACCTGTCAGCATTTCTATACAGAAACTTATAAAGAAAATAAATTCAATTTAAACAAAATACAGATTACGAGTAATCCACTTAAAGAAACTATTTCTATTTAAAAATTTAGTTAAAAAAAGAAACAGATTCTATTTTCTGTCCAATTTCCTCGTGGTATTACTGAGATCTGGAAAACAAAACAAAACAAACAAAAACAGCATACGTCCACATAAGAGATAACCTATTGTAGAGGAAAAACCGGTGATAAAAGGATTCTTGTTCTGGGTTGAGAGTAACAAGTTCAGACTTTGCTCAGGATGGTTGTGGTCTTTCTTCCCAGTCATAGGTTGAAATTGAGACTCGCATGTTGTCAATCGGTGTTTCCTCTCTGCTGGAAAGCAAACAAAGCAAAAGTTAGAAAGATGCACAACATGAACATCATATAAATGCACCATTCACTTAAATGTTTGTTTCACCTTTGTTGACTTGCATATGGAGTCTGGTACTTCAACTAGACGGTGTGATGATTACTGACTGAAAATTCAGTAGTTCTTAAACCTTTGATTGTTGACGACAGGTGTGATCCTCTCTGCAACCAGACAAAATAAACAAACAAAAAACATAAATAAAAACAAATATAACTGTTTTAGGCAATTTATGAAATAGATACTCACCATTTATCTGAGTCTCATGAAGGCCAATAAGTTGTCTTCAACCATTTATGTAAGTTACAATTCCTGCAAGCTAGCAGAAACAAAGCTGTAAATGTGGACACTTTTCATACAGGTAAACAAATAGATACACCTGAGACAATTTATGCTATGCCAGTTTTTCTCTGTCACTTTTGGTGCATTTCTGAAGTCATTGTTGGCATTTACAAAACAGTAAGCACACATTTCAAAACAATTTGTAAAAACAGCAAAAATAGCATTTGTTTGCTTGAAAAATCCTTATTTCAGCTCAAAATTCTGTCAGTTAACATATCAGTGACTCAAAATAATAAGTTATAGATTCTCTATGTACAGATAAGACAGTCAAATTGATTAGTCATGGGAAGATCATTTACGCCAGTGTTTCTCAACCCTGGTCCTCACTGCCTCCTTGCTCTGCATGTTTTAGATGTGCCTCTATTCCAGAACAGCTGATTCAAATGATTGCATGACCATCAAGTACTGCAGAAGCCTGTTAATCATCCAGAGATACAATTCAGGTGTGTGGCAGAAGGGAAATACCTAAAACATGCAGGACAGGGGGGGCGGTGAGGACCAGAGTTGAGAAACACTAATTTACGCTTTTTGCTGTAATTTATTGATGAACCATGCCATGGTGATTCAGAAAGAAAAAGACAGAAATGCAGAGAATAAAAAAAAGTAGAAAAGGAACCACAGGACAATCTCCTCATGGAAAACTGTACAGTGCTGTAGAAATTACATTACATTTTAATTTCCATTGTCATGCTGACAAAGGTTCCTGAGTGGGGTTAAGGAATGAACATCAGGGTGGGAGGACATCCTTCAGCATCATGTTGTGGGTCGCAAACCATATCCTGATGTACTGATGGAAACTGGCAGATGTCCTCAGCCTCTTCTGACTCTTCTTCTGCTTCCCTCCCAAATGTTTCCTCCTCAGCCTCACTCCTCTTCTTCTCTCTGGCTGTTCACTCTGTCCAGATCGTCAGTTCTCAGAAATGTAACATTGTGTTGTGTTCTGGCTTATAGGCCATATTGTTGCCAACTGATGGTTCACAAGATGCACCTTCAATATGTTTCAGAAAACTTGTTGATCACTGGTTGAGCTAATGGTTCATACATTGACCTGTTAAGAGAATCCAGAACTCACTTGGGAGCAATTTACCAATTCAGGACAGATTTAGAAAAGAATCAAAATTAATAAAAATATGATTGACATTATGACAACTTTAAGACTTATGCATGTTAAGACTTACACAATGAACTTATGCTGTTTTGGAAGTTGAGACAATTCAACAGAGACACGTTTAACATATATTGATCAACACGATAAAAGCAAATTACAATGGGGGGAAAGCAGAGAAGTGGACATAATCAGCTACATGATGTACAAAAGCAAAACTTCCAAAAGGAATGAGAAACTCATTTTTTGATGTGTAGAAGTGACAGTAATTTGAAGATTGAACAGGTAGTTTTAAGAATTTCAATTATTTTCTGAGAAATGCACCCAAACTGAGAAAAACTGTAAAATATTAATATTTAAATTTCCTTATCTTAAAACCCTTCAACTGTCATGGACCCAGTGACTTTGGTGCAAGTATTTTGGGTTTGAGAGTCAAGAGGTCAAAGGAAAATATTAAAAATTAGCTCTGATGCCAAGCTTTATACTTCCACGTATTACCAAAGTATTGAAACCAAAAACCTAACGTGTTCTTCACAGATTTAACCTGCATGCGTGAAGATTTCACACTCAAAGTAATTCAAATGAATTACTGAAACAAACGAGAAGGTCCTCGCTGCAGCAAACAGAAAGGGGCAGGGAAAGACCACTGTCAGTTTCATACCTTATATGAAAATGGGACCATTGCACTCCGGAAGTGAAGGGGGCGCTATTTCCTGTATTATCCGCGATCTCCTGTTTTTATTTTCTTTTGAAATATGTGATATATCTTCACCTTTAGGAAGGAGTTTCACTCTCAGCATGTATTTGAACTTCAATATTTTATTAACTTAAGGGCAGCTAACAGGTTTTAACAAATTCTGTAACTTTCGGTATACTTCTAAATCTGCTCCTTAGTCCCATCTTTTCGAGCCTACTACTGTCGCTAGTGGCCTGGCGGTGGCAACACAACTAATATAACCACGTTACTAAATCAGAATACTACAAGGTCTTTATTATTTTCGGCATTACTGGCACCGTAAAAGATACATTATCTCATAAAACACCATATTTTTTCACTTTTTTAAGGATGTAGAGCTAATTAAATGACAAACAATACTTTCATACATTATGAATGATATCTATATCTCCATCAATTAAAGGAGGAAGAAAAGAAATAAAGAGACATGAAAAACAACATCCATCCATCCATCCATTTTCTTGACACCCTTGTCCCTTTGTGGGGTCGGGAGAAAAACAACATGATCAACTATAATACAAAATACCATTTGCAATATATATGCAAGAAATTTAATTCGGCAAAAGTCAATAACAAACAAATTAGGAATAACATCCCAGGTTGTTAAACAGATACAAGCAAAAAAATCACATTTTTGTTTTCACGGTGCCATGTACGTTATTCTGAGATACCATTTATGGTAGAGTCTTACATATAGGAAAAAAATAAGATAAAACTATTTATAAACAATAAAACGATAAATCATATTTATAGAATCACATTATCAACAATTTGTGAATAGACAAAACACTTACACATTTACTACAGCACGCTATAGGTAAATGTTATTTAGTTTGGTTAAGAATAATAATTGCACTTGTAACATTCGTCAATTACGACTGTTACACACTGTCAATAAATAACTTCTAATAGATGTTCTTAGTTCCTAAAGGAACCACTTTTCACATGAGCTTCAGATTAACAGACAATCTTTTAAGAATACTTTGAATGGCAGGTATAACAGCAGATAAATGGTGGTGAAACCAAAAACAACTCTGTCTCAACTGTTTGCTGAAAGAACATGGAAGACAGCAAGAAATATTCTAGCAAAGATCATCCATCGTCTTTATTTATCAGTTTGACCCTCTGAGCTCATGAAGATTAAGAACATGAGTTGTTTTTGGTTTCACCACCATTTATCTGCTGTTATATCTGCCATTCAAAGTATTCTTAAAAGATTGTTAATCTGAAGCTCATGTGACCAAACCAGCTGAGGAGATGAAAAGTTAAAACTTGAGTTAAAATGTTGTTTTTAACTTGAGTTAAGTTAGAATGTTAAGTTTTAACATTTTAACACAACCTCAAGTTGGGTAACCCCAAGGTCTTCTTAAAAGATAGAGTCTCTGAGAACAGTTCTTAAAGATATAGTCAGTGTTTTCAGCAAAGTTGAGCTGACTGTCCAGGAAGGACACAAGGAATTTAAAATGTGCCACAGTTTCAACAAGTTGGCCATCAAGTGAAACTGGAATCGCTTACAGGTCTTGTTTAGCTCTACTTCCTTAAGAATATGGAAAGGTATGCACTTTTGTTAGGGAATTTATCTTTTACTATTCCAGTGATGCCAGAATTAATAAATAATAAAGACTTTGGTATTCTGATTTAGTAACGTGATTATATTAGTTGTGTTACCACCGCCAGGCCTCTAGAGGCAGCAGTAAACCCCGAAAAGATGGGACTAAGGAGCAGATTTAGAAGTACACCGAAAACTAAAATTTTGTTAAAAACTGTGAGCTGCGCTTAAGTAAATAAAAGATTGAAGTTCAAATACATGCTGAGAGTGAAACTCCTTCCTAAAGGTGAAGATATATCACATATTTCAAAAGAAAATAAAAACGGGAGACCGCTGATAATACAGGAAATAGCGCCCCCTAAACTTCCGGAGTGCAATGGTCCCATTTCCAAATAAGGTATGAGGCTGACAGTGGTCCGTCTCCGCCCCTTTCTGTTTGCAGCAGCGAGGTGGACTTGAACCAAACTTGAAAAAGTTGCTTCTACCATTAACAATAACTTTAAGCACATGGAGTCTGAAGTGGACCAGAAATATAATCTATGCCGTCGTTCATACAGAAACATTAATGGAAATGTTGCATCTGGGAAAAATAAATGTTCCATATAGTAAAGATATTGTAAGATGATTTATTTTTCCTTTTCAATTAATATGGTTTCATGTGAGGTTGGTTATTTGCTGGGGATGTTCCATGGATGAGTGGGGGCGCTGTGCCTTTGAGAGAATATATTTCCTTCTTCTTCGGGGGTTTGTTGGTTCTTCATATGGGTGACTGAGACGTTAGGCTGTTCCTTGAGGCTGTTTAATAAAAGTCTGTACAGCTACGCTATTCCCTCTCAGTGTCTGCTCTTTCTCGACCCACGACCTCTTATTTTCATGGTGACACTGATTTAGATCACTACGCAGTGTTACACTGGTGGCAGCGGGTTGTGGACGCTTTCAGCGATTGGAGAGGTGAGCACGTGCTAAGCATGCTAACCATAGATAGCTTATGCTGCACGTGCTGAGCAGCGTATATAGCGGCTGCTGAAGACGGATTTTTTTTTCTTTTTGCCCTGTCTCTCATCCTACTGCCGGTTACGGAGACGAATACACAATACAGCCACATTTTCATGGGGGACAGAAAAGAGGATTTTTCAAAATGGTGCAGACGTTTTGAAGTGACTGTTGCTGCTGATCCTGATACCACTGAGGATAGTTTGGTGAAGCTGCTACCTACATGTTTAGGGGGAGCTGATTTTAGTTACTGGGATAGTCTATCTGATGCAGTAAAAGCCATTCAGCCACAAAGGAGACGCTGAAGAGTGTTTTTGGACAAACTGCTTATTTGTCGACTTTCCAGAGCTACATTAATGCACGCAGTCGCCTTCCCGGTGAAGCTCTTCCTGTGTTTGCTGCTGAGATTTGCCGTTTGGTTGAAGAAGCTTTTCCAACTTACGGTGATAATGCTAAACAGGGAGAAAAATTTCGACGCTTTGTTGCTGGACTTGACCCATACCTTCAGCTGCGATGTCACGAGCAGGGGATTGACACACTGGAGACTGCTCTAAAGTTTGCTATGCAGATTGAAACTGCTCACCAAGCTAGTAGAGTGTTCACTACCACGCCTCCTTTGCAGTCTTTGTCCACACCATCAGTTTACCCTGCTGTCTCACCTGCGTGGTCTACTCAGGTTCCTTCACCCACTCCTCTAAGAGTCCACTCAGCTACTGCAGATGATTTAAAGACAATGGCATGGACTATTGAAACACTGTCGGACAGAGTTCAACAACTGCAGCAGGCAGTTGACCGCCAGCGTGAGAACTCACATTGCCAGGACAGGCGAGACTATGGATTCCGTCATCGGAGCCCCACTCCAGGTGGACGCCGAGGTGGTCGATATTCATCAGATGACTACTATGGATCTCCTCCACGACGACGTAGAGACCCATCAAACGACCGAAACACACCTCACCACAGTTTCAGTTCATATGTGAAGGATGAACACAACCAGCGGGGTCCACGTACCCCATCTGGATCATCTGAACGCTACACACAGGGCTACAACTCTTCAAACAGAGGCTACGCTAGTCGTGGCCGCTTTCCTGACCGATATGATGCCAGCTACTGACTTCTCCCTAGCCCAGTTACGAAATGACACAGTTGCTAGTGACGTTACAGGTTTGGCTGATGTAGAGAAGAGATATGTGTCAGTTGTTATTGAGGACACTGTAGTACATGCTTTTCTTGACACTGGAGCGGACGTTTCAGTCATTAGTGAGGACTTTAGAATGGCTACACCTGCTCTACACAGGAAGCCCATTGTAAAACGGTTTATTCCTCTCACTGGTGTCACAGGTGACACCCTTGACTCTGTAGGCTCCATTTATGTGAACCTAACTATTGCAGATAAGCTCATGACACACACACTTCAAGTCGTCAGAAACTGTACAAAACCAGTCATTTTAGGTTGGGATTTTATGGTAGCAAATGGCATTACAGTTGACACTCGAAACATGACTTGCAATGTAGCAGGTACAGCTTTGCCACTGGTTAGTCCACATCTGTATGTTCCCTGCCTGACTGCTGTTTCGGTATCATCCACCGTTAGCATTCCTGCTATGTCTGAGAGGGTCATCACTGCTACTCTGGATGCACCCCAGAAAGGGTTGATACCTAGTGGCTACATTGGTGTGTTTGAACCACATTATACCGACCAGTCGTCTGCGGGTATTGCATGGACTGTGGCCAGAGTAGAACGAGGTTCTATTTGTGTTAAAGTAGCTAATGTTTCACATAGTGACATCATGTTACATAGTGGTACACAGGTGGGTCACTTTCATGCTGTCGTAGCAGAGGGCCAGAGTGAATTCACCATTATGGACAGTTCTATCTGTAACATTAATACACCTCAGACACCTGACGGTCCCAGAATAATCCCTCTTGCAGATAGTATAGGCTCAGATTTGACGCCTTTGCAGAAAAAACAACTGACAGAAACGTTGACATCTTTTGCAGATGTGTTTAGTCAACACCCACATGACTTTGGCAGGACTAACATAGTGACACACAAAATCACTACAAACGGTGACACCCCAATCTCACAAATAGCCTACCGCACCTCTCCGGCCATGAAGGCAGAAATTCGCCGCCAAGTTGAAACCCTTAAATTACATGATTTGATAGAGGACAGTTCGAGCCCCTGGGCCAGCCCAGTAGTTATGGTGCAAAAGAAGGATGGCTCTTACAGGTTTTGTGTAGATTTTCGTAAACTGAACTCTGTCACCATTACTGACGCTCACCCCTTACCGAGAGTTGATGACAGTCTAGATGCACTTTCTGGTTCGCAGTACTTTTCTACCATGGACATGTCTAGCGGTTACTGGCAAGTACAAATGCATCCAGCAGACAGACAGAAGACGGCGTTTACGACCGGTGACGGTTTGTACCAATTTAAGGTCATGCCAATGGGGCTTAAAAACTCGCCTCCGACCTTCCAAAGGCTCATGGAGCTGGTTCTGAGAGGACTGCACTGGACGACTTGTGTCATTTATTTGGATGACATCATTTGTATGAGAAAAACCTTTGAAGATCACCTAGGTAATCTCACAGACATTCTCACTCGTTTTCGACAAGCTGTTTAAAGTTAAACCCTAAGAAATGTGACTTTTGCAAACCTGCTGTGAAGTACATGGGGCACATTGTGTCTTGGGATGGACTGGCATTAGACCCTGTAAACAGTGAACGCATCAGCAACTGGCCTGTTCCACACTCTCCAACAGAGGTACGTGCCTTTTTGGGGCTGTGTTCATATTACAGACGTTTTGTACATAAATATGCCTTTATTGCTCAGCCTCTGCATAGGCTTACCCAAAAACAAGTGGTGTTTGAATGGACAGATGACTGTTCTGCCGCTTTTCAAGCACTTAAGGATGCACTGACTTCGCCTCCAATAATGGCATTTCCCAACTTTGACCAACCATTTATTTTGAGTACAGATGCATCTAATTTTGCTGTTGGTGCTGTACTGTCTCAGATACAACAGGGACAAGAAAAGGTTGTATCTTTTGCAAATCATGTACTTTCGAAAACAGAGAGAAAGTGGTCTACATATGACAAAGAACTGTATGCCATTGTGTGGTCAATTAGACACTATAAACATTATCTGAGTTGCAATCCTTTTACAATCATCACTGATCATCGTCCTTTACTCAGCTTAAGAAAGATGGACATCACGCATGACCCTACCGGACGCAGGGGTCGTTGGGCATTGGAGTTGGACCCATATCAATGGACAATCACTCCCAGAGATGGCAAGAAACACACAAATGCCGACGCCATGTCACGGATACCATTGGAGCAGGACTCAACTGAGGTAACAGTTTCAGCACTGCTTGTTGGTCACACTTCTCCTTGTGATACAGAAAAATCTGTTTCACTGGCCGAGTTGCCATGTTCAGGCCCTGAACATTCAGAGATGACCAAAGTACCACAAGTGTGTTGTGTGGACAACGAGAGGACACATGTCAATATGGGGTTTGCCACATTACAACAGACATTATCCAATCAAAATATGGACATGGTATGCGCACAACTCTCTGATCCTGTTTTCTTTGAAGTGTATACCTGGGTGAAAAACAAGAAACGTCCCTACCTCAGACAGGTAAAAGGTAGAGTTCAGAGAAAACTTTGGTGGCAGTTTCCTAAGTTATTACTATGTAATGATTTGCTTTGTCGCAAAGGTCAGAGTGCACCGGGGAAACCCGAGGTCTATCAAGTGTTAATTCCACCTGCACTTGTTACAGAAACAATGCATTTTCTGCATGGTAATCCCTGTTCTGGTCATTACAGTGCTGAGCGTACATTTAAGAAGGCATTGACAGTGTGTTATTGGCCAGGAATGAGATCTGATATTGAAAACTTCTGTAATCTGTGTAAGACATGTGAAGCTTTCCGATAATCTGTACCAAAGCACAGAGCCCCTTTGCAATCTATTCAGACTGACAGACCATTTCAGTTGGTCTGTACGGACATTACTGAACTTCCGGTTACCTCTCTTGGTAATAGATATGTGCTTGTGGTACAGGACCATTTTACCAAGTATGTAAATGCCTATGCTATGTCTGACCAAAAGGCTGCCACAGTAGCACAGTTACTGTGTGAACGGTATATACCTGAACATGGTGTTCCTGAGGAACTGTTGTCAGATCAGGGACGACAATATGAGTCTGAAATTATTCACACAATTTGTCAGAGACTAGAAATGACAAAGAAAAGAACCTCTCCATATCACCCAAGAGGGAATGGTATGGTTGAACGGTTTAATCGGACTCTGAAAGAGCAGTTGGCTCGACTCATTCAGGACTATGGAGGCGAGTGGGACCACTACCTCCCTGCTGTAGTACTTTCGTTCAACTCTACTACTCACTCAAGCACAGGGTACTCACCATATTTCCTTGCTCATGGACGAGAACCCCGACTACCTGCTAATGTCCATATTTCATCGCCAAAGGTTTCTGATTACCCACAAAACTATGGTTCAGAACTGGCTACACGGATGGATGCTGCTTTTGTGACTGTTCTTCTCCATCATGAAGAACAAAAACAAAAACGAGAGTACTATTACAACAAAGAGACACGGTTTAAGCCGTATACTTGTGGTGAGCTGGTATGGATAGATGACCCCACCACACAACGACAAAAGCTTTCCCCAAACTGGACTGGACCATATAAGGTTGTATCTGTGGATGAAAAGGGGCTCCTTTACAAGCTGGTGGATGTTAAATATCCTCAAGCTGCGACCAGAGTCATTCACTATGATCGTTTAAAACCTTACCGTAGCTCCACAGACAGATTACCCACAGATGTATCCCAGTCTGTGTTTCTTCCAAACAGGGACACACTGCCGAGGTATACCGCTTTGTCTGGTTCATTGCCCTGGCTTTTTGGCCAAACAGCGGCAGCCCAGACATCAGGAACCACTAGGTCGTTGCCATCTTCACCGAGGAGCCCAACAGGACTCATTTCCCATCAGCCTACACAACCACCTCCCAGCTTGCCACCTTCTGGGGGTGCAGTTATTACCAGGTGTGGGCGTACTGTGCGGAAGCCACAACGACTACTGTTGTGAGAAAATGATCTACAGTTGTTGTTCATATTAGAGGGTAAAAAAAAAATGGTTCATTTAAACCCAAACATGTTTACCGTTGTTCTTTATGAAGGTCTTATTGTGAGTTTGTGTCCTTGGTTTTGCACACCCCCCAGGTGATATGAGTTACTGATGTGAAAGTCTGGACAGATTGTGCTTTGGTGAAATGATTTATTTTTTATGTAACAACTTCATTTTGAAATGAGGACATTTCATTTAAAGAGGGGGAAGTATGTAAGATGATTTATTTTTCCTTTTCAATTAATATGGTTTCATGTGAGGTTGGTTATTTGCTGGGGATGTTCCATGGATGAGTGGGGGCGCTGTGCCTTTGAGAGAATATATTTCCTTCTTCTTCGGGGGTTTGTTGGTTCTTCATATGGGTGACTGAGACGTTAGGCTGTTCCTTGACGCTGTTTAATAAAAGTCTGCACAGCTACGCTATTCCCTCTCAGTGCCTGCTCTTTCTTGACCCACGACCTCTTATTTTCATGGTGACACTGATTTAGATCACTACGCAGTGTTACAATATCTAGCTACAATGCATGTACATAAATAGCATGGCTCAGAAAGTACACATTTCTTTATTAGTTGGTTAAAGTTAGCTAACTTCAGTTAAAACCGTGAAAGGGGCTCGCCTGTGATGCAGAGATGTGTTTCCTTCTCCTCCTCCTGAATGCGCAAAACTAGCAGAAACTTGATTTCAAAGACAGCAGCCACATCCTGACAAGGACCAGGCCTACTGGGCTCTTAGCACCCTGAGCTAGCACCTGCTAGTTAGCAGCCTTAGCTAGCGCACTGTGACTTTACTGTGTTGAGTTCAGGAGACCACAGAATCCTGAGTCACGCTCAACTACAGGATCAGAGTTAAAATAAAATAATCTTGCCGCTGATGCTGAAGGATCAAGCAGCAATACAAACTAGATAATTATTTGTTTACATGACAAATAACAGTCTCCATTTACTGTAAACCCTGCTATTTATCACAATAACAAAATTAAAAACTCTCTATTCTATGCTAAAATCACAATATTTAAAACCAAGTGTGGGATTTGTGAAACTTCAATGAAGGGTGACTTCATAACTTTTATGATTTTGGATAACACTAGAATTGTTCTTTATTGAAGTTTCATAAATCAGATTAAATGTTTCACAAATCCCACACTTGGTTTTAAATATTTTGATATGAGTTGAGAATAATCTAATCCAGATTTGAAGTATCTAGGTGTTGTAGTTTTATAGCTAGAGTAAATTAAAGATGCTGATGGTAGTGAAAAATTAGGTGGAATTGCCCTTTAGCCATTTCTCAAATAGGAAGCAGAAATTGGAAACCAACCTCAGCTTCATCCAAGCAAGAGGGGCTAAAGCAAACTTGACTGCAGAAGTTTGCTTTGCAATCGGTGGGTCACTAGATCAACGCCTGGTCTACTGTTGAGATTTAAGTTTGGTGTATTAAAGCCATTATTAAAAAAGAAACCAAAATATCCCACCAGCATTCTGTTCTTTGTAAAAATTACTTTAGCAATCTTATTTACAGAATAACATATTAGCTAAATTTGTAATTTTGGCTGATTAGTACTGTTAAGTTTAGGGTAATTAACTGCTGGCAATATTACAATATTTTTCTATGAACTTTACAATTACTTAGATTTTTACAATATATTTCTGTATTTTCTACATTCATGACTGTCAAAATTACTTAGGATATATGATTATTGAATTATGATAATTCCACGTATTTTCTATAGCAGTATAATGCTTTGGATGTTACAGTCAGTAACTGTTGGTATTTTACCATTTTTTTACCATAGATTTAGGGAATTTGTTTGCAGTGTAGACTTACTGTAATTCCATGTGTGGCAGGAAGAAGGTGGAGGCTGCACCTGCTGGCAGGGTGATTGCGAGTGAGCCAGGGCGCTCGGTTTAATAAAAGCCGAAGTGATCTGCAGACTGACACTTGTTGTTTTGCTGTTGACACGTCGCGCGCTGCGCTTCCGTGGTGAGCCGTCTTTGTGCCGAGTCCGTGCCTGTCGAGCACAGGGACTTTTAATTATTTTTATTTGCACTCTTATTTGTATATACCTCTTTTACTGCCTGTATTTTAACAATGTGTCTTTTTTATTTTTATTTTCTTTAGAGGACCGCCGGTGGTGCGCTCGGACCTGGATGTGGCGCCCCTTTTTGGTGTGATTGTGCAGTGAATAACACAAATAGGTGGAGGGCATTTCAAAGAGTGAGTGATTTCACAGGTGTTTGTTTTGATTTCTTTGCTTTGGAGCCTATATCATC
Source organism: Poecilia picta (assembly GCA_033032245.1). Lineage (NCBI taxonomy): Eukaryota > Metazoa > Chordata > Actinopteri > Cyprinodontiformes > Poeciliidae > Poecilia > Poecilia picta. The sequence goes on along the minus strand of CM065364.1, from coordinate 12,767,141 downwards.
CAGGACCTGGTCGTACCCACCGGTAAGCCTAGTTGGGGTTATTTTGTGTATTTTCTTTTTTGTTTATGTACAGGTATTTTTATCTTTGGTAATAAATTATTATTGACTTGAAACCTGTCTGCTGATTGCTAAACCGGACCTGTGTCCTTTCATTAATTCCTGGGTGATAATCCCAGGTGGCGTTGTTGGCAACAAACCAAACTAATTGTATGATCAAAACCACTGAATGCCACATTTGGCGTTGTTGACAGGATGTTTTAGCAAATTTAAGCAAAGACTGTGTTTCAAGCATTTTATTTTTTCTTAAGGATCAGTTTGGATCAGTTTTTTAAATTGTTTTTCTTTTTAGCCAAAGCAGCAGCTGGTTAAGCGGTGGAATTTTAACTTTTTTTTCTCTCCTGTGTTTGGAGTCTGGCATAATTGTATCACCCCTTTACGTGCCAGGGTTCGGTTATGGAGGCAGAAATGCAGGACCTGAAAAGCTTAATTGTTCAGTTGAGAGCTGAAAATGAGAAGCTGCGCCAGGAACAGGCGGCAGCCAGGCCTGGACATAGTGCTGCACAAGCTGCAGGCGGGTCACCTTCTGATGCAAGCCCTTCTATAACGGAGAGGTTTGTCTTTGTGCCACGTGATAGAAAATGTCCCCTGTTTAGAGGGAAGGGAGGCATTGGGTTAACTGAGTGGCTTGAGGAAGTACAGGCGTGCATGAGGATACGTCATTTGTCCACAGCTGATCAGGCCTACTTTTTATTTGATCATTTGGAGGGAGAGGCACGTGATGAAATAAAGTTTCGACCGACTACAGAGCGTGAAGATCCCACCAGAATTATGGCTATTTTAAAAGAATTGTATGGGTGTTATGAATCCTATGTGGCACTGTAGGAAGCATTTTTCTCTCGTCGTCAGCGGGATGGTGAAACGCTACAGGAGTTTTCGTTGGCTCTAATGAGTCTTATGGAGGCTGTAAAATCCCGTGCTCCTAGAGATTTTCAAAATGCAGAGTCATTGCTGCGTGATCAATTTGTGGAGCCCCATGTGAGTGATGGGGCTCTTCGCCGTGAGTTAAAGCAGTTTGTGCGCGGGAAGCCAACAGCCACCTTGCTTGAGGTTAGGGCAGAGGGCCTTAGCTGGGAGCGTGAGGTGCGACCGTGTAGTGTACTCGGTTTAAAGTCTTCTGCCCCTTTAGCATTTGGTTCACAGTATGGCGTGCAGAGCTGTCCTCAAGGAGCGATTAGTTCACACCACACCTCTGAATTGAGCCAACTGAGGAACATGTTGCAGCAGCAGTCGCAGCTTGATCAACTTACCCAGAGTATGGCTCGCTTGCAAAAGCCCAAACAGCAGGGCCGTTCTCGAGACTCCATTATCTGTAGGCGCTGCCAGAAAGCTGGCCATTTTGCTAGGGATTGTGATGGGGTTCGGGTTCCAGTACGGGCCTCTGAGAATTCACCTCAGGCGGCGGAAAACTATTTCCCATCGAGTCGTTGAGCCACGATTCGGGTGGGGTAGTTGTTGGCTCTAGGGGTGGGGTTTTTCAGGAAGGTTCTAATCTGGTGTCATCATGTCCACACTTGGTTGTGAGCATGGGTGGAGTCAAAGTTCCTTGTTTGGTAGACACTGGTTCTATGGTGTCTACAGTTTCTGAGAGTTTTTTTAATCAACATTTTGAGTTGTGGGGTCAGGAGAAACTGCAGTCCTGTCATTGGCTTCAGCTTAGAGCTGCCAATGGCCTTGCCATTCCCTACATAGGTTATTTAGAGCTGGATATTGAACTCTGTGGTAAGATGGTTCATCAGTGTGGGGTATTGGTGGTCAAGGATCCCCCTGGTGGTGTATCATCCCAAGCTCTCAGTGTTTTGGGGATGAATGTGATTAGTCGCTGTTACGGCGAGCTTTTTAAACATTATGGTTCAACTTTGTTTAACTCACCTGCTGTTTCCATGGCTCCAGAGTCCATTAAACAGGCTATCCACAGATGCCATCATGCCACCACTCGACCTCCAGATGAAGGTAAAGTAAAAGTGTGTGGTAAGAAGGCTCACCATATTCCTGGTGGCACACTGAAAATCATACCAGCCACTTGTTCGGAGAGCTTTTCAGGTGTTGAGGAAATATAATCGTTTCTAGCATTTAGAAAATATAACCATCTTTTAGTGTTTAGTTAGCGGAATCTTTTACTTAAATTTTGAAGAACTTTGTGTGGGTGAGTTCAATTGGCAGGAAGAGCCATGGCTGGGTTCAAAATATCAAAGAACAAGTGATGGATGGATAAAACCTTTTAAGACGTTGTTAAACAATATATCTGTGGAGGTATAGGCTCCTATCTTTTCAGACATCTTGGGAGGACAGGAAATATTCAGGTCTCAGGAGATAAGGAGCCTTCAGTGAACATCTGGCATGTTAAACTATGGAATGGCAAAACTTCTGAACCTTAAAGCTGTGAACTTTAAACTGTCTAAACTACTAACATCATATAGATTACTCTTAGTACTGCATGCTCTGATTAAAAATGTATTATTTACCTGTAGAATTAAGGTAGTTGGAAAATGATTAGGATGGTTTAATTTTTATACGAATGGTGCAAGCAGATTAGGAATTGTATCCAATTACTTTTTATAGTTATTGTATGAATTTAATATCAGGGAGGATTTGGGAAAAGAGTAGAGAAAAGCACATTACTTTCTGGAAGAGCTAGAGAAACCAGTTTCACAGATATTTGTGAAATGCTTTGAAGTGTTTCTCCTTGCCCAAACAGCATGAAGCCAGATAGTGGGAGAAAACAACTTTAGAATAAAGAAAATCTCCAGAAAACATTATGTGATAAGATGTAACATGACTTAGTGAAATAGCCTGAGTATAGTTTTAAAATTTATAACTTATTCTGGCATATTGATCTGTAAGTGAACTGAAATATTTAAGAGCACACATCTGCTCTTGTTAGGAGGGAGTACCAGTTATCTTTCTCTTGACTTCGCAGGCCATAAAACAGCAGGAATTTAGGAGTCAGATCCTCTTTTCCAAACAAAAAAGAGAAACTTGTCTTTGGTCGTCCGAACAGGTTTCAGGGCGGTACTATATTCAAAAACGGTCAGAGACAGCTTCCAATTGGTTGAACAGAGAAACACCTTATTTGAATAAATTAAAGAAAAAAGGATAAAACTTTCAACACGGAGTAACAAATCAGATTTTGCGCTTGCAATTTCTCCAAGGACGTTCTTGCTTTCTGTTTATCTTTTCCTCTTCTCAGGTAAATTTATCTGTTTGTGCTCTGAGGTTTTCTGATGTTTTTGTGATGTGCTTTTCTGGTGATGGTTTGCATCTGTCTTGAATAAATGCTGATTATTGTGACGCTGTTGTCTCTGCGTGATCTCGGTCCTTGCGCACAGCATTTTTCTGAACCCGGGCAGAGAGGATAGAACGAGTAAAGTTTTACAATTTTCTCTTAACACAGGTAAAGCTGTTTTGTTTGAGTCTTTGGACTCCAGCCTCCCAGCTGGGCTCCTCATTTCACCTTCTCTTGTTAAGGTCACAAGGGGAACTTCTTATATCCCCATTGTGAATGTGGGCACTACAGATGTGGCTTTACACCCTCGTACCTGCATCGGTACATTGAGTTCTGTTCATGTTGTCAGCTTACCTGCAGGTGTCCAAGCGGTAACATCAGAAATTACCTCTGTGGGAGAGAAAGTTGTTGTTCCTTCAGTTCACGAGCAAATAGATGCATTGGATGTGACTGGACTGTCAGCTGAGGAACAGGGTCAGGTAAGAGCATTACTTAACGGTTATTGCTCAGTCTTTTCTGCACATGATGGCGATTTGGGGTGTACTAATTTAGTCACCCATGATATCCCTCTTTTGGATGACACCTGTTAAACAGCGTTATCGGCGCATACCTCCTTCTGAGTATGAGGCAGCTAAAGAACATATTCACAAATTGCTGGAGGCACAAGTAATTAAGGAAAGCAGCAGCCCATATGCTAGTCCTATTGTGCTGGTTAAAAAGAAGGATGGGACTTTGCGCATGTGTGTTGATTATCGGCACTGTTGAGGAAATATAATCATTTTTTAGTGTTTGAGTTAGCTCTATCTTTTACTTAAAGTTAGGAGTTTTTGTGTCACTGAGGTTGTAAAATAATAAAACCACAGGAGGGAGACAATCTTATCTGTGTGAAAACCATTTAAAAACAGGGGCACATTCCTGTCCCAGGAGATAAGGGGTCTCCAGTGAACATCTGCCATGGTAAATTAGTGACCTATGGACTTGTGAACTTTGAAACTGTGAACTTTTAAACTTTCAGACTGATATCATATAGAATATTTTAATATTGCATGCTTTAACTGAATATTTTATTTTAATATTGTATTAGTAGAATTAAAACCAGACAAGGATGAATGTAATTGAAAATGTTTGTTCTGTATTAAGAAGCAGGAACTGTATCTGATTACTTTTTGTAGTTTGTATGAGTTTAATATCAGAGAGACTTTGGGAGGAATAACAGAGCAAAAGCATATTAAGTTTAGAGATAACTCTTATTGAATTAAATACAGGATTTAGGGTAGAAGACCCAAGATCTCTCAGAGACTTGTGAAATCCTTTGATGTTCGTGGCTCAGGAAAAAGCCAGATTCAGGAGATGACATCAATTGGTGAAATAAACCTGGATACATCTTTAAGATTTATGGTCAACCCGGATGCATTGACCTGCAGTTTACCCTAAAAGTATTGGTTTAAAAACGTACATGCGGTTTGTTATTTATCTGTTTGAAGTAGGAGAGAGTTTCAGCCACGTCTCCTGAGACATTTGCGAAGTTGTAAAAGTCAGCAGGACTTTAGAGTTCTGGTTAACTTCAAATAACATCAAAGAGATAATTTCTCTTTGATCGCTCGGACCAAATTGTAGGGAGGAACTAAATTTGAAATCGTCAGGAACAGTCACCGGTTGGTTAGGTTGAGGAACGCCTGTTTTGAATATGCAAAACTCAAGGCCCTCCCCTCACAGATAAAAACTGATGCACCGGAAAAATGGGTCAGAAAATATAGCCGATCTCTAATGCTTATTGCTCTGGTTATATTTCTCCAAGACGTCTTGTGTGTTTGTCTCCTAAGTATCTCAGGTAACTAAATGTAACTCTGCATGTTTTTTCTGTTCTGCTCTGTAAGTCTGAGACTTTGTTTCTGATTGGATTAAATTCTGAACTTCTGTGACGCCAACACGCTGCGTACGCCTCTTGTGTTCTCGCGTGGGCTCCCAGACAGCCGCTGAGATCCGGGACCAGAAAAAGGAGAAGGAACCGAATTGTATTTTTTTAAATTTACTTAATTTACTCCTTTTTCAACAGCACTTAAATGCTAAAACCAGAAAAGATGCCTTTCCCCTTCCTCGTATAGAGGAGTCGCTGGATGCATTAGGTGGGGCACGCTGGTTTTCCACGTTGAATTTGGTGAGTGGATATAACCAGGTGCCAGTATCGGAGGCAGACCAGCCTAAAACTGCATTTTGCACTCCGTTTGGCCTCTTTGAATGGACTCGTATGCCATTTGGTCTCTGTAATGCACCCAGCACCTTCCAAAGATTGATGCAGCGGCTCTTTGGTGATCAACTGTTGGTATTTTACCGTTTTTTTACCGTATATTTACTGACTTTCTTTGTAGTTTCAACTTACGGTAGTTTTATGTAGCTTCTACGGTAATGAAACGTTTTTGGATATGACGGTCAAAAACTGTTGGTCTTTTATCGTTTTTTACCGTAAATTTACTGACTTTCTTTGTAGTTTCAACTTACGGTAGTTTTATGTAGCTTCTACGGTAATGAAACGTTTTTGGATATGACGGTCAAAAACTGTTGGTCTTTTATCGTTTTTTACCGTAAATTTACTGACTTTCTTTGTAGTTTCAACTTACAGTAATTCTATGTAGCTTCTACGGTAATGAAACGTTTTTGGATATGACGGTCAAAAACTGTTGGTCTTTTACCGTTTTTTACCGTAAATTTACTGACTTTCCTTGCAGTTTCGACTTAAGGTAGTTCAATGTAATTTCTACGGTATTTATATGTTTTTGGATGTGACGGTCAAAAACTGTTGGTCTTTTACCGTTTTTTACCGTAAATTTACTGACTTTCCTTGCAGTTTCGACTTAAGGTAGTTCAATGTAATTTCTACGGTATTTATATGTTTTTGGATATGACGGTCAAAAACTGTTGGTCTTTTACCATTTTTTACGGTAAATTTACTGACTTTCTTTGTAGTTTCAACTTACGGTAATTCTATGTAGCTTCTATGGTAATGAAATGTTTTTGGATATGACGTTCAAAAACTGTTGGTCTTTTGCCGTTTTTTTACCGTAAATTTACTGACTTTCTTTGCAGTTTCGACTTACGGTAGTTCCATGTAATTTCTACGGTATTTATATGTTTTTGGATATGATGGTCAAAAACCGTTGGTCTTTTACCGTTTTTTACCGTAAATTTACTGACTTTTTTTACAGTGTGTTCGAACCTTAACGAAAACCTGAACTTTAGCAAAATGTAATTAAATAAATGCTAGATTTATCTGTAACTTTATTCTTACCTGTGTGATTAGATGCAGTTTGTCCAACAGGTTCCATGTTGACGTAAATTTCCTCCATCGCTTCAGATTCTGCTGGCTTTTAACACTGACTATAAAATCCACTGCAGTCGTGGAACTAAGTGAAAAACTGAGGGGAAGAGGTGAGATGTGTCTGGTGTTCAACATAAAAAGTGACATATTTTAGAGATAATAGTCAAATAAAGAAATTTATGTGTGCTGTTTCAGTATAATTTTCTTAAAAATCTTACACAACATAAGATTCTTGAAGGTTTCAATAGTTTCATAAGTTCATATCTGCTGATTCTGTTCTGTATCAATTAATATTTATTTCTCCTTTGTTTTCCTTCAGCTCAGTTAATCCTACTCATAATAAAACACATTACACTTTTCTATTAGTGTAGAAAATAATTGACTTTTACATTCATGCACAACTTTGCGGCCAGCCGTATGGTATCAAAAAATTTAAAATAGTTTTAAATCTCTGATATAAGGATGTAAAATATCTGCTATAACAATGTTGTGATGTTCCTGCTCATTGTGTCCAGACATAGTTCCTAAAGGGTAATACATTGTTGGAGCAGATGACCGGTTCTCTCCTCAGGATCGTACTGACCCAACAGTTTTATGGGTCTCATTCTGTCCTGATAACTAGTCATAGTCTTTCTCCCAGTAAATACAACTATCATCTTTGTATTTTTATTTCTAAATCCTCTTCTAACCCTATTCGTTGTCTTCTTACTGTCTCACTCCAGTAGCAGAAACACTGACATTAAGAAACAACAATCCCTGAATTGTATTATTATCAAACTTCTATAACCGCCGGATGAATAATTATTAATTTGTACGTATTTATTCATGGTTTAAAGATGTATACTTTCAGGACTGCCGTTTAGTAAAAAGTTGTATGACCTGGCTTCTAGTGTCTAAACCTCAGTCGCCATGTCTCTCATCTTCTGAGGGAGATCAACAGTTTGACAAACAGTTTGCTTGGTGAAGCACCGCCTCACTGGGAGGGAATCGAAAGGCTAACGTACCAATCAGGTGCAAGTTGGGCGGGTTAAAGTAAAAGAAACCAGATACTGCATTCAAAGCATGAAGAGGACCAGCAAGCAAAGCAATCACAAAGTGGATGTAGTAGAATATCAGAGTACAGGAGATACAGGGTAGAAGATTTGACTGAATCAAGACATTGTCCAGAAGTTCAGACTGGGGAGCTAACTGGAAAATTGCTAGTCAAGTATGTGGACCAGGAAAATAGGTTGTAGTTACTTAAATTTATGCAAACCAATTGTCTCAAAAATTTCAATTACTGCAACATGTAAAAGACAAGTGTCACACACAAGACATTGTGTGATTTTGGCAAACAATATTCTTAAACTCATCCAAAATATTATTCACTGCAAATTCATTTTACTTTCTGCTTACAGCAGCAGCAATGTATTTACTACATGTCATTACTTGACATAGTTGTACTGTTCAAAACCTCTCGGTTTGCTTGAGTAGAAATGGAGTAACGTCTGTGTATGTTAAAATGTGAAACATTTACCACCCAAAATCCTCACTACTACCAAATAGTTAACTTTTTATTTTATTCTAGTTGTTGCAGATTCAACTTAAATAGATTAACTTGTAAAGCATCTTTTTTTCTTTTTTAAAATGCAAAAGTTCCTACCAATTGTTTAAGATGAGTACAAACAACAAGTTGTTGAGAATTAAGTGATGTTCTCTTGAACTCTTTAATTAAGCAGAATGTTTTATTTTACAGTGAGGAAGGCCGGAGTCTAGCTTTAGCAGACGGCTGGAGGCATCTGACCAACTTCAAACTCAGTACCTGTTTGCTCTACAGCAAAAAATTTGGTAAGATTAAGTTTAGTCGGCTAAAGAAAGTCAGACGGTTCGTTCTCCAACGAGTGAAATTCCATGAAGTAGTCAAGTTTCTTGTTTGTTCAGATTTTGCTAGTCATTTCCATTGTATGATTACTAATTCACAGTTGATTCTTTTGTCTCTAATTGCAATCTAATTATTCAGTTCACAATTGAAGTTTTATTATCAGGATTCTGCAAATAAAATATTTTCATAGTATATTTCAATCATTCCTTTCATACAGTCGAAGCTCCCTAAAAAGGATACTTTTGATTCCTTTGAGCTTCATGAAATTTTACTTAATCGGACTGATATGATCTTCTTGAACGCAAACTGATGCTTCACATTGATCATTTATAAGCTTATCAATTATAAGAGGTGTTTGTTTGGTGTGTGTTAGAGAACATGAATGAACAGGTAGCATCAATAGGACCAAGGAAAAAAATAGTTGTAGATAATTTTAACAAAACAATTTACCACGTTGTGACCAACTCTTGGAGCCTGGTTGTGTAGTGAACATGTCTTATTCTTTAGGTAAGTGTATCAACAGCAAACTTAGTCAATGGTATGATAAGTTGGGCCAAGTGTCAGAAGATGTAAGTAAGTCTCTGTGAGAGGGGCTACTTGAGAAAAAAAAAAAAAAAAAAAGCAAAGATTCACTGATTGAATTGTTGGTCGATAGCCAGCATATATTTGAATTTGTGCAACAAATATTGAAAGGAAAGCAAAAACTATATAAAACCTGAATGATCATTCAGTTTGATAAATATTTACATAGAGCATCATTCAATAAATCGATAGAAATCCAAGTGTTCACATCAAAACATCAAATTTAAATAAATAATACAAATTGTACTAAATATTTTAATACAGACTGATGGTTGACATTGATCATTTATATGTTTTAGTAATGGAACCTTCAACAACTACAGGTGTACTATATTTTGTTAGTGAACACACTTAAGCATGTAAGATAATGGGTGGAAGTAAAAATTTATTAGGGCCATGAAACAAACAGCGTATAAGTCAGAGACAAAAGCTGTAGATAATTTTAAAGGTAACAAAACATTTACCATGTTGGAGCAACTCTTGGAGTGTGGTTGTGCAGTGTAAAAAACTTTAAACTTTGGGGAAAACTGAAAGATAAATATGAGCAGTAGGTATGTTTATTTCCTGTCATATTCTTAAGAAATAAAATTTACAGATGAGGAACTTTTACTGAAATATATCACACTAGCAATTGTTGAAGAAAAAAAATCTATGAGTTTCAAATGTATTTAAACCAACCTTTACTATTTTGGAGAAGGCATGAAGCACTGAGAAGATCAGTGTTGATTCAACAACAGGAAAAAGACTGAAGCAAAGTAGCATTCAAAATGATGTGAGAACAAATTCTGGAAAGGGATTGATGTTACAGTTTGTCTTTCACTTTAACTGTAGAAAGCTAAAAGTAAAATTTGAATAGCCTCATGTAGGCCTGCTTACTACCTGCCACATATCCTTAAGAAATACATGTACAAATGAGGAACATTTGCTAAAATGTATCACACTAGCAGGTGTTACAGAAAGTATCAATAGAGTTTAAAATTTAAGTGACTGTTTTCGGAATGAGTGAAGGAAATTACAAACTCATAGTCAGCACTGACTAGTTGTGCTACCTTAAATATTGCAGTAAAACAGTTAAACTGTAATGTGTCAGTGAATCTGCTGGTTTTTCTTTCAGAAGGATTGCCTGAGGCAGTCATCAACAATTGCAGGGTAAGAGGTCATCCACTCTTACCTAGCTATAAGTCTGTTGTCCTACACCAAATAACGCACTGTAATGTAAATATTGCAGTAATGCAGTTAAAACTGTTGTTTTTTTCCTTCAGGGGTATCTAACCGCTCTTATGCAGGGACACACACACACACAGACGCAGCAAGACTCCGTTTTCTCCCAACCTGTGTGTCTCTTAAGGAACAAGAGTTAAAGGCATTTAATTCCTACACACTGTATCAAGAAGAAAATCTGTTTAAGATCTGATAGTTACAGAATTCCTATTCTAATTCAACATGGTTTAGAATGTAGTATATTTATTCACTTACAAGTAAATGATTCAGTTTCTATTGGTAAATTCAAAGAGTTCGGGAGGAGTTAACGGTGAGCAGATGGTCACAGAGAGAGGACAGGAGGTCACAACAACCAAATAACGCTGCATAAGCTAAATATTTATAGTAAAAACAGTTAAACTGTTGTTTCCTTCATGGGTATCACTTCATACCTAGCTATAAGTCTGTTGTCCAACACCAAATAATGCAGTGTAAGCTATTGTCTGAAGGAATGTCTCCGACTCCGACGTATCCTGAAGGGTTTATCATGCTTGAGGACAGATACACACGCACACTCACGCAGCAAGACGCGGCTATGTGTTTCTTAACTAACAAGAGTTAAAGGCATTTAATTCCTACACTATGTATCAAGAAGAAAATCTGCTTAAAACCTTAGTTACAAAATTCCTATTCTAATTCAACATGTTTTAGAATATAGTATATCTATTTATTCACTTACAAAGTATCCATGGGGGAAGGTCAGGAGGTCACAAACATTCTATGGGGGGTGGGGGAGGGGGGGAGCGTGAAGGGGAGGGGAGAGGGGTTTGATATCAATTAATATCAATTAATCCATCAAACTCCGATTAAAATTTGACAGAAGGTGGTCTATATAGTCTCTCTTACATTAAAAGCCACACTCAACCGCTCCCCGCTTCCGGACACCCCGCTAACCCCCACCCCCGCCCGACCCTCAAACCAGTAGTCCCGCCTCAAAAACCGGAAGTCCCGCCTACCTGTCAGTTTGATTGAGATGAAGGGTGTACTTACCTTCTCTCTCGGGCTTCTGGCTACACCTGGTCCGCGCAGTGGGGGAGGGTAGAACACCATCCCACCAGATTAACATGAGTGGAGCTCCATGGAGCGGCAGAGTGAAAATGATGGAAAAAAGAGTAAGCAAAAGCCAAAAACTGGACGCTTATTTTGCCTTGGAGCTGAACCGGACATTTTTGTTGGCAGCACTTCAGGCCTGCTAAAACTGCCAGCACAGCACACCGGACTAATGGACCTTACCCCTGCCGGACCTTTTCATTGGCTAATGCCCATTTTACGTCACAGCACAACTATCAGTGGGTTACCGTCTCACAAACTCAAGCTAAAGTACATTGTGGACTAGCAGATCGACAGAAAGTTTTTGCGTCAGGACTCGAAAAAGAATGGTTCTCCACTGTCAGTAGGGAATCTGTACAGGCGATGTCGGGTATCCTGATCGTATTTGTGGAACTAAAATTCACAGATTTACAAAATCTGAAGCGGAAAGCCTTGTTTGGATTAAACTTTTTCACAACCGCGTTTGCAGCTCAATTGTCGTAGGATCAATAAGAACAAAGGATTGTCTGCTGGCGTAAGTATTATTGCTTTGCTTTCTTTGTTTAGTGAATGAAAAAAATATTCAATAATAAACACATCCATTACGAAAACCTTTTAGACAAGTACAGCATAATGGCAGAACCGATACAACTTCTACACCTTGAAGCCTGTCTGTTACAGTCTTACGTTAGCTGAACAGATCAATACTCAATGTGTACCGTATCTGACATACATTAAAGATTTTATTTCACCTGAAAAGGCTTTTTACTAAACTGTAATCGTGTTAGCCACGCTAATCGTGTTAGCCACCGAGTACCGAGTGCTAGCGTGCTGCTCTGCACTGTTCTATCAGAGCAGACCGAGACACATTCGAACATTTGCAAACAACAAAAATCACTCATTTCAAAATCACCCTCAAAACCATGAATGTCTGACTTACCCAGTCTTGCAAGAACAATAGGTGTCAGTGATCTTGTCCACTGACGCCTATATTTATGCTGAGGGTGTGAGGGCCTGCTGTTTTCCTCATCGACCGGTAGCATTTAGCTGTGATGAGTACAATGTTGGAGGCATCGCGTGGCTAAAACACCTTGATGTCGTCCAAAAAAGATGACATGAACTTGTTGGTTCCCCTGTCCATTGTCGTGGCTGATATTTTGTGAAAATCCGGCAGAAATGCAACACTAATCGAATCAGAAATACTCTGCAGAGAGTCAGTCAAGGCCATGTTAACTAAGCCCGGCAAGGCTTTGCTTGTGAGACATGTAGTCCGTGGGACTGTCGAGGTGCATTTCTCGGCGGAACTTGGTAAGGTCCATTACAGGTAGCAGCTCTGACATTATTAATGTGAGTTGAGTCTATACTGATTGTAAATTGTAGCAGCCCAGCCGCCTCGTCTACGTCCCCGTTTTTCTGTCTCTGTGGTACAGCGGTGATGTCAGGGACTCAAAGCTGAATTATGGTCGGGATTTTGGCAGTTCGGGTTGAGCGCGTGTGAGCCAAGACAGCAGTATGGCGTTTATAGTTAAGGCTCACATTGGAGCCGCCTGCAAGAGCATCTTCAAGTTTGTGGGAACGTAACTCGGCATGCATGATCGATGCCGAGTTACAAACATCCAGAGTTGTGCAAAAGGCGTTGCGACATGCTGCGTGTGCGGTGGAGCTGCGTGTCCGCTTCAATGCAGCTGCGTGTTCGGTTCATTGCGTTAACAATATACCTAGCTTCAGTAGTAGCTAGGTGCTCCAGGCTCTGAGTTGAAATTTATCAAGTGTCAAAATAATCCAACCACTCTCCGTGGTTCTGAACAGCTTTGACTTTGTGTTAAAAAATATAGGGGGACAGCTTATGTCAAATTTTAATTAATTGAGTTTGATGGATTAAAATGCCACGCCCAAATCAAAATCGATCTTATCGCGTCTTATCGCACACAAACATATGGTAAATCGATGTTATCGCACACAAACATCTGTTAAATTGACGCTATCGCACACAAACATCTGTTTAATCTGCATATAAAATGCTTATCGCATAAAACATCTGTTAAACCTGCGTCATAAAATTGTTATCATATAAAACATGTTATACTTGCGTCATATAATCCTCATCATATTGAGACATATGTTTTGATTCAAATTAAGTTGTTATCTAAATAAAACAGAAAGGATTCTAGAACCTTCTATGTGTTGCATCATGTTTTTTAATAAGGTTGTATAATGTCCTTATATTGAAACATATGTTTTGATTCAAATTAAGTTCTTATCTAAATTAAACAGACAGGATTCTAGAATGTTCTGTGTTGCATCATTCTATGTGTTGCATCATTCTATGTGTTGCATCATGTTTTTTAATAAGGTTGTATAAGTCCTTATCATATTGAAAACATATGTTTTGATTCAAATTAAGTTGTTATCTAAATTAGACAGGATTCTAGAACCTTCTATGTGTTGCATCATTCTGGAACCATCTATGTGTTGCATCATGTTTTTTTTTTTTTAATAAGGTTGTATAAAGTCCTTATCATATTAAAACATCTGTTTTGATTTGAAATTAAGTTGTTATCTAAATTAAACAGACAGGAATCTAGAATGTTCTATGTGTTGCATCATCTTTTTTAATAAGGTTGTATAAAGTCCTTATCATATTAAAACATCTGTTTTGATTTGAAATTAAGTTGTTATCTAAATAAAACAGACAGGAATCTAGAATGTTCTATGTGTTGCATCATTCTATGTGTTGCATCATCTTTTTTAATAAGGTTTAAGAAGTTTGTCTCTGTAAAAAACTATTAAATTGAAAGCACAGCACCAGATATTTTGGACAAATACAAATATGTGCCTACAATCAAGATGGTAGCCAAGGTTAAATAAGATCCAGTATTTCATAACTGTTCTTAAAAAAGGTCACCAATTAGAGGTCGCAGGTTATTTGTTTTAACTGTAAAAAACTAATAGGATTTTAAATTGCCCTCTTTGCAATTTCATCTGCCCTACCAACACAAATATAACTATCAAACCCATATTTTGCATTCTGAATAATGTATGAACTATTTCTAATAAAATGTCCATACTACCTGATTATGTTTTATAATGCAGAGCTTGAATCTGAACAAATTATTGTTTTTAATGGTTTTATGTCTTCTACCCATTGTAAAGCTAGTATTGCCAACATTTCCCCTGTGTATACTGTCTGTTATTCATTTTCCTGTTTTTATATTGAATTATGGTACTACAAACACTATTCCTATTTTTCCAGTTATTTTTGATGCATCAGAATAACTTTGAATATACTGATAATTGTTTAAATAGTAGTGAATAATTATCTATGGTGTAAGATTGATCCAATTTCTTTTCCATTATTGACATATCTACTGTTGCTTCCTGTAGAATCCATGGTGAAATAATTGATATTAGTGTTGTTTGACTAATTTCTAAATTATTCATTTTTAATTCTTTTATTTTCAATTATCCATTCAAAACTCCTCATTTTTCTTTTTCCCCAACATGAATTTAAAATTTCCAAGTTGGATGATCTAAGTAAAAAGACACATTCTCACCAGCTTATTACCATATGAAATTGGGCCAAAAATATTCTTCTGCCAGAAAGAATTATGTCTAGCAGTAATTTTATTCAACCAAGAAGTTTTTCTCTGTAAAAAACTATCAAACTGAAAGCACAGCACCAGATATTTTGGGCAAATACAAATATGTGCCTACAATCAAGATGGTAGCCAAGGTTAAAGCTAATCCTGTCTAGGAGTCTAGTGTTGGGTGTAACAGCAGGAAATTTACTTTTATTAGTAATCTTCAAATCTACTCGGCAGATAATAATTTTGTTATCTTGATGTGCCTGAACATATAATCTGTGATGGCCTCAGAAGTTTAAGAATAGCCCCTGCACTGTAACAAAATGATGGTGAATAATGCTGATCAGTGGATGAATGTTACAAAGAGGGCAATATGGATGCGCTGTAGTGGAATTTCCTTACCAGTAGGAGGTGCTGGTGTGTCAGTTCTCTTTGTAATGCAATTCTATACATGAAATGTAAACCTGCTGTATGCTGTTAATCAACATTTTTACTGTAGCTTCATTCAAGCGTTCAGTGTACTGTTGCATTGCCTGTGACATTTTATAAACAACTGTGAACATTTTAACTAAATGTTCTTGCACATTTCAGAAATGGACAAACAGAAATGGTGAGTTTAAGTTCAGTGGGAATTTGAAGCGTTTTAACGGAGAGGTGCGATCTTACTTGTAGGAGGAGGTCCAGGTGTTGAGGGGGGAATTAGAGGCTCCGGGGTCAGCGGACTGAGTTGGCGGCGGAGGAGGAGCGGATAGGTAGGTTGGGTAATCGGAGGATCTGCCGGCTGGAGGACTTGGAAGTATGGGATCCGAGGTTCCTGGAAAACGGTACCCTGGCACCAAGGGATACTCCACGCCGTGGAGGGAGACCTGATAAACCGGTGACAGGGTAGTTCTGATCTTCAGGGGATCGTCTCCTTCTGCACAGGGAGTTATCTGAGGATTCGCACAAGAGAAAGACTGTCCTTGAGGATTCACAAATTGTTCTACACAAGAGAATTCACAGAGGCCGAAAGTAAGATTACTGATCAACAATCTGGCGTCAAAGTACCAACAGCTCCCTGTTGATATACCCATCCACTGATGAGGGATATGCTGCAGGTGCGTGCAGCATCACCATGGACACACCCTCCAGGAGAAACGCCTCTCAGCCCCCTCTGGTGGACAAAGAATGGGAGAACAACCCCAGAACCCCAACACCATCAGGTTTTATATCTTCTTCCTCTGAAACTGTGCATAAATAAGTCAAATGTATAATTGATAAAAATTCATTTTTTTAGCCTCTGGCGATGTAACTATACTAAACCAGTGACATTAAATAAGATTCTTAGTTTTATACTTACCCTGAGCTCTGAAGCGATGTCATGTTAGTTTTGAGTAAGTCAAATTTTTTATCCACTTCATAACTTTGTCATACCTGCTCCTGAAAAATCAGTCTGTCATTCTTTGTTTTATTTTTGGCTTTTTCACCTCTTTACACAACCCCTCTCGTTTTAATGGATGTAGTCAAATGACAGGTGTTTGGAGAAGAAGATATTGCTTTAAGTCAAGAGTTCTTGAATTTCAGTCAAAATTGAGGAATTGTGAAATGCATTGCAGGATCTGCAATACAGATTAGTAAAAATACATTTAACTATGATTTCTGAGTCTCTGTTATGCTGTTTTGGACCATATATATGCTCAGGAATGTTGTTGTGTACTGAGTAAAGAGAGGTTTATATAATAATTCCTTTCTCACCCTCTGCGGGTGGTCTCTCTCTCTCTCTCTCTCTCTCTTTCATCCTCTGAGCTCGGGTCCTCTACCAGAAGCCTGGGAGCTTGAGGGTTCTGCGCAGTATCTTGGCTGTGCACATTTCTGGACTGAGATGTCTGATGTTGTTCCTGGGATCCGTTTTAGCCAATGCACCAGTTTGGGGGTGACTGCACCGAGGGCCCAGATGACCACAGGCACCACTGTGGTCTTCACCTTCCAGGTCTTTTCCAGTTTCTCCCTGAGGCCCTGGTATTTCTCCAGTTTCTCATGCTCCTTTTTCCTGATGTTGTAGTCACTTGGTATTGCTACATCCACCACAACGGCTTTTCCTCTGTTCTTTATCCACCACCACAATGTCCGGTTGGTTCACCATTACCATCTTGTCTGTCTGGATCTGGAAGTTCCAAGAGATCTTAGCTCGGTCATTCTCCACCACCTTTGGGGGTGTTCCCCACTTCGATCTCGGGGCTTCCAGTCCATATTCTGCACAGATGTTCCTGTACACTATGCCCGCCACTCGGTTATGTCATTCCATGTACGATTTCCCTGCCAGCATCTTGCACCCTGCTGTTATGTGCTGGACTGTCTCAGGGGCCTCCTTGCACAATCTACACCTTGGGTCTTGTCTGGTGTGGTAGATCTGAGCCTCTATTGCTCTGGTGTTTAGGGGCTGTTACTGTGCAGCCAGGATGAGAGCCTCTGTGCTGTCCTTGAGTCCAGCTTTGTCCAGCCATTGGTAGGATTTCCTGATATCAGCCACTTCAGCTATCCCATGTAGGGGCTTGTCCTCCCATGATGGAGCCTCTCATCATGAATGCCTGAGACATTCGCTGAGCATATCATCTGTTGAGGCTTTGTCCTTCATGTATTTATGGATCTTGGATGTTTCATCCTGGACAGTGGTTCTCACACTCACTAGTCCTCTGCCCCCTTCCTTCAGCTCATGTACAGTCTCAGGGTGCTGGATTTGGGGTGGAACCCTCCATGCATGGTTAGTAACTTCCGAGTCTTAACATCCGTGGCCTTTATCTCTTCCATTGGCCAGCTAATTATTCCGGCAGGGTATCTGATTACTGGTAAGGCATAGCTGTTTATTGCACGGATCTTGTTCTTGCCATTGAGCTGGCTTCTCAGGACTTGCCTTATTCGTTGGAGGTATTTGGCTGTGGCTCCTTTCCTTGTGACCTCGTCGAGGTTGCCATTTGTTTGTGGTATTCCCAGGTACTTGTAACTGTGCTCTATGTCTGCTATTGTTCCTTCTGGGAGTGAGACCCCTTCTGTGTGGACGACCTTCCCTCTCTTTGTAACCATCCGACCACACTTTTCTAGTCCGAATGACATCCCAATGTCAGTGCTGTATATCCTGGTGGTGTGGATCAGTGAGTCGATGTCTCGCTCGCTCTTAGCGTACAGCTTGATGTCATCCATGTAGAGGAGGTGACTGATTGTGGCCCCATTCTTCAGTCGGTATCCGTAGCCAGTCTTGTTGATGATTTGGCTGAGGGGGTTCAGGCCTATGCAGAACAGCAGTGGGGACAGAGCATCTCCTTGGTATATGCCACATTTGATGGACACTTGTGCAAGTGGTTTGCAGTTGGCTTCAAGGGTGGTTTTCCACAGCCCCATCGAGTTTGCAATGAAGGCTCTTAGAGTCCTATTGATGTTGTACATCTCTAAGCATTCAATGATCCAAGTGTGTGGCATTGAGCCATAGGCTTTCTTGTAATCAATCCAAGCGGTGCACAGGTTGGTGTGTCGGGTTTTGCAATCTCGGGCGACTGTGTGGTCTACCAGGAGTTGGTGTTTGGCTCCTCTGTTATTTATGCGAATGCCCTTCTGTGCCGTGCTCATGTATTTATCTATGTGACCACTTATCTTAGCCGCTATGACGCCTGATATGAGCTTCCATGTTGTAGAGAGACAGGTTATTGGCCGATAGTTGGATGGGATTGAACCCTTTGAGGGATCCTTCTGTATCAGGATTGTGTGACCTTCAGTTAACCATTCAGGGTGAGTCCCATTTTGTAGCAGCTGGTTCATTTGAGCTGCCAGTCGCTCATGGAGGGCAGTAAGTTTCTTCAGCCAGTAGGCATGGATCATGTCAGGTCCTGGTCCTGTCCAGTTTTTCATACCCAAGACTCTTTCTTGGACATCTGCCACAGTGATGGTTACCGGGGCTTGTTCAGGGAGGTTGCTGTGGTCCTCTCGTAGAGAGGTCAGCCACTTTGCATTGCTGTTGTGGGACGCCTCCCTTTCCCATATGCCTTTCCAGTATTGTTCAGTCTCCAGGCTTGGTGGGTCTGCTCTGTTGTTAGTACCCTGCCATTGAGAGTACACTTTAGCTGGTTGGGTATGGAAGAGCCGGTTAATCCTCCTGGCTTTTCTCTTGTGTATCTCTTCAGGCAGCTGGCCAAGGCTTGGAGCCTTTGTTTGGCAGTTTTGCGTGCTTCAGGTATGGGCATCTGGCTGTACTTCTTGGGTACTGATCTTTTCATTGCACCCCTTTGGAGCTCTGACAGTTGGCTCACTTCCCTCCTTGTTATCTTGAGCTTAGCCTCTAACCATCTTTTCCATGGTGGGTCTTTTGTCTCATGATTGCTCTTATAGCCAGGCATTTCAAGGATCACTGATGCTGAGTTGTATATCAGCTCATTGGTTTCTGTTATGGTGTTGGTGGGGATCGTTCTCAATGCTGCATTCACATCTTCAATTAGAGTTTCTGATGGTACTTCATGGTACTCCAAATCCGAGGCCATGGTCTTGAGCCGGAAAAGGGTAGAGTGCCTTCTCCGGGTCAGGGGGGTCGTCCTGCCTCAAGTGGAGGAGTTTAAGTATCTGGGGATCTTGTTCACGAATGAGGGAAAAAGGGAGCGGGAGATCGACAGGCGGATTGGGGCGGCGTCTGCCGTGAAGCGGGCGCTGTACCGGTCCGTCGTGGTGAAGAGAGAGCTGAGTCAAAAGGCGAAGCTCTCGATTTACCGGTCGATCTACGTTCCCACCCTCATCTATGGTCATGAGCTTTGGGTCATGACCGAAAGAACGAGATCACGGATACAAGCGGCCGAAATGGGTTTCCTCCGCAGGGTGGCCGGGCTCTCCCTTAGAGATAGGGTGAGAAGCTCGGTCATCTGGGAGGGACTCAAAGTAGAGCCGCTGCTCCTCCACGTCGAGAGGAGCCAGTTGAGGCTCGGGCATCTGGTCAGGATGCCTCCTGGACGCCTCCCTGGTGAGGTGTTCCGGGCACGTCCCACCGGGAGGAGGCCCCGAGGAAGACCCAGGACACGCTGGAGGGACTATGTCTCTCGGCTGGCCTGGGAACGCCTTGGGGTTCCCCCGGAGGAGCTGGAAGAAGTGGCTGGGGAGAGGGAAGTCTGGGCCTCCCTTCTGAAGCTGCTGCCCCCGCGACCCGATCCCGGATAAGCGGAAGAAAATGGATGGATGGATGGATGGTACTTCACTCAGCCGTTGTAATTGGCGTCGGGGTTGTCTGGTGTTCATTACAGCCACGATTCTCTCTCTCAGGTCAGGTCAGTTGCTGCCTCGTTCAGCTTTGATGGTTCATTCATTACTGGGGCTACATACCCAGTCTCTGGGCGGGTAGTTGTAGTTAACTCCCCTCCGACCCTGGTATCCTGGCTCCTCCCCTTTGCCGTAGCATTTGTGTTGTACCTCGTCAATCTCAAGTAATATATAATATATATATATATATATATATAACTGTATATATATATATATATATATATATATATACACACACACACATGTTAAGGGACAGTATTATGTATTTTCCAGGCACATTTCCATTTCATAGCACAATCAACTAGGTTACCTTGAATTCAGGGGGTGCTGCGGGACGCCGGCCAGGGCCTCAGGGGTGCCCGGATGGGAGGTAGAGTATGACTTCAAGGATTCAAGCCTTTATCACATCTGATGAGAACTGGAGAAGGCATGCGCTCCTGTTGAGTTCACTGTATGTAAAATTATTTAAGACATTGCTCAAGTGGATTATTACCCAAAAATGCATCCCTGTGCTAATTTGAAGAATTAAAGAGTTAAAGGTGAAATAACTTTTTCTACATAATCAGAGTAGTTCCAAGAACTGCTGGTATAAGTTTTAAATCAGTAGGATAATATTTGAGGAGAATAGAGAGGGCATGCATATTGTGGTAGGCTCAAAATCCATATTGCAACCCTGTGCTAACTTTGAGAAATAAAGAGTTAAGGCTGGAATAACTTTTTCTACATCATCAGAGTAGTTCCAAGAACTGCTGTTATAAGTTTTAAATCACTATAATAATATTTTAGGAGAATAGAGGGGCATGCATATTTTGGCAGGCTCAAAATCCATATTGCCAAAACATGCATCCCCGTGCTAATTGGGGGAAATAAAGAGCTGAAAGGATTTCACCTTTTCTACGTAATGACACTTGTTCTCTGAGCTAATGCTATAAGTTTCACATCAACAAGACGGATGCAAATATTTTCAGGCTCATAAATTAAAATGCATTCCCTCCTACATTAACAGACTAGATAGTTAAGCATGATATAAAATGCTCTACATAATGGGCCTCTGTTTTGTAATGCTTTTAAGCTATTATGGTATCAAAAGACAAAGCAGAGAATTTCAAACCATTTGCGGAGAATGTTTACAACAGACAACGACTGAAAAAAGTTCAATTCATGTGTGTCAATAAAGGTGTAAAAACCGTATTTATTTCAAGTAATTTGCAATATAAAACCCACCTTTTTTGGGATTACATGGCTAAGAAACGTGATAATGTTACAAATAGATTTAAAGTTTCCTTTTAGGGCATATTTCAGTCTGTTTTCTCGTCAATATGCGAGAGCTTAGAGCGATGCGTGCTCCCGCGACAGGGGATGCAATTTTGGTGCTTTTTTGCCAACAAAAAAGCGCTGCCAACTTTTTTGTTGGCAGCGCTTCAGGCCCGCCAAAACTGCCAGCACAGCCAAGGAGCTGCCCTGGTATAAAAAAAGTATACTTTAGTATATTAAATTTTAACATACTTTAGTATACTTTTATCAATGTACTTCAACTGTAGTATTTTGGAACAACTTATTTTGTACTTAGTATACTTTAGTAGTATTTAAATTGTTTAAAATTACAACTAATAGTATACTTTAGTATACGACATATACCTTTTTAGAACAACTTCAAGTATACTTAGCGTGTACTTAAAGTATACTTTTTAAATTTCATATTTCATTTATTATTTATTATTACATTTTGATATAATTATGATATTATGAGTGTTATTAATTATAAAATAATTATATAATTATGTCTCAAAATTATATTAAATATTAAATATACTTCAAATATATTTTAAATATACTATTAATATAATAATGTATTTAAATTACACTTAATTTTTATTTTTTGATTTCCTGCTATTGATTTGTATCTAAAGAGAACAGAAAAATGGCAAATAAAAAATAACACTTACAATTTCAAGATGTTGTGGACTCGCCATGTATGCAACATCATAAGAACTGATGATCATTGGGACCAGATGCCTGGGGTGGAAAAACATTTTCGGGTGTCTTTGCCTGTTTATGTTAGAAGTAGAAAAAATGGTCAGCAATGTCACAGGATCAGTTGATGTTGGCATTAACTATGAAGCTGTTTTAAGTGTGGACTTAAAGACAAACTACCTTAAAATCTTTCCATCCATGATCTGAACACACAGATCCTTGCAGGGTGGTGAGGGGGCTGGTGGTGCCCATCTCCATCAGCCATCAGATGAGAGGCAGGTTCACCCTGGACAGGCCACCAGTCCATCACAAGGCCCTGAAAGTCAACAACAAATAAAAAAAGGAAGATAAATGTTAGATTAACAAGAAGAAAAAAATTATTTCAAGTTACGATTAAATCAAATCATGTTTATTAAGCACTTAGTGTTGATAACAGCACCATTAAGCCGATGTGGAGGTTCATCCTCAGAGCTGGTTGGTGATCTGGTGGAGTCAGAGCTTCTTCTGAGACAAAAAGTCTTTAGGTTTCCTAACACCTGATTTCTCTGGCTTCCTCTTTCATCTTAATTTGCTTAGTTAGACTGCAAACATATGTTGAAGATAAAATCATTGATGAACGAGTTAGAACAACAACCTCACAATATCAAAGTCTCTCCGTTTTATGGAGTTTAATTAAAACCAGGTTAAGTTTATGAATTAAAGTATAAGTCGCAACAAACAGCCTCCATGCAGTTATAACATGAAGCTGAATTATTACTATAATAATAATCATACAAGTCACAATAAAATTGATAAAATAATTATTTAAGAAACCAACTTAAGTTATATATCTTTACTGTTTATAATTAAATGAAGATAATTAATAAGCAAACTTACCACCAACATAAAAAAAATTGCCAAAGACATTGACTATTCACAGAGAGCTTTATCCTAGCATGTTAACGGAAAGATAAGTAGAAGGAAAAAATGCGGGAGTGCCCAAGCAGCAGGGATAGTGCAGTCTTAAGAGGATTGTGAAGCTAAATCCATTCATACATTTTAGAGGCGATTGACTAGTTGTGGTAAGTTATATATCTTTACTGCACTGTTTATAATTAAATGAAGATAATTAATAAGCAAACTTACCACCAGCTAGCAACACTTAGCAGCCTTCGTCCCCTGGGCTCCTTTTGTGACACACATTTCATTTCCATCAGTTGTCCCGTTGTGTTGTTGTCTAACTCGGATTAGGATGTCACCAGCTTGAATTTACCAAAGTTAGTAACTATTGTCAAAGAATGTCATGAATATGTGTGTAGGGCTGCACCAATTGGAGCTTTCTGGCTGATCCCTTGATACCAATCTTTAAAAAGCCTGACCTGCTGATTTTGATTTTGGCTGATAATGATTTTTTTTTGTCTGAAATATCACTAAATATAGCAAAAAAGTCACTTTTGGCAACAGTGATGTGAACATTGTTAACTGCAAATGTGCAGACCTGACCTGTTGGGTTGGTCTGTCAGGCACACCTCTCACTGCAGAGCAGAAGAGGACAGAGACTGATTTTTAAACCTTTGCTGACGAAGATAAGATTAGGGGATAAGATAGGCTTCACGTGTAAGCATCAGTAGATCACGATCCCCCAAACTTAAGGAAATCGGAAGTGGGTGTGGCAGCACGCGGGGAAAGGACCCCGAGCGACAGACTGGGGAGCTCGAGAGATTAGCCTGGAGATACCTGATTGTTGGAGGAAAAGCTTTGCCTGATCAACTACTGGAGGGATCAAGTCTTCTGGAGGCAAGATAAAGCCACACGGAGCGAGGACCGGACCCGATGCGCTCGCGCTCCAGGCCTGACAAAGGGAACCGCCCGGGAACACAAACACCGTCCCGGTGAGACCCTTCCATGTTTTTTTTCTCATTGTTTTTTTGTGCGCACAAAGACTGATATATTTTTTGGGCCCCAACGTTGATTTTTTTTGTGTGAAAGGAGTTCTTTTTTTGATGGACTAATTATGGACATTTCAAAGGATTATTATTATTGATGAAATATCTCCTTTTGGTTGATGCATTAGACTGGGGTATTGATTTGGGGTGGGGTTGTTTATTTGTAGAAAATTAAAGAGTGACTGTTACAATGCCATGATTTCAGGAAACAGATAATTGGTTATTAAATATAGCGGGCAACTCTTTACCGCATCTGTAAGCTGACGCGTTCTTTTTATTTCAATCAAAACGTTTTTCTAGCGTTGATTATGGAAAGCTGCAGTCATACTTATTTCTAAATTAGTATAAAAAACAAGTCAAAGAACTCTCTTGAGCGTGTGCATTTCTCGTTTATACGAGGATTTGTTACAAGTTTATAGCAGGCGTGTGAATGATCTATTGATCAGACTGCTGATTGCAGCCAGTCCACATTGTTAGCAGAACTAGAAGGCCCCAAAACCACATTTCGCTTAGGGCCCCATGGAGACTTGGACCGGCCCTGCAGGAACGTCTTGCTTTCTGGAAATCAATCGTAAAACAACAAATACATTTCTTTTGTGTTTCTGTAAGAAAAATACTGTCACATCTATATCATTTGTAACTGGTCTTTTAGCCTATAATCTGTTTGATTTCATATTCATCACATTTTTTTTAATATGAAGCATTTGCTAGACTTTAAAAATGTTTATGATCTTAAAATAAATGTGCCAGGACATTTTGTTAAAATGTTCAAAGTTGTTTATAAAATATCACAGGCAATGCAACAGTACACTGAACCAGTGTTGTATAGTAACGGAGTAAAAACACTTCACTACTTTACTAAAGTATATTTTGGAGTACTTCATACTTTCCTCAAGTATGAAATTTTTTGTTAACTTTCACTTTTACTTCACCATATTTCCGAACTTAATTTCATACTTTTACTCCGATACATTTTCAATGTGTGGTTTAGTTACTCTTTACAAAAAAGGGAAAAAGAGAAACTCTAGTGTTTTGACCCACCTACTGATTGACTGCTACAAAGTCGGTACTTACCTGGGCTTGTTCATCACCACCAATAGGAAACACCCATAGACATAATATAATATAAGAGCAGACCCCGCATTGGCTGATCCGGCGCAGGAAATACGGCGGCCATCTTGGAGCGGTAGTCCCTCCTACTTTGCTCAATTAAAACAACAGAAGATGCCTCAGAGTCAGCACGGAGGGATATTGTTGTTCTGATCGATGGATTATTGATGTGAGGCTCCACAGACAACATTTCAGAAGTAAGATGGACATATTTTGTGTATATATTGTGATTAGAATATTTACTGTATTTATGTCCACCGGCGAGATACCAGCTAATATTAGCTACAGTGCTTTGGTGTAATACGGGTTCAGCCCCGATATGAAGAATAACTGAAATTCCGTAAATCTAAAAATAATTATTATTCTCTAACATTGACTTAGATTATCTGACATAAGAGCCTACATTAGAAATGAAACAATGTAACATATATTATAAAACTTATATTATGTGTTATAACATTCATCAGCAAAGTTTACACAGGTGGTAAAGACTATTATTATGTAATTCTTTCACTAGTAAGATTAATCCCAAATCTTCAGTTTTTGTTTTGAAAGTTTCATAAAGATACGATGTGAGGAAGAAGAGAGAGAATCTATAAAGAGAGACGGATTCACTGCAGCAGGATGAATCACATTGGATTTTGGACTGAATCTATATACACTGCTCAAAAAAATAAAAAGAACACTTAAACAAGGATGTGCTATATATATATATATATAAAATATATATATATATATATATATATATTATTCAGTATTAATCATAATTTATTTGTGTTTGTATAGTTATATAAATATGTATTATTATAATAAATTATACACACAGCCGTTCACAAAAAATTATCCACGGCTGTGTGCTTTGTAATAAGCTCATCATACATCAATATCAGAATATTCCATTCCTATTCTATTGATAGCCACTAAGCATATTAAATACACTGAACTATGTATTAAAAACATACTTAAATAATGCAATTGTTTATAAATGTAGCTTTGATAGATGTTTGAATATAGTTCCCAGTAACAAAAAAGCGTGTTATGATCGATTAAATGCGCTGATTTTGCCTGCTAAACACATAATGCCAAGTGGAGTGGTCTACTGCTCCAAGATGGCTGCCCTAAATCACGTCAGCGACAATAGGCGAGAGCGATCCTTGAGGCGTCTATCCTTATTGTTGGAGCTATTTATTCTTTTTCTTTATCCATTTGAATTTTGTTTATTCATAAATGTATATTTTTTGTATTATTTACAGAACTTATTTGTAAGTTAATTGTTGATTTCATTTGCCTCTTGTTTTATTATTTTTCTTCTTATTCTTATGTTTGAAGCAAACAGGAAGTGATGTGGATTGGTCCACCTCCTATAAATGTAGGGGCCTGGTAAAGGACCAACAGGCATTTGGATTAGGGGCCTATGGTTCTTACCAGCGCAAACAGGCAACATAGAAAGGAAGTTTGAACCATGTAAATTGTTGTTTTCAAAGAAGTGAAATAAATCAAGAAGAACAAGTTTGGATTCTGACCCTTTTTTGCCTGCGTTAAACCACTTGATCCAAGTGTCTCAGTGGCTTATTGGAACCTTTTGTTGAAAGTTTGGATAGACAAACAATCGCCACTACATCAGTAAGAACCCACCCCATGGATCAGTAGAAACCATCGCATGGATCAAGTAAGGAACCAGCCGTGGACTGAAAGGAACAAGCCGTCATCAATTGACATGCTGGATTTACGGATTTCAAGGATCATCATCAAACAAAGGGTTTGGATCGCCTTTGATGAAATTAAGTGATTGCTGCGTCAAGCCTGGATTGACACGTCACTCATTCATTAAACTGGTACGTGATAATATTGTTCAAGCCGTAAAGGAAAACGGCAAAACTATTGGAGTTTAAAGACATTATTTCACTGCAAAGACTGATGAGATAAGTTTGATGTGATAACTTGACGCCTAATTGGATCCAGACGTGTGTGCCAACACCCATCATGGAAATGTTTGTTTACCAGAATCAACCTCGTTAAACAAAGAGAGACGTTTGTGCTTCATCTGTGGATTCCTGGATTACGCCGCTTTAATTGTGAGAAATAATTCAAAGAATCGCTAAAAATGTTTGATGTAAAAGGCAAAGAGGATGACACTGAGATGTCACGAGAGAAAAGAACCATCAAACTCACACAGAAGGGTTTGGAGTTTTACATAAAAACATGTCAAGAAAAACGAAGTTTAAAATGTAAACAAACTTCAAAACTTATGGAGAAAATCTCCGCATTAATGACGTCACAAGAAAATGTTCGCGAAGTGTCTTCTAACTTTGTCGAGTTTATTAAATGCTATCAAGATGCAACTGATTTACATGAATCCCTTTTAAGTTTGCCATTACCAGAAGAAGAAGAGAAAAGACAATCTGTGTATTTTCAGTCTAAGGTGACGACATTTTCTGATTTCATGGACAATGTAAAGGTTTGGTTGCATGAAGCAGGAGATCCATATACTGAGCAGAAAATTAATGTTGACGATGAACAGGTTGTTGCAGATCTGGATGAAATAAATCCAGAAGACAGTGTCTCTAATATTTCAAGTGTAAAGTCATGTTCAAAACCATCTTCACAGCAGTCACGGACTTCATCCACCTCTTCTGCCCGCATTAAAGCTGCGGCTGAAAAGGCAGCGCTCATGGAGAGATTCGCTGCGTTGAACAAAAAACATCTGATTGAAGCTCAAGAAGAAAAACTGAGACAAGAAAAGGAAAAATTAGACTTGGAAACAGAGTTGGCAGCAGCCAATGCAAAACTTAATGTCTTAAAAATACATTCAGTTGCTGGCTCTAAACGATCCGATGGAATGAACTCTTATTTTGAAAGAGCCCAAGTAAAGGACACGTCCCTGCTAAATCCTCGCGCTGATGAGTTTGTTCCGAAAGAAAAAGCAGCTTCTTCATCCGACTGTCCCGTCGTCAGACCTAAACAAAGGCAGAGACAATTTCAAATGGATTGTGAGAGTGAAAGTTGATTCTTGAACTCAAACAACACAGCAAACACAATTTCAATCTTCCTCTATCTCTGAGAACTGTCAGAATGATATTGTGAACATCATGCAAAGACAAAATGACATCACTACCTTACTTGTAAAACAAAACTTATCGTCTGTTCTCCCATCCAGAAACATCCCTGTGTTTGATGGGGACCCCCTACAGTACAGAGCATTTATGAATGCCTTTGAGAACGGAGTGGAAGCTAAAACTGACAACTGGAGCGACTGTTTGCACTTCCTAGAGCAGTTCACTAGGGGGTAGCCTAAAGATCTGGTGCATAGTTGTCAGCACTTACCTCCTGATCAAGGTTATCCCAAGGCCAAAGATCTTCTCAAAGAACATTTTGGAAATGAAAATAAAATTGCTTCTGCATATATGGAGAAGATTATGAGTTGGACACCAATTAAAGGTGATGACGTGAAAGGTCTTCAATCATTCTCTCTTTTCCTTCAAGGATGTTCAAATCTAACACAACAAATTGTTTACATGAGAGAGTTGGACTTACCTTTAAATATGAGAACAGTTGTAATGAAACTCCCATATAAATTGAGAGAAAAATGGAGAGTTGCTGCTTATGAGCTGCAGGAGCAAGATGGCCACCGAGCGTTGTTCACTGATCTGGTTGCTTTTATAATAAAAGAAGTAAAAGTAGCATCAGATCCAGTGTTTGGCAACATCCAAGACCCACCAACTGAGAGCAACTTAAAGTTTCAATTTCCAACAAGCAAAGGAAAAAAGGAAGCAGTTTTGCCACTAATGTCAACCCAGTTCCAGAAATCAGAACTCATTCAGCTGAAAACAAGACTAAGCCTACTGCTCTTCACAGCTGCTTGTTTTGTTTACAACTAAATCATCTATTGGAAAATTGTACACAGTTTAAAGCAAAAATGCATCGGGACAAGTTGAACTTCATCAAACAAAAGAGGATTTGTTTCGGTTGTCTGAAAGTTGGTCACACAAGCAAAGACTGCAGGAGTCGTTTGGATTGCAACGTGTGTTCCCAAAAACACCCAGGGGTTCTTCACATAGAGCTACAGGAGCCAGGAGCTTCTTCAAAACAAATCCAACAGACAACAAGGTCTCACGTCAACTTCTCAAGTGCAGCCACTCAGACATGTGGGCATATTGGGGCCGGTCATGATGACGATGCTGTTTTTTCTATTGTTGCAGTTAAGGTTAAAAGTCAAAAGAGCAACAAAGTTGTACAAACTTATGCATTTCTTGATCCAAGAAGTTCAGGTACATTCTGTACAGAAACTCTGGCCAAAAGTCTGAACTTAAAGGGCAAAAGGACAAATATTCTGCTGAGAACAATGAGTCAGAATAAGATTGTTAGTGTACAAGTTTTGTCTGGTTTGGAAGTCTCTGATCTGAAAACAAATGACTTTATAGAGCTGCCAGATGTTTTGACTCAACGTACCATGCCAGTTTCTACATTGAATATTCCCCAGCAGAAAGACATTGATCAGTGGCCTCATCTTAAACCTGTTAAGCTTCTGCATTGATGCAGATGTGGAGCTACTGATAGGAACTGACGCTTCAAATGTTTTAGAACCCTGGGAGGTGATAAACAGTGTAGACGGTGGGCCTTATGCTGTAAAAACTAAAGTTGGTTGGGTCATAAATGGTCCCCTGCGCACTAGAAGCAACAGCAAAAATAAAAATGTCTGCACTACTGTAACAACCAACAGGATCTCTGTTGAGCATCTTGAAGAAATGCTGGTCAAACAGTACAATCATGAGTTTAATGAAAGATCATCAGAGGAAAAAACTGAAATCTCCAGAGAGGATATGCATTTCATGAACATTGTTAATAACTCAACAAAACATGTTGGAGGTCATTATCATATTGACTTACCTTTCAGGAGTGAAAGTCCCAGCTTGCCAAATAACATCTGTGTTGCAGAGCAGCGCCTCCAGAGCCTCAAGAGCCTCAAGAGGAGATTTGAAAAGGATGCTCAGTATAAGAAGGAATACACTGCATGTGTGAGCAACATGCTGCAACAAGGACATGCGAGGCTGTACCGGCAGAGGAGCTACAGACAGATGATGGACAACTGTGGTACATTCCTCATCATGGAGTGTGTCATCCCACAAAAGGCAAGTTGAGAGTAGTATTTGATTGTGGATCAACTTTTAAAGGAGCATCACTGAACGGTCAGCTTCGACAGGGACCTGACCTCACAAACTCCCTGGTTGGAGTCCTCATCAGATTTAGAAAAGAGCCTGTTGCATTAATGGCCGACATCGACGCCATGTTTCACCAAGTTTATGTCTCTGAAAAACACATCAACTTTCTCCGTTTCCTGTGGTGGCGTCATGGAGACACATCAAGACCTGCACAGGAGTTCAGGATGTTGGTTCATTTGTTTGGAGCAGTGTCTTCTCCCAGCTGTGCAAACTATGCTCTGCAAAGAACTGCTGATGACAACGCACAACAGTTTCCAGCTGAAGTGATTGATACAATCAGAAATAACTTTTATGTGGATGACTGTTTAAAATCTGTTCCCACAGAAGAAGATGCAGTACACATGGTGAAAAGACTGACAGACCTCTGCTCTAAAGGAGGATTCATGCTGTCAAAATGGGTCAGCAACAGTCGCATAGTGCTCACATCAATCCTAGAGGAGAAGAGAGCAAACAAAATCAAGAATCTGCATTTGGACAGGGATCAACTTCCAGTTGAGAGAGTCCTGGGCTTACAGTGGAGCATTGAAACGGACGAGTTCAGGTTCAAAACGTCTGTGCAGGACCGCCCACAGACCAGAAGGGGCATTTTGTCTGTAGTTAGCTCACTGTATGATCCCTTAGGAATCCTGGCTCCCTTCAGTATGCCAGCTAAACTGTTGCTTCAAGAACTTTGTCGACAAAATCTGAAATGGGATGAAATTATTCCCCATTCTCTATCTAAGAAGTGGCTTGATTGGCTGGAGGATCTCCAGCTGATATCCAGTTTTAAAGTGGAGCGTTGTATCAAACCAAGCTGCATCAGAGAACCAGACAGAGCTCAACTCCATCATTTCTGTGACGCAAGTCAAGACAGCTATGGCACAGTGTCATATTTAAGACTGGAAAGGAATAACGTCTCACATGTTGTTTTTATTCTAGGCAAAGCAAGAGTTGCACCTATGAAACAAACGACAATCCCCAGGTTGGAACTGACAGCTTCTGTTCTTGCTGTCCGAGTCAATAAACTGCTGCAAAAAGAGCTGCAGATGCAGTTGGAAAAACCCGTTTTCTGGACTGACAGTACAACTGTACTAAAATACATCTCCAGTGAAACCAGAAGATTTCAACCTTTGTTGCAAATCGAATCTCTGTCATCCGAGAAGCAACAGATGTGAATCAGTGGAGATATGTTTCTTCCAAGGAGAATCCTGCAGATGATGCATCCAGAGGAATGAGAGCCGAGGAGTTTCTCAGATGCAAGCGATGGATGAATGGGCCAGAATTTCTCCACAGATCCGAAGAGGAATGGCCTAAGCTGGATATGGATCACCATGCAATTCCTGCAGATGACCCAGAGGTAAAAAGGGACCAGTAACAGTAAATAGTGTTGTGAAGGAATCACAAAACGCAACTAACTATTTGATTCATTATTTCTCATCTTGGACAAAACTTAAAGCTTCTGTAGCCTGGTTTCTGAAGCTGAAAAACATTCTGATGCTGCTGCAACATAAAAGGACAGAGTTTACTGCTGCAGACCTGAATAAAAATGATCCAGAAAATCAAAAGAAAGAACTGGAAAAACAGATGGACAAATTCAAGACCACTCTAAAGAAAGAAAATTTGACTCCTGAAGACTTAGCCAAGGCAGAGCTATCTATTATTCAGTTTGCACAACAACAGAAGTTTACAACTGAAATGGCTTTAATCACTAGTGGCTTTAAAGCAATCGCCAAGAGAAGTGCTCTGTATAAACTTGACCCAGTATTGGATGCTGGGGTCCTCAGAGTGGGTGGCAGGTTGAATAAAACAGCCATGCCTGTTGAAGCAAAGCATCCTGCAGTTTTAACAAAGGACATGTATGTATTGTTGAGGAAATATAATCATTGTTTAGTGTTTTGTTGAATTCAATCATATAACCATTTTTGTGGTGTTTGAGTTGGTTTTATCTTTTAATTAAAACTAGGAATTTTGAGTCACCAACCTCAGATGCAGCCTCTGGGGGTTGGAAGGTCACAGATAAGCAGTTGGAAGGGCCTGGTCGTAAAACTACAGGAGGCAAGCAATCTTATCTGTGTGAAGATCATCTAAAAAACAGGGCCACATTTGGTCTCAGAAAATAAGGAATCTCCAGTGGACATCTGGCGTGGTGAACTATTGACCTGCAGTTTACTCGGGAAAAGTATGGTCAAAAGCTCATAAAATGTGCCTTTATTTGTTTGAGTTGAGGCAGGGAATTCCAAATACGTTTCTTTGATCTTCGAGCAGAGTGAGGGGAGGTGCCGTTTTCAGGGGTGTTCGGAGGCGGCTTCTAATTGGTCGAGAGGTGTTGCCCCCTATTTGAATAGAACACACCTACTAGTATAAAACCTCTTGTACAAGGAAAAGGAGGCAGAAAATAGTCAATTTTTAGCACCATGGGCTGACTGTTTTCTCCGAGGACGTCTTCGACGTCTTCGTCTTTTCCTCTATCTGTCTTATTCTATCAGGTGACTAATGTGTGACTGTGTTCCTTAAATTTCTCTGTCTTGTGTTATACTTTCTTCTGATTGGATTAAATTCTGAACTTCTGTGACGCCAACACGCTGCATACGCCTCCTTTTGTTCTCGCGAGAGTTCCCAGACCGCGGCGAAGGATCCGGGACAGAGAAAGAAGGAAAAGAACTCAAATTGTAGTTTCTTACAGTTTACTTAATATTCCTGATTTCGACAATTTGGAGGCTCGTCCGGTCCCGCGGTCTGGAGCCTTCTGTGGGGACGCTGAGGATTCGTTGCGGTGTTTAACTGCGAACGGTGAGTTTATTCATTTTTGCTTTCGATTTGTGGTAAGCGCCATCTTGTGTGCGCCATGTTGTGAGTGGCGTTGCAGATTTTCGGAATTTATATATACAATGCGTACAATATCTTCAACCGAAATTGAGCATATTTGATTTAATGGTTAATTGTTGAACACACGGTGTGAACGGGGAGCGTTGGCACGCTCAGCAGAGCTGCACACTCTGTTTTATGCTAGGTATTTTGTGACCTTGGAATCTGCCCGTGTCCAAAACACAATAATTTGGCATAGTTGGTGTGTTAATAATCAGTCTGAATCGGCTGAGGAACTTGCTCGTTCCAAAATAGAGACTTACCATTTAAGGTCAATTGGCTGCAGTCTGGGACTGCGTCCGAACGAGTCTGGGACTGTGCGGACAAATTCTAATTCGGATGGGTTACTGACGGTAGCGCTACCTTCCTGGTTACCTTCAAAACGTAGGTGTTCTGGTCGATTGAAATGCGCTTTCTCAATTGAGCTTGACCTAGCTCGTAGCAGACTGGAAGTGATAAGTAAATGAAATAGTTAAATAAGTCTGCGGAAGTTTGTTCGCATTGTATACTAGCCGGCTCCTATTTTCCTATACTGTCTGTTTGTCCTCTTTGTTACCTGAAGAAGTGTGTTGTTTTCTCTGTGTGAGTGTGTGATTTTTTGTTTCACTGTATTTTATTTGTGTCATTGTGCGTCTTATCGGCCGTTCTGTGTCTTGTTGTGTGTCCGTGTGTAGCTGTTTGTGTGTCAGTGCGTGTGTATCAAGCTGTGTGTGTGTGTGGTGTCACACACACACACACACACAGCTTGATACACTGAGCTGTGTGTGTGTGGGAGCCGTTGGAGTGACGGCAGACAACTCGCAGCTTCTGTGGGAAAATGCAGGACTGCGACGCTATAAATGTGTACGCGCACTTTCACTGTATGCCTGGATTGTGGCCGCGCATTTTTATTCTGAAGTTCAGTGACTGTGTAGTTTATGGTGTGAAGATCTGAGCGGCCAGTCTCCAGGTATATGGATTTTTGTTCAGTTGATTTTTTATTTTTATATTTTTGTTGTTTCGAACCATTTAGATGGTTGCGAGTCTCAGGGCTGTTTGTTTGAATTACCCCGGCTGTGACGAACATTTTACACTTTCTCTGTATGCTTAGGTATGGTAGGAATTAGGCTACTACGATATACTAATGATAATTGGCTGATTGACTCTATTTCATTGCGATTTGCATTTTAGTCTTACTGTTTCTGTGGCTGAACTGTCTGTGCACGCAGTTCTGCCCCAGACGCAAGGGACACAGCACATTGGAGTGCTACACAGTGATAATGTACGAAGTCTGTCTGCGGATGACCCTATATGAAATGATGCACTGGAACAATATGTGACACGAAGGTGCAGTGAGTCTGGGAGGCTGTTATAATGACGTTACAGCCAGCACCTTTTGGAGACTTCAGTTTTTAATTTGGCCATTTAATTAGGATTTTGGTTAGACACACAGACAATAATAAATATAAGGTTTTTTGCGATACACACCTGCATGATATATGAAATTGACATGATAATTCTGGAAATCGTTGTTCCTGTCATAAGGTCTTTTAATTCCAACAGGTTCTAATCATTTACTGCTTTAATCGTTTTTCTTTCCTACTTTTCATATAGATAACTCGGGACGTATGGACTAATCC
Source organism: Poecilia picta (assembly GCA_033032245.1). Lineage (NCBI taxonomy): Eukaryota > Metazoa > Chordata > Actinopteri > Cyprinodontiformes > Poeciliidae > Poecilia > Poecilia picta. The sequence goes on along the minus strand of CM065364.1, from coordinate 12,732,267 downwards.
ATATTTTTTCTCTTAGGTGATTCTATGCACACGACGATGCATTTTGTGTGGAAATATGTTAATTTGATTTCTGATAATTTTGTTTCTTTCAGACAAGGTGTTATAAAGACTGTGTTTACAATCTTTAACAAGTTTGGTTTTCGTTTCACATCTGGAGGGATATGTTTGGAACAGGTTTTACCTGTAGGTTAAACGAAAATCTTTCTTGCACATGTGGGAATGTGGTGTACACTATAGGTGTACATTGAGACTCTTTTAATTGCTGTGAGATGTTCCATATGTTTTTATGTTTTTGGGTTTTACCTGCATTCTGTTTGTTTTATTTATGATGTACTAACTACTGACTAACATACTAACTTAATTGTATTAATGGTTGGTCTGTGTGACACATGGGTTGCTAATTTGGACATGTTGAGAGGAGCACAATTCTTCTATTTTTGGTTTTTCACCTATAAATTGTTTTTTTTTTTTTTAAAAAAATTATGTTTTTATTATATAGATAGGGGAGAAGGCTAAAATAGGCCTTACTTAAATTGGTAAGATTTGGAGGCAGTTGCTTGTGAATCTCTTAATCAAAAATTTTGACCTTTATTCAAAATAGTGAATTATGGATTTAATTATGTAAGGGGATTTTGTCTTGCCTTTCTGCTTCACTGACATATGATGTCTGCTTATAAGTGGACTACAAATTGAGGTAATGAAGCCGGATGACAGTTAAGCATCTATGTCATGTTCACCTACATTTAGAATATAGCAGATTTCTATGTCACTGCTGATTTCTTTGGCACAAGCGAAGTGAATGCTTTCGAGGTGCTATTTTGCATAGATCAAAACAAAGAAAAACAGTAAGTGAGCTTATTATATTACTTCTATCACGTTTGGTTGTGAAACGTCTTGCTTTAATTCTATTTTTTCTTTTCTTTACAGAAATGGGGGTGTGAAGCGAGAGGAATGTCAGAGAGCTCTGTGGAACCTTAATGAGACATAGTGGATTGACAGTTCATTTGACATTTTGCAGTAAGGAACGTTGGTATAGCCTTTTGTTTGATTTTTTGTTAACTTGGTTTATTTTACACTGGCAGTTCTGCTCTTGGAGGTTGAGGTGCTGTTGGGGGTAGGTTCCTGAGGCTGGAACCATGCTGAGAGGTGTGAGATGATGGTGTCGCTTGGCATCTGGCTTCAGGTGTCTGCTGTTGCTCTTAAGCTCTCCACACCACTGCGATTACAAACTGTGCCTCTGAAATGGACTGTTCAGTGGAAGTGACGACATCTTCAAAGACTGAGGTCGGTGGAGTTTACTGCTATTTCCTGTTACTTGGGTCACACTGATGCATTACAGGACCCAGGGATGGATGTACTCTCTGACTGTTATCTCAAGCGTGCTGCAGCTGACTTCGGCAGGAGGTCACACTTCATGGATCAAAAGACATTCTGATGGGAGATGGAGAATGATGGGAGGAGATCCTCCGTGGTTCTGTGACTTTTGCTGTGTCTCCTCCCCCAGGACCACTGCTGTCATCGAGAGCTGACCTCAGTTCAATAAAGGGACATTGCATACCCTGTACCGTTTCTGAGTGAAATGGACTCTGCACAGTTCACGCTATAGCTCAGTGGATGTCCTGTTTGTCTAGTTGCTGGGTGGTACTGGATTCTCCACCTGTCGCATGTGACTTTAGTCCTCTGACTCCTCCTTCAGCGTGTTTTGGCCTCTGAGATGCAAACCACTGCCAGTTGTCAGTTAGAGTTGGTGAAATTACACTATTTTTCCAAATTTATCTTGTATTGAGTGAGATGTTTATTTTTATTTTTTAGCTGACTTAATTTGCCACAGAGAATACTATGTTTACTGGGTTTATTGCCTCACATTCTTCTCGCTTGACATTCTGCCCTTTTGGCTATGGTAGAGGTGTGACAACAAACAGGACGTCTCAAAAGATTTCTGATTGCAAGACTGGTGTTTGTGACTCTCTGCATTTTTCGAACAAGCATTTTTGACTCAGTTATTCACTTCGTTTGTCTCAACTTATTTTTAATTTTAGACTGACGAGCGTGGTGCAGGGAATAATTAAGATTACCTATTTTTAGCCATAACTGACTTACATTGGTGCCACGTTTTACCTACGGCGGTATATGATCTAAATGTTATTTGGTTATTCCTCAGTTGCAGTAATTTAGTGTAATCGGGAGTTTGACTGCATTTGACATTTGTATTTAAACATACTGAGGTGGACTGAGTACACAATGAGCTACAAGCACCACGTTCCTTCTTACTTCCTAAATTTTGAATTAAATATGAATTTGTTGATGGCAGTGTGCAGATTGTAACGGAATCTGGGACACCATATTACATTTGCGTCCACCTCTTTATTCTATGACAGAACATTTGTTCTGTCATAGAATAAAGAGGGAATAAGAAATAATTAACATGCATGGTTGGAATACACTAAACTTAATATTACCTGTCAAATAGTTTATACAAAACAGTGTTTCCTAAAAGAGGGAAAGGGATCGTTACATGATTGCATATCACTTCATATGATTCAAAATAAGTGGTTTAAATAAGTCAACCAGGAAGGTCTAAAAATAAATGTGTACAGAATATAGTTGTATCAAGCTTCTCCCCAGTAAATTGAAAATATATTGATAGAAATAAAAAGGACAATTCATTATTAAATAAGATAAATAAGTACTTAAAAGAAAAATGAATCAAATATTAAAAGGGTTGAAATTTGGAGATTTAGAATGTTGATTAATTGGGATAAATCATTTTTATATTTAATGACACGGTTAACATATTCTTGCAAAACAAGCGGATCATCCTTTGAGGATTTAAAATGAAAAATTAGGATTAAAATTAAAGTGGTCTAAATTGGATATTTAAAAGGAACAATCATGGAACTGCTTCTAAAAAGAGTTAACTTAAGGAATGAAATTATAATCTGAAATGAAGTCATAGAGTAATAAAATAAAAAGTTAATACAAAATCTCTACATGCCTGATAAATTGAAATAAACTAGTTAAATAAAATTTGATAATAAGAATAATATATGATTTAAAACGACAAAATAATTAGGATCGTTTATTGTTGGTTCCTCTATTACTACGTTTCATCTATGACTTGCCAAGGAAGTCATTTTACTTCAAGGAGAATTAAGGAACACAGAGACCAAAAATGAAGATATGTTTGAAAATTTGTACAACCAATTGTTCCTAATCAATTTTTCTTTCACAGCGACTGTAGATTTATTGATAGATTCGAAGCGTTTTATATGCGGTATATCGGGTCTAATTTGCTCATTCGTTATACGGATAAATTTGGATGAGATTTAAGAAAAGTTGAAATTGGCTACAAACTGTGCACAGTCTAAATTCAAATTGGATAAAACGCTTTGCTATGGGTCGATATTTTTATGTGTTGTCCATTAACAAATTAACAGGGTTCTCTTCATACGAGTTTGACACGAGAAGGATGTTTCCGACACCTGCGCATGGACTCCAGAAGGGACAGGTGAACCCGCACATTTATTTCATAATGATGTTTTTGAGAAGTCGTAGGTTTGGGACCGGAGTTTGCAGAATACCAGATGTCACCGGACCAGTTCCAGGAACCAACTGGGTGCGGCTAAAGATCATCAAAAGGAAGTGGTCGGAGCCCCGTTTCACTGGACCATATCGAGTCGTCGAGAGGACGTCGCACGCTGTCCGTCTGCAAGGAAAAGGAGACACCTGGTTCCATTGGACTCAGTGCGCAGAAGCTGAGGAGCCCCAGCGCGCTCTTCAAGACGTACAGGAGGACCTGCAGCTTCAGCCTTCAGACGGAGGAGCTTCGTCACGCAGTTCCCCAGACCAAGGAGGTTCAACGGTTCCAGTAAGAAGTATAGCGGGAATCCCTGCTGAGACTACTTCTGCTTCCTGAGTTTTGACGCCTTCAGAGACCCGAACAGGCATAATAATCCTGTTTCGGTCTCAATATATTGAGAAAAGAGGAGATTGAAATTTCTCTTTAAACTCACTGTTTAATTGGCATAATAATCCAATTCTCAGTGAGCAACGGATACTCAGGTGTGAAACCTGAGCTTTGAATACCTGATCAGGGTATAAGACGGATCAAGCTTCAAGAGGATCACACATCGACCCCACGTTTGCGTTTTTATATCGTTGATTTTGCGAACTCTTTATGAACCTTCGTTTTTGCGCGTTTATTTGAACTATTTTTTGTAAAACTCATATTTTTGTTTAAGAAGAGGATCACCAAAGAAGAGACACGAACTTTGATTAAAAAAAAAAAAAAAAAAAAAAAAAAAAAGAAAATCTTTTGTAATTTCTGTATTTTTTGGTTGTTTTGATATTGTGTTGATTTTTGTGACAAAATTGTGATTCTGTAGTTACTGTTGATTTTCAGGTTATAGAACATTTTAGTGATTGTCTGAGATCATACTTTTACTTTTCCATGCATATTTTGGGTATTTTTGTATCACGAGTCGGATTGTTTTGAGTTTTTTAGAAGTTTTTATATTCTAGATCATAAGGTGTCTTTGCATGTTACATTTTATTCTTATATTTTGTTTGAAGTGTGGAACGCTCGCTGAGTATTGACTTCCTGGACATCACAGGATTAACTCTGACAGGATCTGAGTATGGAATTTCCATTGAGACATACGGCTCAGCGGTGGAAGCTGATGATATGTGTGTTTTTCGCCATGGTTATGACAGGAATGTGGGTTTTGGGTAAGTCCACGAGTGGATTCATTTTTGATCAGGCACCTGACTCCCGACACATGATAGTTGGACGTGGATTGTCTGGTGAAAATGGGACTACTCGTGTGAAGCGTTCTTTGAATTTTCCGGTTGATAAGTGCCTTACTAAATATCGTGGGATTGAGTTGAATTATACTCTGGGCACTTTGACTAATTTTCAAATTGACTTGTGTGCAGTAACACGCCGCTGCTGGACGGGCCCTCAATATTGGCAGAGAACGACTCTTTATTTATGTGCAGATTTGCCCTTCCAGCGGCACTGTATTACTCAGGAGAACGGGTTTCGACAATTGTGTCCAAACTGGGGTGCAGCCTTCAGAATGGTGGGCTCATCTTGGAATCCACCGTATTTTTACAAATCTGTTGCAGAATATGACAAGATCACCTTACGACGAGGGAGACTGCCAGGTTCTCCAGTGACAGGTTATAATCCTCTTGTGTTAACCATCTCAAATATGCGAACTGCTTTCTTTAGGAAATATCCAGCAGATTCAGCTGTTTATTTAACTTTGGGTGCCTCTGTTGATGCTAAAGGTCCGCTGGGTGTGATTAAAATTAATCTGATCAGACCTGACAGAACAGAGGACATGGAACGTCCAGTTCCTGATCAATATGCGGCTAAAATTGATTACACTGCAGTCACCCCATTGGACATTATTCGAACTCCAACTGGTTATAAGGATAAAAACTTATGGCTAAATTGGATGGTCCAAACAGCGAAAGAAACTAGTCTTGGGAATTGTATTGCGTGTGCCACTGCTAGACCCCACCTTTATACTGAACCCGCACCGTTACATTTAGGAGATAGTTGGGGTTTTGATTGCATGATGAGGATAACAGGTGAAGCTACTCCGGTGAATTGTACTGCACTTGCCGCATTATATCCACCTGTTAGTAATTCCACTCAGACAGGAACTTTTCTTCCGGTGAAGGGTGAAGGACTTTATGTGTTTTGATTTTACTCATTCTGCACCTGGTTTTCAGTTGGGACGGATTCCCACTGATTGGTGTAATGTTACTTTGCCAGCAACTAGAAGCATTGGAGGGGTTAAAAACTCTGAGTAAAACGATGCACGAAAATTCAGGAATTGATGGTGGTTTGGACAGGTGGTTTTCCACTATGTTTGGTAAATGGAAAAGGATTGTGATGTCACTGATAGTTTCTCTGGCTACTTTTGTGGCCATAGTGGTGACCTGTGGCTGCTGTTGTGTTCCTTGTATACGCTCTCTCATAATTAGGCTCATTACAGTTTCCATTGAGAAGGGGAGAGGTGGTCCACCTGCTCCGCCTCCTTATCAGATGCTCTTCCGTGGTGCTGAGGATGAGGAGGAACTGGAGGTGATAAGTGTTGTGTAAAAAGGGGGACTGAGTAAGGATTAGTGAACAGGTGTGATGATGTGTTGGTTTACTCTGAGTACTTTGGATTCCTCTGGTGCGAACTACAATCCATTTGTTTGTGAGGTCTGCTTAAGTCAGACCTCAAAAGGGGGACTGTTGAGGAAATATAATCATTGTTTAGTGTTTTGTTGAATTCAATCATATAACCATTTTTGTGGTGTTTGAGTTGGTTTTATCTTTTAATTAAAACTAGGAATTTTGAGTCACCAACCTCAGATGCAGCCTCTGGGGGTTGGAAGGTCACAGATAAGCAGTTGGAAGGGCCTGGTCGTAAAACTACAGGAGGCAAGCAATCTTATCTGTGTGAAGATCATCTAAAAAACAGGGCCACATTTGGTCTCAGGAAATAAGGAATCTCCAGTGGACATCTGGCGTGATGAACTATTGACCTGCAGTTTACTCGGGAAAAGTATGGTCAAAAGCTCATAAAATGTGCCTTTATTTGTTTGAGTTGAGGCAGGGAATTCCAAATACGTTTCTTTGATCTTCGAGCAGAGTGAGGGGAGGTGCCGTTTTCAGGGGTGTTCGGAGGCGGCTTCTAATTGGTCGAGAGGTGTTGCCCCCTATTTGAATAGAACACACCTACTAGTATAAAACCTCTTGTACAAGGAAAAGGAGGCAGAAAATAGTCAATTTTTAGCACCATGGGCTGACTGTTTTCTCCGAGGACGTCTTCGACGTCTTCGTCTTTTCCTCTATCTGTCTTATTCTATCAGGTGACTAATGTGTGACTGTGTTCCTTAAATTTCTCTGTCTTGTGTTATACTTTCTTCTGATTGGATTAAATTCTGAACTTCTGTGACGCCAACACGCTGCATACGCCTCCTTTTGTTCTCGCGAGAGTTCCCAGACCGCGGCGAAGGATCCGGGACAGAGAAAGAAGGAAAAGAACTCAAATTGTAGTTTCTTACAGTTTACTTAATATTCCTGATTTCGACAGTATCTACACTGATTTTACGCCACATTCATCAACAGTTAGGACATGCAGGAAGAGCTCATATGCTGTCAAGATTGAGACAAAAATACTGGATCACAAATGCTAATTCAGCTGCCAGAAAAATTATCTCTCATTGTGTTGTTTGCAGACGTAACAGAGGAAAGTTTGTCGAACAAAAGATGGCAGATCTGCCAGAAGAAAGAGTTCTGCCAGCCATGGCTCCTTTTACAAACGTTGGAGTAGATTACTTTGGTCCTGTGAGTGTCAAAAAAGGAAGAAGTCTCCTGAAAAGACTCTACAGCTCCAAGAGGATCATGGATGATGGCCAAAGTCTTGAGTGTAAACCAGGATGCCAAAGGCTTGGTGCGTTCTGTACAATTACAAACAAAGACCTGTGACGAAACTTCTTTTGTTACTGGAAGCATCACCCTGAGAAATTAAGGACGTATTTGAGAGAATAGCTCCTTTTCCTTGTTAAAGTAATTGTGATGATATTCCCAAATAGGGGCCGGAGTGTTGGAGCTATTTATTCTTTTTCTTTATCCATTTGAATTTTGTTAGTTTATTCATAAATGTATATTTTTTGTATTATTTACAGAACTTATTCGTAAGTTAATTGTTGATTTAATTTGCCTCTTGTTTTATTATTTTTCTCCTTATTCTTATGTTTGAAGCAAACAGGAAGTGATGTGGATTGGTCCACCTCCTATAAATGTAGGGGCCTGGTAAAGGACCAACAGGCATTTGGATTAGGGGCCTATGGTTCTTACCAGCACAAACAGGCAACATAGAAAGGAAGTTTGAACCATGTAAATTGTTGTTTTCAAAGAAGTGAAATAAATCAAGAAGAACAAGTTTTTATTCTGAACCTTTTTTGCCTGCGTTAAACCACTTGATCCAAGTGTCTCAGTGACTTATTGGAACCTTTTTTTGAAAGTTTGGATAGACAAACAATCGCCTCTACACTTATATTATGTCTATGGAAACACCTGTTTCTCTTCTCCCATTAAACACACAGCAAGTCTCGCGATAAGCAGCAGCCACATGTCCCTAATGCCACATAATGACCAGTTGTTGCACCAATTGTTTGTGAAGTAGAGTAATTAATCATAACGGCTTTTTTTCTTCATGTTGGCCACATTTTCTGTACTGACTATTTTTCTCATTTTCAGTACTGACCTTACTTGAAGGGAAAACTTAAGGCTTACAAAAACTTTGTATTTTCTGTCCTGGAGGGTGTTGAGGAAATATAATCGTTTCTAGCATTTAGAAAATATAACCATCTTTTTGTGTTTAGTTAGCTGAATCTTTTACTTAAATTGTGAAGAAGTTTGTGTGGGTGAGTTCAATTGGCAAGAAGAGCCATGGCTGGGTTCAAAATATCAAAGAACAAGTGATGGATGGAGAAAACCTTTCAAGACGTTGTTAAACAATATATCTGTGGAGCTATAGGCTCCTATCTTTTCAGACATCTTGGGAGGACAGGAGATACTCAGGTCTCAGGAAATAAAGAGCCTTCAGGCATGTTAAACTATTGAACTGTAAACTTATGAACTTTAGAGCTGTGAACTTTAAACTGTTTAAACTACTAATATCATATAGATTACTCTTAGTATTGCATGCTCGGATTAAAATGTATTATTTACCTGTAGAATTAAGGTAGTTGGAAAATGATTAGGATGGTTTAATTTTATACGAATGGTGTAAGCAGATTAGGAATTGTATCTAATTACTTTTTGTAGTTAATATAGTTATTGTATGAGTTTAATGTTAGGGAGGCTTTGGGAGGAATAACAGAGCAAAAGCATATTAAGTTCAGAGATAACTCTTATTGAATCAAATATAGGATTAAGGGTTTGTTTTGGGAGAAAAGGAGAAAACCAGAGTTTCACAGAGATCTGTGAAATGCTTTGATGGTCTTGGCTCAGGAAGGAGCCAGATCCTGGAGAAAACTCTGCAGGATTCAGGAGATAACATCATTTAGTGAAATAAACCTGAATATATCTTAAAAGTTATAACCTATTACGGCACATTGACCTGCAGTTTACCCGAGAAATATTTGTTTAAAAGCGTACATACAGTTTGTTATTTATCTGTTTGGATTAGGAGAGAGTTCCAGCCACGTCTCCTTAGACATTTGCAAAGTCGTAAAAGTCAGCAGGATTTTAGAGTTCTGGTTAACTTCACTGACAAAAAAGAGAAAACTTCTCTTTGATCGCTCGAACAGAATTGAAGGGAGGTGCCGTTTTCGAAGGCGGTCAGAGTCAGCTTCCAATTGGTCGAGCGGAGAGACACCTTGTTTGAATAAATTAAAGAAAAAAGGATAAAACTTTCAACACGGAGTAACAAATCAGATTTTGCGCTTGCAATTTCTCCAAGGACGTTCTTGCTATCTGTTTATCTTTTCCTCTTCTCAGGTAAATTTATCTGTTTGTGCTCTGAGGTTTTCTGATGTTTTGTGATGTGCTTTTCTGGTGATGGTTTGCATCTGTCTTGAATAAATGCTGATTATTGTGACGCTGTTGTCTCTGCGTGATCTCAGTCCTTGCGCACAGCATTTTTCTGAACCCGGGCAGAGAGGATAGAACGAGTAAAGTTTTGCAATTTTATTCTCTTAACAAGGGGAAACTAAGAAGCTGGTTCAGCTGTAAAGCAGGTTAAGTTAACCTTGTGCTATAGGTAAAGCACCTAACTTTCTTAACTAAATGATACCTGCAGGTTTATCTATTAGCAGGTTTAATTTTGCCTGTACTTGGTTATGTACATTACTTTAACTGTATTTGACAAGTTTACCAAAATATAAAAAATGTCATTCAAACTGTATTTGCCTTTTTTTACTTTTTACTTATACTTTTCATTACATTACTTGAGTACATACATTTTAACAGTAATTTCCATACTTAAGTACAAGAATATTCAGATACTTTAAGACTTTAACTCAAGTAACATTTCAGTCAGTGACTTGGACTTTTACCAAAGTCATATTTTGGAGAGGTACGTATACTTTTACTTGACTCTGAGATTTCAGTACTTTATACAACACTGTTCACTGAACGCTTGAATGAAGCTACAGTAAAAATGTTGATTAACAGCATACAGCAGGTTTACATTTCATGTACAGAATTGCATTACAAAGAGAACTGACCCACCAGCACCTCCTACTGGTAAGGAAATTCCACTACAGCGCATCCATCCTCTTTGTATCATTCATCCACTGATCAGCATTATTCAGCATTGTAGGAGCTATTTTCCCATTGTTTGGTTAAATCTTAGAATTTAAATTGTTTAGTTTATTCTTAGCATTTGTTTGTTTTCCTAGTTGATTTATCATTAGAATTTTTATTTTTATGTTATTTAGAATAAGTTTTGGTTAGTAATTCACTTAATAAGTTAATTGATTTCAGGTTGGGATGTGGGTATTTCACGGTATAAATAGGTGGGTCTTAGGTAGCTTATTATGCATGTGGGTGGTCACAAGGTTTTTTAACAGCTAATCAGTCACATCGGTTTTCATTTTGTCAGTCAGAGAACAGGTACAGGAATAGGAGCAGAAGCCCGTAACATTTTTGCCTGATCTGCAAATAAAACCAAAGAACCATATTTGACTTTTGATTCCTTTTGCTGCGTAAACCAGAATCCACAGTGCATCAGGTGACTGATAGTGATGGGCAAATGAAGCCTCATGAAGCAATGAAGCTTTCCAGCCATTTGCTTTGCAACAAGGTTCAGTACTCGATGCTTCATTCATTACTCACTAGTGACATCTGCTGGTGAAACTGTAACAGCCTTATCACTCAGTTGGATCATACTTCCAAAAATTACTAAATGCAATATTGTCACAAAGTTTTCATCGAACTCATGTTTAGTAACAGGAGAATCAATGAAACCATATTTAATTGTCATATGTTTTAATTATTACAATTATTTGTAGCCAATCTAATCCTGGTATATGTTGAACATCAGTGGTTGTGTTGGGTTTTCTTTTATGTTAGACTGATTTGACAATAAAGACATTTGATGTTTTGGTGTCTTGGGAGTGCAGTGCCTGTTGGGGCTTCACTTTTTCTTGGATTTATAATTGGCTCTGATCTCTTATATTTGGCTACATGTTGAATTTTAGTTCTGCAACACCATTAGATCTGTTTCTGCTGTGAAAGACTGATATAGTTTTGCTAATCAGACTACAAATAATAGTGGAACTTTGCAGAAGGTGAGAAATTGGGAGGTGAAGGGTTAATTATTATCTAAGAATAATTTTATTGTGAGGATAATCTCAAAATATTCCCAGATGTCAGAGATTTTCCTCTTGCTGGCTCCATTTCATCATTGTCAAGTTGATTTGTGTAGCACATTTCAGCAACAATGGAGTTCAAAGAGATTTACATCATAAAATCACAAAAGTGTAGTTATATATAAAATCAATCTACAATTGAGAAAACCCGTAACAAACATTACATTTTGATGAGTGTCATCATCAATAAACATCAAATATGTTGGTCAATGTTTTATTTTATTTGCCCACTGAAGACTAATAACAATAACAGCACGGCTCATCGCACTTTTATTTTGAAAACCAACACGCAAAATGAAGCAGTCACGTGACCCATGCAATGCGAGGCCTCGTTTGTTGCCAGTCACGTGGTTTTCAGCAAGACAACACAAGCCTCAAGCGGGGCTTCATCGGATATGCTCCCTTTTTACTCGGTACACGCCTCGAAGCCTGGATTCAGATGGTCCATCACTACTATTTGAGTTGGCTTCACCTTTTGTTTTGATGAGTTTTGAGTTTTTTGGACAAATGTTCACAACATCAAGTAAAAAACCTGACCTTGGCGCCGATTTACGTTTTTGCATCCACCTGAATAATGTGCGGTTGCGCCACTGACCAGGAGTGATTTGGAGGTTTCTTCCAAACGAACCATTAAACTGACTGAGAAAGGCTTGATGTCCTATATTAAAACATGCCAAGATAAAAGAAAGCAAGCAAGACGAATAATGGACGTGTAGGAGCTATTTTCCCATTGTTTGGTTAAAACTTAGAATTTAAATTGTTTAGTTTATTTTTAGCATTTGTTTGTTTTCTTAGTTGATTTATCATTAGAAATTTTATTATTTAGAATAAGTTTTTTGGTTAGTAATTCACTTAATAAGTTAATTGATTTCAGGTTGGGATGTGGGTAGTTCACTGTATAAATAGGTGGGTCTTAGGTAGCTTATTATGCACTTGGGTGGTCACAAGGTTTTTTACCAGCCAGATAGTCACATGGTTTTTTTTGTTAGTCAGCGATCAGGTACAGGAATTTGAACACAAGCCTGTAGCCTTTTTGCATGGACCAAAGAATAAAACCACATAATTATATTTTGACTTTGACTTCTTTTGCTGCGTAAACCAGAACCCACAGTGCATCAAGTGACTATTTGAGTTTGATTCACCTTTTGTTTCGATCACCTTTGAGCTTTGGATTTTTTGATTTTTGAATTTAATTTCGGGAAAATGGTCACTACATCAAGTAAAAAACCCGGCCTTGACTTTTTTGACTCGACAAGAAGTAAAACATCCGAACTTGGAGTTCCTATCAACGATCTCAGTTCTGATGGCTGCGTAAAGTTTGGAGGAACCGTCTCCTTTGTTCTTCGGACGCCGACAGCGGGAGGAAAGGGTGACGACCATAAGCCAGAAGGTGCCTCACCTACAAACACTCACGTCTTTCTTCAATGACATCGGTATGTACGATGATTGCTAACGCTGTAAAGGAAAACGGCCAAACGAGAGGAGTTTGATGATAGCGATCAACGTTACTACAAGTTTGTCGTCATGAAAATGAATGAAAGACTGAGTTAAAGCGCCGCACCTTTACCCACCGCCAGTGGGTTTAAAGTAAACAAGGTAAAAGACAACAAAACTCCAAGCAGTTCAAGGTGTTTTCGCCAAAATGTCTGTGTCGAAAGCACAGTTGACCACGAGTGATTTGGATGTTTCATCCAAACGAACCATTAAACTGACTGAGAAAGGCTTGATGTTGTTGAGGAAATATAATCGTTTCTAGCATTTAGAAAATAGAATCATTTTTGTAGTGTTTGAGTTAGCTTTATCTTTTACTTAAAATTAGGAGTTTTGTGTCAGTAAGCTCAGATGCAGGGCCTGGGGTTAGAAGGTCACAGATAAATGCATTTACAGAACCTGGTTGCAGGTTATAAAACCACAGGAGGCAAACAATCTTATCTGTGTGAAAATCATTTAAAAAACAGGGCCACATTCCTGTCTCAGGAAATAAGGGTCCCCAGGGAACATTTGGCACGGCGAACGGGTGACCTATGGACTTGTGAACTTTGAAACTGTGAACTTTTAAACTTTCAGACTGATATCATATAGAATACTTTAATATTGCATGCTTTAACTGAATATTTTATTTTAATATTCTATTAGAATTAAAACTAGTCAATGATAAAGGTAAATTGAAAATGTTTTGTTCTGTATTAAAAAACAGGAAATGGATCTGATTATTTTTTGTAGTTTGTATGAGTTTAATATCAGGGAGACGTTGGGAGGAATAACAGAGCAAAAGCATATTAAGTTTAGAGATAACTCTTATTGAATTAAATATAGGATTTAGGGTAGAAAACCCAGGATTTCACAGAGACTTGTGAAATCCTTGGACGTTCGTGGCTCAGGAAGGGGCCAGGTTCTGGAGATCTCCTGACTCTGCCTGAGTCAGGAGATGGCATCAATTGGTGAAATAAAACCTGGATACATCTTTAGGATTTATGGTCGACCCGGACGCATTGACCTGCAGTTCACCCGAAAAGAATTGGTTTAAAAACATGCATGCGGTTTGTTATTTGTCTGTTTGGATGGGGGAGAGTTTCAGCCACGTCTCCTGAGACATTTGCGAAGTTGTAAAAGTCAGCAGGACTTTAGAGTTCTGGTTAACTTCAAATAACATTGTTGAGGAAATGACTATTTTTAGTGTTTAAGTTAGTTTAGTATTTTTAGAATAAATTTCTTAGTTTTGAATAGGTTTCTCTGAGTGATTTTGGGACATTTAAAAACTTAAGCTTGGATAAGAATTGAAACAAAAGAGGTCTGCAGGAGAACTTTTGGCTCCGACACCTGTGGTGCTGATACAAAAGGCAGGAGGTGGTAAATTAACATACCGGAGGAGCCAGACGGTACCATCATTTGAAATTCTCTGGGAAATAGGAACTCAGACAGCTCACGGAGGTTGTAAAACAGATTAAAGCAATAATTTTTAATTTTTAAAAGATTTCTTTTGGATATTGCATGTGCTGATCGAAAATTATGATGTTTTAGTTTTGAATTAATTTTGTGGATGATAAAGGTGTTTGAAAATATTGTGCTCTGTATTAGAGAATTGTTTAAGATGGTTCAATGTTTGCTTGAATATTGGATTAGAAAAACAGCAATTGTACATTGTTATTTTCAGCGAATGTACACAGTCCAGTCACATTAATGTGACCACCACGTACTTTCCACTTCAGAGTTAAATAACCAATCACAGAAGGCAGGTGGCAGCACAGTGCAGTTGAGCGTATATAAAGGGTGTGTGTGGGCTTCGGAAAACATTTCAATCGTTGGCGTAATGCAGAAACGAAGCGATTTATCCGACGTCCAAAAGGGCATGATCATTGGCTTTCGGGCCAAGGGTGGAAGCATTTCCGAAACGGCTGAGTTTGTGAACTGTTCGCGTGCCGCCGTGGTAAAAGTGTACCGTGCATGGCAAAATGGGACTGTCCAAAATCAACGACGTGGCAAATGTGGTGCACCACGGGCCATAGATGACAGAGGCGAACGACGGTTGCGGAGATGCGTTCGGGCAGATAGACGGGCTACCGTTGAGCAACTGACCACTAAAATGAACCAAGGGGCTACCACAAGTGTCTCCCAAACCACTATTCAGTGAACATTGCTGCGTCTGGGCCTCCGAAGCAGACGCCTGGTTCGTGCACCTATGCTGACTGGTGTTCATCGACGACGAAGGCTAGAATTTGCACGCCAGTACAGCAGCTGGACGTCCACTGAGTGGCGACAGGTAGCGTTTTCAGATGAATCGCGTTTTATGCTCCATCGGACAGATGGACGTTGGCGTATAAGGCGTGAAACCTCTGAAAGGAACCACCCTGCAACCATTGCAGGAACGGTCCAAGCTGGAGGCGGGAGCATTATGGTCTGGGGAATGTTTTCCTGGCATTCTCTGGGTTCACTGATTATTGTGGAAGGCACGATGGATCAATACAAGTACGCATCTGTCCTTGCGGACCATGTCCACCCCTACATGCGCATTGTTTTTCCTCAGGATGATGGCATCTTCCAGCAGGACAATGCGAGGTGCCATACAGCTGCCAGTGTACGTGCGTGGTTCGAAGAGCACCAGGATGAGTTTACCGTCCTCCCTGGCCAGCAAACTCACCTGACTTAAACCCAATCGAGCATCTGTGGGACCATCTCGATCGAGTTGTTCGCGCCATGGATCCTCAACCGCGTAATCTAGCGCAGCTGGCCATGGCATTAGAGTCGGCATGGCTCAACATCCCAGAGAAGACCTTCAGGGACCTAAGTGACTCTCTTCCTGCACGTCTCGTAGCAGTTCGCTCTGCGAAAGGTGGTTATTCTGGCTTTTGACAGATGGTCACATTAATGTGACTGGACTGTGTATATTGTTTTTCAGTTTAATATCGGGACGGATTTCGGAGAGCCTGTCCAAAATAACATAGTGTCTTGGAGATAACTGTATATTGAAGTAGAAGGTCTGTCTTTAGCAAACTGGCAAGAGAAACTTGAATGTTCACGCCTATTTGTGAAATTCCTTAATCTGTTTCTCTTTGCCCAGATGGCTGGAAGCTAGATATCAGTAAGAAAATATATTTAAAATATGCTAGTTGTAAAATGTAACCTGATTTAATGGAAAATAGTCTAATAATAGTTTTGGAATTAGAAACTTATTCTGGCTTATTGACCTTTACTTTTTGGTCTAGAGTAAATTGTCGTATAAGGTTTGAAATTAGTTTTTTATGTCAGGATGTCACCAGTGGAAGTTCCAGCTGTTTCACAGCAATTTGCGAAAGCCCATAACCCAACAGGGGATCGGAGACATCCTGCTTCTAACTTATTTAAAACAAAAGGAGAAGCCACGTTTTTGTCTCTGAAGGAAATCTAGGGATTTTCTGAATTTGAAAAGGGTCAGAGACAGCTTTTGGTTGGTCGAGAGGTGTTGCACCTTATTTGAATAGAACACACCTACTAGTATAAAACCTTATGCACAAAGGAAATAAGTCAGAAAATAGCCAATTTTTTAGCTCCTTTTGGGCTGGCTCTTTTCTCCGAAGACGTCTCCGATCTTTTTCTGTCTCATTTTATCAGGTGACTAATGTGTGACTGTGTTACTTTAAATTTTCTGTCTTATGTTATACTTTCCACTGATTGGATTAAACTCTGAGCTCCTGTGACGTCAACACGTAGCGTGCGTCTCTGTTTCGTGCCACACGGCTGCGGCTCCGGCTTCGGATACAAGAAAAGGGCCTGGGACCAGAGGAAAGCTCGAGCCTAGTTGTTTTTTAATAGTTAATTTGGTTTTCCTCAACAACATCAAAGAGAAAATTTCTCTTTGATTGCTCGGACCAAATTGTAGGGAGGAACTAAATTTGAAATCGTCAGGAACAGTCACCGGTTGGTTAGGTTGAGGAACGCCTGTTTTGAATATGCGAAACTCAAGGCCCTCCCCTTACAGATAAAAACTGATGCACCGGAAAAAAGGGTCAGAAATTATACCCGATCTCTATGCTCTGGTTATATTTCTCCAAGACGTCTTGTTTCTTTGTTTGTCTTCTAAGTATCTCAGGTAACTAAATGTAACTCTGCATGTTTTTTCCTGTTCTGCTCTGTATGTCTGAGACTTTGTTTTCTGATTGGATTAAATTCTGAACTTCTGTGACGTCAACACGCTGCGTACGCCTCTTGTGTTCTCGCGTGGGCTCCAAGACAGCAGCTGAGATCCCGGACCACGAAAAAAGGAAAAGAACCGAATTGTATTTGTTAAATTTACTTAATTACATTCCTTTTTTCAACAATGTCCTATATTAAAACATGTGTTAAGAAAATATATTTAAAATATGCTAGTTGTAAAATGTAACCTGATTTAATCGAAAATAGTCTAATAATAGTTTTGGAATTAGAAACTTATTCTGGCTTATTGACCTTTACTTTTTGGTCTAGAGTGAATTGTCATATAAGGTTTCAAATTAGGTTTTTTATGTCAGGATATCACCAGTGGAAGTTCCAGCTGTTTCACAGTAATTTGCGAAAGGCCATAAACCAACAGGGGATCGGAGACATCCTGCTTCTAACTTATTTAAAACAAAAGGAGAAGCCGCGTTTTTTGTTTCTGAAGGAACTCTAGGGATTTTCTGAATTTGAAAAGGGTCAGAGACAGCTTTTGGTTGGTCGAGAGGTGTTGCACCCTATTTGAATAGAGCACACCTACTAGTATAAAACCTCTTGCACAAAGAAAATAAGCCAGAAATAGCCAATTTTTAGCTCCTTTTGGGCTGACTATTTCTCCGAAGACGTCTTCGTTTTTTCTCTATCTGTCTTATTCTATCAGGTGACTAATGTGTGACTGTGTTTTCTTTAAATTTTCTGTCTTATGTTATACTGTCCACTGATTGGATTAAACTCTGAGCTTCTGTGACGTCAACACGTAGCGTGCGCCTCTGTTTTGTGCCACACGGCTGCGGCTCCGGCTTCGGATACAAGAAAGAGCCTGGGACCAGGAGGAAAGCCCGAGCCTAGTTGTTTTTTAATAGTTAATTAAGGTTTTCCTCAACACATGCCAAGATAAAAGAAATGCTAAAGTGAAGCAAGCAAGACGAATAATGGACGATTTGAATATTTTGATGGAGTCAAATGATAACGTTGACTCAGTTAATTCTCTTCTTGCTACATTTATTCAGTGTTTTCAGGATGCAGAGGTGTCGCATAAAAACTTGACTAGTTTGCCTCTCCCATCTGATGAACTCATGAAACAAAACAAACATTTTCAAAATAAAATGAGTACGTACCTGGAGTTTACCGAGCTTGTCAGGGGCTGGTTATGTGAACTGGGTAAACCCTTTGTTCAACCAAGTGCAGCTGATTATGACCAAGCCAAAAAAGATGATGTAATAAATCCTGAAGACAGCGCTTCCAATGTTCGCTCTGTAAAGTCCAGAACTGGCTCTCAGGTGTCCCGTGTTTCCTCCACTACATCGGCTCGTATTAAAGCAGAGGCCGAGAGAGCAGCGCTGCTGCAGCGGCTGCTGCGCTCAAGAAGAAACATCAGATAGAAACGCTGGAGGAAAAGATAAAACAAGAAAAACAGCAACTTGAGCTTGAGACGGAGTTAGCAGCTGCTAATGCGAAACTTCGTGTGTTTGAAATAAATTCACAGTGTGGCTCAAAATGTTCTGATGGCATGAATTCCTATGTTGAAAAACGCAACTTCGATTCGGCGTTAAAACTTAATCCATGGGCCGATGCATTTGTTTCAGAGAAAAATATGGACGATGTTAAAATGCCCTCCGTTATCTCTGAGCAACCAGTTGTCCGGCTGAAACAAAAGCCAGAAAATCAAGTCGTTCATAGGCCACAAAGTGTCTTTGATCAATTAACTGTTCATCAAAATCCGAACACAAACAGGCAGCAGCGACCAGGTCGACAAATGGATCAACAAGTCAGTATTATTGACATCATGCAGCGGCAGAATGACATCACTGCCATGTAGGTTCAGCTAAACCAAAGCTCTGTCTTGCCACCAAGAAACATCCCTGTTTTTGACGGTGATCCTCTTCAATATAAATCATTTATAAGAGCGTTTGAAAATGGCGTGGAGGCCAAAACGTCCAACATGAGTGACTGTTTGCATTTTCTAGAACAATACACCAGGGGGCAGCCTAGAGATCTTGTGCATAGTTGCCAGCATTTACCATCAGACCTGGGCTATGTTAAAGCTAAAAGTCTTCTTTCTGAACGTTTTGGAAATGAATATAAAATTGCACAGGCCTATATGGACAAAATTAACAACTGGCCAGCTATTAAAAATGAGGACATTGAATCACTGCAAGCATTCTCTCTGTTCCTTAAGGGTTGCTCAAACTTAACTGAACACATCATTCATATGAAGGAACTGGACTTGCCATCTAATATGAGGAGCATAATCCTAAAGCTTCCTTATAAAATGAGGGAAAGCTGGAGAAATGTAGCCTGTGACCTGCAGGAAAGCAGGGGTCAGGGCATTGTTCACTGACCTTGTTTTTATTGAAAAACAAGTTAAAGTTGTATCTCATCCACTGTTTGGTAGTATCATGGACCGTCAGTCAACTCCAAAAACAGCAGCTTTACCAAACAAAAAAGTGGAAGTAGCTTTGCTACAAATGTTAAAGTGAAAAATGAATGTCTATCTGAAGATGAGGGAGAGTCCTCAAAAGGCCAGAGCTGTCTGTATTGTCTCCTAAATAATCATACTGTTGACAAGTGCTTCAAGTTTAAAGACAAGCCATATAAAGATAAAGTAAACTTCATTAAGGAAAAAGGCATGTGTTTTGGCTGCTTAAAGTTGGGACACATAAGTAGAGAATGCAGAGGTCGTTTGGTCTGTTCTGTTTGTTGCCAGCAGCATCCCAGTGTCCTCTGCATCGGCGAGGAGAGCACAGGAGTTTTCTCCAGACAGCCACAGAATCCTCAAAGTACCACCTCCACAATGACTCAGACCTGTGGTCATGTCAGGGTATGTGATGAAGATAATTTGAACCTTTCTATTGTTGCAGTTCAAGTCAGGAGTCCAAAAACCAACATCTGTAATGCTCAGAACTGAGGACCCGAAATTTCAGTCAGACACCAAGTAGAAACAATAATGCAAGCTTTATTTTTGATCAGGGTATGGGGCAGGTAACCACCGGCAGTGGGACAGGAACCTCTGAGGACAGAGAAGCAGGTTAGTGGGTAGTAGTCCTGGGGAGCGGGCAAGGCAGAATAAGGAAAGCCACTAACCTTAGAGTGTTGCAGAGGATGAGGGGGTCCAGGTAGCACCGGGGTCTGTGATAGGTGACCAATCTGTGGGGCAGGATCAGGAAAGCAGGACAAGGCAAACCTTATGAGGGTCAGGCAGAGAGCAGTGGTCAGGGCACAGAAAAAGGGTCTAACACGTGGAGGCAATATCCGGCAGACAAATCCAGGGACGAGGCAGGAGGCTGAGGTCAAAAAGGCAGAAGCAGGGTCGAGTCCAGAAAACAGAAGCCAGTAGAGAATCCGACGTGGGCTAGACAGGGCAGGGAAATCCAAGAGACAAATACAAGATCGAGATCGTGGTCAGGACAGGAGAAAATGCTGGATATTTACTCACACCAAGGCTTTCAAAAATCTGGCGCCATCTGCCTGCCTGAGGGCTGAATATAACTGCTGGTGAACAGGTGGGAGACATGAGCCTGATTGTGCTCCAGCGCAGCAGCGTGCAGGTGGACCAGATGAGCTTGATGAGAGGCCAGTAGTGAGGAGAAAAACAAAGCAGGCAGGCAGGCCAGAAACATGACAACATCACTGTGCAGACATATGCATTTTTGGACCCGGGCAGCACAGGAACATTCTGCACTGAAAGTTTGGCCCGGAAGCTGCAACTGAAAGGTAAAAGAACAAGTATCCAGCTGCAAACAATGGGACATAAAGACATTGTGAGTACAAACATCATCTCTGGACTCCAAATAGCAGCAATTGATAAAAATGATTTCATTGACCTCCCAGATGTCATGACACAGAAACTAATGCCTGTTTCGAAGCAAAATGTTCCACAACAGGAAGACATCGACAAGTGGCCATACCTGCGAAGCATCAAGCTCCACAACATAGATGCTGATTGGCACAAATGCATCTAAAGTAATGGAACCATGGGAGCTGATCAACAGTCAGGATGAAGGCCAATATGCAGTTTGGACCCGAGTTGGATGGGTCATTAATGGTCCACTCCGCAGTGAAGGGAACAAAACAGGCTGCCATTATTTCACTGCAAATAGGATTTCTGTTAAACATCTGGAATCAATGTTGATTAAACAATACAATCATGATTTCAATGAAAAAATATCCCAACAGCAGATTGAAATGTCCAGAGACATCAAGTTTATGAATATGATGAACAATTCAGCACAATTAAACGGACATTATTGTATTGATTTGCATCTTCAGGCTGAAAATTCAATCTTGCCTGTAAAGTGTTGTGTTGCAGAGTGTCTTCCAAGCCTGAAAGGAAAGTTTTCAAAGAACTGGTTCGCCATCCTAAACAACATCTGTGATGAACCAGAGGGCAAGAACATCAACCTGGGAAAAGATGCTACCAGCCTTTCTTCCCAGTTCCAAGATGGACAGGAGTCGCTGGCTGAGGAGAGTCACCAGAACCTGCAGATCGCTACAAAGTTCAGTTAAGCAGAAGATGACCAGAACAGACTGCAGGATGATTTGGAGGAAGAAGAGGATGCCCGTTTAAAGCTTCAGATGGAGAAGGTGACCGGTGAAGGAAAGATGGCGCTAGAAGACAACCAGCTGCATGAACTTGGTCCAGTGGTTGATAATGGAGCCCTCAGAGTGGGTGGACATCTTGAAGGAGTTGCTATGTCGCCTGGGGCTGGATGTCCAGTTGTCCTGTATAAAGCCATGCATCTAGCAATATTTATCCTGTGTTGCACTTACCATCTGCTTGGTCCAACAGGAAGAAACCTCATGTTGTCCAGACTGTGTCAGAGATGCTGGATAATCAGTGCAAACTCTGTTGCCAAAAAGATCTTGTCTGACTGTGTGACCTGCAGAAAAAATGGAGGAAAACAAATAATGAGTGAGGAAAAGGTACCACCAGACAAACCTCCATTCACAGATGTTGGAGTTGATGGTGGTAGTGTCGAAAAAAAGGATTATTATGTAAAACTTTTAAAAAATACAATTCGGTTCTTTATCCTTTCTTCCCGGTCCCGAATCTCGGCCGCGGTCTGGGAGCCCTCGCGAGAACAAAAGAGGCGTATGCAGCGTGTTGACGTCACAGAAGTTCAGAATTTAATCCAATCAGAAGAAAGTATAACACAAGACAGAGAAATTAAAGAAACACAGTCACACATTAGTCACCTGAGAAAATGAAACAGATAGAGGAAAATACGAAGACGTCCTCGGAGAAACAGTCAGCCCATGGTGCTAAAAATTGGCCATTTCTGCCTCATTTTCTTTGTGCAAGAGGTTTTATACTAGTAGGTGTGTTCTATTCAAATAGGGGGCAACACCTCTCGACCAATTAGAAGCCGTCTCCGAGCACCCCTGAAAACGGCACCTCCCTACAATTTGGTGAGCCATCAAAGAGAAGTTTTACTCCTTGATGTTGTTTGAAATTAACCAGAACTCTAAAGTCCTGCTGACTTTTACAACTTCGCAAATGTCTCAGGAGACTTGGCTCTATCCAAACAGATAAATAACAAACCGCATGTATTGTTTTAGACCAAATTCTCTGCGGGTTGAACTGCCGGTCAATACTTCAAAGTCGACCATAAATTCAGGTTTTATTTCACCAATTTATGCAATCTCCTGACTCAGGCAGAGTCAGGAGATCTCCTGTCGCCTTCCTTAGGCACGGACATCCAAAGATTTCACAAGTCTCTGTGAAATCCTGAGTTTTTCTACCTTAAATCCTATATTTTTAATTCAATAAGAGTTACCTCTCAACTTAATATGCTTTTTGGTCTGTTATTCCTCCCAGCATCTCTTTGATATTTAAACTTATCTAAACTACAAAAATACTCAGATCCATTTCCTATTTTTAGTACAAAACAAAACATTTTCAATTTACCTTTATCATTGACTAGTTTTAGTTCTAATAGAATATTAAAATAAAATATTCAGTTAAAGCATGCAATATTAAAGTATTCTATATGATATCAGTCTGAAAGTTCAAAAGTTCACAGTTTCAGAGTTCAGAAGTGCATAGGTCAACCGTGCGTTGTGCCAAATGTTGCCTAATGACCCCCTTCCTGAGACAGGAATGTGTTCCTGGTTTTCACACAGATATGCTTGATTACCTCCTGTAGTTCTGCAACCAGGTTTTTCTAAATACTGAATCTGTGACCTTCCAACCCCAGGGGCTGCATCTGAGCTTGCTGACACAAAATTCCTAGTTCTAATTAAAAGATAAAACCAACTCAAACACTACAAAAATGGTTATATGATTGAATTCAACAAAACACTAAACAATGATTCTATTTTCCTCAACAGTAGTCATTTGAAAGTGGTTCATGTTCTGGATGCCACTTATGTAATCAGTAGATTCATCTGCAGGAGTGGTCCAGTTTCTTCCATCAAGATAAAATACTGCAAACAGCTTTCTGTGAAGCCGAAATCATTCTGAATGAAGGATCCATTATTTTCATCTCTGATCCAAATCACATCCGGATGAAGATCCAAAAGAATTGTCTCTTTGCATTAATATACATTATTATTGAGGTTATTGTTAGAATAGCTCCTTTAGTGATAAGTGTAATTGTGATTTTAATGCACAATTAGGGGCTGAAGTGTAGGAGCTATTTTCCCATTGTTTGGTTAAATCTTAGAATTTAAATTGTTTAATTTATTCTTAGCATTTGTTTGTTTTCCTAGTTGATTTATCATTAGAATTTTTATTTTTATGTTATTTAGAATAAGTTTTGGTTAGTAATTCACTTAATAAGTTAATTGATTTCAGGTTGGGATGTGGGTATTTCACGGTATAAATAGGTGGGTCTTAGGTAGCTTATTATGCATGTGGGTGGTCACAAGGTTTTTTAACAGCTAATCAGTCACATCGGTTTTCATTTTGTCAGTCAGAGAACAGGTACAGGAATAGGAGCCTGTAACCTTTTTGCCTGACCTGCAAATAAAACCAAAGAACCATGTTTGACTTTTGATTCCTTTTGCTGCGTAAACCAGAATCCACGGTGCATCAGGTGACTATTTGAGTTGGCTTCACCTTTTGTTTTGATCACTTGAGTTTTGAGTTTTTGAATTTAAGTGTTTTGGACAAATGGTCACTACAAGCATCATTTTGTTACAGTGCAGGGGCTATTCTTAAACTTCTGAGGCCATCACAGATTATATGTTCAGGCACATCAAGATAACAAAATTATCAGCCGAGTAGATTTGAAGACATAAATTTGCTGTTTGCTACTAACAAAAACACATTTCCTGCTGTTACACACACTAGACTCCTAGACAGGATTAGCTTTAACCTTGGCTACCTTCTTGACCTTAGGCACCACAAAACAACTGGTGTAAACATTTGTATTCATCCAAAATATCTGGTACTGTGCTGTCAGTTTGATCGTTTTTTTTTTTACAAAAACAAACTGAATAAATATATTTCAAACCTAATTCTTTGTGACGGAAGAATGGTTTATTTTTGGCCCAATTTAATGTGGTCAAAAAACTGGTGAGAAAGTGTCTTTACAGATAATTAAGAGTCCTGAAACAATGTGGGGTTAAAATCCATATTGTCATAAAGTGGGGTGTTTGGTGGTGAGGAGATGACGCAGAGACCCAGGATGTGATTAAAATGATTAATTTAATGAAGAGCTCACAGCCCGCACGGCAGGAAACTAGCGCACAGCTAACACCGGTAGCAACTGTATACTCGGAGGACTGAAAAACGAGCTAAGCTAGCCAGGATTTAATCAGTTCTACTGGCGAGCCGACAGACAACAACTGACATGCAGTAGACAAAGACATAGTGATGGTCCATCTGAATCCAGGCTTCAGGAGTGTACCAGTAAAAAAGGGGCGTATCCGATGAAGCCCCGCTTCGAGGCTTGTGTTGTCTTGCTGAAAACCACGTGACTGGCAACAAACCAGGCCTTGCGTTGTCACGTGACTGCTTCATTTTGCGTGTCGATTTTCAAAATAAAAGCGCGATGAGCCGTACTGTTATTGTCCATTTGGTCGCATCAGAGGATGATATTAGTCTTCAGTGGCCAAATAAAATAAACATTGACCAACATATTTGATGTTTATTGATGATGACACTCATCAAAATGTAATGTTTGTTACGAGTTTTCTCAATTGTAGATTGATTTTATATATAACTACACTTTTGTGATTTTATGATGTAAATCTCTTTGAACTCCATTGTTGCTGAAATGTGCTACACAAATAAAGTTGACTGATTGTGTGAAATGGAGCCAGCAAGAGGAAAATCTCTGACATCTGGGAATATTTTGAGATTATCCTCACAATAAAATTATTCTTAGATAATAATTAACCCTTCACCTCCCAATTTCTCACCTTCTGCAAAGTTCCACTATTATTTGTAGTCTGATTAGCAAAACTATATCAGTCTTTCACAGCAGAAACAGATTTAATGGTGTTGCAGAACTAAAATTCAACATGTAGCCAAATATAAGAGATCAGAGCCAATTATAAATTCAAGAAAAAGTGAAGCCCCAACAGGCACTGCACTCCCAAGACACCAAAACATCAAATGTCTTTATTTTCAAATCAGTCCGACATAAAAGAAAACCCAACACAACCACTGATGTTCAACATATACCAGGATTAGATTGGCTACAAATAATTGTAATAATTAAAACATATGACAATTAAATATGGTTTCATTGATTCTCCTGTTACTAAACACGAGTTTGATTAAAACTTTGTGACAATATTGCATTTACTAATTTTTGGAAGTATGATCCAACTGAGTGATAAGGCTGTTACAGTTTCACCAGCAGATGTCACTAGTGCGTAATGAATGAAGCATCGAGTACTGAACCTTTTTGCAAAGCAAATGGCTGGAAAGCTTCATTGCTTCATGAGGCTTCATTTGCCCATCACTACAAAGACACGACATACGACAAGGACCCGACGAGGAACACTGACAACAGGTGGAACTAAATACACACAGGGTAATCACGGGAGTGAGACACACCTGGTAAACAATTAACAGGGAAGACGCAGAGACAGGACTCACCGGGAACAGGACTACACAGAGAACTCAAAAATAAACACAAAAACACGGATCACGACACAGATTATCCAAAACTAATATAGAAAGCCAGATTACACTTTACAAATGCACTCAGCAAAAATGTCCTTAATTCTGGGCAGATATTTTGTGGCCTGATGACACAAAATGTAACGTTATACTTCAGGTATTATGGGAGTAACTCATGAAATAGGTTACAAATTGATTATGCTGGACTACTGAAGCCACATCTTAAGACATAATTTAGGAAGATAAAGCCTTGTATGAATTTGGTCTGTCAAATACACAATGTTTTGGAATGTTCAGAAAGCCCCGACTACAGCAATTTCTCCAGGCAGGGTCAGTAAATCCCATAAATACAATGCAGAGTAAAATTCCTCCTACAAAACATTTAGTGAATAAGATCTGTGGGTAAGACGAGCGTTGTAACCATGAGTCTGTCAACAAGTTGTTTTGTGGCATTGCTTTCATGTTTCTCTGTAACTATTGCCCCATACTAAGGGGAAATGCTGTATGTGATGTGACGCTGATAATAATAAGCACAGCCACATTACTAAAAACAGAAAAAATATTATTCTAAAGAAATTCTCACTAAAAGTAATTTGGGAAACATTCAGCATGCTACAGCAATGATGAGTGTAGTGCTGGTCTCCCTTCCCCCATAACATCTGAGCAACCTATAGAACCAATTCATCGTACTGACTGCTGAAACTCTGAACAGCAGCTCTTTGACGCCCAGTTTTCCAGTCGCTCATGACATTATGCAACAGATGTTCATATGTTTTAATTCTGGCGTGTTTTTATTACGCTTTGATCTCGGGATTATTTGTTCTGTCGGTGTTAAAGCTTCTTGAGCGGATACAAAACGTAACAAAATCCTTGTTATGCAACATCCCTGCATGTTTGGATCTGCGAGAAGAGCTTATGGTGCTGGTTCAAGGTTTTTGAGAAATTTTGTTTCAGGCTTTAGGAAAGATAATTGCTGTCTGTGATGGAGATGCTGGGTCTGTTTTTCAACGTATCCAGTCTGATACACCCCCTGCCCCCTGATACACCCCCTGCCAGAACATGGCAAGCTTAAGTGTCTTCTGTCTCAGCCTCTCAAGCTCTCTGTGTGCCTGGCTGGTGCTGCTTTACCATATGCCAGCATATAAAGTATGATTCATTGCTTTTGGTTTCCTTTTGCATCTCAGAAAGGGTTTGTGTGTGTGCATTTGTGTGTTTAGATGGGGGTGGGGAGTACCATCCTGATTGGCTGAAGTATTTTCTCTGGCGACGAGCAAACGTGATCCCGCCTGCAGAGGCACTGCAGTGAGTGCTGCAGTGAGAAAAAGAGAGAGAGGCAGGCAGGAGGGGGCGGGCAGGCAGAATAAACTACATGAATAAGGACTGAGCCAGAAGCACAGAGGAGACAGAGCACTGTGTGTGTGTCTGTGTGTGTGTGCGTGCGCATGTATGCGTGTGTGAGGACACTGCGCATGTCTGACCGAGCGGACTGTGCAGGAGAAAGAGCAGTAATGAACGCCAGCTGAGGGATGACAGCAGGGGAGAGGGAGCGAAGGAGAAGACAGAAGCTCACCTGAAGACGAGAAGAAGGAGGCAGTGATAAGACAGGAGGACATAGTGGGGCAACATTTGAGAGATATAGGAAGCTTGAATGAAATAAATGATGTGTGAGTAGAAGCAGACAGACTGGGATGGAGAAAAGGACACAGGAAGAGAGATTTCAGCTCCAACTTGAAGGAAAAAGACTGGAAGGGTGAAGGAGAGCGAGACCAGAGAGCAGATGATGCTGAGCCTGATGAAAGCAGACTGATGTGTCCACCTTGCAGCAGCTTCCTCCATCTTAACATTTCCTCCATGTTGTTGATGCTCTGAGAACAGAGACGGACAGGAGAGAGGAAGACAGCATCCTCACCCCGGCGACAAAGAAGGCAAAAGCGGTTTGTCATCCAACATAAACAGCTTGTTGAAGCAGCAAACGACTGGACTATGACAACCACGTAAAGCGGACAGGTGAGAATGAGGCAAAGCTTTACATCTCTCTCAATGTGAAGATGCGTACAAACATGGGAAAGAAGGAGGCTTGTGTTCTGTTCTGGTTTGTCATTGCCATGTTTTGCTCTGATGTTTCATCATGTTGATCTGGGTCGCAGGCATTATGTTCACATGCTGATGTAAAAGTGAAGACAAACCAATCACGCCCACAGAGCCACAGCTTCTCGTCGGCAGAGATGAAAAACCTATCAGACGGAAACGATGACTTGAGGTAGCTCATGTGTGAGTTTGGATGTAGATAGTGTCTAGAGGTTTTCCTGTGGGCTTCTGTGACATTTTCCAGATGTCTGCCCAGGCAGATAGCAGGCTTGGGGGGGGAGACGAGCAATGGTCTTTTCTGTATTTGTCAGCAGCCACAGATGCATCTCCATAATGGCCAAGCATTGGCGCTGCAGTGAGAGCGCCCTGTGCACCACGCTGCGATTGCATAACTGCTGCTTCATCCAAACTGCACCCCTCCCATTTGTGCAAAGCTGCGAGCGGCAGCAGCTGCTTCGTTGCATGAAGACCCGATCAGTTTGCCTCTGCAAAGTCTCACAAATGCCGTCCACTTTAAAACCGTGCTGAGACATCCTTAATTATTTGCCCTCATCGATCAAGCTGCGGCCGTTATTGAAAAGCCTGGGCACTTTCCCTCATAAATCTTCAATGAGGTCTATGTCAGGAAGAGGGATGCATTGTTCATGCTTTTATTATTAATATTTTTTAGCAGCATGTGCAGATCTGCCATGTTGGCGTGGGAGCAACACAGGCGAGAACAAAGAGCAATTGGCTGTAATGAATTCCGAGGCAAAATGGCCGATGTCTGCTGCCATGAATGACAGCAGACTGTTTTTTAATCAACACCTCACCAAGATAAAAACATAAACATTAGACGGAATTATACAGTGGAAGTGCAAAAAATCGGCAAGAGGGTAAAGAGTTATACACCTTTAGCATAAAGTCAGCCCTGTTCATCATTGGAATTTAATAATATCCAGTGATGGGAAAACATGAAGTAAATCGTGGGATTTATCCTGCTAAGGTCATTACATGTTACATAACGCCAACATGCAGCATTATAGCTCACATAGATCAGTGAAGAGATTTGTTGACATTTTGTCTTCCCCAGAAAACCGTTTGAGAACGAATTCAAATCTCCTCATAGCTAACATACTTGGCATACTGCTGGCATCTTCCATTGGGGGCATGAATACCCACATCCTCTGCTCTGTTCAGGACTGTGATAAAAAAAACAACAACAACACAGTTTTGTGTGGATGACTGATTGATAGGGAGATGACATATTCATGCGCACTCCTATCGATGACTCATTCAGCTCATTCAGAACATGGTGCCCTGACACAGGCTCCCATCCCCACAGGTGGACTCCGTCTTGTGTGAGGTGAGAGAACTGACCGGGGCAGAGCTGTGAATGTGAATGAATGTGTGTGAAAGTCTCTCGGGAACATGTGTGGTGTTTTCTTTATGAAAAAGAATGCTGCTTGGTGTTTTTCCTCTGCTCCATCATGCTGGGCGCATTTTAGAACACTCATTTTTTTATCGTCTCCCATCAGTTTGCTATCAGATTGTTTGTCTCTGGAGGAATGTAAAAGGGTGGTGCTCTGTACATGATGGAGTTGTCTGAGGGTAAGAATGTTCTAGGATGGACACGTACTCGGTTGTGTGTGTGTGTGTGTGTGTGTGTGTGTGTGTGTGTGTGGTGTGTGTGTGTGTGTGTGTGTGTGTGTGTGTGTGTGTGTGTGTGTGTGTGTGTGGAATGCAGTTCTGTGTGTCTTTAATTGTATAAGGAATCTGCAGCTGAGAGTGACTCCTCTGACATCTCTGTGGTCAGTTCCTCCTCCTTCTTGTCGAGGTCAAATGCCTGAAGTGATTTCATTAGTAATAATTCCTCTTGCTGGAAGATGACCCACTACTGTGTGGACACAGTAAAACACTGTGGAGAACTTCAGCCGTTTACAGGATGGTTGGATGGAGATGAGCTCTTTATATAATCCTTCATCGACTAGGACGAAGCAGCTCTGAGGCTGACCCATCAGCAAGCTGCCTCCATCAGTCATCAGTCATTTTCATACCAACGTAAACAAATTATTGGGGAATTTTAGCTGCTTCGTCTTTCTCAGACTCAATGAGTTCCCAAGCTGTCTGGTGACTTTTATTAACAAAATATTAGGTATAATCACAATCAGTTTATTTTAACAAACTGTTTGTATTCAGCTGTTTCACATATAGACATGCAACATCCCATTTGATCCCATCTGACCTCAATAGTAATAATAATAACAATAATAATAATTGCAAAACACAAAAATCTGATATCCTTCCAGTCACTGATGGCTTCATACAACCAACAACGCTGTTCAGTGTTGACATAGTTATGGAAGAAAACTCAAAGATAGCTAATTGCAGCATCAGTGAGGTCTTTTGAAATCAAATCAGGAGGTACAGTAAGAAGCTATTCAGGAGAAGGTATTCTTTTAAGACTTGGAGATATTCCTAATTAAGTAAATTTGTTTTTCTACACAGCTCCTTTCACAGGTCAGAAACCACAAAGTGGTTCAAAATGAAAACAAATAAAAGATGAAAACTCAAAATAAAGAATAGCAATCAGAATACACATGACGTTATACAGCAAAAAACTAATCAAAAGTCATGATAAAGGAGTTTTTGAATGCTTCTTAAAAGTTTCAACTGAATGAAGATGTTGCAAAGATGAAGGCAAACCAATCCACAATCTAAGGGCCACAGCTCCAAAAGATTTATCACCTCTGGTCTTAAGATGTCTTTGAGAAATCAACAACAATTCTTCAGACTTGAAGATCTCAGACTGAAAAGAGATTGCAGATTCATTCAGGGTGTAAGAAAAAGCTAAGCCTTCAGCAAGAAGGCTACATCAAATACAGACAATTTGTATCATAAATTAGAATTTTGAGGTTTTAATTTCTGACGAGAAACATGCTAGATTTGGAAGTTTTTTTTTTAATACTTCAGAGTTTAGGTAGGTGAGTGTAGGTGAGAGGAGGGAATACTGCCGTTTTAGTAATGCTATTGATTCTAATTGCTAATGTGAAATGGTGAAAGTTCAAATGTCAGTCGCATGGTCATGCTGTCTTTGTTCTAAATTAATCACTTTATTGCTGTTCTTATATTTTCTAATGCTATTTTTAAATAGAGAAGATCAAAACAGCTATAATCAGTCAGACATAATGAAAACATGAGGCCAGAATCAGCCACAAAGTTTTGATTCCTGCAACCCAATTGAAAAAAAAACCCTCCCAATTCTTAACTTAGTTCAGATTTCTGGGTGTTTTTCACTTCTACAAATTCTTTAATACTCATCAACAACATCAAAACCCATGTTTCAAATCCCTTTGCTTTTTATGGGGTGTGGCTTTTTCATACTGAATGGTTTCCTGAGAATCCTGAGTGAATATTTGATTATTAACTTTTGGGTTTTCAAAACAAAACTGAGGGCCTTTAACTCTCACTTGTGTTTGTAAATCTGATCCTGAGTTTTTCTTGTCCGGTGGGCGAATCTGTTTTCTCCATCTTGAAGGTGGGAGTTGTGTGCCAAATTAACACCCACATGACAACCTGGAGGCACTGTGTGTGTTTCTTAGCACGTGATAACTGACCTCAAATTCAATCCAGCATCTAGTTTTAGCACAGATTTTATTAAAAATAAAACAGAAATTCAGACACAAAGAGAAGCACTTAATCTAAACAGGATATGGCCACACTTAAGATGTGTATAAGGCCATATAAATCTATGAATTTAGTCAAAGCTTCAAATTTGAAAAAGTTTCTGCCTGAAATAGAATGAAACCTCATAAAGGAGTTTTCTTTAATGTCAAAATGTTTTAAATTTGATGACAATAAAATTTTTCCTGTGAGTGATTCATGAATTGGCCAGTTTTTCATTGATCAACTCCAGTCAGTAAACAATCTGATAAAAAAAAAAAAACTGGTCAATGTGTGAAAAGTCATTCTACATGCTTAGTTATTCTGCCCAGCCTCATGAAATGTACATGAAAGCTTCCTCTGTGTGCCCTGCACACGGTGTGCACCAGAGGATGAGAGGGAAACGGGCTATTTTTGGGAAGTGTTGCAGCGCTGCACTGCTGCTTGGGTGCATTTTGTGAGCTAGAGTGATTGGTAAAATTCTGAGCAGACTTGCAAACTGCGGTTTCTGGCCGAGTGAACAAATATGTCAACAGATTAATGAAGAAATGGGGGGGAGGAAGGAGAAGTTGTCAAATGTGGCTTACTTCATCACAAAGCACTTCTGTCTGTTGAGAAGGTGGGGCATCTTTCTCACTCCGTCTGACTTTTCAGCAAAGGTTGGGGGCAGGAAGCCACAGAGAAGTGCGCAGCTAAACAAACCATAAATAGACGGCAGGACCTGCGCTGGTTTTCATCTCTTCTGTCTTTTTTTTTCTCTCCTTCTCTCTTCGTCACTATGTAGGTTACCTCCTCTGCTCAGTGCATTTCTCTTTTCTTTTTTTTTTTCGTGCAATGAATCATCACTGTCGACAGCCGAGCACAGAATGGAAATCGTGCCATTCGCTATCCGGCAGTTATTGTTTTGGTCAAGTCGAAAATATTCATCTGAACGTTGGTTATTTTTTCACTTGCCCACTCAGACTATGACACAAACCCTCCGCACAGATTGTGACCTCTTCCCACGCATGTCAGAAACACAACCGGAGCAGTTTGCATGAGATGGCTGGGTGTTGTCAACAAACAGGAAGAAATGCAAGTGCAGAACCACAACTATGTCACAATTACCTGCCCTTTCAACACAGTGTGGAAAAATACATCAACTGCATCTTCACAGACCTTACTTATTAGAATAATAAGAAAAAAGGTAAATGTCTGTATTCGTAATCATGTTTTAGTTCCTGGATTTTCTCAGTAGAGAAAAGCAAGAACGATAAATGGACATTTGAATTACACTTTTAAATACAAAATAATGAATAAACTCAAATCTCTTTCGTTGTGGTTAAAGAAATGAGAGGTAAAGAGAAACAAAAAAATGGCTTCTTATATTATATTTATATGCCCTGCGACTGTTTCTTCTCAACATATCGAAGCTGCTGTTCCATGAACTAATTAATCACAAACAGATGAAATGGAGCATATTGTAAACCCATATCTAACATTTTCTTTAGTCTAGACCTCACGCTACATTTGTACTGACAAACAACAACGCTGCTGATTTTTCAAATAACTATAATATAACAATCTACCAATTTGTTCTCAAGCCCCCCAAAATAAGAAAAATTGAGTTTTTTTATTTCTAGTTAATGACTTGTTCAATAAAATATATACAGTTTTTAATCATGGGTTTCTAAAGGATCAAAGCATTAATAGACCAAAATGTTTTCAGGTGTAAGAAATTCTCTGAAATCCAATTTATTTAAAAGTTTATTAAGCCCATAAAAAAACTAAAACTGAGAAATATTGTGTATATTTCTGAAGTATAAAAATATTTTGTTTCCTGGTTAATTTGTGGGGTTGTATGCCAGGCATTCGTCAGTTCTTTAATGGATATGTGACAGACTTTGTCTGTCTTGTGCAATAAACTTCTTTCAGGCAGAAGGTGAAGCACTGCTTTATAATTCACCCAAGAAAGTCAGATTAAATAGCAAAATTATCTATTTTTTATTTTCACAAAGCTTGGTATGCCTTGCTTAAGAGAGTCATTAGACATTTCATTGTTGGAAAATGTGTTTTGTTTTCACTCTACTGGTTTCCGTTTTGTTGACAGAACAAGGAAATACACAAAGTAATTACCCTTTAAAGCTACTTCAGATCAACCCTGGGCAGTTTGTGATTGTAATCTTCAGACTTGGCAGCAAATTAATGTTATGTGCTTTGTCAATAGAAAGGCATGCTCCCTGTGACGTGCCTCCCAGATTGAGCTACATGGTTGTTATCTCTCATATTTGAAGAGGCAAAGCTGATTGATCAGAGGCCAAGATGGAACAGAAAATGGGACAAAAGCTTTTCCCCTAGTTAATTAAATGGTGCTGGACACCTACAGTATGAGGCGATAAAACAAGAAGTTCTATCAAACAGGAAATTTAATGCATCTACAGTTGCTTGTAAAACCATATTCACATTTGGACATGTCATGTTTAGCTCATGTGGATTTCATGAGGTAACCCAACACAAAGTAGCCCATAATTTTAAAGTAGAAGGAAGATAAGAAAAAAAAAGATGTCCAGCACTGCTATGCATAGGCACAATGTCTGATACAGTTCTTATTGAAAAATTCTGTACTTTTTTAAACTAAATTTTCTTGTTTTGAGTCTTCATTACAAATTATTCATCTTGAATATTCCAGAAAACTTTTCAGGTCTTATTATTAGTGTGGAGTATCTTTTGTGGAGTGTGGAACAGCCTCTTCTCAATGTTGTTTTGTGGCAACGATACTTCAAAATCTATAAATCTTGGCGTTATCAAGCCAAGAATAGAGATTCCCAAGCTTAATACAGATTATTAAAAATAAAATATTTTTATCTTTAGAGCATTTATTTTTATTTTATTTTACTTTTTGTAAAAACATAATTGAAAGCACTTGTGTTTTATTGGCTGCACAAGAGAAGATGAAATTGAATTTTAATTTTTTTTAGGAATTGTATTGACCCTATTTTGGTTTTTAAATTAGATACAATGTAGGTACAATGTCAAAAAGCAGGTGTGAGTTGTAAAATAAAAGATAAACCATATTAAATTACTACAAACCATTTCAAAATCATCAAAACTTTTAATAATTATCAAATTTTCATCTTCAAAAATTTTAATTTAAAAGAAGAAGGAAACGTTTGTAAAATCAAACACTTTTCTATACATTTCTTTGTGCTTTTCTGTGGTGTTAAAACTTGGAACATTTTATTGTGGTTTCTGAAAGTTATTGATTGAATAAAATTTTATTTAGAGGAATAATTGGAAAGGGAGCCGAATACCCATACATGCCACACTTTTTGATTTTATTTCTGTGATAAGTTCATTTATAATTTTCCTTTCTTTTTACAATTATGAACTAATTTATTGGTCATGCAAAATACAGTGATTTTTAGGATTGCAACATAACATATTTCAAAAAGGTTTAAAGCACTTTATCAATAATGTTTTTTTAAAACTAGATCTAACACTTTTTCACTTTTCACTTTTCACAGATAAATGGACCAAAGGAATCTGTCACACTGAAAAAGGAAACAACACACTGTAGAGGCATCTGCAAAACTGTTATTTTTCCCTTCTGCGTAGTTATGATGAATGTCTGAGAGTTTAAATACAAAGAAGTTCGTCAATCCACCTCTAAAAAATTCAAAGAGCCATTCCAACACATCTCTGGAGTATTATACAACGCCTCCACAAAAGACGTCCTTCCTACTGCTATCAAGAAACCAAGACAAGGAGTCAAAAACAAGCTCTTCTGATCAAACCGAACCAACAGCAGAGAGACAGACAGAAAGGCCTTCTTTCGATCTTTTTTTTTTTATCTTTCTTACACACTGACGTAGCCAAAAACATAAAGCTCAATAGTTGTTTAAGTGAGAAAAAAATGTTTCCTTTTGCAAGTCACAGGATAAATTGCTAGGAAATACTTCTGGACCTTTATGAACTGCCTGTAGTCAGCATACTGAGTGAATTTAAAGATTCTTACCCTGTGCTGTGTATGTATGTGTATCGACCATCTGGGTGCTGAAGTATTTACAATTCCTCTGTACTTTGTAGATATCAGCGAGAGCACAGGAACACCAACCTAAGTACTGTTAAAACACATAAGTCTGACTGCATATAGTCAATATTTATCAAGTTCTGTGAACTAGACTGTTAAATAATATACAATAATTATGGGTTTATTTATATTATAATAGGTTTGCTGTTGCAGGGTTTGAGGTACATGTAGTTGTTGGCTGAGTTTTTCATTCATTGACACTCAGACTGACAGAAGCACCTTGAAGGGGAGATCTTTGAAGGGAACATGGAGGCATCCATCCGCCCCCACGTCCCGTCTAATGGCTGACTTCAAAGGAGGATATTAATCTTCTTCCCCTTGTACAAGAGCAAGGAGTGTCCAGCGCTGATTAGAGCTACAGCCCGTCTATCTCAGAACTCCAAAGCCTTGCGAATGTCCTGCCTCAGGCGTCAGCCGCTGGCCATCCCCATGGACACGGTCAAGATCATCCAATCAGAGAAGTTTCCTAGAGAGTGCCCCGTTCCAGTCACCCAACCTCGGTATGCCCCAGCTCCAAGAGTGGCGTGGGATGGTGGTGGTGAGGGTGAAATCATTGTCAACCAGGCCTGCAGTGACCTGACACTGGACATAGCACCGTCTCCCAGGCCAATGGTGTCTCCTCCGGCCCCACTGATGCGCAGGGAGCACAGCTTCCTGGCGCAGCGCAAAACCAGTGCCAATGAAATCTGCTACCACCAGTTCCACTACAAGATGGAAGACGTCATAGTCAACCAGTACGTGCTCCGTTCCTCCTCCACTTCTTCCTCCACTTCCTCGTCCTCATCTTCGGGCCCCGTCATGCCGTGCGAGCCCCTGGAATGCCCCACCTGTGGTCACACGTACAACTTTGCGGGGAAGCGTCCGCGGATCCTCTCCTGCCTGCATTCGGTGTGTGAGGAGTGCCTGCAAATCCTCTACGAATCATGTCCCAAGTACAAGTTCATCTCCTGCCCCACGTGTCGGCGCGAGACGGTGCTGTTCACTGACTATGGCCTCGCTGCTCTGGCCATCAACACCAGCATTCTGAGCCGCTTGCCCTCCGACCCCAACGGGCCCGTGCAGTGGGGCGGGGAGGCTGACCGCAGCTGCTACCAGACTGTGCGTCAATACTGCCAGTCAGCCTGCACCTGCCAGATTGCCAACCCGTTGTCCTCCTGTGGCATCATGTAGACAAGAGGGAGGAGGTGAGGACACTGCAGACAAGACTCAATGCTGCTCCCCACCAACACCACTCTTTTCATCTATAAGCTAAACCCTTTCTGCCAAGCCCCCCTCTCTCACATGTACAGTAAATAAATCCCTTCATAGATGTTATCTCTCTATATTTAATAACACAGGTGGATACTGTGTGGGACTTATGGATGCTGGTGATCCAGTACGAAGTAAATAAATGTATTTTATGTATGGACTGGAAAACTATTCACTGTCTCTCATTTGGTTGGATGTGTTTGTCATGACATCTCTTTACATGGGAATGCCAGGGGAGGTATGTCCCCCCAACCTAGGAGAATAAAACTTAAATAAACGAAAATAAATATCCCTCAGTGGCCTTTTTTTTAGTGCTCTGAAATGTATTAACTGCAGAAAACTGTTGATCAAAACTATGAAATACTTTTATTAATGCACTTTTACAGGCTTTCAAAGGAAGCGTAAATCCATAAATTGCCACTTAAATATGTTACTATAGTCCGTTTATCCTGAGATCTTTGTTTTTTTTAGTTACTTTTACTGAGATATGAGCTTTAGGATGGAAACCCTACCACGCAGCACCACCTGAAACATTTTCCAACTCTTTCAAAAGTAACCCAAGCCATTCATAGGACGAAAGGCCAATTTTCTCCCAGCTAGTTCTGGGTTTTCCTCTGGTTTTGTTTCTAATGAAAGACGTCTGGAAAATCTACAAAGGGACTTTAGAGGCTTCCTTGTCAGATGTCTGGATAATTGCACTTAATGCCAGGATGGTGTTACATAGGCTCA
The DNA here is from genome assembly GCA_033032245.1 of Poecilia picta. Classification (NCBI taxonomy): domain Eukaryota; kingdom Metazoa; phylum Chordata; class Actinopteri; order Cyprinodontiformes; family Poeciliidae; genus Poecilia; species Poecilia picta. Next base: position 12,694,363 of record CM065364.1, on the reverse strand, counting down.
ATCTACATTCCCCTAAATTATTTCTAATCAAAGTCAAATGGGAAGTATGACTTATTTGGACAAACAAATGGTTTTGGTTGATTTTATGACACTGAAAATAGTTGTCTCCCACAGGAGTTTTTGTGCCAGTGCTTTAACTTTCTCTGACCTTATTATTTTGGTTTAATAAGATGGCATTGTCTGTTCATTCATTCATCGTCAATTCCTGCTAATATTTACAGGCAACTAAAGATAGGCAGTTGCCTATAGCCAGCAGTTATTGGGCGAGAGATGGTGAACACCCTTGGCAGGTCGTCAGTCATTCACAGGTCAACGCAGAGACAAGCAAAACAATGCATGCACACCCTCACACCTAATGACAGATTAGAGGAACCTTTTAACCTAACAAACCTAACCTGTTTTTGGACTCTGGGAGGAAGCAGGAGTACCCAGACAGAATCCATGCCTGAACAAGGATAACATGCAAATCCCACACTAGGATTTGAACCCAGGACATTTTTGCTGCAAGGCATCACTGCCATGTTTAATAATACCATGTTTCATGAGATAATGAAACAAAGAATTCTGTTTCTAATATTAAACATTAAGGAAACTGTATAATACATGATTAACTACAAGGATATGCATAAGAAGACCTTCCTGGATGTCATTTTTAAGCATATTCTCTATGGTTTCTTCTCAGAAACCAGCCTTTATTTACAAAGGCTGTAAATAAATAATGAAAGCACATATCCTGACATTTCCTGCTAACTGCCATTTTGTGGCGTTCTCACAACCCCATCTTGATTTCTGGGATTTTTTTTAGCTCATTGCTAAAAACAAGTAATCTGCTTAACAATTTAAGTTATCCAGCCCCCTCCCCCTTATTTAACACTAACATACATGCGGTTAAGCAATCTCAACACGTTATGTTGTGGGAAAACATTTATTTCACAGAATAAACAGTGATATTAATAAACACCATTATTCTTTAAATCCCACAGCTTTGAATGAAAAAAATAACTGTGCAACAGGATATTTTTTATATTTTGAAAATAACAGTATGCATTCAACTTGATCTATGAGTAAACAAAAATGCTTTATATAAAAAATATGTTATTTTGCTGAATAATGAAAGGTTAGGAAGTCATTTACAAATCAGCATCAATGCTGAGGCTGTTTTCTCTAAAACCCCCAAAATATTAGCTAATAGAAACAGACACAGTTGATTCAATCAGGCGACACTTTCCTTGACCTCCTGAACAATTGGCTCAGCCGTCGGCGGGTTGTGATTTTCTCTGAAGACTGCGTCTGTGTGCTTCACAGATAAAACATTCACTAGTTTGACAGCATGCACAGGAAATACCGAGCAAAAGAAAGAATAAAAATAAAAATTTGAGATGAAAATATAAATAAGCTATAGCCGTACTCTTAGCAGAACTTCTGCTTTAATATCTGCATCATTGCAGTTGCATTTCATGAACAATAGCTCTCGATTTAAAGGTTTCAGTGAGTAAGTAAGTAAGTAAAAACTTTATTAATCCCATAGGGAAATTAAGATTGTCTCACCTTCTACTGTCTGATACAGCAGACGCCACTCTTCTCAAAGACCCAAGTTTTAACCTCTGGATTATATTTTTCTTACTCGGTTCTTCTTTTATGGATTCCTGTAAAGGTACCAAAAGCTCGAATTACAGCACAGCAGAAAGATTAAATACTTTGCAATAAGCAGCATTAGTCTTCAGTAGCTGCCTATGCAAATATCTCACCATTGGCAAGACATCTTCCTCCTCTATCTCTCGTAGATCACTCGTACTCTGTCGCTTCACTCTGGAGCTTAAGTTAAATTTTCCTGCACCAAACACAAACCCTGATTTAACCAGCAGTTCGTTCCTAGACAACATTTACAATAATATTCCAACTGAAGCAAAAGATGCCTTACTTAGATGCATCTTTGAAAAAGTTGTGTCCGAGGCTGATCTCTGTCGGAAATGGCGAGTTTTTTGCTGCCGAGGTTCGCTGGGAGTTTCCTGTGTGCTTTCAAGCCAGGGGTGGTCCTCCTGAGCATCTGCTGCATCATGCTGAAAACCAAGAAGAGGCTTTAAGAAAATAAAGTTGTAGTTTGCCATGTTAAGTATGGAACTGAATTAATGCATGTTATGGATACATGAATTCCTTAGAAGCCTCACCTTTTGCTCTTCGTGTTCCTGGGAAGTATCTCTCTCTGCCTGCATTACTTGGTTTTGCATTTGATGTTTGGCATACAGCTCCATCTTTTGACAGACCCATTCCAAGTAGCATAGACCAGGACTGAGTTCCTTCCCCTCAAAAATACCAGAGCTCTGCACAAATAAAACCACAGGAAAACTAAGCATATAAATATAACTATAGATCTTGGGAAAGCTGACCGTATACAGATACAGTCAGTATACATATAGATGGGTGAAAAATACCTTTAGAAAATGATGTACTTGGATGATTTATCTAGTAAATCATTTATATATTTGCTGACTGGTTACAAGATAAACTTGCTGTGGAGAATCATTCAAAATCTGATGGATCTATTTCAGATTTGTTTTATTAACGGTTTGGCTATTACACTTAACACTAATTTGTATACATAAGTCGAAAGCTTTCAGTAGAAAAGACAAAGAACAAGCGGGGGGCAAAACTGACGAAATGACATACCACCAAACAAGAATTGGAAGGAATATAACTCAAATATTGTAAAATCAAATCAAATTTTATTTGTACATTACATTTCAGCAGCAAGGCATTTCAAAGTGCTTTACATATTGTAGCTTCTGTCTTTCTATAAAAGGTAGACGTGGTCAAGTTTTGCTCTGTATTTTTCTTTCCAATTGAAAGCACGTAGACATTCAGAGTTAAACTGTGCTACTCAGACTATATTTACTATTTAAACTCTTCTGATTTTTTCTCTATAATGGTTCCTTGACCCAATGGTTCTGTGCTGCTGTTTTTTTGTTTGCTTACTGTCTTTGCAACCCACTGATTCAGCCTCATTCAAATAAGGGATTGGACCAAGTTGTTGATCAACTACCTGTGGCAACGCCTAGGTTTTGTTAGATAGCTAGCCTCTTACCAAATGGCATTAAATGATTCAGTGAATCTGACAGCACTGTAATATAAATCATTCTGAAGGGAACAGCATCTAATTGGAGCCTGAATCTACTGACACAAAATTAATCTGCAGGATTTCAAGAGGTTTTATATTTATAAAGCACTTAGGTTTTATTGAACAGTATTACTGCTTTTAGAGTTACGAGTCTCATTCACAGAACCATACACACAAATAAGCATACATTCACACACTAATACAAAGACAGATAAGTATCATGGAGTTAAATACCTTGACTTAAAACACATCAACAGATATCGGGGAGGGCTCTGGAATAAAATCTATAAGTTCCTTTCTTCAAAACAAGTCACTGTTGCAGACGATTATATAATTAGGATATGAATTGGACCGGTTTATCTAGAAAGTGAGTTGGCAATATCTCCTAAATGAAATTAAAATGAATTAGACAACATCTAATAAACTTGCCAGTTTGAAGTTTGTTAGTATTTACATCTGTTTTATCTGACAGGATAGGTTTATTTGCTTGTATAATGTACAAAGGACCATTTAACATAACCAGTCAATGCAGACATTCATATTGGTTTCCAGACTCTGCTTTTCATAGGCTGTCAGCAACAAGTTTTTGTAGTTAAGTTGGTTATCGGTTCACACTACCTGACTGCGTTCCTCAAAAAAAACTCAAACATGTTTGTTTTACTGTGACTGAGTCATACACACATATAACGTCCACAAAGTTTCCGTGTTTACTGCCATAGGCTGACATAACTTCACCAGAAAAGCATAAAAGACAGAACTACGCTTTGCAATCTTCCTGCTTTTCATGCTCAGCAATTATTTTAGCCAGGCAGCAACAATAGAAGAGAAACCTCTGCAAGCACACACCCAACGACTGAAGTATTAACATATTAATAGATGAAGCACAACTTCCTGATGTTGCCTGATGTCAGCTCTTAATCAAATTCCAAATCACAGTTAATTTTCTCTAGCTGCAGGTTCAGACATGCCCGACAAACTCTTCAGCTTCCTTCGCCTTGTTTTCATTACGCGCACGTCTGCTCCCACCTAGTTAGACTGGTTTTGCATCCATTCCACTGTCACAGACTGTAAAGATTGTGAACATGAAAGAGGTCCTGCATTGGTAATAACACACTCGCCTTACGTTTAGGAGCGACTTTGTGAAAAGGTGTTGCAATCGTTTCAACTGAAGACTTTCCCGTAACATTCACAAGCTTGAGCAATGCAAGACCGTACACGAGGCTGATTCACTGATGAGTGCGTAATCCCGAAACTACACCACAAACAAATGTAAAAGGTTGTGTTTAACTGTGACACAATCTGCCCTGCATTAAAACTAAACTCTAAGGGATTATAACAGTTTGAATCATGAGTTTGAAAGAATCGTACCTGTGAGATCTGCTCGACAGAGCCTAATAAAATTGGTTTTCTCTCCGTTTCTGACATTTGCCCATTGGGGACAGGTGGATCGAACCTCCTCCTCAAATTAAAACTCGCTGACCTTATACACCTTTTCAACTCAGATGTGTGTTGTTTGGGCAGGGAAGACGTTTTAGGCTGTTGGCTGAGCACCTCATAAACTTGCTTCCACCTCTTGGAGTCAGTCCTTTGTAGTTCTGGTTCTCCTTTTAGGTTCAAGGTTGCGGGGGCCTCTTCCGCTCTGCTGAGACCCAGGTTTGGAGAGGAAGGCGACGACGAAGACGAAGTAGACAAGAGAACAGGTGGCTGAGGCGTTGAAGCAGGAGCGAAATTGTCACTTTGTAGGAGGAATAAATCCATCTCAGTGTTGTCTGCTGACAAAGAACCAGCTGTGGCAGGGTTTGGTGTTTCACAGCTGGCCGACTCCACTCCAGAGTCCACAGATTCTGAGCGTGGGTTTACTGCGATGTTGGAGACAGGTGCATGAGGCCCATCAGCATTATCCCGTTGCCACTGGGACTCCGGACGAGTTCTCTCCTCATACACATAAGCCTCCATAAGGTTACTAAAGCTCTTGTATAAATTCATCTCTAAAAAGGCTCCAGCTTTGTCCCTCAAGTCGTTGCTGAATGCATAAGGAAAGTGAGCAGGGCTCACAGTGAGGAAATCTGCACAGGTGAGGCGGTGATGTAGGGTTAAAAAAATTCCCTGTGACCTACCTCTGTTGTTTCACCACGCCTCTTAACATCACTGCATGTAGATACCTGCTACTACCTGTCACTAGAAATAAGGAAGGAAATTCAGGTGTTTCTATAATTGAAGACTAATTTATCCCTTCAACTGTAAGAATGCGACATGAACAAGCCTCTACCCGTTTGCAGGGTTCTGGGAAGTTTTTGTACTCATGGAAGCTTATAAGAAGGAATGCTAACGTCAAACAGAAACCATAATCAGGAGATCTGTTGCTTATCTGTACCTCAAAAGCTAGACAGCATTACAGACTCCTAAAAACATTTCTCAGGGCGATACATTGTTGTCGTATGCAAAGGGAAAGAAAACGTTCAAACTATTTTGTCAGATCTACAAAGTAAACAAAGCAGGACTTATCAGAAACTGTAGGAATGTGCTGAACTGACCCTCCTGTCCTCTGACATGACTGGCATTCCTCAGGTTCCTTAGGTCATCTGGTCCGACGCACAGACTCATTCATATTCTGTTAAAACAAACAAAACGAGTGATTTTTATTTTTAAATGGAGGAAACGAGTTTCTGTTTGTGAGGGACATATTTGTAAGCTATTTTCACTCGTAAATGTATTCAGACCACTTTAGCACATATTGTCATTTAACAAACCACAAACTTAAATGTATTCTCGGTGGGTCTTATGTGAAAGACAAACACAAAGTACCACATACTGTATTTTCCGGACTATAGAGTGCACCTCACTTGCGCACCCACAAAGTTTTTTTTTTTTTTTTTACTGAAAACGTACGTATAGAAGCTGCTGGTATCTCCGCCGGTTTTCCACAAAGATGCAGCAGAACCTCTTCGTGTTTTTTCCATAATGAGGAGCTATGAGTTTGAAAACATTTCTCCGTCATCCTTGCTGCTAGCATGAGCTTGTTCTACCCTTTATTCTTTGATTTCCAATTTTGACTTCCAATGATTCACCTCCTGTTAAAGAGCCCCCTGGTGGTTGAAGAAAAATCCACAGAAAAGCCGCACGGGCTACAAGCTGCGTGGTTCAAAGTGTGGGAATAAAGTTGCAGTTAATAGTCCAAAAAAATAGGGTAATTGTGAAGTAACAGGAAAAAGATACTAAGTTTTTTGTAAACAGACAATATTCTGGAAAAGTATCCGGCCACCTGTAACAGTCATTATGCTGTTTGGTTCCTAGAGATGAGTAGGTATCACCACAAGGGGGCGCCTATTCCCTTTTTTTTGTTGTACTATCGGGAGACTCAATGACTCTGAGACGTCCTGGTTCACAGGCTAAAGCCAAGGATAAAAGAGAAATTATCCAAAAGTGGAATAGAAAATACATTTTTCCTTCACATTCAGAAAAACACATTTTCAGCTTGTTGTGCTCTGACCATGTTTAGCGTCTTTATAGCTAAATACCGACATGTTGAAGCTGAGCTGTGAAACAGAGACTGAAGACCAGCAGCTCTGATCCTGACTGATCTTTCCTCACTAAATCCTCTGGTTTTTAATTAACTTCTCCTAACAGCGGTTTCTCATCAGCTCTCTCTCTCATTAAAAATCAGTATGAAAACGTTACCTGCTATGCTAACAATCAGTGGTTATTTCGGACCAATTTTGCTAACATAGGACATATTTTCCGGTTGTTTAGAAGCGAATTTCTGGCTGCAAAGTCAAGTAATTCTGATCTTTCATCCATATCTGGGGAAGGTAATCCTAATGAATCCAGATTGTTTCGTAAAACGGTTGAAATAAATCCACACAGCTCAGGACTTAAGGAGCTCCGATCGCCCTGCTGCCACATGCAAGATGGCGGACGCTTTTACGTACGAGCGCTCCAAGAGAGGTCTATGTATTAGTTATGGAGTGAAAATAGTCTCAAAAAGATTTGTGCGTGCGTAAAATGATTTATGCGTGCATAACAGGATTTGTAAAACTTAAAAATAAAATAAACCTTCTCCTACGCCTATACATGTTGAAAAAGTACACACAAATCACCTGTTACGCACGCATTTACACACAAATCCGGTTACAAGTGCACAACTATTTTTGAGACTCATTTCACGCCTCTGGGAAGCTCCAAGATTTGTGTGTAGATGGTGCGTTTACATGCTAGTAAAAGCTGGGACATCTGAGTTTTGCTCGGTGTCTAGTGGTTTTATCCTCTCACGTTTCTCACTGTGCCGAAGTGGCAAATACGTTAGTTCGCTGGAAAACGATACATCTCAGCATTTCCTTATAATGTCCTAAAATTATTTATAGACATATTGTGCGTTTTTGAACGGTACAGGAGACTAAGTGGTCTGAAAAAGGACCACTGGGTGGCGCAATGGTTCGCTGGCCGGAAAAATAGGCAGGAAACCCAGAAGCAAAACGGAGCGTCCAGGTGGTTTGTCCTCTGAAGTAAGTAGAACCTAAACCTGCAAACTTTAACTTTTAATGAGACATGGAGTAAATAAATGATTTCAGGTTACGTTTTATATGTCTGGTATTTTGATACTCTGCCCTCCTCGTATGTTTCTGTTAGCGGGAGCTAAAGTTTATGTCAGCTATGCTACGTTAGCTGTTGGGAGCTAAGCGAGGATTTTTATTCTCTCACTCTGCAGTTTGATCTTCTGTCTTTAGTCTTAACTTTAACCAGGTTGATCCAGTTTTATGATGTTTCATGGTGACAGATCTATTCACACATCCTCCAGAATCTTCAGATTAAACTGTTTGTGTCTGGACTCCATTTCATTGACCCTTAAATAAATATAAACCTCGTCTGCAAACCAGGAAAAACCTGCTGCTCCTGTTTGTCTTCATTTAAAGTTGATTAATGTAGATGTTAAATATATTCAGATGGTTTAGATTTTCACAAGCAGTAAATTTATTTCTCAATTGATATTTTGACACAATCGACAGCTAATAAACACATATTTAAGAAAATAAATTTTTTAATGCAAAAATCACCTCCACAGCAAAACAATTAATGTAAAACATGTGATAAATATAAAAAGAAAAAAATTCTACATACATTGTGATGATTCAAGTAATGTTCTGTCACAGTCAGGTCTGTTAGTGCATCAACTGCTCAGGAAAATCAACATCATTTTTCTAACACTAACTGTATATCTGTGCTTTTCTCTGCATCTTCAGCCAATCAGCTGCTGAGATTCTGGGAGATTCAACACCAAAACCTGAAGCTTCAAACTGAGCCGTCAACTGAACCAAGTTGCCTTTCAAACTACTACAGTAGTTAACCTGCTGTGATGGTAGATGTTTTGGTGTCTCCTCTGACCTTGGTCGTATTTGAATAGACATCTTTACTGTGTTTTCTTTTAATTGATTATAATCAATATTTGAACATCCATGTAAGACATTTCATTGTTAACTTTAGGTAGCTGTGAATCCACCCATGTTAATCTGAACCTATTTTGTTAAATATTCAACAGATTTGTTGCAATCTTAAATATTTAATCTGTCCTTTGTGTTCAGTGAAATGAACATTAATGTTAATTCAGGAAACACTTTTGTCATTTTCTTTCTACAGTACAAATCAAATTATGCCTCTATTAAAATCATATATTTGTCACATCAGTGGTCAAACTATGGCTAAATGTTTGTAATTTATTTTGAACAAATGGAAGCCAAAATGGTTTTAAAGTAAAGACAGTAATACTCCTCATCTACCTCAACACAGGTAAAGTTTCCACGGTATGCAGGTAAATGTGATTACGATTGAATGACAATTGTACAGCAGGGCTTCAACTCCAGTTAATAAGGGTCGGTGTCCTCCAGTCTTTAGATGTCTCTTCTTTAACACACCTGAGTCAAATCATGAGGTCAGAGGTCATTAGCACGACTCTGGAGAACTTGAAGGTCCTAAGCTACCATTTAATCCAGGTGTGTTGGACCAGGATGTATCTAAATGTTGCATGACACCAGACATTGATGCCTGGATCTGAGGATCCTGTTGGAGGATCAGTGTTTTCCTGCAGCAGCTCCATCGGATCAGAAGATGAGATCTGAAACATCTTGATGCTCCAGAAAGTGAAATAACACCAGAACCAATCCGTCAGTCGGCCGTTTTGTCCTGTGTAGAGATAAATATGAAATGTTATTTATAAACATAGAAAATCAATAAACTAGAATCGAAAGGCAATTTATTTCATTTAATTTTATTCACTTAGTGAATAAAGTAAAAGGCAAATCAGAATGTCTCACAAACTATATATACAAATATCAGTCAGCAACATGACTTAGGAATTTGATTGGAACCTTTTGGACAAAACAGAAGCTGTAATAACCACACAGACAATTTTTATGAATTAAAGACACAAACTGAGTGAGAGAATAAAAATCCACTCTTAGCTCCCAACAGCTAACGTAGCATAGCTGACATAAACTTTATCTCCCGCTAACAGAAACATGAGGGCAGAGTATCAAAATACCAGACATATAAAACCTGAAATCATTTATTTACTCCATGTCTCATTATAATCGGAGAGCAAAGCCTGCAGGTTTATTTTTCACTTCTTATACAAAGTGCATACTTCCGAATGTTGTTTGAACGTTCTTGAACGTCTTCCGGACGTTTTTATAAATGCTTCTTTAAAAAATTTCCCAAAAAACGGAGGCATTACAGAGCTTTTTTTCTCCCTACAAAATACATTTTTAAGATTTTTTTTGTTACTCTTGCTGTTAGAGATGTGCCGATCAGGTTTTTTTCCTGCTGATACCAATATCGATCAGCCATGAGGGCCGATCACCGATACCGATCACATAATTTTTTTTTTATTTTTATCATAAACACTACCGGTTACATTATGTGGAAAAAGGAACCATGAATTCACCTTAATTTAGACAAAAAACTGTTTTTAATAACTTTTTCCAAGAAGAAAACTAAACAAAACAGGCATTGTGCAAATTGAACTGCTATCAATAATACTATCTTTAACAGACTGATAACATATGAAGGGTCTGAAGAAGCTGAATAATGCAAAGAGCCAAAATAAAACCTCTCAACATTGACAAAAAGTTCAAGTATTAAACTTAACATTCAAAGGCAAATACAGGATCCATTACAATAAACAATCCTGAGTTACTGAATGAAAACTTCCTGTTAGCATAGCGGCTAGCTGGTTACTGCTAGTTCTGATTGGCTGTTTCTGACTGAGAGGAGTAATTATGCAGAGCAGGGAGGAGATCGATTATTTTTTTGGAGATTATGTGTCTCATGTTAGGACAGAGAAAGTTTTAATACGTATGTAAAATGTATTATTTTAGTTAGATGCTGCAGCTTTAAGCAGAGGTTCGGTGTGAGAGTCACTACCAGGTGGAGCAGAAGCGGCTCAGTCTGTCAAATATTACTACCTGTAGCGGAGCAGCGGTTCAACAGCGAGCAGAACCAGCGTCTTACATCGCAGCTCAAAGACTTAAAATAATTTTGCGGGTTATTTGTTTAGCTTTCTGACCGTCATGCTAATCCGGGTGAGTGTTTGTAGCTGTAAATAAATAAATAAATAAACAAATGTTCGGACTTGACGTTCGCCAAATTTTAATATATTTAAAACCTTTGTGGTGGTTAATATTCCTGACAATCTTTTTTTTGTGTCACTTTAAAGAGTCTAAATGTTGTCTGAAAGTCAACTTTCATCATCTGTTCGTCCATGTGCGTCCTTTAAAAATTGGGTTACTAGCTTCAATATCTTATTTAGCCAATATCCTCGCAATTCAAATAATGGATATAAGTCCGATTTCTTTCTTGCATAATCTACGTTGCATTTATTCAAACGTAATGTAAATGTATATCAAGAGTAATACTTAAATAAAAGTCCAAGAAGTACTTCCATTTGCAAAATATGAATTTTCTGCAAAGTGACGTCACTTCCCAACTCGGATTTCTGCAGTTAAAAAGCAACACAAGTGATGGGATCTTCCTTTCCTTCTTAAAAAGCCAGATTAAAGAGAATAAATGCCTTAATACTTTGTATTGCCAAATGTGCAAAGCTTACTGACATTTTCCAACACAGCCATGGTAATGGGAGTTACACCATTTAATTTTCCTTTGGGATCATTTAAATATTTTTGAATTTAATCATTTCTTTTTAATCCATAGGTGCAATCTAACTGACAGCAGAAGCACCAGTAAGCACTGAAGTTGTCTAGTTAATAGTTTCTTGTGGATGAACAAAAAATGTAAATGTTCAGTCAGATCCATAATAGCATGTTGTTGTTGAGCCTGAGGTTTATCCTGAGATACTGTGAACATTGTCTTTTCCTTCACTCTGGATCATCAACTACAAAATAATATGCAGCTGGACATATTAATAGCACAACATTCGTTGGTATCACAGCACAAATGTGATGTTCTGTTTAATTCAGTGTTAGTTAAATTGCCAGTTAGATCTGATGTTTATCTTATTATTTTAAGGTCCTTCAAAGAGTTTTTGATGCTGATGGCTGTGAGCAGGAAGGACCTCCTGTAGCAGTCTGTTACAGCCTCTGACTGAAGACACTGTTTTTCTGATGAAGAGTACGCTCAGAGTTGGTCATACTCTTTCTTAATGGACATTATTGTGTTTATGTTTGAATGTTTCCTTTAATGTATTTGATTAAAGTAATTCTTTTTTTCTCGTATGTAATTTCAGATTACAACTTTAAAGTAAGATAGAAATGTCGTATGGCTGAAGATGTCAGACCTCAAAGCAGAAACCCAAGAGGATCAGGTAAAACGTTTTTGTAAGTCAGTAATTAGGATTATTAGCTGAAAAGGGAGAGAGAGAGAGAGAGAGAGAGCTGTTCCTGGTTTCCTAAAGTTTGACCCCTTTATGTTGCTTCAATGTGTTTAGGAGTTATTACAGTATTGCAGACCACTTAGAAATACATGATAATCAAGTATTATTGGACAAAACTTTGATTAATTGAATAAATCATGCTGATGTTTATGCAGGTTTTTAATTAAATGTTTTTGTTACAGGTGAACTGAGATCTATTCAGATTCTGAGGAAAAGCCACAGATCCAGAAAATCTCCCCCATGACCAGCATTCACTCCCACCTGTCCTCCACCTTCACTCCCACCTGTCCTCCATCTTCACTCCCACCTGTCCTCCACCTTCACCATCTCATCCACCAGCTGCTCTGTGTTCACCTGTAGCTGTTTAGTCCAACCAGTACCTCCACTAACTGACTCCCTTCAACTGGAAATTTCTCTATCAGGTATATTTAACCTACATGTAAAAACAGTGACTACACTTTGTGTATGTATCATATTTGTAATTGAATTACTTATAGATGTAAGGCATTTTTGGATTGGATTAGTTGATCTCGGAGGGACCTGATCTGCTGTCTGCAACATTTTATCCAAGATCCTTTCAAACCACCAAGCAGAGCAGCAGAGTTCTATTCAGACTGGGTGGAGAGAGAAGAGAAGTCTTTCTGGTCACCAGCTCTTGATGACTGAAATATTTAGTAAGTATAATCTCATCCATCCATTTTCTATACACCCTTGTCCCTAGTGGGGTCAGGAGGGTTTCTGCTGCCTCTCCAGCTAATGTTCTGGGCGAGAGGCGGGGTCACCCTGGACAGGTCACCAGTCTGTTGCAGAATCTCATGTGCCTTTCAGTCTAAAATTGTGTGAATTGTTGTATATTATCCTATAGCTGGACTTTGTTATGCATGTTTCTCTGTGGCCAATTAAACGTTTTGTTTCATAAAAACATGAATAATACACATCTCAGTTTAAAATATGTATATATTTGGTCTGTTTTTCAGGGGCTGTACCAAAGAACCAAGCATCTGATTCAGAACACCAAAAGTTTTAAGGCTCAAGGTTGTCTGGTTTGTTTTTTTTTTGTTTGTTTTTTTATTATTTTGTGCATGTGTCATCGCTCATAAAATAAGTTTTGGTGTAAATATTTCTTTTTAAAATGATATTTTTAAGCACCGAGTTACTTTGCTGACTTTGCTTTGATTTTTTATTATTGTGAATGTCTTTTCTAAAAACCCATTGTACTCAAATGTATACTGTGCTGTTTTACTTTGTTCTAAGAAGGTTTCATGTCTTTTTGGCACATATGTATAAATAAATGTGATTATCACATTTTGTTGTGGGTAGTCTTTAATGTTAATACTATAAAATTAATCAATTCTTTGCCAAGTGTTTTTAAGTGTTTGTCATCGATTCTACAATTTATTACACTAGATTAATATGCTTTGGAAACAGAAGACAACCGTTCCATGTGATAACAGTAAGTGTCGGGCCAGCAAGATCTGGCTTTACGTGGGCAAAGTTAAATAAATTGAAAGTGTGGAATATTTCAAAAGTGCATCCTGCTGTTTTGTGTTAGAGTGGCTAACCACTGCTGCTAACTCCTTCTCCAACCTCTCGCCGCACCGTCACACGCCTTTGAAACAAATCCAGTGTAACCAATTGCCATCTGTTTGCTAATATACTCCTTTTGTGTTTTATTTAAGTTCAGTAAAAAATCTAATAGTTTTTTGAAGGTATTGGAGGTTTGACAATATTAAAGCAAGCAGAGATAAGGTTGTGGAGAAGATAAAGAAGGAATGGTTCATAAAACAATAAGAACAACTGTAAACATGCAAAGGCATGGCTCTCTTCCAAAACCGACGTGTTGGACAAGAAGAATTACAATCTGAGAAGCAGTCAAGATGGCAGGTGTAACTTTGGTGGAGCTAGTGGAATCCAAAGCCTAGGTAAGAGAATCACACGGAAATTATTTTAAAATACAGTGCACATTTCCCTAAACCTCCATTCACCTGGTGGTGGCTACATAATGCTGTGGGTTTGCTTTTATCAGCAGAGACAGAAAAGATAGGAAAATGTAGGGCAATCCTTGGAAAAAAATTTATTTCAGACCGCAAAAAACGTGAGATTCAAGTAGAAGTTTACTTTCCAGAAGGACAATAAGGTTTGATAAAATTTTGGATCAATACTCTTTTCTTATTCTTTTGTCATGTGAATATTGTCTACCTTATTTACTGATGTGCTAAATGTACCAATTATGTACATTTTTATTTGGTCTAAAACACCATTCAGTCCATAAGCCAGATTCATCCATTCAAACATGTTCACTAAAACTGGGAATTTCCTCAAAAACAAGAAGTTTTAATTTTTACTTTTTTTTATTTTTAACTATATCACTAAAAGTTATGTATATAAAAATACTAATATGATTCTCAAATCTTGAGGCAGATGAATTTTTCTTATTTGCTGTTTTAAGCTGAAATCCACCAGGGGTCGTAGTTGAGCAATTTTCAGACATTTCTTTCCAAACTGGTTTCCTGTTTGTGATGTCCGTTTAAAGTGTGCATAAAAATATAAAATTGTTTTATTTGAAAACTGAAAGGGGGATTTGTTTTAGAACTATTTGCTAATACATCTGAATACATCCCGAAAAATAAGAAACTAACAACCTTAATTTTAGTTGAACTCTATAAAATGTGTATTCAATTACTTCGACTAAGGGTTTGCCGCGTTCCTGAAATACTATATAATCCCTATTTGCTTCATTTAAATTTGTTTTGTTCCGTTCTTGCAGCTCACGTCAGTTGGTTCTGTTACCCACAGCTCCATCCGTGTGTTTGGGTTTAAATTCCTCAGTAGCAACCAGTAAACAACATAGAAAGGCTGGGATCCAAACACCTGTTGCGCCAACATGTCTGGATATCCCCTTGAAGTCAAACCTTTGCTGTCACCGTGTCGCAGCTACATCCCGGGGTGAGTAAATGTCCCCTTACAAATAAAATCCGACTGTAAGAATATGATCTGGCGCTCCACTATCAAAACTTCATCAAAACAACGTCCACTGAACTGAACTGAAGAACTGACGGCAGTTAATTTGAAATGAAAGGTTTATCCGGATAACCTTTTTTATTAATGAAATGTTTTTTATCTCAATAATTTGCAAAAAATATATAAAAAATTAAAAAATAAAATCAATTAATTAATTTAAAAAAAAATAACTGGAAAGCATTTAACAAATAGGCCACAACAGATGTATTTGTTGTGATGTGTGTTTTTCTGTATAGTTATTTTGAGATTTTCTGTGTTTAGTCCCGTTTCCCTGTGAGTCTCTGTCCTGTCCTCCCTGTTTATTGATCCCAGCTGTGTCTAGTTTCTTGATTACCCTCCACATGTATTTAAGTCCACCTGTTGTCTTTGTCTCTCGTCGGGTCTACCACTCCGTTTCCCTGTTGTTCTTCATTAAAATATCATTTCCATCATGACTACATGGGTTCAACGGCGTCTCTCTCACCACTCTCACCTGCACATCATGACAGTAGGATCCGACCACACCAGAGGTGAGGACGCCAGCGTGTGGGGTAGCGAGGCTTGGCTCCAGCAGCAGCTGGAGTTGGCTCAACGAGATCTCTACAAGGACGTGGAGATCTTGCCTTCTCCGCTGCTGCTGGAGGAACTGGGTCTCGCCTCAGACTTCGATGCATCCAGGCGACGCAGGCAACGACGGAGGCAGCGGCGGGGATCAAGAACGGAGTTCTGTGGGGAGGCTCCGGCCAGCCATAATCCCTGGTTGGGAACTCGGCTGGCGATCTGTCCGCCTGGAGTTGGACCCCGACGTTACTGCCGCCTAGACCCGCCGGAGATCCCGGCCCCTGGGCCACGCCTGCAGCTGCCTCGGGTCCCCGCGCCGAGGCGGCGACTGTCTCCGCCCCCAGAGTTCCCCAAGCTTCCTGTGGCTCCGCCTCCCGAGGCTGCGCCCCCAGAGTCTCTGCCGGCCCTCCAGAGCCCTCAGGGTTGCGCTTCCTGCGCCGGTGGCTGAGACCGCCTCCACGTCTGCGCTCAACTCTCACCACTCTCAACCGCACATCATGACAGTATTCATAGTACATTGACTTTTATCTCATTGGTGTTGGGAATGATCCTACAACCTTGTCAAGTTTAGCTCAGTCCCTTCATTGATGAAATGTCAAAGTACAAATGTTTCAGGTGTCTCCACTGACTGAATTCTGGTTTAGATTATTTCAGGGTAGTTCAAAGATTTAACCTGAATCCTTATGTAAATTTCCTTGGAGGGTATGGCACGTACAAGACTTTGTCTGAAGGCGTTCACAGTTGATACATTTTAGTTGTAAAAATCACGTCTTCTGCCTTGATTTACATACTCTTCAGAGCAATCTGTGCATTTCAGGAGGGATTCTCCTTTTGCTCGAGCCATAACAGTTTGTCTTCAAAGTTCTAACTCAAAAAGGAATCTGACTCCTTGTTAAATAACGTTTGTCCAAACTCACGCTTTGACGGTTGCCCCAACTGACCTGTCAGAATCTATAGTGCAAAACACTTGAAGGGATCTAAGGTTTAATTCCCTGACAGAAAGGTGCCATAAATTGTTTTATTTGTGTTAATTAGGTACACAGGACACTGCCCTGGACTCAAGTTCACCATGGGCAAAACTTACGGTATGCTCACAGCTGAACTGTCTCAGAGGACAAGGCACCCAGAGTGGGACATATCTCATCTGTCAGAAAACATTCCTGATCACGCGTTTCGGAAGACAATACCAGGATTCACAGGTACTGAATAAGTTGGCCAATTTATCTTAGAAATATATTTTAGTAGTTGCAGAAAACCATAATAGAAATGAACACACATATATTGGAAATATGTAACTTTATGAAATGAATGTATGTAATTTTCACTTTTTGAATTCAATTTCTGAAATAAGAATGTTCTAGGGCTGCACCGTGGTGGAGTAGCACTGCTGCCTTGCAGCAAGAAGGTTGTGGGTTTTAATCCCAGCTTGGAGTCTTTCTGCATGGAGTTTCATGTTCTCAATATTTAACAATATTTTACCGTAGGATTGGTGTAAAATTTGACTGCCACCGGAGTCCATACACACAAATTCCTAATCTTGGCAAAACCTCTGAAATAGTCAAACTGAACCCTTAATGTTGATGTTTTGGTAGGTTTCATTCCAAGAAGTCGCAACTACTACGGCTGCAATTACAATGAGACCTGTAGGAAAGCACAGACTGAAGCTTATCTGGCAGAGCAGATGAAGCGCCAGGAACGATCAATGCGTCTTCCTTCCGTCAGCACCTACGGCAGCGAACACCTTGAAGTAAATTCATTATCTCTCTTGCACACAAATCTTTAGCTTCACCTCTCTTCTTGTCTCACAATAATGTTGGCAAAAAAGCTGATTCATTTAACCCACAATGACTTTCTTTGTGTTGGACTTGACTGTCTGCTGCTCCAGCAACTGCCTGATTGCACCATGGATCTACCCCACATGCTCTCTGGCGTCTGTATTAGTCATAGCAAGCTCCCTGCAAACTGAATCATTTCCATACCTAATTGCATTTCAAAAGGGTTATTGGTGTCATCTGTTTAGTTTATCAGTTAATCCCAGCACTACACTTGGATTTAGTGGTTTACAAGATAGACTTTTGCAAAAACCCTTTTAGGTTTTTGTTACCACTTTTTCAGAAAGTGTAACTTCAGGGTGCAACATTATGACTACCTTTTGGTGCCAAAAAGGCTCACAACAATCAAAGCATAGACTCCACTAGAACCCTGAAGGTGTGCTGTGGTACCTGGCACAAAGAAATCAGTACATTTGAAAAGTCCTGTAAGTTGATCATTTACCTGTGATTTTCACCCAGAGAGCCAAACCTCCGGTGACAACAGAGTGGGACGAGATGCTTGTCTACCAGTCCGTTGAGCGTTTCAAACCTCCACAAAATCCTTACCAAATGGAAAATGATAACCCCAAGAAGTTCTCCATCCCAGGTACAGAAGAATCTAGTGACGCTTTATAATTATTCAGACAAGAAGCTCTTCACAATCTTAGAGTTTGATTGTTTCCTTTCTTCCTTCTTTATGGCTAATACCAATTCTTTAACAAAAAACTCCCCCCCCAAAAAAACATTTATACACACACATACATTTAGAACTGGGAACTTTATGTAAATAAAGACACTTCTATTTCTGTTAATATTAATCTAAAGTTTCACAACAAGTTTTTCATATGGGCCATATCGGCAGTTACCCTGGGCAGCATTAGAAAGGGCCGTCGACCAGATAAACATAAAACACAACATATAATTTGTCCCCTAGAGAAGTTTTGTGATGCATTTGTTGAGTAGAAGCACAATATTCTGGTTATTTCCTTTGGGGTAAATGGCTGCTGTTCAACGTCCAAAAACCAGCCTGTTAGTGAAGGCATAATTACAAAAAAGGGAATTTTGGCAAATGCAACAACAGTTATTATTAACACTTATCAATACTTATTTTATAACTAAAGGTAGAACTTGGTCAATCAGATAATAATTTCTCAACATAGGCAACTCACATTAGCACATTTCTATCTTTTAACATTAAAGTAGTTTATACATCTCAGTTGAACACATTACAAAACATTAAGTTGGAAATTTTATTTCAGAATTACATATAGCTATGCAGATCTGAAGCACAATTCACAGACATGACTAGCAAATCATTTTGGGGCTTGTGCCTGTGCAACTAAATATATTTATGTTTTTTTTTTTTACAGTGCAATAGTCATAACAAGTAACTTCAATATACCGTATTTTAAAACAGGATTTGGGTGGCCATGCCGTTTATTTTCTCTTTGCAGCAAACGTCTCTCATTGTACTAACATTATATTTGTCTTTTCTTCTTTGCAACATTTATATATTCATTTAAATTAATTGGTTTCCTGGACTTAAACTGACTCTTAAGCCAAATTCAACAATTATCAATAGGATTTGCTGCAGGGTTTTTGAAAGGCCACACCAGATGTCTGATTTGTGAGCTTGGTTCAGTTTTGATTTGTATTTGGGTTTATTGTTCTGTGGGAACCTGTTATTCTATCCAAGTTTCAACCTTTTGACCTAAACAGTCGTCGTCCAATTAAAAACCAAAATGTTTAGGGCGGTGCTTCAAACTTGCTCAATAGGGGTTCACTGGACAAAAGATATGTAGCCATTCTCTTACATACAGAGTGATGTCTTTTCACAGGGTCTACAGGACATGTACCATTTGCCCACAACTTCTGTGGTAAAGGATTTTCCGCCATCACCAATGAGGCACCAAAAGAGAACAGGAAACATCAGAAACGCTTGAAGGCAGACGAAAAGGAGCCAAAACACCTGCCTATTTTCTATTCATCCAAAAAAGGCATTATCCCGGGATTCACAGGGCATGTACCAGGTCTGTGCTGCAAAACTGTAAGACCTTCTAGATCATTGTCTTACAGTTAGCTTTAAGACCTTGATGTAGAAGCCAACGCAATTTTACTGGTGAGCTTAAAGCATGATGCATGTTTCTCCAAAACCCCCACAGGATACAGGTTTTTGGTGGGCGGGAACCGAAGTCGGCTCTCTGAGGTTGCGTATGGAAAGACCTTCAGTAAATTCACCGATCCATGAAGGCCTCCCGCTTCCCCCCCATAGGGCACAACAATTCTCTACCATGAGCAACCGCCTTGAAAAATAAAACTGATTGCAGCTTAGTGTTTTAGGTCTTTATTGAGAGACTGATTGTCACAGGGCATTAGAGGGAGCAACCATGAAATAACAAAAACACTGAAGATGTGGAAAAAAAAAGTTTCACATTAAAATCCTCAATTTGCCAAATGTTAAAAAGAAAAAACATTTCTTCATAAAATGTATGAGCAGTCTGTTAAAACATACCTGGTGCACATGTGATACATGACTCAGCCACCAGGGGACTTTACTGTAGAGCAGCAAAATAACAGAACAAACCCCAGAAAATTTCCAAAACTAAATGTACAACTAAGCTTTAGATCACTGAAGGATAAGAGCACCTACTGCATGTTTCTTAGTTCATGCACCTACAGTGAGTTCATGCTGGGAATATAACAGGAAAGGAAACTGGTTAGAATAAGTTGCTGGGTTTGATATTTTTAGGACTGACATGAATATTTTAGTTTGTTTTACCTACTTTAGAAATAAAAACTTAATCTGTGTGGTGGTTTGTAGAAATGCAAGCAAATACAAAGAAAAGATATATAGGCACCAAATCCTGATTATCCAGATTATTGAACCTTATTCATTATAACGTTAAGAAAAATGTTTATTTGCTTTTATTTATTTGATCAAACTGAACAGGAAAAAAGGAGAAAATACTCAGATGTGTATTATCATTTTATGTGATTCAGAGAGCTTAGAATAAAACTTAACCTGTCAGATTGAATGTAACTTTAAAAAATTGCACAATTAAATTTTCATCAATTTTACACTGGCATTTTTTTGAAACATCCAACTTTTAAACTGAAAAACATCCTTACAAATAATCTTTTCATAATTTCCCTAATGGAAAGACATGTTGGTATTCCTGCTGGAGAACATTTAGTCTTCTCCCATTACTGTGGTAATTTTCCTGCTCCTGTGCTTTTTTTGGTGGAGTGTTTTTGTTGCAGAATAAAAAGTTTTATCGGGCTTTGTAGAACTTTGTGTCATTAGAGTAAGTGGTCACATGGGTATGATTTAGTTTTCGGCACCCAAGCCAGTCTGAGGTGGTCCCAGTTTTATGGATTTAATGGATTGAGCCAAAAGTCCAATCTGAGATCTGTCCAGCTGTAGCCACTGAGATGGTTGTCTGTGCATTTGGAGAAGAAAAGCATAGAAGGAAGTTAATCAGGAGGAAAAATGACAGAAGCTACTAACAAAGAAAAATATAGTTGAAAAGTAATTAAAATTAAGACTGGGCAATATTGCTTAGAAATAAAATCTCGGACCAAATCCAATTTTCAAATTTAAGTGCCTTTTTCCCCTCCATTTCTTTTCCTTAAAAGAAATTACGAAGGACACAAAATGTTCAAAAAACTGACTTGCATTTGACTTGAATTCAGTGTCTGAATAAATAGAAGCTGTACACATGCCCACGTCAAACAAGAAGGTGAACTTCGGCTAGGCTGACATCAGTCTGAACTCTTGAAACCCATTTCAGCATTGGTTAAAAAAAATCACATTTTCCAAAAATGAAAAATCCTCAAACAGAAAATTTGATTCATAAAATTGATTTATTGCCCAGCCATATTTAAAAATGTAGTTTTTTGTTCATTACCTTCGTTTTTGAGCTTCAATGTGAGGCTGGGACCTTTTCTGAGCTCTGCTAGAAACACCAGCTGCTCCAAACAGCTTGGCCCACCGCAGGCCACTCTGACGGGGACTGTCTTCCTGGACGGAAGCTGTTGCGTTTTGGCCTCTGCGGTCTTTTTCCACTTCTCTCTCGTTCCCCCTACCATCCACATTGGTTTGAAACAAAGTAGTACTTCTATGATCTAGGCTGACGTTCACTGCCTTTGCTACACTCTGCACAAAATCTGGCTTGTTTGACAAAGAAGCCAAAAGCGGATTCCTGTTTTGCGTGGCCCCATAATCCTGCTTGCAGCAACTTGAACTCTGAGACCGTAGAAACTCCTGCTCTCTCCGGTGCGATTGACTGTTTCGCCTGCCGTATTCCGACTTTCTGTTTTCTTGAAGCTTTGGCCAACTGGTCACAAGCAGGGCAGAGCACGGGTGAGGTGGGAGAGCGTTGCGCTCCTCCGAACACAGCAGTCTTTGACTTAACAGTCGTGGCTCCAGGAGAAGATTTAGGTCAAAGGGCAGCACTGAGAGCGGCTGAAGGAGAAGAAGCAGCTCCTGGAAGAGAGGCTGACAGCGACTCAGTGACGTGAACAGGAACCCCCAGGTGTGGTAGTATGCAGTAACGACATCTGTAAGAAAAAACAAACCCCACAGACATTGCAATGGCTCTGAAAGAAGTTTAAAGTAAGAATCAGAGTTTGTGTCTGGTCTTGCTTTACTTCTAAACACCCAAATTACAAGGATTGTCAACCAGATGCCACACATTTATCTGCAGTAGTCAACATCTCACAATTATCTTCAGGTTTTTTGTAAAGCTCAAGATTGATTTGTGCTTAATCGGAAAGTATCTTGCAAAAGTACTTCAATCACTCCTTTATTATTTGGCACTTATGTTTCGCTGTAGAGATTCTAAACTTTGTGGCATATGTGACCTCAGGACACATATGCCTGAGGAGACTGCTTGAGCTAACTGACATCTGCTTACTGGCCTGACCCATGGTGAAAATAGAAGAACTGATTCTGTGGACTGGTAAGCTTCAACAAACTTAAAAAAAAGCTTGTTCATCAATACCAGATTAAGATAACAAAGCCTGTCCCAGTTCATTGGCTCACCTTTTTGACTCTGCAGGTGACTAAGCCAGAACTCCAAAGCTCTCAAGCTGCAAGACAAGAAATAACCCCAGAAAGTACAGGTTGTATTTCAACTTTTCATATGGTTCGGCCGAAAGAAAGTGACTTTGGGTCTTACTTGAGAAGGCCCATGAGGAAGGCTCTCAGTCTCATACAGTGACTGGTGAGATCGGAGCACCGCTTTATTTTGGAAACGAGGCTGTGGAGGACCTTGGTGGACGGACCTAAAGCAGAGACATCTGTGAATTTATCCCTTCAGCATCTACAAGCATCCGGCCAGTCGAAGCACCGGGAAGCAAAACTGCAAATACCCATTCTTGTGGAGATCTCCACCACACTCCAGGAATGATTGCGGCGCTGCCCAATGATGAAATCCAGCTTGTGGTCCCTCAGTCCGTCCTCTAAAATGTTCTGAATTGCAGGACACAAGTGTTCTAGGACAAGGCCAGCAATGGTGGGACTGTAGGAGCTGTTACCCAGACGCATCTGTACCATCGGAAAAACAAAAGGGACACAGACTGTGCTGTAATGTGTGTCCTGCTGCTGACACAAGTTATTTGACTCTTGTGCTGAATTATTGGTGTCATGCTTTCTCTTGGGACGTGTTGTTCTCGGTGCTTAGTTCTGCTGACTCACCTTTTCTTCTGGGTCTCTGCTACTTCCAAAATGAGCCATGATCAGATCCACTGCACTGCTCACAGCTCTCAGCAAACCTGGACACAGTGTACAAGAAACGCAAATGTAGACTTCTTTACAGTTTGCTATTTCTGGTAGCATTTTTATTAAAACAGCTTAAAGTATTTTTCCCATTCGTTTCTAAAAGCCAGTACTGGTTGCTGGGATAACACCGACAAGGCTCTGATACAAATCTTTTAAATATTTTCTGATTATTGATTAAAACCTATAAAAAACATTTGAGTGCTATCACTTTTTAGGCAACTACAACTTAATTTTAGAAGAAAAACAAAAGATTTTGGTGCTTTTTTTCTTCCCTTCTACCTTCATTTCTTCATAAATTTAGTTTGCGGAATCTGCAAACAGTAAGAAGACGATCAGAAGACAAACAGATGGATGATTGCCAAACAAATAAATGGATGTAACATTTAAACAGTGTGTCACTTTCAATCAGTGAAAATTGAGGTTTGAAAAGGTCAGCATTCCTTTTTCACTCCTTTGTTCTTTTCCATATTTATCTAGAACTGGAAAATACTTAACCAATTCCCGACACATCTAGTCTGCATAGGAGCCCTGCATTTAAACCTGACAAACTACCTTTAGGGTTCAATAATGTCCTTAATCATTTTAAATGTGAACTCTATCTGAACACAGAAGAGTCAGTTTTCCATTTCAGTAGTGTTGCTCTTTTCTGTGCTTCGCTCTGCCTCTCGTCTTTCATCTAATGCAGAGTAGCTCATGCAAATGTCACAGTAAATTCTTTATGCATGTTGAAGCTGCCTGCAGCGCCGCAACCGCTCTTACTCTTTGCTGCTGCTGCAGATGCCTCCGACTACGAATAAATGCTGTGGAAGAATCCGATGTATCTGATTAACTTTGCATTAAGTGGCGCTTGTGGTGGCACTGGGGCAAAAATGATTAGGTATGATTTAAATATTTATCACTACTCCATCAGTTTTTGTCTCACCTTGGAGTCTGCAGTCTCTTTCTCTGTTTTTTTTATTTCTGTCACACACACACACTCAGGCTGGGGAGCAGAGAGCTCAACCAATCCTGAGCAGGGATGGTTAAAAATAGGTCATGTCTGAGAGGAAGCCCCTTCAGGGTATTGAAGACACTGCTGCAGCACGCTGAGGTTTTATGCTTTTTTTTTTTAGCAACTTATCCCTGGCAAGATGACACCAACATTGGGCAAATTTTGTTGCAACCAATAGTTCATTTTTCATGTCTTCCAGATTCAAATTTAGCAATAATCCATAACACATCGTTGATGATTGTTTGTGCGTCTGTCCTGAGGCAACCCTCACCTTTCCTCTGCAGATGACTGATGGACATCGACTCGTATGATGTGTCCGGCGAAAGGCAGAACTCTGCAGGCGGCTTGCTGTTCAGGATCAGAGACTGGCTGTGCTGACTCTTAGCTGGCTTTGGGCTGAGCCTCTCTGGCTCATCGTTTTGCTTTGGATGCAGGTCTGAGGAGTGGAAAGTGCTTAAAGTGGAGAGGTGAGCTGCAGCAATGAGGGGCTGATGCTGCTGGAGCGTCAGCTGTGATTGCGAGGTGTGGGGAAGTGACAGGGACGCTCGCAGGCTCGAGTCAGGTTTTCCAGGTGTTACGTGGGAGGGTTTTGAATGGAAAGGATTGTTTTTGGGATCCTCGTTAGTATTTTTGGATCCGGAAGTAACTTGGTTTGGCTCTGGCTGCAGGGTGATCCAGTCCTGACAGGTGGGAATCATAACTACTACGTTGGGTTGATTGTTTGTTGTGGCAGAGTTTAAGCTTGAGCTTTCCTGAGACTCGGCCATCGGTTTAAGATTAGCCTCTCGTGATCCTCTTTGGGACATTGGACTCCACATGTGTCTACGGTTAAAACATTTTGGACTTGGAGTGCAGGTGGAGCAGGTGTCGGAGCTGGACGCTGCCTCCAAGAATATTGGGCCAAGGCTCGCCACCGGAGACGGCTGGAGTTTGGACAAACACTGGCTTCTTTTCTCCTTGAATTTGAGTCCGTTCGGGTAGCCAGCAGGCTTGCTGCTCTTTTGGTTTAGGTACTGGTCAAGCAGGCCTCCTAGCAGTTGAGGCTGACACTGTGGCTTTTCTGTTGGGAGCAGAACGAATGGCTGGATGGGCAAAGAAGTCGGCCTTCGTGGCTTACTGCAGCGTCCCATTTCGCAGCACCAAACACCTGACAGAAATTAGACGTTATCATCAGCGAAACAGTATTTTAAATTTGGATTCTTTATTTGTTTCTTCCTCAAAAAGAAGAAAGATGTCAAACTTTCTTTTCTTACCCGTGTCGGTGGCGTCGACATCATTGTAATCCCACTCCTGAATCACAGATGGCTGGGTGGATTCAGTTCCTGTTTCTTGGCATTTGCTGCTATGTGGGCTATGCTGGCTGCTGCACAGCGAACAAGGCATGTGGGAGAAGCTCTGGGTGCCCTGCAAATGTTGCTTCCTGCAGGGGGCAGTGGAGGTGGTGGTAACCTGGTGGTCGCTTGCCTTAAAAAAAGAATATGTATTTATTTACCAAGCAAAGTTTTTGTCATAACTTAGCAATTTACCTGCTGTCATTTTTTATTTTTACCTTATACTTCTAATGTGTTAATTCTCAATATGTTTTCCACAAAGAATCCTGCTTTTACATCAGTTTGCCTTTCTATAGTAATTATTTTTCTTAAAAATACTTTTGTAGCAAGTGTTCACGGTCAAGGTTACCGTTTTTGCTTTAGCTATTGTCAGTTCAAGGTTGCCATAGACTGCAACTGCAGATCCCTAAATGCAAAACTTAATCTAATGTGTTGCTTTGTTAGTGCAATAAATGTTCTTAATTTGATTTTATTTACTTGCAGTTTAACAGTTTGCAGAGTTATAATCTTCTAGAAATGAATATTTATAAAGTATAAGTTTCACATCGTGAATCTGACATGAATGAAGTATGTTTAGATGTTGATCTGTGTTTCACTGTGGAATTTTGAATCTAAATATCTTTTTACACACCGACCTCCATGTTTTCCTTGGGTGGTCCTTCCTTCTTAGAGTCAAGAGGGGCCAGAATGGTGCCGCTTCTGTCAGGCCCTTCGAGACAGCTGGTGAGGCTAGACCAGGCGGGGCTGGGCGACTGGGATGAGAGGTCACAGGTCACCAGCTTGTAGTACTTCTGGTTTGTCCCCATGGCCAGCGTGTCCTGACTTCGTATGCATGCGACCAGATCTGTAACCTCCAGCGCAGAGAGACCAGGAGCCGCCGGCTCATGGGAGTAAAGGTTGCAGTTTGAATCTAGGCCGGACGGTGTCGGCTCCGCTTCTTCTCTCTGGGCCTGTTGAGGAACAGGCTGGAGATTGAGGAACACAGACCCCTCAGACAACCGACAGGGGTTGACAGCAGGGCTGCTGAGATCCTGAGGTGTGGCAGGATTGTTGCTTTTGTTGTAGATGGTACAGAAGTTAACCAGGACACCGTCTGAGCTGTTGCAGGAGGAGTCACTCGCATCTTCTGTGTGAATGTTGGGCAGCAGCTCCGGGGAACATTTGTGCTCCCTGTAAATGTTCTCTCGCAGTCTGTCTGAGTCCTGCTCCAAACAAGGCAGAAAAGCGATGCCAGATCTGCTCACAGCACAACCCTGGCATCCTGACTGCAGCGAGTCCGTCTGGTTAGACAGCCAGTGTTGGTTCCATCCCATTCCCAACATTAATCCTTCATTCATCCATTCGCTGTCCGCGTCCTCATGGAGCAGTGCGTCGCTACCGTTGTTGCTGAGCGACCAGTTGGAGTTTCCGTGCAGCAAAAAAGAGGAATCCTCATGATACCTGTGGAGGTTGTCTCCATCGCTGTCTTCGTCTTCCTCGTCCTCATCCAGATCTGGGTTGGGAAGGAACGAGTTGTGTGAGCGCTGGGTGGTTGCAGCTCCGCAGCTTTCCCCCTTGCTGTTGGAGCCCATCTCTTCTGGCGACGAGTTGGAATCGTACCTGCCACTGCTGTCGCTGGTCCCCTCTTCCTCCACCCGATCCTCACGGAAACTGCTGTAGCTGCTGGAAAAGGGCCTCCGTCCCCCCGTGAAGCAGTGTTCTTGAGTGAGCGTGTCCTGCTCTGGGAGGGACACTGCCCGGGTCAGACCGGACGAGCACAGTCGGCTGGGCCTCTTGGCGGAGTTGCACAGGGCCTGGACCGGAAGCTGCCAGGTGGGAAGCTGCACCACTGGAAAGTGGCACGCTAGCAAGGTCTGACCTGGGACAGTGGACGCTCCGATCATGCTGTCCCCAAGTTCCTAAAACTATCCTGCAGGAGTAAAATACATAAGGATTTCGATTTTGGGGGAAAAAATCTTGAGGTTATGCACACTTTACAAGTTATCTTTAAATGGCTTGTACAGGTTGTTTGCATCTTGATGAAAACAAAAGCAAAAGCTTTGGATCAGCCTTTTAAATTTTAATTTGTGATTGAAATCAGAAGGAAAATAATCCTTGCAAAGCTGCTAGGTTTGTGTTTTTTTTCCTCCCAAACCTCAGATCTGTGACAAGATCTAAACTTTTGGGATTTATTCAGGTGTCAAAGCACCTGAATAAAAAAAGAAGAAGAAAGCAAGCTGAAAAAAATAAAGTGAGAGATGAACACTAGGCAGAACTACAGGATGCTGCTAACGCAGTCTGCACCACCAGACCTCAAACTCCCTCTGTGATGTGTGCCTCTGGGCCTCAGCCGAGTGTTGCGCTCCATAATTCAGTCGACCACTAACAAACCCCTCCTTCCTTTTCCTCTCCGTTCGGACCAACCACAATCACACAGAGTTAGTCAGCTGCTCTGTAACTAGGGCAGCTGCACTGCAGAGATGCTCCGCCGACACTGCTGACAAGTAAATGCACCTTCACATCTGCTTGGCCGTTTACGAATTTTTGCGTTGCAGGACGTAACAAAAAAAACAAACAAAAAACAGTTCTTTACCAGGTTCTAGAATTGATTAAATATAAAATCAAATACACAAGAGATTACACACTGTCACTGTTAATTAAAGAAAAATTGACCCAAATTAGCTAAAATGCCTTGCGGCTTCCATAGGGATTCAGTAGGAATGAGATGCTGATAATCAAATGCGTGACGAAAAAAAAAAATTATGTTTGCAAAGTTGTATCTAATTCTAGAAACTAAATATTAAATTAAAAATGTCATAAGACAAAAAAAAAGTTTTATGTGCAAATTCTAGTATTTTTAAAAACTAAAACTAAAAAAATTAACATATTTTAAGCTAAATATACTTTTACAAGTAATTTATAACTTAGGAAATTTATACTTACAGTAAATAATGTGTATTTATGTTAGATCAGGATAGAGTACTTCCAGCGCCAATTTACTGTTTGCTGCAATTATTTACCGAAATTTAAAAGTCTTATGCAGTAAAGCTACTATTAAAAATACTTTTTCTTTTACTCAATTAAATGTAACTGGTTACTACCAACCTCTGCTTCATTTTAAGATAATCTACATTTGCTCATACATGTTTGTTATGGGAAAACGGATGGATTTATCGCATCCCTGCTGATTTGCAGTAGAGTTTGATTCAATTAGAAAGAAGTAGGCCAGCCACCGAGGAGGACTGCAGAATTTCTGGATCCAAGTGGATCAGTCCCGCCTTCATCAGGTCGCAGCACAGAGATGCTGCAATTAACTGGACTCTGGATGTCTGTCGCTTCATGCCAGCCATTTACGACAGATTGGAGTCACAGTTAAATGGAAGCAGAGGCCGAAGCCCGCTGTGATCATAATGTGGCTCGTTATCTCTGATTTCAGCCTCTAATGAGATAATATCATCCCATCTCAAAATGGTTTGCATTTACTGTGCAATATTGAAGAGGATAAGGGCAGACTTTAGAGCAATTATTTTCTGAAGAGACATTTGCCAGATGTGTAGTGGAACTTCTACATTACTTTGTAAAAATGTTTCTTGAACATTTTGTCATATTATAATCACAAATTATAATGTTAGACTTTGAAGGTAAGCTCCCCAGGCTGAAGTCTTTTGCAGCATCTTAAAGATTTTCCACCAGGATTTTCCATTAATATGAATAATTTATGACGCTGCCGCCACCATGTTTCAGTGTGGGAATGGTGACATGTTCCTTGTTCTTCATAAAACTT
Source organism: Poecilia picta (assembly GCA_033032245.1). Taxonomy (NCBI): domain Eukaryota; kingdom Metazoa; phylum Chordata; class Actinopteri; order Cyprinodontiformes; family Poeciliidae; genus Poecilia; species Poecilia picta. The sequence goes on along the minus strand of CM065364.1, from coordinate 12,665,131 downwards.
TGTTTACTAATATTCGTTAAAGAAGAAATGTGAATTTCCCGTGAATTTTACTAAAAGCTATCCAAAAGAAGTTATCTGAATACAGCCGGAAGCTGCCTGTATTTAGATTTCTAACTGTATTTTTATTCTTTTACTTTGTCTTGTATCTGTAAATTTTCACAACCATGTATTATTTCTCTTTTACTGTACATCAAGGCATGTTAGCTTTAAGAATTACGTTTAAAAGTCGCTTACATAAGTTCATAATTAAGAGGAAGTGTGCATTTTAATCAGTTTTCTCCATCAAAACATTAAAAATGATTACACTACCAAAATGTCTAAATTAAGAAGTGGTGGTTGAAAAACACAGCACACTTATTGATTTTTAATTTGGAGTGCTTTAGTCACAACATTCCTCAGTGATCTCTTTGGCATTGTGATTGTTCAGGAAATATCCACTTTTCCTTATAACAATTTTGGAGTTATAAAGGTTTACTTGTATTTTTAATGCCCAAGCTCACTCTAAAATGTCCTGCCTTAGTTGAAAGGATATTTTAGCCAGGTTTGACATCTACACCTTAATTATTTTCAATATACAGCTTTATTTCACCTTTTTTGTAGAATTAACTAGCACATTTAGCTTGTTTTCTGAAATAGAATGGTCTGGGAGATTACCAGCTGCCTTATTGTTCTTCACTTAGAAATAACCTTTATTTTTAAAACTGGAAAATTTTGTGCGCCAATTACATTTTTTCACTCCTGCAGACCAGCTGCTTCTCTAACACCTGATGTAATTGTAACTGTCTTAATATACAGCAAAATGCTTCAAAATTGCTAATTGTAATAGTAACTTCCACTTGCTGTTGATCACACACATATGATGAGTAGCTTTGAGATAGATTATAAGAGCTAAGACACATAATTCATTTAAGGATGAGCTTCCTTTTGGTATTTTTTCTTGAGTTTTAATAAAATATGACACTCTGCAAACATGAGACGTTGATCATAAAATATATATTCCTCCGTTATTCTGCCCTGATTTGAAAAGCGACACTTAAAATAAGTTGTGTTTGTTTTTCACCAGGATTTTTTAAGTAGGGCAACATGATAGATAAAAGAGCGTCTGTGCACACATGCATAACCAAAGCATCCATGGTAGCAGCACCATTTCCGAAGCAGCTCGGATGCGCAACAATTTACTAGCATTAGAAAACAAAATGATTTTGACGAGAAGTAGATTGCAGCACCAATGCATTAACAAAAAAAAAAACCTACTTGAAAACAGCCGTCAGTCACAGTAGATGAGCGCCTTCCAATTGCAGATTACTCATGAAAACATTTTTACAAGCTTGTTTCTCTTCCAGGTTCACTCAAAATTGTATAGTTTCTTAATAATAAAAAAATAGAGCATCCACTTTTAAAATCTATCCATGCTAACTGTGTTGGAGACCCATATGAAACCGGTCCGGCATGTAGATGCGGACGCACACGATCATCATCGGCCCCCACGCCGCCACATCAGCACCGCTCTGGCTGCCGGAGATGTTACGTCACGAGGTCTTCAGCCAATTAGAAGAGAGAAGAAAGACTGCTACTAAAAGTATCCAGGACGCAAGGTAGCATAAATGGCAACACGTTCTTTCTATGAATAGAATAGAATAGAATAGAATAGAGCCACCACGTCGTTCAAAGCGTCAATTAACCATCAGTATAAAATTTTGTAGCATTTACTCACCACTGCTTAATATTTTAACTATGTGAAGCAGAAAAACAATTAAGTTTAAAAAAAATCTGAAATATGTCAATAGAAATATATATTTTTTTAAATCAATAAATGGTGGATGAAAGACGGACGGACGGACAGACAAACAGACAGATGGTTCTAAATGGGAAATGTGTAAAACCTCCAGGACAGTCCAGTGTGTTACACCACTCATTTTTTTTATTGACCTATGTCGCCCTCTAGTGGTAAAGGAAGAAAAAGTAATTCCTTTTTCTTTGTTTCATCAGAATAGTTAAAGAGCTTCTAGAAAGCTCAGGGTTTTCTGCTATACTTGCAGACTTCAGTTTGATTTTGTGTAAAGCAGCTGAGAAAGACACAATCCAAACCACTTACTGGTTGAAAAGTATAATTGAGCAGAAGAAAACCTGATCTTGTAAAATTTCTTTAAACGATGTGCTCAAACCATGACTTCAATCATAGGGAGACATTTAGTAGTTGATAGTGGGAGAAAGAAAAACTCTGGTTAAAACATAACATCACTGTTGGACGTTGTTTGCGCAGTTTTACTAATTTTAAATAATATTTCTGCTTGTATTCTACATTTTTGTTTTTCTGCACAGTTTTTATGTTTCACAAATTGCAATTAGACTGTTGTAATTTTTAATGAACATTAGGATTTTGTGTTTGTATATTTTCAAAATGATCCCTCGACTAAAAGCGCGCCGTTTCTGACAAATGCACAGTATTTTTACGTTGTAATCCTCTAAAATATATTATTCTTAATCTTGTTTTTAGATGTAGTTTTCTGATATTTTTGTTTTATTCTACTCTATCCTATTACAAAGTTCATACTTGGTTGCCTATAAAGCAGTTACCTAATGAAATCTGGAAAACACTTATCATGAAACGCATAGGGATAGATTCGTATCAAAGAATAATTTGCTTGTTCCTTTTATTTAAAAACTGGCAAGAACTGTGCTTTTTAATTTTCTGTAACACTGAAAAAAAATGTACAAGCTCTTGAAAAAGGTAGTGTATTTGAATATTTACAATGTTTACAAAATATACAAATAAATACATTAGAGGAACAACATGTGCCAATAAAGTCAGAGCTCACAGACTGAGGGTGAACGTTTGTATTTTCTTATCAAACATACATTCAGATTACACAACCAGCCCAGTGATGAGGCTGATGGTGGCAAAGGTTCCTCCATAAAGGTTCTTATTTAAAATAAAAACAAAACAATCACAAAAAACAACTTCCTTCACGTCTTTTAGTTTGACCATATAAACAGAGGAGGAATTTCACACAGGCGGCTCCATTTGTTTCAGAGTTGTGTTTGTGGGTCTGTTGTGCAGATGGAGTGTCAGAAGGAACAAATGTTTCTCCTGCAAATGATAAGCAGAAGCGTTAATTGCAACTTGAACTCTGACTTGGACTCTGATCACGCCACGCAAAACGCATGTGGACACATCGTAAAACCCTCACAGAAATGTGATCACATTCAGATGTATAAGTCACATTAAGGACTTATGTGCATTTATTTGCTTCCATAAATGTCTGAAAATGGAATGGCTACAGGCACACATTCACTATCATTGGGTGCTGTAAAAGTGGTGAATAAAAATCATTCAAGTATAGGATTACTGAGCTTCACAATTCGGTTTTACCTGCAGTGGTTCGTGCCACACTCTGAAGGATCTCTGCAGCTGGCTCCAACAGGTTTCAGACTGTTCCAGCGCCACAGCAGCGATCGCTTCGTCCTCTGGATCAGACTGTCCCAGTTGTCAGGAACAGGCACTGAGTTGACCTGCAAAAGTAAATATTTGACCGTTTAGAAACTCTTTTATTCAGTTTTTTTTTTTTTTTTTATCCAACACAAGAATTATTTGTTGTTAACTTTAAAAATCATACCAGGCATCTCAACCCACCTGAGTGAGACATATAAGGGACAGAAAAACTGAAATGATGATGATTTTTTCCTGAAGCGTCGTCATGCTGTTTGCATATGAAGCTTGTGGAAGATGCTGCTTTCCAGGCTTCCTTTGCCGTCTCTCGTTCCTTGTATTAAATGCTTTAATTGGGTTGGGGAGGAGTTAACCTCTAAGTAATTTCCTCAATACATGTGTTACTGTAAAGGTGGACGTTTGGCAGAAGCGTTGGCCTGAGTCAGAGTCAGTGATCCTCAGGCACTTATCAGTTTTATAATGACAACCAAAGTCAAAGTTTATCTGGAAGCATCCAAAGTACACTTTAATCTGGTAATGTAGGACAAGTCCACGTCAGAGGTAATATAAACCTTAAAGGGGCTGCACAGCTGCTAAGTAGATTTTATGAAAAATGTCCAGAAATGTATGAGTAAAGTTTGTTTTTTCAGATAATCTCGAGCTACTACAGCATAGCTTAGCATGTAAAAAGGAAGAATAACAGCTGATCTACTGTTACTCAGAGTACATAGTTTTCAATATGCTTGAACTGATTCTCTCAAAGTAGTTTTAAATTATTCTTGATGGACCATAGATCTTATAACAACCTCTTACCTTGAACTACAGGTGTACCGGACTCAGCATTTCTATGAGCTCAAACTCTTGCTGAGTAGTCTGTGCTGAATGCTAGTTAGTGCATGTCTAAAATGTTATTATATCATGCTGATAATGTAATCTTCAAAAGTATCCATTATCCATGGTTACTTAACTTTAAATTTTACACTTTTCATGTGAACTTGTTTTTTCTTTCTATAGTTTATGTTCAAAACTGTGAGTGAGGATATATTTTTTCTACATAATGATAGTTTGTCATTCTTGGGTATGAATAGAATCTTGCATAAATAATAAAACATATTTTTAATTACTGGTTTTCCAAAGTTTGTTTTAGATTGACCCTTCATGACGACCCTGGTGAAAACAGAGCCGTGTTTCGACTCGGTCAGGAGAAACAAAAAAAAACCAAACCAATGACAAGTTTTCCGCACCGACTCAAAAAGTTCAATTTGTTGAGGTTTGGGCAGAGATTTTAAAATTTACTTTTTACTTTTATTATGAAGTACTGCTACTGTTGAGTAAAATTCCTGGATGCTCCACCCAGTGTGAGTAACTTCACTGAATGAAGAACAAGCTCATTTTAGCCCACAATTCACATACTTGTAGATTTTGGTACGGTTTCATAAGTCTTAGACTGAAAGATATTAATTTGGGAAAATATGTATTTTCACTGATTTTATTTTGTAATTATGTTGTCCATATGAATTACTTTCATTGTAATCTTTAAAATACCAACATTTTCACATAGCTTTTGGTCAGTCTGATGTAATTTGTAAATATTACTTGATTGATGTTATGATCAGTAACCGTGTACCTTTTCATCCTGACCTGAGTAACTTCTTGGACTTACTAAAGTTCTGCTACTCACTCTTACTCCAGTACATTTTGTGCATAATCCATCCATCTCTGGATTTGGGTGACATAACTGTTCTAGTGAAACTCCTGCAATGATTTTTGCTTTTTATCTCTAAACATCTGGGACCACTTCAGCACCACCTGATTTGACACTTAAATTGAGGACCAGCAGCCCTCTACAGAGTGATCCTTTGGCTAGAACATGTACTGTTCGGGCCAAGATTTCTCTGTCAGCCAAGCCAAGAGGTGGATGTGAGGGAACTGGAGGGAATTCAGTGGTTCTGCAAGTCAGCCAACAGCCAGAATCTGGAGCACAAAGTCAGCACTTGCTTATCTTGTCCTACAGCTGCAGTTATGGCGAAGTTGAGTAAAAAAGGGAAATCCAACAAACCCCAGCCAACTTCAATCAAATTACCTTTCGATAAAATATATATTTTATTCAATCAACGTCTTTTTCCCAAAACATCCCTTTTTAGGTTTGCTACATAGTTGCATATAAACCTCTCCTTGTCTTTGTCTAGACTTTTATTTTACTTATTTACATAAGCAGCAAATAGACTTTAGTGTAATTAATTGAAAGATGATTTTTTGATTTATTTCCGGTGGAAATAAAAGATTATATTTAGCAAGTCATATAATTTTCACTTCAAGTTACCGCTTCTCTTTTCCATGACGCTGAACAATTTATCAAACAATATTGTGGTGACATGAATTGCCGATGTCTGAATCAGACTTTTATTGGTCATGACGATTAACAAGACAATATGCCAATAACACACGACCTTTTCTGTTAATTTAATCAGTGATTACATATTATGTTTAGACTGTTGAGTAGTAGTGCAAACAATTTCTTACATAAACAGCACAAAACGGCAACAGCACCTGTTAGTAAATGGTGACATTTATATTAAAGAAATTTCACAATAATTTTTTGATGTTTAACAGAATCAACCAATTTTTAAAAAACAAATAAGCAGCTTTGAAATCCTCGGGTCCCGCTGGGCGACAACAATTCTTAAGCAACTTAAGACTTCAAATAGAAAACAAACTTTAAAAATACATCAGGTATAACACTTCCAGAAAACCTTTTGTACACTCCGTTTAGCAAAATCCCCAAAAAGCATCATAAAAATAAAATCAAGACATAGTGTTGAATTGAGAATAATAATAAAAAAAAGCAACCTTTGTTCCTTTCCATGCAAACACATTCACAGCAGATAAAAACCATCCCTTTATCGTCGAGAAGCAATACTGTTTGGGTTTTATTTCACACATTTTTTTATCTTCAGGTTCTGCAGGTTGGCGTCGTTTTAAAAGCAAATAAATCGCCGTTATAACTCTTCAACAAATTCCAGCATTGTCACTGAATAAACAATAAGTGACTTTTGAAGCCTTCTTTTAATACAACACATTTTGTTTATAAAAACATATTCATTACATTAAACCTTTCAGAGATCAGTGTATTTGCATGTTTTCAGTTAACACAAAATCATAAAACAGATTATTTTCTGGGTTTTTTTGTCTGAAAACGGCATCTGATAGGAGCCAGTTGATTTGTGGACACACGAAAGTGGAAAACACTTTCAGGTACCATTTTGTGTATAAATATAGTATATTTTTACACAAATACAGCAGGTATGTTTGTGGATGTATAAATATTCATTGCAAATAAATGCAGCTACCCATTGCATTTATTTGCAATGAAGAATAATAACTATGTTTAATACTCCTCAGTTCTGCTTAGTTTCATTTGCAATTCCACAATTAGTGGTTAGAAAAATAAGATGGAATTTAAAAAAAAAGAGATTTCAGCAACATTACAGCATGAAAACAATCAACTTAAGTGCTTGCTGTAAACACACAAAATTCTTGAAAGCATTACAATATTGAAAAGAGGAGTGGCTGCCTAAAGGTTAGGAGTCTAAATGTCAGATTATTTTATTCTAACTTTATGCCAGCAACGCCGGGATCGTCCTCATTGGTTCTGTTTGGTGCTACGATGAGATCAGGGGCTGACGTTCTGCTTCAGTGCTCTGAAAAACGGCAACACGTTACAGAATGTGTGAGAAAACAACTAACTTTTAACATGCAGAATTTGTTATTCGGCGTGCAAGCATTTGATGTTTCTGAATTGCTACAATTTTGTTTATTTTTTAAATTGTAATCCACCAGACAGGAGTTTTTGCACCCAACTCTACTACTCCTTTTTTCCAAATTCGTAATTTTATTTGCTCATATAAATAAATTTAAACAAAACCGTTGTACTGCCTCTTGAGATGACACTACTGCATTGATTGTTTGCGACGCAAACTCACCTCTGGGACTTTCTGTCGACACATCAGCAACATAAAGATTACTCCCAGGACGATGCCAAGACCAATCACAAGAAATGGGATATTCTCCACCACGTTCTTCTGGACATTGACCCTCTGAAGCTTCTTGGCCGATGTGTCGTCAATAAGAACGCTCTGGTGGTAGAACAATGGAAAATCTTTACATTTCCATAACAGTAAACTAATTATTCAGATAATACAATGAATAAATGAAGTTTAAAGTCCACACAAAATAAAAACACAACTACAATTAAGTATAAAATTGTCTTGAGGTGAATTCCTTACAACACTAAAAAAACCTGACTGATGGAATTTTTCTTCTTTCAAAAGTTCACCCAAAATTAAAGCTCAAATTACTTTCCCACATTAGATTCAACAAAAATGAAGTTATGGAAGTAAATCTCATTGTAGCAGCTGTTTTATGTTTGGTTATGTCAAAAATGAGAGAAGCCACTCACTACTTCAATTGTTAGGAAATCAACAGCAAACGCTGAACATATCATCTCACATTGATGATGAGATTATTAGAATTATAAATAATTTTTGCAAGTTCAAGGTTGATAATCAAAGCCATTAAATACAACCATGAAATTATATTAAATTATAAAACAGAGTAGTTGTCTTTCAAGTAGTTTCTAAACTAATATTAATTCAACTAGATTTCTAGTGAATGACTGCAAATACCAGGTCAGAGTCGGAAGGTGTGTTTTTACCTCATTAAGATACACCACAGGGAAAACCACGGTCCTCACATTTCCTGTTTCACTGAAATAGAAGGAAAAAAAATATACATATAGAGATGATGAGCATGCTTTTGTTCCCATGTCCAAAGTGTGAAAAAGAGAGAAAATGTAACAAGTAAGTGAAACGACAGCCAAGTGGCAAACGTTGCCAAAAATGCTATTACTTATGGAAGCTCAAATGGAGCAAAATTTCATAACACAATGTCTACCAAAGATAAAAGTAGTGATGCTTAAGTCCAGATCCAATCCGAGTTCAAACCAACCAAGAAGATTTACATCAACGTTTGTCCAGTAACAAGAGAAGACTGAGGCAGACGCAGAAATAGGTTCTTATTTCTCATCCATTGAGCAATAAGAATCAAAACAATGTTACCAATTCTGAGTCTGCCAATGTCTGGGTTCCCAGAAAACATATGGTAACAAGCTATGCATGTGTAAAAAACAGCTGGATTTAACAGAAGCAGCTGAAAGTCTCACTTTCCTACATCACATTTTTACCCTAAAATGTAATTTTAAGCTAACTATTTGAATTAATAAGGGATATTTTTCAGTGTATCTTTAGAGATAGTCTAAACATAGTTATCTTCTTAACTTTCATAATGACACCGATGTCCTCATGGACCCATCGGCTGCCGTCTGAGCAGGGAGGGTTTTTGAGGGTGACAGTTAAGGGGCTAAGCGATTTGCAAAGCACCAATCCTACATATTTAAACTTCTACATATTGAAATATAACATTTGAACGTCGAACAGCTGAAACAGAAAAAGTGGCGAGAGAGAAGAAAAAAAACAGGAAAGTTCTGAAATGATCCCACAGCTGCTTCTATCAGATGTCATACAGACTCATAAGTGAGAAAAGTCAGGCCAAAGGTCCACTAGTCATGATGATGGTGGCAAAACTGCTTTTTATCTCGTTGGCAGACGGCCCCTCCCAGCTACGAATGATCGTTCAGGTGTGATGGTTTTATCGAAAGTCAACATGAAGAAGATTGTATTAACCCAACATCCAGTGAGTCATAAGTGACAGACAGCTGAAGGAAGTAAGTGGATTGATTACCTGAAGCGTGAGATTTTCTCCACGTAGACATTGATCTGGAGACGTTTGGCTGCCTGTAGGATGATTCCTGTCAGCTGTAGACACACAATCAGAATTTGTCAGGAGGACATGGAAGAGACAATTAATGCCTATTGTTACACCTACGACGTATTTTTATATCAAAATTCAAAATTTTTTCAGACTCAGTTTCCCAGAAATATCAATATTTTATGTAAAAGTTAAAGTATTTAGTTCACTACAAATGTATGACAGAGATTAGGCTTTAATTGAGAATCAGAAAATACTACAACTGGCAAATAAGGGAGTGAGCAGGAGGAAGGGAAGAAAGGATAGATGAAGGAGAGATCAATGGATCCACAGATGGATGGATGGATGGATGGATGGAAATGAAAAGGGGATCAGAGAGAAGTGGGCTGACGGGTTCGACTTACTGGCGATGTTACAAGAAATAAAGTCCAGTAAGATCAATAATTTACATGCAACTTTATATTTATCCAGATCTGGAAATGGAAATTGTATAATTTTCCCAATTGTATATTAATCCTTAAAGCCTAATCTTTGAAAATGAATGCCTAATTATTATTTATTTTAAATATTCTACCAACTGTTCTCCAGAGTGTTGTAACTTTTTCTGCTTTATATTATAAAGGTCGGTTGGCAGACAAGAGAAGTAAAACTATCAAGTAACAGATTTCTCTAATATATACTTATAATAATAAGTTGAGACTTATTATTATTGTTTCAGTCTTCCACATGAAAAACAGCTTCCTGGCTCTGAATGTTTAGAGGACTTTGAACAAGGACTCAAGTACAGAAAGGAGGCCAAACTGGGGATAAACAGTAAGTTGTTTACAGAGTTCAAACATGTAACTCACATGATAAAAGCTTATGTCACAGTTACGTGCAGGTTTCCTTTGCTTTATGCCTGTGCATTTTTTATTTTGCAGATCTGAAACTTTGCATCAGTGCAGAAATTAATCAAATTAAATCATAATAGTTCTCTAAAAACTGAAAACGAAAAGCAGTAGTGACAAAAAGGAAGCTACGCAAGATGCCAAAAAAAAAATTAATCTTTTTTTGTCAGTTTGGTTGTGACAAAAGTTCACATTTTAGAGAAGGTCACACTTCTATTTTTAGAAGTCCATGCTTCTATTTTTAAGAAATATTGGTCAATGTCCCTTGTTAGCTTTGTAACTAAAAATGTTTACAGAACTTTGTACTAGTAGATTATTTATGACAAATGTCATATTTTGCTACTAAATATGTCATGGTTTCATGCAATGAAACAACAGCAATGATGCAGAATACAGTCAGAAAGAATGAAAAAAGCATAATGTGCTATCATTTATCAAAAAATTTTAAAAAATTGAAAACTGTTGATCCCTTTCCTTTCATCTCACCATCTTTAATTATTAAGAACTTTGCATTGGTCTCTCAGATAAAATTCTATAAAAACATATTAAAATTTGCATTTGGAACATGACAAAACAATATGAGTACTTCTATGAGGTACTGTATACCTGCAATGTTTCCTGCCTTATCTATATGCAATACCCACTAAATCTGTAATTTCCCTGAGCTTACAAGTATTTTCTTGTCCTAAAATTGTTTTTCTACCTCAAGACGAACCAGGTTATTACAGTACAAAAAGCTGATATCACTTATCAGTTTATCTTTGGTGACAGGTTCGTACCAAGTACCGCTACTTTAATTTTTAACCAGTTTCTAGGCTCAGCGTAAACAAGCAGATGCAAAACTGAGATATTTCACCACCTAGTGGTGTCATTTTGCACTGCACATAGTTTAAAAGCAGGTGGGCCCCTGAGCTGGAGACAAGTTTCGCTGCCATATCCACTAAGAAAAAGTTATTTTACAAAGGCAGGTTGTGTCAGATTAAGAGGTAGTCCTATACATAAACTGGGTATGAACTGATAATACCAACTGATGAAGGTAGGTTTAATATGTCCCTTGGCCAGTAGCTCCATGTTGTTCCCAAAAAATAAAAATACTATAATTTCATAATTTTTTTAAATATTTGAAAACTGCTATATTCTTAAAAATCCCTAAATATTATTACAACTCACCTGTAGTGGGCTTATGACTCATGTGTGTTTTCAAAACACACATTTATTTTAAAAATTAAGAAATAAAAAATATAAAAGATAAACAAGTTTGCCCTGGGCTACTGCCCCTGTAAGCACATATTAAAAACAAATTTATTAAAGAAAGATACTCTATTAAAGACTGTATTATATGTAAGTGGTAAGTAAAAAAACACAGTGTGCCATATGTTCAGTTAAATAAAGTTAAATCGTACTGGATTGATATCGATGGCAGTCTGATGCTTGTCCTTATTGGGCCTCATCCCAAACACATCTTGCGCAAATTTCTCATCAGCCTGGTAGAAGTGCGGTGAGGACATGATGATGGGAGCGCCTAAACACCACCAAGATGAGATTACGGAAGCTGATTATAATTAGCCAGATTTAATCAAGAACCGAGACTCTGTATAATCGATGGCGTATCCGCACCACCCACCTTGTTTACACACGCTTACATTGAGCAGGCCTGAGCCCAGGCAGTTTCCAGAAGGAACACAGAAGCCCGCGTTGGCCGGGTTCATGGTCTGATTGGCGAAAACTTCGAAGGGGGGAACGAAGCGATAGCCAGGGATCTCCTTCACCGTCACGTCGTTGGTGTACACGGCATACAACGACCTTGAAAACAAGCAAAAATAAATAAATCACACGCCGGTTCGTCTTTGGTGGCAGAGATGATTATATAAAACTGATATGCAGCACAGAGGAACAACTGCATTTATTTTGCACACTCAGATTTCCAGGAAACCAGCTTAGAGTACAACAGGTTTTACAATAAGTGCTCCAACGTTCACATGCATCTTGGCACTTATTGTTTTAGTGAACAAGCTAAGCAGGTTGTAGGCCCACATGTTGAACCTGCTGGGGTTAAACAAAGCATTAATAAGAAGGTACCAATAATTGTGCTGCACATGAGCACTTCCTCCTGCCGATCTGAACTCACTCAAGATGAAGTGGTATTCTTAATTCTTAATCCAATCCTCGCACCAAGATAACTCTGTGCATAAGGCTTAGGAAACATTTTACTAAATGTCTTTAGCCAACACCGGGATCTGAGGTTAAAACCAGATATGCTGCATGAGTAAAACGAGAATGGAAAGCAGAAGCTGCATTTTATACAGAAATGGAAACATAAAAAGGAAAATTACTTAAAGATGCACCGTTTTGTTTTTTTACTTTTTCACAAAATGAAAAGAAAAAAACATAAAATATATATATTTTTATATTTCAGGAATCATATTTGCTGTGTCAGCACCTCACCTGCACAGGTCAGATGAGAACATGTAGAGGACTTCATTCTTGCTGATGATTGGGTGGAAAGACGCTCCGTTGGTTCCGTTGATCATATTGCACTCGTCAGACGTCCACCAATCTAAGGAGCTGCATTCACAATCCAAACGTTTACTTTTATTATTTTTCACTGTAATATTTAGTAATTTCAGAGACTAAAAACAGCGTGCAGCTATTAGACGCCCTGTGCTTTGCTACACTTAAAAGGGTTAACAGACATACAGCACCCTCTGATATAACTGGCGCTTCTAGCAAAGATGTCTGAAACACATGTAAATAAATAAATATTTTATTTCAGCTAAATTCAATTCCAGTAAAACAAATTTAACTGAAGTATTTAAAACTTTTCATCAAAGTTGTTTTTTGCCACTATATAAAGTAAAAAAGATGATAAAGGAGGCACAAAATATTTGTGTGACGAGTCCGATGCACTCCAATTGTGTAAAGCTAATTAATACTAGATAAAAAGAGGGGGAGCTTGAAGGCGTCTTGCTTCTCTGTGACTCGGTACGTTATTTTTCCGTGCCATAAGCATCTCATTTTATTATTTTTTCACCATGCGGGCCAAATTAACAATCTAGGCTATTGCATTTTTTTGAGGAAAGTGAAGCATTTGTAGTGTGGTGTGAAATTAAGTGATGTTATTGGGTCATTATTGCACCATGCCAGTCACTAATGTGCTGATTCTAAAATAATGGAAATGTGGGATTTAGATGAAAGAGCCAGAGCGCGCATGTGGAAGATATTCTGAAGATTATATTGTGTACTGAAACCTACGTGCATTTTTAAATGGGTTTTTAGGCAATACTTGAGTGTTATTTTCTTATGGCAGAATGTCTTTCCAATGAAACAAAAAACAGGAAGGTATATGTAAAACAAAGGATGAATGTGGAAAATAATCTTCATTACAAAATGTAAAGCATAGTAAGAATCTGTGATGCTGTGGGTCTCTTCCTTTTCTGATCCTGGCAACCTTGCTAAGATTGGATGGTATATGGACTCTGTAACATTTCAGAACTTTTTATGCATAAATGCATAAAAAGTTCAATGTTCTTCTGACAGAACATTGAAAATAGATCCCCATTTGAGATTTCAGCACAATACTAAACTAAAAAAAACAAACAAACAAAATCAATACCAGACATAAAATCCACTGTCTTCCGTGGCCCTTTCAGTCACCAGACCTAAATCCTCTGAAAAAATGTTAAATAATGGGCTGAGCTGGTGAGAGGATTACATAAGAGAGCACCAGAGAGGACTCTGGACAATTCAGACATATTTTTCAAATAAAACGGTAAAAGCTTCCTCTCCTCTCTCTCTCTTTCTGTCTGTTTGTTTTAAACTTGTGCAATGATATAAAAGACTAGAGGCTGGAGGGGTGAAACAAAGCAATAATAAGAAGGTACCAATAATTGTGCTGTAGATGAGTGCATACAAAAAAACAATTATTTCCAAACTAAATAAATGCACTCAAATTTACAGTTTGATTTTCCTGGTTGAGGTTATACTACTACAATAATAATAATAATAATAAAGAAAACTACACTGTGCTGTAAATGTTTTGAGATGATAAACTCAAGCTGCATCGCACTGGAGAACAATTTTCACTCATATGACCCACTTCATTTAATACAGTCAACAACCTCAAGATTAGTGACGGATTAACTGTGGAGACAATGTGGGACCCCCCCTCCCCCCGCTGGGTAAGTATTATTGGACCTATAAATACTGATCCAATAACTTGTTTATTCAAACCTCATTGGTTTACTGACAGATGAATAACTGCTGAACTAAAATAATAAATAACAATAAAAAACAAAGTCTCTACCTTTTCCCATTCCATGTGTCCACTCTAGCAAAGTCCTTGTAGTTCTGCTGGCCAGTAAAGAACATATATTCTCCATCATTTGACGCATTTGTCTTGTAGAAAAGGCCAAAAAAGTCGTCCAGCTCAGGATCAAACGTTTTGAGAGCTTTCAGCAGACCGTCTTCATATCCCCATAGTAGCTCTCCCACAGTGTGGGTGGTGAACAGGCCGATACCATTGGCTCGCATGTAGGCGGAGATCAGATTGGCTGCAAACACATTGTCCTTAAATCTTTCCATTACTGTCTATTAGGGAAAAAAGTAGAAAAATTAATGAAAACATCTTTGAATATTTCCTTCAGCACACTTGTAAAGGAAAGTAAAGGTAAAATTTTCACTACAGTTAAAAACCAGTTGCATAATAAATATTTGTATTTTACATAAGTGATTTGTTGTTTCTAAAGTTAGGTCTTATCCTTTAATAAAAAAAAACAATCTGCAGATATTTTCATGTAACCAAATTACTGCACAAACAAAAACCTTCCTAATATATTTTTTGCAAAAAATAGGAGATTTCTTGAACTCACCATAGCAGGGATGTTGACCGTCCTGATGAGGTCACTTTCAGGACCTCGGGACATGTTGCGCTGAAAAATGTAAGTTTTAGGATTGACTGACGCAACTCTTGTGCCATTTTCTTGGAAGACCACCTCCTCCATGGGCCGATATTCTCTGTGTTATGAAAAATTAGACAAATCACATTATGGTTGTAGTTTGAGGCCAAATAAACAGTAACACCTTCAGGCTGCATTCTAAACTTTAGCTATAGTATCTTGCAAAATATCCCTATTCCTTGTACTTACGCACATTTTCCAGTATTTCTGTGTTAGATTAACAGAAAATCTTGCAGAGGTATAAAGTTCCCCGAGTCAATATTTTGTAGAAACTACCTTTCACTGTAGTCACACTTGCATGTGTTTTTTAGTATGTTTATGCATTAAACCATACAGGAATAGAAAGCAAATGAAACCCTGACAGGAAGTAAACATTGTTTCCCTAAATAGGTTTCTTTGAATTTTGCTACAGCGATTGGTAGGGATTATTAAATCTTGAAAGAACTGAAACAAAATGTCAGACTGTGGTCACTTTAATTGCTTGTTGTTTTCTGTTTCTTAGCACCTCTTTGCTTTCACGTACAAAGTATGTGCTTCTATCTGATTGGCTGAAAAATTGGCTGAATAATCAACCTTGGGTGATTATTCAGCCAATCAGATAGAACTTATTTTCCAGTTTAACAACTCAAGGGGACTTATAAAATCATTGCTCCATTTCCTCCTCCTCCTCTCCCATCTATAGTTAGAGATAAAAGTCTGTGTCAGGTATAATGTTTTATTACCATTTCTCAACTTTTATACTTTACCCTGGTAAAATAAATAACAAAAATAAGCCGTCTTCGCACCTATATGTGTAAGGTCCAATCTCCGTCACTGCTGGTCTTTCCCCAATCAAGACCTCCGCTGGGTTCGTCAGATTGAAGAAGTAAAACTGCATGTAGATCGGAGCAGGAGGATCAACCCAAGCCTCAAAAGCCTCTGTTCCATTTCTCAGCACTACGTCCTAAGCGGGACAAAGGGCAGTAGGTTAAACGATCTGACCATGGATGAATCATCTGCACATGATGAATTGTCTCTTGTCACATGACAAGGAAAGAGTGACATTATCCTTATCACTATGAGGTGTGGATTCAGTGCAAGAAGAGTAGCATGATGTGAAATACTGAATCCTGTTAAAACTGCACGTTTTCGATTATTCACGTGACCTGTGATGCTGTCATTAATCAACATTAATGGCTTACATAATCAGTCTAAACCCTCCCGACCCCACCAAGGGACAAGGGTGTCAAGAAAATGGATGGATGGATAATCAGTCTAAGAGTTAACAGACACACAAAGTTGAAATATTACTAAACGAAACTGATTAAATGCGTGCAGCATTAGCCGTAACACATTTGCCCAAAGCTTTTAAATCGGTGCAGTATAAATTCGCTAAAGCACAAACATACCAACAGTCATGCTGGCAAATCTACTGTTTAAAAAAGACATGCGTGAGTTAGACCACCTTGGAGTAATGTCAAGCTAAAAATAAACACTAGCTTATTTCAACTCCTTACCGTTTTAACCTTGGACTGTAGTAAATTTGGAAATGCGTTGGATAAAACTAAAGATATCCCCACGATCAGCATTAGTAAAGAAAGCGCCCCGATGATGTAGACGAGACATGGTTTCACCAGCATGTTGTGGCAGCAGCAGAAACCGATAAGAGAGAGAAAAGAGAAGCCAGTGACGAAGCTGTTTTTGTTTTGGATCGGAGGATGCCTCTTTCCAAGAAGGAAGAGGCTTGGTGAAGCAAAGATTCACATCCGGAATGAAAGTTGCTCCGATTACCATTTCCGGTTTGGTTGACAGTTGCCTGTTCCTTTTGATCATTCGGGCGTTGTGATCGCATTGCAACAGCTCCATGAAATATGTTTGATACATTGAACGTTTTAGTAAAAGATATAACATTTGTTGTGGTTTTTAGTAATGGAAGAAAACGTTATCCTTTTTTTTACTAACAACTGCTGACTGTAGAAGCAAAACAGAAGGTTAGTATCCATCTTGAGTACGAGCACTCTTTGTTTCCAATCCTGACCACACCTTACCCCGTATGTTTTATCACATTCAAGCCTCTAACATGCATTCTCCATAAACTGTCATGTATTTGACTCCGATTCAAATCAAATCTGGCTAGTTTAGCCACCAAAATTATTCATTGTGTTTTTTCTACTTGTTTGTTGCCCAGAAAGTTTATGGTTCGTGGCCTGACCTCACTTTACCTGAATGTTCATGTATTGCTGGTTTGCATTGAGT
Organism: Poecilia picta; assembly: GCA_033032245.1. Lineage (NCBI taxonomy): Eukaryota > Metazoa > Chordata > Actinopteri > Cyprinodontiformes > Poeciliidae > Poecilia > Poecilia picta. The sequence continues at coordinate 12,647,798 of CM065364.1, read as the reverse complement.
CACACTTTATATTTTTAGATGATTTTTTTATTTATTTATTTACTTTCATTACAGGGTCAGATAATTAATAACATTTAGCTAGAAGGCTATTTTTCATTGTGGCGCCTTATCGGTGGGAAAGGTCACCCTAAAGGAATAAGGGTTTGGATTGTACAGCATTCCGTGAGCTTCATGTTTTAAAAAAAAAAAAAACATAAACCTTTTTAAAAGGACTTCGGGAGGACATGATTTGTGACTTCTGAAAGATTTTTGTTGCACTACAGATTGCCATGTTTTTTAGCTTTTTATGTCATTTTATATGCAATGACAAAATTATATGTTGGTCTATGTATATAGTATCCTGGTTGTGGTTGAAGTTAATGTAACAAACTGTGAAGTAGCTGAAGAGGTATGAAAATGTTCAAGGCCCTGTACAATGTTGAGACAGAAGACACATTCTGTTCATTTGTTTATATATTTTTTAAATACAAACTAGTACATAAACAGTAAATGAGTGAAATAACGGCATCAACAACAGCTTCCTTTTCGCTACCTAATAATAAGCAACATTAAACCATTCTTCCACTAGATGTCACTGTCATAGTTTTTTTTCTCGACCTTCTTTCTTTGTTTCTAGTTTGTTAGTTTACTGGAATTATTGCAGTTTTTCTTGTTTTGAGTCAAGGTTCCCTAAGAAACTGACACCACATCAGTCAAACTAACCAATGAGGAATTGTTCTAGCCATCTTAGTCTGACAATGTCTTTCACTAATTTTCTCTAATTATAACAAGGTTTTAGTATTAACACTATTCACACTTTGAAAAAAAAGGGTTAAACTTCCAGCACATATGAGTTCACAGACATTATTTCTCTGGTGTTGACTTTGATGTAATGCTCAGTTACTGGGTTACCTTGGATACATTATCTCATCTTTCCACATGATACAAACATTTTTGTAATGTTGACTAACTACTAACGAGTTTGTGCTTGCATTGTAAAGTTTCATTGCAGTACTGTTTCAACATGGGGTTGTAAAATGACTGTGACTTGTGCAAATAGCAAAGGTTTTCAGCTTACATGTTGAGACGTATTACACTGCAAAAGCCAAAGAGCACAATATATATACATATATTTTTTTATGTATGAACAAGCTCAGTCATGTGACCCATTGCACAAAATGTGAACTGAAAATAAATAGAAATTGGCCCATGTTGTGAACGCATGTTTGGTCAATCCTAAATAACAAATGAAAGCTGTATGCCTCTGCATCAGGTTTTGTTGTTTTAAACATTCAGCACAAGTACATTTAATATTCTGACAAACACCTCAATCGCTACCCATTAAATTTCTCTATTTGTGAAATTTTAATTTCACAATGTAGGCAAAGGCATTTCCATCAGAGCATGCCACGATATGTCCATCTCACACTCTGCCCCACATCCCTCTGTGTAAAACCACATGGTAATTTATTTTGCTGTGACATCACCAAATTAATAGTGGTGTCCATCTGGCCACCCATTTGAAAACTTTCTAGCGACACCCCTGGTGGACGGGACAGGAAACAAAAGAAATTCAAAATTGGTAACAATGACGATTTAAAAGAAAAGTTAAAGAGAAAGAGAAAAAAAAATGGTGATCCTAGAAATATGCCAAACTATTTTTATGTGTTGTCGGAAGTGGATAGTATTTAAACTGACAGCCCCTATGAAAAAAAAGTCACTTAAATATTGCAAATCTCTAGGGTTCTTCAGGAATTAAACTTGTCGCCCTTTATTGGTCCTGTGGGAGGTTTTAAAAAAATTGACGGAACGCTCCTTTAACAGCAATGAATGGGGCACAATGGAGAACAGTGGCGTGACGTCACTTTCCTAAACCGGGCTTCGGGCAGAGGCAGCCTGAGTTCAGTCCGGAGCCAGAGGAGGGACGGAGTCCACGAGCCACTCAACTTTTAATGCACGCGGGCCGAGTCGAACCACCACCGTGTTGTCTCGGACTATTTCTTTGTAGCTTTTAAATGCCTCCTCCGCGCTGATTTGGCTTCACCGCTGCTCGCTGTTGTCTGTGTTGTTCAATAGCTGATCAGTTTTTGTCCTGAAAAGAGGAAAGAAAGAAAGAAAGCTGTTGTCTCGTTTTATTTGTCCGTGTGAGTCCAACACAGTACGGTAAGTGTCTAATAGCTGCATAGTCACATGAGGTAATTTAGTTGTAGTTGCGGACATCTCTATGCAAACCGCTCATAACTAATTGTGAGTAAATCTCAGCGGAGCCCTCAAGAAGCTCCGGTTCAATCCCACGGCGTTTAACCTGATCTAGCTCGGTGCTGTACAGGGATGCACGCCTCATACTTTGGACGTGTTCAGAGGGAGACGAGTTGCAGCTTTGAACGGTTCACATACTTTGTGTAGGGGCTGGGAAACCGTAATCGTAGTTGCTTGTTGTCTCTTGAACTTTGATAAGAGAGCCACTTCTCTCCCTTCTTGACACATTTTTACCTCAAGTCTGTTATGTTTTGCGTTTATTTTACCAAGTAATGGTATTCTGCCGCCTGTTCTTGATATGAGTTGTATAGATTATTGGATAGATTTTTCTGTTTCTAGTTCAATAAAACTTTTCTGCTTTATGACATGCATATAGATATAAATGAGAGATGGAAAGTACAGAGGAAGGTGCTCTGATATGGGCTTCTTGTCCTAGTAGTCCGCACAAAACATGTAGAAAATGTGACCCAGCAGCACAACACCTTAGTTTAACCACCTTTAACCTGCTACGCCTTCAGTGATTTACAGTAGAGGCAGTATCTTGCTGTGGGCATGCTGTTCATTAGCAGAGACAGGATGATGGGAATATGGATGGTGCAGCTCTGTACCGGACAGGAAAAAACCTTGAGAGTCTGATGGAAGTTCACTTTCCAGCAGGACACTGATCCTAAACACCCAACCAGAGCAGCAGTGGAATGCTTTAGTAAATTATATTTATGTTTCAATGGTCCAGTCAAAGTTAAGACCTAAATCCAGTTAAGAGTCTGTGACACTTTCAAAGCGACGCTCAAGAAATTGCCAAAAATGTCCATGTCTTGTTTAGTGGTGGGAATGCATGGCACACTTTTTAAATATTTTTTTTAGAAAACAAAAACAATACTGCTTTCATCCACTTGATAATTATGCATTACTTTGTGCCGTTTCAAGACAAAACATCCATTTAAAATATATTGAAGTCCAAGGGCCAAACATTAAAAACATTTTTTGCTTTTAATGTTTGTTTTTTTTTTTTAATAAGAAAAAGCTCAAGGAGTTTGAGTACTTTTGCAAGACTGCATTTTTTGCTTGTTAGTTGAAATAAAACCCTGTTGCTGAAGTAATTAACATGCTTGGATGCTTAAAGGACTGAAAACTGCTTGAGGCACTTAGGAAACCAAACTTTGGTTCCTTGTTTTTTTTTTTTGTGATTTATAACATCCTTTTTGGAACAAATGGCATTTTCATCCACAGTTGCTAACGTCACTTATTAACTGAGGTGAAATAGTTGGATATTAAACAGGTTTATTGCCGACTGGGCTTTTTGTTAATGAAACTGTCATTTTTAGACATTGCAAAGTTGTGAAGACTGCACTGATTTACTCACAATGTGAAACTCGTGACTCACCGCTGAAGCATGATATATTTTCAACTCATGTTCACCGTTACTTGTAGAAGAAACATCCCCGAAGCACTTAATGTGTCAGAAATCTTCAGAGTCACAGTTAAAATAGGAGGAAACGTCACTGAGGCAGTGTTTAAACATCTGTGTTTTGTTCTTTGCAGGAAATCAGCGAAGCGATTTGAGTGACTGACTGCATGGATCAGACTTAACATGAAGAGCCTTAAAGCCAAGTTTAGGAAAACTGATGTAAGTATTCAGACATACGTTCCTGACTGTATAAACTGTGTGTGTGCATGTGTGTGTGTGTGCACATGTATAAGACTGTGAGTGGTTTGACTCACTGTCTGTGTATGTTTGGCTCAGGGAAATCGTGAAAGATTTTTCTGGCAGAATCTCTCAGCTTTCAGGCCAACAGCAACCTATGGCTTATTGATAGAAAAAGCAAACTGAGGTAGAAGGGGAAATAAATACTCTTTATTGATGAAGTCTGTGTATTCCATTTGGAGTTCCACGTAGAGCTCTTATAAACTGAAGAAAGCTTGCCATGATTGATTTCCTTTTTTTGTGCAGCAGCTTTTCGGTTCATATGGTGCGTGTCATTAGAAGTTTTGACATCCTGGCAAGGAAAAGCTGTTATTTACGGTGCAGGATACAGACTTACACACCGGGCTTGTCCCACAAAATTCGCAACAACTCCTTAAATCGCTCACTATTCCAGGCCGGGATCCTATCCCGTACGCTATGAATCAGTCTTTAGGGAGGAATTTCTCCCTGTCGGTACAGTCATTCATTTGGTCCGGGGTTTGACATGCTCTCACAGCCACAGGAAGTGAGGCGTCTCCACACCGTCTGAATCATCTGTTGTCATATTGACCCCTCATGACACAGAGCCAAACAGCCAACAGGAAAAGTCTGTGATTCTGACAGAAAACGAAAAAAAAAACAACTTTTTTTGTGGGGGATGGAAGGTGTGTGAGATGCAGAAGAGTCAAAGAAGGCTGAGTAAATGGCACATTTGGTTTTTGTAGACAGTTTCCAGAAGATTAGAAGTGTGTGGGGCGCTCTGGTTAAATGGCATGTGGGAGAAACTATCCAGCACAACAGGAATTAGATGGAGTGCACCCTTCCTTTCAGAGTTATCCCCAAAACACACAGCAAAGCATTAGCGGAGCCTTGATTGCTGTTTGAGGGAAAAAGCCTGCGGCCCCACGTGTTGCAGTCACTGTGCAGCCACTGCTTGAAATTTGTAAACTTTTTGCAAATCGAGTCAGCTTTGCGGAGGAGTACAATAGTGTCCATTGTTTACGCAAATGTCGAACGCACGATGGCAAGGTCAAATAGTTCCCTCTTAACCAGTAAAACAAATTCTGCCTCCACTTTTACTACTTTGCCATTTTACTGCTATAATCTGGGTTGCTGTTCTCAGTAGGCTGAGCTGATGCTGAAGCAAAACACTCGTCCTCGTGAAACCAGTCAGTCGTAGGCGGCAGGAGAGACAAACAGGAAGACCTGTGGATGTTGATGTTGCTTGGAAACGCAACTGATGCCATGTTAGGCATGCCTTTGCAGACCACCCACTCGTACATTGTCACATTTGCTCACAGAACTGTTGATGCTGCTTTTTGTAACGTGTCATTTTTATATCCAAATGTTAACATGATACAATGTGGACAGATTTGCCAAAGAAAACTAAATAGAAGCAGTGGTGTTTTGCTGTGTTTGATGGAGCATACTTTAATCTTTTAGGGGACAAAAAACAAGTTAGTGTTGTGATTTCAGGTTAAGCATTGTTGTTTTTAGAGTAGTTGTGTTTAAATAGCATTTCACTAGAGATATTTTCCTGTTACATATAATTACACAGTAATACTTTTGCATTTCCTGTCAACTTAACATCTTTTAATACAAAAACACGGTGGACCGCCTCGACGCCCCGACCACCGGGGTTTTCCTTGCTAAGTTTTCCCCCAGAAAACTTAGCAAGTTTTCTGGGGTAAAACCCTGATATCATAAATCAACAATAGAATAGCTTCAACTTGAGTCATGTAAAAAAGAAAAGTCTTGCAGCAGTTCTCTGTAAACTTTTAAGATCCAGTTGATATTCAGAAAATACATCCATCTGCTTCTACACTGACAAACTACATAACATCCAGCCATGAGTTTTTAGATAAAACATCAAAGAAGACATTGTTTTTCATTGAAGATCATTTATTGGAGTAAAAACCTTGCCAGATTTGTGGTCCACTCTTGCATAATTTAAACGACTGGATATTTATAAAGACAAAAAGGTTTTACAGGGTAATGTGTTCATCCTAGCCAATAGTCATTCCACAGCTTTTTATAGAGAACCAGAGCCACTTTAATAGAAAGAAAACATCCCATGGGCTCTATTTTAGGTTTTGTGTGTCAATGACAGATTACTTAGGAATTCATCCCTCTCCCAACCTCCAATACCACCCTAAAACAATCCCTTCATTTATTTCCTTTTGCAAAATAATAGAAACCCAGTACCATTGTAAATAGCTTTTTGATTAAGTAAACATATTTCCAGCCAGATAACTGGCGCTGCAGTTATCTGGCTGAGATTTAGAAATTAACAAAACGTTTCACTCCGAGCGCCCTCCTCCAACACGGTGAATTGAGTGAAACAAGCTGCCAAGGCTTCACTTGAACACCTCCACAACACGAGGTCCGAGGGGGGCAGACATTTAAAACGCAGGAGACTGTGGGAGAGAGCAAGATGTGTTATTTTCGTAAGCGATATGGACGGATAAGAGCGCAGTGATAACAGCAGAAAATAACATTGGGTTGTTTTTTTTTTAAACGACTACTAGGGAGAGCACAACATAATTCAAGTCTGCTTGTATATCAGAAGACTCTGATTGGAACAGATTTCTACTTGCATCAGCAAAAGCTCTGGATCCATTCATTAATTCACAGTCAGACGACTCCGGGCAGCTATTAAAACCAGAGGCCTAGTGAATCCGGTGGAAAATATAAATTGTTAAATAAGCACAAACAAAACTTTTTAATGATGCATATAACATGCTTTTGCATTAAAAATTAACAAGTTTTGCTATTTTAACGTCATGGAGACCATATTTTTTTTTAAGTCCTAAATAAATCAATTGATTTTTCACATATTTGATCTTCAAAACATGAACTAATAGACTTGTATTATGGATTAGAATTAATTTTTAATGGTTTTTCATATCAACATGCATATTACATATTTAGTCTGGGTTTTATAATGTTTTTTTAATAGATGTATATTCATATTCATATCAAACATTTCATTTCAATTAATTTTGTTGTTTTACCTCCACATGTTTCTGACAGGGATCAGTGCATCATGCAATATCTCTACGGCTGTTTGTCCACAACCATATACCAATATAGCTGAAAAATATACTTATTTGCAATCATCAGTGAAATATCACTTGTTTGGTATTTGGTCGATTCGAACGCCAGGCTTATAAAGCACTGGGGGAAAACCTGATTACTTTAGTGTCGGAAAGCATGAACAAGCTTATTCACATATCACTTTAGTGAAATTTCTGTTTTCATGAAAATACAGCAATTTCAAAATTCTAGACAAAGATTTAGAAGAATATAGGCAAAGTTTTATGCATGTTTGTAATGAAAATGCAGCTTCTCTGTCTCTCTTTCTCTCTACCCCTCTCTTTCTGTCGGTTCCTCTCTCCCCCTCTCTCTGTTTTTCACAACATATTGCAGAAAATACAGCTTTGGCTTTTATATGCCTTTTAAAATCTCTGGGTTTCCTCTGACTTCACTTTAACGACCGCTCACTGATGGCGAAAATGGCCTAACTCTAAGTCTTTGACTTCAACTTCCACAGCAGGTGGAGTGTTTCCGTAATGTTAAAAGATTACATTTTTCATGCCTTGTCAAAGCTGAACAAGCTTAAGAGAAAAATATTTTTATATATTTTACTGTTTTATCAATTTTCAATTAGAAATTTCATCATATTGATGTTTGCTTTTGAGATAATACATTTAACATAAGAACAATGCTGTAAACATTGAGCAGAAGTAGTAAATCAGCTTTCACTAATGCTGGACTGTGTGCTGTTCAGCTGCAGAGTGTGAAAAGGCTGCCTACGCTTCAGGTTGGCAGCATTTCAGTTTCATTCTGCCCAGATTAGGTGAGAAGACAGCTGGCTATGTGAGCACGGTCCCACAGTCATCATACACGTCTTGTAGACTGACCTTTGACTAAACGTATTTTCCCACTGAAATTCTGTGCATACCAGAACCTAATAGGGAGGTTGGTTTATCAGAAACTTTGAGCAGGTGTGTTGTTATGCAAGGACAAAGTGGATCAGAGGAATTCTTCAGTGTGTCTCCGTGAATGTCTTCTGTTTGTCAGCTCTATTATGTCATTTCCGTACAAAAAGTCTGGTTTTTTTTTTCTTCTTTTGTTCCATTTTTTGTTGTTCCGGATTGGCTCTAGTTTGTGGATGTGTGTGTTATTTTGGATTACCGTATAAAGGCAAGCAAACAGTGAAATGAGCGTCTCTGTTTGTGTCTGCCTCTCTGAGTCTGGTGGAAGTGGAGCAGTGTTCAACAGACACAGACAGTATAATCTGGATTCTGGGAATCAGTTTGGCAAACGGCCACAGAGAGACTTGCAGGCATTCTTGCTCTGTCCAGCACAGAATTTATCCATAAATTATCTGAAGAGTGAAAGAATAATTAAGTATATTTGTATTAAAAGATATCCCTTTGCAAAGAAAAAAAAAACATTATTTATTCCAGCCCTACATTACATTACCTTTTATCTACGGCTTCAATCAACAGTAATGAAAGTAATATGACCTGCACTTTTACGACTCTCTTATTCTTGGAACTGCAAGAGTGACCACAGTCAGAAATCAAGTAGTACGGTTATTCATATATAAAAGAGTCCTGTTGCAGTTTAGCAGCAATAATAAATATTGCCTCGGTGGTTTAGATTAACTATAACTTTTTTCTAAGGTTTATTGTTTTAAATCACAATGGAATGTGGGCTTATAAATGATTAACTGTTTAGTAAGCATTACGTTTTTCATTTGAACACAATTGTACAAGACGGATAACTTAACTGAAAACATGTCAAAAAAAAGTCCTATTTAATCAGTGTTTTGAATGAGAACAGGTGTGGCGGTAATCAGGCCTAGGTGTGGCTAGAGAAAGTGAACTCAAGTGTGATAAACCACAGTTAAGTTATGTTTTGTTCCAGGTTTTTTTTTTACATTTTGTTCCAGCAAGATATCTATTTTCTGTAGCCATTTCTTGACCGTTGAAGATTGACGCACATTTGCTTTACCTGAAATGCCAGTTCTTTTGTCTGTCCCATTTTGAAGAGCGGCAAATAGAAAAGGCCTTTGTCCCTTTGAAGCTAGAATTAAAAGTTATGGACCAGGGGTGTTTCCAGTTTGCTCTGTAGAATATTTATAACCTTTAGGTGATCTAGAGTGTAAATAAAAAATTTTTTAAAAAGGGTGAGATTATCTCTGATAAACTAAAATCTCCTTGAAAATGTTAATTACAACACAAAATGGACATTGTTTACTAATCACGTTTTTAAATTTAATTTTAATTTCATACTAAGGGGAATCCCAAATATCCAATGACCCGGCAGCAGGTTTTGCCAGAGAACATTTGACCCATATCCTGCTCCTGTTTCTGATAATCAACAAAACACACACTCACACATATGTTACAGGAAACTACAAATGTACTGAAATTAAAGATGGCATTTTATTTAAAAAATGAAGCTATTTTAATGCTTTTTACGCATCATTTTCAGTGTGTAGTATTTGTGGATTTTAATTGGAAAAATCATAGTAATCTTACCAAAATCTGTTTCGCAACTGTTTCCTGGATGACTTATGCATGATAAGCTAAAAATATTATTCCGTTCCCTTGTGGCCATTAGACAAACACGATTAGCTGTGCTGTCGAGAAGAAACATGTGCACACTAGAAATTTACTGAATCGTCATTTTGGTTTTGTCTGTGTTGTTGTTTGGATACAAACTCGACCTGCACTCCATCCTATCACACTGGTGAACCTCCTCCCCCAGCTGCTAGACTTAGCAGGATTACTCAAGGCTTACACACAGACACACTCATGCGTAGATTAGTAACCACAGCAGACACACACACACACGCGCACACACACACACCCTCCCGTTTATCACCTCCTCTGTGTCTAATCGATGTGTGGATTATGCTGTCTCCTCTCACGCCCCACAGCTGCTTTATGGTTTCAGTTAATCAAGACAATATACCCTAAACTGTGTGTTCACTATGTGGCTCAATTTGAGGCTTCTTAAAATTGTAAAGGCTATCAATTTGTTTATGTGAACATCTGAGGAATGGAGTCCTTCTTATCAGGAGTTATGAAATGTGTCTGCTGTGAACTGGAGCAGAACAGTGCAGAACATCACATGCTGATCATCTGAAAACATTTCTTTACAAAGAAATACAGTGCCTTGTGTAATGTTTGGATAAAAAACATTGAGCCTCAGTTTCTCAGGATTCTCTGTTCTGCACATCAAGGATCATGAGAGGAAAATGTTTCGCTCTGCTTTAGCTCAAAACGTGGGAAGGGGGGAAAACACCATCCATTACAATTTCAGAGACGTCTAGTTAGAGGTACATTTTTTTCTTGAAAGATCAACTTGTATTGTTCCGACATAAGTGTGTTTGGTTTGGCCAAATCTGACTTCAGTTGGCATGTGGCGATTTATTCTGTCTGGGGGCATCTGGAGGGCATTAGAGCTGGGAGTGACAGTGAAACCTTTGGGGCAACGTCGTGTTAATATGGCAGAGGAGATGGAGGAAGGGTGTGTGTCCATGTCATCATCAATCGTCAACAGGAATACAGCAGTCCAATGGATATTTTATGAGCCTTGCTTCATTCAGTCAGGATTCCTGCACAGTCTTTGAAAAGGGTGGAAAACTTTGGAATGTGCTATTAGTCTCGACAGGGGACGTGTTCCCAAACATTTTTGTACCTTCCGTTTTTAAAAAAAGTTGAAAAACTGAGTTTTGTATTGTAATATGTTGCACTTCGTGTATCCAATGTATTAATTAAAATATAGCCAGGGATGAAAGCAAACACCATTTCTTCTTCATTTGTCTAAGCCAGGCTGTGTCACCTTCTCTATTTTTTTATTATGCAAAAGATTTAAAAAATATTGTGCTCAACATGCAAATTACTCACTTGAATTTGCCTTCTTGACATCCCTGAAGAATGTTGTAAATGCAGATGTGAGCTGTAAAATGAAAAGCAAGGGGAGACATGATAAAGATGACTCAGGAGTCCTTGAACACGGATTCAATTAAAGCAAGAACTGCCTGTGGGACATCTTTTTTTTTTTTTATCAGCTACGTATATGAACTCCAGAGCTTCAACCAGGAAACCTGCTCATCAGCAAATATACCCAGTGCTGTGGGAGATAGGCTCACTGCTGCTGTCTGCTCATATTTGCATGCAGATTTGTTTGTGGGCGTTTCTTGAGACGTCGCTGTTCTGTGTTGTGGAAAAATAATTTTGCCTGCTAAGAGCTCTTTTATGGTATAAAATAGGGATGTGCCGATCAGGTTTTTTTCTGCCGATACCGATCACCCCCTGAGGGATAATCACCGATACCGATCCCGATACCAATCACATAATTATTATTTATTTTTTATCATAAACACTACTGTTACATTATGTGGAAAATGGAACCATGAATTCACCTTAATTTAGACAAAAACTTGTTTTTAATAACTTTTTCCAAGAAGAAAACTACACAAAACAGGCATTGTGCAAATTGAACTGCTATCAATAATACTATCTTTAACAGACTGATAACATATAAAGGCTCTGAAGAGGCTAAATAATGCAAAGAGCCAAAATAAAACCTCTCAACATTGACAAAAAAGTTCAAGTATTAAACTTAACATTCAAAGGCAAAAACAGGATCCATTACAATAAACAATCCTGAGTTACTGAATGAAAACTTCCTGTTAGCATAGCGGCTAGCTGGTTACTGCTAGTTCTGATTGGCTGTTTCTGACTGAGAGGAGTAATTATGCAGAGCAGGGAGGAGATCGATTATTTTTTAGAGATTATCTGTCTTATGTTAGGACAGCAAAAGTTTTAATACGTATGTAAAATGTATTTTTTAGGTTAGATGCTGCAGCTTTAAATAGGTTCGGTGTGAGAGTCTCTACCAGGTGGAGCAGAAGCGACTCCATCTGTCATCCATCCATTTTCTTCACACCCTTGTCCCTTGGTGGGGTCGGGAGGGTTGCTGGTGCCTATCTCCAGCTAGCGTTCCGGGCGAGAGGCGGGGTTCACTCTGGTCGCCAGTCTGTCGCAGGGCAACACAGAGACACACAGGACAAACAACCATGCACACCTAGGGACAATTTGGAGAGACCAATTAACCTAACAGTCATGTTTTTGGACTAAGGGAGGAAACCGGAGTACCCGGAGAAAACCCGCACATGCACAGGGAGAACATGCAAACTCCATGCAGAAAGGCCGGGGCCGGGAATTGAACCCAGAACCTTCTTGCTGCAAGGCAACAGCTCTACCAACTGCGCCACTGTGCAGCCAGATTGACAGACTCTGTCTGTCAAATATTACTAAATATTAAATATTACTACCTGTAGCGGAGCAGCGGTTCAACAGGAGAGCAGAACAAGTGTCTTACATCGCAGCTCGAAGACTTAAATCATTTTACAGGTTATTTGTTTAGCTTTCTGACCGTCATGCTAATCCGGGTGAGTGTTTGTAGCTGTGCGCTGATCCTCCATATGTCTTTTTTTACTGCAGTGAGACTCGATGTAGCCAAACTCCGTCATTGTTTTTATGTCCATTAGCTTTGTCGTGTTGATGCATTTTGACCTGCTTCAATTTTCCTCCGCAACACGCAAATGTTCCCATTCACTCAGTGCGTTATAGTTACATATCGCTTAGGATTTGTTGCTGAAGGAAAGACGAGACCAGCTGGACAGACAGGCTGAGAAATGAGATGCAGGTGATCGGTATCGGCAACAGAGCCAATGATTGCCGATCACCGATTATGCACTTTTTCACGAAAATCGGCCCGATTGTGATCGGTGACCGATTGTGATCGGTGACCGATTGATCGGCACACCTCTAGTATAAAACATAAAATATGTAGTTATTTGAAGAAGGTAGTGGAAGACTCGCTACTGCCATTTGCCTTTCATTGTGTTTACAGATTTGTAACTGCTTCCTGGGGTGACTAAGGGGAGACATGCTGCTGCTTAATCAGTTTAACCCAAAGAAAGACCAGCACTAAAACAACCAAGACAGACTAACATGACAGATTGTTCCACATATTTTTGAAATTTTGCCAAATTTTGCAAATGTGTGTTTAGATGTGTAAACACACATTTGCAAAATTTGCATAGCACCACAGATGGTCTTTAGACCATCTAAAGGTCTAAAGACTCTTTAGATGGTAACCTGAAGGACTATTATAGAGTTGTAACAGTGGAGAACATGAATATGATGAAGAAAGAGGCTATAAACAAGGCACCTTGTTGGACTAAGCAAAGCAGTCAGACTCAAAGGCCGAAGTTTGAATTAACTGATGGTGAACAACTCTGAGCAATATGGCCTGCGTTTACACCAAGAGATGGATGGATTGATGCTGAGATCCATTTCAACTGGAAGAACTAGCTTTCCTTAACGTAAAACACACTGTATCAGAAAATGCTTAAAAGTGGAGTTTTCAGCTCTTTGTGCTGTAAGAGGTGACAGGCAGGTTTTATGGAAACAACTCAGGAACTGTTTAGCCGGTCAAATTCTTTCTTTCTTTGAATGTTTTCCTTTCAGCTTGACACAAGTACCAATGAGTCTGTATAGCGCTTTGTTTTAATTGGACTCTAGTGCTTTGCTTTGCACTACATCTCTCTCTCTGTGTGTGCGTGTGTGTGTGTTTTCAAAGCTCCTGCCTTATCTTGACTTAAACGAGCGCCGCAGTGTTTTTTTCCCCCTCCTCCAGTGACTTTCTAATCAACCCTCCAGTATAATGAGACTGGTTGCTTTCCAAGCCCACCAGTGTTTATTTATAGAGCCGGGGAGGCTATTTGTATCTTGAGGAAGTTTTGTGTGAGGCTATTTTTTAACTGCACCCATTATGGTCCAACATTGGACATGTACATCAATCCTTCAGCTGTGTGCTGGAATTACGAGACAGGTAATTTATAAACCTCTTTCGCCATTTTCTATGGAAGTGACAACTCTAAATTTATAATTTATGAACAGTCACTACCTCAAATGTATGTGAGAAGAGTAAAAAGTATTACAAACTCTTTTTATGAGTTTCTCAAGAGGTATTTCTTTAGTTAAGAGAAGGAGCTGAGGGGTAACGGCTTGATTTTAATGTTCCCTCTGTTATTTCAGGGTGTACTCTTGCATGTTGACTGCTGGAAATGTTTCCTGGTCCCTGCTACAAAACCCTAACAGGATTACACAGATAGATAGATGGAAGAATGCAGGAAAGGATGAATAATCCATCAGAACAAATCCAGAGGGAGATGTTTCAAATAAAATAAAAATCTCCTCCTATCTGCATTTAATGACAAAGGACAGCATACAGCTACCCTGCTGTTTTTTTAAATAATTTTCAGTCATCATTTTCTTTAGATGCTTTTTCTGTTTAATTTTTTTTTGCATCAACAACTCATACTGAAACATCTAATTTTTTTCCTCATTAAACGGGGCCTCCTGCTATTGTTTGTCTCTTAAAACAAGAACAGGGAACATGTGTTTGATTCACTTTGTGGGTTTTATTAAGACTCAGTTAAACATAAGGGGGGAATTCTTTGATTCATAAAAAAGGATAATTTAAAAATTCCTGAATTTACTGTTGTTATGAAAAAAATTGCTACCTCTATCCAAGAACTTGCAGCAAATTTCTTTGTTTTTTGTATAAAAGCATCTGAACTGTTCAAATAAAAATCGTCAGGTCAGACAACAAAGAAAAGTGTAAATTGGTATTGACCAGGTTGATCGATGCGTCACTGAATATGCACACTAACTCTCTAAAGAGGGGGTATCCTCATCACACAGATCTTTTTATTGTTGCGAAATGTTTATTTATTGTTTCTGGTACTATTTCCAAATGAGCAAAGAACTTCAAGTAAATACGCTGAATCCTTACTTTACAGCCTCTTTTGTGTGTGCTACCATTATACTGTAAGAAGTTATTGTTAAATAAATGTTTTTGTTGAGACTATCAAATGAAATATTAAGAGAGTCAAGTTAATACTTTTCAAAAGAGAAATACATTTTTAGACTGATGTAATCTTCCCTAACGTGGGGGGAAATAACCCTAAATATTCTATTTTGATTTTTTGATTCTATAACAATCAATCATTTGGATGCTGACTTCAAAACACCTACAGAAGCATAAGATGTGGTTCTGTGAATCACATAAATTAATAGTCACGATTTAGTGCAAAAAGAATGTGTTGGCTTTAAAAAAAGTGATAATTTTTCCTTGTATCAGCTTTATTCTAGTGGTTTGTGGCTACAATAACCGCATTGAGCATGACACGTTCAGATGGCTAACCTGATTATTAGTGGTTGAGTTGCATTGTGGGTAATGTGAGGACCAAGTTCTGGCAAGGAGAGGGAATGCTTGGAATGAAAACCACAACTTATTTGGTTTGGCTGCATTGATTTTTCAGCTCCTTCTTTTTATACGCTGTCAATCGGGAATTCCACAGTAAAAACAGCCTTGAGTCGTTTCATGTCAGGTTCACTATAGCTCAACTTACGAAGGAGGCTCAGGTAGACATACTGTCCATTTCTGAGCCGGGGAACAATGTTCCCGTGATCTGAATTTGTTTCATCATCTCACTGTGAGGCCTGAATTGGCCAGCATTGTGAAGTAGAAGGTAACATCTTTCATTCTAAGAGCAACCATCTGGTCTTTGTTTAACTTTTCAGAGTGCTTACTCTTTTATTCTTGGTTTCAGACTCTAAACTGTCGCAGTGTGTGTGTGTGTGTGTGTGTGTGAGTGGGTGTTTGTAGTACACAGAGCAGTAAGCAGTTTCAGCTGTAGCCCGACAGAAAGGATGTTTTGTTCCAGGAGATTCGAGCATCAGCTTTGCAGCAGATAAGGGGTTTGAAGTGAGCAGCAACCACTGATGAAGGGAGGGGCCTGGGGATACTTTACATGTGTCAGTCTCTGGCTTCTGATCACTTTCACGTTTTATTCTGTGCGGTTTCTCACATTTTTTTTGTTCACTTTTGTTTTCTCTCAGTACTTCACTCCTTGGTCTCTTAGGCTTTTTCAACCTGCATCCATGTTCCTCCTCTGTGGAAGTAAATATTTTCATGGCTGTGTCTTAACTCCTGTCTAACCTACTTTACATTCTCATTAAATCCCATAGACTGCATAATTCATACTTCTCCAAAAGACAAATGTGGGTTAGTGTGCGATTTAGAAAAAGGGGATGGTGTTTTGTTTTCCTACCGTCTGATAGAAGATGAAAGGATTTATCAAAGTAATTTGGGATGGCTTTGACTTTCTTGCTCTTATCTAGCTGATATAGGGAGGTCTGTTAGTCTTTTTTTTTTTACAATTCTTTCTTTTTAACCCAGGCAATCTTTTTTCTGAATTTTATGCTAATACTTTTTCTTTATTACTAATTTATGTTTGACAACCAAAAAATGCTTGATTTTCATAAAAATGTGTCATGGTGACCAATTATTTCATCCTTTAAAAACAATTTTCAGATTTTGAATTTTAGTCTTACCCAAACGATTTACATTTTATAAAAGTTATAAAACAGCCCTCCAATTTCTTTGCTTCTTGTGTTAGTTTTATTGTCTGGCCGTTAATTCATTGAGGTAAAATAAGCTTGACTTAAATTTAATTATTAGAAATATTTTTTGTCATATTACTTTAACTATCCCACATTAAAAGCCTTGAATCATTTCTTACAGTCACCGAATGCTCGCTAATGTTTTTGTTCTTAGTATTGAAGTAAAATGTTGCATGACATCCAGATTTTCTTTTCACAAATAACCTTGAAAGTGAGGCATCCATAAACACCTTTCAATGCAAATAGCTGCAGAACCTATGCAAACGTAAATTTTTTAAGTTGGACTTAGGGCTGGACTTTGACTGGGACATTCTAAAACAGGCTTTGATCCAAGGCATTCAGCTGCAGTTCTGGCTGTGTGGTTTAAGATCTGCTGAAAGGTGTCTCATCACCTCTGACCTTTCTTTTCCCTGTGGAAGAAACACCACAATGCTGCCTATGTCGTTTCTCAGTGTGGAAGATCTTTTAATCTTCATCTTCCACATAATACGTGCCGTGGTCCCTACCTTTTTTCCCATAAATGTCTGATTTCTAAAGTAAATGACTAATAATTGTCCTGCTCATAGATTTTCCAATCTGAGTTGTGGATTTATTCAGCTCAGCTGCTTCTTGCTCGGCCTGTTTGCTCAGACAGATGACTGTCATACTCTTTGATTCCGATGATGCACTGGACATTGCACCCTGGGGCGTTTATAGCTTAGGATATTGCTTTGTAATCTAACCCTGCCTGAAACGTCTTCATACTTCAAACATTTTTTTCTATGACCTGTTTTGTTTCCTGACCCGCTTGCACTGTATTTTGCTGTTCATCCATCAATAACAGACCTCAGAGTTCTTGACAGAACTGCTCTAATTATACTGAGGTTAAATCACACGTGTCATGAATGTATTGATTCGGTGGCTTCTGATTGAACTGGGTTTAGTGAATAAAAATGGTCTGAATACAAATGTACACCACACTTCAAATGTTTTTCTTGTAATATAATGAATGTAAACCATCTATTTTTTTGTCCTTCCACTTCATAATTATATTTTTCTTCAAAGAACTGCTAACTTTCTAATTAAAAGGGTCAGTGCAAAACGGGAAGAACAAGGTTTAAAGAAGAATAAATAGACTGGAAACGGTGGGGATTAAAGCTCTCCGCTCTCTCTTTTGCCTGCCTTTTTACTCCTTCTACACAGTGGCTCTGTACTCGCTTGTCCTCGCAGACAGCCCTCAGGCCTGGACAAACAGGAAACACTTAGTGTTATCAGCTCACTCTTTGTGTGTCCTAATGAGCGTCAGGCTAAGGACAGAAAGGGAACACACACCCGATTCTAATGTAAACACGTTCTTCAGTACAAAAAGGAGAAAGACAGGGATAAACTTGAAATAGAGGCACGAGACGGGATGGGGGAGAGACAGAACAAGAGGAAACAGAACTGACAACAGCAGAGGAAGGGAATTTTACTTCCTTCTGGTAAACTCTGAGCTGAACAGCTAGTTCCTAAGAATATGTGGTTTAAATACTACTGTATTGAGCAATAAGCAGCAAAAGGGTTCAATAATCTAACCTTTTTCAAAGAGATTCAAGTTTGTAATGTTTTTATTTGTTGTTAAGATAGACAACTGAGAAATAACTACTATATTTCTTTGAGTTGAACACTGTGCTGGCTTTGCGCTGCCTGTGCCAGCACATTATATGTACTTTTTCATCAGCCTCCCAGAGATGACACTTAACTTTGTGTGTGGCTGAAAGTGGAGCAGCGCATTCCGCTCCACTTAAACCTGTCTACCACAATATAGCTGTGTGCTGTCAGCGTCACTCTACTCCGTCCTGACTGTCCGTTATTTCTTTTGTTTAGGAAGGTCACGTGGTCGTACAACTGTGCTCTTCGGTTTTTCCCTGTAAGTGCTCATACTGAGGATTTCATCAGTTTTGACTTTTATATCAAACAAGTTTTAAAGGAAATAACCTTATTCTGAGTTGTCACAACTTCTAATAAACTAATGCTTGAAAGTAAATAAAGATAAAACATGATATAAAAAGCAGAATTGTAGAGCACACAGTAGGAAGTTAGGCTGTTTTTCCTTTTTACAGATTATCTTACACCGTTTAAAGACATTAAAAATCTATTTTATAAAAAGAAAGGGGTTGCTACCTCCCCATATAAATCACCATGGATGTTTGGAAGAGGTGCATTCTTATGAATGGACAGTAAATCTTGCTGAAGAACATAGTACTGCTGTTTATGTATGAAGTAATATTTCCAACATAGTATTACTGATGGACTGAATTTTAATTAACACAAAAGTATTTCCGTAATTTTATGTTTGGCTCACTCTTTAAATTAATAAGTCAGAATATTGTCATCCTTTTATGTTAGCAAGTTTTGCTGCTTAAGAGATTTAAATTACAACAACAAAGGCTATCGTTCTCATTGCATACTTAAGCTCCATTTTTACATGTTAAACATAACCAGTATAATTCACATCACTTGAAATTCAATAGGCACGACTGAATTTTTCCCAGAAATGACCGTTTGAGCAGAGGGCTTCCTCGGGTCGCTGACATTTTATCACTTATTGGTTGAAATCAACTTGACAAGTCCCCAAAGGTTTATTTTAAAGGACAGCTTGTGGAAATGGAAAGATTAAAATTGATTTATTCCTGACGGGGTTATGCAAACATTACAGGATCAGATGCAGCATCAAAGGATATCAGTACGGTTTCTTGGTTTGAGCCACATAAGGCACACACTAGTTAGGCTTAAGCAAAAAAATGTTGGGACAAGTTTTAGATTGAGGGAACGAGTGTAAATGAACAATTCCTAATGTAACTCCCTGTGTTAATTAGTCTGTCTGTCGGGGTGTTTATTTTGTCACCATTTCCGGATCGTAAAAGCTCAATTACAGCCGTTGGATCTGCCCTTCCTGGTATCCACAAAACAAGATAAGGGGAGCGTTGGCTTCTGTTGAACAAACGCTGCATATTTTTCAATTAGAGCAAACAAATATTATAAACAAAGCTCCTTTTGATGTTTCTTTGTTTTTGTCCCACAGGATGTTCAGATGGCCACATTATTTCATTCAGATTTTTTTTTGCTCTTTTAGGAACTTTCACTATTTTAGTGAAACATGAAAAATCATGAGGCTCTTTTATTTTTACAGTCAGAGAGAACAGAAGAAGAAAAGAAACCTGTAGTCCATAAGGAGGTGCAGCAGGGTTGTTTCCCACTGTGTTGTGTTTCATTGCGTGCCACTCATTGTTACAGATTCTTCTTTTTGGGGGGTTATTTAGAAAAATGTCAGGCTTTTTTTCCTGTTGAAGTCTAGCTTAGTTTTTTTTGGTGCTGTTGAAACACCGCTTTTGCCAACAGGGCGTCAACCAGTCTTAGTATAATTTCACAAAGTTAGAGCGTTGCTTTGTACAAAATCTCTTCAGAGTTCCCAACCACCTCCTGTGTTTTATTCCCTCAAACTCACCTCACGTCATTTCTGTGTCATTTAGGTGTAGAAACTGAGATGAGCACAGAAGAAGATTGTTTTTATATCTAATAAATCATTTCTATGTCAAGTTGGTCATCGATGTGAAAAACACAGTGACTGCCCACTTTTAATTTTAGCGTAAGACTTAAAATGACAGTTGACCTAAAAAAGCTACATCTATTAACTTGCTTTCTCTCTTTATATTAAATTTATCAGATTAATTAGAGATTGTTCCTGGGGAAAGGCCAGTGAGCTGGTCAGTGAGATAAAGCCACAGTCATTGATAATGAGAATGAACTCAAGTGTCTGTTTTCTGTTGTAATCTGAGAACAGAAAACAAACACAGGGAGAAACAAGCCCACAGCATCACAGATCCTCCGCTGTACTTGGCAGTGGGCAAGAGACGCTTTTCCATATAGCGATCCTTTGTTTCACATCATATCCATCTGGCATGTTTGTTGCTGCGTAGCTCTTTAATCTCTTATATTCAAAACTTGAAAACTCTCCTCTGCAAGCCATATTTTTAATTCCAGTATTCATGTCACTTTTCCATGTTAGTGACTTTGTGTCTTTGGCAGCAGAAGTCAGTGGTGGTCACCTCAGCTGTTCCAGTGATTGAGGGGATTTTTATAGCCCTCCAGTTTCCACCAGCTATGCAAAATGTACTGCAGCGATCGCACTTGGGTGTTTGCCCTAGGGGTTATTTACACCCTGTAGTGATAACTTGGCATTTTGCTATTTCTAAAATAAGCTTCAGCGCATGCATTAATGGAGCCAGAACTCCACCAGCTTCCCTGTGTAGGTCAGTGGGCTATCAGGTCAGATACTAATACTGGACTGCAGACTAATACGCACAGGTGGCTGCAGGGAGAGCTGACTAATGAACTTATGTTGCCAAGTCGGTGTGGGCCATGGGTTCAATTTTCCTTCTTTTCCAACCTGCGTTCATAAACTACTTCAAATGGAGTTTCTCTTTTATCCACTTAGTTCTCCAAATAATTTTACATACTTTTTTCTATGCCAAATCTTTCTGCTCTGTTGTGTTTTATTCCAACAAACTTTGTTTGAGTGTGTTTAGCTTGAGATGTAAATGAGGTAATTCTTAAAGCTTTCCAGTCGTTGACTTGTTTTAGTTTTAATGGCCTGTCAGTGACGCATTATGTGGCCATTTGGTTTGTGTACGTTGTTGCTCGGAGTTCATTCTTTCTGGAGCTTTGCCCAGTGTGTGCTCACTATAGGAAAACAAATGGTGTGTATTTGTGTGTACATGCAATAGCAGAGCAAAATAACATTTTGTTCTCTCAAAGAATGATTCCTCAGGTTTTGGATTTCTTAGCCTTTTAGATGTTCTTTGGATTTATTTAGATTTTTCAGATGTTTAAATCACAGTGACAGATTGTCAAAGGTTTCCAAGGAAGTTAAAATAAAGGCAGGAAAAAACCCATGAATTAAAAAACCCAACTGTCATACAGCACCCTACTCATTTATTATATGTGGTATATTTGTGTTAAAAACCTGAAAACGAATGCATTCTCAGTACAGCAACATATAATAATAATAATAGCATCTTATGTTTAAGCAATATTTTGAATTAAATTGTAGATTATTTTGATGGTGTCTCAGTTATTAGCATCCATTGCAACTCTAAATGTAACTGAAGCATTTTTTATTGAAGTTCTTCAAGTTTATCAGAGTGTGTAGTTCAGAATTTCCTAACCCTATTTAAAATACAAGAAAAGATGTCATTCAATACTGGCAGAAGTTTGTTGAAATTTAAGGTAGAAAATGTACAGTGAAATATTTGTGTGGAAACAATCATTGGGAAGCTCTTCTGCAATACCTGAGCTTCTGAAAAACATTCTGAGCAACTTTGATCCCTGTTAATTTCCCTGGTCAACAAAAACTTGACCTGTTTTGTGAACTTCTTGTTTTCTTAAACATAGTCATGTGCAGTCCTGCATCATTTTCTCTTCTACTCAATAATACATTCTGTTTTTTTGTAATTGTTATTTTTCATTTTTTTTGTGAATACTGTATTTTTATGTTTCATTCTGGCAGCTTATATTCTTTCTTTCAAATTGTCCTCTAGGTAAACGAGTGGAACAAAAACGACGAGCGCCTGCTTGCTGCCGTGGAGCATGGCGAGGTGGACAAAGTTGTGTCCCTTCTCACTAAGAAAGGTGCCAATGCTGCGAAGCTGGACTGCGAGGGGAAATCGGCGTAAGCTTTCTTTTGATCATTTGCTTAGGTTTGATTTTGTTTGTCCTTTGGTTTTAAGAAATCAACACAGGAATCTCATTATGCCAGGAAAAACATACCGCTATGTTTTAATGACTGTTTAATTAATGCACAAGAATCCTATTCTAGTTTTTTTTTTCTCATAGAAAGGAATTCTTCAGAGGGAGTCATTTACATAATAAAAGACAGAGAGGGATGACAGGGAAGAATGAGCGTACAATGTTGAACTGAGAACTGTCTGTAAGTCCTGTGGAGTGCAAGACTATCAGTCTGTTTTCCTTTTTTGTTGTTTTTCTTTTTAATTAAAGATTCAACAGAAAACTGCATTTCCAAGGTCACTAGCTTATGGAAGTGCTTTCATGCTCCAACACACAACATTAACAATGAAAGTGCAGCCCTAAAAATGTGTCTTGAAACACTGGCCTTCATGCAGCTTACATTAAGTTCATTGTTTCAAAAGTAAACCATTTCTGCAGAATCAGGGAAGCTTGTTGCCTCGGCACTCGAGTTTGTTGATAACACAGAGACGAGGTGTTCATATTTGACTTCTTTTTTTTTCCTTTTCCGCAGTGTGCCGAGCGGTTCACACAGAGCTAGGTGCATGGAAACAGGATCAGATGCAATGAGAAACAAATATGCAGATTTTCATGAGCCGCTGCAAACACACAGCCTTTTCATTTCACGGCCAGCACTAATCCTTGACCTTTTGTCTATATCCGCTCAAACGGATGTGCACTCACGTTTTTGATACATCAACATGATTGTGATGGTTTTGAACTGAACGTTTTTACAGATCGCATATAGAGTATCTCTATGGCGATAAAACCTATTTGTAAGGCATGCAGCGCTTGTGTGCTTCTTTGTGGGCACTCGTTATTTATCTCATTCTGCTCACAGAGGTGGAAGGGAATCGTATCGATTGACCTTTTCATACGTTTGCCTCACATACTACTTGATAGTTATTGTATTCATGGGCACGAGGCAGTATTTTAAAACTGTAATTTGTCCAAAGAAACCCAGTGGAACAAGACCGTCGAAACTGTAGGTACACAGAAATTGTTTTGGTATCATTATTAAACCGGCTCCTTTGTATTTCCTAAAACAGTGAAAGTGCTTATTGCCTCAACACACTAAGGAAACTTAATCCACATATTTAAACCAAAAGATTTAATGTTGTAATTATGTGAGAGGTGCTCACATGTGTCTACTTTAAAATAACCTTCAACTAAAAAGTAAAAGCTGGTTCTTAAAGGTGTTCCACAAAACCTCTGAAGTTGAGGAAAACCACTTATCTGCTGTTAGCCTGTTTATCTGCATGGAGAGCCGGTGAAGTTTCTCTGTAGTCTGTCAAAAGCAGAAGCCCAGCTTTGTCCTACTTATGTGTCTACATGGTTTGTGTGGGCTTGCAGCTGTGAACGATCTACATTGCTGTGTCGATGGAACAAAAATAAACAGGAATTAGGTTGGAGTGGGTTTGTTGTGTTATTAACAAATCCGCTAGGAGTTGCAAGGCCCAGCCTCTGGCACGCCATATATCCTCCCTGCTGTAGCTTGCCAGGTGACCTCTCCTCCTCCTCCATATCAAGACGTATTTTATCTTCAACACACCATTGTTTCCAATGTCAGTTAAAAACACCGAACATTTGCAGTTTTGTCCATGGTGGCAAAAAATAAGACTTCTCCAGCAGCAAGAGCAATCACCATTAGAGATCCCTTGATTTAAAGAAGTCATTCAGTAATTGCGTTTTCCTCTAGGAATCTGTTCTTTTTTTTGTTTTAGCAAGTGTCAGTATCTTAATTTATTAGATTTGGCTTTATGGCTTCATGGACTAACAATAAGATATCTGTAAGAAACGGCATGAAAAACCTTTCTTCCAAAAAGCTAAACATCAGGTGTCTAAAAGCAAGATCATACTTTCAAGTTTAAACTGAATTATTGATTCATTTTCTCTATCAAATGAAGCTAGGAACATAAGACAAGACATCATTTAATCTGATTAGCAGTGAAAATGGCCATAAAAGTGAAAGGTTGCTTAAATATATACATAAAAAGACGAATTACAATTTGTATTTTTTAAATGAATACAGCCAATATGCGTGTTTTTAACACTGCCATATTCTCTTTGCACTCAGTAACCAGAGTAATGTGGCCGATATGATTTCCATATGATGACTGAGAAAAATGTTTTGGTTCTGTTTCTACTGACAGCCGCTTCCCTGACACTTACCTCATGTGTGTAAACCCGGCACCAAGCTGCACTGCTCACCGGCGCGTGGCTATAACGTGGCCTGTGCCGCGGCTGAGATGTGCATGACGAGCAGCTGCTGCGGATTCTGTTGGATGGGAATGGGAATAAAAATCATAACGTTCCTTACGGAACGTCAGGCTTGTTGTAATTCTGTAACTAATTTATTCTTCACGTTGGATTTGTGAACAGGCTTCATGTAGCAGCTGCTCGCGGCCTGACAGAATGCCTCGCCGTGATGTTGGCTCACGGAGCTGACCTCTCGGTCACAGATGCTGCTGGTATGTACTGTAGTCACAAGCTACTTTCTTGTAACTGTAAAAGAAAACTCTCAGAAATAATTCACTTTTTTTCTTATTATCTCTATAATTCTCTGTAGCTGTAACATTTTCATTACTCTTTATTAAGGCTTTACTCCCTTACACCTGGCTGCCAAAAACAATCACCTGGAATGTTGCAAGAGGCTTATTCAGGTAATGTTTTTTTTTCTTTTTAAGAAAACATAGTTTGTCGTAGAATAATAATGTGTCATGACCTAGACTTAATTCATGTAATAAACCCTTTAATATATTGTGTCAGAACAATTTCTACTTAATGCTATTTTTTAGTTGGCCTATCACATAAAATACCCAAAAGTACGTGTAGTTTCTAGTTATGATGATATTCAGCAATTTGAGGGAGATGAATACTTTTGAATGCACTGTATAGTTTAGGTTTAATGTCAACAAATCATCCAGAATTTTCTAATTTAAATTCTATGTTGCAATCTAAGAACAAAACAAAAGGTATGAAAGGACAACCTGGACCAAATGAAGCCTGTTGTCTGAACGGTCATTTTGCTGCCATGGTGCTTGTAACCAGACAGTTTCAGGGGTTCATTTCTTTACCCTGCTGTGTGCAGGTCAACAGGACAGAGAGGCAGTAACACACACTATTCCCACTCTCATCTGCTGACTTGACTGCCTCATGACAGTCTGCAGCATCACCGCAGCACACGCTGCCCGGCCTCCTTGCTCAAACTATAGTCTGCTGCATAGCAGATGTCTTGAATGCTCTTTCTGCCAGATTCTGTAAACTACCAACTACTTGCTGCCCACTATTCATAAACAAAAAATATTCAACTAAATAAAAGGCCAAATGTAACAAATAACAAGGCAAGGTTTTTTTCATATTTTTTTCAGTGTTTTGGAGAGAAACAATAAGAAAAAAAAAACTCCTCATGTCCACTTTGATATTTAGCATTTTTGCTAAATAACTCTCTCTTCTTACTCCAGAGTAAATGTCCTGTTGATCCAGCGGATAGCTCAGGAAGAACTGCTCTGCATCATGCTGGTAGGTATCTCAGCAGCCTTAGAGTTAATTATACAGGCCGACTTTTATATAGACTCGGTCTGAACGTGGGAATGTTTCTCGCAGGATCAACTTTAAGCTGTAATTTCATTTGGATAAAAATCATCCTCCATACATGGAATTAAATGATACAGAGTTTCTTTTCATTTGATCCTCAGCTGCTGGTGGGAACGTCCAGATTGTTCAGCTGCTGTGTGAACTCAAAACCCCCATCAACCAAAAAGATACAGTATGTATTTTATGACGTCTTCCGCTCTATCTAACCCACGGTCACTTTTTCTTTCCAACAGAATTAAAATGAGAATAGTTCAAGATCTTAGTAAGTGCATTGGCTTCATCCATTTATCTCGATTCCCATAACAAAACATTCAGAATTTCATTTAATTAAATTAAATGAAAATAGGTTTGGAAAATCTAGAACATTTTTAACAGTTGATCAATCCACAAAATAGAAATCCGTCTTTGTTTCGTGTCTCATTAAAGGAATTGAAACCGTAGGGACTGCACGACGGGGCAGAAAAATGTGTAGTTCTAAACTGCAACTGGTGCTAACAGGCGCTCTCCTAGGGAGCACCTCATTTCTAGACTACGTTCAGAGAAAGAAAACATTGACATATGTAAATTAGCTGCAGCAAGTGCGCTTCAGTAGAAGGGAGCCTCATGAGCCAGCATTTACTCTCATTTGTCATCTGTTTGAAGATTAATTTCTGTGTGCGCTTAAGGTAGGCGGTCAGAGTTCTGTGGGAACTTACGGTGCAGACATGTGGTCTCCACTGCAGTGACAGACCAAGTCTGTGGTTTTCATCCAGCTGGGAAGTGGAACCATGAAATGGCATGTGTGTGTTTGTATATGTGTTTAAATGAGAGAGGGGAGGGGGGAAAACAAGTTTATTTCCATTTTATTATGCTCTTTCTGGCTTGTTGGAAATAAACTCGTACTATATTATGACATCCACTAAACAGTCATTCAACCTAGTTGTAAATTTGATAATTTATGTCCGGTTAAAACGGATGTTAGCCATGATTTTATACATAGAAGTTCTAAGTTTCATTAAAAAAACGTGCAAATAGAAAAGCATTATTGCTGTTATAATTACATGTAGATGTAAAGCTAGTGAAATTGTTAGCAATTAATCATTAGCTGTCACTAAACATTGTTTTTCGAAGGCAGCCATTTTTTCTCTGTTTAAAAGCAAAAAAAAAAAAACTACTTCTGTCTTCTGTTAAAAGCCAAGACAAATCATAATGTCATGTTCACTGAAGATCATTTACTTTTCCAGCCATAATTATCTGCAAATCTGTATGAGCAGTTCGAGCCTCTCTGTCTTCTGTTAGCGGATGCAGTCGGTGAACCGGTCATCTGGAGTACAAAGTTTTTAACGCTGAGCATAACATGCCAGCCTGTTGGCCTGGGGCGGTTCATCGCAGCTGTATCGTATTGCTGTACCTGGATTTGACTTTAATAAACACACAGTGCAAAGTAAAACGAAACAGAGAAACATCTGGCCAGTCATACATATTTGAAAAGCAACTGCATACGTCAAACAAACAGAAACATTAATCGTTCTTTATCATCCGCGTTTCAGGTTCAGTTGATAAAAATATATTTTAAGGCTTCTTTAGCTTTTTAATAGAGTGTATAATAACATCTAGTATGCCTGTAGAGGTAATTTATGAGAAACACAATCTGTGTTTGGGATTTTATGTTGCACCTGCGTTAAGATGCGTTGCCTTTATTTGCACAAGTTTTTAAATATGATGGCCTGTGTTCTTGCGATTCTGGAAGACGTTTTTCCTCTCATTCGAAACTCTTTGGCATCTATAATTGCTGTTGATAGGAACCTATAGTTCCTAATTAGAAATATATGTAATAGTCATTTGATGTATGGTGGTCATGTGTCACATGTTCTCGTATTGTAAATGATATTCCTTGTGTAATAATACAGATTTGTTTTACTGCCAGTACTTTGTAGTTTAGTGGTATTTAGTATCTAGCAGTGATTCAGTGTGAGGCTAAGGGTCTTGTAGATTTGGGGGTTGGATGAGTTTTGAAGTAAGCCTTTTTAAAGCCTCAGAAACTGACACAGTGTTTTAGTTACTGCCTGTATTCCTCTCATCGGCTTCCTTTAGCCTTACGCTTTTCCCAAATGTGGGTAATTTGTTAGAGAGCATGCCTCCAAGTTATGAACATTACTAAACTTACACATCTAGGCCAAATAACACACCTGTATAGACACACACACACACACACACACACACACACACACACACACACACACACACACACACACACACACACACACACACACACACACACACACACACACTCTTAATCTGTTGCCCAGAAAAGGACAAAATAATTTTTGCCATTTGGTTTCCAAAGCAGCAGCAACACAATCTGGGCAGAGCCAACAGGCCTGCTAAAGTCTTTAACAGAGCTAAAAAAAACCCAGAACATAGTTTTGTCCTCTTTGGTCTGTGGAAACAGCAGCAGCCTTGTAATATAAAACACCCAACTATGCTGACGTGGTTTGCTGTTTCATGTAGCTCCTTTGCTTGTTGGTCTGGGCCTCCTTTTGAAAATCATGTTTCAGGGTTATTAGAAATTGCATTGGAAGGATAGTTATTCACAGAATTTGCTTTTGGATCTCTTCATGTTTGGATAAGTATTTTTTATTATTTCTTTTTTTTTTAAATAGAGCTTGGTGAAACATTTGAGTGTCCAGACTCCATTTTGCAAAACATAGGAAGCTATCTTCTATTTTTGTAGTGTTGATTCATAAACATATGTATCCAATCCAAGGTGGGCCCTACCTGCCACAATCTAGTCTGTTAAAGATAGTCAGAAAAAAATTGTTGAGATGTTCCAATCGAAAATGTCAGAAATCTTGGCTCTTTTCACCATGTTGGCCCGAACATGTGAGTAAAAACAACCATTCAGCACAGGCTTTGGAAGCACAGGGCTTTATTTAGCTGGTTGATTGGGGTCAGAATCTCTCAGTCCAGGTAAAGAAGGTGCTACATTTCATGAAATACTGTTGCCGTTAGTCAGCTCTGACAGCTGTGTGTTAAATTCTGCAGAACCCACTCATTAAAGCTGCAGCTTTGGAATTTTTCCCCCTACAAAGACATGTGAAAAGGATTGACATGTTACGGAGAGACACATATGGTATTCATTGAAAAATAGCCAGCAGCTAATGACTAAATGACTATTTTCATACAACCACACAGAGTACCAATTAAAAGTTTAATACACCTAACTATTTACTATTCCGTTTAAAGGAGGACAGTCAAACTATTTTCTGTCCTTTGCCAGACAAAATAATAGAAAAATTACTCTTTGTTTTGTGAAAAATGTGTACGTTCCTGAGTTTATGAACTAGTTTTTGTTCTAATAATTTCAGAATATGCTAATTCAAATATTCATAGCACAAAACTTTAGGGTGTCTCTTATAAATTTGGAGAATTTAATAGTTGAACAATGTCCGGACCATAAAAAAAACCCAGAAAATTTGATACGTGAGATCTGGGATATTCGTTTTCAACAGGTCACAGTGATTTTTTTTCACATAGCTCTACGTTTTCTCACCACACAGACAGCAGTTGAAACGTATAATACGTTCAGTACGACAAGGTTCAATGTTTGCAATGTTCGTCTGTCTCAAAGGACGGCCTCACTCCCTTGATGCTGTCAGCCAAACACGGCCATCCTGAGTTGTGCAGCACTCTGATAGACTGCAGTGCTGAAATCAACACTCCTGACAACCGTGGCAGGTAGAGAAATAATAATTTAACAACACACTTGGAACCAGACTAGATATTCATAAAATGTTTTCTTGCACGTAGTCGGATGTTTGCATTTGTGCTTTTATACGAGGTCTGTCCATGTTGTAGGACTGCTTTGATGCTTGCGGCTGAATCCAACGCGGTGGCTGCGGTGGAGGTTTTGGCTCAGAAAGGAGCAGACCTGTCCACTGTGGATTCAGAGGGCCATGATGTTGTACACTATACCAAGATGTCGGGCAGCTCTGAAGCCCAGACTGCCCTCTTGGCTGCACTGAACAGACATCCACTTTTGGGTAAGACTTAAGAACAAAAACGACTATTCACAGAAAAATACACAGACGGTGTGAATTTATACAGTATTTCAACTTAACTGTTTAATGTAACCTGGCCTAATTGGTGTTTTACTTTCATTAACTGTTCTTGAAATAAAACCAAAAGTTAGGTTTCAAGCTTTTCCATGGATCAGGAAACTACTCTCAGATTTTTGCTAAGGTTTCAACACCATAGCAACACTGCCACCTACTGTTATACTGTGGTTACTGTTAGTGTTTCTCGTATGCTTTAGTGTTTGCTTCAATTTTCAGCTCTGGATGCCAAAACTCTGAAATTTGTGACTCCAGCCCCTGGTTATGCAAATAAGCATTTTTGATAAGCCGAGTATACGTGGGCATAATGTAGAGAAAAACATTCTCACCTGTAGAAAATCTCACTGTCCTGGGCTTTGTGACTTATCTACATGCTGCACATTCTGCTCCTGTTTTCAAAATGCTCATTTGTTGTTTCTACTAACTCCCCTGACAGATTCCAAGTCTCCAAGAAGTCCTCAGGTAAGATATCTGTGACATTTAACGTCTGCTCAGCTACTAAAATATTTGAACGTGCATAGATTATTAAGTACAAGTGATGATCTGCTTGCTCTAACCTACCGCTAAACACTTCGGTGGTATGCTGATGATTTACAAAAGAAACAATGACATTCCTACATATATAAATGGAATTGTATAGCCTACAGAATTATGTGATTATACTATATAGAGAGCTCAAAACATTTACATCTGCATAATAAATCTATATAATACGTAAGTTTCACTTTCTGAAATTATTGACGAATACATTTCTCAGGCAAAAAATGCACCACCTCCTGATTTTTCAGAATAAAACTTAAAACGTGTTTGACCATTCTTCTACTAACCAGCACCAAATCCCACCTCTGATTTTTCTTTCTCCTTTTTGTCGATATCTGTCTGATTCTCCTACTGGCTTCTTAGCATGATCAGGTAGCTAAGCTAAGTGATGAGCGGATCACAACTCCCAAAAACGAAAAGCACCTCCACCTCCTAATAGTCCACTGCAGGTAAATGCATGTCTGTCTGTGCATGTTTGAAGTGAATTAATAAGAGGAATAATGAATTACAGCCATTGATTTGTTGTTGTTGTTGTTTCCTGTACTGCCCCCTTTCTGTTTTCTCAAAGCGATCTGGCTTGGTGTTGTTTTATTTGTGTTGCTACTGACCATCAGATCAGAAAAACTAGCTATTAATGATGACAATTAATTTTCAGCTAAGCTTAGAGCTTCTCTAAAACTCAGATGGTTTTATACAGATAAGAAAAAATGAATCCTAAATGTATGTATTTGATCGTCCTTCAGAGTTCTGGACCCTCCTCTCCCTCTGCTGTTACTCCTAGCAGCACTCCTGCTTCCAACAAAGGTGACACTCCAAAGAGATTTAACTACAAGGTAAAGTTGTGTTGAAAACTTATGTGTTTTACTTTATTGTTGCAATGCCATCAAAGTTATTCGTACCGCTTCAGCTTTTCAGTATTTTCTCAGTCTGTTGGATTAGAATTTTGTATAAAAAATCAACACAAAGTATCACATATCTGTGAAGCAGGAGGAAATTAACTAATACTATAGTTTTCTTTACATATAATAATCTTAAAATGCAGAGTGCGTTTTTTTATTAAACAGTAAGTTGTATGTCTAGAGTCAAATGAAGACTGCTTACTAAGCAGGCGGTTTTTATCTAGATGTATTTTTGTTAAAGGAGTTAATGAACACTTCTTTTCCAAAAGTTAGCTGCAAATATGTGCTACTTTGTGTTTGTCTTTTGCATGAAATCCTAATAGATTGCATTAAGGTTACTCACTATAATGTGATTGTAGTGGAGGGTCAGCCTCCAGAGGTTTTTCCACTTGTCTGTTCCCCTTCTTTGCCACAACCCTTCACTTCTGTCTCCTCCCCTCATCGAAAAGGAGGGCGAGTTTTCAGGATTACCACTGAAAGAGGTCGAGAAGCTCCATGAAGAGAGAACCATGTTGCTGGAGACGATCGAGGACCTGAAGCAAACGGTGGAGACGGTGACCGTTCCTCAACTGGAGGTGAGGGTGATAATGATTAACAGTCTGACCGTGTGGGGCTTGTTGACTTTGCTTCTGGGCAGCTTTAAAACCAGGTGGGTGAATGAGACTAGAAGAGCTAAACAAAGAATGACATCATTGCAGCTGCAATAACACACAGTGCAGAGAGCTACAAACACACACTGACTGTTTATTAAACCATACACTTGGCAGCTATACCTCTTAACGCTCTCTAACCAGATCAAGAATTTTCATTAAGTTTAAAGAACATTTTTACATTATTCACCACATCAAAAGTCTTTTTGACATAAACAGTTTTAAAGATAACCTTCAAAAACCAATCTTAGTTAATTAGTTTAGTCATTTCAGTTTTATTTGTAGCTCTTTTTCTAGGTTTAGTACGTTTCCGAGTCATCTGCCGTCTTAAAAGGAGGTCTGAGCTAAGCTTACAACATGTCACAACTTGTGTTGTTTTCCTGACGATACCTGGAGGTCCCTAATGCTACCTTTATGTGTCTTTTTGGCATGTGAATATATGCGTTTCTTGGCAGGTCGAGCACACGGCGTCTGCAGCTCTGGTTTCTGCTCTGCAAGCCAGGATTACTGCTCTTACTTTGGAAAACCAGGAGCTTGCAAACAAACTGAAGGTATGTCCTTCTTTGTTGTTTACTTCCATGTTTAAGTGGTAAAGCCTGAATATATTCAGCAAATTTATCCAGTTTTAGAGTGTATGACTAACGTTACTGTATTTGAGGATGTACGTAGATGCAGAATAAAAGAAAGCAACCACAAAGTAGCATAACCAAGCAAATTGGTTGGGATTTTCCAAACTAGCCCTAAAAAGGAATTTTGTAACACGAAAGATTTGATTGTTAAATCCCAATAGGTTGTTGAAAAATTCTTGAATCCACCAAAAGCAATGTAATGGAAAAGCACTATAAGTTTTGACTTTATGGTGCCAAAATATCTTTAAGGTGCAATAGAACTTTGTTGGTAATACATTTAAATTGAAAGGGAAAAATTTATAACTTTTGATGGCTTTAAGAGAGACATGTTTTCTGGATTATTCTCTGAAAAACTTTAATAGCAGCGTTTTGAAATAACTGGAATATCTTCTGTCATTTTTTGTGAACTGCCCAACTTGTTCAGCTTAGGAAGAAATATTTGAACAAGTTTTTTACTCCCATATTCTGAGTGTTTCAAACTTTGTCCTACTTAATTATTTATGTTTCTCAAACCTTTCCAGTTTGGAAAAAAAAATTCTAACAGTGAAGAGAAAGGAAAAGTATACAAGACTTTCAACATTGTTGACAAAGCCGAATATTCTAAAAGCAGGTTGTGCATTTTTATTGATCCTTCCTAGTTTATTACAGTTTCGAACCACTAAACTATACACTGTTATGTTTCCCAAATCTTTGCAAAAGAATTCATAAGATTAGACGTGCACTGTTAACATCAATTTGCAAGTCTTTCCACCGATTCTCAATTTCATTCAGGTCTAGACTTTGTTTAGACCAAAATGCTTTGATCTAATCTAAAACATTACTTTGTAGTTTTGGCTATATGTCAAGCTTCTCTGGCCACTAACAGGTTTTCTTAAAGGATTTCTATTTATCAAGGGGATGTGCAGTGTTGGCCACACATAGAGTCCAGTAAAGGCCCAAGGGTAAACTTAGTAGATGTCCTGTTGACAGATTCTCCCACCTGGTGGTTTCGCTTTTCCTCAAGAGTTATCTTAGGCCGTTTGGTTGCTTCTTATTAATGCTCTCTTTGTCTGCTTTGTCACTTTAGATAGATGGCCATGTTTAGGTTTGCAATAATCTTTCCTGTGTTGGATGGTGAACTGAACACATTTCTGGCAGATGTTCAAAGCTTTGGATATTGTAACCTAACCCATAAACTGCTCCACATTAAGCTGGATGTGTGGCGTTTCTTCATGATTCTGTTTGTTCGTTGATGTTCCCTAGCAGCTGAGGCACCAAGGTAAAAGTAAGCAACCTCTGTGTTGTCCAAGTTTAGAGAAAGAGAAACTTAGTGAGTTATTTTGACCTTCTGGATAAATACAGCAGAGTCATCTGCATAGCGAATGAGTTCTCAGTTTTGATTGAAGCTCCTCAGGCAATGTTTGGATAAACGGTGACCTGAGTGATTTGAAGGAGATTTTTAAAGAAATTTGAAATTATATTAATTAAAAATACTTTTTAACTTTTCTCCTTTTTCTAACTTTTCAATCTATTATAATAACTTTTTTACCCCAAAGAGATTAGAATAAATAATAATAATACATTTTTACTCTCATGTCCTCTCAATACACAGAGACTTCCGTCCCTACCAGGAAATGAGCTGAACGAGGACAGCCGTCCGAACAGCATGGCCTCCAACTCCTCCTTCCATTCCACACAGGATGAGTTTCATTCACCGGCACAAGCTGCCTCTACGACCCAGGTGGAAGGGGGAGAGCATCCCATTAAACTACAGGAAGTGGGGGGTGAAGGCGGGAGCAAGGAGGAAATCGGGATTTTGAAACAAGCACTTGAAGGCCTTCAAATAAAGCTGCTCGAAACCAAGAAGGAATACTGCTTGCTTCAGGCTCAGCTGAACTCCGACAGACAGAGACAAAGAGACAAGGATGGAAGCATTCGAGAGAAAATAAGGGAGGAAGAGTTGATGGAAAGTTTAGCAGAGCTGCAGGCAAAACTGACAGACACTCAAGAGAGATACCATCAAGCTCTGGAGGAAGTGGAGGATCTGAAAGCACAGATGGGAAGGGGAGAAGAAGAGTTCACAGGGAAAATGGAACATGAGATGAAACAACTGAAGGTGCGGCTCGTCCAGTTGGAGTCAGAAAAAGTCGAAACGGCTCAGCGAATCAGACCGATGGAAGAAGCGCTGCAGAGGACGGAGGAGGAGAGGCGGACGGCAAAGGAAAAAGAACAGAAGACGGCGCAGATCGAAGAGCTTTACAAAGAGGCACAAGAGGAAGTCAGAATGCTCCAGGTAAAAAAACAAGATTCAGCCTTTTGAACAAAGTAGAAAAAAAAACAGATCAAATGTCTTATTTTAGCTTTTGAATGTCATTTTTTTTTCCTTCTTCAAATTGCATAAACGGTGCCATTATCTCAGTTTGCAATCTTTTAATTGCTGTTGCATAGGAGGCCCTGAAGGGAACGGTCCCTGTCGAAGCCGCAGCCAAAGACTTTGAGGAGATGAAGGCTGATTTAAATGAGGTCATTGCTGGGCAGCAGCAGCGCTTGCTGGAGCTGTCACACTCCTACAGCGAAACCAAAAGCCAGTTGATATCCGCTCAGAAAGAACTGGCCGACGCCCGAGCTGAGAAACCCTCAGCCTCTGCCTCGGCCGTCTCTTCAGAGCAACAAGTCCAGATACTAGGCAGTAAAGTGGAGGAGCTGCAGACATTGCTCGCCGAGACTGAGAGCAAGCTTTCTGCCGCTCAAAAGGACATCGCGCGTCTGACGCAGGAGGCTGAGGCTCAGACACAGAGCTCTGTGACCCTTACCGACCACACACAGGTCGTGTCGTCTCTGGGAAATGCCATCAAAGGGCTGGAAAGTGACTTGGAAACCCTCAGAGAGCAGCTGCATCAAAAGACGACACAAGTGGAGGCTTTTCAAAAGAGGTACTGAGAGAAACTTAAGAAAAGAAAAATGGGGGGTAGAAAATGTTTTTAACTGCTATGCGTCACACTAACCAGTTAGTTATTTTGAAGGAGACCAGCTCGGCTGAAACATTAGGCTTCATCAAGTATTGCTTGGACTTTTACTTATGTGTGCAGATTTACTTTTTATGTTTCTGCGTTTAAACATTTTGGTCAGGTACCCAATCATGTGCATTTTTGAGTCATTCAATTGTCAATATTCAATCAAAAATAGTTTCTTGATTGTGTTATAAAAGGCACTACCGTATGTGTCTGAAAAATACATCAGACTCCCCCTTTTAGATGGTCTTCCAAAACAAATTTTAAATTTTTACACACGACCTACCAACTGCATTAAGCCTAATTAATTTTCTTGTATGTCTGCGTCACACAGGCTGAATGCAGAGCAAGACGTCGCCTCGGAGGACGCAGTTCCCCGTCTAGATCACGAGACCATGCGGGACCAACTGGAGGGTGAGGTGAACCATCTCACACAGCTCCTCCAGGCAGCCTTAAGGAAGCAGGATGAGATGGCTCTGGAGGCGGCGGATGCATGGCAGAAGGCAGGAGGAAGAGAAACGAAGACATCCACATAAGAGCATCTCCTGATGTAACTTCTCACGTCGAACTTGTCCCTTTCCCCCATCCTTTAGGCGCGAGATAATCGTGCAGAGCGAGAAGCTCTGCAGGAGCTCTTGATGTCACGGGAGAAAGAGAACCAGACTCTGACCTCCAAACTCACTGAGGCGCAGGATGCTGTATGTCAACTCAAGCAGCTGGTAGAAAATCATGTGGCATCGGAAAGAGAAAAGAACAAGAGGGTGAGTGATTATCTGTTTGACTGAACCGTCTGCTTCAGGAAACCAGTTCAAAGGAAGCTTAATCAGAAACCATAAAAGTAAGAATTAATGACTGGAAGTTCCTGTTATCTTGTACTGCTAGATTTCCTTTAGCTGCATATTGAGGTAAACAAATCTCAATCAGAACTCTTTTTCGCTTCTTTGTTGCTTTATAGTGTTTGTTGTTATGTGAATCTTTGCTTTCTTCCGTCTTCAGATAGACGACTTGTCTCGTGAAGTAGGCAAACTAAAGGAAGCCCTGAACAGCCTGTCACAGCTCTCCTACACCTCCTGCTCCCCGTCCAAGAGGCAGCAGCAAAACCAGCAGATGGAGACGCTTCAGCAGCAACTAAAGCAACTTCAGTACCAGCTAGCCGTAAGATTCGTTTTAAGTTATACGTAGCAACTCACTGTCGTTGCTAATATTTGTTCTTGTGGCGTATCTGGACTAAGCTTTTACCTTGTGTTGCCTTTAAAGGAATCAAAGA
This sequence comes from Poecilia picta, assembly GCA_033032245.1. Lineage (NCBI taxonomy): Eukaryota > Metazoa > Chordata > Actinopteri > Cyprinodontiformes > Poeciliidae > Poecilia > Poecilia picta. The sequence goes on along the minus strand of CM065364.1, from coordinate 12,610,884 downwards.
AGCAGCATGATGAAATAGTGTCGGTCTACAGGATGCATCTTCTCTATGCGGTTCAGGTAAATCAGTTAATATTTCTCATTTTTGCTAATTTCACCCAGTGCAACACCTGCAATCTATCAAATCAGTTTTCATAAATCTGGATTATTCAATGTCCATTAAATAATGTGGACATTTTGACAATATTGAAATGTGTTTGAGTGTGAAATTAGTCAGTTACTTAGCTTGCTTACATCCATGCTATTTTTTTATTTAATATATAGGTAAAACGCATTGAGAAATTTAAACCTGGAATTTTTGATATGAAAACTGTGATATTTGGGATGACGGTTAGACCTCAACAGGTTGTTAAGCTACAGTATTGTAGAAAAAGTCACATAATACTTTGAAGTCTTGATAATCCAAAACTTTAAAATAAGTTAATCAGTTAATAACTGAGCTTGCACCATCTCCCTCAGGGTCAGATGGATGAGGACGTCCAGAAAGCTTTGAAGCAGATATTGAAGATGTGCAAGGTGCCAAGTCAAGCCAAGGAGGCCTGCTAAGAGTTGGCCAGGAGTCTCCACAAAAGCACATTTATTTTCAGACTGAAAACACATTGTGCCTGTGTATAAGCCCAGAGTATTTGCTTATAAGGAGTCGGTTTACAAGTACATGTTTATTGCCTTTGCTAAGGTCATTTTGAACCTTTAAAACCCTCTGCTCTACATACATGAAAGTGTTGTCTGTTAATGGATGGCTCGCCTGGGACAGCCACATGGGAAAGGAAATCAGCCAGGTGTTAGCCTGTAAAGCAATTCAGTGTAAAGAATAGGCATCCGTTGCAAAAATGAAATATCCAACTATTTTTTTCCCACATTAATCTTGCAGTTGAAGCAAGCGTTGATGTTTAGTCAGCCAGGTTCCCGCTTTGAGAAATATTTCTTTTGAATCCAATTGTACACAATCCTGATAACATCAAGACTTTAAAGTTGTAGGATAAACTAAAAAAAATGGATGAACCAGTTCAAAGCAGGTGCAAATAGCAGCATTAAGGCTGTGAATACAGATGTGGAAGAAACACTTGGTAAACTTCTGTGTACAAACTGATCTTCAAACCTGCCAAATAAAAGCATGAATGAGGTTTTCCAACAGTAACAATAGATGCAGAAAGGGTCTGTCTGTGCTAAAACCATCAATTTGGGCATTTTAAACGGGTCTTCACTGTGACAAACATAAATGCTAGAGTGTAGAATCAGCCTCACTGACTTTTTTTTTTTTTTAACTGTCCCAATTTTTTTTTATAAAATAGATTTTAAATCACTCATGTCTGTCCAAATTTCAGAAACAATTGCCTTCTGAACAATTAATGGAGCCATACTGAAAAGAGTGAAAATGAAAGCTTTCTTTAAGAAAAAGCTGAATTCTTACTAAAATAGTGACAAAAAAAAGAAATCAAATACTTCCCGAGTTTTCATATAACTGAGAAGATTTTATTTGTGACAAAGCACTATTTGTCCTATTTGTTTATAAACTCTAGATTTTCCTTTTGTCATCCAAATAACAGGCTTTAACTGTTGTAGAAAAGAAAAACATTTCACTTGTGACAAATGCGTAACTCTGTGCATTCGATATTTATGTGTTTTTATCTCTGTTTGGTTTCCTTATTGTTTTGTCTTATTTGCAGACTGTTTTTTTTTTTACTTGAAAGCATTGGAAAGCATGTTGGCTGGAAATGATTGGCTGAGTTCTGCCATGTGCCTGTAAATCATCAGACTTCTTTTTAACATCTCAATTATTTATTTACATGTACCCGATTTTTATTTTGTAGTTCCCTTGTTTGATCCAGCGTTCGTCTGTAGGTACACGTTGAATTCACTGTTTTCGTCCTGCACTTCTTTGCCTTAGCACTGTTCTTAGGGAGGCCACATTTCTACTGAAAAGCGTTTTGTCTGTTCGGCGTCCAATCAACACTAAAATGATTTTGTTTGGGTTAGTCTCTCAGGTAACCTTTTACGCCTGACTGAGACGTTTGACAGATCTTACAGCTGAGATTGTAGGAGACAAACTTCTTCGCTTTACGTCTCGGCTCACGTTTTGTACCGGCAAAGGGAAATCCGAGAAACTTTGTTGTTTGGTTTACTAACGGTTTGTTTTGTAGTGACAAGAAAAAAATTGTTTACCATCCACTTTATTAAATTTTAAAGATAAACCGTGTTATTTTCTGTGTGTGTTTATATTTGCCATCTGTCATGGTTCAGATTAGTCAACTGATACTTGTTCCTTTCTTAAAATATACAAAATTTTAAGAAAATGTTGATGGTTCTTTTACAGATCTGTTCTGTTCTTTATTTTTTGTCACTCTTAATTCTTCTAAAAACAAATTAAAAGTGCAAATTGTGATTTTTTCAAAAAAAAAAAAAATTATTTATTAAGGGGGAAAAAGCCTTCCAGATCCACTAGCACTCCTGCACTAGATCATGTCTGGAAAATAAATTCAATCCCCACCTATCTTCTTCATTTATTAGCTGTAAGTAGTCATAGCTACACCCATGAAGAACGTGAAGAAGGATACATTTTTTAAAAAAAAGAAACACCATGATATAAAGAAATGTAAGAACCGGTGATTAACTTAAACATTCATCCTGAACTTAAATCTCGGCATTGTGATGCATTTTTTTGAAACAACAAGGTAACAACTGGCTAAGAGACAAGGTTAAAGTACCCAGATATTTTACTCCGGTAAAAAATGCTTTACTTCAGCATATATATATATTTTTTTTACTAAAGTAAAAGTAATTGTCCAAGAAATTACTCAAGTAAGATTAAAGGTATTTGGCAAAAAGGCTACTTGAGTACTGAGTACCTGTAACATATAGTTTAATATTTAACATCAGACAGAAAGAAATTACAAAATTATGTACAAATCTTGGTACGGTAAAGACAAAAAAATAATATCCACGACTGCAAGATATAAAATTCAAGGAGAAGAAACTTTTTTTAGATCAAATTGTTTTTCAATAGACATAAGACCAATGAAATTCATTCTTGCTGTAGGTAATGTATTTCAGGGTAAGGGACTTCCAGTGATCGCAGATAAAAATTTACAGAACAACAAAGCTTGTGTACAAACCAGAAATCTCCCTTTAAGATAATTTGTAGGTTTGTCACAAATTATCATCATTTTGTGAGATTTGCTGTGGATCGAGTAGAGAGAACTTTTTCTCTAGTAAGACTAACAATATTTCCTAATTATGTTTCTTCAATAAAATTAAAACTACGTTTAGCAAAACTTCTCATACATGCACATTTTCCCACCATAAATTACTTAAGTACAGTTACTACACACGTCTTTCTAGAAGGCAAAACAATCTTTTGAAAGTGGTCTTTCAGAAGTTTGAGATGCTTTCTGAATGAAATGTTATCACAATTGCCACATTGTCAGATCAAAATAATGAGATTGATACCCACTTTTTCAGTTAAGTCAAAGTGAAATTAATCGTAGAAAAAACAAAGCACTCACAGTCAGAACACTTAGTCCAGAGTGGTACCCAGAATATGAAAACTTGCCTGATGTTTAGTGACCACGCAGATGCACAGGGAGTAAAATGCCACCAGATGGCAGCACACACCAGGATGGATCTTTGTGTTAAGGTAGTTTGTGTTCAAGGACATGAAAAAGAGAGAAATGATGGCCTGTAAGACGCAATGCAAGGTGATAATTCTTTGAGTTGAAGGATTTCCTTCAATCAGGAAGTTTATCAAAAACATATTGTAACTCACAAAATTTATGTTACTTTCTGCAAGTCACAGCATAAAATAAGATTGCTGTATTATGTGACCTGCAATCTCACTTTCTACAACTTAAAGGTTGCCTAAAGGAACATAGTAAGTTCCAGAAAAACAACATTTAATTTCTGGTAAAATAATCTGTAAAATCCAGAAAAATAAACTTTTAAATCCACAAAATCAGCCTTTTAGTTCTTCAAAGTCTTGTGATCAGTGCTTGCAACTTCTGGAAGGTAATTTACATTCTGGGAATAAAATCTGTAAATCCATTTACATTCTGAGATGCCCTGAATGTGGCAAAAGACAATGTAACATTGGAGCCTCATAATTTCTGCAACTTAAAGGGGAACTTAAAAAGTACCCTAAGGTAAAAGTAGCATCCTATAAATTTCAAATGGCGGTTCCAAGAGAGAAACTTCACAATTTGTGCAATATTAATTTGAAAGTTTTGGAAGGTACCCTAGTAGAAAAGTGATCCTTCAAGTAATTTATAATCTCTAGGTACTAAGTATCAAGTTTTATGAATGTGACCTCTGACTTCTGGATGCAAACCTTTAACTGGCAGAAAATATCTGATGATATTTGTGTTACCACCAAATAAGAATATGTAGGATTTATGAAAAACTCCAGTGATTTTGCTTTGGCAGCTCACGGTGGGTAAACATCGCTCTGTTTTTTTTAAAATGTGCCCCTCTACCCAAGCATTTTCTTGATCATCTTCCAAAACCGATGGAAGAAACGAAGAAACGAACTCTTCTGAGTTCCAAACACTCTGGATAGAAAACTAATCACATGCATTGTTTGTTTTCCTGTTTGGTTAGGCTCACCGTAGCGCATGTCAGCACTTGGTTCTCCCTCTGCGTTCACTCAGCGTTGCCTCTCAGAAGTGCTGCCAACTTGGTTTTTGAGTCATTTATCTTCCGCTCTGCTTCCTGCTAACCAGTGGCACAACCACGTTGTTTCCTGTCTTGGCTGTGTGTGTTTTGCCTGCTGGGTAAATACACACATGCAGATATTCACACAAGAACACACACATACCTTTGCCCTTAGTCAACCACTTCCTATCCACCTTTGCTTTCTCCCACGTTCTGCCCTCGGACCTCTGGAGTGAGTGGAGGGTAAACCAATGCTGTGATCATAACCCAGAAACGGCCCACATTTGCTAAACATCCTGAGGTTAAAAAAAAAATCAAATTCTGGAGTCATGATGGTCACTCTGAATAACTCACAACTTATTAGGTATGAATTTTTGGTAACACTTTAATTGAAGGGGTGTGAATAAGACTGACATGACACTGCCATAAACATGACATAACATCTGTCATGAACATGAACAAGTCCTTATGAATGTCTATGACTATTGTCTTGAAGTGTCATTTGGTAAATAATGACACTTTCAATGCAAAGTTGCTCTAAACGTTACATTGAAAGTCCATTAAAAGAGCCAACTTTGCATGATTTTGTAAATAATGACAATTTAATGCAACGTCTGCACTTTTAATGGACTTTTAATGCAACTTTTAGAGCAATTTTGCATTAAAAGTGTCATTATTTATTGAATGACACTTCATGATAACTGTCATAAGCATTCATAAGGAGTTGTTCATGTTCATGACAGATGTTATGTCATGTTTATGACAGTATCATGTCAGTCTTATTCACACCCCGTCAAATAAATTGTTACCAAATTTGTTTATCTATTAGTTATTAAAAACAATACAGATATGATAAAAAAGATACCATGCTTTCCTTCGTTTCAGCGTTTGAGATGAAACATGTCTTATGTCACTTAGTGTTTTGGATGCTATTGGATTTTGGTCTTGTAATGACTAATAATGGCTGCCGATCAATGCGCTAAAGAATTTGTAGAGCAGCAGATGATAGACTAGATGAAGCCTGACCTGCACAGTAAAAATAAACAACAGACTTAATATTAAATGGGTGCAAAGAGAGAGTTTCCTTCCTTTGTATGAGCTGTACTTCAATCTGACCATGCAATAGTCAGACATTAGTAGCATAAAGACGAGACAAGGGCTGGTATTTACATTTTCTACTTTGTGTGTATACATTACACTGGTCAGGTTAATTAGGCATTTCTGAATATTTTTGGCCACATATTTAGAAATCTAACCTGACAATTATTTAGCAGAGATTTTATTCGGAATTACATTATTGGTATACTGAACCATCAACTTATTGCGCCTGATAAAAATATTCACATCTCTTCAACTTTAAAACAATTTTTCCCATATTACAACCACAAACTTCATAATGTGTAATTGGGATTTCATGTGACACACCGACACAAAGGCGAGAACAATGAAGTGGAAGTGGCATGCATTTATCGAACCCCATTTTCCTGCAGTTACACAAGATATTTTATTCACATATCTACCAGCTTTCTGTAAGCAGAAACTGAAGTTTTGCCCATTCTTCTTGGTAAAACAGCTCAGTCAGATTTTATAGAGGGAAGCAGTTTGCTAGATATCCAGGTACTCTCTTGCTCTGGACTTTACTGAGCAAATCGAAAACACACAAAAAAATGTTGATATAAGTTAATCAGTTGAACTTCTGGCCTTATGTTTAGGGTGAATTACCAGTTGAAAGACGAACCTCTTCCACAATATTTTGCTGCCTCTAAGTCTTCGAGAGTCGATTCACCTCCAGGTTTATATGGCATTTCCCTTTCATCGTCTTTAGCAAACTTAACAATGACTTTCTTCTTGCCAGTCTTCCAATTTTGTGGCGCTACCACCTGAGCTCCGTATTGCTGCAGCTCCTCTTGCTACAATTGGCCTCGTGATCGCTTCTCTCACCAATTCTCTCCCTAGGTGGGCATCCTTGTTTACTAGATTGGAGTTGTGATACATTTTGTTTTCTGATTTTGAAAGCTTGAGTTACTGTTTGTTAATGTTCTCTGAAACATCTCTGAGACACTAAAGGTTCATCCTGTCCCAGAGCTCAGATTAAGCTAAAGGTCACTTTTAAAGCTTGTTGGTAAACTTCCCCTAACCTCAAAATGACCTACCAGAATTTGCAAGTTACTAGTTTCAAATTGCGGAGGAACCCATTTGCTGTTTTCCTTGAATTTAAAGTTTATCCTCTGAAAATAAAAGGTTAGTTTTACGGAACTTACAGGGTACCCTCCTGGAAATTACATGGTAGCTTTCAAGCCATGCTGTTGAGTGTCTAAGTAGGCAAGACTCATTTTCTTCCAGGATATTTTTCTGCTCATACTTTTTGAAGGTAGTCTAGATTTTAAAAGTGTTTATTGAGTAAATAAAAACTACGTGAGAATATTTTAAATTTTGCCAATTTTTGTGTATCCTGTGAATAAAACCTTTACCAACCTTTGACCTCAACGCCATCAGCCAGCCTTTCAGTGAACTGGAACACTCACTGTAACCCAGATGCACGCTGCTGTCACCTCCACTCTTCTGTTTTTCAGATCCAGAAGAACCCCCCTTGATGCTGCCTTGAAAAATATCTATGAGGTAGTTTTATTTGACTCACTAGTGTAACACAGGCTGAAGTGGAAAAGTTAAAGGAGTTGATTAGCAAAGACTCCACTCTTCATAGTAATAAGGACATAAGAAAAATATTTAATAAATAAATGAAAAGAATATATTTAATGCTTGAAACCAACTTCTGATGCTGTGGTTTAATGCAAACATTTGGGCATTTTCTAGGTAATATAAAAAATTAAGAACATGATCCTTTAAATCTTAACAGTATGTTTTCAATTTCAATCATTAATTATTTTACTATGTCAAAGTTTGGTGTTTTATTACTCTTTTTTCTCACCTTTCAGATTTGGTGGAGCTGCTCTTGACACCATAGACTGTACCTACAGAGGATGCAACTTGGGAAGCTGAAATACCACCTGACATGCTACTGGCTGACATTGATGTGACCAGGATAATTTTTCTATATTAGATTCAGTTTATTTTATTTTCCATTTTGTTAGAATTTTATTTTATTTAAAGATTTAATTAAAATCCTCCTTTCCTTAATTTATTCAATACAAACCAAGTGAGAACATTGTTCTCGCGCGGTTTTAATGTCATGTGACAGCTACACCTCGGCGTCCTAAATGGACCTTATCAAGCCCCACCCAGAATCGCCCCTCGGACTTCATGTCTCACAAGTAAAGCCTTAACGCGCCTAGTTAACATGGCGTCGACTGACTCTACAGAGTATTTCTGAGTATTTCTGGATTTTCACAAAATATCAGCCACGACAATGGACAGGGGAACTAACAAGTACATGTCATCTTTTTTGGACGACATCAAGGTGTTTGAGCCACACGATGCCTCCAACATTGTGCGAGTTGCAGCTAAATGCTACCAGTCGATGAGGAAAACATCAGATCCTCACACCCTCAGTATAAATATAGCTGTGGACAAGATCACTGACCCCTATTGTTCTTGCAAGGCTGGGTAAGTCGGTCATTCATGGTTTTGAGGGTGATTTTGAAATGAGTGATTTTTGTTGTTTGCAAATGTTCGAATGTGCCTCTCTGCTCTGATAGAATAGTGCATGCTAGCACTCGGTACTCGGTGCTAGCGTGGCTAACACAATTAGCGTGGCTAACACAATTACAGTTTAATAAAAAGCCTTTTCAGGTGAAATAAAATCTTTAATGTATGTCAGATATGGTACACATTGCATATTGATCTATTCAGCTAACGTAAGACTGTAACAGACAGGCTTCAGGATGTAGACGTATCGGTGCTGTCATTGTGCTGTACTTGGCTAAAAGGTTTTCGTAATGGATATGTTTTTATTGGCTATTATTTTCATTCATTAAACACAAAGAAAGCAAAGCAATAATACTTACACCAGCAGACAATCCTTTGCTCTTATTGATCCTACGATCGTTGAGCTGCAGATGCAGTCGTGAAAAAGTTTAATCCAAGAAAGACTTTCCGTTTCAGATTTTGGAAATCTGTGAATTTTAGTTCCACAAACATGATCAGGATACCTGACATCACCTGTACAGATTCCCCACTGACAGTGGAGAACCATTCTTTTTCGAGTCCTGACGCAAAACCTTTCTGTCGGTCAAGCTAATGTACATTAGCTTGAGTTTGTGAGATGGTAGCCATTGATCGCTGCGCTGTGACGTCAAATGGGCATTAGCCAATAAAAAGGTCGGGCTGGGGTAAGGTCCTTTGACAGCTACTGCTTATATGGCTGCTAATCGGCACCCTAGGTAGGAGATGTTGTCGGACTCTGATGTGCAGGTAGGCTTCTGGTCTGTTCCCAAAGCGGTTTTAAAATGTCTATTGTACATCCTTCAATCGTATGCCTCTGTTAACTTGCAGACGTGTGAACATTCGACCAAACGTTGTAGCGATCACGGTTTGTCAAGAGGGAACTGGTGAGTGTTGTGTTTGGGAGTTAGCATGCTAGCACTAGCCTCCCCAGCCGGTTGAATTGGTTAAATACTGATCTAAATACGTTTCATCATTTAGACAGCACATTCAAACTGAAATGATTGCGGTATAAAACACTTCTGTTATGTAAAAAGAAAATGAAGTTGCATCATTGTTTGTAAACTCATTTAATTATAAGAAGATGCATGTACATGTGAACTGATTATTTAGGCCTGTTTACACAGGCCAGGTGTGTTACAAATTCCCATTCAAGCAGTCTGCTTCAGGATCCACGAAAAATCATGGGTTGTCTGGTATCATGACGACCAGACTGGCGAGCTAACCAATCAGCGGATAACAGAAATACAACATCAACTTCCTATCATCGAGAAACTTCTTCCGAAGTGGTTGGAGACATTCAGCCATAAAATCTTCATTCTGGACTGACCTGCTCCAGAAAGAATTGGATTATTTTCTTTCATCACCAGCAAGAGATTGCTGAATTCCTTGGACTATTCTGGACTTCAATAACTGTTTGACTAACCTGTATATATTGTAAATATTAATACAATTCACTAATTTTGCACCATATAGTTGTCTCTGTGTTTTTACAATTTGCCACCTTCTCCAGCAGATGAACCTAGTTTTAAGAATCACTTGGATTGACTCTAACTTGGATTATTTCTTTAATAGTCCTAGAATGTAACTTAGGTTACATTTGCAAAGCAGCCAATGCAGGAGGACCATTCCTTTTTCCTTGGCAATGTTTGGCTGTACCCCCTTGAGTGGAAATAAAGACTGGTAGTGCTAAGATGATTTACACCATATATTAATGCAAAACAGGGTATTTGTTTGGACAACTAAGACAGGCATTTTTAGAAGTAGTAATTATTCATGGATTTCAGCTATTCATAGGCAATCGTGGTACCTACCACCTGGAGACAGTGGGAGTCCAATGTACCTAATTTCTGCCCCCAACAGGCATTAAATCATCAACTCGGCTTAAATTTACTCTGTAAAGCGAATCTCTCGATTTACCGGTCGATCTACGTTCCCACCCTCATCTATGGTCATGAGCTTTGGGTCATTACCGAAAGAAGGAGATCACGGATACAAGTGGTCGAAATGGGTTTCCTCCGCAGGGTGGCCGGGCTCTCCCTTAGAGATAGGGTGAGAAGCTCGGTCATCCGGGAGGGACTCAAAGTAGAGCCGCTGCTCCTCCACGTCAAGAGGAGCCAGTTGAGGCTCGGGCATTTGGTCAGGATGCCTCCTGGACGCCTCCCTGGTGAGGTGTTCCGGGCACGTCCCACCGGGAGGAGGCCTTGGGGAAGACCCAGGACACGCTGGAGGGACTATGTCTCTCGGCTGGCCTGGGACGCCTTGGGGTTCTCCCTGAGGAGCTGGAAGACGTGGCTGGGGAGAGGGAAGTCTGGGCCTCCCTTCTGAAGCTGCTGCCCCCAGATAAGCAGAAGAAAATGGATGGACGGATTATTTTTCGGAGTCTAGGGTCTTATTGACATGTCAACTAATCTCTCATCTAATGACTTCATGCATGTTCTAATCTCCTGTTGTCATCATTGAGAATTATGATCTGCTGCTTTCTATTTGGCTGAGCTTGAGACCACGTGGGTGTTCAAAAATGTACTTTATTGAGATTTCTGAAATAATGACTTAAATATAGACAAATAGATCTTGTTTTATCTCCCTTGTACATCTTCTGTATTATTTTCTCTTCTCATGCAGATCTTTTTGGTTTGTCAACATTGTAAACATGTTCACATTCCACTCCAGTGCGACCACATTTTATTGTCGAGTAATTAACTGATGAGTGCAACATGTTGTTGTTCTGTTCAGCCACCAAGCCATCAAATGTTCTCAGTTTGTCTAATGCTGGCGGGCCTTGAAATAAGAGCCTGCAGTAGACGAATGGAGGGGCGTAAGAGACGCATGCAGCTTAATTGCTGCAAGATGTAACGCCGCCTGCAGCCTGCTGCGGTCGACAGATGAATTTTCACGTGCGCATGCAAACACTTTGAATGGGTGCAAATGAACCGACTTGTGAGCATATAGCACGCACAGTAAAGAAAACAGAGTTTTCCCAGTGTGTTACTAAATTACAGCATGGTTGGGTGATTTTCAGATCTATTTTTGTTTGTTTATTGGTGAAAAACAAGGTCTTTTTTTTTTTTTACCACAACTCTCTAATTTGATGGAAATATGTAAAAGTCAGTCTTTGAAGTAAATGGTATCATGCAAAATCAAGCAGATTCAAAATGTAACAATAACAAGTTTTAATTGTAAGATCCTTACGGTAATGAAGACTCCAATTAATTTGGCTCCTCTCCAATTAAATCCAACTTATTCAAATACATCAGTTAGTCCTATTCAATATGAAAATACAATTAACGTCACTTTGTTGTTGCAGTTGGTAAAAGGTTATCTAAGGAAGCTCATCTGATTGGATCAAGCTGTCGAGTTTGCAGCAATCCAACTCCATAAGCAAGCATTAGCTGAGAGTGGGAAAAAACCCTTCTTCTCAAATCTACAGTCATCTTCTTTGCTTTGTTCACATTCAAGATGAGACTATTGTTCCCACACCATGCCACAAAGCGGCCCATCAAATTGTTGTATTTGTAGCTTTGTCCTAGAAAAGGACACTGCTACCCACAAGAAGCACTGAGCAAGGAGTACTTTCCATGGAAGAGAAAACCAAAGGCAGGACACTTAACAGTTACGATGTTGGATAAAGTCATTAGAAACTAGAAAAGGACTTTTACACAAAGGGGAATATGAAAGACAGGTTCAACGATTACTTGAAACCTATTGGGGATGTGCAGAAATAAATAAATCAGTTCTTGAGACATACCTCTGTGTTGGTGTCACAGCTGGATATAAGAAATGAACAAATCCCAAATGCTGGATCAGGTGTCAAACGCAGTTCAATTAGATTCAAAACTGATATTTGACAACCCCATCAGTACTGTTACTGAGCATCTAGACCAGAGGTATTCAAATACAGAACTGGAGGATCAGTGTCCTACAACTTTCTGACGTGTCTCTGCTTCAGAAATTCGAGTCAAACAATGAGGTTATTGCTTTAAATGACCTTTAATGAGGTCATTTGAAAGTCAATTTTAATGCCTGGTGATTGTTTTTATGATGTTTATTAGACTCCATGCCATGGACTACAAAACTTTTCTATTCATCCTCCATTTGCTCTTCATTGCTGCAGTAGATTACAAAATTTGAACCTATTTTAGACTGATGATTTAGAAAAAATCAGTGAGGTGTTGAAATCTGGCTGCAGTCAATAAAAGCCATTCTTCCACTGGTTTGGTGTGGGGTGCCCACTCGTTTCCTCTCGTATAAATTTCTATCAAATTAGTTACAAAGGAAAAACCCCAAACTCCCTTTGTTAAAAAGTGAAACTTGGCAATATTTAACTGGCTCAATGTGCAGCTGTTAAAGGTCAGAAGGGTTCATAACAGGTTTTTATGTCTTGGTTGTGGATAAAACCCTCTTCTCATCCCAGGACCCTTGCTTTCAATTTCATAAAACTGAAAATGAAGCCAAACATTTTAGTGGAACATTTTGGGCCAACATAATGGAGCTCCAGATATTAGCTTCAAGGTTATTTCCATAAGCATCTGAAAATCTACTGCTTGCCTCCAAAGTCATACATTCAAATTTTCTCTGAAATGTATAGATTGCATTTCTTTTATGAAGCTGAAAGCCTTTAATTTAAGAGTAAGGAAGAAAGCACGCTGTTACAGAAAAAGGCTTTTCGGGTCGTGTTGTAAGTCGGTGAAACAATACTGATAAGAACTGATGTGAAACATGTCACAGGACAGAATTTTAAGCATTGTTAAAAGGACTGCAAAATGAGTATTAAATGATATCAGAAACGATGACTAATCTGTGACTACAAGCCACTATCCATACAGCATTAACCGGAGCAATTGGAAAAGCAGCCAAGGCAGAATTGTTCCTGTGTGGAAAAACCACAATTCACAGGCCAACTTTAATATCACCAAGAGATCATAAGAAATTCAATAAAACCTGATCTCATCTTGACCAATTCTCCAGATGATGCAACCAAATGAACTCAGATTAAGGACACTTACTGTCTTGTTTCTCGTACTGAAGGAAAACCACTCAGTTCCATAAAACAAGTGGTTTGATGGTGGCCATGATAGCTATGATCATAAGATATCAGATATTTCAAACTGAATGGTACAGTATTATCCTGCAACCATCACAATGTATCAGAGCATACTGATAACATCCTGACGTCACAGCACTGGCTGCGGTGGTAACTTTGGTCATCAAGACGCAGTTTCACTTACGACTTTGGAGAACTCCAAAACATCACACTAAAGACAGCACCAAAAAAGCTGCAAAAAGGTCATAAGACCTATGTTGATGTAATCTCAACAAAGTCTCTGTTCTACATGAGGATGCATGCCACAAAAACTACTTAGCAATGGGAAAAAAATTTAAACTGCCAGCCAGGAACATAGAATCAAAGTTCTGCATCACAGATCAAGAATGTTTTCTTCTGTAATGAACGCAAAGTAGCTGAAAGAGATCCTTGATGTGAAAGAAACTTTGGCCACAAATCCAATGCTTTGAGATGTTTATTTCTGAATCTCACTGAATGACTGCTGCAACATAGTCTGGAGGAGAAGTGACATCAGTGAGCAGCATTAGCCAGCTGATCAGCCTTTCTTCCTGCTCATGTTCCTTCACTGAAACTTCAACCAAAGATACCTATAATTTGAAACCAGTCAAAGGAAAAGCTTGGCAAAAAGAAAATATATGTATATTTTTTATCTATTAGGTTAATGGTTGATTTAATATGTAAAGGATTTTTACAAATGATCATGTAAGTGTATACCTATGCTCGGAAATACCCTGTGATTTCATTACATTTTCTTTGCACCGCCGCGTCGACTCTAGGGCAGGCTTCACTGTTTCTGATTTGCTCCATCCTCCGCACATCATGTTCTGATGAGCTTAAATGGAAACACGTGCTCTGCACCAACACCCCCCGCACCTCCCAAAATATGGGGCAATATCATTTTATTAATGACTAAGAGAAGGGAAAGAAGGTAAAAAGGGAGGGAGAGGTTGAAGAAAGGAAAAGCCCCTGTCCTTAAACGCTTTCTGGTCTTAAAAGCTCAAGACTGAGCTGCCTTTACTTCTGAGGAAATTATTATAGGCAAACAGCAAGTCTGTGTTTGGATATGAAATATCCTCTTAGCCCTTGAAAAGCCATAGGAAACTCCACACCCCCATGCAAATGACTGATAATATAAAAATATGTTTTTATTCCCAAAAATGTACAAAAATATGTGCAAGAAGAATAATGTTGGTCTTGGGATGGTCTGACTTTTATACAAACAAATATGCACTCGGTTGTTTATATGACCTAATGAGTTCATATTAGCAAATATGAACTAATATTTGGTTATAAAAAAAACATAAAAACAAATGATTTGCAAATGGTTGTTTCATAATCAACCTAAACTATGAATTATAGTTGATAATGAACCAACTTTGGTGTCAAGGGACACCAAGGTTTTAAGAAATTACCATTTTGATACTTTTAAAACGATAAAACATTTCATTCCTAGGGTACAAAGTACTTTTAGTTATCAGCCAGGGAAGCAATGGAACAACCCCTTCCACATCTCCTGCTACATGCTGGGAATCAGCTGGCAGAAACATTTACTAATCTGGCTGTTTGGAAATATTTTCTTCATGTCCTGCAAACTGGCTGAAACAGGCAACCTGAATTAAAATTTCTGAGTGTACAACTAATAAATCCCAGTTTTAGTTATTCTAATTTGTGTAGTTCTTTTTTCACTTGGAAAGTCGAAAGCATCCATATGCGTCCTGATGATTTTATTCCTCTTTCATGTGTGTGAGTAATCTGCAGGAAGTGAGGCAGCTGAGCCATTAGAAGTCTCAGATGCACGCGTTCTCTTCCCAATCGCACACTGAGACCATAAATTTCCACTTACAGTATAAAGTCAAAAAAAAAAGAAAAAGGGTCATCCTGGAACTTGGTTTTATTGTGTATCCTTTTATCAGCTATGGCTCTGGGAGTTTGTGGGGTCTACAAGGAAACGCTAGAAACGTCAAAGGTGTTATCATTTGCTGTGCTGTCAATTTTCTGTTTTGTTCTTGCTTTGCAGCGATTTTTTATGTTTTCACGTGAAAACATACATTTTACATAGATAAGTATCCCAAAGCAATTAAATACAACATTCGTGCTTTAACCCACTGATGGAAGTTATAGGTTTAGGAAAGAACATTCAATGATGTAATGTAATGCACAATTCCAAGAGCCTGTCCTAAATGCTTGTATTCAATCCAAGTCTACACTGAAAGTACCCAGAAAATCTGTGTTAAGTCTTAGTGTGACCAGAAAAACAAAAAAATGCAAGAAATAATGCTTTCATTACACTGTGTCTGGAAATGTTCACATAGCTTCATGGCTATATGCTGTACATATGCACTGTAACAAGGCGGCCGTTTGCAGTTGGATTTTACGGTGAAGAAGATTACGAGAGGCAGATTCAGGTGGAAAACAGCAGTGGATTTATTCCCAGCATCACTCACACACAACAAATAATCATCTCACAGGTTAAACTGCAGGCTTAAATAGTCTCAACTGGGTTGGACTCAACCACCTCCAATTCACAGGGGGATCTCCCTTCACAAATATCCACCTATTTAAATAAACTACATTTTATTAAAAATAAACATTAAAATTTACTTTTTATAAATATTTTATATTTTATCTTACACCAAATGAAAACACCACAAAAACCCATAAACAATTTCCTCCCCCACTTTCCAATGACCTCTCCCGGATCTACAAATGGTGTCTGAACCCCCAGGGTAGTATTTGGAGCCTGACGCTCTGAGCGGACTGGACGAGGACGGAAGCAAAGAGGAAGGAAAAATTTTGGCGGTTGGCATAAACTGGTGTGAGACTGGATTGGGATGACAACTAAGGTAGATGGGGGTGGTGAGGATGATGATATGGATTTTGACAACTGGGCTCCGGTAGGAAGAGGAAGAGGTAGAGGTAAGGATAAGGGTTTGAAAGAGGACAGAGAAATTGATAGCCAGAATATTAAGCGACGTTTGGAAGACTGCAGCTCAGATGAAGAAAACAGAGCAGTCAGGAAGAAAGTAACAAACGAAGAGTTTAAGGTAATTCTTAAATTCAGGAAGGAGGATACGAACATTAACCTAAGTCCAATACAGGTTTCAAGAGAAATAAAAAAGAAGCTAGGGGAGGTGGAGTTTGTTAAAACATTACGAGATGGAAACATGTTGATAAACTGCAAATCTGAAGATCAACAGAACAAATGTATGCAGATTGACAACATTTGCAGAAAAGTAGTTGGTGAGAAACTGATTGTCGAAGAAAATAGAGTATCACGTGGTGTTATCACTGGTATTCCGCTGGAGGAAGATTTAGAAAGACTCAAAAAGAATATTCAGGGGGGAGAAGTACGGAGATTGAAAAGATTGTTAAAGCATGTGAATGGAGAAAAAGTAGAGAGCCTATCGATTCTTCTGGAGTTTCAAGGAGAAATCCTTCCGGATAAGGTTAAAATTGGATTCATGAGTTTTTCTGTGAGGCCATATGTCCCTCCCCCTTTGCGCTGTTTTAAATGCCAAAGATATGGTCATATCGCAGCAGTATGTAAAGGGAAGCAAAGATGTGCCAAATGTGGAGGAGATCATCGATATGATGAATGTAGAGTGGATGTACAAATGAAATATTGTAACTGTGGTGGTCAGCATAATGCAGCATATGGAGGTTGTGAGGTGAGGAAAAAGGCAGCAGAAATTCAACAGCTGAGAACAATTAAAAACATCACTTATGCAGAAGCAGCAAAAAGTGTTCAAGAGAAAAGAATGGTTCAGAAAAATCAACATGCAATGCCTAGTACAAGTGCTGAGCCCAGCCAAATGTCAAAATCAGGAATGGAAATCACAATGGACAAACTAATATTATTCATGGCATATGTTATCAACTGCACTGATCAAGTAAAACAGAAAAAATTAAAATTATAGTGAAAGGTGCAGAAAAATTTTTAGCCGTGAAGGATTTATCTTGGGAAATAATAAATAAAAAGCTTGAAATGGATGGAAAACAAGGTGGAGGAAGACTGTAATGATTATCTTGCAATGGAATGCAAGAAGTCTAATAGCAAATGGTCAAGAATTTAAAGGATATATAAACTGTTTGGAAATTAAACCAGATATTATTTGTGTTCAGGAAACATGGCTTAAACCAGAGCTAGATTTGTGATATCGGGATATGATGGCATTAGAAGGGATAGGGAGCAAGAAAGTGGAGGAGGTTGTGTAATATTTGTTAAGCAAGGAATTCAGTATAGGTTTGTAGATAAAGGATCATCTTTAGAATGGCTATCTGTGGAAATGTGGGTTAATAAAGAAAACATTAGGATATTAAATTTTTATAATCCCTGTAAAAAACTGAATTTAGATCAAATGGGACAGCTGCACAGTGGCACAGTTGGTAGAGCTGTTGCCTTGCAGCAAGAAGGTTCTGGGTTCGATTCCCGGCCCCGGCCTTTCTGCATGGAGTTTGCATGTTCTCCCTGTGCATGGTGGGTTTTCTCCGGGTACTCCGGTTTCCTCCCACAGTCCAAAAACATGACTGTCAGGTTAATTGGTCTGTCTAAATTGCCCCTAGGTGTGAGTGTGTGTGTGCATGGTTGTTTGTCCTGTGTGTGTCTCTGTGTTGCCCTGCGACAGACTGGCGACCTGTCCAGGGCGTACCCAGCCTCTCGCCCGGAACGCTAGCTGGAGATAGGCACCAGCACCTCCTGACCCCATTAAGGGACAAGGGTGTAGGAAAATGGATGGATAGATCAAATGGAGGAAATGTTTACAAATCTAGGAAGAAATTTAGTTTGTTGTGGAGATTGTAATGCCTTTAGCACTGTGTGGGGGCATAAAAACAATGCAAATGGAGAAGTGGTAGAACAAATAATGGATAAGAAACAATTGGTTTGTATTAATAATGGAGAAGGGACGAGAATTGATATTAGAAACGGAAATTAATCAGCGCTAGATCTAACTCTAGTATCAGTGAATTTTGCCGGGATTAGTAATTGGAAAATTTTAAAAGAATCAACATTGGGAAGTGATCATTATCCTATTGTTATTGAAATTGGTTTAGAAATTGGGAAAGATGATAATATAAATATAGAAAGATGGATATTTAGAAATGTTGATTGGGAAAAATATAAAATAATAAGTGATGAAAATATGCTAAAGGTTAATCTAGAGTTGGATATAGATAGTGTAAACTCTTCTATCTGTGAAGCTATTTCAGGAGCAGCATGTGAAACAATTCAAAGGAAAAAAGGAAAGTATAAGAAGAAAATAGTACCATGGTGGACAAGTGAATGTGATATAGCAATTAAATCGAGAAATAAAGCCTTTAGATTGTTGAAGAGAAATCAGAATTTTGAGAATTTTCTGGAATACAAAAAGTCACAAGCTCTGGTTAGAAGAACGGTCAAAAGTGCTAAAAAGGTTTATTGGGGAAATTTTTGTAATTCAGTAGGAAGGGAAACAAAAATTTCAAAAATTTGGGGAATGATTAAACAAATGAATGGAATTAGAAGTGAATATGGATATCCAGTTCTTAAGAATGGAGATGAAATAGCTCTAAATGAGGAGGAGAAGGCAAATATGCTGGGTAGGAAATTTGTTGAAATTCATAGTAGCAATAATTTAAATACAGAAGAAATAAGGAAAAGAAATTCTATAATTAGGGAAAATACTAATTTATTAGAAGTAGATACAGAATATAATGATTTATTGAATAGTTCCTTCTCATTATTTGAATTAAACAATGCTTTAAGGAAAACAAAAAATTCTTCCCCAGGAAAAGACAATATTTCCTATATTATGATTAAAAAACTTAGTAATTCATCTAAAAAGATATTAATAGATTTCTTTAATAAGATATGGGAAGAGGGTTATTTACCTGTGGCATGGAAGGAAGCAATTATAGTTCCAATTTTAAAGCCAGGGAAAGAGAAGTCAAATCCTACAAGTTATAGGCCTATTGCGTTAACATCAAATATACAGTATGTAAAACAATGGAAAGAATGATAAATGAAAGATTGAGTTATTTTGTGGAGAAGAAGGGATGTTTGTCAAAATTTCAAAGTGGGTTTAGGAAAGGTAGAAGTACTATGGATCCTACCTTGTGCTTAGAACATGAAATCAGAAAAGGGCAAGTTAATAAGGAGAGTGTGGTGGCTGTATTCTTTGACATAGAGAAACCCTTCTTTCCACATATGATGTGGAAAGAAGGGTTTTTAATTAAATTAAGGAAAATGGGGGTTAGAGGATCAATGTTTAACTGGATAAAAGATTTTTTTACATAATAGATCTATACAAGTAAGAATAGGTCAAAAATTGTCAGAAAAATATTTTGTTGAAAATGGAACACCTCAAGGAAGTATTGTGAGTCCTTTGTTTTTCTCTATTATGATTAATGATATGTTTGATAAGTTAGAGAATGGAATGGGTTGTTCATTATTTGCTGATGATGGAGCAATTTGGAAGAGAGGTACGAACTTGAAATTTATAGTTAAGAAATTACAAGAAGCAATATATAGTATAGAAGAATGGTCATATAATTGGGGTTTTAAAATTTCAATAGATAAAACAAAGACTTTATTTTTCACTAGGAAGAAAGTAACTATCCATCCATTTTCCTACACCCTTGTCCCTTAATGGGGTCGGGAGGTGCTGGTGCCTATCTCCAGCTGGCATTCCAGGTGAGAGGCAGGGTACACCCTGGACAGGTCGCCAGTCTGTTGCAGGGCAACACAGAGACACACAGGACAAACAACCATGCACACACACACTCACACCTAGGGGCAATTTAGACAGACCTATTAGCCTGACAGTCATGTTTTTGGACTGTGGGAGGAAACCGGAGTACCTGGAGAAAACCCACCATGCACAGGAAAGGCCGGGGCCGGGAATCGAACCAAGAACCTTCTTGCTGCAAGGCAACAGCTCTACCAGCTGTGCCACTGTGCAGCTAGAAAGTAACTAATGATCTAAAATTGTTTCTCTATAAACATGATTTAGAAAGAGTAAAGGAGTTTAAGTTTTTGGGTTTGTGGATGGATGAAAAACTCACGTGGAGTAGTCATATTCAAAAAGTAGTGGATAAATGTAAGAGAGTATTAAATGTTATGAGGCGTTTGGTGGGAAGAGAGTGGGGCGCTGAGAGGAAAGCGTTGAAAACAATATATACGGGTTTAATTAGATCAGTATTAGATTATGGTAGCCTGGCCTTTGGATCAGCATCAGAAACACTTCTTAAAAAATTAGATATGATTCAGTATCAAGCCTTGAGGTTGTGTACAGGAGCCATCAGAACAACTCCAAGTTCAGCTTTGTTAGTTGAAATGGGGGAAATACCACTTTACCTTAGAAGATTACAGTTAAGATTATCTTATTGGAGTTATTTAAAGGGACATTATGAAAACCATCCATGTCAAGAAATTTTAAAACCTAGTTGGGAAAAGGGGAAAAAGACTTTAAAATCCTTTGGGTGGGAGATAGAAAGTAATGTGAAAGATTTTGATTTATCAACTATAAATATGAGTCAAACAGTTCCTCTATCACTGGTCCATCCATCTCTATTTCAGGAAATCCCTGTGGATCTATCATTGTTGGAGAAGAGGAAAAAAGGACATTTTTCAGAATCATACTCAGTGCAGTCATATATAGAAAATAAATACTTTGGTTATGTTTAACTGTATACAGATGCATCAAAAAATGTAAGTAGCAACAATGGGGTGTCATTTATCGTTCCAGAATTTAATATTAAAAAATGTAAGAGAATTTCTGATGGTGTCTCAGTGTTTACAGGGGAAATGATGGGAATTATTTTGGCTTTAGGCTGGATTGAAGAGGTTCGTCCTTTAAGAAGTTTAATTTGTTCTGATTCAAGTTCATCGTTATGTTCAATTAAAAATAATCAGTCTAATAGTAGACCGGACCTTCTATTTGAGATTCAGTTAATACTTTATAGAATTCAGGCCATGGGATTAATTGTTAATTTTACATGGGTTCCATCTCATATAGGATTAAAAGGAAATGAGTTGGCAGATAAATTTGCAAAACAAGCTTCAAAGAACAGTTGCATTGAGATTCTGATTCCATTTAGTAAAGAGGAAATAAAATCTATTATAAAACTAAAGGTTAAGGAAAGATGGCAGAAGCAGTGGGAAGAAGAAAGAACTGGTAGATGGCTTTATAGTATTCAAAGGAAAGTTGGTGCAATGAGGGGAACAGGAAGAAGTAGGAAAGAAGAAAACATTATATCCAGGTTACGTTTTGGGCATACGGGTTTAAACACAATTTAAAATGGGGAAACATCCAACAGGTAATTGTGATTTTTGTTTTCAAGAAGAGACAGTAGAACATGTTTTGTTGTTTTGTACAAAGTACTCTGAGGAGAGGAGGAGATTAAAATATAGACTTCTAAAGAATAAATTACAGTTAAAAATACCAGATATTTTGGGATATTCATCTTCATCTGAATACTTACGTTATTTAATAAACTTTCTTAAGGAATCTAAACTGATAGAGAGGATTTAGTTTTTCCTTTTTTTTTTATTTATTTATTTATTTTTTAAGTTGCGTCCTGATCCACACTCCATACCAGTAGGTGGCGGTAATGCACCTATAAGTTGTTTGCCAACCGCCATAAAATCAAAAGAAGAAGAAGAAGAAGAAGGGGTAGTATTTGTCCAAACACCCTGGAGAGGACACAGAAAAGACAGGTGAGTCACTCCATATCAGCACTCCACACGTAACAGATTATGGACACACATTTGCTCAGTTTTACCCATCAGTAGCTCATTGCTCTGAGTAACAATTATCTTCCCTTCACAAGCAACCACCTCACTTGTCAATGAGGAGCAGCTGTGCAGAGCACAGAACAAAAAGCTACATGCTAAATACTAAAATCCTCCATAAATACATGTTACGGCCCTGGGCCTTGTGGGCTGGTCTTGTTGTCCCTCTTTGTGCTCCTCCCATTTACAGGTGTCCCTGACCGGGGGATTGGCGCGCAGTGTACTTAAACCTGGCTGTCTCCGTCTTTCGTCGCTGGGTGGCTTGTCGCTGTGTGCTGGTCACTGGTCGCGTGTGACTAGCCGCCTGTCGCCCCCAGCGTCCACTCCGCCGAGGCGACGCTTGGTTGCCGGGCCCCAGCTCCCCGTCTTTTGCACTTTTGAGTTTCTTTTGTTTTGATGGTTGTTTTTGTTAATAAGCATTCGTTTTTATTCACTTTAACCATGGCATTATTTCATGTTTTTTGTTACGACCCTGAGCCAGTCATAACAAATGGGGGCTCGTCCAAAGCAAAGATTCCTACAATTCGTAAATTTGATGGTTTGAATGCGTGATGTTTTGTCGTTCATCTTTTTTTTTCGTGTTTGTAGGAGTGAGCAGTGACGTCACCGTGTGGGTTGGACACGGTTTTGTTGGCCCGCTTGTTTGTTTTGGGCAGCTGTGGCGTATTTGGTAGGTTGGTCCGATATGCAGGTGAGTGAAATGCTTTTTTGAGCTTGTGCATCAGTGTTGGTTCTGTTTTAGTGGCTGTGTCTCCTGCTAGGCTAAGAGGTGCTGTCGCTTTAGACTTCACCTGTTTGTTTTGATAGTGTCGTGGGGGGTTTGCGGTTGGCGTTCACTGTGCGAGCAGTGATCTCGGGGTCCGTAAGATTAATTTCTTACTGGTTTGGTGCTTAATAAACCCGCCGCCGATCCACGTGAAGAGCCAGGAATCAGTTAATCGGGTGAGTCGTGGCAGGCAGGTGAAGTATAGTGGGGACATGGTTACTTTGGACCCATTGTGCACTTGTTTCAATTTGTTTTCACTTCACGCTGCATTTGGCGCTTAGCTGGCGTTTTTTTTTCCTCTGACGTGATCAGTTTTCGTCCTGAAAATAGTTTGATCTGGACAATTTTATAGCTGATCCTTCTTTGGAGAAGTTTAACAGCGCTACTAAAAACGATCTCATAGCCATTGCTGCTCATTTTGAAATGCCTGTGGTTAAACAAGAGAAAAAGGGAGTTATCAAAGGGTGATTATACGCCGCATTGATTGAACAAAAAGTTTTGCCACCTCCTGCACCAAACACCCAGGGTGAAGTTGGGGCGTTTAACCCTGAGGTGCGTAAAATGGAGTTGGAATTGGAGATGCGTCGTTTGGAGCTGCAGCATCAAGTTGAGATGCGCAAACTGGAATTGGAGGCAGCTGCGAAACCCGACTCGGCGCGAGGTTCGGGTCGAGTTTGACATTAATAAATGCATTCGCTTGATCCCACCGTTTTCAGAGTTGGATGTGGACAAGTATTTTGTCTTGTTTGAACGTGTGGCTAAGACACTGAGGTGGCCTAAGGATGTTTGGCCGTTGCTTTTGCAATGTGTATTTACGGGTAAAGCACAGGAAGCCTATGCCTCGCTGTCCCCTGGTGACAGTCTGAATTATGATAAAGTGAAGAGTGCAGGCCTGCGACAGACTGGCGACCTGTCCAGGGTGAACCCCGCCTCTCGCCCGGAACGTTAGCTGGAGATGGACACCAGCAACCCTCCGACCCCACCAAGGGACGAGGGTGTCAAGAAAATGGATGGATGGATGAAGAGTGCAGTGGAAAAGGCTTATGAACTCGTACCCGAGGCGTATAGACAAATTTCGCCGCTATAAAAAATCCGACAATCAGAGTTGCACTGAATTTGGGCGTGTAAAAACCGCCTTATTTGATCGGTGGTTCGCTGCACAGGATGTGAAAAACTTTGATCAGCTCCGCGGATCTACTTTTGCTGGAGGAGTTTAAAAATGGGTTGCCGGAAAACATTGCAACTTGCATCAATGAGCAGAAAGCTAAGACCGTGTCTGAAGCTGCAGTGTTGGCAGACGAATACGTTCTGACTCATAAGGATTTTTCAGATCATGTTGGTTTCAGACAGTCTTTTGGGCGAAGCGGGAACCGCATTGATCGGGTTGATGCTGTCGCTAAGCTAAATGAGACCAGACAGTTTAAAAGTCCGGTTGTTCGGGATGATCGGGTTTGTCATTACTGTCACAGACGCGGACACATTAAGGCGGATTGTTATCAGCTTAAGGCTGAAATGAAAGTTTCAGACGCTCCTAAAAGGTGTTGGTTTGACTGCACCGGTGCAGAGTCATTTAAAGGACGCGAAGAACGTTCAGTCTTCTGAGGGGCGTCTCCTATCTGCCTTTTATTCGTGATGGGTTTGTGTCACTGCCAAACACCACGGAAAAGGTTCCAGTTAAGATCCTTAGGGATACTGGCGCGTTTGACTCTTTCATTAGAGCTGATGTTTTGCCGTTCTCGGTTGAATCTGAGACAGGTGCCTGTGTTCCGATTCGAGGAATGGGATTAAACGTCTTGTTTGTTCCATTACATAAAGTATCTCTCGACTGTGAACTATTTACGGGTGACGCACAGTTGGCTGTGCGCCCTGCTTTACCGATTGACGGAGTCTCTGTGATTTTGGGTAACGGTTTAGCTGGGACACGTTTGTGGGCGGACACTGTGCGGTTGGATGGACTAGTGAAGTCGGAGCCGATTGAACGAGTCATTTCTCAGACTGATGAGAATAACCGGGAATTCCCGGATGTTTTTACCGCATGCGCAGTTACTGGAGCCATGACGCGTGCTCAGAGCGGGAAAGAGGAGAAATGTGTGGAAAAAAAATGACTCTTCCATTGTCCAGTTTTCCCATGTCTCTGTCTCGCAGCGAGTTCGTGGTGGAGCAGCAAGCTGATGTTTCTCTGAAGAGTCTCTCCGATCAGGTTCGCCCGCTGAGTGAAATCACGGACTGTGCATGTGGATACTTCCTGCAGGGCTCGTTGTTGGTGAGGAAATGGTTACCCCATGCTGACATTGTGGGTGAGCCAGTATTTCAAATAGTGGTTCCCACTAAACTTCTCTCCGCAGTGTTAAAAGTTGCTCATGACGAGTCTGGCCATTCTGGTGTACGTAAAACGTATGACCGGGTTCTCAGACATTTTTTCTGGCCGCGTCTTAAAAAGGACGTGTCGTCTTGCATTAAGATGTGTCATGTCCGTCAGCTCACTGCTAAACCCAATCAGGTTTTGAAACCGTTCCCATTACGCCCAATTGTTGCCGCATCTGAGCCATTTGAGCATTTAATAATTGACTGCGTTGGCCCATTGCCTCGCTCAAAGGCTGGGTCGTTGTATCTGCTCACTGTGATGTGTCAAACTACACGTTATCCAGCAGCCTATCCATTACGGTCAATAACTGCTAGGTCGATTGTACGTGCGCTCACTCAGTTCTTTTCGGTGTTTGGCATCCCTAAAGTCATACAGTCTGACCAAGGAACGAATTTCTCATCACATTTGTTCAGTCAGGTTTTGAAGCAGTTACGGGTGCGACACAGTAAAGCAACAACGTATCATCCAGAGAGTCGGGGGGCGTTAGAGCACTTCCATCAGTCTCTGAAATCTCTCCTGCGAGCTTATTGTACAGAACTGGGAGGAAGGTTTGCCGTGGCTGATGCTGGCCGCCAGGGAGGTAACCCAGGAAAGCACCGGGTTTAGCCCAAACGAACTGGTTTTTGCGCACAACGTTAAGGGTCCGTTGGCTGTGGTAGCGGACGGGCTTGAGGAACCCGTTCCACCGACAAACTTGTTGGATTACGTAAATGGTTTCAGAAGACTCTTGTATCTGGCGCGGGATCTTGCCAAAGAGAAGCTGTATTCTGGTCCCCAAGCCTGATAACACCCTACGTTTCTGCTCGGATTTTCGCAAACTTAACGCTGTGACAAAACCAGATTGTTTCCCTTTGCCGAGAATGGATGATTGTGTTGACCAGGTGGGTTCTGCTAACTTTGTTAGTAAGTTTGACCTCCTGAAGGGTTACTGGCAAGGTGCCTTTAACACAACGTGCATGTGAAGTGTCTGCATTTGTTACTCCAACAGGCTTGTTTTCTTACACTGTGATGCCGTTTGGCCTGAGAAATGCGCCAGCGACATTTCAAAGATTAATGAACAGAGTGGTTGGTGACATGACTGGGTGTGCGGTCTACTTGGACGATGTGGCGGTGTACTCTGATACGTGGAGCACATCAGGGAGCTTTTCACTCGTTTGGCGGGAGCGAGGTTAACGGTCAACCTGGCCAAATGTGAATTTGGAAGGGCAACTGTTACCTATTTAGGCCGTGTGGTTGGCCAAGGTGAGGTCCGCCCTGTTGCAGCGAAGGTTCAGGCAGTAGAGCAGTTTCCTGTTCCAGCTACAAAAAGGGAACTAATGCGTTTTCTTGGGCTGGTAGGATACTACAGATGTTTTTGTCAAAACTTTTTGTCTGTGGTGGCACCGCTAACAAACTTGCTGCGTAAGGATGTAAAGTTTGAATGGTCTTCCCTTTGTCAGCAGGCTTTTGTGCAGGTGAAAAGACTCCTCTGTGCTGCTCCTGTATTAGCTGCACCACGTCGTAACCGTCCGTTCCAGCTTTACGTGGACGCCAGTCACGTGGGTGCCGGAGCTGTCCTTACACAGACTGATGATCTGGGTATTGGCAGACCGGTGAGTTATTTTTCAAAGAAGTTCAATAAGCACCAATTTAACTACTCTGTGATTAAGAAAGAGACGTTTGCTTTGCTCTTGGCCCTGAAACATTTTGATGTTTATTTAAGTGGTGGCATTAATGTTGTGGTGTTTACAGATCATAACCCACTGACGTTCTTGTCTTCCCTGAAATGTCCAAATCAGCGATTGATTCGCTGGTCATTGTTCCTGCAGTCCTACAACTTGGATATTCAATACATTAAAGGGAAAAACAATGTAGTAGCCGATGCATTATCTCACGCTCCAGTTTAGTAGCTTGTTTTGTGCTTGTTTTCTCTCTTTGTTTCCTTTTCTTATCCTTAAAAGAGCTTCTGAGTGCACCAGTTGCTGGTTTGGAGAGTGGAGTAAGGAGAAGAGAACCTGGGCATTACATATCAACTTTGATAAGTATAACTGGTGGTGAACGTCTTAAATGGTGGCTGGGTTTGTTTAAACATGGTGAGTTAGGCAGGAGCAGGGTTCCTTATAGGAACCTGCTTTTTATGGGTGGGGGTGTTACGGCCCTGGGGCTTGTGGGCTGGTCTTGTTGTCCCTCTTTGTGCTCCTCCCATTTACAGGTGTCCCTGATCGGGTGATTGGCGCGCAGTGTACTTAAACCTGGCTGTCTCCGTCTTTCGTGGGGGGTGGGGGGGCTTGGTGTTTCGTGGCTTGTTGCTGTATGCTGGTCACTGGTCGTGTGTGACTAGCCGCCTGTCGCCCCCAGCGTCCACTCCGCCAAGGCGATGTTTGGTTGCTGGGCCCCAGCTCCCCGTCTTTTGCACTTTTGAGTTTCTTTTGTTTTGATAGTTGTTTTTGAGCCAGTCGTAGCAATACAATTAAAACTTCTTGTGTGCAAATTGTCATTTATGTGCAAATCCCTGCTTATAAAGTGCTTGTTTAATAAAGTGCTTTTAAAATGCTACACAGTGACTTAAGTAAAACAGTCCCAGTAACGAAGACCTCTTCATTACATGCACACAGAATTAAGTAGATGGTTTCACAATCTACAATGTTCGCCAGTATAAAGTAAGCCTGCCCTGTTAAAAAGGAAAAAAACATCATTTAATACCAGGATTAAGCAATAATTTTTAAATTCTAACCAAATCTAAATGGTTTTCGTATCAATATATTTATATCATCATGATCTGGTCGTAAGTCACAAAATTGTTTCCAACCACAATATTTGTTTTTAAAGAACGAAGAAACTCCAACCTCATGGCATATTGGAGGAAATACTGATTACACCAGGTACTAAAGATGTTTAACCACAATTCAATCTGTAGAGACTCGCATCGGAGAGAGAAAATGGAAGTCAGACGGTTTATTGGACTGAAAATTTGGCGCTCGGACACCGGCAGAAGACGTGCAAGCTGAGAATCGCTGTGAACTTGGATGATCGGCTCAGGGCAAAACTCAGACACTGGTGGTGGAGCACAGCTTAGAGAGGAAGGAGCCTGCAGGGAGCCTGGAAGATGCCTGGCAGGATGAGGGTGGAAACAGGGAGGAGGTGGGTCGACGCATGGCTGCAACTGGTGAATCCTAGGTTGATTGGCCTTTTCAAGGAGCTCTTGCAAGTTGATTGGCTGGAGCAGAGTGATGAGCTGGTCCTGGTTGGCTGAGGCGTGGTAATCGATGATGCTGGAAGGTTGAAGAGAGTCTCCCAGGTTGAATTTACGCCTAGGCTTCATTACTCCACTACTCCACAGTACTTATTCACACTACAAAAGAATTTGTAGTACTAATAACTTTACTTATTTTTATTTGACCCAGTTGCCAGATTGTCAATGACTTATTGATCAAGTTTTTGTACTTAGACACTTTGGGGATTCAAATTCAGATAAGTTAGTATATATGAACATGTTTATTTTCTGCTGTGTATATTGCATTTTTTAAAATGAAATTTATGGACAGTTTTTTCTGAGGGATCCCAATGTGTCTCTAGCCTCGAACAAACAGTAAAATCTCACGTCAGTTGGATGGCTCTGGACCAAAAACTATCCATTCTGTCCTGGAAGTTGAGTAGATGTAGATGTTTTCTGCATAAACAAACACACCCACAAAATTCTGGTAATTATGCAATAGTTTTGCATGCTGAGACGGCCAAAAAGCTCACCAGGCAACTTGTGACAAGACAAAAATGAAGTGCAACTGCAATAATGGGAATCGATTCTGGCAGTTCGGCCCCGACTGTGCAGTGCTCACAAGGAAAGCCACCAGAAGGTTTCTGATTAAAGGCCATCACCACAGCAGCGGACTTCTTTCAGTGCAGAAGTCCAGGGGCTCTACTCAGAGATCCTCACCTTACCTCTAATGCCCGGGAAGGCCACCATTAAAACAAAGCTAATTTCACTTTTATCAAACTTCTTCTATCTCATGATGTATTGAATCAACTCTGGCCTTTTTCAGGTAAACAAAGAGTCTCTTACAAAGGTAAATAAGGATATAAAGAATATGTTAAACAGAATACAATTTTTATACCAGTCCCTTCATCTTTCAAGGAGGAGGCCCTAAAGAAATGGATTCTGATTATAAACCATACCAGGATTTGTATCTACCTTTTAAACTCTACTGTAATACTATAAATTTGCTAATTTGCATGCTAATTACCTAAGTCTCACGATTTACATGTGCTATATTGAAACTAAGCACACACTTTAAGATGTGTTTTACACCCAGAGCACATAAAAAAACTAATTCTAAAGACATTCACGCAGTATGGATTTCATGTTTTATTTTCATTAAGTTTACACCACAAGCCTTGGGTAAATACTGAACTCTATGACTTGTAATAAAGAAATGGTGTAACACAGTTCTTCATAATTTAGTTGATTCAAGTGAAACCTTGGAAGCTCACTCATGTCAGTGAGCTTCCAAACTGGAACTAAACCAGTGAAAGAATAACAGAATGCCACCAAAATTTCCCTGATTAAGAAATTTGAAAAAAAACCCAGAACATATTCTGTATACATTTTCAAAGAAGGCAAAAATATCGATGCATGTTTGCCAGTTGTTTGATCAAAGCTAAAATTAAGAATGACTTATATTCCTGGCGTTATCCATCATGGTTTCCCAAACATTTTTGTGTATGTCTCTGTGTACGTTCTAAATTTTGTTTTTGCATAACTTTAGCTGTGTTTATGCAAATCACCTGAAATTTAGGTAATCAAATTTGGGTTGTTTCCTGTAAGTCTTAAATGAGCCTTTTATATTAAACAATTTACGTTCTGTGTGCTTTTGTGCTATAAAAATGCATCTTTTAGTACACCACAATTGCAATTTGATTTGTCATTTATTTCAATTGTGTTAAAACCCTTCAGGATTTCATGTTTTTTTTTTATTTCCACTTGGTGAAGATGCAAACCTACCAATATAGATTTACTGAAAGAACATGTACCTTTTTATGACTTCGCACAAGATGAAAACCTGAATTATATAAGTGTCATTTTTGACACTTTATTGATATTCTCTTCTCCAAAAAGCTATGTACACAATTTACATATATGGAATGGGAAAATGTATGCATATTGGTCATGCATGCTGACGTTTTAAGTTAGTAATAGGATTCATAAAGAAAAAAAGTTATTATTAAATAATGTATGGATGGCAACCAAAAGGACAAAGAACAGCATATTTTGCGTACAAAAGACACATATAAGATCACAAAAATAAACAGACCCCCAGACCGGTTATTAATAATCTTTTCCTCCAGATAAGACATCCTTCTATATATTTCAGTCTATATATTTAAAATTTATCTCATTTTAAAATCTAACTGTATTTTAAAGCCAGCACATCCCATTTGTGCTTAAAACATTCAAGTGAGAAGAATTAACTGGAATTTTTCACTAAAGTGAGAAGTCAATTCAACTTTTTAACAGACTTAAAAATTCAACATGGCTTCCACATATAAAACTTAGTGACAACTCTTGTAATAAGCAGATTAGAATGTTTTATCATTGTATACTGCAAAATGGAGCAGTTCAAGAGTTCAAATTATCTTTCTAATTCCTTACTGAAACATGGTTGCGTTTGATGTGTTAATTTATTTCTGAGATCCAAATTCTAAGGCGTGAAATTGAACCTGCAATGCAGCAAACCACTGCTCCAAAAAAAATTCAGTAACATCACATAAACTCGTGAGTGTGTGTGTGCATGGTTGTTTGTCCTGTGTGTGTCTCTGTGTTGCCCTGCGACAGACTGGCGACCTGTCCAGGGCGTACCCGCCTCTCGCCCGGAACGCTAGCTGGAGATAGGCACCAGCACCTCCCGACCCCATTAAGGGACAAGGGTGTAGGAAAATGGATGGATGGATGGATCACATAAACTCCTCTATATAAACCACTGAATGGTTTTTATTTGTTAACCAGTTTCCTCCAAAGAGCAGTTAAGTGGAAGCAAAAAAGCGAGTGGACATTTTCTTCATTCATAATGCGTAGTATAAATCTAAAAGATCTAAAACCTGTGCCCTGCTTCTGGCTTGAAACAATCTGGTGCAACAGGCTGAGTCACAAAGACCAGATTCACCTGCACCGAATTACAGGGCGGGAAAGCCTGAGGCTAATATTCTCGTCGGCTCAGGAAACACTGAACATGCACAGGTCACAGTGATGTGTAGAGCCAAATCACAGTGAGGTTTTAGTCATTGTTTTAAAAAGGTTGTATGCAGTGATAAATGCATTTTAACAGAACCATTTGCTGTCCACATTGGTGCAATAGCCAGACAAATAACTTGTTTTGGATGAAACTGGGCAGGTAATGAGCTCCAAAAAGCCCATGCTGAGAGTCAATTAGCTGGTCTAGTGCTTGATGGCCTCCTTTACCCCCCAGTCACCACTGATTCACTTTGTATCAAAGCAACGGAAGCCCTACAAACACTGATTCAAAGCCGTAGAAACCTCCTCTGTCTTTCTTTCATTTGCCCCCTCGTTCACATTTACAGTACCGCAGCACACAAACAGGAAAAGGTTCTCAGAGTTTGCAGCCAAGTGACGAAGAATTTACAGGCATGTTGCAAGGACATGTGGATCTAAATGTGTGTATGTGACAGAGATGAAGAGGGGGGAAAAAAAAGGTTCTGACACTTGTCTATGAGGGCCTTATTAAAAAGGTGAGAAGTGAGTGCAACGTCTGGAGGTGGGGGTTAATTGTGCTTTTAAAAGAGGACTTCAAAGGCAGACTGGTGTCAGGGCTGAGGGGCATGGGAACTGTAGAGGAGGAAGAGAAGCAGGAGGATGGGGGCTTTTAGGGGAATTACTATGGTCAGTTAGTTGAAACAGGTTAAATAAATTATTTCGGAATGTTAAAAAAAATCCTCTTAGAGACATTTGTCAGCATTAGAATGTTCATAGATTCCACATTTTAAAATACATATTTACATAACTTTTACAATTATAGAACTGACAAAAAAAGGATAGAAAATGAAAATTTATAAATTTTTAGCTTGTTTCTGTTTCACAAACAAGTCGTCCATCTTGATAAATGGACTGAACTTATAGAGCACTTTTCAAATCCTTTTTGATCACTCAAAGCACTTTATACTAGACTCGAGCCACATTTACACACCAATAAACAGATCAGTAGGCAACTTGGGATTAAGTGCCTTGCCCAGGGGCACATCAACATGTGACAAGAGGAAGCTGAAATCGAACCTACAACCTTCCGATCACAAGACGACTGTGCTACCCACAGAGCCACAGTTATGTAATGGTCTTTGTAGAAAATGAAAAAGATGAAAGAAGGAAGATTCTGAAGATTTTAAACTACATTCTAAAGAATAAGTAAATCAACCATTTCAAAATGTCGACTAAATCTTTGATCCAAGCAAACCAACAGTGCAACGTAAAAAAAATCCTGTTTTTTGTCAACATCAGAGCTGTGTCTTTTAGTTTTCACAATGGAATTAAAATAATTATGAGCAGTTATTTCAGAAGTCTTTCTGCAGCCTTGTTTCCAGATCACCAGCAGGGGTTAAACATAGTCAGGCTTTGGCTCTGTGTCACATGTGGAGTGATTTTCACAAGTTGAGCTTAGATATTTTTGGGTTCAACCCATAAATGTCAAAGGAAATCGGGATTTTTTCCCCCTCCTGACATTATGGGAATGACAATAAAAATGTACATTTGGTTTTATTTACATTTAAATGTTGGGTCAAGAAATGGTGATGAGCTTGGCCCAAATTCAGGGGGAAGGCAGGCAAGAGAATTTTTTTTTACTATTTAGAGAAATAAAAATCAATAGCTTGCAATTAACAACAGCTCAGAGGAAATAAAAAAACCTATACAACAGACCTACATGGACAATGAAATCTGCCTGTGGCAATGATAGGCGATTCAGGTGCGAGAGTTAGCACAAGAGAGTTAGCTTGTGCTAACTCGTTAGCCTCCAGACAAAAGTGACATTGAGATCAACAACGTAAGAGAAATGGAGGAAGTGCATGTGAGGCTGTTTAATTCCGACACTGAACAAAACAACTTTAGTGGTTTTAGTTCATCAGAAGAGGAAGATGGCGATCAATGACTTACTGGTAAGTTCTTTATTTTTTTTAATCAGCCGTGTTTAGGGGACTGTTGGAAAGAAAAAAAGCATTTACGTTACGCATTTGTGTTACAGATACGTATTTCATTTAAAATTATGTCTCATTACCTTTAACACCTGTAGTTTTATAGGAGACTAATACAGCATATGCATTGTTTTTGTCTTGTTAAAGTTAGTGGGTCTGACGTATTGTGCAGCCTTTAATTATGGTACACAAAAGTTCAAAGACTAGATTAGGAAAGAAGAGGCGACAACGGTAAAATCAAATACTGAGATCTACCGGGAATCATAATTAAAGAGCAGAATATAATTACAAAATTAATAAAATGTGTTCATTTGATAAAAATATGTTATAAAATGCTGTAAAATATTTATTTTTGGACCATTTTACTTTCGTGCCATATAGTTATTCTAACCAGAAATACTGGTTTCTGTACGGTGGTGAAGATGGTAGCACTGTTGACTTGCAGCAAGAAGGACATGGGTTCAAATCCAGGTGCAAGCACAGGTCTGATCTCCACCTGTGCTGCATGAGTTCTCTCTGGGCACTCCAGTTTGCTCCCATAGTTCAGCAACATGACTGTTTGGTTAACTGATCTCTCCAAATACCCCTTAAGATGTGAAAAAAGTGATACAAAAAGGCATGTATTATGACATTTCATGGCATATTTTTAGCAAGGGAGCATCATCCATTAAGTTTTACTGTACCTAATATTTCTATAATGTAGTTACAGACACATTTGTGCTACATGTGCTATTTTCAACACAAATGTATTATCATGATGCTCTGTCTTGTACTTCCATTTTCTGTGCAAAAATCTTTTCAATTTCTATGTAAAGAGGAGGATTAAAAGTTTTCAAAATGTGTGTTTTTCTTAGCTTCAACCTTTCAGGTCCAACTAATCTCTACTTATACTAAATGAAGACACTAAGAGATGCATGTGCAGAAAAGACATTGCCTGTATTTAAACTTTTAACAGAACTTTACTTCATATTTTCTGAACTGGTCCTTTAAGAACATTTCCCACTGATCAATGGTCTGTCCTTGTTACTTCATTATTTCCTCTACAATAAATTGTTCTGCGGCAGAAGTATTTATGGATGTGACTCCAGCTAAGTAAAAGTAGTCGACACGTTTGTTAAGTATCTTGTTCCTCAGTTGACAAGGCTTCTTAGTGCGGTTTTAACAATTTGTCTCAGCTAATGCGCCTGCTGGTGTGTCATCAAACATTCGGAGACTCTCTTGGAGAGCTGGTCGTATTATTGTGATGAATACAGTTTAGATTAGTGCCAACTCTATCATCTCTGCTATTAGTATTTTATCTGCATTCAAAAGGCTTTACCTCATAAATTTTTGTATTAAGTATCTCCAGTGATCACACATACAACATTAAAGTGCAGGCCTCAGAGGTGCTCACTCAAAGCACTTGTCTGACAATAATTACAATGATTCATTTAGGTTTGTTACAAACCGAGCATGTGTGTGCGCATGTGTGTTTGTGTGTGCATGCCTTGGCTTGCAGAAACCTGAGTGTCAGTAAAGTGACGGGTCTTTAATTACAAGCATAAACAAACGACACCACACACATATGTTTTGGTTTACTATAATTAGGGAGACATGAAAATATTGTTGTCATCCCAAAAGGATTACTAAAGCAGCAATATCAAATTCTCTTTATGCTGGTAACGCTGTTAAAAAACATCATCATTACTGTAAGTTTCGAAATACAATCTGCTGATACAGTGCTGCTTTAATCCGCTGATGTGGATCCCACATCTACATACAGTAATGAATTAGATTTAGAGTAACTGGCGCTTAGATTTGCTTCTCATCAAAGCCTCACAGGATTCTGTGCATGTGTTCCTGATCAGTTCAATTAATCATTATTTATTCCACGTTATGTCTATTTTTTTTTTGCTCATGCTGTGTTCTCCCTGTCAGCTTTCCTTGTCAAAATTAGCTTTAAAGAAAGAGTGGAATTACAACCCAAGCTGCAGTCAGGTAACACATTAAAAGTGTGTGTGTGTGTGTGTGTGTGTGTGTGTGTGTGTGTGTGTGTGTGTGTGTGTGTGTGTGTGTGTGTGTGTGTGTGTGTGTGTGTGTGTGTGTGTGTGTGTGTGTGTGTGTGTTGTGTGCGCATACATGTGTGTACACTGAGAGCTGTTTTTCTTCCGTAGTGTAAGTAAATCTGGCCTCTTGGTGCGTAGAAGTGTGCACACGTCTGTTAACGTCTGCGTTGGCAGAAAAGTGCAGCCGACATGAATAATGCCTCGGCTTTTTGGCTGTTTCTCAAATGAAGCACCATTGGAGACTGTTAGTAAATGATTAATCAGCAGTCTTATTTAGGCTAATGCTGTCTGATAGTGTTTTTTCCCCCCTGGAAGCTCTGGAATCTATCTTCACAGCTGGACTTTTACAAGGTCTCTTTACTCTGCGAAGGGGCAAAGATCAAAATGTGCATGACGACTGCTGTGTTGCAACAGCTGCAGGAAAAAAAAAACTTGTTTAAATCCCACATTTTCTGTCTCAGTTGCAAAAGTAGTGACTCACTGAGGTTATCTAAAAAAACACATCTTTACATTTAACCTTTCAGTATTTTTCTCTCCCCATCTTTCTTAGATAACATCTTCACTACTTTGTCTCACAGATAAACAGTTGTCATGACATCATTTGCCCACCCACTCTTCGTAATACTCCATCCTCTAAAGACACATACTTCTTAAAAAAAAAAGACAGCTATCCATAAATGTCTTGGTTTTATGTTTGGCTAGTCGCCACCAACAATATACATTTTTAAGAATAATTTATAATGTTATTTAATGTAAAATAATACAAAATCAATTCAAAACCTTTAAAAATATGCATAAAGGTGGAACAAACTAGTTTGAAGCTTGAAAAGAGACAAAAATGGAAACCAAAATGGGTCTGGGGCAATCTGATTGGACCATCTTAAGTCAGGATTGCTGAACTGGAAAAAGGTGGACCTCTCCCACAGGTGTGGTTGTCTGTCTGCAGTGTCTTGTTTACATTTGTTAGTGGGGCCTCATCTGATCGGGATGTGTTTTGCATGGCTCCCTTTAGAGGAGACACAGAACCTACTGTAGGAATTATATTTTCTTTGTAGCCTACGGTCACCATAATGAGTTGCAGTGTGTCGCTAGAGAGAGGGTTGTCTGGGTTTCCCTCCAGACCCTTTTAATCCACCATCTCAATCTTGGACAAGATTCACAAACGAATGTAGAAACTGAATTTCCTAAATCAATCTAAAAAGGAGATGGTTTTCCTCAAGTAAAGTCAACATAAGAGCATAAAACCATTACAATTTTAGAGAACTAAACATCTTGCCAGCGTTTTTTTTTTATGTAACTTAGCACTTATACGTGTTTGTTTTTTAAAGAGAACATGATTTACAGAAGCTCAAGGTTTAACTGTTGTTCAGGGGTGCAGTGAAGAGCTTGACTCATTCCTGTCGTCTGGGCTTTATGTCTTTCAGGACAAATATAAACATAAGAAGCCGGACCCAAACTCTTGAAGAGGACCTACTGTATTCCACCTGGCAATGGAGGTCAGAGCAAGTTGCTATTTCCTTTTATTGACAGGCCACCTTGCTTTAGCAACCTTGGTACCTTCTTCAAATAATATGATGAATTTCCCTGGGATATCTAAATTCTCCACCAGTGATAAAATTGCAGCCAGATACATTTTTGATGTCGTTATAAAACTATGACACATTAAAAATGTTTAACGAACTATGCTTAACTATTTTGAAGTGCATTTCATAACCCCGCCCTCTCTTTTCCACCTCTTAAAACGACTTATTGATTTCACATTAGTGCTTGTTTATGCTGGATGTCTGGGGCAAACGTATAAGACATCACACTTACTGACAGATTTACCACCAAGAGGATCATTGCATCTATTGTGTTAACACAGTAACAGATGTTCCCCATGGAAACTGTTTCTTTGGTTTTAGTTTAATTTTGTGCATGTGACTGTGCCTGTTTCAAAATTTCAGTAATTTTTCAAGACAGAAATCTGTCTTTACATCTTTGGTTGTATGTAATATAGCTAACATGGAGTCATTTAGTAAAAAAAAAAAAAGAATGTGGGTTCCTCGTCTTAATAGACATGTTAATGATCGTGTTAATAAATGTTAAAGTGATTAGCATTTAATATATATAAGTGCCATTTTAAGGGGATATTCCAAGACTTTGCTGTGTCTTAGTAATGTCATGCACAACATGAACACTGCATATGAACTCAAGATGGTTAATTCATGTCCTTGTCTCAAAAGCCGATGTTATCTAGTTTTAAAGAGCCAGATGTTTTGTGACAAAACACCAGCTTACATTTGAGCACTCTTCAAACTTCCGAGTCAAAGATATATTTTCTTAATCCAATGGTTTGATGGTTTACAGAGTGAATTCAAGTCAAACTTTAAGCAGCTTAATGTACTTCATCCAATACTTAAGCACTGTTTTACCAAACCTATATATCCAATTACATTTCAAAGGTTTTCAAAGATTTTAAAAATTTGTATGAATCTAGACTGTTGTTTTTCTTCAGGGAATGCCTCTACATATCTGCCAGCACTGCATTGTAATTTTACCACTCAATAGTGAAACTTTATTTTTTCTTGGAAACAGAGCAGTGGACTCCACTAAACAAGGCAAAGTTTTGGCTCAGTGATCATAATAACGAGTCTGAGGTGTTAATTTGTCTTTAAATCTCTTGTGGGACCACATCTGTGCGAAGTATGCCCAATTCACCAAGACTCCATAAATCCTGAAGGATCTCAGTTCTTGGAAACATAAACTCCAGGACAGCTCAAAATGTTCTTTCTTCATTCCCAGACTTGGACGATTTTTTGTAGTAAAAGGAAATCTTCCCAACATTTAATGTGCTTTTATAGCCACACCAAGACACTAGTGGTGTTTCCACTGAACTAGTACTGATCCAGTACTAGTGTTTGCTTGTCACAAGTTGTTTTTTCCCCCCACAGGCAAAAGCACTGACTCCAACACCAAAAAATATTTCTACCTTAACACCAAGCCTTTGCTAGTCAGCGGAAAGAACTACTTTTGTTCAGAACCCAACAAGCAATTTTAGCATTCCACTACCCCTTTTTACGGCTTTTTCTCTTTCTCTTACAAATGTCATCCATTTCTCTGAGTTTGTCTGTTCCTGAAATCTTATTCTATGGAGTTAAAAGATTTTGGCTATATTTTAGTAACGATTTTTATTTATTCATATTGTGGTTCACACTCTGCGATGGACTGGCAACCTGTGCAGGGTGAACCCCGCCTCTTGCCCATTGAGATAGGCACCAGCACCCCTTCTGACCCCAATGGAATAAGGGTGTAAGAGATGGATGGATGGTTGGATGTTTCATACTTAAACCACTTCCATGTAGCTGCCTTTTTGCTGGCCTGCTTTGCTTCTGCAGTTCTGATTTTCTTCCCTTGTGAATGCCTGATTTGCTAATGTAACACCTGAGTACACAGCAAACTAAGGCACCACTTTAAACATGTTAACCTCATGAAGAGAAATAAGAGCTGCAAATTTACTGAAAGTTAGTGGCTATCTCATGTTGACTTAGAAAAGTGATACATGTCTGGCACTTGATCAAATCCATAATCAGACCCATTAGTAACCCACTGGGACAGGACATGGTAATCCACACATATGGATCATCAGATCGTGTGCATCAGCAGGAAAATTACTCATGATTCCAAAAAAGGCTTCTTGGATTGTATTAGTTTCTCCACAATTAGTTATGAAAACATTCAAAAACCTGCATGGAGAGTGCATGTTCAGTACTGTCACATCATGAGATTTGCTTTAGAATAAAAACTGATTTAAAAGAAAATTAAATGACAAAATACACAGATCCTAAAGAAGTATAAGATTATCTTTTTTTTTTTTGCTTAATCAAGATATATGGCTTTGTAAAAACTAAAACAAAACAAAATAAATTACTGGAATGCCATTTATCAAATAATTGAATATTTCCCCTTTAATAATCTGAAAATGTATGTAATGTTGGACTGAGCTAGGCTGATTTATATATAAAGTTCAAACTTTGGATGGATTGGTCATGTGATGTGTTGCTGGAAAGAGTTATGACTGTAATTTAGTTTTTTATTAGTCAATAAGTTATAAATAATTACTACATTTACATCTTGTGGGTCTTAGGCCACTTTTGAAGTCATGATGCTGCAGGCAGCCCACCCATCAAACTGACCTCCCTCTGGTACCACCGACCCTCCACCATATCCTGTAATGCATAAAAATATAAATTTAGTTCAGGAGTTCCTGCACATGTGGAGCATTCCTGTATCCACTGTATTCCATATTAAATTCCCTCTGATGTTCACACAGCCACCAGTTTCTGAGTAGGAAGTCTTCTAAATGAAATCCATCACATGCAAACATATTTTGTAGACCTGCAGGCACTTTAGGTACGATTTATTAGAGATGCACCGATCCTACATTTATATTTATATCTTTATCTGTCCAAGTATTGAAAAAAGATCCAGATTGGGCATTGGTGACAATGTGCTCAATCCATAAGGGCAGATCTATTCTGTCTAATTCTAGACTTTGCGCTCTGAGCAAGGTTATAATTTATTGATTTTATATTTAGAATTTCTAATTTGAACCAAAGAACCAAAGATTTGTTGCTGTTTACTTTTGCATGTTTGATCAAGGAAGTCAGTATATTGTTTTTGTCAGTTTCAGTTTGTTTATTTTACATTGGCTGAGCAAATTACAGTTGTGTTTTGTATGTTTGTGTATTTAAATATGCCGTACTGATGCAGAATTCTGGAATAAATTTGTAATTTCGTACATTTATGTCTGTTTTTTTAAGAAACATTTTAAGCACTAAACCTTAGATATCTGTATTGGTATAGGAAGTGAAAAATGTGAAGGGGCCATCCCTACTTTTTATATAAGCGCCTTTTCAAACAAAATCATGTTGATTGTTTTATATCAAGGAACATTTTAAGTTGGGTTTTTATGTCACTATCCAACTAAAGGTAGTGGACATTTCCAGAACTTAGAAGTGTCATGAGGTGGTTTGTAGGTGAGGAGAAAATGCAGGGATCCAGGTTATGGTGAAAAATGATTAATTTAATGGTTAAGCTCAGACAGTCCAAAAACAGGCAGGCAGCACAGCAGAGCGGAAAAACCGGTAGCAAGTGACACTAAACGACTGACACAATGAGCTAAGCCGGCACAGGACTTCACAGTTTGACTGTGCCGGCAAACTAAGACATTTATTGACAACAACATACGACAAGGACCCGACGAGGAATACAGACAACAGGGGAGACTAAATACACATGGGGTAATCAGGGGAACGAGACACAACTGGGAGACAATCAACGGGGAAGACGCAGAGACAGGACTCACAGGGAACAGGACTACACAGAGAACTCAAAAATAAACACACAGAAACACAGATCCTGAGAAGAAGTTCCTTTCTAAAGAACTTAAAGGTTACTTTTCAGAGCTTAGT
The DNA here is from genome assembly GCA_033032245.1 of Poecilia picta. Classification (NCBI taxonomy): domain Eukaryota; kingdom Metazoa; phylum Chordata; class Actinopteri; order Cyprinodontiformes; family Poeciliidae; genus Poecilia; species Poecilia picta. Next base: position 12,569,987 of record CM065364.1, on the reverse strand, counting down.
CTGTACTTTCATGGAACTTTCCCAAAACTTCACTGCAGATGTTTGATGGAATGTACTTTATTGTTTTACCAAATTTTCACACAGCATTCCTTGGTACAATGCTGAAGCATAGGGTAAGGTAAAACTTTAATGTCCACGAGAAGCAATTTACAGACTGATTCCTCATCATGTACAAAAGATAACTCAGTCATAAAAGGATAAAAGATAAAAGGATAAAAATATAAAATGAGCTAGAACCCAGCAAATAAAGAATGGGGCAGCTCACAAACATATCATATATTTCTGCAACTTACGAGGTACATCTCCAGAGGCTTTAGGAAACTTGCTGTGAGATCCTGGAGTTGTTCAAAACGGGTTAGGGTTTTCTCTTCTGCTCCTCCACTACCGCTTTCTCTCTGCTGCCTTCCTGGTCTCCAGCAGGAGAGTCTTACCCCACATCTTGTTTGTAGATTTCCAGGCACCAGGTCTTTGTTAGAGACTGTTTCAAGTTAACACCTGCATGTCAGAAGAGGCTTAATGATCTTTGCAGCTAGCTCTCTGTGGCACATATACTGCTTGTAGCCTGACTGTTGACATAGCAGTGTAGATCCTTGATGGATAATATCAAAGAGATACTGCTGACCGTATTCAATCTGTGTTGGCTTATAATACCATGTCTTCACTGTACTGAGCAGCAGATGGAGGAAACTGACTGACGTTTCTTCTGTATCTGTTGAATGTTCTGGGAAAGCTATAATAAACATTGCATTTTGTTGTTTTCAACATGCAGACAGAGATAATACACAACAAAAAGATCAAAACGATAATAAACCGATTCACATAACTTGTAATAATTGGTTCCAAGCAGGTTTTCATTCATATTTTTCTTCCTGAAAGTATTTCCAGGTGAGAGGAAATGTATCATTTTATTTAGTTGGAATACTTGACTGAACTGACATCTACACACAAACACATACAGCATATTCAGCTTTCACAGCCTTTCTTCTCAGGATGCTCCCATGTTGCCTCATAACTCAGCATCTCTGACAAACACAGTGAATCTACAAACAAACGTAAAATGTCTGTTTGCCATGCATTAAAGTCCATGGCCAACACAGAGGTTACTCTTTTTAAATCCTATCCTGCTCCATCACCCATTCATCATCTGCTCTCAAAACATGTGAAGTCATCCAGAACATCAAAGATCTCTGAATGTTGCTGCCTCCATATGAGGGAATTGGCCTGAACAGACATTTTTCACACACTTCAGTATTCGGGGTACTGAATCCTCTGCTAGTGAACGTGTGAGAAACGGAGAGATAGACAGACAGGCAGTCCGCTTCTCAATGTCACTAATATTTTGTTGCCTCCATATGAATAACTTGGCTAAAGTTGACTCATGGTGATGATGGGGTAGTCAACATGCCAGTTGTGCTGGCTACCACATGAAAAGCTCCTTTGATATTCACAGATATGTGAAGGCTGTATGTCACTGATATTTCTGTAAATGGAATATTCCAATTTGAAACAGCTTACTGCATAAATACAGGCTTATTTAAGGAATACCGTAGCCCGGCATTTTCTCTGCTTTGACTGTACTGAAGGTCAGAAGGCCCTGGTGTTTTTAAACGTAACATTAAATACCAGCAAAAGTGGTGCATTATTTTAAGAAATATATTCATGTCATCTATTTGCCCCAGTTGAACTCATAGCAAAACTAAAATCTGAAAATATATATACCAAGTGATGGTGTAAAGTACCATTTTTGTGTGCCAACCACCAATACAACAAAAAAACAAAGTTGATCTGCATGCAAATAAGTCTGAAGTGAACATTTACCAAATAGTTATCAATATATATCATTAATTAGTACTTGTCCTGACTCTGTCACTGTTGGCCAAGGCTCAAGATATCTGACCATGTGACCGATATCAGAACCAGTTTCAGACAGACGAACAGACGAGTTTATTAGAAGAAATGCCCTATTCCAATTTATCCTCTTCAGTTCCAGAAAAAAAAATAGAAAGATTGTCACTTTGTTCAAGTTATTTGATTTAATGAGATATTTTCAGTGTTCATAACCTCTGGCATGGACTGCAGTGGGATTAACCTGCATTTAGAAAACGTGATGAGGAACAGCAGCAGGAAACCATAACTTGAACATCAGCAAGCTATACACAGGGTGAAGTCCAGACTCCATGTCTTCATTACAGGCAACAGACTGTCCTGATGATGATGATGATGATGATGATGATGATGATGATGATGATGATGATGATGATGATGTGTGATGACTCCTTCTACTGGCCCCATCGTTAGTGGAGTGTGTAAACAAGAGAAAACATTAGATACTTGATGGGATTGGCCTCCAGACTGAGTGTTTGGTGTGGTTTTTAAAACCCACAGCTTTGTGTTTGTGTTTTCTGTCGGTGTGAGTGTGTGTCGTCTCTGGTTTGTGCGACACTGCTTCCTCTGATGGTGTAAATATATTTGTTCTTGTTAGATCTGTTGTGAAATCAAAGTGACTTTTGGAGTAGGGATCACAGAGGCAAGGCAGTCATTAAGGACTTAGTAGCTGACTTAATCAACCAAACCGCACACAGACATTTATTACTGTAGTTGAGTGAGAATAAACAATTTGTTAAAAAAACAACAAAACAATCAAGATATTTGTAGTCTAGAAAATGGAAACTTTGCAATAGAGTTTATTGTAAACACATCAGCATTTATATGTTCTTTTGATTTAGCAGGGCGTAGCTGAAATGAGCTCCAATTATGAAGGTTTTTCTATGCTAAAGATACCTAATTTTTCTCTTTAAGTACAGTTTGAAACCATTAGATTTGAACACATCGTATGTGTAGATGTCCAATTGTTTACCAAGCATGGGCTCATATGATTATTATGACTATTATAGGCTCTTCTGGGCTCACTCATTTTATCCTGGAGTTTATCATTGGGGTTGGAATAATATGATAAGATTTGGATCAAAATCATTCAGTCTTAAATATCCCAACAATAACCTATTGGTGGGATTTTTTTAGATGGAATGATTCTAAAATTTTACGTTTGAATTTTTGAAATAACTTTTTATTTTTTGACACAAAGTAGATTAAACCTTTTTTTTAATGTAGTTTTTGTCAACAGAAAATTGTGTTTTTGTATTTGTGAGCTGGAAGCCACTTAACTCAAATGGAATTTTACCATTTGCCAC